>JAWNOK010000020.1:5180000-6475000 GCA_035046005.1 Drosophila acutilabella
TTTTTCAGTTCTTTTAGCAGTACTTCTCATCTAAGTTCGATGCTCTTCTAAGAAATTCCCACTTACATCAAGTGTTGCCTACTCAGCTTAAGGATAAGTGGGAGTACCCCACTTTCCACCTCGATTAGCACTGTTTTCTGGCCGGTATCCCAGATTAAATTTATCATTTGAAACCACCCTTTTAATTGTAAGCAATTTGCTGATAAATAATAGCTCTGATAACGGTATTATCATCATTTAGGTATCTTAGAATTGGTTTGGCATATAATATGATACATGTACCAAAAACAAACCCATTAAAACTCGCGTGTCATGATCAGACAACAGCTGCAAACCAGATAAATAACTCTCAGTTTAAGACAATCGCTTAATATATGATATAATGTCTCTGTATAGGGTAGGACAAAGTAAGGGTACGCTGGAAGGAAATACCCTAGAAATGCACGACACATAAAATAGATCAAAAGGTACAAAACTTCAGTTTCATCATTACAGGGCATGCTGTAGTCGATCTCCCTCCAGCTTACTGAAATTATTCTGATGACAACTGACAATCATTTCGATAATTGAATACAATTGTAAGTTGTCAACTAAAATTCTAGATGATTTCTGGTTATTTGTTTTCAAATCAAAGTTAACTTTGAATTTTACGCAACAATTTTGTAGGCAACTGATTCTTTGAGAAAGTCACATCGTAACAAACGACAAAATTCAATTTCCTATTTCTCAAATTCCTTTATTGAATTTCATCAACGTCGAATTTTCTGAAATTTTTCTGCATTTTTAAACCGATTGTTTATCAATAAATCGCCAAGATGTCGGACCAATTCAAGTTCAATCGTATCTTCGATAGCAACACTGTACGCGGTCGTGCCAATGTAAGTACACAGCTCACCCAACTCGCTCTGTTACTTTTCCTTAAACTCTATCCAAATGATAGGTTGCCAAGGCCACCTGGGCTTCGGTGGGCCTCATCTATGTGCTGGTCAAGATGCATCGTCGCAATGCCAAGCGCCGTGAAACGAACAAGTATTGCAAGGGATGTCAGCAGAAGCTCTTCCAATAGGCTTCTACCGCCCCCCGAACCCCCCGTAATTCCCAACCAATAAAACTTTAGCTCAAAACCCCAAAATAGACAAGAACAACATAAAAATACCCCTAGGAGTTATGCGTTACCCCAAATCTCTTGTGTTCCAATTGCGTTAAATGCCATTAATATACAAAACTTTATACTTTGAGCTTTAAATCTACAATTGTTTTATTCGGCATGAAATTAATTAAATACGGTAGAGTCCGGTTATAACGACAATCAAGGAATCGACGATTTTACGTCGTTATACCCAACGCTTTAACCAAAAGGAGACCAAGGACAAGAGCACCAACCAGTAATCGAATTTTTGTCGCAATAACCGCACAGACGCTTTAAGCGGAGTCGGTATAACCGGATTCTACTGTATTAATAATTTGAAATAAATCCTACAACAGCTAGCAGTTGCGTGTCCAATAAAAGAAGGCGGTCCAATTGGGAAGTACTGGAACTACCTCCATTTAATTACTGTGCCACTTGGTATACCAACCTAACTCAACTTGGTCCAAATTAGTTAAAAGGTCTGGAAAAGAAGATGAATTTTACTATTAGTATAAAAACTTTTTTTTGTAATACTCATTACTACTATTAGTGGTCGTCTTCATGATTATCTAATGTCTACTAAAATAAAATAAATTATAAATTATATCCTGCATTTTTCTTATAAATATACAAGTCTTGATTTAAGCTATTAAAAATAAAAAAAAAAAAAATCTTAAATATTTGATGCAATTAATTAATCCTGATTTGGAAAATTTATTAATAAGAAAGTATTCCATAAACAGTTTAAGAATAAATGAGCTTAGCCCACTTCTGACATCAGTTTTCGTTAGAGCTCAACCTGTATGGATTTGCTTTCAGTGTACGGTTTTTTGGTTTCTAATTTTTTCAGTGTACTACTATATGTTTTGGGTGCTTTTTTTTTTTTAGATCAGTAGGCGATTGTTGTAGTGTTTTTATTCAGCAGTCTCACAGTTAGCTCTCAAAATTGTAAAGTTTTAGCTCTGACCCGGAACCAGACTATATCCCACCAACCACCTCCGAAAATAAAAAACACAAAAACAAAACCGTTAAGACTTGACAAATCCGGAAGTTATTTCAACTTGTGGCACGATGGCCGACGGCTTTAAGAAGTATTTTAATGGAACCACAATGCATGGACGTGCGAATGTAAGAAAATTTTAATATTCTAACCATACTGCGGGTTTCCGAGATTAATATAAAGTATTCTTACCGTACACTTTCAATTTTCTAAGATAATGAATGTATTTCAACCATACATTGGTTTTCTACCGGTTTCCTAAGATAGTACAAGTATTCCAACGATACATTTTCGGTTTCGATTTTTTCGGTTTCTAGTCACTTTGTAAGATAAAGAAAGTATTCTAACTATACACTGTCGGTTTTCTACCGATTCTTACCATACACTGACGGTTTTTTAGGATAATGAAGATATTTCAACCATACATTATTGGTTTTCCAATACTATATAAGTATTTCAACAGTACACTATCAGTCTCCTACCGGTTTTAAAGACAATGCAACTATTCTAACCATACACCATCGGTTTTCTAGGATAATGATGATATTTCACAAATACATTATCGGTTTCCTAAGTATTTGAACCATACACCATACAACCAACGGCTTTCTACCGATTTTCTACAATAATACAAAACATTCTAACCATACACTATCGGTTTTCAATCGTTCTTTATGACAAAACAAAATATTCTAACCGTACACTGTCGGTTTTTTAGGATAATGATGGTATATCAGCCATACACTATCGGTTTTCTACTGATTATCTAGGACAATTCAAATAATTGTAACCATACACTGTCGGTTTTCTATAATAATGAAGATATTTCAATCACTTTCGGTTTTCTACCGATTTTCTAAGATAATGAAAGTATTCTAACCATACACTATCGATTACTACTGATTTTCTAGCAGAATAGCAAATGTTCTTACCATACACAGTTGGTTTTCTAGGATAATGAAGATGCACCAACCATAAATGATCGGTTTTCTTTGATATTGATATTCCAACCCTACACTTTCGATTTTCTACCGGTTTCCTACCGGTTTTCTACTGATCTCTATTTTTCTACTGTTCTTCCGCAGGTTGCGAAAGCCACATACGCCACATTAGCCGTGTTTTATCTGTTGTATCGTGTGCGACGCAGTAAGGGAGCACCAATAAAGGAGGAGGATGTAGAAGTGAAGGATCAATGCAGCTGCGATAAAGAGAAGCCCGAGCTTCCAGTTGGCTACTGTGATCCCTATGCAGAGTCCGAGCAGGCCGAAAAGGATTGTGCCGTCTGCCAGGAGAAGCCCGAGCGTCGTCCTCGCGACGAGGGCTGTAGTCACGATCCCCCGCCACCGCCGTCACCACCAACCAATGCTGGTAACGGTGGCGCTTCGCGTCGCAAGTGTCCCTGCGAGGATCAGCATCGTCATATCGAGACGCCCAAGCAGACGACACATTTTAGGCATCACTGTCACGAGGCGCCACAGGTAGGAAAATCTTTGAGATACCCCCTGCACAAATGTAAAACATAAAATAATTTTCCTAAGCCCCAGATACAGGTGGATGAAGTGCATCCCGCCCGTGAGATCATTGGGCACATGCAGGAGGCCGCCTCGCGGGTCCTACGCAACGTTATAGTCGCCGTTCTGGGTGACCCTAAATCCCCGGACACGTCAACAGCCTCATCCTCCGGCTCGACCTCCACCTCGTGCATCTATGAGAGCGAGGAGGGTTGCGGTACTCATGCCGCTGCTGCTGCTGCCGCCGCCGCTGCTACTGCCACTGCTGGTGCCGCTGCCGCCGCCGCTGCTGAAACTCTCGAGTCCGCGGATCAAATGGAGGATGATGGCAGCGAATATTGTACGGAAAATCAGCTCCTACATCGTCGTGTGCCACGAACTGCGCCCCGATCATGTGTGCCCACAAATACAAGCGGTGATTCCGATATGCTGCCCAGCATGGAGAACTCGGAGCATTATGCACAGTCATCGCAAGCACAAACACAGTCACAACAGCCCGAATCACAGTCACAGTCATTAACACAAGCACAGGGTCAAACACAGACGCCGTCACGATATCGCGGCTTTGATGATGATTTTGCCTCGGAAATGTTATTCGATAATTTTGATGAGTGACTTTGATATGGTAAGATGACAAACAAAGATACTTCCCATTGTCAGCTAGCTGGAGAACTCAAAATTCGCAGTTTACAATCGCAAATTGAATAAAACTTAAATAAAAAAGGAGTTAAAAGTGTTTTAAATTAATGAAATTAGAGGAAACGAAACCTTAAAAGTTTTTAAAGTTTAAAAGATTTCAAAATTAATTAAAAATATTTAGTTACATTTTTTTCATAATACATTTTTATTTCAGATTTTTAGAGATTTCCATTTATGTTTTCAGTTTTTTTTCTGTTTCATTGTTTTCAATCTTTTTTTTATAGTTTTAGTTTTGCCTCAAAACACGTAACTAGAATTGATCATCATTAGCACATTAATATAGTTTATCGTTTAGTTGTAGGAATTGTTGGGTGTGTGTGTGTGTGTATGTGTGTAAACAATAATATATTTAAATACATATATAATATCAATTAATTTCTTATCAAGAGAACTCTCTTCCTTCGACTGCTCCTCGTTCCCTTCCCCCTTCGTTCGTCCAGCAAATAGTTAAGCTATGTCTCTGCGTAAGCATTATGTTAATGTTATTAATAGATAAATAATAATATATATATTTAATATTTATATATAAATATTTATGGTAGTTTTTAATGTACTTATGATGTGGACTTTTTTGTTTTCTTTTGTTTTTTTTTTTAACTAACATTTATGCAATATGGAAATAACATTTAACGTTTTCTTTTGCTTTTTGGTTGCGGCTCTATTTTTATGTCTATCCTTCTCTCTCTCTCTCTATCTATCTCCCCTTCTCTCTCTGTCTCCTTCTTGCTCTTTCTTGTGTCGCTTTTGTCTTTTTCGTGTTTGTTTCTTAAAATGTTTATGTTAATGTGTTATCGTTTAATCGATTTATCGATTAAACAGCTAATTCGAGTGCGTTTTTATGTATTGTTTGAATGCTAAGCAGGAGCAGCAATCGCAGCGATAGCTTCATCCTTATATCAATCAGTTAATCAGTTTTATCGTCGTCGCTAGTACAATCGATTAATCGATTCGTCTCGTTTAGCCATCGTGACTGGCAACCGACTCCAGATCACTGTTGTCCTCGCTGCCAGTTGCCTCGGTGGGTTCGCCCATTGCCACACGAGCATACTCATCGGTGTCAATGCTCTTGCAGAAGTGGATCGCATATTTAAGCTTCTCCAGCAGCACAGCCTGTAGAGGATTAACAAGTTTTA
Organism: Drosophila acutilabella; assembly: GCA_035046005.1. NCBI lineage: Eukaryota > Metazoa > Arthropoda > Insecta > Diptera > Drosophilidae > Drosophila > Drosophila acutilabella. The sequence goes on from JAWNOK010000020.1 coordinate 5,185,473, forward strand.
GTTGGAGCATTAAATTCTTTAGTCTTTGTGACTTACCTTGCAGGAGTAGCGCGGCATTTTGAGCAGAAAGAAGCACGTGTAGCTCTCGGGCAGAAAGTGATCCGGCGGATTCTTCTCGAGCACCTGCAGCACAAAGTCGCGTCCCCGGAAATCGGCTATGGTGCGCGGCAGCCTTGTGCGTCCCCACACAAAGCGTAGGAACAGCGAACGCTCCTATAAAACAGTTCAAAGAATACTTTGGTTACTCTCCAGTTTTCCCCTCTTGATAGTAGGTTGACTTACCTGGTTGGTAAACTCCTCCATGACGTCCCAGAACCAGCCAACGAGCGCTGAGCTTGGATCAAAGCCCTTGTAAGTGGCCACCGACTTGAGCAAGCCCAGCGGAATGTCTGGTGAGCCACAGACCATGGCCTGCAGTTCCGCAGCCGAGAATAGCGACAGCAGCGGCACCGGTATCACCTTGGACATGCCATCCCGCACGGCCTTGACCTGCTCATCGAACTCGTGCAGACGAAAGCCGAGCGCTAGACGCACGTATTCGCCACGATTTCTGGGCGAGATGTGCGTGTATCTGGTGGACAGCGGCACTTCGTGACCACGTGCCGACGATGTTGAGAATGGCAGCTCCAGTGTATTGAACAGCTTGGCATCATCGTCCATGTTGCGTATGCAGAGCAAACCAGCTACATAGTCACGATCCACCTCCGTGAGATCCGTGGGACGTAGAGGTTCACCCGTCAACTGACGCCAAACGGGTTCCGCCAAGCTAGAGGATGAGGGATGAAGGAGGAAAAGAGATTTAGTGACGGGTAAAGACCCTGTAGTAGTGACAGCTAGGTCAAAGCAACCAGATTACTCACTTGAGACTAAGTGGAGAGCCCGTGCGGACGGCAATGCCCATGAGAACACCCAGAAAGCGGAACATGTTCATCTGCAGGACGGAGGTGAGCGTAGGATCCAACAGGAAGCAGTCTCGATTGGCTCCCGCTTCGCCACGCCCATTGGGCGTACTGATGAGCAGCGGTACGCTGCCATTCTGCAGCTCATCGCACATCTCCGCAATGGATTCGCTGTAACCACCGCCGCAATCATCGACACTCTCCCCAACGAACTTGACCTTCCACACGCGATGGGGCAAGGCCAGCGCCTCCTGTGTAAGCAGCGGCAGCTTCTGCACCATCTGACCAAAGACACTCTTCATGCCATCGATGCCGGCGAGTCCATTGCAGCGACTCCTGGAGCGCTTCACCTGTATGCGATTCAGCTCGATGACCGGACCGTGTTGCTTGTCCCGCACCATGGTGGTCTGAATGACCTTGCGGAAGGCGGCCTCCTTGATGTTGTACACAAGCACATCCTTGAGCGCGCCCAGACTCAGATCGCCTGCAATGGGCAGCATGGCCAGACAGGGACAGAGCAGCTCTGAGAAGTGATGTAGGAGTATGAGCCGAGCGTGCAATGCCTCCGGCGGCAAATCCCGCACAAGATCGTATTCCAGCGGTGGATTGGGCAACGGACGCAGTCGCTCGCTTAGCTGCGACGTGGACAGAGCCAAAGTGTGTGCCGAACCGCAGGTGACCTTCACAATGTGCTTGCCCTGCAGGGCGGCAACGAGGCGTGGCCGCTGTATGGCCAAAACGGTGCCATCACCCAGCTGACCCTCATCGTTGTCGCCCCAAGTGTAGACCTCACCGGCATCGCTGCAGGCGACGCAGTGCAGCGAACCCGTCGCTATCGAAATGATCTTCTTGCCCTGCAGCGCAGCGACCTTCTTGGGACGCCGCACATGATCGACGGAACCATGACCCAGACGATGGAAATCTCCCTTGCCCCAGGTGTAGACGGCACCGGATTTGGTCAGTGCCACAGAGAACTGTGAGCCACACTCCACCTTGATGACACCCAGGCCAGCCAGGCTCTCGATCTTGTAAGGCAACTTGCAGCCATCGCTGCCGCCACGGCCCAGTTTGCCATAATCCCCGTCTCCCCAGCTCCAGACGTTGTCGTCATCCGTAATGCACAGTGTTTGGGCATCTCCGGAGCCACAGGCAATGTCAATGGCCCGATAACCGAGCAGTGCCTCCACCAGCTTGGGACGCAGTTGATCCTCGGAGTCACCGTGACCCAGACGGCCGTAGCGACCCTTGCCCCAGGTGAGTACGTGTCCACTGGCAGTGATAGCCGCCGAATGGGCACTACCACAGGCAATGTCCGCCACGCTCATGCCATTGAGATGCTCCAAGAGCTTGGGGCGATCATAGCTCATGCGATTTCCATGTCCCAGTTTACCGTCCTCGCCCTCGCCCCAGGCATAGACCTCACCGTCGGTGGTCAGGGCCAGGCAGTGCTTGCCGCCGGAGTTAACTGCTACCTTCTTGACGAACACATGCTGCAGTGAACCCAGTAGCGTGGGTATAGCCCAGGAATCACTGCCACCCACGCCCAGACGTCCGCCTGAGCCATAGCCGGTGGCAAACAGCTTGCCATCGGGTGTGACAGCAAACAAGGATTGTTCTCCTCCCGCCAGCTGCACGGGACGTAACAGACTAAGTGCCTCACAGGGTGTAGGTGTCTTGATTCTACTGCCCTCCAGTCCACCCAGCTGACCACGATGATTGTGTCCCCAGCCGTAGATGGTGCTCGCACCGCCCCAGCTCAAGGCCCAGTCGTCCGGACGCCTGTTGAGCCACTGCAGCAGCTGGGCATCGTGTGGTGCCTGGAACAGATTGTGATCCTCGTGGAGTAGCAGTGGCAATGGCTCCTTCGACTGCTGTTCCAGCATCAATTCCAATTGGAGCAGCTGCTGCTGTTGTTGCTGCTGTTGTTGCAGCTGAGCTTCGGTCATGGACGAAGTACTAGAGGACAACGATGTTGTCGAGTTGATCAGTGAGGCACCTGGTGACTGGCAGCCCGCACAGGTGGAGGCAGCGGTATTAGCGGCTCCAATAGCCGCTGCAGCCGGAGCTGGCAGCATTTCGGCGAATTTCTTTCTAACCTCCAGGCAGAACTGACGCGGCAACTCCGTGCGCCGTATGAGGGATTGAGCCACCCTAACAGCGATGCAGTAACGCTTGAACCACGCCCACTTGTGCATATCCCCCGAGGAGGAGGAGGTGGATGAGTTGATGCTGGAGCTGCTGCAGCTGGTGGGCAGCACCGCATCCAGCTGCATGTCACAGGCGAGCGCAGCTAGGGTCTTGAAGTAATCCGAGTGCATCAAGTGTATGCCACCGCGCACCTGCGGCTCCTCATACTCATACTGACGCAGCAGTTCCGGTATCAGTGGCACCAGAATGCCCGCCAGTGTAGAATCCTTGGGCGACGGTGCCTGTTCCAGCAGCAGCACCGCATGCAGCTTACGCAGTGCCCAAATCCGCTGAGCTGTGCTCAGTGCACCCAGTTGGGCACACGCTGCCAAGGCAGCGGCCAAACGTATTAGCACTTGGGGCTGACGGGGCACCAAACGTGCGTCTAGCAGTGCCATTACCAGCGCCATTGATGGTTGGGATAGCACGGCACGATCCGAGCCGCTCTCGCCCAGCGTTGCCGCCGGCATGATAGCATGCACCCAGAATCTCCAGCCCCAGCCGTTGACGGAGCTGTCCGAGCAGAATTTCCAACGCAATTCATCTCCAAGCACACGAATCTCAGGTGCCCAGTGGGCAAACTCTCGGCCAGATCGCATGGCCAGCATGTGACCAGCTGCATCCATGATGACCAACGGATCATTGCGTTTCTCTGTGCTGCACTGACTGTCGAATTCAATGCGCAGCATCTCTGCACCGGGAATCCTGACCGTACCGCTCACATTCATGTTGTCCACGTAGGGATGACTGCTCTCCTGCATCACGGGCTTGGGCAGTTTGCCCAGGCAATGACGCGACGTGCACAGATCCTCCAGCTCTGTGATGCAGGTCTCCAGCAGCATGGAGGCGATGCCTGCATTGCTGCTTAAAGAGATTAGGGTCTCGGCAATGGTTTGGGCCGTGCTCGCTGGACCACAGCGTCCGCAGACGGCCAGTTTGAGCAGCTCCACTAGGCTCTTGGCCTCCGGCTCCTGCAGCAGCGTGCCAAAGTCATCTAGGCCATGAGTGTGACTGAACTGCGCGAGCATCTCCTCCTGCTGAGTCATGGTGGCAGCCATTACGGACATGGCACTGGCAGACATGCGGGAATGCGAACCCGCTGACATGCCCGACATGGACAGCGATCCCGTCAAGCTCTGGAATGCACTCAAGGGTCCCGCTGTTAGGGGAGCTACTGTACCCGCCGGTGCTCCAGCGGCTGCAGCGGCAGCGGCAGCAATGACTAGTGGTGTGTCCAGTTCCGCGCCGGGACTGGGCTGCTCCGGCAACAATGCAGCATCACTGGCATCTGCTGGCGCCTCTCCACCACCCTGTGCAATCGCTCCAGTTGTTGTTGCAGCGCCCAAACCAGAGCCCGTACCGGCACCAGCTCCAGTGCCGCTTGTGAGCTGCTCCTCCAGCTCGTTCTGGCCAGCTGCCGACTGCCTGGTAAGTTGCCCTACCGTTGTCTCCTTGTAGTTGACCTTGCTGTGGCTGGTGAGTGCAGCCACTATGAGCTGCCTGGCCTGTAGTATACCCATGGCTCGCAGCACATGGCCCAGCGCTGCTTGACGTGCCGCCGGCGTCTCCAAGGCCAGACTCTCGCTAAGACTTGCCATGGAGTTGGCAGCACTGGCACCAGCGGCTGCTCCTGCAGCTGATCCCGCAGAGCTTGAGACTCCGTTCTTGGCATCGAGTTTGGCAGTGCCATCCTGTGGATGAGCATGTGGTTCCGCCTCGTAAATGCCCAGGCTGCTGCCGCCCAAGGGATCCCGTGTGCTGCCAAAGGGCACCGGACCACGTTTCTCCTCATCCAGGCTCGCGTTGGGCAGACCCCAGGCCATCGAATGGGAGCTGCCACAGGCGACGCGATTCACAAAGACCGCATCCAAGCCGATGACCAGCGCTGGCTTCTTGTTCACAAACGTATTGCCACTGCCCTGCTGTCCATGGTCGTTGTCACCCCAGGCATAGACCTGTCCGGCATCTGTGACCGCCAGACAATGTAGGGCACCCACGGCCACGTGTATGACACGACGACCACGAAGTCCCGCTATGGGTTGAGGCTTACGCACGTGCTGATCCCCGCCATGACCTAGGCGATAGTAGTCTCCCTTACCCCAGGTCCAGACCTCGCCGGCACGGGTTAGCGCCAAGCTGAACTGAGCTCCGCACTCGATTTGAATGACACCAATGCCCGAGAGGCGCTCGATCTCGTGCGGTGTGGCCGATCCCTCGCTGCCGCCTCGTCCTAACTTGCCAAAATCACCATCGCCCCAGCTGAAGACGGCGCCATCCTCGGTGAGGGCCAAAGTCTGTGCATCTCGACTGCCACAAGCCACTTGAATCACCCGTCGTCCATTGAGAGCCGTCACCAGCTTTGGTTTTAGCTGTGTGGCATTGTCGCCGTGACCCAGACGACCGTACTCGCCCAATCCCCAGGTGTAGAGCTCACCCTGACTACTGATGGCCGCCGAATGGGATGAACCGCAGGCAATGTCTCTGATCTTCTTGGCACGCAGTGCCTCAATCAGACGTGGCTTGTCCAGTGTGGTGCGATTGCCGTGACCCAGTTTGCCATCCTCACCCTCGCCCCAGCTAAAGACCTTGCCGTCCAGTGTGAGGGCCAGCGCATGTTTACCGCCTGAGTGAACCGCTACCTTCTTGACCACATACTGAATGAGCACGGGGAGTTGGTGGGGCAGCGGTACATTGTGGGTGACGCCCAGACCAAGACGACCATTGGTGCCCTCGCCACAGGCATAGACCTTGCCATCTTGGCTCACGACGAACAGGGATTTCGATCCTCCTGCTATGTGTATGGGACGCAGGCGACTGATGGTCTGCGAGAATGTGGGCACCTTAACCTTGGATCCTTTGAGACCGCCCAGCTGCTCCTTGTCGTTGAGTCCCCAGACCATAACCGTGCAGGGCAACTCCTGTTCCCCTGCCGTTGGCTGAGGCTCAGCGCCAGTCGATGATGTGGCGGCTGCGGCTTCAGTTCCATCAGCAGCAGCTGCATCGGCGACAGTCGATCCTGGTGCTGAACCAATCGATGCACCATACTCGCAGGCCAGGAACTGTGCATTGGCCAGCATGTGCTGGATATCCGGCTGCTGGCGTCGTCCGACAAAGTGCAGGCCATGTACCTTGCACTGGATGCCATTGTTCTGGCACTGCTTGATGACAATCTCGATCCAGGGATAGTAGCTGACCACCTGCTGCATAAGGAACACCCAACTGGCGCCAGGGGAGACGGGTATCCAGGTATACTCTTTGAGGCTATCCAGACACTCGCCCACACGCACCTCCAGCAGGGACGGCATATGGGAATGATCCTCGGCACTGACCTTCAGGGCCAGACTGTGCACGAGCACACGATCATGCAGCTCCAGGCGTATCCAGTGCCGACAGGGACCGCTGGAGCAGCTCTGCCAGGCAAGACCACTGCCGTCCAGCAGATGCTTTGCATCCGCCTCATTGGAGCTGACGCTCAAGGAGCGTATGCAACGGGACCAGTCGTCGATGAGATCCATGGAGGTTTGCGATGAGACCAAGGCGGGATTAAGCTTCTTTTTGGCGGGAAACGCTTCCACATCGTTGATGTGTCCCTGCCAATCCGGTTGATTGGGAAATTCTACGGTCAATTGCTTACCTCGCATGGCTGTGACCTGCCCGTAGTCCGGTTGTCCTGTGCGGGATCCACCCAAGCGCAGCAAAGTATCCGCCTGACGATTCACACCATTCGTACGCAATCTCACACGTGCGCCCACTGCTATGGGTGGCGGTGGGCGTGGCAGTGGCAATGTCAATGACAGTAGATGACTCTGAGGCGCCTCGACGAGCTCAATGTGAACGAAACAGACCCAGTAGGTGCTGCCATGATTGCGCCAATCCACCTGCACATTGAGATCATGTAATCCCTCGGTGTCCACGACCAGCACTGTGCCCATGTCACCCATTTTGATCTCCTCAAAGTCGCGACAGCAACGCACCAACATCCCGGGACGCACCAATCCACGCACGTAGAGCGCATAGTGATCGGCAATGTGGAAATCCTTGCGGGAGAGGAACTTTAGCTGACTCTGGGTGGGCAGTTGACCCTCTACGGTGTCTGAGGATGCGCTGCTACTGCTGCTGCTCGAGGAGCTGCTGCTGCTGGTGGAGCTGCTGCCACTGGACGCACCCGCTACAGCGCGTTCTTTGTCCGCCTCCGCCTCGGGCTCTGCTTCCAATTCGGGCAACTCTGGTGCTGTCTCCTCCTCCTCGATGGTATTGGCACACGCATCGGGATGCTCGAGTATCCACTGTACGATCTGTTCCGGTGTTGGCATCGCCTCCGGCTGCAGTGACAACTGTTTAAGTGCGAACTCCACGGTGCCGCGTGTGAAACCCATTTCCATAATTTTGCATATCAACTGGGCATCACTGGCTGGTGCTACTAATGATTTGGCCTGATCCCACTCACGTTCACGCTCCAACTCCTGTTCCAGTTCCTTTGCCGGCTGCACTTGCTCCTTGGCCACATTATAAACGGGTATGCCATGCACCATGGTCGGCTGTGCGGGACTTGCCAGCACCAGAGGCTCCAGCTGATCCTCAGCGTTAAGCTGCTGATGAGCCTGACTGGCCAAGGATTGTACACAGTTTAGCGCAGCTGTGGACAAATCGGAGTAACTATAGCAAGCCTTGACCGGGGAGGGTTGAGTGGCTCTTAGGAGCAGGCACTGGATGAGCAGCTGTTCCTGCTGGCTGCCATTGCTGCTGCTGGTGCTGCTACCATTTCCATTATTCGTTGCATTGTGTAGCTGATCCTGTTCCCGTTCCCTTTCCTGCTCCTGTTCCGGCTCTGGCTCCGTTTCGTCGCGTTCTTCGCCGTCCTCAATGCTGCTGTAGCCAGCGGCAGGAGCACGTTGCTTAAGAATCTTGCGCAGCGCAGCCTGATGCCGATAGAGCACTCCGTTTGTATGTAGCACCGACAATTGAAGCTGCTGGCTGCGCAGCAGACGCACATCAAGACGTCCTTCGGTGGCATTTAGTAGATCCCAGCTGCCATTGTTGTTGCCCATGCCCTGGACATGGGCGGGACCATAGAGCAGCACCGTCCAGGCATTCAATAGCATCTCGTTCATGGGCAGACGCGTCAAACTGAAGACACTGTGATCCAACTGGGGCAACACCGTGGACAATGGCACCTTAACCAAACCCGAAGAGCTCGTTGGACAACTGGGTGCGAGTAGACAGCGTCCCTTGTGCGTGAAGCTGGCGATGATCATGTGTGCACCCTCGTGGAAACACTGCAAACCCACACGTGGTCGCAGATCGTAGCCACCCATGGCACTGAGCACGCCGAGCACAAAGCTATGCTCTGCGTCCAGCGACAGCTGTGGGGATTCCCCTTGTAGCAGCTCGGCTGCAACACATAGTTTCTGGGCCATAAATGAGTTAATCACCGCATTCCAGTGTGGCAACGTGTGGAGGCGTCGGAGCAGCGCCACCAGCTCCTCAGCCACGCTGCCGGAGTGGGAGGCAGTAAGCAGCACACGCGCCTTGCCGCCCTCCTGAGGCAGCAGTGTGGCATCGCCGGGACAATGGAGCGCAATTCTGCCCAGCGTGGCAAATAGTTGTCGCACCAGCGCGGCCATGCGTGGCTCCTGCTCTGCTGTCCACGAAGATAGAATGCACTGTAGCAGACGCAGACAGTGCAGCTGACGATAGACACCTCTCTCGCTGCCCGCCGGCTGTTCCAGCAGATTGAAGTAGTGTGTCAACCAATTGGCTGCACTCAGCTCCAGGCACAGACGTGGACAGTCACCAGCTATAGCACGTATGAAGCCAAGATTCAGCCAACCCAGGCAGTGTACGACATTGGCCAGTGCTGGCTTGGGATCGAGCATGGCACGAAACATGCTGGTGACGCCACGCAGCGCATGCCTGTCCAGTTGGGCACCATGTAGGCCACTACCAACGGCCAGAATTTGCAGCAATTTGGCGGCACAGTGACGCAACAGCTTCGAGGGATGTGATTCACTGCTGGGCGGTGGCTCCACGCTGCCCAGCTCTTCACGCTCCGGTTCCGTGGGTGAGGCGACATTCAAGGCGCTGTCCGCCAGCTGAAGATCGTATTGGCCCTCCTTGCCCATGCGATAGGAGTTTGTGGCTCCAGTGTACCATTCGACGCGTACCCAGCTGCGAAGGAAATCGGAAATTAGTTAATGCAATCCAGTGAATGGAGGAGGTAGGAGAAATGGAGTACGATGTAGGAGCTAGGAAGTAGGGAAGGAACGAAGGAGATAGGAGGTAGACGGTGGCAGTGTGGAAGGTAGTCAAACTGGAACTAGGAGGTAGAACGTCGGGGTTATAGAAAAAGATGGGACGTAGGCAGCAAGGGATAGGAGGTAATGGGTAGAAGGCAAGGGGTAGTAGCCAAGGGGTAAAAGGCAATGGGTAGGAGTCAAGGGGTAAGAAGCAAGGAGTAGGGGGTAATGGATAATAGGCAAGGGGTAGGAGCCAAGGGGTAAAAGCCAAAAGGGTAGGAGGCAAAGGGTAAGAGGCAAGGCGTAGGAGGTAATGGGTAGGAGGCAAAGAGTAAGAGGCAAGAGGTAGGAGGTAATGAGTAGAAGGTAGGATAAAAGGGGAAAAGACAAAGGTTTATCCTCTTTATGCTGCAACTTACCCATCCTCGCCGACCTCGCTAATGATGCGTCCCTCGCCGGGTGGATTACCGTCCTGGTCGCCCCATTTCCAGTCTCCGCCACGCACAATGCGCGTGCCGATCTTCATGAGCTTGGCCAGATCGGGACCACTCAGCGGTGCCTTACTACACTTCTGCTTCAGAACGCTGTCCTCGTAGAGCACACTTAGCTCCGTGCTGTTCCTGCGATTGCCCGCCTCAGCGCCCGTTTGGGCCAGTAAACCCAAGACCGTGCCCAGCAGACCCGAATTGATGAGCAATCCAAGTTCATTGGGACCTAGCTCCTTGGCCAACAGTCCAAAGACGCTGATGAGGAAACGAGCGCGAGGCAAACGCTTGAGCAGCACATAGGTGCTCAAATTGCAGCTATCCTTGCCACGCGCTGCACCCTGATGCTCCTGATTGACCAGACGCCGCAGCTCGCGCACCGCCCAGTCGAGCACACGGGATTGGGCTAGCAGTAAACGGGCTTTCTGATAGGCACTGACCATATTCAGCTGCCCTAGCACATGCTGTGGCGAAGCACCAATTGCTGGCGATTTGAGATGCAATCCTAGATAACCATTGAGCAGACTGTACTGTGTGGCATCCAGCAAACCCTGTAGCTCCAGCAATTGCTGCACCAGCTCCAAGCCGGCGAGACGCAACTGAAAGCGTTGCATTTGACAGTACATGGCGCGACGCACTGTCTCCACATCGCAGCTGTCCTGCAATGCAAAGTCCACAATATCCTGCAGCAGTGTCGCATCCAGCTCCACCTCGCATACCATCTGGAATTGGCGCTCGTTGAGGCGACGCAGCAGTGACTCCTCCTCATCTAGTTGCTTCTGCTCACCCTTGGGCTTCTTCTCCAGCTCTTCCTGCTGCTGCTGCTGCTGATGCTCATAGATAAGCAGTTCCTGCTGCTGTTGTTGCTGCTGCTGTTGCTGCTGTATGCTGGCATTTAGCAAATCCTCGGGTTTGGCCAAAGGTTGCTGCTTTGCCGCTCGCAAATCCTGCAGCAGACGGCGCACAAGCAAACGAAAACGTGGCAGTCTCTGGAGTATGGGCAGACGACGTAGGCCACGTTGTTGTGGACTTATGGCCGGACGCACCTGCAAATATACAAAGTAAATTAATAAACTATGTTAATAATAGAACTTAAAAGATATTTAAAACTGTCTGATCTGCTTGGAGCTTAAATGGAAGGGAGTTTGTGGCTCAAAATGTTGCCCAATTTTTAGATTTGAATTTTTTGAAACAGGAATTTGAATTTAATCTTTAAGTGCTCCAAAACTTAAGTTACTAATGGGAAACTAAGTTGAAATTTAGTATGTCAATTAAGCTAGTTAAGTAAATAATCCTTTAGTCAAAAGAAGTTATCTTAATTTATAATCTAATCCTTTTGACAGCAAAGATTTTGTTAGAGTTTATAAATATTTAAAATTATTTAAGTAACTGCTTTATAAGCATTACTTTAATTCAAGTATTAAACAATTAATATAGTTATATATTCATTTAACTTGTTTATGTTTAATTTTATAAAAATTGTATCAACAGTGCCCTCAATTTGTTTATGTTTATAAAGCACTTTCAATTCAATCATCTTGTTAAAGTTTCTAATTAATTAAAATGAAAATCCTTTTACTAATACTTTCAGTTATTTTTTGTTTTTAAGATTATTATGCCTTGAAGACAGTTTTTATTGTGTTATTTTTCAATTTAAATGCCCAGACACACCTCGTAGAGCAGAAAACGCAGACGTTCCAGTATGGGAGCACAGACTTCCTTGTAGCTACGATTTAGCTGCTGTCGTGTTCTCACCACCGACCACTTGGCCTGATGCACCAGACGTATGATCTCGCCTAGCTGCTTGGGCAGCAATTGTTGTTCCGTCTCCAAGGCACTGATGACCATGCCACCCAAACACTGGTGACGCAACAGGACGGCTGTAAGCAGACGTTCAAGCTCCTGCACTGGGTGCTCGGTGGCAAACTCCTGATGCCACATCAGATTATGGGCCTTGCAGTAGCGCTCGGTGAGTGTTAGCCAGTTGGAGACCAAGGGATCGGTCAGACGTGCCTCTGCCAGGCCAGAAATGAAACTATCCACACGGTTTTCAGCACGACGTGTGGGGGGAATGGGTTGTGGTGGCTCTGTGGGTGTATTGCCAGCTGTGCTGTGACTGCTTCTTGCCTCACCCTTCTCCTCGTCAAAGGGATTGTTCGGTTGGAGCAGCAGTAGACCACCGCTGAGCAACGATGATTTGTCCAACTGACGGCACTGCAGCTCGGCTGGCTGCAGACCTGGACCGCTGCACATGAGATTCGCAACCAGACCCAAAAGCTGGGCAAGTGCACACTCCGAGCTGAAGTGTGTTAAGCGAGTGGCTGCCAAAGTCGTGGCCTGAAAAGGAGGAAGAGTGGGATTAGAGAGAGCAAAGAGGAATCTAATCAATTATACCTTCTCCTCGTGGGCTCCTTGGGCTGCCATGTACTTGCCCAGCTTGTGATGCTGCAGCAGCTGTTCCATGGCACTGCGATGCGCTGGTGTGCTTAGCTCCATGCTCAGATCTTTGCCAAGTCCATGTTCCAGCAAGGCACGCAAATTCTCCGACTCGCAGCTGCACAGAGGGAAAAATGAAATACCAGGGGCTAACAATGCTTTAAAGGATTACCCACCTGTAGTTGGTGAGATCACAGACGTAGCCGGCGAGTATGATGCAACGATTGCCATCGAGCAGCAGATTATCGAGATCAGCACGTCGCACATAGTGTGTCTCGGGATCAGCTGTGGGTGGTGGCGCTGATCCCTTGGGTCCACCACGACAGATGATGCCTGGCCAGCCCATGTCATCGCCATCCCGCAGTTCACCCTCACCCAAAGCACGATTCAAACGATCCAGAACACGCAGCAAAGGCAAACAGAGACGTGCCCAACGGAAGCTGGCCAAGCACTGTGGCTTGTCTCGCTTGAGCAGCACAAGACCCACCAGCAGCTCATGTAGCAACGCATCTGAGATGTCCGCCTGCAGCACACGACTCAAGGCCGCACCCAATGGATGAGATCCAAGCGAAGTTTCATTGGGTTCGCGACACTGCAGTGCCAATTCATGTGCCTGCTGCAAAGTGCTAACGCAGGCGGGGATTAGACTATGCAAATACTGAGAGAGCAATGCCTCCGCTCCCGTGGTGTCCTCCTCACTGCCCGCCTGATGGATGTGCGCTAGCAGCAGGCGCTGAAAGCGATGCAACAAACAGAGACTGGGACTAATAGCCGATTGATGCTGAAGATGCTGTTGCTGCTGCTCCTCTGCATCCGGCAACTGTTGATGCTTCGTCAGCAGCGTGATTACCAATCTGCTTTGACTTAGCGCTGCATTGTTGCCCAGCAGACGCGTGATCAACTGCAGCAGCGGCAGATGGGCACCATCCGTGCAGTCCGTTGAGCAGGAACTGCTCTCCAAACGTATCGCATGCTGCAGCGCTGTCTCCAAACCGCCCTCGGTCATCAGCGAACTAACCAGTAGATCTGTCATGAAGCGATGTCCAGCGGAGCAAGCCTGCCCCGGCTCCGAGGGCAGCAAGGCGGTCAAGGTCTGTGCCCGTTCCGCTGCCGTGGGCAAGAGCACACTCCAACCATGCTGTTGAGTAGAGAAAATTTATGAATCCTGTTCGACTACCTGGTCATAGTAAGCACTCACCTGCAGTGCCTGCTGTGCGGCCACTTGTATCGTGCGCAGCACATGACTACCACCAGCCAAGCTAAGGATGCGGGTCTTCAGACTGTTGAGCAGCCTGCCGCCGCTAGCCAGGCCCACGTTACGTGGCTCCACACCATTGGCTATCAAAGCCAACAGCTGCAGACGCACCAGATTCAGACAAGCGACAGCAATGCATTCGGATTCCTGATTTGGGGTCTGGCGATTATCCTGGGCACTGCACATGCCCAGCAGCTGATCGAGCAGACGGAATGTCGGCTCGCCGAGATCTATAACGAATGGAGCACGCAGTGGTACACCCTCGCGTGTGCTTTGTGTCCAGATCAGACTCTGGGAGGCGGTGCAGGCCATGCCGCTGGCTGGCAGTGTGGGCAGTGCCACCAAAATGGGTTGTCGTATCAATGGCTCACTGCACACGGAGGCGGGACAAATCTGCTGATTATCATTACGTCCCCAACCAAAGATTTCGCCACTGCTGCTCAAGGCGAGACAATGGGCCACGCCCACAGCCACGTCCACAATGCGCTTGTGCTACGAAAGGCAAAAGTAGCAATCAATTGATTTGGGCACTAAGTGAAATTTCTTGAGAGGCTCACCTGCAGACTGGTCACCAATCTGGGCACACTGCATCCCTGGACATTGCGCTCCACCTGCTGATGTCCCAGGCAGGAGGCTTTGCCCCAGCTAAACAGCTGTCCCTCCGTGCTCAATGCCAGCGAGAACTGTGATCCCGCAAAGACGCGTTGCACCCGTGGCAAACACTCGATGATCTGCGGGTGCACGCTGCTATTGCAACTGGCATTGCCTAGTTTCCCATAGTCGCCATCGCCCCAGGCATAGACCAATCCATCGGCTGTCAAGCACAGGGTGTGCACATCTCCACTGCCCAGAGCCACATCGACCACCTCATGATCCTTCATGGCCATCACAAGCGCTGGCAGATACTGATCATCACGATACATGCCCCTGCCCCAGGTGTATAGATTTCCACCGCAGGTGATTGCCGCACTGTGAGTGCAGCCACAAAACACGGCCTTGACCAGACGCACCAGCGTCTCGATTTTGGTGGGCACCTCACGCGCATGGCAGTCACCATGGCCCAGACGATGGCTCTCGCCCAGGCCCCAGGAGTAGGCATTGGCTGTAAAATATTCAAAACAGTTAGTTATTTAAAATTTGCAATTAAATGTAGTTAAAGACCCAGTTCTAAAAAGGGCTACAGGGTTTGCTTGAGGTTATTACAAGGTTTTTATGACTGGTACTTAAAACGAGTATAGTTTAAAGTGTAAAGAAGGCATAACCTTCGAGGCTTAACTATCACATTATGCATAAAAAATGATTTTATATATCATGACCGCATTTTGTGAGCAACAGTCAACTATAACTACATATATCTAAACTTATCTACGGGGTCTACAAATTAATGAGTACTCATATTGAACGGCTCGTTCAGTTGCCTGACTCAACTGTAGACTTTCCTACAAGTTTAAATTAAGTTTTTCTTAAATAAAGGTAGTTTTAATTTTAGATCCTTCATTTATTTTGATAACTGGCAAGTCGGTGTACACGGTGATGTGTACGGCTTGAAAACGGCTGATTCGATCAGTCTAAAATTTGTATACAATCGTCTCAAATATATTTTCTAGGAATTGAACGCTCATTTTGTCAAACTGACACTTATTTTACATTTTATATACAATTATATTCTTTTTCAAATAAAAACAAACAAAAAGTTTCTAATGAATCAGTTCAGAAATCTCTTCCAAATAAATCTTGGAAAATACGTCTTTCTTTGGTCTCATAACTACGTACAACCCCCTAAAGTTATAGACGAAAACTCGTCGGGACTTTTACTAACGGTTATTCGATCATGGTATTGGTGCCTTTGTGTAGGGTGGCAACCCTATTTCAAGTACTTACAGTTGCTATCGATGGCCAGAAAGTGTCGTGCCTCGCAGTGCGATGCAATCGACACGAAGGTTTCGTTTGCAATTTCCGGAAAGTCGAGCAGTTGCGGTTCCGCTTCCGGTTTGGCGATGTGCCAATTGTAGAGTTTCCCCTCCTGGCTGAGAAGCAGCACCACATCCTCACTGCAGGCCACCTGCTTCAGTTGAAACTTGCAGGTCAACATGGCCAGCGATGGTGGGGCAGAAGAAGATTGCTGGTGTTGCGGTGGCAGGATCGATGCTCCTGTCCAGCTTAGAGCGGGCTCCACATTGAAACCCTGCTGCTCCATGAAGAATGTGGGCCAACCCAGAGCATAGACACGCTGTTGTTCCCAGCCAGCAGCTCCTGTTGCCGGTGCTGTGGATGTGGTTGATGTTGAAGCTGTTGGTGGACTGGCTATTGGACGCAGCAGGCAACTTGGGGGCAGATTGGGTAAATGCGGCTGGATTAAACGATCCAAGTGAGAGATGATGACAACCGCAGCACGACGCAGGTCCACAATGGCCGAGCTGCTCTTGGGCAGCATGAGAAAACGCAAAAAGGTTTCCGTAGCACTGGCCAACGGCATGGAGGAATCCTCATCCCGTCGCACGCTGGCGCCAGGATTACCCGCAGCGGTGGCGTCATTACCCAGACGTTGATAGCGTTGCAGGATGCGGAGCAACGGAGCACCAGTTTTACGCGGCATATCACGATTATCACCATTGACATTGCCATGTCCATGACCATTGTCGTTGTCCTTCTCCCAGAGCAGAAGCAGCAGCACCACACACTCCAGCGTGGCTGCCAAGGTGCCCTTCTGAACACCTAGCTCCAGGAGCAGGCACAGCGCCGTATGCCTATCGTTTAGTGGCGCCAGACAACGTCCACCCATGGGATCCCCGAGTGCCACCAGGCGCAGAAACTTGATCGAACGCTCCATGACCTCCAGCCAAAGGGGTGATCCCTCGACATCATTAAAAATTGTTGCCTCTGGTAGCTCCTGCAGCCATTCCAGTGCCTCGCTCAACAGTTCGCTGCACATTTCAGTATCCTCGCCAGAACGCCAGGCACGACGCAGAAAAGCGAAGCTAAAACTTAAGGCTGCTCTGGTGCCCACACGTGCCAGTCCCAGAGCAGCATGCTCAGGCTCCATTTGACGCTGGGACTTGGCCTGATCCTGCTGCTGTTGCTTTTCGAGCGGCAGATCCTCGCTTGTGGGCTGCTGGGCAGGCTGTGATGCAGCTGCTGCTGCTGCCGCCGCCGTTGGCATTGAGTGACTACGTTTGAGGGCCACAAAGTAACGCTCATAGATGAACAGCTGCATCCGGAGTTGCTGTGCCGACAGAGAATTGCCTGCTGCACGCAGTGCCAGCTCATGCAGCTCGGCAATTAGGGAACGCTGACACTCGTGCTTGGCTAGCTGCTTGGGTGGCTGACTCCAGAGCCAACTGCTCAGGATTTGCTCGGTGGCATGTCCCACGCTAGCGGCTTGTTGGGCCGCTGCCGTTGTTAGCTTCTTGATGGCCATGTCCGAGTCCAAGGGACGACAGCCATCACAATTGCAGGCAGACAGTGGACCACAGTACTCTGGCCGACAGCAGGCACATTGCAATTGCTGTGCACCACAATAGTGCTTGCCATCATCGCCCAGATACGATAATTGGCCACGTGCGTTGATCACCGGTGCAGAGGACGAGGAGACCAGTTCACAGTCCTGTATCAAATGATTCCAGAGCACAGCGCCGACGGAGGAATTGCGTAGACAGCCAATGAGATCGGCACGAAGCCATTTTGCATCCAAATATGGTAATGGACGCAAGTAGAGATCACTTAAAGCAGCAGCGGCTCCTCCTCCACTGCCACTGCCTCCTCCTCCTGCTGATCCCGCTCCCGTTGCTGCTGCTCCACTGGAAACCTGCGTTGTCGTGGTTGTTGTTGTCGTCGCCGCTGCCTCCGCTGTGGTGGTGGGGGGAACTGCAGCCGCTGCAGCTGCAGTGTTGAGCAGCCGGTTAATCATTTTAATTTATTTTATTTAAACTCCCGGTTTACCCTGGCACATGGCACATTTCTACGGTTCTTAACTTTTCTTAATTTCTGTCTATATTTTTTAATTGTTTTGCTTCTTGTTTTTAACACTTTTGTTTTTTACTGTTTTCTTTTGTTGTGGCAACACTGGCTTAGAAGCAGCGCAAGCTAAGTTACGGTTACTTGGCTGCTAGTTTTGTGGGTGGTATGCAATTTCAAAGAGTGTGGGGGGTTGGGGCCGAAGAGGGAGTGCAAGGCGCTGTTTCTCAGTCAATGTCGTCACACCAACACACGCACAAACATTCAGCACACGCACACACACACAATAGCAGCAGCAGCAGTAGCAGTAGAAGCAGACACACGCACAAATAGTGGCTTTGGCTTAGAATGAATTGTAGTTTTCGTTGCCATTGTGAAAGAATGAAGTTCTAAGTTAACTAATATGACACTTGCGCTTATGCTATGCACATTGATCGGGCCACGCTTTACATTGCTAGTTATTTGTTATTTTTAATCAATTATTTAGTAAATTTGTTGCTCTGCTTAAGCTAAGTGAAATATTAAATCAATTAATAGTAGAGCTGGAGAAACACTGATGTTGACATCGATGCTATCGATGTTCTATTTAACATTGCACATATCGATATTTCTTATCAATCATTGCCGCTTCAACAGCACCACATCCAATTGGCGCGCTTTCAAAAAATCCCATAACTACATTTTTTTGCAACCGGCATAGGCCATTATTCTTATAACTTCATTTATTAACAACAATGTAACATTTATTTGCGCGCTTTATAATATGCATTCAATTTAAAATGCAAGCATCTTTCTTTTAGAATTATTTTTGATGTACTCTTAGCAAAGCCGTTCGTCCGAATTGCACACGATGAAAGAGTTGCCGATTCAGTCGCTCACCTACTTCTGCTCTTAACAGAACCGCAACAGAACTTTTACAGCACACTGTACGCATAGCACTGTTAAATTACATTAAACCGAAACAACAATCAGTCATATATTTTGTTGTATGATATTTACAAAGATTGGCTTATGATATAAGCAAAAATAAATGTCTATAAATTACTTCAAACTAAGTTTGTTCATTAAGTTACTTTAGCAGAGTTATTGGCATTAGAAAAAAATACAATTCGCGGGAGAACATTGTTTTTTTAAATAGCAGCTGCTAATTTTCGATAACTGTTTTAAATTCGCACAGTCGAGTATATCGAGTCCCGTATATTGACATTAACAGCTTTGCGCGAGCATAACAGCTGGAAAGCCGAAGACGATAAACAGAAACGGTAGAAGACGAAAGAAAACGAATGGAGCAATAGGAACGCAGTGCATTTTTATATGTTGAGGCGTAAAAATCATCATAAACCACAACAACAACAGCAGCAAATACAAAAATAAAACGGATAAAACATAATTAAAAAGGTACTACCATGGCCAAATGAAATGCTCAAATTTGTTTTGAAAAATACCGAAATCACACATAAAGTATTTAATAGCAAAGGTCTCGCATTGTGAATGCAATGTCTGCGCATGTTTGTGTACGAGTGTGTGGTTGTATGTGCGTGTGTTTTTGTAAGTGCATATTTGGTGAAGGGGGTGAGACAGTGATTAAAACAACAATAATAACAACAACAGGCGGACGTCAGGCAAGAAGATCGCTGCACTGCTTAATCGACAGTTCTAAATTCTCTTCTGGTTCTCTTATGGTCTATGGATTAAAACAAACAATTATTGAACGTCCAATATTGCTCTTACGTATGCACATTGCTTTTTTCATGAATATACATATATACGGTGGATTGTATATAAGAATATAAGTGAGTGTGTGTATATGTGTGTAGTCAGCCCTTGCAGTTTTTGTTTTGTCTATTTGTCCTCTTTCTCCCTCTGTCCATGTCGCTTGGTGAGAGTGTTTCGTGCAAATGTTAAAATAGTCATTGTAATTTAGGTTTTTTTTTTGTTGTTATTAGTGTACGAAAGTAATTCTTTGTATGTATGCCGTCTGACTGTGTACGCGATTATATGTATGTATGTGTATCCTTGTGGTTTCCTTTGTGTCTGCATGCTGATGTATAACTGTTATCAGCATAAAGTATGAAGGAACAAGACTAAAACAGAATAACAATCAAATCAAATTGGCAGCATTTCTTCTTTGCTTTTCTTCTTATTTCATGTTTTTGTATGCTCTTGCTACTACGCACTTTGCTTTGCTTTGCTTGCTTATTGCGTTGTGTTTATGATTTCTTTTCCCTTTGGATTTTTTGCTTTTGCTTTTGCGTTTTAAATCTTATCAGCAACAACGGAAATGTTACACTCTCACACACACATCCATAGACGTTTGTATAGGAATGTTAACGAAGCAAAGCTCTCAAAAGATTTTTAAAAACATTTGCAACTGTCGTTGGCCTTAGCCCATTTATAGCGTCCCATCATACCCCACCCCTTTGGCTTAAAAGCCCTTTCGCATCATGGCTTATTATGCACTTAAATGCGCAGTCAATGACCGTGCGCTCTTTGTATAAGCTGATCAGAGTAGGTGGTTGAGTCTGGTTAAGAGGGGGTGGATGAGTGAAGGGAAAGGTGTCACAGAAATTAATGCTCTACTCAGAAATGAATATTTTCATGAACGTCGTTCATGCGCAAGCTTAACGTGAAACTACAAAATGTTGACAACGCACAAACTGCATGCACTCTCACACACACAAACACGCACGTGCATATGTGTGCATTTGACCCCGTTAGTTTAACACTTAAATCAATTCCCTTGCAATTCGTTACCGTACTTCCAATTTCTAACTATCCACAAATGTACATACATGTACACATACATATATATATGTATAAGCTGGGCGTGTATGCATGCAGTGCTGTGGTAGGGGGCGGGAGAGTAACTGCTAGAGAAGGGACTGACTACTGACTGTGCGTCATTGCGAATTAACACAAAACGTTGGTTGCCAGCCAAATGAAGGGCATTGAAAGCTTCGGCGTGGCTCGGCTTGCGTTTGTTTCGTTGTTGTCGTCTGTGAGTCTTGGTGTTGGTGTGTGTTTGTGTTTCTCTGTATTGGTGTTGTTGCATTTAGCGTTGTGTGCTTTACAGCTGCTGTCCTTGATTATAGCTTTTCTTTGCTTTGGCAGAATCGTGGACTGGTTGCTTTTGTTGTTTTTGTAGTCGTTGCTGCTTTCTGCTGCTCTTTCGCCTAATATTGTTTGTTTAGCTTCGCTGCTGGGACTACTACTGGCTACTGCTGCTGCTGCCATGACAGTTGTTGTTCTTATTGTTGTTTTGGCTTTGGCTTTGGCTCTCGCTTTGTTATTATGATTTGCTTTGTACATGTGCTTTGTGGGGGCCTCTCTCTCTTTCGTTTCTGCTCTCTTTTTCTCTCTCTCTATCTGTCTTTTATTTGGCAAGGCAGCAGGTTGGCGCGTCACACTCTCTCAATAAGTTCATTTGCGCTCGCTCTCTTTCTCTCTCTGTCGCTCTCGTTCTCAATGCTTGTGAGGGAGAGAACGTGCTCCCTCGCAGTCGTCGCCGCCGTCGTCGCAGTTGCCGTTGCCGTTTGCTTGTTGTCGTTGCTTGTGTGCGCTGCTTCTTATGCTGCTTTCAGATGTTCGTGCGCTGCTCGCTGGGGGCTTCCAAACTCTGTTGCCAGTTAATTTTCAGTAACTAGTTGAAGTAGACAACAAAAAAACAAGAGCAAAATCAAATCAAAAGTAAAGCCAAGGAGCTCACAGACAACAACAAACAATAACACGACCCCAAATTAGCAGCAACATCAAAAACAACAACGGCAACAAAGTAAAGAAATAACCAACAAATACAAAAGACAAAGCAAAATATAAAAAAATATATATAACAACAATCTATATGTTATCTTTGGCTTTGTGTGTGCGTGTACGTGTAAAGGTGTGCAGGTGTGTAAATGTGTGTGCGTGTTTTTGTAGAAATTGTTTTCAAAAAGTTTCGTAATTATCTGAAAATGCAATACAAATGAATTGCAATCAGCTGCGTGTGTCTTTTTGTGTGTGCGTGTGTGTTTGTGTGGTCCGGAAGACAGTGGGGAGCGTAGAGCAGACAGTGCTAGTGTGTAGAGAGAAAACATTTTCATTTTCATTTTGATATTTGCTTCTTTTTCTATCTGGTCCCAATCGAATTATTAAAAATATATCAGAAATATATATATACATATACCTAAATGTGTGTACATATATGTAGATACATATGTAGTGTGCCATCATTATTAGACAGTCACGGTCCCCCACAGTAGCAGCAGAAACAACAACAATGTCTTGAAACAAAATTGCAGCTGAGTGTCATTTTGGTTAGTCAACACTGTTTTGTTGTTGTTACTGATCTTCCAAAGCCCAGAGAGCGTGGGCTACACACACACACACTGCCCAGCTCACATATACATACATTCATGAAGAGACCAACACACAGCTGAGAGCAACAACAACTAACAAAACACAGAAAAGCAACGCAAATACAAATAAACAAGTTGAAGCAGACTCTCTCTCTCGCGCTCTTCTTGTGTGCTTGTATATGTGCTTGAGTACAGTGAAACTTGGCAAAGCTTAATAAAAACAGAGCAAGCCATATATTCATTACTAAATTGAAAAGCTCCACTGTAGTTGCTGTGTACACAAACACCAAGAGTTAGGTGTAAGAGCGAAGGAGATAGCTGAATTAGCTCATCCCAAAAGAGAGCACAGTCTGACTAGCACAGTATGTGTTGACAGTTAATCGTCCAGTCACTACAGCTGCTACTGAAAACAAAAACATAGATATACATGTGTGTGTGTGTGTGAGTGTGTGTTAATGGAGGTTTTGCAAAAGCAGACATGACGACAGCTTATACAGTTGTTAAAAATGAAGATGAAAAACAAAAATAACAAAATGATTAAACGTTGTCAAGTTTGCGTTTAACAATTTTAGTGCCCACTGTATATTTGTTGATATTTTGCAACTGTCTCCGGGGGTTGCTTGTTGTAACTCATCGCACTTATACTCCTCGCTCATTCGCACTCACTGACTTAGTCAGCAGGTGAGACAGCCAATAACATTAAACAGCTGAGCTTGTTTGGAAACAAACAGCCGCCCATTCAATGGGAACGATGATGAATGTGAATAAAAACGGAGAACAGAAAAAAAAATGAAACAATAAATAAAGCAGAGGAAAAAAAAGTGAATGGGTGTGTGCGAGTGGAGCAGCATATAGAATTGAGACGTTTGCATTTAATTTGCTGATTGACAGTCTGCCTGAAAGTATGCAAAAACAAGAATTGCGATTGTCCTTGATGCGGTTTTGTTTATTTTTTTTTTGTTGTTATTGCCTTTTGCCTTGCTCTTCGCGTCGTTATTTCTATTCCTGCAGCCCCCCACTACACTAAGGAAGTATATGCGAGCGAGTGATAGAGAGGGTGGCAAAAATGAGTGCGAGTACGAGTGTGAGAGCAACAGCGCACGTTTGTTTATCGACGTCACGCTTTGTTATTATTCCTACTGCTGCTGCTGCATCGAAACAGCGCAGCTGCTGCGACGCTGACATAGTTTCGTCTATTTAGGCTGTGGGCAAGTGCGGATGTGTGCATGTATGTATGTTGCGAGTGCGAGTGCGAGCGAGACAGCATGCTGCATTTGACCTAGATTTGAGAATAGCTGAGATTCGACTGCAGACCTCATGGTCAGCAGCAGCTTAAAAGATAACATTGATAAGGATATCACACAGACACACACAGAGTCACATATTGTCAAACAGTTAATTGAAATTTGATTTTATTTTGCAGGCGGACAGCAGCAGCAGCAGCTGAGATTGCTCCTCGAGGACAGTTTTCAATGAGTGTGTGCGGAAAATCGAGTGCGGGGAGCAGTCAAAAACAATAGGAAGCAGCAGCAATACCAACAACAACAACAGCAACAATCACCGCCAAAGCCTTACAACGATTAAAAGGAAGCCACGCGATCAGCAACAGCAGTAGAAGCTCCCCCCTCCCCAAGCCCAAGAGAAGCCACAGAGAAACAAATTGAAAATGTCGTCACCCAGTGCTGGTAAACGACGCATGGACAATGACGTCATCAAGCTAATTGAATCAAAACACGAGGTTACCATCCTCGGTGGCCTTAACGAATTCCATGTGAAATTCTTTGGACCCACGGGCACGCCCTACGAGGGCGGCGTCTGGAAGGTACGCGTCTATCTGCCCGATAACTATCCATTTAAATCACCAAGCATCGGATTTGTGAATAAAATCTATCATCCGAATATTGATGAATCCTCTGGCACCGTTTGCCTCGATGTGATTAATCAGGCATGGACGGCATTATATGATTTATCGAATATATTTGAATCATTTCTGCCACAATTGCTCACATATCCAAATCCGGTTGATCCATTAAATCGTGATGCAGCCGCCCTGTACCTGCACGAACCGGAGGAGTATCATCGCAAGGTCGCCGATTATGTGCAACGCTATGCGACCGAGGATGCATTAAGGGCGGCGCAACAGGAGCGTGAGAGCAGTGACAGTGAGTCCAGTATGTCGGATTACAGTGAGGACGAGGCCAGAGATATGGAATTATAATATCGGTTTAATACATCAATTGCTGTCTGTTAAAACACTAAGAAAGAGTAGGAGGGATGGATGGAGAAAGAAAGGGAGAGGGAGAGGAAGAGGAAGAGATACAACAATCAGATCGCCTAATAATTCAGAAAAGATACAAGATAACAACAACAATATAATGATATATATATATATATTAATATATAAAAAAATATATAAAGAACGTGATTCGATGAGGGCGCATATCGTAAATACGATGCGATATGCGCGCACATAACTTATATATGCATACATATGCATTAAATCTATGCATATGTGTGTGTATTTATTTATTAACATAAGCTGAAAACAGATTTAAAAAAACAGAAAAAAAAGTTTGAAACAATTCTTAGTAATATAGCAATTAGTAGCTGATAAACAAAAGAATTCTGAATTTTTTGGAATGCAACTAAACTCCAAATGAGAAAGCCGAGCATTGAAATCTAACGCAATTAAATGGTTCTAAAAACACAGTATATGGACACCCTAACTACACGCTGAGACACCCCACAACACTTGACTAGTTGTCTGCAAAATGGCAACACACACCCCACACACACACACACACACATACACTACCAGAACTTAAATTTCCATTTCAGTTTTCGTAAAAATTTCAATGACTTTCGATTTTGCTTGTTATCTTAATATTATGATTATTATTATTAATATGATTATGATTATGATTAATTATGATGTTAAATATGTAATGTTTTATGAATAGGCAACTAAATGATCTATGTAATTAAATGCAATAACGCTTCTATATTTTTTTTTTTACGTCTTAATATTTATACCATTTTCCCCACAATCCGTGCCTCAGCCTTATTTTTTTTATGTGTGTGTCTTTTTTTTAAATAAATAATTTTTTTTTAAGTTTTTAAAGTCGCTGCGATGGAACAGAAAAATTGAACCGAACCGAAAACAGTTCAGTTTTAATAAGTCTAACAAGAAATGATAATGAAATCAAACAATTTAAAATAGTTGTAATCTTAAAATAAACATTTAAACTAATTACATTTGTGTAGAGTTGTGTATTCTAAATAAATAATAATAATAATAATAAACCTTTATGATCTTTGTATATAACTATATACCGATATATATCTAAATATACTAAAGTATATGTATTAAATTAAATAAGTCTTTATTCTTTAATTTGTACTCTCTTCTTGATCTGAACTAGCTACAATTTATTTAATTTTTTTTAATTTAACAATGGAATACACAACTACACTCACACACATACTGAAACACACACAGGCACACACACACATACATATACGAAGTGTACTTGTAGAGAAAACACTGTTCACATTTTGGGATCGAATTGAAGGTACAGTGAGCATAACCCTGAGACGGTTTTTAAGCAAATCAAACAAACAAACAAGAAAAGTAAAAACAATATTTAAAATGTAAAACAACAAAATATTAAGTAAATCTAAAAACGTAATTTTAAACATACTATATATATATATATATAGACATATATATGTATAATTATGTATTGTGCTAACATTAATAATATTTTATGCTTAAGTTTAACAACAACAAAAGTGTTTATGAAAAATGATTATGTAAAAATAAAAAAAAACAACAAACAAGAGTAAACAATTGTAGTTTTTTACATAGTGAGGTTAGAATTCATAGAGCTAACCTCAAAAACAATAATCCTAACCTCAATACTTAACCTCAATTGCGTTTTGCTTGAGGTTTCTTACGAATGTGTCCTTGTTTTGTCAATAAAATTGCTTAAGGAGTCTTCGTACTACCCAATCGTTCCAGTACCAGGTGCCATTACCTATGCTAACTGACATTGTCGACGGTTTGTCAACACATTTCCTCCTCGAAGTCGGATTCGCCTTGGAAACTTGAGTTTGTTGATTGCTTCGACTACGCTTTTTTTTCCCTTTTCATTTCATTTACATTTCCATTTCCTTCTACATTTTTTTGCGTTTTTGTTTTTATCGCTCTTGGTGGGGAAAATTCGGTTTTGGTATTTTTCGTCAAGTTCCTCTCAACAACATCGGGAGCAGCAGCAGCGGTGCCAGCACCAACAATTATGGGTATCTATTTACTGTAAATAAATTTAAAAAAAATTAATTACAATTTGTTTACTCAAAAGTGCGAAAGTGAAAAGCTCAAAAGTGTGGCAAAGTTCGATTTCAAAATGATGGAAAGTGTTGTGGGAAATATGTAGTTGTTATATAACAAGTGTGTGTGCGTGTGTGTTGGTGGCTTTTTTAATTAAAGTTGGTTTGGTAGACAGAGTTGTCACTCTTCTTAAAATTGTTGTGAAATTAAATAATTAAAAAAAGGCTTAAATTGATGTTTCTATTTATTTACTAATTTACTGCATACAACCACTGAATACTCATTCAGTTTTTTTAGTTGTGTATATATGTATATACAGTTAACAGTTTTTTGAAGTAGTGTCACATTCTATGACGTCATGATATTAAGCCAAATACAAGATACGTTCAAAAACATGCTCTATTTTAGCCAGCTTTTTAAAGCCAAGTAGCTATGTTAGTTCTTCAACTACTATATAGCTCATCCTTTAACCCAGTAGAATAGAGTTGCCAAGTGAACAATGTGCAATTAGAGTAAGAACGCTGTCCTAAAAACATAAAGCATTTCATACAGCTAGAATTGACCCATAAAAAATCAAAGTATGGTTTGCGTGTTAAAAATACCATACAACCAAAGTATTGTCTAGTGAGTGCTGTAGGGTTACCAGGAACTACAAATTTACAAGTCTTTTTTAAAATTTTAAAAATACACAATAAAAAATTCAAAAATACAAAATAAAATATTAAAAAAAATAAATCTATTAATTTATTATAAAATGATTTAATTTTAAGAACTTAATCCAAAGTAGGGTTGACAGGTTGTTCATGTTTTCGAAGTATTTAGCTAATATTTCTCACGGAATGTCCTTTGTTACCAATGCTAATGCTCTGGTGTGCTTTACTGCGAATTTTGCACGAGTATGGCGAGTAGAGTTGCCAGGTACTTGAACTTCGGTCCTATAGTCTGAAAAATTTTCTATTTCCATCTTACACAATTGTGGTTTTATTTAAGAAAAAAATATTGAATTGTTATAAGTGCACTTTTCATGTAGGGTTGCCACTTATATAAATATTCTGCACTTTGGAAACTCACAAATTTAAATGACACTCTTTTGCTTCTATATAATAATTCAATGCCACCGTTGGACACTTTTGACCTAATGCCATGTCCTTCAACAGGGTTGCCAAGCTTAGTTGTTTTAGTACTTTTTTTTGTTGAGACCGTAACGTGACCGTAACTCTGACCCTGCTGGCTGCAGGATGACACCAACT
Source organism: Drosophila acutilabella (assembly GCA_035046005.1). NCBI lineage: Eukaryota > Metazoa > Arthropoda > Insecta > Diptera > Drosophilidae > Drosophila > Drosophila acutilabella. Next base: position 5,212,842 of record JAWNOK010000020.1, read on the forward strand.
ACTAATGTCTGTCGATCAGGCAAACCCCAAGAGGAGCTCTAAAGTTTCCGGTTCAAAAGGGTTGCCCCGTGCACAAAAAAAAAATTGAATGTCTAGACCTTTATAGCGGTAACACCCATTATTTGTTGTTGTTTAGGGCAACGGTAAATCAACAAATTACAATTGTAGTACGCCCCATTGTTGCATTCTACTTTCAAAGGCCTTAAATGAAAGCAACATACATGTCAGTGTTGCCACTTTAGCTAAATTGTAGCTAAATTGGGTAGGTTTTGAAATTAACAAATAAATCTTACTAACTAGAATTTTTTTCTGAAATCCAATAAGTATTTAAGAATTCCTTTATACATTTTTAAGGCTAAACATTTTATTTAAAGCTTTTGTAGAGGTTTCTAGCCTTTTTAAGAAACTTTTCCGGCTAGCTTTGTTCATGTTTTCCCGCCAACACTGATGCTCACTTCCGCATCCGTCAGAAGCAAACATACAAAGTACTAATAAAATTATAGTACCTTAACGGATTCTAAGAAAAAAATAAATAAAAAACAAAGTACAAAGGAGTAGATTGGAAGGGGTGTACCTATAGAAGAATAGGAGGCAAACCACTCACCCCATACACCAAAAACATGAATTTAATTCTCTCGATATGTCTAGCCATTGTATCGTGCCGACTTTTGTCTATGAATCAAAGTTGTGCATGAACAAACAGCACATTTCATTGGTAATGGGTTCACTTAAAGTTGTTTCTATTGGACGGATTGTGTCTTAATGATTACACTGACGGAAATTGGGAGAAATTCGTTATAGGCATATAAGTTAAGAAAACACTTTTAAAATACTTTTTTACCTATACAAACTTTTTATTTAATTTAATCAGCATTTAAGCCTTCATTAGTTTTCAAACAATTGATTGAAATACTTCAATTTATCTTTAGGTTGTACTATTTGAATTATTAACATTTTTAGCACTTTAGCTTAGGCTAAAAATAATTTAAGCTTCTATTACCATTATCATTAGAAATACGATAAAATATTTAAATGCATTAATGTAATCATTATTTAAAATTAGACGAAACTTATTTAAAAATTTATAAAAGACGAGCTCTAAATTATTAGTGCTTAGGAGACTGACGTGATTAGATTTTGTATATTTATTGGCAATATCATCAGCATATTCATTAGAATATTCCATTATATTAGCTAGAGCATTGAAATTATCATAATCATAAGCCTTTTCGTTGGCATATGTAATAATTTATAGAAATTTGTATTGTCATTATTATTAACATTATCATTAGTATCACATTAGCATTATAATTAGCATTAAATTATTATTTGTAGCCAAAAATTCTTAATAAACAATAAGTAATTATTTCAAAACACTGCAAAAATTAATTTTTTTCAATGCCACAAATTTCGCTCAGTGCACTTTATACTGCAGCAAATTTACGAGCGATACGAGAAGTTTATTATCCATTTTGGTGGCAATTTATTTGCATATTGGCCTTTTCTTGGCATAAACCCACTTCGTAACTTCCTTTGTTCACCTGCACACCCCTCTGGCACTGCTTCAGCACCCCGACCACCTACGTTTAGTGCAGTGTAGGGTGTCGTGGTGTAAAGTGATTGGGGTGCAAGTGGTTCGCTTGGTAGGCGAAGGTGCACGGGAACGCGCTCCCGAGTGTGGATGAGCGTGTCGATGGCGTGGATTGATTTGACTTTGACACATGAAGCACCATGCACAAAGACAGTAGGTGGGTGGCTCGCTGGCTTTTTTAGTGTAGTTACACAGAAAGAAATTTCTACTACTACTAAAGCTATCTAAACTTAATAGAAAAATTGAATTATGTAGCAGGGTGTACCGATCAAAAATCAGTGACCAAACGTTGTGTTTAAGGAGCTATCTCAAACAAACTCACACTTATTTATATGAATTTTATATGGTTAAGGAATCGAACGAGTATATCATATATAGCTTTAGTAGGTGTCGGTCACAAATCCTTGATCTGTATGCAAATTTGTTCGATTGATACAGCTACCTTAACCAAAGCAGAAATGTTTATATCCTGACTAGATACAATATGGATCGTATAGATAATATATCTATATATGTATCTATAGATTTAAGATAAGCATAAATAGGTCTAAAACAAGTGTATGTAAGGAAAACTTAGATAAACAAAGTACACTATAAGGAAATTTGTGGAAAGTTATGGAAAATATGGTGTATGTCTCTCAAGTTTGTTAAGATTTATTTATAATAATGGATATAAAAATTAATATTTTTATAATGGCATCGTATAGATATCATAGAAAAATTTCGTTAATTATTTTTAAAACTTTTCATCAAATAATTGCGATTTTTAAACAAAATACCTTTCAAATGAGTACAGGGTCTTTTCAACCAAGCCCCAAAGGTTATTTGCTGTGTAGTATGGGTGTGCATGACTGCGAGTGTGTTTTGGGTGTGTGTGTGCACAACATGAACACCCTAAAACAGTGAGCATAATGACATGTGCTGTCGCATTGTTTGGCAGGCAAGGCGGGCGCCACAAAGGGTCGCTCCCCAACACCAACAGCGGGAGGAGGTGGAGGTGGAGCCGGAGGGGGCGCCAACACTGGAGGTGGGGCAACAACTGCAACGGCACCAACAGCAGCACCAGCAGGAGCAGCAGCAGCAACAACAGCTACGGGTGGTGCCAGTGGCGGTGGGGCAACTGGAGGTGGTTGTAGCAGATCCACGTTACATGCGAACAAAACGATACTTAAAACGGTTTCGGTATTCCTCGCCAGCGGCAAGCGAAACTCGAGCAACCAGTCGAAGGCCGCATCGGCTGCCCTACAGAACAAACGGCAGCAGCGACAGCGCAAAATGGATGAATTGAGTGGCAAAATCAATCCAAAGTTATTGGATAATCTGCGCAAGAAGACGCGTTTTACAAAGTGAGTAAAAGAATCAGATAATTAATTATCATCAGCTGCTAAGTTTAATATAATTTTAAATTTATGCTAAAAAATCTAAAGGCTACGAAGAAAATACTATATCATTACCGCTAACTACTAAGTAAAACTACTTACTAAATTTACTCGTGGATTTAAAAGAGTTTCAGTTAATCGAGTTCAGTTTTGTCCTAGAATGACTAGTAGTGCCGCCTTCTTAAAGCCTTTCCCACTTAATCATCAAAAGTTCTATCGAGTTACTTACCAAGTAGTGCAAAAGTGCCGTCTTTCATGTCAAGCAAAAATAAAAACTTTTCCGATTTAGTTGTTATTCCAAAGTTTTCAATTGTTGTCAACTGAACGACTGACATTGCAAGGCACAAATGTGAAACTTTCAAAATTTTCCGAGGGAAACTGGTTTGTAGGCTACCTTTGGCTGCAATACCTGATGGATTAAATATGCTTGGGGTTTAAAATCTAAGTCTTAAAAATGTGCTTTAAAGCCTACTCTAAAAATGCTAAGAGCTATAGAAAGTAATTTATTAACAATGTGTAATCATTTTTAGAAGCCCTACAATAAACAGCCTTTTTGGGAATATCTCTACTATTTATATTTCTTTTACTTTATTTTACAGAGATGAACTGGACGCACTGTGTCGCATTTATCGGAAACTGGTCTCCAACTGTCAGTACGCAGCCAAAACGCTGGCCTCGAGTTCCTCAAGTGCAACGATTGCAAAGCCTCATGCAGCTGTAGAGGTACACTGAAAGAAAAAACAACTGATCAAAATTTTAGTGAATAAGTCAAGAGTCAAGTCAAATTTAGACATCGATTTTTAAATTAATTTATTAAATTTAGTACATAAAATTTGTATAGGGTCTTTAAAAGTATGACCGTTTCTTCAGTCTGTTAAACCCTTATTCTTTTCTGAAAAAAATACCTCCGATTCTGCATGTTTTTCTGCAGGGCATCGATCGCATTGTATTCCGCGAGCTGTTGCACAGCACCTTTGACATTGTCACCGAGGAGATCCTCATGGAGCGCATCTTTTGTAGCTGGGATAAGGCACACGAGGGTTTGCCGCTGCGCCTCGAGGGTTGGTTAATCGGTTTGTCCACATTTTTGCGCGGCACACCAGCGGAACGCGCTGCGTTCTGTTTTCGCGTTTACGACTTGAATACTGATGGATTCATTACAAAGGATGAGATGTTCACGCTGCTAAGGAACTGCCTAATCAAGCAACCACAGGACGAGGATCCAGATGAGGGTGTCAAGGATCTGGTAGAAATTGTTCTCAAAAAGTTCGACATAGACAAAGATGGCAAGGTCTGTACGCGTGGTAGAAAACTAACCTCTATTGTATTCCTAGTTCACGATGTTGTGTTCTCATCTAGGTCTCCCTGGATGACTTCATGGGTACGGTTGCTGCTGAGCCATTGCTTATTGAGGCCTTTGGACAGTGCCTGCCCACGGACAGCGCCGTTGTCTCCTTCTTCTCCACCCTGCAGATCTAGAGAAGCATTAAAAATATTTTGTAATTTTAGCAAATCTTTTGATTCATTAATAATTAAAATGTTGTTTAAAAAAAATGTTTATGTTCTTTTCTTGGGATAAGTATTAGTATGATAATTAGAATTAACATTTACATTAAAATTACTTCGATTAGCGTTTTCATTAGCATTAGCATTAGCATTAGAATTAGCATTAGCATTAGCATTAGCATTAGCATTAGCATTAGCATTACCATTACCATTAGCATTAGAATTATCATTAGCATTAGCATTAGCACTAGCATTAGAATTATCATTATCATTAGCATTAGCATTAGAATTACCATTAGCATTAGCATTAGCACTAGCATTAGCATTAGCATTAGCATTAGCATTAGCATTAGCATTAGCATTAGCATTAGCATTAGCACTAACATTAACATTAACATAACCATTAACATTAACATTAATATTAATGTTAATATTAGTAACATTAACATTAATATAAGTGTTAGAAATTGTAATAGCATTATCAAAAATTTAAGTATTATTATTAGTATTAAATTGAAAAATTTTTAGCATTTCCATTGGTAAAACAGTACCAAATTCTCTAGAATGATGTTTTCCCTATACAGATTTGCGATATTCCATTATAAATAGCACTCTCATTCCTCCTTTCGACACGCTTCAAATGAATGTGCATCCACTCAAGCGATGCAACAACGAAAATCTTTCACAAAGTTCAAATATATACTTTATATACGTATATTTCTAGTAAAAAAATCTTTTGAGTCTTTTTAAAAGTGAAAAATGTGCTGAGTCATGCTGATTAAGTAGCAATGGTCGAAGTCGAAGGCGATTGGAGATTGTGATAGTTATTTGTGGATTACACTAATCGCATCTAATAAAAGTGAACAGATTACAGTGCAAGGCAGCTGATTAGATACACTTCTCGGACAAATATATACAAATAGTTAGCTACAGGAACAAGAGCTGATCAGAAACAGTTTCTAATGAAATTTAGGGGCTTCCATTGAGTTTTAATATTCTGAAAGTGTTTCTATTTGAATGTCGCGCACTGTGTTGCAGCAGCGATAACGAGCGACCGTTAGATTGCGATATCGAGCTGTGGCTAAGTACATACAAATGTGGTAATTGTAATCGTCGGCGATTAGAAGTAGCTCGTAGCTAAGGTCGCTCGCCAGTGCGTTGTGCCGCTGACCCTAGATCAGATACAAAAGTCACTCAAAGATACAGATACACAGAAGCAAAGATACGACTACACGCAACATTGCGACTCGGCTAACATACGGAAGTATTTTTATTTACTTTCCGGCTTGCATGTGTGTAACTATATGTAGCATATAATTTGTATCTTTTTATTTTCTTACTGTAGATACACAAATTAGATATAAACAATATGCAATTATAATTATCTCGAATTTTTGCTTTTAATGTGCGCTTTTTATGTACACATTAAGTTACATTTCTGAGGTTGAGTGTTTTTTAAGTAGATACTTTGAGCTACATTAAATTATACTATCTCGACCTGTATCTTTGCACCCAAATTTGCTGTACACAAGATATAAAAATATAAATACATTACTGCACTTTCGTTTGTATCTAGCATTTTGCCTGCATTTCTGTACGTGTTGTATCTGAATTTTGGCATTTATTTCTTATATATACAAATGTATCTTTCGTCATTCTATGTATTTGCCTTTAATCTTTTCATTGTATTTATATCTTTGAATCTAAAAATGTAAATATTTAGTTAGACCTAATATTGCGTATCATTTTAATCAAATTAAAATTCAAAGTACATAACTTTTCTTTGTTAGTAAGAAGTTTTTATTCTTTCTTGCGAGTCTATAAATATATAATATATATAGACACATTATAAGCATCTGCATATGATTCCAGTGTATCTATGCATTGGTAGTTACAAGTTTTTCTATCTTTTCTCTCTAAAAATGTATCTTAAACCAGCTAGCTTTGATTTCTAGCTAGTTTTGAAAGTATTATAATATATTTACCTGTTAAAAAAGAATTTATCTTTTCGAAACAAGTGTGTAGTTGACCATTTGACTATCGAAAAATGTATCTTTAACCCTGCATCTCTGTAATATATGCTGGATGACTAAGTTTTATTCCAGTTTTTTTGAGTTTATCCATTTGTGTAGCTCGTTTGTCGGCAATGTGCTTGATTAATTTGATATTAAAGTGTGACTGACTTCCATGAGTGCTAATGAATGTCGCATCAGATAGATAGAAAGATAGATAGATGCATGTGGCATGCAACCGACATACCGACATATATGTGTATAAAGACAATGCTGGATCAACTGATGAGACCCAGACAAACTGCAAGTTGAGCTAAATTATTCGATTAGCTGCAATTCGCACCCAATTTTGCCACTTGCACTTGAATTGCAATTGCAACATTCGGGGAGCAAATCAAGCGGAATGCGAATGACCGTAATATAGACAATAATGCCTTATAATAATATTACGTATACGTAATATGACACACATACACAAACATACATACATACAAACACACCCATAGTACAATTTCTATCTGTAGTTACCTTGCAACTTCCAGTTTTTAGTTGCTAGTTTTAATGTTTCATCAGACATCCGATTAAGTAATAATTATTCAAACGAGTTTTTCCACTTCAAACATTTTCCTAGAACTTATCCGATTTCCTTGACCACCAGTTATGTTGCATTTTGATTGATTTCAATCTTGTTTACATATAATTTCTAAAAGTCGCTTTCTATTTCAAAAACTACGAGCAGTGTTGCCAAATTTCATTACCCTTTAGCTTAGATACCTTAAAATGAATACTGATCTTCAAATTTCGATCTTTTCGTTTAAGCTTCAAAAGGGTTTAATCTAACTAACATATTAATAAATCTATAAAGTGTAACATGACATATCTTCTTTACCCATCCCATAATTTTAATTATCAATCAAGGTCTTAGATACAAAATAAAATATTTTTTACATTATTTGATTCATAGACTAAGAGCTATAGACACAAATACAAATGTTCTTTTATAAATTTAAGCTTTGCTTAACAACTTGCTTACTTTCAACTCCTGCCTTCATAGTAAATATTACCCCCCTTTTTTTCCAGTGTACCCATAGAGATGCATACGATAGTTCTAAGCATTTACTCAACGATCCGTAACTTATCGTCTATTGAAATCGTACCGTCATAGACATTTTAACCCAAACGTATCTCGTTTCATAGCGCCCGTTGTCGATTCGTTGTGGATACTACGACTACGTAACGCCCCATTGCACAGTCAGAGATCTATTGATAGCGTTGCCATTGTTACACGAAGGCTTCCCAAAACCCGGAAGTTGTCAAATGTGTTAATGATTTATGTCAATGAGGTCCCTAAACTAGGGATTATCTTTGGGGTTTCTATGCTGTGCTCATTACAATTTCTTAATGGTCAACGATAGCATTGAAGCATGTGTGTAAAGGGTGTTGCAAGACTTGCTCATACCCTGTATTTACTTTAAGTCTAGTACAACAACTGCAATCATCAGCGTATCAACTGAGTTATCTAAGTACTCAGTAATCTGTGGGGAGGCATTTTTAATTTAATTTAATTTTAGACTTGTATATACCCTGTAGTTGTGAAATTTATAGGAATGAAGAAATAAAGGTTAATAAACAGTTATGCCAAGTTGTAGACTTTTATCTATAAATTTGTGGTTGTTATAGGCTTTTTAAATTTTGGTCTAAAGCCGGAGAATAATTTTAATATCTTCAGGAAACTGAAATATGTGTTGATTTATAGTGGGGTTTTTGAATATATACCACTAATTTTGAGTTGTTGGTTTGTGAGAGAGTGAGTTGTGCCTACTCAACTTGGCGTTTATTTAGATTACAGGGTATTCGCAGCAGTAATGCTTATCTTATTGTGTGTTCTAAAAAGTAAGAACAGCACTATTACGCGGTATCTGCAACTCTATTTGTAGCTCAACTGGGAGTGTTTGGGAGTGAGTGTGTGTGTGAGTGAGTGTGTGAATGAGTGTGTGAGTGAGTGTGTGACTAATAATAAACTAGACTAGTCCAAAAAAAACAATATAGGGCTGCATTGTTTATAAATATTACATATGCTTGTAAAGATCGAATGCTGATTAACACTCACTACATTCACCAAACACTCACACTCACACACACACACACTCATTCACACACACTCAAACACACTCTAGCGGTGAGTAGCTGCGATGCGAGCCGTTAATGACGCTCGTTCTATATAGATCAACTACTGAGCGAGTAGCTGTGAGTGTTTCTGGCTATGAGTGTGTGTGTGTGTGAGTGTTTTGAGTGAGTGTTTTCTACTGTTGTTGTTGTTGTGATGAATATATATTTGAAAGAATCACTCATACGACCGGCATGTCGCAATCGTGTTCTGTTTACTTTCCATATTGTGGCGAATTCAGTTCGAATTCGTTAACAGACGCCAACGGTTTGAAGTCTCTACCCCTCGCGATCTATATATACCCACCTATATAGATCCTACGATCCTCCAACCCAACAAAAAAAAAAACAATTAAATATATAACAAACATGTCAAAGTCTAATCAAAGGTTAGTAGCAAAAGTGCCGGCAAAATGTGACAAAAAAACTAAAAAAAATAAAATTAAAAAAAAAAATAAAAAAAAATTACATACACTGAGAAAAGTCTGCTTAAAAAATTAGTATAAATTTCTTTAATTCCTGCCTAATTTAAACACTTTTTTTTAAACAAGTGCAATGAGAACGAGGAACATAAATCTCTGAGAGAAATATATAAACTACCTGAGTTTCTGACAGTGTATTTAATGACAAAATAACTCATGTTGGCTAGCAACTAAAATGCAACTTTTTTAAATAATCTTATCAACAAAACATACATGTATTTTTATATATATATTTTTTTTAAACTTTTTTTTATTGTTGTTGATATTTTCTTTGATTATTCTGACAAGTAATTGTGTCGAACTACCAAATACAAGCGGTGTGCGTGTGTGTGTGTGTGTGTGTGTGCAGATAAGAATTTTTTTAAGAACTATGACCCCCAGACACGAATTTCAGTTTGTTATCATCCCAAGAATACAACAACAAGAAACTTATAATTTTTTGTCTGATAAGCCATGTTATGAGCTGTACCTTTCGGATTAGGCCCTATTAATAGCACTACACGTCAGTGCTTTTAACTGCACAATGCGCCAGGATGATTACCCCATGGGTGGTAAATTTAATGGGAATTTGTCAGCTAAAAAAAGAAGATTAAGAAAAGTTTGTCAAACTTTTAAGAAGTTTAGGTTGACACATTTGGTAGAGTTCTAAAAAAGTTATTTGCTCAGCTGGTAAATTAAATGGAATTTAGTTAAGTTTAAAATAATATTTAAAAATTCAATTACCTTTAGGTAATTTAAAAATAGCAGCTGGAAAACTAATGGATTACTTTTTAACAGAACTTTTTTTTCGAATTCATTTCAAAAACTTCGTAGAGTTTATGGAAAGCCATTGATTCTTGCGATAAAATTTTCCCGCCGAAAATACACTTGAAAAAATACTTAAAAAAAACTACTTTAATTTTCAAAAAGTTGCTATATTTGTAAGAAAAGGCCAGAACTTCTTTTGAGTTAAAAACTTTATAGCATTACATCTAAAGAATTTCAAAAAGTTTTCCTGAATGAAAAAATATATAAAAGGATCTAAAGTTATTGTCTTTAAGTTTTTCAGCATTTTTGCTACTTTTAAGCAAAGTTTTCTAACAAAATCTATTTTAGGAATCCCAAAAGATCTCGAAAAATGTACACCCTTTAAAAAAAATTGATCCTAATCGATGTGACGGTAATTAGCGACAAGTTCAACAGGTCGCTGAATATATTAAATCCCTTACACGTGCTTTAAATGACTGTCGGTTTATTGTTAAAATCAGCTCAATGCAATTTTAACACAAGCTAATTAAGCACATAGTTGAAAACCAATAAACATGCACTTTGTCCAACCAATCCAACCCTAGAAACCAATCAAACCGGTTGATCTAACAATCCGTTTTTGAGTTTAGAGACTTTTACTTAAATTAGGTTTTGGTATGTAACCACCCTTAATTATATAAAAAGTGGTACACTTTTGCGTAACACTTCAGTACTTGCAATTATTTACTACAGCTGTACCAACTGTATTGCCTCAGGGCCTCATAACCGACCCAAAGAACCCGGGCACTACTTGAGTTAGTGGTATGAAATTGGGTCTGTTTACTCAGTAAGCTCTGAAAAGAATTACTAATAGGTAAAAGGAATGAATAGCCGTATAGACTGCCAAATACCCTGTACTATACATGTTCTATATCGCAACCAATCAAATAGATATGCTAAATGGTTACCTAACTTGATTAACCCTTGTACTTTGCTCACTGTACAGGGTCTAAAAGCAAAACTTGTCAGCATTCAAGTGATTAATTATGCAGCTGCAAGAATAAAATGTTTATTACTTAATTACATATCGTAAACTATATTGGCAGTTTGAGTTATTATTTTTAGCTTAATCGCTTGTTTATTGAAGTACGAGTTTCATTAATTGTTATTTGATCATTCATTGTTTTTTATATCATCGACGATGATGCCAATTGTAAACAGTAAATGTTTTTACAAGGGTTAACGTTACGCAATGGGTAGCAGATGAAGTGAGGGAGTGAGAGAAGGTGGAAGAGTAAAGAGAGAGGGGGTAGTAAGGGAGAAGAAAGGAAAGCGCTCTGGTTCCAATTATTGCATTAGACACTACATCACTACACAGCGAATAAATCGTACCGAAATACTCGATAATTCATTTACAATTTTAAAGAAAAAATTATTTAAAATATTTTAATATTAAAAAAATTACTAATAAATGACTATTAGGCCTTAAATATTTTATTCCACTAAACATGGCAATCCAAAACTTCATTTTCAACATGTTTTTTTAAGCCAAACCTAAGAAAATTAAATTATTTTTTACTTGGTTCAAGAGTTAACGGATTAATGGTACTTTTGATACTATTTTGAAATGATTCTTTGTCGACACTCCAGTTTGTTTCAGTGCACTCATTTATCTACTTCAGAGTAAATTTTGGGGCTTCTATTTTAGTTGCATGTAGCGCTCCAAACGTAAAACCCAGTTCAACACAAAGCTCACACCTTTCTCTAAAGAGTGTTCTTAACGGTTTCAGCTTTTCCTCATTCCATTCAACTTAACCTCACTCGTACCGCACGTAATAACTACAATATTAAACGTTACTTGAGCTCAGAGCATGACCTTGACCATGACTGACCATCAACATCCGCAAAACTACTAAAAACTACTTATAAACTCAAACTGTGCTCATATTGCTGACTCTTCAGATTTGCAGCATTTTGTAATGCAATTCATGATTTACCACAGAGTTTGCACGTACCGCTCTTAATTTATTTCTAAAAAAATATATAACCAATCTAGTCAAGCTAGACTCTCGATGGAACTGAGCTTACAAAACTTATGGAAACTTTTTAATAGTAAATATGGAAGGTCTTATATGGAAACCTTCTTAAATGTCCTTTAAAGAGTCCCTTTTTGTTTGTCTAGAATTTCTGTAGATTATTTTTTTGAAATTTAAGAGAAATTAAGACTTGTTATCTGTTCCTTAAACACGTTACTTTATAGTTCTGAATAGATCTGTATCTGCCTTAAAGACCCTACTAAGGATTTCTAGAGTACCAAAGGTGTTTCCTTCCAAGAAGCTCTACCGAGTAGAGCAGAGTACACCCCTTCTCCAAAGACCTACTTTAGACCTGCTAGCACAGCGTCATTCAATTTTTGCACCCAACAATGGAAAGGGTCCAAATGTCAACGGTTCAACTGGTCAACTGTTCAGCTATCAAGATAAAAGCATTTCCAATGAGTTTTTAAGCTAAGTTCCGGCCCAAAATAATGTAAAAATATAATGGCTATAGGCCACAGTTGGAGATCGTGATCATGATCATGAGGGATCACATTTGTTTTGCACCACATAAACAACGATATTATAGCAGAAAAATAAACATAATAATAGCAAATATACACTTTAAGAAAAGGGCAATCCAAATATAAAATGTATTTACCATAAATTGGAATCTTTTAATACTTAAAAATAAACCTATGTCTTCTTATAAGAAATAAAATTATTTAAATATTTTTTTTTTTTTAATTTTACTTGATTTGAGACTTTTTCAGATTTTTAAATATCTTTATAGACCACAAATTAAAACCTACATCATGTAGGAAATTAAAAATTTTTTTTACTAAGTGTTAAAATAAAAAAAAAAGTTTTTCTTTCTTTTCACTCAATAAAAAATTTATTTTTTTAATTATTATCTGGTTAAAAATAATTATAAAATTTTCAAAAACAAAATTAAATCAATTCCTTTTTCTTTTCTCAGCTTTTACTACCTTAATGCTAACTTCAAAATACTTTTAAGCTTGGAAAGGAAGTTTAATTTATTTTAAATTGCTTACTTGAGTTTTTCTCACAGTGTATGCCTTTGTAATTAGCTGGAAACACGCACTTCCCCATACACCCAGTAATTTTCAACCTTTTTTTTGTTTTTATTTTCTTTTTGTGTGAATTCCCGTGACGTCATCAGTCGAGGTGGAGCTGGAGGTGGAGGCGGTGCTGCCACCGGAAATGGCAACAACAATGATGTCTACAACATTGTGCTCGTTGTTGTCGACATCGTGATGCTTTTGGTCAAATTTTGGATAACAATTGTCGAGGAGGTCATCAAGATGTTCACCAAACGACCAGAGTCGAGTGTCTCCGGTAAGTTTGTATTGATCACGGGCGCTGGTCATGGCATGGGCAAGGAAATGGCCTTGCAGTACGCTGCTCTGGGTGCCAAGGTCATCTGCTGGGATGTCAATGAGCAGACCAACTCACAGACCGTCAAGGAGATCAAACAGGCGGGAGGCAGTGCCTTTGGCTATGTCTGCAATGTGGTTAAGCGCGAGGATATCATGGAGCTGGCTGCCAAGATGCGCAAGGATCATGGTTTCATTGAGGTGGTGGTCAACAATGCCGGCATCATGCCCTGCCATCCACTGTTGGAGCACACCGAACAGGAGACGCGTCTCATGTACGACATCAATGTGCTCGCTCACTACTGGGTATGTGTCCAGTCGTTCATCGCCCACTTTCTTTCATTTCGTTAACTCCTTTCCTTTGGCTACGCAGATCATCCAGGCTTTCCTGCCCGACATGCTCGAGCGCAACGAGGGCAGCTTCGTGGCCCTTTCCTCCTGCGCCGGTCTCTTTGGTCTGCCCAATTTGGTGCCCTACTGCGGCACCAAGTTTGCCGTACGTGGTTATATGTATGCTCTTTCCGAGGAACTGCGTCAGAAGAATCCACAGTGCAATGTAAGTAGTTATACCCTGTAATGGGGTGAATCAGTCGTGGGGTATGATCGACTATAGAGACGGAATGTAATAATGTAGGTCAGGCTGAGTGTTTCTCTTGCACTTTTAATGTCAACGAGTAGCATGTAGGGTATGCTAGACAGCCGGCACAACATGTACAGCGTTGTAGCTTTTTTCTACCCTGTAATTTAATTATATTAACTGCCTATAATATAGTGATAAGCAGCGCCAAATAAAAGTGTGTGTTTGAATTGAGCCAAAGCAAATCAAGGGTATAAGTTCAAATTTGTAAGCACAGGGTATGCACGACTAGGGGATTAGTGGGTGACACGGTGCATCGTCTAGGCAAGAAAGGCTGCACTACAGCCAAAAATGTGTAAAAACTATATAAATTTAATATTCATATACCCTGTAAAACTATAAACTGTAGCTAGGGTATATACGACTATAGGGTAAACCGAATTAAATCACCATAAGGTCAGTTCAATTGTCAAGGCTCGAGTCCTGCCAAACTTCAAATGCTTACATACGACTCAATTATACCCTATAAAAATACTAATCGACTTACCTAGTAGAATATTAACCCTTCCGTTTCTGTTCCCAGGTTAAATTGACCACAATCTACCCCTACATGATCGACACGGGTCTGTGCAAGAACCCACGCTTCCGCTTCCCCAGCCTCTTCAAGCTGGTCTCTCCCCAGGTGGCCGCCGGCTCCATCATTGAGGCACAACGTCAGGGACTCGAGGAGGCCTCAATTCCACGTCATTTCGTGACTGTGGACAAAGTGGCACGACTCATTCCCAAGAAGGCGATGCGCTTGGTTAACGACTTCCTCGACACGGGTGTCGACTCCGACAAGCACTAAACCTTCACTACACTCTCGTATAAGCTCAAAAAAAGAACCAAAAAATACAAAAAAAAAAAAAATACCAAAAAAATAACATTAACAATAATACCGAGAGAAGAGAAAACAACTGGAGAGGTGGAGCCCGAACTTCTACTGATTTACGTCTTAAAAGCTTTATATATATATTATAAACATTTTTTTTACCTTTATCTACTACTTATGTGTACATAAGAGATGTGAATTTAGCAAGCTTAAAGGTTGTTACTTAATAAATAATAATAATAGTATGGAATGTTTTACATTTTATTTGGAGTCACAAACAAGTTAGTTTTGAGGTAGATTTATTCGAACTAAAACCAATTTAAGCTATTTTAGATTATTAATATAGAATTAATATATTAAGTAGATCAAAAACAGTTGAAATGTTAATAATTTTAAGCATTTTACTATTTTAAACTCCCAAAATTCTAGACACTGAAATCACTAAGTCTTATTCATGGAAAATTATTCGATTAGCAAGACAGCTGAGATATTTAGATAGATTTATAACATGTTAGTATGTTTTTAGATCTTTTTAGATCACGCTTTTAGGGGTTTAAGCCAGCTTAGATCCGTGAGGTATGCTTTTATCAGTTTTAGATCAATTTTAGATTAATCTTAGCATTCCTAAACAGGCATATGTGATAGCATTCTAGTATATTCCCTATACCTATATAAAAAGATATACATTCCATATATTGCTTTTAGATCACTTTAGTTGATTGTTAGACAGGCTTTAGATCAGTTTACACAGACAGTTGACTGCTGCGATCAGCTTTAGATCACTCAGATACAAATATATTTGGGAACTATAACTTTGTAGTTGCTAGTAACTGATCTAAACACACTGAACCCTATAAAAAAAGAGTTTAGTCAATCAAACCTAATCACCCACAGTGAAGCTTAAGTATGATGCACTTTATACGAATACCTTGCGGTCATTAGTTTTATGATCTACCATAAACTACGGAGAATACGACCAGATGATATCTCATTATTAGCCAGTTTTAATATATTTTGAAATTACGTTTCAGTTTGGCATTAAAAACAATTTAGTTAATGTGCCATTCGAGGTTTACTGATCTGTTGGGATCTGTTGTTATGGGAAAGAAACTCGAATCATTTAATTGTGTTGAAATTGTTTTTTGGGGGTTCATGTGTAGTCTGGAGCTTGGAGTGATCTCCTGCTGTTCTACTTCTTGCCCTTGGCCTTGGCTGCCTTCTTCTTGGCCGCCCGCAGCTCTCGAGCCTCCTTGGAGGTTATGGAACCTGCACGTTTCTTGCGTGCCTCCTCCAACTTTGCCTGCTCGGCCAAATTGTCCAAATAGAATTGCTCAAAGTCGGTACGTTCCATGACCTTCTTTTCGGCTGCTCGCTTGCGATCAACTGCCTCGAGTATCTCATGGAACTGGGCCAAGGCGAGACGGAATTGCTCATCGGATTCGATCATTTTAATGAACTGATCGGGATTATCGGGATCGAGCTCCAGATCGGGTGTTATGTCCTCAATAACAGCTGGCCTCGATGCACGTTCCTCCTCCTCCATGAGCAGCGTGCGACGACGCAATTTGATCTCGTCCACACGATCCTCGAGCAATTTGCTGCGCGTGATTTCACGCTCAAACATCTAGAGGTGAAACGGAATTTTTAGAACACTTTTAGAACAGTGAAGGGAAGGTTTGACTCACCGCTGCCATGAGAGCCTTCTCCTTGCTGGTAGTGCGCTTCATGGCCTCGTCCAGGTTCATAATGTGCGTGTCCCCGTTGGCCAACGAGATGGCCAAATGCTGACCTCCCGGCTGAAAGACGACGCCCGTGATGGTCGAACGGAAATTGATGCTATAGATGGGCTTGCGATGATTCAGTAGCAAATCCCAGAAATCAACAACGCCCTCAATGTCACCGGTGGCAAAGAGCGAAGCACGTCCAGTGCTCCAGGCCCCACACATCAACTGAGTACGTTTCTTGACATACATTGTGCTGGGACGATTCTTGACCTCCTCACACCAAATTCTGGCACGCCAATCGCCGACAATGAGAAAATTCTTGACAAAGAACGGATTGCGGTGTATGGTGCGTATGGGACCAGCACAGATGCTGTAGTTGCCCACGAGCATCTCAACGGGATTGATGCCCTTGCGATTGCCCACAAACACGGAGCCCATGTCGGTGCCTGCTATGAAGCGCACGGGAATCGTGTACTCGAACTCCAAGACGGTACAACCGTGAGCATCCTGACGATTCTGACGGTACATGGGTCGTGGCTCCAGAAAGATCTCATTAGCCGGCATCTTAAGATCTCTGGTATCCCAGAACTTAATTGAGCCATCCAACGAGGCTGTGTAGAACTCTGTATTGAGCTTAGAATACACCCAAGTGATGGATGAGGTCATCTCACGATGTGCCGCCTCCATGGGACATATATTGGTGGGCATGCCGCCCTCAAAGGTATCCCAGGTGCACACCTTACCGGTGTAAGTGCCCGCTGCCATGTTGTTCTCCTCCTTGGGACAGATCTTGGCACAGGCGACCACCTCATTGCTGTCATAGAAATACAATGGTTTTATGGGATTCTTCACATCCCAAACATAAAAGGCATTTGTCGATCCATTGGCTGCATCTTCGGTGACCAAGCGAACCTTATCGTTGTTTAGCGTGTATAGATTGCTATATTGGGTCATAATCTGTCGATTATTGTTGGGCATCCACTGGACAATGGACATGTAGCGCTGTGCTCGCCACATATCGTGTATGATGTTAATCGTGCGCGATTTGAAGGGCATGCAAATGGTGCGTCCCACTTCCGAGGGCAGATCATCAAAGAAATGATTATAAATATTGATAGCATTGTTCTGACGTGCCGTATTCATGGTGGCCCGTATCAAGGCCTTCACCTCATCACCCCAGGCATCGTCACGTTCGACTTTCTTGCGGTGACGCAACGTTTGCTCCTCATCGTTCATGTTCACCTCCTTGGGCCAACCGCCCTCATAATGAAACATGCCATGCTCATCGTATGTGGCATTATCCGTTTCCACCTCACTGAATGCCATCACCGAGCTAAGTTGCATTGAACGTGTCTGGGGATTCCCCATTATGTACTTCAAGCGCAGACGGCTGCTTGGATGCACACTGACCATCAGCTCGTTGCGATCCTCAAACATGCATTGACGTCCAAAGCGACGACGCTCGCGCGTCAGTACCACCTGATTCTGATACATGTCTTCACTCTTTATATAGTTATATTATTTTAATCAATCCAAATGTATAATTCTGAATGAAAATATTTAAATTGTCTTGCGTCTGCTTGTATAAAATTTATAGGGATTTACGAATGTGGCAAGCTGCACAAAATTTTTACATTTGAATTGTAACCGTTAAACGAGTTAACGCTAAAGGCCTGCTGCGATCATTGGCAACAGTTTTCGTTGAGTGTGGAGCCAGTAGTCATTTGCGGAGTAACTCTGTTAAGTCAAGCAGTTGAGTGCTTGAAACTTGCTCTGTTAAGCTTACAGTGCTGTTAGCTGTAAGCTGTTAAGTGTGTAACATTTACGGGGCTTAAACATTTGTGTGTGACTGTCAGTTGTGTCGCCGTGCACGTGCGAATGGCGTACCCAACCGAGTGTACACAAGCGCGCAGTGGAATTCCGTTGTGTCTCCTTGTGGGTAACCAGAAGTAAACCACAAACCGTTGGGATTAAATCGTACGAAAATGTCACCCAGATATACGCATGCAATTGTCGCCAGGTATGTGTGTTTAAAGTCGGTCCTAGAAGTGGCGAGCGCCAAAAAGCGGCCCAGGTGCGCAAAACACATACACGCACTCGCACCTGGCTGATTAGGAAGGGCCAGCGGACTGGAGTGGGGAGTGGGTTGTGCTAGGGATGGGCATGAGCGCAGTTAAGTGAAATTAGGTCATGTTGCCTAGGCGACGACTCATTTTTGGGGTGGGGCAGGGCAGGGTTAGCGTCGTTGGCGGGTAATTGTGTGGTGCAGAGAGGGGAGCTGGGGGTGGCGTGGGTGGTTGATTAACACCCACGCACTGACCCCGTGTCCAAGAAGCGGATAAATTAATTCCATTCATTTATTTATTCAAGTAAATTTGCAATGCCTTACTCCAATTGTTATTGTTGTTATTATTTAATTTAATTCACAATTTATCTGTGTGTATTATATATTTCTTTATTGCCTAGAATTTCAAACGCACTACAAGAGACGGGCAGCTTTGATGTCCAATTGGCGAAACAACAACATGAACAATATTGCGCTTTATTAAGAGAAATCGGACTGGATGTCATTGAGCTGCCACCGGATGATGCTCTGCCCGAGGGCGTCTTTGTCGAGAGCAGCGCCGTTGTCTGCAACGGAGTCGCCCTCATTGGACGCTCCGAGAATGCAAAACGGCGTCGCGAGGCGGAAAGCATGGCAATCATATTGAAAAAGGAACTGGATATACCAGTCATTGAGATCGATGATCCACATGCCCAACTGGATGGCGGGGATGTGCTCTTCACAGGTAAGTCAGCAGTGACATAATGCACCCAGTGTTGTTTAACGTCTTTTGTCTTCTAGGACGCGAGTTTTTTATTGGCATCTCGGCGTTTACGAACGAGGAGGGAGCACGAGCCGTGGCCATGGCGTATCCCGAGTATCCGGTCACACCTATAAGGGTAAGTAGACATTGTGAAGGATATCTGGGCTGTAAAATGTTCCAGGCAGTATACACCACTAAATTATTATAGTCATAACGTAGATGTTGAGTTCTATGAGAGCTGAGCTAACTAAACGTATTTCTAATAGAGCTGAAGATAGCAGGCTCGGTCTCTAGCTTAGTAACCTTTTAACCAAGTTATTCGAGATCTTTAACAACTAGAGACACCATGTTATAAAGATTACTATAAGAGGCACAGCAGACTCGTTTCTCAGCTGGCTAATAAGATTTATAGAGCTTGTTAAATGACAACGAGAACTATTAATAAATAATTTATTTATTCAGCTTCGATTAGGAAAAGGCACAAAAACTCATCCAGATTAACTCCTCAACCTCTTTTAAAACTATTTTAATTTAACTCTTTCCCAGGTAAATGGCTGCAAGCGCCTGAAGTACTATGTCACCATGGCTGGTCCAGATGTGCTCTGTGTGAGCACGAGTGCTACGTGCCAGGAGATCGTGAAGAGAATGGAACGTGAGGCGAGCTTTACGTATCAAAAGTTAACACTTCCCGAGGAGAGTGCTGCAAATATGCTGTATATTAATGGCACAATTGTGCACAGATCCCCCACTGAAATACCTGAAGCATATAAGGTAATGAACAAAGACAAACAACTTAAAAACTATAATTAATTTAAATTTCTTTGACAGACTTTGAAAGAGAAAATCGACATTCCAACGCGTAATATTAATATAAGCGAATTTAGCCAATATTCTAGCGGTTTAACGTCAGCATGTCTCCTGTTGCGACGCTGGAAATCCATTCGAAGTATTTGAATCTCTAGGAATGGGAGTGGATTTGTATCAGTTACATGGTTAAGGATTAACATGTAGTTGAGACAGTGCTCCATATAAAACTGCATGTTATTTTGTATCTAAAACACGCACACACACACAGCGCTGGGCATTCGAATAGGTCAAGTCCAAGCGTTTGCGTTATGCCATCGCATCAGCAATATATAATTATAATAATAATATCCTCGAATAATTCGTACATATAAATATTGACAATTTTTTTGTAAAACGTTATTTGTTAAACTTTAAGTGATAATGTTAAAGTATTTATACACACACACACACACACACACACACACACACACACACAAAACACACACACATCTCTTCGCAAACATTCAAACTAACTTTTACAAATTTGTGCTATGAACTTCTCTTTACATTTCATATATATTCCTCTAATTTTTGACATTTTAACAATTAATAATATAAATATGTATATCATTGGAACATAAAATTAATTAAATTATTGTATAAAAGGGAAAGTCTAGCTAACGAATGACCTACGAATTGTATCTACTTAACAAGTAGCTGTTAAATGTGTTCACTGTACCCTCGACAAAATATTAATAATTATAATAATAAACTAAATATTTGTAATTTCTTTACAAAGCGATTGGTTGTGTTTTTATTATACCCGTTACTCGTAGAGTACAAGGGTATATTGTAATCGTTGGAATGTATGTAACAGGCAGAAGGAGGCGTGGCAGACCCCATAAAGTATATATATTCTTAATCAGCATCAACAGCCGAGTCGATATAGCCATGTCCGTCTGTCCGTCCGTCCGTCTGTCCGTCTGTATGAACAAAAGGATCTCAGAGACTATAAGAGCTAGAAAGGTGAAAGGGGTCGCAAATGAAAGGTACAATACCCAAGCAGTACAAGTTTGTTTTTGTTTTTTGACACGCCCACTTTAGGGCGTTATATCTTCATATGAAGGTAAATGTACAGATAAGACTTGACTTAGCCATGCTATCTGATCCAAATTTACACGGAGACTACATGTCTATGAAGTTCATATACTGACCAAGTTTGATCGAAATCGGACAACTATATCGTATAGCTCCCATAGGAACAATCGGTCGAACATTGAGTAACGGGTATCCTAAAGTCGCGGGGCGACTATAGCATTCTTTCTTGTTTCTACACTTTTTAGATATTTATAGAAGTATCTTTCAACTTACGTGGTTCAGTCAGCCTGTAAAGTAAATAAAAGAAACTATTTCGCTTTATAAACATTTTATATTCGCACTTAATTTAGTTAATATACAAAATACACATATACATAGAAATATTAATTACTAAATTTTAACACTTTAAAAAAAATGAAAACTGAATTTCGTTCAGTTTCTGAGTTGGAGTTATCGGCATTAGTTAGTAGATCTACTATATAGTCTAGTCGTTGTGGGTGGGAGTGCTTTCGATCGATAATAATCTCATTGTGTGGTTGGTTTATGACTTGATTTGATCATAATAAATACATGTTCTATATAGCTAAAAAGATTCCTAGTGAGTGATGGGATTGTGGGCGAGTGTGATTGAACAAGTTATAGTCACTATATGGTATATAAAGCAGATGAACGATTCGCGTTGCTTACCGACTAACATATAAAGCATATAAAAAGTACAAATCTAATATGTATATAGTACTATATAAAAAGGTTTGCTTAGACTTAGACTATTGAGGGTATATGTCTATAAGTTATAACATAGCTAGATATATATCTGTATATATATAGGGTCAAATGTATCTAGATATTCAGTGTGTCGAGGAAAGACTGGTTTTAGTAGGTCTCACTGTAAGCAGATCGAGAGTTATATGTCTATATCATATAATATAACTGAATAATACGTTGGAAGTAATATCTTTATACTTGATTTGGATATATCTTTACCCTGTTTCCGATGTACTCCCCGATCTAGATACATCGCTTAGCTTAACTTGGTCTAATACTAGTGTATAACTATATATATATATATATATATTGTTATCTGTAGGATTTAGTCTATTTGCCAGTTAGGAAACTCTTTGAAGCTAACTGGGACTATTATGGGAACTGTTGTGGTGCTCATTGTTGGCCCTAGGATCAATATAGGATATAACACTGCTCTGACTGCTATCATCCTCAACGGTCTCATTCAGATTCTCTTGCTGACTGAGCTTTGGACCCTGCGGTGTCGTTGGATCAGTCTTTGGTCGCAATCTTTCTGTGCTGCTCGGCTCCTGCTGCGGAGTTGGCTTGCAGCTTCTTAGGGGACTGCGACATTTGATGGCTTCGTATAGTTCATCAATGGAGTTATTCATTGCTTGCTCATCCTCGTCAATGTCCTGCTCGTGATCCTGCTGTGTCTGCTGCCCGTCCTCATCCTCGTCATCGTCATCATCGTGATCGGGATGATGCTCGGCAACTGCTTCACCAGCACCGACCACACTCTGTGCGCCCTGATGCAGCTGATGATTGTACAGTGAGTCGGTGGTGCCTACACCACCCACACCACCTGCTGCTCCTCCTGCGCCGCCGTAGGCAACAAACTCATCATCGAATTCATTTAAAATATCCACATCCGCATCACTGGCATTGGAGGATTGATAGCAACGAAAGTCATCGGTCAGGGTGAGATTCAAATCGTTGTCCGCTTGTGGCGCATAGAGACCATGACTACGTATGCTAATCTCCGAGTTCTGATAGTTTAGATCACTCTCATTCGTCGGACTGGCGGAGAGCAGACGTGTGCTGCTGGGCAGTGTAAAGGGCGAGGCAGCTCCGTTGTTGCCATTGCTGGACATGTGATTTGCCTGCAGCTGGGCCAGATTATTGCTGGAGCAGGAGTACATCTGTGTCAGCATGGAATTGGCACTGCTGCCTGCCAGTGAGCCCAATGGATTACCCTCCTCAATGCCTGCTGCAGCAGCTGTAGCCGCTGCCTGTCCATCATTTTGCCCAGCAAGCATGTCACTTATGTTGTTCAGGGATTTGGATTGCTGCTGCTGCGAGTAGCGTATGAGCACACTGGGAAAATTGTCCTCCAGGCGTATGCTGTTGGTCACCTGCAGTGAGTTGGACACATAGATCTCATGTTTCTGCAGCAGTGGCTCCTCCAATGCGCTTGCTTCCGGCAAACCCAAGCTATTCATGGCCTCCAAACTGGGCTGCTTCACGGGCGTTGAGCTCATCACTGGCACACTGGATGCAGCTGTGCTTGCTGCTGTGGGTGAGGCCACTGCTACTGTTGCTGGCATGGTATTCGCATAGAGCGGTGCATGTTCATCCAGCGAGCTGCCATCGTCATCATCCTGTGTGGTCAGCAGCTCATCATCGTGCTCGTGCAGCGTTTCATCCAGCAACGATGGTGTTCTTGTGCTGCTCCTCAGCTTGATCACCTCATGCTGTGGCGTCAATGTCTCTGGTATGTTGGTATAGATGTTTGCCTGCAGTATCTTATTGGTGGGCACAAATCTCTTGTACTGCAAACCCTCCACGCCTTGTGGCTCCTTGCCATGTGGCGACTGCTGACCACCTGCGAGCTTGTAGTGCAGATTCGTGTTGTTCACCTTGCTGCCACCGGCTAACAGCGTCATAGCATTGTGATGACGCGCATAGAGCTGCTCCGAGCTGGCATCGCTCAGACTCTGCTGACTCTGGAGCTGCAGCTGCTGTGGCAGAGCCTGACGCTGCAGCTCGAAGTTGTTGCGCTTCGCTAGACGTTTCTGTTTCTTGAAGAATTTGCGTGCCACATTGATTTGATTGGGATTATAGAAGATCTCAGCGCTGGGTATGCTCTCATGGCCAGGCACTACGTGCAGCAGAGCATTTAAGCTGTGCGCCGACTGCTGGGATGCACTTGCTCCCGTGCCTAAGGTGGTTTGACCCGCATTGTTGTTGATTATAGTTATGCCGCCCGTGCCGACGCCTGTGCCGCCGACTACACCACCCAGCAGCTGTTGTGTGGTGCAATCCATGTGCCCATTGCTTCTGGTCTGACTGCGCATGCTGCGTGCACTGTTGCTGCGCTGCTTGTTGGAGCACTGACTGTTGGAACGGGAACCCGCCGAGTTGTTGGGCTCATAGAGACTGCCGGGTCCTGCTTTATAGGCCACAATCGAGTTGCTTATCATGGCAGCGCCGCCAGCTTTGGCTGTGCCACCATAGGCACCACCAGCAGCACCACCCGCTGCACCACCAGCTGCGCCACCCACACCACTGGCTCCACCTACAGCTCTGCCATGCTGTGCATTGTTGTAGGCCACCTGGCGACTGGGTCGCGCCAAGCGATGCTGTGACCACGCCTGTCGTGCATCATTCCTGGTCAGATTATAGAAGAGCAGCAGAAACAGCGCCAAACACATGCAGCTAACCACAAAGCCAATAACATAAAGCTGCTCCTCGCTGTGCACGTACAGAGCAGCCGATAACCAGGCCAGCACATACAACACCAGAAAGATGAAGTGTCCACGCAGATGCGACATATTCGAACGTTCAAAGTCATCGACGATGCTGCTCAATGGATTGCTTAATGTGCTATATTGCTCCTGCAGCTGTAATTGCAGCTGGAGCTGCAGTGCCGAGTTGCTAGCCTCTTTGGTGGCACAACCATTCGCATCCAGCCAATCCAGATCAATGTGTTCCGTGGCCTGTGTGTTGTTATCCGAGTATTGCCGCTGTCCCAGATGCTGCTGCTGTTGGAGCACATTCACTGCCTGTTGGCTGAGCTGGTAATAGATGCAGAGTGCCAGTATGCCGCTAAAGATTAGCAAGATACCCGCTGGCACCAGCAGAGCATTCAGCGTAGTTGAATTGTGCAGGAAACAAAAGCTGTAGGCTGCGTATTCGGACATGTTGACGGCACTACTGATGCCACAAATGAGCATTGCAATGCCCCAGCCCACCAGGTAGATACCCAAGATGGGTTTACGCTGATGCGGCTCCTGTGGAACACCACCAGCACCACCAGTACCAGTTTGATTCATCTGCAGTGGCTGAGCTGCAGCCAAGGGCAAAGATGTAGCCGTAGTGGACTTGGTTAATCTCTTGTACATGCTGCTCAAACTGACGCACAACCAGAGCAGCACACACAGACTGAGGTAGTGCAGCAGCAATCCAAAGAGTCGACAGTGCAGCAGATTCGTTGTCTGATAGATGCCCAGCACAAAGGCCAAGCAGAGCGAGGACAAAGCCAGCCAGGTGTTGACCAGTGCATGTCGTTGCACACGATTTATGCGTATGGCGCTGCCAAACACCACAAAGGTAACAATGTTGAACCAGGCACTGGCGAATAGCATTGCACAGCCCACATAGATGGCTAGTGGTGCATGACGGAAACGTGCTCCAGCCAATTCACTGCGATAATCATTGAGGAATGCGGCACGCTGCAGCAGACCAAAGTAACCGCTGCGACTGCAGCTGAACATGAGCAGCGTGCGATGCTGGTAATGCTGTTGACAGACATGGGGATTCCATGCCTGCTGTTGCTCATCCCACCAGGCAGGCATGGGAGCACTGCGCTCATCGTGATACGGATGAGCACGTAACATGATGGTAATGCGCTGCTGGTAGACATCCTCTGGATCCAGCGGCAGTTGCTGCTGCTCCAGCTGTTGCTGCTCGTCCCCCGAACCCTCCTCCACTTGGCTGAGCAGCACACCCTCTGGTGTATACAATCTGGCGCCTATGATCACCGATGACAATGTTTTATTCCGCTCCGATCTCAAGTTTGGCAACAACTTGGCATTGCGATGCAGTGTGATCATTAGACGGAAATTGCGATTGGTTTGATTGCCACCGAGCAGCAGCAGCTGATCGTTTAGTACTTGACTGGGTACTTGAATGGCAGCATCGATGTCACCATGCTCATACATGGGTATCGTATCATTGGAGCTATTACATTGCAGTCCACGCTGACTGCCGTCCAGCCAAACGCAGGACATGCTTTGAAACTGCTCCAAACTAATGTTGAAGTACTCCACAAAGATGTTGCGCTGGGACATGTGGCGACGCCACTCATTGAACTCCGCATCGGGTGCACCGGGCAGAGCTGCAGTGCTGGCCAGGCGCATGGCCGATGCCTCGACAATGTGCAGTAGTTTGTGTCCCGTTGCCTGCTCCAGTTGGGCAACCTCGAAGAGATGGGTGGGCAGCGTCAAGAGCTGCGATACAATGTCCATGAGCAAATAGCTTATCTCCTGCTGATGCGCCTCCAACTGTTCGAGATATTTGAGCAAAGTTCTGGCTATATACTCCAAATCCATGGGATCACGTATTTTATGCAATTGGGTTTGGATGTGCGTGAAATTGTGCAATCTTCTGGCAATCTCCAGAGCATTTTGTCCCTTCGTTAGCGTTAGATTCACCTTGGCGAACTGCTCAAAGATTCGCGTCGTCTCACTCACATACACACAATTTGTTGTGTCCAGATGATGCCAGTGTCCATCGCTGCCGCATTCATGGGATGCTCGTCGCTGGGCCGTCACATCGCTGGGCTCCTCCACGCAGGACTGGAGCACTCGCTCGCCACGCATGGTACGTGGCCAGTGATAGGTACCCTTGTTCGTATGCGTTACAATGCCATCGCAATAGAGTGTTCCCTTGGCCACCACATGTAGTACAATCGATTGGGAGAGATTCGCCTGCTGGCTACGCAATGTGCAGTCCCACATACCCGTGTGATTCTGTGTCAAGCTGCCAATACGTAGTATGGAATTGAGTATGCCCGAGTCGGTTGAGTGTCGTGTCTCCAGATTGACATCGTTGAAGACTTTGGTGGGATCCCGGTAGATAATGTCATCGGTGGAGTTGTGCTGTCGTATCTTATCCGACCAGCCCCAGAAAACATAGGCACGCGTTGGTAAATCCTCAGATTCACGCGGTGCTCCAACTGCCACGCGTGGAGCAAAACACTTGAGCTGCAGCTCATCGCCCTCGAAGGCAATCTGTGTGGGATGGTAAAACCATATTGAAAACAATAAGAAAACTAACCATAATGTTGACTTACCTGATTCTGCTTGGGCACTAGCTCTAGCAGCGGTTGCAGCAACGACTCGCAACGAAAATCAATGCCCACTTTGAGTTTCTTCAGCGGCAAGCCTCGGAAATTAACTGGTGAATCGCATTTGGGCGCCGGCTGCAGTCGCACATCGCGAGCATTTGACCAAGCTATCAACCAAATGAGTCCACAGTCACAGGCCAACGGATTGTTGGATAAATCACTAGCATAGGCAAGGAAATGCATGAAAGATCAGTTAGTTTTACAGATAAGGTTTAACTTACAGTTGCCGCAGTTTCGGCATTTGATCGAAGGCGCCTTCGTAGATGTGACTTATGGAATTGTTGGCTAGCTTCAGTCGCTCCACATTCAGCAGACTCTGACCGAATGTGTCCTTGTTCAGTTCGTTGAGTAGATTTGAGGATAAATCCAAACGTTTCAGTTCCGTAAAGCTTTTAAAATCCTCCTCCGTGATTTCTGCAATTGCATTTTTACTAGCGTTGCTGCAACACAGAAATAAAGTAGAAAAAAACAATAGTGTAAGTTGTGTATACGACCAGAGGTGGGAACAACGCCAATTCGTTACTTACATGCTGGATATAATGTGGACATCGTCGCCAAAGTTGAGTTCCTTCCAGTTAACAATATGCTGTTCATCGCATCTTACACGCAATGTTTGGATGTTTTCCGAAATGTTTTTGCAGCTACACTTTTTGGGGCACATTGCCTGCACAACAAAGGTCGTCTGATGGAGCAGGACGAGCAGCGGGCACAGGCAAAGCCACAGCAATTGTGCAGCATTCATTTTGGTGCTCAATTATGTTGTCGCATTTGTGGCATCCATTTAATTAACAACCGATATGCAAACAAATGCATAATAAACAAAAACAGCAAAAGTTACAACAAAAAAATTTAACCAGTATTGCTCTATTCACAGAATTTTTCTTGAACGCCGCAGAATAGCACTAAAAAACGCCAAAAAGTCGATCATTTCTATCGATATTTTAAAAATATCAAATATTTGCAATACTATGCAATAAAACGTAAAACATTCTTTTCAATGCATATTGTTAAATACTAAAAAAACAGCTTGTAGTTAACACAAGTGATATTTTTCTTTACATCAGTTGAAATATTTAAGCAGTTGATTTGTACACACTACTAACATCAAACGACAATGTTTAAATTCAGTAACAATCATAACGTTCATTTAATTTAACTATTTTTTTTCAAATTTAAATTAATAAAAAGTATATATTTAAGCCAAGTACTTACATTAGCAACACCCAAAAAGATTTAATTAAAGTTTAAATTATATTGGCGGCCGTTTAAATATTTTAAACAGTTGCGGGGTACACACTGTACTCCTAAAATAAACAAAGTGGCCTGTAATAAAGATTGTTTAACAAGACTTTCACTACAAAAGTCTTAAGTATTTTAAGTACATTTTTTATCTTGATAAAGTATAGATAAACTACTAATTAGCCACAAAATTCTTGTTTGACGTTAATTGATTGCTGCAATTATCGTTATCTTATTGGTGTGTACACACTGGTCGAACATTGTTTTTATAAAAATTGACGTGTCAGATAAATGCAAGTGAATTATCATAAAACATATTGAACACGTCGTTTATCACAACAGCGAGTGGATGGAGTTCTTGAAAAGTGGCATCAAGACCGTGCTGGGCGGCACCGAGACGGGTCAACCGCCGAGTGCAGCTGAGACGGTTGAAAAGCTGGTTGACCGAGTTTTTTCCTCAACTTTGCTGGAAGATCGTCGTGATGCTTGCCGGGCGTTAAAGGCGCTCTCTCGAAAGTACCGCATTGAGGTGGGTGCCCAGGGCATGCCACCGTTGATACAAGTGTTGCAAAACGATGGTCAAGATGCGGAAATCATAAGTTACGCCCTTGATACACTCTGCAATATTGTGACCAGTGAAGAGTTCGATGAGGAGGCCGACAATCCAGCTGTATCGGTGAATGTGGGCGAACAATTCACGGAGATGTTCATCAAGAGTCCGGAGCATGTCACACTGGTCATGGGCTATTTGGATGAGTATGATTTTCGTGTACGTCGTGCGGCAATCCAATTAATAACTTCATTGATTGCAAACAAGACACGAGAGCTACAAGATCTGGTCCTCGTCAGCCCCATGGGCGTGTCCAAGTTGATGGATCTGTTGACCGACAGTCGCGAGGTGATCCGCAACGATGTCCTGCTGCTGCTCATCGAACTAACCAAAGGCAATTCCAATATACAAAAGATTGTGGCATTCGAGAATGCGTTCGATCGTTTGTTTGACATTGTGCGTGAGGAAGGTTGCTCTGATGGTGGCATTGTTGTTGAGGATTGCCTAATACTGCTGCTCAATCTGCTAAAGAACAACTCTAGCAATCAACAATTCTTTAAGGAGGGCTCCTACATACAGCGTCTGGCGCCCATGTTCATACTGAACAACAGCAACAATTCCAATGATCTCGACGAGAGCGCCTGGACACCGCAAAAGGTATCCAATTTTCATTGCCTGTTGCAGGTGGTGCGTGCCCTAGTTACGCCCAGCAATCAACAGCAAGTGGTCAGCGCCTGTCAGCGTGTCATGCAAAAATCCCAGCTCCTTCAGGCACTGTGCGACATCCTCATGAGCAGCGGAGTGCCCGCTGACATACTGACCGAGACCATTAATGCAGTGGCAGAGGTAGTGCGTGGTGATCGCGAGAATCAGGATGAATTGAGCCGCGTCCAGGCACCCAGCCAACCGCCACGTCCAGCCATTGTGGTCTTGCTCATGTCCATGATCAACGAGAAGCAATTGCTGGCGCTGCGTTGTGCTGTGCTCTATTGCTTTGAGTGTTTTCTCTATCGCAACTCGGATGGACAGCGTGCGGTGGTGCAGACTCTGCTACCATCGAGTGCTACCGATGTAAGTTCACTGTCAACGGGACAATTGCTGTGCACAGGTCTCTTCTCCACAGACACGCTAGCCAATTGGTTCTCGGCAGTGGCCATAATGCATTCCCTGGTCGAAAACGTGGCCCAAAAGGAGGAGCTGCTGCGTGTGCTGCTGGCTACACCGGGCGGACAACGGCCAATCACATTGTTGGAGCAGTGCACAAGTCTGATGCAACAGGAACGCTATCGCATACAGAGTAAAGTGGGTCTACTGATGCTGCTCAGCGTTTGGGTTGCCCACTGTCCAGGTGCGGTCAAGGCGCTGCTGGAGACACCGGGCACCATGGCCTATTTGACGGCCCAGTTGTGCTCCAATGAGCATGATGAAAGAGAGTTTTTGGTGCAGGGCATGTGCGCCTTTCTCATGGGTCTGTGCATCCAGTTCAATGACAATTCACTGCCCAATCAGCGGCGTGAAGACATCAGTCAGTTGATCATCAAGCGCATTGGTCAGGAGACATTCTGCAACAAGCTCAGCGAGGTTTCCCGCCACGAGGCCTACAGCCGGGCCTGCAAACAGGCACAGATCCGTGCCAAAGGCGCAAGCGAACTGTTGCTGGACTATGAGTATTGCAAGCTCTATAAGGGATTGGAAGCATTGATAGCAAAGCTGGTCAGTGGCTTCGATGTTGATGGCATTGAATTGACCGAACTGACGCTTAGCTCAGAGGCATCTGCACTGGTCTCCCAGTACAAGGGCATCATACGCGGCATGGATGGACAAATACAGACGCTGCAGCAATCCACCAAAGAGTTGGAGCAACAAAATGCCGAGTTAAAGCAGCAACTGGAACAGGAACAATCTCTTAAATCCCAGCTAGCCGATCAGAATACACTGCTCAAAGCCCAACTGACAGCAGCAGCGGCGGCACAGCAACAACCCGCTCCGGAGTCACAACAGAATGGCGGCCTGCCACATGCTGCACCTGCCAACGATGAGGAACTGAATGCAGCACGTTATCAGGCCAACATGTACTTTGCGGAGAATATACGTCTCACCAAGGAGCTGGAGACGTTGCGCCAACAGTTCGCAGCGGAGAAACAGCGAGCCGATGCAGTAAATCAATCCTTGCTGGCTACACAAAAGGATCAGGAGGATCTGCTCGAATTGCTGGCAGATCAGGAGGCAAAGCTAGCGCGCTATGAGCCGCAGCAGCCCACAGCAGTGGCAAGTGAAGCGACTGCAGCAAGCGATATACCCAATAGATAACTTCCGAGACGATAAGAACCATTGATAATGAATTGTATTAAGATGCACACATAACGTGTGTAGAGTGTCTATGTATGGAAACTGCCCCCAACTCCTCTTTATACAAACATTCTTATTGTTTTTACTTGTATACAATTACGATATATATACTAAATAGGAATGTAACTGATTGTTTCAACAATTTAAAATCTAAGTTTACTATATAGTTGCGTATAACAATTGTATGAAATTGAGAATTCCACACGAAAATGAAGAGAGAGTTGTTGATAAACTACAAATATACAAATACACTATATATTCTATATATATATTCGATTCGTTCTGTTTCTTAGCCGATTTGTAACATGTTTAGTCTGTCGTGCGGTAGATTATCATTCGAATTTCTAAATAAACTGAATGCATTATAAAATAACTACAAATTTCATGTGTTTTACAACCCAATGGATCCATTTAGAGTGAGACAAAAGTAGTAGGGCTTTACTATAATAGAGCAGTGGGCTAAGTTTGAAAGGGTCTAGAAGTCTGTAACTAAAATGTAGTAAGTAGTTTCCCTTAGAAAGACAAATTGCTTACATTATAAAAACTATGGAATTATAGACTATAATTACACCCTTTCTATGTAACTATTGGTCAGATAGGTGTTATGCACATGACTGATGACGGAAAGATATAGCCAGCCTATAGCTAGATAAGTTTCTTCTCTGATTACAATCCCTATGTATTTATACCCCTAAAGACTTCCAGCTTAACTTTTGACTAAGACATGAGCTTAGAACTTAATGTTACCTCTTCGTTATGCTTCAAATCTAGTAGAATTCTAATTCTAGTAAATTTCTGCTCAAGATTAATAATTTCCAAATATAAATATAATTTTGGGAAAAATAATAAAGTTCTTTGTGATTAGATCTATTTTTTTCATGAACTGTCACAACTGATATTAAAATTAACACTTTTGGAGTTCTTCTAAAGAAACTTTGCTATATAATGATGTCTTTTCGTATAACTAATCTACCCTTTAAAGTTTCCAGCTAAAGACTTTAGCTCTATTCAAAAATTTAGTCTTTGTCGCTTACTTTTTATACTAAAGGTAATCCAATATATATTACTACAGTCGCCTTGATCAACGTGCAGACCCAACGATAGCATCAACGAGCTTAAAAGTCCTAGCACATATTGAAATAGTTCTAGACTAAATGATTATGAATCCATGACGGTTCCAATAGGTAGTCCAGCTTGACTAGGGCTTCCCAAACATATATCCGAACTTTTGATAGAACTCAAGTTTCCAGCCAACCACAGCACTTTTCTTTTGCACATTTTCACAAGAAAAAAAATGGTTATTATATTTTTTTTTATACCATTCACATTTATTAACAAATGGCTACAAATTTGTTTCTTATACGATGTGTGGGCAGATGTTAAAAGATGTTGTTGCTTCGTGTTGTTGTTGCATTAAATGACACCATTTCACATTGTTTTAATAGTTTACTTCTTGTCACTTGAAACGGAGCTCTTGGATTCACGAATGGAGGCAGAGCGACGACGCTTGGCCTCCTCACGCTTAGCCTTGGATTCCTTCTTGCGCTGCACCAACAGTTTGGCATAATCGGCAGCAGCCTCCTTGGATGCCTGCTGGCGCTTCTTCTTCAGGGCAATACGTCTGTGTTTGCGCTGCAGCACCACGGGTGTGATGAGACGCTGGATTTTGGGTGCCTTTGAGGTGGCCTTCTTGTTCTCCTTGGCCTCCAAGGGGCGACGCACAACAAAGCGACGCACATCATCCTCCTTGGACAAGTTGTAGAGCTTGCGGATCTTGCTAGCACGCTTGGGACCCAAACGGCGTGGCATTGTCTTGTCGGTCAGACCTCCAATATCCTGTTCGCCCCTCTTGATGATAACGAGTGCCAGCACAGACATGTTAGCATCAACGATGCAGCCACGCACAGATTTACGCTTGCGCTCACCGGTACGCCGGGGACGGTAGCAAGAGTGTCCCTTCTTCAACAGCAGACGGACACGGCCTAAACGGAATAAATTTTATTTTAGTTTTTTGGCAACTTTCTTGTGTTGTCAGCGGTTACTTACCGTGGGTGAGCACACCCTGCTTCATGGGGAAGCCCTGCTTGTCGTTGCCGCCAGCGATGCGCAGCTGGTAGCCCTTCCATTCATCACCCAGAATGTCGGCTTCCACAATTTGTCCCATACGCTTCTCATAGAACACACGGAGTTTGTGCTCATCGACAACTTCGAAAAGTTTTTGGCATCCCGTTGCGGGATAGGAAACGTTGAGCTAAAATAACAGAAACACAACATTAACAAAAAATAATAATTGTATATGACACTATATTGTTGTTGCGGTCCGAGTTCACTGTATATACAATTGTCCGGAATTGTTATCTTGCATTTTAAGTTCAATCACTCGAGGTTTTTGCGCAACATTTGGTTTTTGCATTAGTTTAATGTTAATCCTAAATGTTTTTGGCAATATTTATGATTGTTCACACAGTTTGTTATAATATTTTTCACAAAATTTTTGCACACCTTCATTATGTTGGTCTTACTGCAATCAACACAGAAAAAAAAAGAATCGGTCTTGTCAAACACAGACTAGGTAAGGGAAAGGAAATAGTGATGTCGCCGCCATCGATATGTTGAGCGCTATCGATACTTGTTTTGCGCAACTTATCGATAAGTATAAAAATTTCAAACACTCTTAAAAAAGCAATTGTAGGCCAATGCGTATGCCACACGAATCGTCAAATTTTCTATATATTTATTTTAAAATTAAAAAACCGACAGCATTTAAGCGAAGAACATTACTTTGACAGATATAAACAAAGAAACTTATCGTTAAATTCAACCCTAAACGGTTGTAAACATCGATAACTTAAATACATATCTGCTGTTAACAGCTGTCAAAAATGTGAGTGACCATGCGAAGCACGCGCGGCACAGGGTGACCCACGCATCATAAACAACGA
The DNA here is from genome assembly GCA_035046005.1 of Drosophila acutilabella. Classification (NCBI taxonomy): domain Eukaryota; kingdom Metazoa; phylum Arthropoda; class Insecta; order Diptera; family Drosophilidae; genus Drosophila; species Drosophila acutilabella. Next base: position 5,247,213 of record JAWNOK010000020.1, read on the forward strand.
TTACAACACGTGTTGTACTCGCTTTTGTTATTAAGTGATCTTCTTGGTAAAACAGCGCAAAAATGGGTAAGCCAAAGTCGAAGAAAGCAAATGTGGCGACAATTAAAAAAGTCACACTGGAGAAACAAATCACAGAGGGCAAAGTAGCGAAGAACAAAAAGGAAAAGGTTAAATTGCGGGCAGAGGAATCACCGGTAAGAAAACATGAAAAAAATAAATTTTTAACCATTTTGAATTTGAAGCTAACTTAAACTGTTTCTTTGACAGACACTAGATGCCAAGAGCAGTCACCGTATTTTGACAGCTGCCAAGAAGCAGCAGTTGGAAATCGATGAAGAAAACTTTCCAAGTCTGCTGCCTCCAAGGAGCTACTCTGTCAACTTGCGTAAGTCAAGTTTTTATTACAGTCCAGCAGAAATATGAAGTAATATAATAATAATCCACAACCTCTTCTACGCAGATGATAACATGGAGGAGGAACAGGAAGATGTCAACGAAGCCGACTTCATGGACGATATGGAAATGGATCCCGAAGATGTAGCAGCTTTTGAGAGATTCATGCCAGCGAGTACGGAAGAGGGCAAACGTACTCTTAATATATCCCAGATGATAGCAGAAAAGGTTAAGGAGCGCGTTGCCGATATAAATGACAAATTCTCCGATTGTGGTTCATTCAAAGTCGAAGAAATCGATCCCAAAGTGAAGGAAATGTACGAAGGTGTGCGCGATGTGCTCAAACGCTATCGCAGCGGCAAGATACCCAAAGCCTTTAAGATCATACCCAAGTTGCGGAACTGGGAGCAGATTTTGTTCATCACGGAGCCACACAATTGGAGTGCAGCTGCAATGTTCCAGGGCACACGAATCTTCTGCTCGGTGCTGTCCCAGGCAATGGCCCAACGTTTCTACAATCTGGTGCTGTTGCCACGTATTCGTGACGATCTGTCGGAATTCAAGCGTCTCAATATGCATCTGTATAATGCATTGAAACGTGCTCTCTTTAAGCCGGCTGCCTTCATGAAAGGCATCATTTTGCCACTGCTCGAGTCGGGAGATTGTACATTGCGTGAGGCAATCATATTTGGCAGCATCGTTGGACGCAGCTCCATACCAGTGCTGCACTCCTCTGCCTGTCTGCTGAAGATCTGTGAGATGAACTATTCTGGAGCCAATTCGATATTCATTCGCTTCTTTTTGGACAAACGTTATGCGCTGCCATATCGTGTCATTGATGCTGCCGTCTTTCATTTCCTCAAGTAAGTGGAGCTCTATAAAGTCTTTAAAGCAGCTGATTAATCCTTTACTATTCTAGATTTGAGAACGATAAACGTGAGCTACCCGTGCTATGGCATCAAAGTCTTTTGACTTTTGCACAGCGCTACAAGAACGACATCTCCACAGAACAAAAGGAGGCACTGCTTCAGCTTCTAAAGTAATTTTTTACAACCGTTTACCTTTCGACAATCAAACATTAAACTATTTTGTAAATTGCAGAAAGAAATCTCATCCAAAGATGACGCCAGACATCAGAAGAGAACTCCAGGCTGCCAGTTGTCGGGATGAGGAGATGATGGAAACAGAGAATGCTCTAGGAACTGAATCCATTAAAATGTACACCGATGAAGATGTCGGCTATGTAGGTTAACTTTTACCTATTTTTTTTTAACAAGTTAACAAGAAATTAATTTGTAGTACATCTATATAGCATATTTATGTTTAATTTTTATTTTGAAACAATTGAAAACATTGTTTATGTTTATGTAAATATATATAATCACAACAAATAGTGTATATTCGCAAATATATGACTGAAATTAATACTTGAACTTGGCGCACATTGTTAATGTTATCGATAAGTAATCGACCAGCTTACTTTTGCCGCCACATTGAACTCTAGTGTTGAATAGCACTGCAATCACAAGGACAACACTTAATTCGTTTCAATTGCGCTGCAAGAGTTGGTACAAAAGTCGATTTGAAGCCGATTACGAAAAGTTTTATTTGATCCTTTATTTGGTTCTGCATTTTAATTGTTTTTCGAAATTAAAACTACATGAATCGATTTTAAAGTAACCTTTATCTTTTTTTAATAGAAAAAAACAAATGTATGTGTGTGTGCGTGTGAGTGTGTTTGTAAATGTGATGTGTAAAATGTTAAGAATGTTTTAGTTTTGATTTTGATTTTGTTTCGATTCGTTTTGTTTTGTTTGGTTTTTGTGATCTGTTGTTGTTTTTATACATTTTTTTCTTTTTTGCATTATCATAGAAATAACGGCATTGACATTTGACGGCCGTATACATAAATATTTATGTTTTGTTAGTATTAATATCAATTTTCGTAATAATTCTTAAATATTTCTGTAACCAAAAATGCTTCTAAAAGTTTCTTCACTTTCATTAGTCTCTAAGTATTGTTTCATTATCTCACTCCAACATTTGTTTTGTATTTAAGGGCATACTCCATAATAACCATAATAATTAATATATTTTTTGGCTTGTTTTAAGAATTTCGCTGCTACGAAATTCACAACACGCCGCTCAATTTTATTTAGTATTTGTATTTTTTATTTTTTTAATAATAATTAGCCAACCAGTCGGCTGGAATCAATTGAATAATTTACAATAACTACTATGGACCATTTGGAAATTAGCCAAGTTTATAATAATACTTATGACTTAATTGTGTGTAATTTAAGCTGAGCTTTCTTAACTTTCATTTCGTTTTTTAAAATTGTTTTTATATTTTAGTATATGTACTTAGATGATACCCAATATGAAAGTTGAAACTGGATTAGGGAATTATATATAGACCGATATTAAATAGGAAATGTTTAACAATGATTCAAGCGAATGGGGAATAAAGCGTTGAATATATTATTTTTTATGTATAATATTCCGATGTGTGAATACCAAAGTATATTCGTATATGTATATATATATATATCTAAGCATATATAGTGTACCATGCCCCAACTAATCAAGGAAATAAAAATTGATTTGGGATGAACAGTAGAGGGGGAGAAATCATTCAAGTATTTTACCCATTGGTCCATGGTTACTCTCGATACCGAAAGAGATAGAGAGAGGGAAAGAGAGAGAGAGAGAGAGTAATGGTCAAAATGGTCATTGGTTCTGCAAACCAAACTGATTTAACAACAATTTGTCTAATTAAAAGATATGTATCCATTTGAAATGGCATTTTATTTTTGGTTTCTCACTTCATTTTGTAAATATTTCTAGGGATTTTTTTTGATTTTTTGATTTTTTCGGCACTCTACAGTCCGCCTATCGTCTACATAAGTTTGGCTGATATACAACACTATATATTTTCGATCTATTGACTTGATATTGGATGAACAAACAAGTAGTTAATAAAACTTAGTTCGATTTCAAGCTCCAAATTTTGTATCAATTCCTCAATGAACTCGAAACAGAACTGGCAAATTAAAAATCAAGTATTACGTGTATCTAGTAGTTTCAAAACTAAGACATAAGTATATATATATACGTACTATATACATATAGTGTGTGTGTTTGTGTGTGTGTTCCAATGATTCCAACTGATATGCCATTTGATTTCAAGAAGCCTACAACCATTACAACATGAAAGCCTATGTACATATATATAATGGTAACGATTTCGAAAATTGTTCAATTTTTTACTCAAGTTCGAATTTGAATTCGAAAAAAAATTAGTTGAGTTTTGCTTGAGGATTGCAGACGAGGATTGGGCAGGGACAGGAGGGGGAAATGTTTAGTAAATTGTACTGAAGAGCCAACAAAAACACGGCCTTGGTAGTACGACTAGTTGTATTCACATTCATTTTACTCACAAAATCAATCAGTTTTCTGTACGCCCTTTCAATACGACTTTTTTGTTCATTTCTGACATTTTCTTTTCAGTTTCCTTTTTATCTGTTTGTGTTTATTTTTATGTCTTTTTTTTTGTATTTGTTGTCTTAAACTTACCGTTAGTATTTATTCATTTATGCTATGTATTTTTAAACAACCCATGATTAGAGTAAAAGTTGAAAATGCAATCCTGGACAAGATTTTTTTTCGCTTACGGTTTTTGTTGTTTTAAGTTTGCTTTTTTGTTTTGTTTCTTTTTTTTTTTTTGATTTTTTTGCATTTTCCCCATCGTACTTTTCACTTTTTCGCTCTCGTGTCCCATTATTCACTTTATAAGTAGTTTAATTTGTATCGATAGCTTATCGATAGTTTCTGCGTTTCGATCGCCATTCAAAATGTTGTCATCGCTGAAACGGTTTGACTATCGCAAACACTATAAAAAACACAACCATAGTTAGGGGACTCGATATAAATCGGGTCCCATTTGCATGTTGCATGGCAGCTGGTTCTTCACCTAAAAAGAAGGTTACAGGGTATTACAAAACAGGCAAGTAGCGGTAAGTGGGGTACCAAAGACTCTAATGTGACCTTTACTGCTGATTAAACTTTTAGCAACGATCTTTAAACCTTTAAATGAATGTTCATTTTATTTTTTGACATTTGTGGTCAAAGGGGGCATGTAATCCTAAAATAAAAAACATTTTATGCTATCTGCCTGCTTGAGAAATCTACCGAACGAATTTGGTGATCATAGGTATTACCAACTCAGAGATTGTGTGGCTTAAATGAAGAAACAGACGGAAATAGTTGCATTGCCTAGCATCCCGAACAAATTTATGATTTTAGCTTGTATTGTATGAGTAAAAATTAAAAATATCTAGCTAAAATTCATAAATAAACTTTGTCTACGCTGAGAGAAACCTTTTTTGGACTCTTCCTATTCCTATTTTCGATGGATGCGTTTTAAACTTACCATTTAGCACATGCACTACAACCGTTTCCGTTATCTCGTTGCCCAGCATACAGGTATAGTTGCCCGTATCCTGTCGATTCGCATTGGCAATATATAGACGGCTCAAGGCCCTACCCGGCAGCATATCCGTCTTGACGCTGTAACAAAGGGGAAATATATATAAAATGGTTTGCTTATACTGTATAAAGAGCTGAGATGTAGCTCACCTGATGCCACCTCGACTGGTGTCGTAGTTGAGCAAACGAACGCCATGACGCCAGGTGATGTACGACGATGGATGTGGAATCTTTGAGATGACGCACTGCAGCTCGATGGTGCTACCAGCCTTGTAGTACTTCTCCGGTGTGGCCGATCCTCGCTCATCCAGAATTTCCACATGAGGAACTAAGCGAAATAAATAACTTTACTTATTCAAGTTGTATTAAATTTATAAATAATCAATTATAAAAATTTCTAAGTTTAATCTATATAGTTATGCTATCCTTTTTGGGTACGGAGTCTAAATAGAATTGATTTTTAACCGATATTTAGCTAAATTAATGAGAAGTACAAATCGAACTTAAGATATCTCAAACATTTCTTATAAAGTTTCTTCGCTTTTGTCGATCCAATGAAGGTTCTTTATACTATACAGTACTTATTTATTTACTTTCAGTTCCCTACTGTACTTAAACAAACATTCTACTTCCTTTGCCAACTACAGGGTCTAACACAAACATTTGTGTACGTCGTTTCACATGCTCACCAATTATAGTTAGGTATACTAAGAGTACCAACGGTGGATGCGAGGAGACCTGACACTCGTAGGGCCCCTCGTCCCGTTCGTTGGCATATTGGATCAATAGTTTCCAATCGTTGGGCTCCTCAAATTCCAGCGAATAGCGGGAATCACCGCTATACGTGTGCTGTCCAAAGGTGATCAGGGTGAGATCATCGCCTCTGCGTCGCATCCAGGACACCGTCTTGCCCTGCAGATCATTGACCCGACAATGCAGATAGACATTCGATGACAATTGTGTGCTTATGTTGATTGTCGTATACGGATCGGCAAAGAACGGAAACGGCTCGTGTGTGGTCGTCTCCGTGACCTCCAGCTCCTCATCCTCGGGCGTGTCTGTGAAGGGCGACGAGAACTCTTGCCAGAAGTTTTTCGGAAACGTATCGAACGGATCTCCAGCTCGGGGACGCTTCACTGCAAGAAGTTTGAAGAAGTAAACTTTAGTATTAAGTTGGGAAATTTGAATGCAAATCAATCGCAAAGCACAACTTTTGTACTTCACATATATTTTGAAAAGGTTTAGTCTTATCTTGACCTTATTTACATTATAACTATCCTCACCATGTTCGATTCAGAACGAACAACTAAAGACTATAGCTCCCATAGAACAACTCAGTCGAAAATTTCAAATTTGTATGGCTAAATTTGCACTAGAAGGAGTACGGGGTCTTGCTCAACTTTGGCCTCTCATACTTGTTTTCTTTTGAAAACGCTAGCTTTAAGTTGGGAATTTCTTTCTGGGAAATTAGTTTAAAGATTTTATAGAACTATAAGTTGAAAGATCTTTTGTTTGATTGTAAAAGAAGTGACCATAAATCTAACTAGCTTTACATGTACTTTCTTCTAAGAATAAATACTAGTATAATGTTAGCTAAAAAGATATACGTTTTTGCTTACAAACATGCCCTCAAGACAATGCATGAAAAATTTGCTATATATTAATATCTTTCTTTTAGCTTTAAGCATAGTAAGTTAAACACTTTAGTCTAGAATATTTTAATCTAAGTTACAAATGTGCCCAAAAATGTATGAACCCCTACAAGGTATTTTAATCACCATTAAAATGTTATAACTTAATTTAGTTCTACTTTAACTTATGAAATAAGCTTCCATTTCTGCCCCCCACGTTATAGCGATTCGTAGGCGAAAGTGAAACTCAGAACACATTGGATAAACTTACATGTCGTCGATGTCGATCCGGAGCCTATGTGATGTAGCGATGAATATATTATTGCAAATATCCAAAATAATCTAGATTTCATCACTGAACAAACGAAACAAAACAAACGAAATTTCCACATAATTTTTGGTAGGAAAATTGCAAATGGAAAATGCAGTTGGGTGGAAAACTTACCGCAGCATATGCACATATAATAATTATTGAACTTGGAATGCAATGCAAATGTTTTGTTGTTCTATCGCTTTGAGTTCCTTTTTGGGGTAATCACTTTATCTGATTAGGAACAACATGGCATTATATTTTATGTTGTGGTTTTATGCCCAATTCTATATGGTGACTGCCGATATCTGCATTATAGAGGAGCTGTCCCTGCTCAACATATTGCGTTGTGTGTGAGTTTTGTGATTTGATTTCAGTTTCGATTTCAATTTTCTCAATGTTTTTTCTCGGCCATTTCCACTGTTAGAAAAGAATATTTAAATTTATTCATTTGTTTATTTTTGTGTACTTTATTTACATTTTTTTTTTTTTTTTTGGTAACTTGTGTACGTTTTGCTTTGCTTTGATTTTTCTTTAGTTTTCCTTAGTTTTCCTTTTCGCTGATGGCTTGCAGCTACTTTGGATGCTGCTTAGATGACCAATAATTGGAAAATGTAGGTCAGGGCACGATGTGCGCATGCCAAGGAAACCAGAGAAAAGCAAACTTTACAGTACCAGCGTCAGAAGAGGCAAAAGTATTGCACAATTACCATTTATTTATTATTTATTTAACATTTTCTTGACAATTTATAAGCATTTCATTTGAATTTTCCTAATTCGTTTCTTGTTTCTGACATCTTTTAGTTTTGACCGCACTTCAATTTCCTCCCGTTTTGCGTGATAATGTAGGGTATCTATGAGTGTTTGTGTGTGTGTATTGCAATTTGCCGGTCCCGAGATAACGTTGTTGGTTCGCACGCACTGGACACGAGACTACTGCTGGAGATATACCAATAGAAGATTCCCCAAATCGTGTATTCCTAGTTATGCGTTATGTCTGCACTTATTTTTTATCTCTTTTGTACAGCATCATGCTCTCTTTCGCGCTGTTTGGTTGCTAGTCTATGGTGGTTGCTTTGCAATCCACAGCATAGAGTTGTCACGAAACAGTTTTCAAATACACGTTCTAAAATTTGGAATTCGTAATTATTTTAGTTTAGTCGCTGCGTTGATCAGTATTCAAGATAAATTAAATTTAATTATGTGAGTGCTTAGAAGTAGGCAACACTTTTTTTATGCATGCTGTGGCGCCATCTAGTGATTGGGTAATGGGTCGCTAGAATACATTACCATGGAGATAGCGAGCTACAAGCCAGCGCCATCTAGCATGACACCAGCAACGTCGACAGATAACAAGTAAAAAATGTTAATTTATAATTTTTATACACTACTATTTAATTTATAATCTATCGCTATATACCAACACTTGCAGTATAAATTAAACAAATGCCCAAAAGTATGCAACATATCGCGCATACCTTACCGCCATCTAGTGTTTAGATAAAGCAGTGCATTCAAATCAACTCATTCAATTTCGGCACTTCCTTATAGCGCTGCCGCCATCTAGTGTGCCATAAGGAAAACAAAATAAACGTTTAACAGTTCAAACATTGGAAATACAATTCAAATAAATAAAATCAATCTATTTGTCACATTGTGCTAGCTTTTCACAATTTCATTCTATTTTTTTTTGGATAATTAAATTAATTTGCAGTTGTAACCGCCAAAGTGTAATCGGTATCGAATCGCCTGCAGCTGCAGCTGTCGTACAAATTGTTTCCTGCGCATGTGCAGTACTTGGGGTGAGAGTAAAAGAGAGCGAAAGTGAGTGTGTGTGTATGTGTGTGTGTGCTCCTTATCACTTACTATTTAGTGGTTGTGCGATATGGTTGCTCAAAGTCAGGCGAAAAGCATGAGAGAGCAGCACCAACTGTCAGACGAGGCGTGCGCACACACACACACTCGCACACGTGTATATGACATAAGTGGCGCGATGCTAGAGCGACACAACACACACAAACACATGCATATAAATATGCTCAGTCGGCAAAAAGAACCGTTCATTTAATTTTTCGTGCCACAAGCGCTGACATTTCATACATTCGTAAATTCAATAAATTCAATTTTCACTTAGGATTTTCATTTGCCAATTTAATTGTGGCATAGCTAAAATAAACATAGAGAAATTTTCCCGCTTAATATTATAAATGCAGAGCAGCATAAAACGCACACCAATAAATCTGCTTTGAATATTAAGCAGACAAAATAAAACAAAAATTCAATTGACAACGAGAGAGAGAGAGAGGGAGCAAGCACTTGGACAGGCAGCAAAGCCGGCAGCGCAGTGACAGAGGCAGCGACAGCGACAACAGCGGCGACAAATATCGACGAGAATTCTATTGAAATATTCAGGCAGCAAACGGAGTTCGACGCGTGCAGACCCCATAGAAAACCCACAGAATTTTGGAAAAGCTAAAAATCTAAAAAAACAAAAATATTTCCTGAAATGGATGAGAATTCGCGCGTTTTGAGCATTCTGGGCGGCATTGCCATCAGCATTGTGGGCTTCCAGATCTGCCGCAAGGTATTGCCCTGGATCTATTCGAATATGCTGGGTCCCCAGATAATAGGCTCATCCGTAAATCTCGCCAAAATGGGCGACTGGGCAGGTGAGTTCAATAGAATTCAATGGAAACTACAAAATTTCACCTACATTCGAACTTCGATCGATCACGCGTTTTGTACATTTTTCCTGATAAGAAATTCCTAAACATTCCATTCCAAATTACTCATATTTTAGTAGTTTCTAATATAAATATTCCTATTGAAATTTTGTAGTTATTACTGGATCAACGGATGGCATTGGAAAGGCCTACGCCCGGGAGGTATGTGAAAAAAAAACCGAAAGTTTTCAAACCTCATCATTATAATGATAATGACTTGACCAATTTGGGATAAGGAACAAAATAATGAAATTATAAAAACAGAAAGAGAGAAAAAAGTGCAATTAACGTATTGACACTGCATATGAGCAGAGATGAGCTGAGCTTAACTTAAGGCATTTAGCCATTTAGGTGGCATGACTTGAACATTGTATTCCATTAATTCTACAGCTTCTCTCGATACGTCCCGCCCCTCTTCTCACCTACGCCTGTTTTGAGACTAATGCACTTTGTTGCAAAATTGTCAGAGTGCTAATTATGCATCAACTAAAGCTTTAAATTGAAAATTAAAATGAAACTCAACTCTTTATGTACACAAAACCCTAGAACTGTTGATCTAGCAATTATACTCATCATATATACGTATATATATATTCATCGACTTTAGGGTTTGACCAGTTTCAGCAGTGTTGGCTTAAAAAATCGGTTCATTTCATGCCTGATCATTTAACCTGTGTTTACCTTACACGAATTGCATTAACAAGCACTTTGTACACGACCGATATGGTTGACCCTACCTGGTAATACAGCCATAGACCCATAGGGTTCTATCTGCTTTTTGGACTTTCTTTTATGTCTCCAACTAATTAGCATTCGATGTGCTCAGCTAAATTGAAAACAGCTAAACGACTAAACACTTAAAATGCGTAACGCCTAAAGTTCTAATGTGCAATGTTTGGAATTACATCGTAATATATTGTAGACAGTCCCGGAAATTGGGGTTTACGAACCTTAACTACACTACATATATTAGTATGTCTGTGTTCCTTAACTACACCGATTGTAGTGTAGATAAGTGAATATCTATAATTAGGTAATATTTAGTTTCGATCAAAGAGTGGTCAAGCTTTTGGAAGGGTTGAAGTCGATTGTTTAAGACCCTGTACTTATTCTTACTAATCAATTTCTTGATATAGAGGCTCTTGGATATTTCCCAGCCACACCAAATCATGTATTTTTGTCATCGTACAGTAGTCAAACTCTTTAGAGTGGTTCAGTCTACTGTAAAAGACCCTGTACTTATTATTATTGATCAATTTCTAGAAATTATGGCTCTTAAATATTTTATACCTAAATTTACAGTATTAAAATTTCAGAAAGTGGTTCAACCTACTACAAAAGACCCTTTACTTGATCAAGTATTTTATTTTAAAACTAGACTATACTACTTTAGTACTTATTTACTTTCTAGGAATATATAACAAACTTTTAATGGGGCTCAACCGACTGTTGTAGACCCTGTATATATTCTTATTAGTCAATTTATATATAAAATATTTTAGGTTTATCATATGAAATATTAATTTGCTTTATGGTCTACATATAGTAATTTCATTTCAAGCAAATTTGGTCAGTGTTCCATAATAGTAGATTTCAAATTTATCTCATAAAGGGTGAGTTAGAATATGTATTAATTTTACAAGTCTGTGTTATTTTAAAAACTTTATTCTGAGGCCTAAATTGATCAAATAAAATTAATAGGTTTTAAATTAATGCAGACACAGTTTACTTACTTTAATTTCCATGATTACATCACTAAGTGTGATAGTTTCAGATTATATACGAATCCATGATAAATTTCAAGAAATTCCATTAGAACTGTTTCTTAATAAGTTCCAGTTGATATACAAAGCACATCTCAAAGTTGGTCAATGTTTTATAATTACGTTATCAATTCTTTATAAAGTTTTCCGCATTTTCCACTGTGTAATTCTTTTAGCTGGCCCGCAAGGGAATGAAGTTGGTGCTTATATCGCGCTCCATGGACAAACTAAAAGTAGTGGCAAAGGAAATTGGTAAATAGATTTGAAATGGCTAATTGGCTTTAGACCAGGCTTACAGTTTGCATTAACGTGGCATACTTCCAGGCGATGATTTCAAGGTCGAAGTGCGTTTGATTGCTGTGGACTTTACTGCCGGCTTGGATATCTATGACAAGATACGTGAGGAAACTGCCGGTCTCGATGTCGGTGTGCTGGTGAACAACGTGGGCATTAGCTATGATCATCCGGAATACTTCCTGGATTGCTACAATGCTGATCCGAAATTCCTCTCCAACATTGTGTCGGCGAATATACATTCCGTGACGCATATGACGGCGATCTTTATGCCCGGCATGGTGGTCAAGCGCAAGGGAGTGATCATCAATCTGTCCTCGACGGCGGGCGTGATACCCAATCCGCTGCTGAGCGTCTACAGCGCAACAAAGGTAAGACCGAGGGACATAATAATTGGTTGTAAGCTTCGCTAAGTGGGACCACTTTGGACTTACTGGTTGACAGCACTAGAGAGAAAGAGATAAAGGCGGTATAGTGAAGTGACTTAACCATTGGTTGTAAACTTCGCTAGGTCGTTTTATTTTCGTGTTCAGTACAAAAACTAATGTCGGTTATTTGTTTCTTCCAGGCATTTGTGAATAAGTTCAGTGATGATCTTCAGACGGAGTACAAAACACACGGCATTCTCGTGCAGAGCGTGCAGCCTGGTTTTGTAGCAACCAACATGTCCAAGATACGTAAGCCGAGCGTGTTCGCACCATCGCCCGAAACGTATGTAAAATCCGCATTGGCAACACTCGGCATTGCCACACAAACAGCTGGATATTTGCCACACGCACTGCTTCAACTGGTCATACATTTTACAGAGGCTGTATTCGGCGAACAGTTCGCCAGAAACTTGGTTCTTAAGAACATTTTGTCCACACGCAAGCGTGCCCTGCGTCGTCTAGCTAAGGAGCAATAATAGAGATGCTTGATAGTCCCCATTATTTATACACTAAACACACACACATACATACATCATTTCCAAATGTACAAATGTCTATGCCGGTTACGAATCTGTTTTGCATATTTGTTGAAAGCGCGGGGAAATTCGATAATGAAATGGGAAAAAAAGACTCGAAGCATTTGGGAGGGCACATGAAATACTAGGCTTAATGACGTTTACCAGGTGTGTGCGCCATCATTATAATTGCATTACCAAAAACGAACAAAAGAAACCCAATACCAATGATGCTTTTTTTTTAAATTCATTAAGTATTGTCACGTAAAATAAATTGGAAACTTTTAAAAACAAGTTTGTGTGTTGTCTTTGCTTTGGCGCTCAATTATTACTGGGTCGATATATAATTTTGTGGCGGTCGGTCAATTGTCGTGCAATCGAAATACATAAACTGTTGGTATTGTTATCGATAGAATATCAACAAATCCATTGCACAGTAGGAAACTTTGATTTTGTACGCTTATTGTAATTGTGAATGTGATTGAACGAAGAAGTGAGTGCCGCTCTGTGTGATAAAAAAATTTCGGCTTTACCGCTTGACCACCACAAATAGAAACGCGCCAACGTTAAATTTCTACTTGTTGTAATCTACGCAGCGGCGGCAACAACACCACGACAACAACAACGTCGAGTGCGAAAACGAAAACAAGTGCAAAAACAACAACAAGCAGCAGCAAGTAAACGATTTTATGGAGACAGCGCTGCAAGCAGCAGTTGCTGCGCCGCTGTTATCACTTATAAACAGTTGCGCCGCCCCTATCCTTGCAGTTATCAATATCAACTTGTTGCCATAGAAACGGAAATTCTTTGCTGATGCTGTGATCTATGATCAAAACAATTGTGACGACACTCGAAATATAAAATACGACGACGGTCACAAGGGCAAAAGGCGTTGGGCGTGCATGGTGAACGGTGACGCTGTGTGTTGGGGGGTGGCGGAAGTGGTTATAGAGAACTATTTATAATAGTGGCAAAGACACGGATAAAAAAATAAAAAAAACTGAAAGACAAGACAAAAGCTACCAAGCAAGAGGCAAACAAATTAGGAAAGAACTTAAAGACAGCGTCGGCAAGTGCGCGTATGTCAAACAACCAAAAAAAGAAAAAATGTACAAAACGCTTGAAATATTTAAATACAAAACGACACGAACAACAATAGGAACAGTGGTAACTGTAAACCACTAGTCATACACACCTACACACACACACACACATACTCATTGAGCGAGAAAGTGTGCGTTGGGAACAGCTGGCCGCCATGGAGCGGCGCCGCCCATTGTTTCCCATTGAACCAGAGCCGCCAACAACGCCCACACAGCGCTTAACATTGCTGGCAACGCGGTAAGTAAACGCAGTAATATCACTACCCCGTCTCCCACCCACCTATCTCCCTTACCTTCCTGCCCCCAACCATTCCACTTATTCGTTCTTACGCACTAGCCCTTTTTAAATGTTTTGCGTGTGCGTATGTGTGTGGGTTTGTTTGTGCTTGTGTGCGTATGTATCCTTTATGCATGTGTATAGGTCAACAGTGAATCCATAATGAACATTTGAAACTTTCGTGGGCTGTGTGCTTGTGGGTGTGTGTGTGTGTGTGTGAGTGTCAAATGAGTGATGAATGATGGGCAGTGTGGACTGTGTGGATTGTGTGGATTAAGTGGACTATAAATTGTGGATTGGGAATGCGGTGGTGTCATTATTATATTAATAGATTTATTTATGCTTCCTTTGCCCCATCTCCTTCTACTTCTCTTTAATGGATTATAGCTTGTTACGTGCGCTGCAATTAAACTGGAAGATTATCATTTCCGGCATCACATTGACGCTTTTGGCCGTTATTTGGTACTATCCAACGTTCTTCTTATTTTTTGCATTCGTCATCTATTCCCTGGTGCTGGTCTTTGCAGGTAAGATGATCCTTAAATACTTTTGCACATAACATATTACAGTGGGTTCGTTCTTTAAATTAAATTAAGTTAGAAGATAATACAGAGTGGGGTCTCGGAGAATTCTTAGCCTATTCCAGGCTAGTTTGTGTTCCAAAGTCCCTTAAGTTTCAAACAAATTCAAAAAACTTGTTTTATGATTGCTCCATATTTACTTAATTTACTGCAGCTTTGCATTAATGAATAAAATTGATAAAATGATTAGACAAGGCTTTTCACCTATATTATATTTAATATTCAAAACAATTTAATACATAAAAATATTTATTATTTTTAAAATGTGTTGAAATTAAATTTTTATAAAGTTTTATTACGAATTAAAGCTTATTTGGATTTTGCCCTTTTACAGATTACTTATCTAATTGCAATGATTCATGAAGTTTATGTAAATACTTACTTTATATACATAAGTACATAAATCAAACGTAATTTGTATATATCGTTTAAACAATGAGTTGACTTACCGTATTTAGTATCTTAACACCGGGAGTCGTTTTTATCAGTTGAAATAAGCGAATCCAAATCGTAATCTTAAACTTAAATGACTCACTTGTTATCAACACTAGGAAACGGCCCATTTCAATGATTGTCCACTTTTCATTCCAATAGATTTCCCAAAATTCATAATTAAAATTTTATCACAATATTAATTTTATTATTACTTTATATATATATATATATTTATATATCAATTTGTGCACAGCTGTTGCCGGCACCGTCTATATACATTACATATTTACGACCAATGAGCCCACAAAGCCCAATCGACTGCCCTCCAAGCTGCTTTACAATGCCACCAAGTGAGTATCTTTATCTATTTCTTTGCACAGTACTATATACCTATAATACTATATGTATTTATCTATATTTGTAGAAGCAACATTTTTGATTTGCCAAATCCGATCCGGAATCCATCGAATTTACCTTTAATCTTTGGCAAGACAGTTGATCTGCAGCTACAGCAGATCATCGAATATGTGCTTCGTGACTTTATGGTGCCCTGGTTGGGGTAAGTCTAACTAATACATATGTATATATACACATCCATCTAACTCGTTATCATAATTTTCCAGGTATGTTGTGACCAAACCGAAGCTAATCAATGATGTGATACGCGAGGATCTTTGGAATGCCATACAGAAGATACATGAGCGAGCTGCCAAAATGGATCCAGCCAAGATTATAGCCGTTGATATGGTAAATCGGGTAACAGTGCATCTCGAGAAGATTCGCATTGCCGAGGCACGATCGTAAGTATAGTTTGTACTTACTTTTTTCTTCATTTTATTCATCTTTTATTCGTAATTTCTTCTAGTGCCGAAACCAACAGTGCTCCGGTTTTCAGCACCAATTCGTATTTGGTCGATGAGGAGAAGGAAATGGAGTTCCTGCGCAAGTTGTGTGAGATTATGGTTATATTATTGCTACCACGCGGTTACTCGCTGCCTCCACTCAAAGTGCTGCTTAGCGAGATACTTTCGTTTAAGAGTAAGTTCTAAAGATTTTGGAAGTGCTGGATTCAGCTCCTAGAATCCAAGCTACCAAATTTTTGATGGAACTCTCCTTTTAATTCCACAATTTGTTCTTGCATTTTTCTTGCAGTTTTCTTTCCCATGATTAAAATGCTCACCGCACCGGATTACATAAACCAGAAAGTGGTGCAGAATATCGAGACACGTCTGGCAGCGGCGGCGATAAGTAAACGAAGCTACGAATACGCAGCGAGTTTTGAGGAGTTTCTGAAGATCATAAACAATTCGGGAAACTTGGAGGAATTGTCGTTGATACGCAAGAGCATTGTTAATGATCTATTGCATGCCACAAGCATGCAGAACTTGCAACGTGCCAAAGGACTTGATCCAGACACTGAGGATCATACGCTAACCAAATCTGAACTAACAGCCGCCGTGCGGCTTAAACGTTATGTCCAACAACTGACAGTGGCCAAGAGTCAATGCGAGAAGAATCTATCCAAGTTTGGATGGAATGGCAACTATTCGAGTGATACGGTGCGTGTCTTCACTTGATTTTCCTCAATTTTATTTTGTTTATTTTCTTTTGCTGTTCTTTGCAGGATCTGACGCTGATGGAAATACTCAACACGGCTGTGGGACGACGCTACTTCACGCTTTTCCTGGAGCCTTTGAAGGCCAGTGCTTTGGTGGGCTTCTACTTGGCCGTGGACGAGATGAAGCATTCGCACAAAAGCGCCACACATCAATTGGGTACAGAGATCTTTTACACGTACATACGAGCACCAAAACCAGAGATACAAATCGATAAGCACGAACGGAAACTAATCGAGACATTTGTGCTGGGCGATGCGGGACCAGATATATTCTATGATATTCAAAGGAATATATTTCGCACACTGGAGGACAAATACTATCCACCCTTTGTGCTCAGTGAGCAGTATCGTCAGCTAAAGGAGGCACTTGATTCCAACGAATTTAATGATCCCACCTTGCTCATGTGTCCCACACTCCTTGGCGATGTGCCCGACGATGAGCAAGCCAGTGTGGTAGATGGACTTAATGGTGCTGGCGGTGCACCAGCAGCTATCGATGTGGCTGCCCATACATCGTATGCACGTCGAAAGCTGGAACAGATACAGGAACGCATCGATAAGAAGAACCAAGCGTTGGATGCCCTCAAATACTCTGTGAAACCGGAGTCGAAGGTTCTGCAAATACTTGAGAAGGAAATGGAGTGGCTGAAGAGTGAGAAGCGGCAAACAGAGGCACATTTGCGACGCACTGATGCCTGGACGGAGCATCTGGGCAAGTGGAAGGCCACCATACAAAGTGTTGAGGTAGATTTCTCTCTCCCGGCATACATTACCAAGATTTAATTGTTTATCTTTGGCTTGCAGGTCTCCGATGAAAAGGAATCGCTGCAGTTTATGATACTAGTGCATGTGGACGAGGACATCAATGCTCCTGCACAGGCAGCGCCCAAGAATGGTGATGCGGCGAGCACTGGACGTGCACAGAGGAGACGTCCATCGGGTATTTCCAGCGGCTGGGTTGTCATGCGTTCCCTGAATCAAGTGCACGTAAGTTTTATTATTATCGCTGTCTAGCATACTCGACTGTAGCTCTATTTTCCTTCACTTATTTGCAGGAGTTGCAGCGGAAACTGCGCCATGTTAGCTCCAATCTGAAATCACTGGATTTGCCAACAAACTTTAAGTTTTTCTTTCTGAAAACGGATCGTCACGCGCAGGAAAAAGCCAAGGGACAAATACAAAAGTTTTTAAATGTAAATTTCAACAATTATTCTTAAAGCCAACTCTTAATTATGTATTAAAACATTTCACAGTTTATACTGGAGGATGATCACTTGAATGGCAGCGAGGCGATCTATACGTTCCTCAGTCCCAGCTCGGATCACTTGAAGCAAACATTGCCATCGCCCAAGAAATCCAAATTTTCACTTTCCACTCTATTCAAAAGTGATGCGACCAAGGCGCATGAGAGCAAAGCTGCAAGTGATCCTTTCTGGGGTCTACAACGGGATGATGACGACATGTCCACCTATTTGGATGGCGAGACGAGCAGTGATGCCAAACTACTAACCGACTTGGATAGCAAGGATTCAATTGCCGAACCGATGTATGCTCTTATGGGTGAAATCTTTGACATGGGCGGTGTCTTCAAGTGGCTGCGCAAGAGCATCATTTCCTTTGTCCAGATCACATATGGACGTACAATAAATCGACAAATACGTGAATCGATTGCCTATCTCTTTGAGGAGTCCATGCTACACAACTATTTCTCCGCGATCTTGAAATCTTTTTGGCCCGGTGGTGTCTTGGCCTCAGCGTATCCAATGCGTTCCGATGACATGAAGGAGATGACCACAAATGCAGCGAAAGCTCTGCTCACCGATCATATACCCGAGGTGCTTTGTAATCTGGTGGGCGCTCAGGCGGCCAAACGAGGTGTGCTCAAAGTGTTCGATGCCCTTCAGAATCCCACGTACAACAAGCAGTTGTTTTATGTAAGTAATCAGTTAGTTTTAGTACCATTTAAGACCTGTTTTAGTCCTATAATCATTCCTTTGCATTCCAGGAACTGCTTGAAATACTGATGATTGAGTTCTTTCCGGAAATCCGCCAGCTTAAGGTGAACAGCGGCAATGGAAATAAGTTGAACACGGCCACAGCCGGCGTGGCAGCTGCCTCCGCTGCAGCAGCATTGGCTGCTGTAGCCGCACTGCCGTTAAACTACAACAACAGTCACAATAATCATGGTCATGGACATGGACATGGTCATGCGCATGGTCTTGGACTAGGTCATAGCACAGGAAATCATCATGTAGGTAGCACGACAACCTCAGCGACAACGACACAATCCGCAAGCGGTGCAGGTGCAGGAGGAGGAGCAGGCGGAGGCGCAACTGCACCCAAGGAGCACTATCATCAGACAGCACAGCAGTCGGTGTATCATCCCAACACGGCTCAACACCATCATGGCCCAACGGGCTCCAAGTAGTTGGACTCTGAAGCGGATTTTACTTATCTTTTGGGTTTAATTTAATTTATTTGTTGTCTTTGTCTTAAACTTTTAGTGTCTTTGACTTGCTCGTTCGAGCTGCGTGAGGATTAGTGAGTTAGTTAGTTAGTGTGGATATAGAGCTTTATATTTATAGACTAGTTGAATGTTTTAATGCTCTCTCTTTCGCTCTTACTCCCACACTCACACTCGTATAGCTGTCTCCCTCGTTGGCATGTCTAGTATACAAATTATACAAATTTGGTGGAGAGATTATTTAGTATTATGACAAATCTCCCGATTTATAATTAATTGTTGTTTGTTTTATTGTTTGTCTTGTTTTTTTTTTGTTTTAGAAAATTTTCCATTTGTTTTATTGTTAATTATTGTAAAATTGTATTTGATTTGTGCTCTTTTTTAATCGCAGTATTAAGCGTTAAACCAAAAAAATGTTACACATTCCCCTCCTACACGCCCCCAAAACCACTCCCCTAACGAGCAAAAGATTCACATTTAAACATGTTTGAACCTGTTTGTCTGCCAATGGCCAAGAAGAAGAATAATAATATTGTAACTGGAGTCGACTTAAATTGTGATCTTAGCAAGTAATCAGCACCAAAAAATAAATAAAAGAAAAACAAAGGAAAACAATTGAAATTGATTTCAAACTACTCGTATATAAGAATAATACTTCTATATACTTAACTATATACACATAAATGTCTTATATATAAACCAAATAGTATATTATATACACACACACACATACAAACACACTGACAGACATGTTAAAATGCCTCAAGCCCTAAAAATTGTATTGTATTGGATGGTAAATTCTATTTATGTATTGCAGTTGCAATGTTTTATGTGTGAAACAAAATATTTAACAAAAAAACAAGCAAAAAAAAAAACTAAACAAACCCAAGCGAAATAAAGATGCTATTTATGTAGATATGCTATGATTTATTATTGTTTTAACAACTTTATCCACTTTCAGTATGGCTTTTAATATTATAGTCTAAGTAACTCTATTGCTTAATAATCTGGGGTTTTTATGAGTAAGATTTCCTATAGCTATTACTTATATGTATTAGGAGATTATCTTGTATTTTTAGTAGCTTTTGATGACGTAGAACATTATATTACATTACATTAGCTTGAAATTCAGTGATTATATTTTAACAACCAACAGAAAGTTAACAGCGGCAGAGTAACAGCAGCTGTGAGAGCCGGAGTTACTCTTCAGCTGTAAGGGCGTATGTTAATGCTAAATAATTTTTACATTGCGACGAACTGATCTTTCTGTTTACCTGGTAGTCAGCAAGAATTTCTAATGATTTTGGCATATCAGATCTCAATCCAAAAAATCAGCGAAAGGCCAAAAACGAAGATTTCACTGAGGGAAATACCAGGCAAGCATAATCAGCAGCACAGAGCGAGAGCATAGAAAGGCTGTTGTGTTTTTGCGTCTGCTGGCAGCGAACATTCACACAAACAGCAATGAGAGCGATAAGAGAGTTTTAAGCGGGAGAGCGCGGTCAGAACAACAGAGTGTTAACAGTAGCAGAGTAACAGATGCTGTAAGGGCGTAAAGATCAGCTTTGAAATGACATACATAGGCTCCTAAACTAAATCTTGCGGTTTAATGTTATATTTTTATAATTAGAACTTTACTTAGTCTACAGCCTCAATCGGCTTTTAGCAGTATTTATTATGAAATTGGTAAATTAAAACCGAAAAGTATTAAAATTTAAACTGTTAAGTCTTTGGGTGATAGTAAAGTTCAAACTTTTGAATAGAAAATATTTCTAAGCTTACAAATTTACAGCGTTAATAAAATTTGATATCTCTAGATATAGTCTTAAAAACTCATATTATAAACTCAAAATTCAAGGGTATTACAAATTGGAGCCTCTTTTACTAATAGTAAAAAAATACTTGTACTGCCTACAGGAGTTAAAAGTAAAGTAAAGCCTTTAAAATTATCATATTTTCTACGACTAAATTATAGCACTTTATATTAGCTCTTAAAAATTACTAGTATTTGAGACAAAGTCTACAATTCTCACAAGATTTTTCCAGCGCTCTCTTAAAAAGTCACCATTTTCTGGATGAGCTGTTCCAGCTGTATGAGCTCCATGTCCACCACAATGACAGCCAGATTTTTACGCATTGCCGTTGGCTTCTTTACCAGCAGCTTGATCTCGAAGTATTTGAGCAGAAAACGCCATTTAAGCTCAGTTTTCTTGCGCTCCAGTAGCCGCAGAAAAGCATCCGCCTTGAGACCCAACAGTTGATCTGCCACACCCCCACTTAGACGAGATTCTATCAATGTACCGGTGTGATCTGCAAACTGTATATTGATGTTGAAGAAGTGCTCATACCGTACACCACTGTAATCCATGGAGAACTCCAGCTGACAGTGCTCATTGTCGCAATCATTGCGATTATTCGAAATGAGACGGCGACAGGACTTGCTGCAGGAGAGGAAAACAAAGCATAAGTCAACACTAACTTGTTGATAGTGATTTTATCTGCACTTGCCACTTCTTGTTGATGTAGTTGGTTTGGCCATCGATGTCAAACTTAGTGACCATGGCATAAAGCACAGCTGTGAACTGCTCACTAGTGGCATCCTGCAGCTCTCCCTCGGCACGCTCGTAGATCTGTCGCACGGTCATCTGCGTCTGGATCTGATCAGCTAGAAAGAACAACTGTTTATTTATGTTTTTAAGTACAGGCTTTAATTGATCTCCCACCTGGTGGCAAGTTATCCAAATCAGTTTGGGCAAACAGATCAAATGTCTTGAGCGGCATTGTGGCAGCAAATGCAAGCAGCGACTGGCAGTCTAAATTTCTTGGCTCTGGATTCTCGTAGATGAGTGTGCAGCGGCCAAGATTTAAAATGGGACAGTTATAGTACGGCGAGTGGGAGATGCGTACATCGATTAGATGCAGTAAGGTCTTGCCCGGCTGCCAATGCTGAGCACGTCGTATCCAATCCGAATGCCATATGGTAAACACCATGCCATCGGGGCAGCTGGCATCGATGACCACCAGTTCAAGACACTGCAATTCGGTGCTGCCATTGCGTGCTGCCTTGCGTTTTAGTTGGCGTACGGGACGCAGTGAAGCAACCACCACAAGCAGATCAATGAATACAGCTGGACGCAGGTCATCGCCTGGTGCCGCACAACGCACATCCGCTAGTTTAAGGACTGTGCCCAACGACTTGTGGGATTGATGTTTCAACAGATGCAATGCTTCTATGGTTGATGCATCGTCGCTATTGTGTTTAACCAGATAGCCGTGTCCTTCGTTCACCACGAGGGCGCAGGAGAGTGTGCCGCGTGGTTGGTAGCGTTGCTCATTGTGACCATAACTGTGCGGTGGAGTTATGGCCATCACCTTGGCACCCACCACATCGATAATGTCTCCAATTTGCAGCATGGCATTATACTCCACCACGGACGCCTCAATTCCCCAGCAAGTGCAGTTAGCGATGTGATGACGGGAGTCGCGTAGTGTGAAATTGATCACGCCGCGTTTTTCGCCGCTCATCTTGTCCTCAAACACATTTGGCTCGGATTTGGCTATGATTAGTGCCACAGTCGAAAAACTGGTCATTGTCGGATGCATGTCGACTAGGCGCTGCAGGTTCGTTGTTCTATAGCTAAATTCACACATTTTTTAAATAATTATCATAAAAAAGTTTAACGCAAGCCGTTAAAAATTCAACTGTTAAAAATATGCAGTGTGCACACACTGTTTGCTTGTAATCGTTCATAATGCAGCATGCACACATTGCTCAGCATTGGTATCGACGCAAGAACCGTTAGGAATGTTGTGCACTCTACGTAGTGTGTACACACTGTTCACCCGCCGCCAATAATTAAAACTAATATCAATTGTGAATTTCAAATTTAGTTTACGTACTTTTCTTTTATTTATGTGTTGTTATTAATTGTTTAAGTTTTGTTTATACAATTTTTACATATCTACAACATAAAACGTAGGCGTGCTTCATACATGCAAATTACTGCTGCGTCTACACAATTCGGGAATAATTTTTTCATTTCTTTTTTGTTAGATTTTCTTTTCATTTCGTTATTTTTTTGTCGGTTGTCCGTTCTCTTTTCAATTCATTCAAGGTACATAATATAGAACTCTAATGCTAGTTTAAATCAAAAAATTATTGTTAAGCCGCTTTAACTACTCATTTCGGAAGTCAAACTACAATGAAAAGCTGCTTGGAACGTGTGATGGTTGGATGAAGGAGGGAAGAAGCACCAGGGCTGAGGAGCAAGTTAATTGCTCGATGTTGTTGCAGTTGGATGCACTTCGTCTTCGCTTTTATTGTTGCCCAATATCCAGTCCATGAGAACCATCGAAGGTGATCGCAGTGATGTTTGAGCTGCAAAATAAATTTAAATTGAAGAAAAACTAGTCAATTTCTGTTCACAGTTAGCTTGAAAGCAGCACGAGGGTTGCACAATTCAGTGCGTGAGACAATTGTAACGATAGTTTTTAAACAAAGAATATCGAATAAATAGATCACAGGATCTGGGCACACTTACAGGGATCCACCTCGAGCTGTTGCTGCTGGTTCTGCTGCGCTGGAGGAAAAACGGTGCCTGTTATTGTTGTTGGTATTGTTGTTGGCGCTGTTGTTATCGGCACCGTCGTCGTCGCCGTTGTTGTGATTGGCGCTGGCTTGGCCATGTCCCTTTGCAGCTGTATCATCTGCCGCAGTCGCTGCTCACGCTCATCCACAATGACCTTGTCCTTCGAATGCTTCACCGTCTGCAGCTCCGCCAATCTGTGTGTAAAGCGTAATCCATTAGTTAACTGAAATTCTTAACTTTTACCAAAAATTTACTTACTTTTGCTTGAGGTCACTGCTGCTGCTGGTGATGCTTCCACTTGGATAGCTGCTGGCGCTGCTTGAGGGTACCAGTGTCGAGGAGGAGACTGAGCTGGCTATCGCTTGCTGAGCTGTAGCTGGAACACCGGCTGCGAAAGCATTAAAAATAGTAAACTTCTCCAACTAAGTCTATGTTATTGAGCACTTACTTCTTTCGGCTTCCAGTTGACGCAGTGTATCCGATAGCTTCAACTGCAGATGATCGCGTTCCTCCAGCAGTTGCACCAGCTCTAATATCATTTCCTCCACCCGCATGTCACGCTGATGCAGCATCATAAGGGCATAGTCCAGATCCGCCTTTAGCACATATTCCGCCTGCGGATCCAGGCCAGAATTGGCTGCAGAACCAGCGGCTCCACCGCCGCTAAGTGAGTTTTGCAGCCGGAAGGGATCGTACTGTGAGGCAAGACGTGCATATTCCGCGGATCTAATTGCCAACTGCTCCTTGAGTGTCACAATCTCCATTTCTTGGGTTTCCAGCGCCTTTTGCATCTTGGCCAGCATATCGTTGACATCCTCTGGTATGCTCACACGCTCCTGCGTCTGCTGTTCCACCTGCTTCACTTGCACCACCTGGGACTGCTGCTCCATCTGTGCCTGGAGCTGGTCGATTTGAGCCTGGTAGGCGGCTTCACGCTGCGCCAGATGCTCCTGCCATATATTGGCCACCTCGCTGCACTTTTGCTCCACGAGCGCCTCCCACTGTTGATTCAAGGCACTCAGATCCGGCTGCTGTGTCTGCTGGACTGGTGATGGCTGTTGTGCCGCCGTTGCCTGGAGCAGCTCCAGAGATTTACGCAGCTCGGTGATTTCAATGGTCTTCATGTCCAGCTCCAATACCGCTTGTTTCATCTTGTCTTCCAGCTCCAGGCTGGACAGCACATGATTGTTGAGCACACGCAGTTCCTCCTCCATGTCGGTCTTCTCCTGCTGCAGTTGTGCGCACTGCAGGTGCACTTGTTCCACTTCCTGCTGCAGTGCAGTGTCCACATGCTGTTCCACTGACTGCTGCTCCTCCAGCGCCTGCTTCTCGTGTCTGTCCTCCTCAAATTGCTTGATCTGCATGCGCAGTAAATGCAGCTCCTGGTTCTTGGTTAGTATTTCCAGCACCAGTTTCTCGGTTTGATCCTCGCGCATCAGTTCCTCAATCCGCTGCTTGAGATGCACAATCTCCGACTCCTTCTCCTGGAGCAGCGCCATGCTCTCGTCACTGGGTGCACTCACCGTGGGCGGCAGTTCCATCATTTTGGCCCTGAGCTCTTCCAGCTGCAGCTGTAGTTGCTCCCGCTCCTGTTGCGCGGCCTGCACACGTTGCTGATCCGCCAACAGCTGCTCGTTGAGCTCTCGGCGCTCCTGCTCCGCCTGTTGACCCAGTGCCTCCAGTGCTCGCTGCTTTTCCGCCTGCAGCTGCTCCAGTGCCTGCTGTTTCTCTGCCTGCAGCTGCTCTCGTTCCCGCTGGGCCTGAGCCAGTGCATCCTGAGCATGCTGCTTCTCTTCCTGCAGTTGTGCCTGCAGCTCCAGACATTCTGTGTTCAAATCTTGATTCTCTGCCTGCAGATTCTCGATTCTGGCCAATGCATCGGCATCGCTGGTGCCCACCGCAGCTACAGCGGCGGGTGTTGTCATGACTGCTCCGGTTGCGCCTCCTGCTCCGGCGGCAGCTGGTGCTCCGTCCTCACCCCAACTCTCCAGTTGCTGGAGCTTGTCCTGCAGCTCACGTATGCGTGCCTGATACATCTGGACATCCATGTCCTGGCGCTCCTTTAGCTCCGCCATGCGTTCATTGCCGGCGGTGAGCACATCGATGCGCTTCGTTAGCTTCTCCTTTTCGAGTGCATGTTGCTGCAGCAGCTCCTCGGTCTTGGCCTGTCGGGACTCTTGCAGCTGCAGCTGATGCCTCAACTCGTCCATGATGGCGCTGTCGAGATCGTTGTCCACGTTCTTGGCCTGCTCCTGCTGCTCCTTGTTGCGATACTCCTTGAGACGCTTCATTAGCTTCGCTGTCTTCGTTTGCAGCTCCGTCTTCTGCTGCTCTAGCTCTGCGATGCGAGATTGCAACAAGGGAACTTCGTCAGCTGGTCGCTCCACCTGCTGTTCCGCCCAGGGATCCTCGTCAACACCCCAGTCGATGCCCTGCGTGGACTGTTGTACCGTCTGCTGCTGCTGCTGGAGCTGCTCCTGCTCGGGATGACACAGATATGCCTTCTTTGGTGTTATGATCTCCTCCACGACGGGCTCCGTTTGGGGCATGCCCAAATCCAGACTGACAGCATCTGTAACCGTCTCCGTGCCAAAGAACATGTCCAGCGTGGGTGCTGTTGTCTTCGTCGCAGGCTGTTGCGGCTTGGGTTCCATCTCGATGAGCTTCTCTATGGCCGCCAGTCGCTCACGTTCCTCGGCCGCCGCCTGCAGCTGTGCCAGCTCCTGTTCCCGCTCTTGGAGCAGTCGTTCCAGCTGCTGACGTCGCTCCTCGTGCTCGGCCAGCGCTTGATTACGTGCCAACAGCTTGGTCTCCAGCTCCTTGGCATGCTTCTCCAGATCGGAAACATTGCGCTGCAAATCCTCAATTGTGGGCTCCACAACCAGCGGCTCTGGCAAAGCTCCCAATCCCTGAGTGCTCATTCTAAGCGGCTGTGCGACAATCTCATCGAAGGGCGATGGTGCCACCGCTGCATCGTTGCTGAAGAACATGGCGGGTGCGGGTATGGGCACATACTAAGGGAAGACAGAGAGATTAATCCACTGGGCAAAGAGTAATCCTCCAGAGGCTAGTACTCTACCAAATACGCTCCCGGCCGAGTATTCCGCTCCCTAAGCGTTCTCTACCCCCTCTACAACGTACTCTACTCCGATATCCTCTTCCAAGCACTTCACTACGGAGTAATCCTCTAAAGAGTGTTCTTTTACAGAGTACTCCCTTACCAGTTACTCTCCCACTGTGTCATTTTCTATCGGAAACTCCACTCCCGATTATACCCCTACGGAGTACCATACTAATGGGTAGTCCTCTTCAGGTTACTCCCCTAGAAAGTACTCCTCTACTGGGTAGAGGTAGTGTACTCCTCTACCCCTGTGTCATCCTACATCGGACCATCCAGTACTGTGTACTCCACTGACTTGATTACTCCTCTACTAGATTCTCTTCTACCTCCCCACGGTTCACTCCCCTTGGTTACTCACCTGTTCCGTGGGCACGGCCGGCGCTGGCGTCATCCAGGACACCGGAGCGGCTGGTGCTGGCGGAAAGATTGGCATCGTCTGCTGGCGATTCAGCTGCTCCGTCTGATCATCCAGGCGTGCCTGTAGCTCCGCCAGCTGCTCGGTGAGACGCTTGTTCTCCGTTTCAATGTAGACCTGGTCGTCGGTTTGATTCTGTCCCAGCGTGTCCAGTTCGGCGAGCTGTTGCTGCAGTGCCTGCAGCTCCTGGTTGTGATTGGCGCACAGTGCATCGATCTGGGCATGAAGATTGTCCATTTCGGTCTTGTCGTGCAGCGCCTGCATGCGCAGCTCCTGCAGTTCGAGCACATCCTGCTCAGCGCTGTCGTGCTGCAGCCGCAGCAGTGACGCCTCACGACTCAGTGCTGCTCGTTCCCGCTCCACGTCGGTGAGCTCCTCGTTGAGTCGCTGCAGTTCCTCGGCACGTGCCTGCAGTTGCTCCTGTGCCCGTTCCAGCTGTTGGGTCAGGTCACGTGTCTCGGCAGTGGCGCGTTCCATGTGCGCACTCAAATCGCACTCCATCTCGTCCAGCTCGGTGGCCTTGGCGGCCAGTTTGGCATCGTAGACACTGCGTTGTCGCTGCAGCTCCTGGTTGCGTTGCTGCAGCTGTTCCCGCAGCTCATGCAGCTCCTGTTCGCTGCTGTTGCTCAGCTGCTCCCGCTCCGCCTGGGCCAGCTGCGTCTGCTGCTTGTGCCGCGCCAGCAGTGCCTCATGTGTGGTCTGCAGTGCCGTTAGCTCCACGCGTGCGTCCTCTGCCTCGCGGCTTAGTTGCTGCAGCTGCCGACTCTGCGCCTGCTCGTGCTCCGTCAGCTGATGCAGTCGCTCGTGGAGTTGGGCTTCGTGCTCGGATTGCTGGGCACTTGTCTGCTGTAGCTGCTGCTCCAGCAGCTGCACACGCTCAGCGGCTGTGGCCTGTTGGCTGACATGTGCAGCGGCCTGATCCTCTAGAGCAGCGCTCTTGGCCTGCAGTTCTGAGTTCTGCGCCTCCAGGGACTCGATGTAGGACTGATCCTGCAGCAGCTTGGCCTGTATGCCCTCATGCAGCGTCTCTAGTCGTCCAATGGCCAGCTCAAAGTTCGCCTTCTCCGCTAGGAGCTGTGCATTTTGCTCCTGCAGCGTTTCCAGTTTCTGGCGCAGCTGCTCCTCCTCCTGCTCCCGTTGCTGCTGTTGCTCCTCCTCTGGCTGGGCTTGTAGCTGTGCCCGCAGCTCGGCGAGCTCACGCTGTAGACTTTGAATGGTGGCATTGCGATGCTTGATCACCTCCTTGGATTTGTCAAACTTAATGGACTTTTGCTCCAGCTGGCGACGCAGCTCCTCCATGTCCTGGGCATCGCGATCCTGTGACGAGAGTTGCTGCTCCAGCTGGTAGCTCTCCTGGCGCAACGAGGTGTTGGCATGCACCGTGTTCTGAAGCTCCACCTGTAGGCGTTCCACTTCCTCCTTGAGCTTGGGCAACGAGGATAGCTTGGATTTGAATTTAAGCGTCTGCTGCTTGAGCTCCTGGTTGTCCAGCTGGCAGGATTGCAGTCGCTGCTCCTGCGCCTTAAGCTCCTGCTGCAGTTGCTCCAGCTGCTCCGCCTGTTGGTTGTTCAGCTGTTCCGAGTGGTTCAGTTGCTGCTGCAGTTGCTCCAGCTGCTCAGTTTGTTGGCGATTCACTTGCTCCGACTTGCCAAACTGCTGTTGCAGTTGCTCCAGCTGCTCTGTCTGTTGTTTACTCAGCTGCTCCGACTTGGCGAGTTGCTGCTGCAGTTGCTCCACGCTCTCCTGGGACTGCGTCGCCTCCAGCTGCTCACGTAGGCGCTGCAGTTGCTCCTCCAGTTCCGCCTGATCCGCTGTGCGCTTCTTGAGATTGAGCGCATATTTCTTGAGCTTCTCGCGCAGCTCCTTGTTGCGGGATTCACTGGTCTGCAGCTCCAGCAACTTCAGATTCGACTCGTGCTCATTCTCGCTGTAGCTCTCGATGAGCTGTTGCTTCTGCTCCGCTACCAGGGCTTGGAGTATGCCCAACTCCCCTTCGAGGGTCTCAATCTTTGACTGGAATTCATGACGCAGTCGTTGCTGCTGCTCCATGTGCTTCTCATGGGCCATTTCGCTGGCATTGAGCTTCTGATCGTATTGCTCCGCCTGCAGTTGCAGCTGCACCAGTTCACCACTCTGACTACCAATCAGTTCCAGATGCTCCGCTTCAGCGGCACGCAGCTCCACTATGGTGCTCTGGAGCTCCTCCAACTGCGAACGTAGTTCATCCAGCTGCGGATCCGGTTGGGCAATGGCCAGCTTAGCTGGCTCCACAACTGGCTCGGCGGCATCACGTAGCTCCTCGAGCTCCGCTTGAAGCGCAGCTAGCGCGGATTTCAGTTCAGCATTCTGTGCCGTCAGCTGTTCGTATTCCGCTAGAGCTTTGCCATTGGGTGCAGTAACGGCGACGACTGTTTCCACCACAGTCACCGTCTCCACTGCCGTGCTGGCCTCCTTGACCTTGTGGAGCAGCTCCGTCAACTGGACATGTACATTCTTGGCCTCCTTCGCCAGTTTCATGGACACATTCAGCTTGGCTTTGCGATCCGCCTTTTGATACGCCTCCAGCTCAGAGCTGAGCCTGGAGAGGGATCTCTCGCACTTGTCGAACAGCGCTGTGCCGCCGGCGGCTTGACCGCAGTCCAGAGCGGCAACCACCTCCGAGGAGCGTTGCATGGAGCTGAGTTCCTGCGAGAGATTTGATTTCTCACTCAGCTGCAGTGACAGCTGTTGCTTGTCCCGCTGCAGTTCCTCCAGTTGGGCCTGCAGTGCCGAACGTTCCGATGCCAGCTGCTCCTGGTTGTGCTTCAGCTTTTCCTGCAGCGTTGAACGCTCCGCTTCCAGTTGCTCCTGGTTGTGCTTCAGTTGTTGTAGCTGCAGTTCCGTCTCTTGCGTGTCCACATCCGTCTGCTGTTGGGCACTTTCACGCAGCTCGGAGATCTCCTCCTTAAGTCTGCCATTCTCCGCCTGCAACTGCTCCATTTTGGCCAATACTTCACGTCGTTCGTTCGTAAACAGTTCGATCTTCTGGAGCAGCTCATCGCTCTCCTCGCGCAGCTGTGCCAAACTCTCGCTGACCTCCAGCTCCGAGGCAGCCAGATCTGTTTGGGTGAGTTCACTCACGAAACTGGGTAGCGCTGTGGACTCCACTGCATCCGGTCCAGCGTCGGCATCATGGGCACTGAAGCGACGCTCCGTGGGACGTTCGACGATTTCAATGGACTCGGCAGAGCTCGATGAGCTAAGCTTCTCCAGTTTGTCCAGCAGTTCCATGTTCTCGTTGATGTAGTGTGTCAGCTTCTTGTCCAGTGCCTCCTTCTCCGACTGCAGTGTCTGGAGCTGTTGCCGCTGCTCGCTGGCCTCCGTCTCCAGTTGCTGGACACGCTGCGAGAGTTGCTCCTCCAGCTGCAGTTCACTTAGCTCGGATTCCACGCGTGCAGATTCTGTGCCCTGCTGCAGTGCCTCCAGCGCCTGCTGCAGTTCTTCCTTCTGCTCCTCCAGCAGGCGTATGGTCTCAGTTTGGCCAGTCGTCTGGGGCTCCTCCTCCTCCGAGACGTGTGCCAACTGCCACTGACCCTTCTCATCCTCCAGCACCGTGATGCGTTGCTGTAGCTTCTCGTTATCCTCGTTGAGTCGGGCCAGCTCCACTTGGGTATCGATGGACTGCAGCTTCTGGAGTTGCTTCTCCGCCTGCTTGCACTTGAGCTTCAGTTTAATGTTGCTCTTGTTGCTCTCGTCCAGCTTTTGCTTGAGCTGCTGCAGATCCGCCAGCAGCTTCTCATTGCCCACCGCCTCCGTGTCGGAATCCTCGTCCAGAAAGATTCGTTTGCTTTTCACACTCTGGGCAAGCTTCTCGTCCAGCACACGCAGATTCACATTGAGCACATTAAGTTCGGTGGTTTTCTCAGCCAATTGCTCCGCCTGTGCCTCCAGTTGGCTGCACTGCCTCGCAATGGTGGCTTCTAGTTCCGCCAGACGTTCTGATTCGCTGGTTACTTGTTGCTCCTCGGCCCGCTGGTCTCGCAGCTGCTGTAACTGATTCTCCAGCTCCTGCAGCTGCTTGGCCAGCTCCTGATTTACTTGTGCATCCGTCGTAGAGGCGGATGTATTGCTTTGCAGCTCTAGCAGCTGCTCCCGTGCACTGTGCAGCTCCAGACGTGTGCTGTCTAACAACTCCTGGCTCTGTTCTAGATCG
Source organism: Drosophila acutilabella (assembly GCA_035046005.1). Classification (NCBI taxonomy): domain Eukaryota; kingdom Metazoa; phylum Arthropoda; class Insecta; order Diptera; family Drosophilidae; genus Drosophila; species Drosophila acutilabella. The sequence continues at coordinate 5,278,553 of JAWNOK010000020.1, forward strand.
GCGTTGCGTTGTCGCAGCTCCACAAGCTCCGCCTGCTGTGCCTCTTGACGTGCCTGCTCCTGTTCCGTGGCCAAGGGACGCAAACTAATCAGCTGCTGGCTCTGCTCCGACAACGTATTCTCCAGCTGTTGGATCTGTTCATTGCGTCGCATTAGATCACTGCGCATCTCCGTCAGCTCCTGCTGTAGTTCCTGTTCCTTGCGCGTCTGCTTCAACTCGATTAGTTTCATTTTATTCTTCAGCAGCTTTAGGCGTCCCTCATCCGTCGGTTGCTGCTGTAGCACCTGCTGTTGTTGCTGCTGCAGATCGGCCGCGGAACGGTGTCGGGATACAGGCGCTGCCGGTGCTAACGTGGCACGCAGATCACTCATGGAGGAGCCCAGTTCACTGCTTGCGCTCTGCCTTAATCCCGATTTCACCGACTGCAGTGACTTGGCCATGTCTCGTTTGCGCTGCTCGAGCAGCGCACGATTCTGTTCGGTGCGTTGATTTAACATTTGTAACTTTTCGCTGCCGCTAATCTCCAGCTGCGGTACATAACCCTCTCTGGTAGGCGTTACCAGCGGCGTGGAGACATCTAAAGGCTGCAGGTCGTGTATGTGCGGTGATTCCGGTGCCTGTTGTCGTGTCTTCAGTGTGGTCAGCTTTTGTCCCAGCGACTTTAGCGATTCCATTGAATCGCTCATGCTGGACTTGTGCCTGCCCACGTCCTCCGTTTTACGCAGTGCGCGCTCACGTAGCGCCATTAGACGCTCCTGTTGGAGAGTAAACAATATTTAGACAGGCAGAGGAGCAAGCTAAAGGTGTCAGACTTACCTGCTGCTTGGACAGATTCTCGCGCAGACTGTCCAAGCGTCCCTTGCCACCGCCAGTGTGCTAGAAACCAAAAAATGTTGGGTAAACAAAGGGATCTTAAGTAACAACTGGTCAACACTCACCTGTATGAGCGACAGTTCCGCCGAGCTGCCGTCATCCGCGTCCTCGTTCTCATTGTGCTGGCCCAGTTCCGCCGCCGTCGTCTCCATTACAAACAAATTGAACTAGCTAAACTACAATTATCCCCGTAAAAAAAAAAAACAAAAAAAAAACCACAAACTAAAACAGCAGGAGTGGGCTGGTGTTGGTGGTAGTGGGGGGTGTGTGGGGTCCGTGGGGGGAAGAGAAAACAAAAAAGAAAAGAAAGCACTGGCTATCTCCGGATTGGATAGATCCAATGTCGTCGCGTGTATTTCGTTAAGTTCGTGCTGCTAACTATCGACATTGACTGCAATGGGAAATGCACATGTTGTCAGACACCGTGTTATGAAATTACATATATATTTAAATATATATCAGTTATTTAGTTTTAAGCAGCCACAAGAAGAATTCATAATAGTTGATTTCGTTCAGAATTCGTGGCACTGACGTGTGCACTTCGCTCTCGTTGTGTGCGTGTTGCGTGTGCGTGTGTGAGTGTGTCCGTGTGTACATCCCATTCGAATTTCGTATCGTTTGTTTTTTTTTCTTTATGTTATATTTGCATGCACGTACGTTTTGGTGTTTTACAGTTGTGCTTATTTATAAACGGCCAACTTCATATTTATCACTAACACACACAGGCACGCAGCGATTAAACACATGAATTTCAATATTAAATAAATTATTTACCAATTATAATTAAGCAATGCTAACAACAAAAAACTTAAAAACCAGGGCTTCAAAATCGTTACTACTGCCCTCATTTGTGTGTGTGGCAAACATATCGATATATCGATTACAGTACGTGCCGCAACAACCGCGATGACATCGTATCGATACCGATTGCGTCTCCGATTGTATCGAAATTTATTCAAAACAATTGTTTTTTGATATAAAAAAGAAAGTTGCATATTTTGCAAAATAAACAAACAGCTTTATTAAGTACCTGAGAATTTTACTACTTAATATCGGCCAAATGCAACAAATTTAACAATGTTTATATTGCAAATGTTAGAACATAGGAACAAAATTAAAATATGTGTGTATGCATGCAGGTATTTGTTAGTGTGTATGTGTGTGCGTCTGTGTATGGATGGACCAGTCTACGTCCTAGCCAGGATATCAATATTCTAAACAAATAAAACAACGTTTAAGTAAATCACTCCGACTTCTTTGCAGGATTGAGCAAATCTGCAGTGGTTGTGTGTCCAGCACGTTTGGCATAATCATAGGCAGTCAATCCTAGCAAATCCTGCTTATCACTGCTCTCCAAATATGGTAAAATGTAATGAATTAACTCGTCAAATCCGTGTAGAGCCGCCACATGTAATGCCGTGCGTCCAGAGGGATCGGACAGACCCAGATCAGTGCCGGCCAATTGATATGACTGCAGACGTTTGAGGGAACCACGTGAGGCAGCGGCGCACAGCTGTTCGCCAACGGCACGTGATGAGCCCGTCAGGTGAGCACCACAGCTGATCAGCAATTTAATAATTTCATGACTGTCTGTGGATACAGCTTCCTGGAGCGGCGTCCGATCGTAGCGATCACGTGTGTGTACCGAGACCCCATTGTGCAACAGATGACGCACAATCTTGAGGTCACCCAGTTGACAGGCCAAATGCAATGCGGTGCGATTGTCATGATTTGAGCCAGAAAGATCAGCGCCATAAGCTTTCAGATTGTTCAGTTTCTTAATATTGCCCTCGGTGACGGCAGCATTGATCATGGCCGGAAACAGAGTGGCGCTCAGTTGGTCCAGCTCCTGGGGCGTGGACAGATGCAGGGAACGTGCGACTGCATCAACCAAATCATAATCCTCCATTTTGACAGCCGTTGTGGAAGTGAGTTCGCCACGCAGATTCGATTGCATCATCTAAGCGAATCCAAGACATAGATTTAAATGGAAGCTGGGTAACTGTTGTATGCGACTCACCTGTTTCTTAACCTCTAGTGACCATTCCTCTTTGCCAATCACATAGGCCAGCTTAGAGAGCGCCGCCTCCGGTGTCATATCGTAGCCAGGTATGACGCCCACATCGAAGAGCACCTTGCCAGTGTGATAGATTTCAGCAACGGTACCATTTGGACACTGAGTGCAGTTGATTAGGATGACGCCACGCTCGGAGGCGGCTTTCATTTCATCCATGAGATCCTTGCGATTCGAGGGCACATTGCCGGAGCCAAAGGATTGCAGGACAACGCCCCTCATCGGTGGCGCTAAAAATGCACGAAACGTGGACAACGAAATGCTCGGAAAGATGCGCAACAGTCCAACATTCTCGTCCAGCTGCAGATGGACACAAAAACGCTCCACACTGCACGGCCGAAAGATTGCACGATAATCTACATTCACATTGATGCCAATCTTGGCCAATGGCGGTATATTTGGTGAATTGAAGGCATCCAAGGAGTTTGAACTGAACTTCACCGTGCGATTCCCGCGTAGCAACTTATTGCCAAAGAAGATACACACCTCCGGAATCACATAGTTGCCAGCAATGATCAAGGCAGATGTGAAATTGTCACGACCATCGGTGCGTGTCTCAAAGATGGGCAACTGTGAGCCCGTGATGATCACCGTCTTGCCCAGATTCTCCAGCATAAAGGACAGCGCCGATGCCGTATAGGAGAGCGTATCCGTGCCATGTAGCACCACGAAGCCATCAAAGAACTCATACGATTCCTAGCAACAAAGAGTTTAAATACACAAATGGATTTCTCTAGCGAAGATAACACTTACATAGATATCGTTGGCGATGCGTGCCCAGTCGTGCATTGTCATGTTACTCGAGTCGAGTAGTGGTGTGTACTCCGTCACCTGGTAGAGCACGCGGCGTGTTTCACCCTGCACAAAGGGCAGCACCAGAGGCGCCATCGATGCGCCTGTGCCAAAGCGACGCTGGGCATATTCCTCGTCATGGATATTCGGATACTTGCGGATGAGACGCACCAAGGCATTGGGTATGGGTGCCAGCACTGTAAGCAATCAAAAGGGAAGCCCATAAAATAAAGGTTACATTGGGTGTACACGACTTTTGACCACCCTGTAAACAAATTTATATTTCTCGACTATCTGAGTAAATTCTAGTTCTAATTCTTTTTAATTTCTCTCTTTAAGTTTTGGCTAATTAAATAAAAGAGATTATTAAACTAACTGAACTTCAGTAAACACAAATAGTTGTAAAAATTAATAACTTTTGTAATGACGCTTTTTGTGGTAGTGCCAGTAAAATTATTAAATAAATTTGGCTTTAATTTTGCACTTTAAACTAAATTTTTCATTTATTTATTTTGATTTTAAGCAGTCATCTAATTAATTCTTTAAAAATTGAGTACGTTTTTGGTTTTAATTTACTGTTAAAGGTTAAAGTATTTAATACAATTTTAGGCTTACATTTTTAGCGTGTTTCTGAAAATTTTTATATTTCTCTCTTTTCTGAAAAGCTGTAACTGTTTTTTTTCCGTATCTTCAAATTTAATTTTGGTTAAATGAAGCTTAAAGTGTCACCGTTGGAACACCATATAGTAAGACGCATTGTGATTGGTAGCACTGGAGGTAAATGACTACAACGACATCCATTGATAGAATACGGAAAGACTTTTGGGACTACCCAATATTTATTTCAATTGTGAAATCATTTGAGCTTACCCTTTTGAGTCACTACTTAAGAAATTCATTACTTAAAGTAGCTAAAATTATTGATTGGAATTTTAAAACATATTTGTGTACAATAATCTAGCTAGAACTGGCTATAAATGTTTGAAAATGGCCTTATAACTAGTAGAATTCATCATATTTTATCCATAAGGCGCTTTATAAAATTTTTCAGACAGCCAAGTTAACTTATAGTTGACCGATTCTGATTTAAATTGGTGAAGACATACCCAATTTTGTCAGTTTGGTAGAATTATCTTAGCACAGAACAGTTTTTCATACTAAAAGCAACAATTTGATAGATTAATCCTATTACTCCCAAATTAATTAGCTTTTCATATTTAAAGCAAATGAATCAGACAATTCCTTTGGTTTGGTTAAGATACCTCAACATAAGGCTTGTCAAACCTTAAAGACCTCTTTAATCTTATCGTGTACGGGGTCTTAAAAAACTTGGGAAAACTCCCAATACACTCAATTTCTAAAGAAAACTAAGCTGAACAACTGATTGCAGATTTGTTGACGAAATTCGAGCTGGAGATTCTAATTTTGCAGAATCAAACCGGTTGGGAACGTTACAAGTCATCGATGAATCTAAAAATTTATAATAATAATAATAAACCCAGTAACAACAACAAAACTTTTAATTTGATGTCAACGAACCGCAAAGCGGTTGGCAAAAATAAACAATGAAAAAACAAATTTAATTTATATAATTCACATACAATTTTTGTTTAATTTGAGTGAATTTAATTTTTAGTACCCTAACGAAGGGCGTCACAAAGCTGGAGGGGGCGTGGCAAAGCCCACAAAGTGCAAAATTTATAAAGAGATCAACTAAAAAATTTATAGATTCCAAGAAGTTATAAATTAATTTTACTTTACTTTTATTTCAAAGTGGAGTTTTCATTGATTATACCATTATTGATGGTATATTTGTTTATATATTAATACTTACAGACTTAAGCCCTATTTTCTCCTGATCAGCATAGACAGCCTATAAAGTTCAGACCGCAAAAATTTGTGTTAAGTAAACATTATCAAAACTGCATAAAAACTACTGAAAATACCGCAACAAATACCAGAAAAATAATTTATATAATAATTCTTTTTTTTTCTATTTTTCTCCGATCAACTTTGTACAATTCTTCCCAAAACAATTTTAGTAATATATTTATACTGGTTGGTCTTATAAAAAAAATCTTCTGAATGGGAGTAATAAGTGATTACAGGATGTTTTGCAGTCGGCGTGCCTTACTGTGAACTATTCCTTATGCCTTTCTGTGTTTCTTTTGTTTTAAAATTACTCTAGTTGTACAGTCGGTGCGCATCCTACATTTTTTAAAACATAATTTAGTTAGTTTTTTTTTATGTATTTTAAAATCAAATCCAGTTTACAGGACCTTTTTCATCATATATTTGTTTCCCCTTTTTTAAAAAAAGATTAAAGATTATTTAGTACCACGACTGAGTTAGTAGTTTCTTGTTAGTTATTTAAACTTATTATTGCATATTTACAGGATCCTTTGAAGCTGTTGCGCATGACTGAGGCCACACTGCCAACGTCTTAAAGTATTTTAAACTACTGTTTTAAAATCGAATTATTTTTATTTATAGTAATTTTAAACTGAAGGCATGCAAACAGGATCATTTGCAGTCGGTGTTCATCGAATTTTAGTTTCTTTTTGTTTTCAACTCAATGCTAGGCTAGTTCCAACTATGTTGGACGCTACTGTAAGTGAAGGTGGACTGCCTGACTTACCGTTCCTGTCGTTGCGCATCATGCCGATGGTGCCACCAGTGTAAATAACACGAACACGCGCTTCCTTGACATCCAGTGCCATCAGATTGCCGTCGCTAACGTTGCGGCGCATAGCAGGCGACTGCATTGTTGGCGAAGGCGGCACTGGTGCATTCAGTGAGGACTGCGTCATGAAATTTTGAGTGACTTCATTTTGAATGCCATTTGATTTCTCAGTACTGATCATGATTGAGTGACGGACTTACTAATATTGCACTAATTTGTTTTGATGTTTTTATTATTTAGTTACTTTGCTTATATCACAATTGCGATCAGTAGTTTACTAGTTGCAGTTGCAGCTGCACTTTTTTTTTGTTTGTACAATTTGTTATCAGCTAATAACTAAATTTCACTCTTTGTCCGGACGTTTTTTAATATTTTTTTTAGGGGTCAGGTGCGAATATACGCTAAAGCTCACAGTATTTTATTTTAGATTTCTATTGTGTTTGCTTTTGTTTTTGTTCTTTTCAATTATGATTACAGTTTGCAGCAATTGAATGTGGTTAATATCGGCATTTTTGATATCTTCATCTCCTAAGTTATCTGCTTTGACTATTTTCATAACGAAATTCTTTTTTTTTTTGTGTCAGAATTTAGTGTGAGAAATTTGTTTGCACGCGTGGCGTTGCCAGCGCGCTGCGCGAACAGCTGTTTGCCTGCAGTGTGTGGCAGCGCTCGTGCTGGGTTCATGTCTCGGCTAAGCTGTGTGTAGACTGGAAGGGAGTTGGATATGGTGTGGAAATGTGGTGAATATGCAGATTTGAATGTATGGCGGCGTTGCAAGTCTACAAAACAAACGTAACACCCCATCCACAAACCACCCACTGGGTGGGCATAACAACGTTATGCCCACAGTCTACAAACAATTTGCATAATGGCCATAATCATGCGTAATTCGAGATGCACCAACAACTGCAACTTCAAGTGCACATAACAATCAGCTGTCTCTTACCCCCCTCTCTCTCTCATAACGCTTGACAATTATGAGGTTCCATTCGTCATGCCACAAAAGAAATTGATATGTTTGAAGCATTCGACAGTTTCTTCAATAGCTGTAATCACAAAATGTCAATAAAATAGTCAAAATTACACAATTCAGCTTTGATTTTAGTCTAAAATTTATAATGAGCGGTGATACTGGGAAACCTCTTTCATCACACATCCCAATGAACGGAAACCCCTGTTAAGCGTACATTGATTGGACCATTATACCCTGCTCTTGTTGATTCACCTGAACAATTTATTGTTCTATAGACACTATTTTGAGCGGACAGAACTTGCTCTATGGTTATGTCCGCTTATGAGAGTTTTCACTGTACGGAACAGACCTAGTTACCTCTATGGCCACATGATTGTATAAATTTCATGGCTTGTCAATAAAACTTTTATCCTATTGTTTGGAAAAAGCGCAGAAAACGAACTCCTTCTAGTACTCTAATATTCATTTTGAGTACAGGGTCTACATAGAAATAGAAATCTGTTGAAAAATGGCTAATCTGGCAGCACTGATCTGCAGTGTTGTTCCAGTCGCTGCCAGTGCCAGTCAGTCTGTCTCTTTCTTACTCCCTCTCTCTCTCTCTCTCTCTTATGGTCTCTCCCTCCCTCTCTCTTTTACTCCCTTTGCGTTACTTTGTTGCCTGTGATTTCCGCTCTGCGAGCTGATAAACTTTGTTACTCCATTTTGTAAGCATCTGGAAGTATGTCGCTGTAAAATACGCTCGTTTACACCTCAAGTGGCAATCATTTGCCTGGCAGCCATCTTCGTGTTTCCCTTTCCCGGGCCACTCAGCGAAAGGGGTGTGATGAGTAGTGGGGGGGGGGGGCGATAGGGTAAGGGTAGAGGAAGGGGAAACCCGTTATCGCTGCTGCGCTCGCTAATCACTAGACTAAAGTGCGAGCGAGTGAGCAACAAAATGGCTTGCACTCCAACACAAGGAGTTGAGCACACACACACACACACACACACACACACACACACACACACAGACGCTTTGACATTCACACTCATAAGCAGGCACTCATACAACCAAGGAATATGGCCACATTGTATTGATAGCTGAGGGTTGTTGGCTGCTTAACGATAATAATAATAATGATGATGATGATGATGATGTTAATGATCATTGGGACGTTGCTGATGATGACGATGATGAAGTGGCAGGCAAATGTGACAGTTACAGGAAGAAAACCGCGATGCTAGGCGACGCTAACGAACAACAATGGAAATATTTCTAATAATGGCGCCAGTGACAATAATAACAACAACAAGAACAACAACAATAACAACATCAACGTCAACGTCAGCCTATGACAATGACAAGGCAAATAATGTGTCGGCAATAAGAAAGTTTGAGCAAAACAGGGTCGTTTTTTCTCAGCTTTTGGCCGCCTCCGTAGCCCAAGCCCACGCGCACGCCCACTGCCACGCCCACCCAAATGATTTTCATAATTTCTGCCACACATGGCTCGCAAGTTGAGTGTCGAGTGTCGTTTACTCCCCAGTGGATTGAACTGTAATTACAATGCCATTTTTTTTGTTGTGTTTGCTTCTTTTCTGCTCGTCTCCTTTTTGGCGGCAGCTTAGTTGCCCTCAAAAGTAGGCAATGGCTGAATCACAGCAGCGACGCTTAAAAGTAGGCAACATAAAATTGTTGCGGCACATTGCTTTAAAAGGCGTTGCCATGACAGGGATGCCAGACGATAACTGGCAAATGAGAGAGTGAGAGGGGGCGAGCACATGCACATACAGCAAAGGGCATACAAATAGGTGCACATACATATGTAAAATAATAGAAATAACTACAATAAATTTTTTACTTGAAGTGTTTTTATACCAAAAATAATAAAAACGAAATGCTTAAAGATTATGCTGTACTTGTGTGGACTGTGCTGTTTTGTGTGAGTGTGCCTGTGTGTGTGTGTTGGTATATATTTACAGCTACTAAACTGTAATCGGGCCACACACCGGAAGTTGAAATGACTTGAAAATTTATTGCATTTGCTGTCGCCGTCGCCATCGCCATTGCCGATGATGTTGTTGTTGTTGTGGTTGTTGTTCTGAATGTTGCTGTTGTTGCTGCTGTGCATTCAGCAAACCAAACGCTTGACTGCTTTTGGCGTCGTCGCTGTCGGAAGTGGCACGGCAGTCAATTGGAGCCAGTTGCAGAGATTCAACGGCGACGATGCCGCCAAGCGGCGAATTGCAAAATTGAATAAAGCTTGAAACACACACACACACACACACACAGACCTGATACACATACAAACACACACATGGACGCACACAGATAGCGCCAAAGCCAAATTCAGAAACCTGTATACCCAGCACACAAAAAAATCTTAAAAAAAAAGTGTTTTCTTGGCTAGTTGAAATTAAGATACCCTTCCAAAATTCTGTTATATTTCTCCGCTCTTTTATATACTCCATAATACAATTTTAGTACCTGACCAGGTTTCCTATTACCTCGAAGTCCCCAACACTTGACGCCCAACAAAACTATTATACCCTTAGTGAGGGTATTAAAACCCCAACCAAATAAACTCCAGAACGAAAGAGTCCTATTCCAAAACTGAAAAACCCGATTCAAGAGGCGACACAAATTTACGGCGATTTTGCAGTTGGCAATGTAAGTGTGTGTGTGTGTGTGGCATGTATCCTGACAGGATGCCAGTGGGCTAGTGCATCCTTCAAGCGTTTTACTGCTCATAAAAATCCATTAAATTATTCAAATTGCATAGCAAAACACTTTTGCAAGACGACAACGACAACGACGACGGCGACGGCGATGACGAAGCTGCCACGCCTCGTTGAGATTTTGGGCGTTGCCACCCCGTTGCGTTTAAAGGCCGTGTACTTTCGTGAAGTTTAAAAGGTTTAAAACAAGCACAAAAAAAAGGTCCTTTAAGGCGATAAATTATATAGTATAACTGATCAGCTTTAAAAACCAATTTCTTAAAAAAATTTTTGGAATATTTTTAATTTTAATTTAATTTGTTTAACTATTAACATAATTAACTTGTTTGTTTTTCGAAGAGTTTTCGGAGATGGAATAAAAAACCTATTTGAGTTTTAGTTAATTCAAGCCTGACTACAGGGTATTACCGCGTCGGGTTTGCTCTACTTCTTTCATTGCCTTTTTAGTCGTTTTGTTGTTTACTGATTCTCGTAATGCAGCAGCTTCAGCGACTGCCAAAGATCTTTTTCCATATAGTATATATACTACTAGGAAAATGTTTGTTTGATTTTTCTTTTAGCCGTTTTTTCTTTGCCTGTTTTTCCGCGTTGACTGTTGAAAATAAAAGGCAACCGTCGGCCGGCAGCTACCAGACGCAGTGAGGCATGCAACACACACACATACACACTCATACCCCCACACACACACACACATACATACGCCATCTGCATTTCAGTTGAGGCATTGAAAGCTAGAGAAGCTTCTCTCCTCGCTTGCGGCTTTTTTGCTGCCAGCTCTCACCCTGTCGCCCTCCCTCCACTCTCCATCTCTCTCCCACCTCACGGTTATATTGGCTGCACTATGGGCGTGGTCACATGCCAGCAAAATATATAATGGAACTTGATTACAAACTTGCATATGTCAATTCATAGAAATTGCTTCGGTTTTTAGAGAGTTCATTTTAAAAGCTTCAGCTGCGAGCTTTAATGTGCTTTTCAGCTTGGAATTAAAAGCTTTAGCTTTAAAGACGTGTGTTTGAAAGCTTTGAAGAAAGTCCTGTGCAAATTTAAGTGTTTTCGGAGAGCTTTTAAGCGTTTGGGCACGAAAGCATTAAGAGTTTTTTAACTAAGTAGCCGTAACAAAAAGAAGCTTTTTAGTCTACAAATTGTAAGTTCATGCTAAGATTGTTTGGAAATGTTGGCAGATTACGCAAAAGTTAATCTTAAGGGCAGCAAAAGCTTTTAGTGGTTAGCTAAGAGCTTTTAATGTGCTTGATTAAACTTGGAAGAAGGTCAGTTGAAACATAATGTAATTCTTAAGCTTAGTCATAAAGTTTGCATTAATTTTAATTTAATATAAAAGCTCCAGGTTGCCTTAAATGAAAGCTTTCCCTCAAGTGTGCTTTTATCCTTAGTTTACTACTGCATTACTTTTGTCTAAGCTCTGCCCACTGTGCCTACGTCACAAAATGGCGTGTCATGCACACACAATCATACATTAATACCTCATTCCACACACTCACACACACACACATAGGTAACATAATGCTTGGTTTGTGTGGGTGTAGATCTAATTATTTTGCTTAGCTCTCAGCTACAAAAAGCCTCTTCACGTTCCCCCCTCCTGCTCCCACTGCCCCGCCCACTCATGCTAAGCCTCATTATACACACTGTAAAACAGATTTTGTAGTTTTGCACGTTGCGGACGGCAAACATTAAACCAAAAATTTTTTGCAATTACATGTTTGCCATCATAGCCAGGCCACACCCCCCGCTCTCTACCCCTACATGGCGTACTGCGTCTACACGAATCATTTCATCTATTCTCGAATTCGCAACATCAAAGTGGTCGGAGGTTTACACGACACAAAATAGAGTTGCCATATTGTTTAAACTTGTAGACTCCGCACTGAGACAACTCCGGCTTCTGTGGTCTGTTAAATAACATTTAGAAACGATACTCCAAACCGAGCACAGAAACACCCTGTACTACTACTAGTGTTTTTATTTAGAGGAATGCATTACCTGTCGTTTCGAGCGTTGCCACATCGTTGCAGTTGACGTTAGATAAACAGTTAGATTGCTGTGTAAACAGTTAACTTGAGTGCAGGCGCTTTTCACTTTAGCAAATTGTGCTACGTGTAAACTAAGTAACTGCCGTCTGCTTCTTTACGTGTTTTCGTGATCAGTTTGGTGTGCGCATTACGTAATTTGCTCAACGCATTACGTGGCATACGTAATTATGGCAGTGTGCGTGCTTCAAGCTGCACACACACACACACACGGATGTTTGCATGTAAATACACATACATTACCATGCATGCATGTGAGTGTCCATTTGAGTGTATGTATGTGTGTGTGTGTTTCAAGGGCGCGGTGTGGCAATCAACGGCACTTTGTTTCAGTTGCTTTGCTTTTCTCTTCTTTGTTTGCGTCTCTTTTATACTCAACCTTATCAACAGCTTTTGCCTCGTCTTCTGCTGCTTCTTCATACGCTTCGTGCTTTGCCATCATCTGCCGACAGTTCTCTGGTTTTTTTCATCTTCCATTTGTTGAGTGGGCGTGGCGCCTGTGCATTTGGCATAATGATAAAAACCAACAAGCGCCAAAGTGCACACAGTGAAGGCATCCAAACATAACGGGACCAAAAAGAAACGACGCGAAAGGCAAATGAAAATGAAAATGTTGCCCAAAAAGTTCTGCTTGTTTGCTTCCCTTTTTTTTTTCTTTATTCTTTTTGTTTTGTGTTTTGTTCATGTGTTCTTCATGAAAAATGCAAACCAAAAGTCATAGCGACACACACACACACGCACACAACTACATGCAAATGCACAGTGCGTCAAATTGGAACTTTTGCATATTTTGTTATATTTTTAAAAGTTGGCTCAAAAATAAATTGTGTTAAAACATTTAATTAATCAGTTGCAGTAACATGGACAACAATTTATGTAACTTGTTGACAAATGTCTTAAAATATGGCATTTTGTTCCACAGTGAGTGTGTACGTGCGTGTGAGTTGTGCATGTTTATAGCCCAATGGGTGCGATTACTTTGCTATGTGCATTATGCAAAAACACTGCGGAATGTGTTCAAGTGGGTGTGTGTGTATATTCTGTGTGTAAATATTAGCCAAAATGGTGGGCATAAAATGGCCATGTTATGTGGCTGCATATTCTTGTTTTTGTTCTTGTCGTCCTTGTTGCTGCTATTTAGTTGTTTACTTTTACTTATTTGCATTCGCAAATATTGTTATCGATATTGGGTGATTAGCAGAGTATACGAGTATCGATACATCAAATATAGTTAGAACAATATTTAGAGCCAGTCAAACCAACACACTTTTATAATACAATAAATTATAAATCTTTTTTAATTACTCAACTTTCATATCTACTGCTTGCTATGCTTTCTTTCAACGCATTTAACTTGTGCCTTTCCAACACTTCTTTTGATCGCCCTCTAGCGTTTCTTCTTATCGACAATTGGCAGCATCAGCTGCTGCTGACTATCGATGGCTCTGTCGTGCTCACACACATCGATAAGCATTGAGCAGCAGTTTCAAATTATCGACGATCGCTGCTTGTGCAAAAAACTTTCCGTTTAAATTTATTTAATACATGTTTCAAACAGCAATATTGTTCGCGTTTATTTGCTGTATGTGTTTACCTATTTGCACACATACACGCAAAAATACGTATCTTCTGCAATTAATGTTAAATAAAATCCCTTTGCACATGGCTGGATGAGATGGTGGGTCAGGTCGGTGGTCGGGTGGGTGTGGTGGGGTGGGGTTGTGTAGGAAATGTGTGTGCATTCAGCTGACCGCATCGACATGCTGGGCTCGTTGGTTTCGACATTTACGCTCCTCGACGTCTTTGCTGAATTTTAATTAATTTTTAATGAAGTGTACACTGTACATGCGTATGCACAAGCATTCGACTACACATACATACATACAAACGTGCACACACATATGTATATGTATGTGTTCGTGTGTGTGTTCAATTTCATTTCTCCTCTCTGTTTTATGCTAGCTTTCCGACTGCAGCCTGCGTCTGTCACGCATATCGATACAATTTTTGTCCGCAATTCACACGTACGCACGCACACACACACACTCGCACACTCACACAAGCAGACACATGCACACAAAGGAAGCCAAATGATGAATCACAGCCAAATGAACATTTGTTGTTGTTGCTGTTAATGTTGCTGTTGTTGTACTTGTCCACGTCGACAACAGACGCAAATGAAACAGAAAATAAAAGGAGTTGATGGTAAGTTTTTGAGTTTTTAAGTGAAGTCTATCAAATAATTTCATCACGCACAAAACCAAAACCAAAGCGAACAAAGCAACAAAAGAAGAAAAAAAAGTGCTTGTCGAACAAGTTGGCATGTCTGCATTGATATTTGATGAGCTTTTCGTGTCTGGTCTTGTCGTCTCCCAGTTTTCAACACCCTCATCAACTGTCGCCCCAAACTAACAGTAACATTTCAACATTAACATCGTTCCAATATCGAAATCGACTACAGCTATCGATGTTATAGCCATCAACTTTGAGCGGCTTTCAGCCATATCACTCATTCGCATCGCTGTTGATATGGCCCAACAACAATGACAGCAGCAAAAGAATAAGAGAAAAAGGAAAAAAGAATCATAGCAAGACACAAAAACAATTAAATACCTTTTAGTGGGTATTACAGCACACAAGTACGGGTACTTCTAAGTATATATTTAAAATCGGTTGGTTCTTGTGGGAATTGGAGCATAAAATTTGATTATGGGTTTGAAATCTAAAATACATTTTTGAATGACTACAAGCATTCACAAGCTGGGCACATAACAGTCGAGCACCAACTCGTTATACTCCCTTTAATCGTTCGTAACGGGTATAAATAGAAATCAATGGCAACTCCATGTTGAATCTGACAGATGCAGGCCCCTCCTGTCACGTAGTAGAAAGAGTAGAAATGAAATATGGAAAACGACCATGAATTTTGGGCAGTGCCAATGGGCAATTGATGATGCCAATGGCATTTTGGCATGCTGAGCTTTTGTTGCCTATGTTGCATCATTTTGCCAAATGTTGCATGCACTATGAGCTGGGCCTGAATGGAATCTCAATGCGACATTGATTGAATTGCATGTAAATTAACTTGCTGATCCGATTAGAGTTACGAGACGACAGAAAAGGTAATATAAATGGGTGTACCTACAAGTATTTACATACATATGTTTTCAGTTGTAACTTACAAAGGTTAAAGGAGAAACGCTAGTTTAATTGAATTATTTAACTAGTGGAAGCATAGTATGTATCTGTTAAGCATTTAAGGTTGGTTTAAGGAGTTCCAATTACTGAAATATTTTGAATCATTTGAAAGGGCTTTGATATTGGGCGCACACAAGTCGAGCAGCTCAACTGTAGCGCTCCAGCTCAGCTTTCAAGGCAATTTGGCTTGCAAATGTGTACACAAAACCTCAAAACTTCTCATCTAGCTCACAATTCAGCAAACTGGCAATTTAATCTAGTTGAAATCCTTAATCTTACCTATAAACAATTCCATTTTTTTAGGACAAAACATTCCCTTACTGTGTTGATAGTTTCTGGCATTTCAAACTGATCGTTTGTCTTAAACAAAAGTAATGCCCGTTTTAAGTTTAATAAAAGTTTACATAAAGTCATCGTTAATTTATAGGCAAAGCAACATTTTAAATTTTGTTGTTTACTCAACTTTAGCATAGTTTTCTAGCGATATTTTCATTGGGTCAGCAATGAAATCAACTGCCCTCTCCTTCTCACTCTCTCTCCCTATCTCCCTCTTTGTCTCTGTCGCACTTGCATCTTTTGACCGGTCAAAGTTTGTTGCACAAAATTGTTGAAGTTGCTTATTTATTTTCATACTTGAAAGCTTTGGTTGGCGACTGCGGCTTTATTTACTCCCATCTCACTTACCCGCTCTCTCTTTCGGTCCTTCTTGTATCTGCATCTCTTTCGCACTCTAACTGTTGAGTTGCTTTGAATTCATCGCTTTGTTCTGGATTGTGAAAAATGTGAACGCAACAAATCAGCAGCCAAAGCATAAACAAAAACAAAAAACAACATAAAAAGAAACTGCACAAAAAACACACAAAAAAAAAGGAAGAAGAAGAAGAAAGACAAAAGAAGCAGAAGAATCTGCAGAAAATATTTAATTAAAATTGAGCGCAGCTTTTGCATGATAAGCTGAAGCAAGAGCGTCAAAGTCAAAGGACAGGCGTTGCCACCCTTTCAAACAGAATGGTAGCTACACACAGTCATCGCACATACATACATATGTATATAGTTATGTGTGTGCCAGTTGGGAAAGTGAAGACTGTCCTTTTGTCCAGCTCATTAACATAATCGCCAATTCATAATCTGCAAGTGCCATACAAAGCACAAATAAGCACACACATGCGCCCACCGACATGTACAAATGTGTGTGTGTGGGTGCGAGAAGAAATCGAATCTTGTCACATAATGAATTCAAGTTTTGCCTGTACCAAATGGCAGTTCAGCGCCAGAGCCCAACGCATCGCATCGCATCGCATTGACTTTAATGGGCTCTCTCTCCCTTCCCCTCTCTCTTCGTTGACATTGTCGACCGTTTTTGGTAGCACAAATTGGCACTACTCGCAGGTCGCTTGGCTACAGCACGCAGCTTGTTACATTGAGTTGTGACTCACAACTTGTGAGCTCCATGTCGCTTACAGTGTTGCCAGATCGGCGTATGGCAGCAATAAGCTAAGTTTTGTAGCTTAATGCTATGTCACTCGAGCTCTTTGAAAGATTCATACATTTTTAAAGCTGTTTGTATGCTTTTTATAAAAGTTTTGTGCTAAGTTTGCTTAAATTGTTGAACCTACATATAAATTAATCAGTTTGTAATACTATAAAGTTAGGAGAAACAACTAGTTTCGCTAACTAAAACGACCCTTAAGTCCTTATTAATAACCCTTTACTTAGCCTGCGCTTATTAACAATTTTTCTCTTAAAATCTCCCTTACTCTGCAGTGTATTTCGTGTGCTGTGTGTTAAGTGAATATTTGACTTTTATGCTTACCAATTGCTTCTTTTCGGCTGTTCAATTCCTCTTGACTGTTCTGGACAGCCAGTTTACTGTCTCTGTCTGTTGCTCAATTATACAGATTGCGTAACAACAACAACAACGACAACAGAAGCAGGAGCAATAAGGAAACTTAAGACTCTGCTTGAAACTAAAGGTGGAAGTCGCCTTCGAAACACTTGGCATAATCAGTGCAAATGCCATTTGGACCAAAAAACAAAACCAAAAACAAAAACACGAAGAACTAAAAGGTCTGAAACGAGAGACAAACTCATGAAATTCATGAAGAAAGCCCAACGAATGGACTTCAAATTACAAATAAGAACAATACACACATACTGATGACAACAGTTGATCAGCTAAGAGATACCCTGTTATTAGACTGGATGTTAAATTTAAATGAAAGGCCAGCCTTAAGAAATGTTTAACTAAAGTCTTATGTTAGACATTATTAGAAAGCTTACAAATTTACGTTATAATAAACGAAGTCTAAGATAAGATTAGATGTAGACATGAATTCTATAACTAAATTAGAATTATCTAAGAGAAGAGCTCTGCTTCGATGTAATATTATAGCTATATAGACATTGGATTTGAAGAAATAAAATTAGTTTACTTTTTGTCTTCATATCGATTCTTACAACTTTCATTGGCAAGAAAGGAAAGTTAAATGTATTTTCTTAAAGCATAACTTTAGAATAATCTTAAAACATGAAAATTTGAGTTAAGATTTGAGTTTCTTTTTGATATTATTAACTAAAAATCAAGTAAAGATTTCGAATATTAAATCTAAATCTTAAAAAATGTTTTTCATTGATTTAATTTGACTGACTGTTAATTTTCTAGACCCAAATACATTTTAAAAATAAGCAAAGCTTCGCACATAGCTAAAGTCACATGTCTAGTAACCCTTTAAGGCGCTTTTGGCGCATTTACACGGTATTTAGGTAACGAGCAGAGCTACAGAGCGTTCCTCCTTACGCTACATTTGAGACTGCAATTTGTGGGGTATGAAAATTGCTTCAGTTTGTCAGCTTCCGTTTGGCTTTTAAGCTTTAAGACCCAAATGTTGAAAACACTTCTCATATATCCCCCACTCTCCCTCCCACTCGCACTCACACTGTCTCCCTCACACTTGCATATGAATTTGTGGCTTGATTTTGTGTGTTTGTCGTTGTAGTTAACAAATTCATAAAACGAATTCCAGTTTGCCTTTTGTTTTTGCATAAAATTCAGACTGACGAAAGAGGCAGCTGACGGCATTGCATATCCAAAGGGGCGTAAGTGTGGGTGTGTGTGTGTATGCCTGCAAAAAGGGGCGTGTCCAGGCAACTGTAGGTGTAAATTTCCGAGCGGCTGACCACACAAAACTCATTTGCCAGTCAGTCTGGAATTACAGCAGTCAAGCGCACCATGATTGACAGCAAAATACCCTAGGTGTTAACGTGAAATAACTGGGCATACCCTGTGTGTATTTGTAATTACAGGGTATGTAGATAGACTTACAAAGTGACTGGATTTAAGGTATACGCTTGCATGCCAGACACAGCGCACTATATCCGTTAGGGATAACCAGCCACGCCCACCAGCCACCGCCCATAGCTGTCACCTTTTTTTATTTTTTTTGTCAGCTACGAACAGCCACAATAAACAATAACACAACGAACAACGAACAACAAACAAAACACACAAAATAAAGAAAAAAAAAAGGTTGAAAGAAACGTTGCCACATGACCAAATATTATGCAGGCTTTTCCTACCCAGTTTTCCCTCCCCCATCCCCCTTTTCATTTCCCACATTGAAAATTTCGTTGTAGCCACAACTGGTAAAACAGTTTTCCATATTTGTCTTTTTTTTTCTCAGCTTTTTTATCTTTTTCTTGCCTGCGCTGGCGTTTTTTTTGTGCCTTGAAGACCCTGTAAGTGGCAGCAACAAAAGGGTGTGCTAGGTGTGCTTTTAAAAGTTTCTTCAGTGGGCGTGGCAGTGTGTATACTTTAAAGGTTACGCTGGAAAAAAGGAATGCTAAGGATTTTAATATATAATTTATGCAACCTACTGGGTCTTAAGCAGTTGGTTACACCCATTGCAGTCCATCCACTTACTGCTGTTTTTTTTTTTTTTTTAATTTTTAGCGTTAGAAAAACAGTGTGGAAACCCAGAGAAAAACGGCGACAGCGGTGATAACACGCATTCAGGGGTATAAAAGCCAGCAAGGATATGGTTTTTCCAGCTGTGGTGGGTAGGGTCATGGAAAGGGGGTAGGCGAAGGGGGGGCGGAAGGAAAGTAAGGCTGTTTTAAGATGAAATCTGTGGAACCAGCAGCCCAGGCAGCTAGAGGCGGGTCAAAACTTATACAGTCTGCTAACTCAATTTGACAAGACGACAACTCGAATGCTCTACAACTAAATTCACCAATTTTTTAATAGAGACAACTACGAAAAAGTGGCACATATTTGTAGTTTTTTAGCAGATTTTTTTACAGCAAGTTTGTACATATATTTTAGACTTTAACATAGGCATAAATTATATGCCATTTATGCTATAGTCAGTGGTAAGTTGGATTATTTTATGCTAAGACTTATTGAGTTCAGTTTAAGTTTAATTTTGCACAGTATACAGTTCTTTGAAATTAAATGCATTTGAATAGTTTAAGATTTTCCTAGGAATAATCGAATATGTTTTGCATTTATCTGTCTTCTACTTTTTAACAGACTTTTGTTTAAGTTGTACAGTTTTCAATTTATTATCTTTGTTCATGCAAACATCACTGCCTCTCCCACAAAATCTAACATATATTTTTGCAGTAAATAAAACATTTTTTCATTAATTTAATATCTACTGCTGCTTTTATTTGTAACTGCATCTCAAGTTACATATGCAGCTACAGATAAATGTTTTTTTTTTAGTATCTTTATGTTTATCTGCAAATGTATCAGTTTTTGTAAATTAAACTGCATTTGCATGTAAACTGTATCTATTGCTGTATTTGTAACTCATTTTAACACTTTCTTGTTAATATTTTTGTATTTACATAATCAATGCTAGTTTATTGTTATACCATTGTTTCTATATGCATTTTTTCATTTAATTATTTCAATATATTGTGCCTTAAAAACTCTTACAAACAAATTAAATCAAATGATTTAAAGTAAGTTAAAAACTTTTTCATACAAAACAAGAATTAAATTCTTTAAAGTTATATTCAATGTTATAATAACTAAAGCATATACATTTCTTTAATTTCAAAATTTTTTTTAAAATTTTCCATGCCTCTTCAGCTGCTAAAATTAGAAATCCTTGAAGTCATTTAGACAGCAATGACTACAATCTGCATAGAGCATACACAAAAGTTATAGCCACAAACAAAAAAAGTATAAAAAAAAAATGTATAAATGTGTTTCTCGCCTTTGGTCAGCAGCTAGCAGCTAGCAGCTCCATGTCCACTTTCTTATGCCCAGCCTCGTGCACATTCATGTCTCTGTCTATGTTCAAACACATGACTGGAAGCAGAAATCATCATGAGCAAAAAAAGTGCGACAATCTTTCATTTCTTCTCTTCACTTCTGTACGCTTCTTGTGCTTCACTTAAATGTTGTTTCTCTTGTTGTTGTACACAAATTTTGACACAATTTTTGATGAATGTCGAAAGCTGAACCGTAACAAGTGGCGACTGGGAAAGTGGCAATGGATGCAGAGGCGTCACAGCTGAGCCACATCCACAAACGAAAGACAAACAGAGAAAGAGAGAGGGCGAAAGAGAGGGAGACAGAGAAACAGAAGAGTCTGAAGTATCCAGAGTCCACAGCCAAATATAGCCAAGGCACAGCCTGTCAGATTCAAAAATGGTAAATTTTGTATACCCGTTACTTTAAAAAACTGGGTATGCTGCGTTTGTTGTCATAGATTTTAAATAAGACATAAGCTGTTGAGTCGCGAATTGTTTTAAACTTGTATGCCCAAAGTTATAGCTATTCAAAAGGTTAATAACAAAAATAGCGCCTTAAAGTAGGCAGCACTTTTTAAAGCTTAGAAATATTTTTAGACTTTTTATATCTACTACTTTCTTAAAGGGTGCTTTAGAGTCGATAACTCCACTAACAAAATTTTTTCAAACATTTTTTATTCTAATGACTGTATGGGTATGCGGTGGGCGGTAGGCGGGGCATCAGCAAAAGCTGAAAACCCGCATCAACGCAAATGTCATTTGATGGATAAGTTTTGGAGCCGCCTCGTCGGGCAGCTGGGACAACTATGTTCCATATTTAATTATTCATGAGCGACAGAGACAGCTACAGAGTGCGAGTGTGAGTGTGAGAGGGAGTATGATGCGAAATAGAAGGTGTCCCTTGTTTGCTGGGGGGTACTTTGATTAATGAAGCAGCTGAGACAACATCAGCAATCAAATTAATTTCAGTTACATGAGCGGATTATGCAGCACCAACAACAACAACAACAACAACAACGAAATATTGTCAACAAAAAATGGAAAGAAAACTAAATAAAAAATTTTAAAAACTAAATACAAGGACAGAAACAAATCGCTTTGGGTAACAAGTAAAAACAGCAACAACAACAACAACAGCAATAAAATGTAAGCGGGAACACACAACATTTTTCACAACTTAATGAACTAATTTAAAATAATTGTCAATGCTAATTTAATGAGCTTTTCCACGCCATACCTCACCGCATTCGCTGTGAGCGTCAACGTAACCGTAACCGTATTCGCATTCGCATACTTGCTTGCTGCCACGCCCAACGCCCAAAAAATAAAAATACAACAGCTATTTTTGGCACCGTAAACGGCACAATACAATTGAGAAAAATAACTAGCAAAGGGTAGCAAGCGAAACATACCCTGTAAAAGTGGGTTGTTAAATTTTTAAATTTATGTAATGTTTATCATGCTGAAACTTTTTAAGATAATTTTATATCGAATTATTCTAGATATACAAAAAATTAATCTTTGTCTGTATGTCATATTGTATTGTATTGTCTGTAACTACATAGATATATTTTTCCACGGTGAAGGTTTGTGTAAGATGCTCATTGATGCCACTCGCCACCAGGTGGCGCTGCATGGTTGTTACTCTTACCCCGTTCAACCTACTGTAATGAAAATCAGTATGATCATGTATTTTTACACATATGAAATGAATATGACATGTTCATAGATATAATCCGCCAGCTGGTAGCGCTGCAGAGTAGCAATATTTTTATAATAATCTATAAAATGGTTAATATTGAGTGGAATATTTGTGTACTGATTTTTCTTTATTATATAAATATTTTTCTTAAATATATTTTAGTAGTTGGAAGTAGCTGCTAGTATGTATAAAAGGTATTTAGTATTTCTCTTTAAATTTTATTACCATTAAATTGTCATTGACATACGAAACATTAAAAAAAAAGAGCCTTGTTTAGCTAAAATCGTTTAATAATACTTGTATTTTTAAAATTATTCATTTATTTATGTAAAATATTTTTTCAAATTTTTTTCTACACACAAAACTCAAGTCAAAACATTTCTTCAATGGATGTCAGCATATTTTCATCTACCATTGTCTGCTTATTAGCCCAGTTACCCATTCACAGCTATTTACTTACAGGGTATGCAAAATGGGCACACAAAAATACAAAAAAAACAAGAAAGGAAAGTACAGTCGAGCACGCCCGACCGTAATATACTCTCTGCATTTTTTCCCGTTTAAATTATTAAAATCGGTCTAGAGACACTTACATGCAATGTGTGGTACTTGCACTAAAACACGTTGAATCAAAAACAATCTTAGCATAATCAAACATACATATGTTTCTCTGTATGCGAACACACGTACGAAAGACAATATATGATGCATATACATGTATGTATGTATGTGTGAATTCAGCGCGGCCAGCGACTGCGGGCAGCGCTGCCGCCACAAAGGCAGCGAAAACATTTGAACATGTCCTTATATGTTTCTGTCTCGCTTGCACTCATACATGATATTGCATTCAGTTATCAATATTGTAACGCTTCTAGTTTTCTTGTTTGTAGTGCGATTTCAATGCGCCTTTCAGGATAGTTTGATATAGTTAGTCTTCACACGAATTATAAATTACAATACTGTACTATATTAACAAACGCCTAAAAACGGAGCGAAATTTGAGCATTACTTTTATTAATTGTGGGAAAACGGGGCGTGGCAGTCCAAAAATGTAAATGTCCATGCATTTACGCTGTCGCTAGGAACCTCCATACCAAAATTGGTGATCCTAGGTGCAATAGTTATTGAGATATTCGCCCAAAACACCAATTTTTTCCGAGGTGTCTCTAGTTTTTTGCTCATTGTGGGCGAATGGGGCGTGGCATCGAAAAAAAAAAAGATTCTTATATTGACTGACTAAATATGTGATCGATTGAGACCAAGCTCGAATTTGTAGCTCTTACCATCTCTGAAATCTGTTTGTTCATACGGACAGACAGACGGACAGACAGACAGACAGACAGACAGACAGACAGACAGACGGACAGACGGACAGACGGACATGGCTATATCGACTCGGCTTGTGATGCTGATCAAGAATATATATACTTTATGGGGTCTGCCACGCCTCCTTCTGCCTGTTACATACATTTGCACAAACCCAACATACTCTTGCAGAGAGTATAATTAAGCCGCAAGCGCAAAAAGTTTTTAGCGCAAACATTTCGCATGAGTTTGAGTTGTAAACCTTTTTAATTTATAGTTTTTTGTATATGCGCAAGAAAAAAAAAGAACAAGTAGAGGGAGGGAGGGAGGAAGGGAGGTGGGGAAAAGGAATGAGCAAAGATAGAGAAGTGCAAATTAAAATGCATTAAGCGATGGGCGTGGCAGGGGGAGGAGAAGAAGAAGGAACGCTACAGCGACAACGTCAAGTGGCAGCCAATTTTACTTGGCTAATTTGTGTGCACGAGCCGTCTAGACCAAGGCGAGGAGCAGTGGGCGTAGTGAGGTGCGTGGTGCTTGGAGTAGGGGCAGAAGAAAGTAGGATGAAGCATTGGGAATCGTTAGTGCCGAGAAGTATGCAACGCATAAATTGCACAAGCCGCTAACAGTAATTGTCGCCAACGCCAAAGCCAACATGACGTATGCGCAATATTTACCATGCTCTAAATGAGGCTCGCTCTCTCTGGCTGTCTGTCTGCCCGTGTGCGAGTGTGCGAATGTGTGGTGTGTGTTTGTGTGTGTAGGTGTGTAAGTGTGCACGTATGTGTGTGTTTGTGCTGGCGTGCTCAAGCGCCTGGAAAATGCCGCTAACGATGGCGCCTAAAAGCATGCAGCGGCAATTTAAATTTGCGCCCATTTCAATTTGCGAAATGTCGAAAATGCGCTAAACAACAAAAATAAATACAAACAGCAACAACAGGCAACAAAAATAGAAAGAGAAATTCATGAATAAACTGCTGGCTTAAATGGTAAAATGAGGTAAACCAAGTAAGTGAGCGGATGGGGCGGTAAGTAATAAGTTGGTAGCATCCGAAGCACTCGGTAAATAGGAGCAGCATAAGGTGCCAACGAAAGTGCTATAGTTTATGCTGAACGTTAACAATTTTACTTAATACTATACCATTAAAATAATTAAATCTGTAGAAATTGTTGGAGCCCAGTTAGCGAGAGGAAACTGTGAGCTTATGTTTCTGTGAAGCCGCCAAATTGGGTCACAACTCGGCCTAGTAGTTTAAATTTGATGTAGAATTAAGACACAGCTACTCTAAGCACCATAAATTGTTTTAGTTTTTCGCTTTTAAAACTTATTTAAAAAGTTTTTGGTCTTAGTTTTCTGTTGACTATAAAAATTGGGTCTTCAACAGTCGAGCAGCTCCACTGTAGCTTTTGTATTGGAGTTTGACATGCTGTTAAAGCTCTGGCTTGGCCTTGAAACACATTCTATTTAATCGGCACGATGATCAGTTAAAATCAAAATGAATTTAAATAAAATCTACAAAAAACAAATAAAAATTTTGGGCACTGCCACGCCCACTTTTAAGGCAATGCGACAAAATTTCAATGTGCTACATAAAAATGTCTTCAATTTCGGCGCCTTTTGTTCTATTTAATAGGAAAAGTTTAAAGCAAACGAAATGTTTGCAATTGTTGAGAAAAACCTGCAGAAATAAAGACGAATTACAAGGGTGTAAAGGGGTGGGAAGAGAAGTGGGAGGGAGGTGTAGGGAGAGAGAGAGAGTGAGAGGAAGCAGTAGCAGCAGCAGAGTAGATAGAAATACTTGATGTAAAAGTTTAACACTCGAACACAAATCAACTTATGTATTTCTCGACTTGTTACAATGCAGCCACACCCACAGCCCCACAGAGAGAGGGAGAGGAGGAGAGGGAGCAGAGGGAAGGGCGTACGATTGAAGAAGATGTTGTAAGTGCAACTGACCAAAAGTTCCAAGTGTTCATGTGGAAAGACTCATCGCTGCCATGGGAATGCGTATATGGATGCCACGCATATCCTAGAATTGAACTTCTTAACCTCCTACCCCAACACTGGTCCAACCAATTTGGGTGGTGGGGCGTTGGGGCGTTTGGAAGGCGTGGCGTTGATTGAAATGTTTCACCAGTGCGTTGCATTTCAACTTTAATGCAATGGATCGCAATGTGTGCAATAAATTGTTGAGCACAAGCAGCGAAAACGATTGAATGTAAGGGGGGAGCTGGGGCGCGAAGGGGGTAAGAGGCTGCTCAAGCACAAATGAAAGGGGGGGAAAGGCGCGGGGTTGTACCAAGAGCCGCTTAGAGAGGCACTTGGACAGTGGCACAGCACGCACATTAAAAGTTCAAATGGCACACAAATAAAAAAAAAAATAATAATAAAAGCGCAGGGCAAAAATAAGTGATATAGCGCACTGCAGCTGGGTATGCGCGACTAGTAGTAAGCCTGTAAAAATAAATTACGCCAAAAAGTTGGAAAATAATTAACAAATTTAAGCTAAAAATTAATTTTGGACAAACTGTTTTGAAAGCATTTACTTTACAATAGTTCTTCTAATAAACCGCACAACTTTAAACACCCTCTTGACCACACACAACTACAGGGTAGCGTAGAAAAAAAATTATAAAAATCCGCTTAAAAATTGTACGTACACCAAACGAAATGTACAGATAAAAGAGAACTGTAAAGAAGTACTGCACAAAAGGGACATGGCCAAATCAAAGCAGTAAGTAAAGGGGGTAGAGAGCTGGAGCTGCAGAGAGAGAGAGAGAACAGATTGCCAGAGAAAAGCAGCTGAAAAGCAAGAAAACTGTAGGAAAACTGAAAAAAAAAGAAGGAAATTGAAACAGCGGCAGTAAAACCACTCGAAAGTTCAAGTTTTGTCTGTCTGCCTGTCGCTGTCTGTTTAATGAGCTTTTTGTGCAGCTGCGTTGCAAATAATATTCCTGAAAAGCAAATAAAATTATATAAACTCTATATATATACATATATAGAAACGATTTTGGTTTAATTGCTTGCACTCTGAGCTTGTCAAAGCATTGAAACATAACTCAAGTTGAGCTACAAAGTGAAGCGTAACGCATCAAAAGTCGCCACTGAAGTAGAAAATTGTGTTTAATAAAGCGAAGTAAGATATAGACAAACTGATAGCTGTCACTAGCAATAACATTTGCCTGTTATTGACAAGTTAAAACATTTCTCAAACTTTGCTTAAAGTGGAGCTTAAAGCTACTGTAAGCTTGAGTTCAAACAAAGCTTTAAATGAAAAGAAGTTGAGCTGCTTTTTAAAGCTTTCTTGAGATTAAATTCAACTTTAAACTTACCGCTGTGTTATACATCAAATTTGGGAAGATAAAAGCTTGGAAAGCACTTGCAAGTTTAAAGAAGAGCTAAATTTTAATGTAAGTTTTGAAGTTAAGCTTTTGCAAGCTTTCTTAAGATTAAATGCAACTTTAAACATACCGCTGTTAAGTTATAAATTTGGCAAAAGGAAAAATTGGAAAGCACTTGGCAGATTAAAGCAAAAGCTCAACTTAAATGTAAAGTTCTAAGTTAAATATTCGAAAGCTTTTAAGCCCCCAAACAAACTTTCGTAAATTAGGAAAAGCAAAAGCTTTGAAAGCACCTGCAACCTTGAAATATAAGCAATTATAATCCAAAAGCTTTGCCAAATTGAGCTTAGCTAGAACTAAGCTTAACAAACCTATAATAAATTCAAAGATCTTCAAATTTTTGGTTTATTTCTTAATAAAAAGTTTAAAATAAATTATGTGTTTAAATTTTGAAGAAAAAATGCTAAAGAAAGCTTTCAAAGCTCTTCTTATAAAGCAGCTTTCTTAAGCGCTTTTGACTCTTTCTTTAACTCTTAGGCATTAACAACTCTATTGAACAATTTCTGTTGCTAAAATGCTTGTCTTGGCCTAAACTTGTCTTAAAGCCACTCAGTTTAGCCAGCTGCCTTCGTTTATGCCAAGCATAAGATTAATCCTTCCGTCTGAGCAACGATTTTAATTAGCCTTGGCATCTGACCTTTGCCATTAATTGTAAGTGAGACAGAGAGGGGATGGAGGGTGAGAGACTGGAAGCGAGTGTGATGTCGAACTAATTACTTGATAAAAGGCCAAACAAAAGATGAAAAAGGAGAATGAAAGGCCAAAAAGCAGCAACTAGCAAAAACAGCAACTATAACAAAGGCAACAATGGAACACGATGGCGTTTATCTCTGATCGGACACTTGTCGCACCCCAGCAGAGCCCTTGCCTGCACATATAAAAGCCGACTTTACCCAGCCATACACAAAAAACAAAAAGCTACCGAAAAAAAATACAATTGAGAGCCAATCAATGCGAAAAATTCGCAGAAAAGTGAATGGCACAACACATGTTGGTAGTAGGTGTATAGCAGTGTGGATGTGCGTGTGCGTGTGGGTGTGCGTGACATTGTGTGTGTAAAGAGTGTAAACAGAGTATATTTTTCATTAATTAGTAACAACAGCAATGCGGGCGCTATAAACTGTGTAAACAATTCCAATCGAATTTCTATTGATCAATCGGAAACTATACAAAATGCTGTTGGTACAACACAAAGTGTGTTTGACTAGATAATTCCCTGTAAATGCAGTTTGTTAGTTGGTTAGAGTATTAAGTCTTTGCTCATTTAATTTTTAGTTTATTAAATTTAAAATAATTTATTTAAAATAATTTTCTATTAGTGACTGTTAATTAAAAAATCAATATTTAAAAAGAAAGTGCGTAATTTATGAATAAGATATTTTAGAACTCTTTTTTTTTCCTAAGTATTTATTGTTTATTATTGTTATTATTTTTTTTATTATTTATTTTATTTTATTTTTATTATTATTATTATTTTTTTTATTATTTATTTTATTTTATTTTTATTATTTATTTTAGGGTCATCATTTTTTCGCATTTCTCGGAGCTTTACACTAATGAATTTATCTACATAATAGTTAAAAAAACGTTCTTATCTCCGCATCCCTTGACGCTTCAAATACATTCATTCAGCTAGTAAAATCAGTCGTGTTTCCTTTACAATTTATTTTATATTCTGTCTTCCTTTTGACCTCTTTTTTCTTCAGTTTTCACGCCAGTTTTATTCAATCCATTTCTCCGCTTGGTTTTCTATTTTAACTCAACAGCATTTAATTCGCTGTTGATTCATTCAATTCAATTAACTTGATTCACTTCGATTGCATTTTATTTAATAATATTTCATTTCCTTTTAGGCTCAATCTATTTATACCTTCGTCGGTTTGAGAGGTTCACTTGAAAGTTCATTTTAGTTCATTCTGATTCACTTCAATCAATGCCATTGTCCTTCGATTGCTCATATCTTTTCACAGCTATAATCAAAATCTATTTTGTGGCATTTTTTTACTCGTTTATTTTTTTCTGTTTTGTTTATTTACGTTTTATTCCTATCGTTTCCATTTGACAGCACTTTAAGTTTATCTTAACCCATTCCATCATTGTTGTGGGTCTCTAATTTTGTTCCTACTTGGTTGTCATTGAGTTGGGATTTCTATATCGTTTGGCATTTTTTGTAAAATTTTGTTTGAAGGGCTTATGATTTATCAATAAATTTAATTTTGAATTTATTTTATTTAATTCTGTTTTAGGCCAGTTTTTTTGAAATATTTGTTATAATTATATGTCTGTTATTTTGTTTTATAGTAATTCATGCCGTTTTATTTTCCATTTTAGCCCGTTCCATTCCGTTTCGTTCCATTTAATATTCGAGTAGTGTTTCTTTTGACTATAATTCCAACCTATGCACGTTGTTTTATTCTACTTTATATTAATTCATTCCACTCGCCTTTGTTCCATTCAATTCCATTTCGTTCCTTTTGTTAATTTGTTTTATTTAATTATATTTTAAATGTATCTGAGTGGTTTCATTTTATTATGTGACATTTCGATTCATTCCATGTGTTCCGTTCTATTTCATTTCATTCCATGTGTTCCGTTCCATTTCGTTCCAATTTGTTTCTTTCCATTGTCCAATTTCTAATTCCACATGTGTTTATTTTCATTATGTTCTAAGCTCATGCAATTCGTTTCATTCCATTCCATACCATGTCAAACAGGTATTTTAAGCCACATCTTGTCATTCGCCTATTAATTTTTATAGAGATTCTAAGACTTTCCCTTTTTAATCTCTCAATTCCATTCCATTCCTATAGTCCATTCCAATTCCACTCGTTTCAAATACCTCATTTGAGAGTTAATTTGGTAAGAGGGCTTTGATTACGTTCTTCTCCCAACTATTTCAGTCCCTTTTGTTCCATTCCATTTCACACCATTCAATTCCATTTTATTCCACATTTAGCGGTTAATTTAAAAGTTCATTGGGTGCACGGAATGTAGGACAGTCCACAGTGGCTCATAAAAAGGCTAAGAAATCTATACCTTTAGAGTTTGTGGGCGGGGTGAGGCGCACAGGTGCGGTAATGAAACAGGTAACAAAACTGGCCAAGAGAACGCGATTGGGCCAAGATCATAAACTGCTTCAAATCATGAGCTTTCGTGTATACTCTAAGTGTCATCCGACTGTCGACTATTTGGTTGAGCTTATTAAACGGTGAAATGTAGGAGAAAGTTGTAGAAGGGGTGGGAGCAGGGGTTGTAGGTGCGGGCGTGCCTCTGAGAGGAGATGGCAAGGGTTTTGGGCTCAATGCAATGCTATTAAACTGGGCTCAATCGTTACCCAAGTTACAAGTAAGCCGAAAGAATGAAAGGCAGAGAGGGAGATAGCAAGAGAATGAAGGAGAGGGAGATAGAGAGTTATAGAAAGAGTTGTGTCGCTTTGTTCAAATGAACGACTTGATAAAATGAACGACTGAACTTATTTCGGACTGAGCTCGACTTTATCGTTGGTCCTCTGGAACATAACTGTCTTCTATATAAAATCAGAAAATTGGAACTAGTTCATCAAAACCTTTGGACATTTTAAAGCCAAAATTTCTATTCAAAATTTGAATTTAATTCCGATTTTTAGATCATTGATTCTTAAGCTTCTTTTAATTAAATCTAATTCTAATCCAGCTTACAAAATTCTTAGTTCACAGCTCATGTATGAACTATTCAACTAGTTCAGCAAATAGAACAAACTGTTCCAACTCAGGTGATGGAGTAAGAGTAGCAAATTCCATTGTCCTAGCTTGTTTTGGCCGTGTCCTTTGTCCTTATCGAAATACAACGCTGTCACTTGTCGTTTGGGCTTCGGTAGAGTTTTTACTTCTGTGGAGTTAGGTGACTGTTAGCTAGGGAACGTGGGATGGACAAGGGAGGAGAGACATGGGACGCAGAGACAACACTTCATGGCTGCCAGTGATCTCCCTGGAGTGTGTTGAAACTGCGCTTCACGTGTGTATTTGTGTGTGTAAGTGAGTGTGTGTTTTCAGTTCTTAAATACCCTGTAACAGGAAGGTTTGAAATTTTTTTTTTAATTTGTATTGAAGGCAAAACTATAGGAGAGAGACCTCAAACTATATGACTTTCAAATCGTCTTGCCAGTTTTAAATTTCAAATGTTGGACTAAGAAGGAGCTAAAAATTTCAAACTAAAAATATAAAATATTTCAACTGATTCTTTTGATGATTTTACTTCTTTATATAAAGGTTTTGAATAAGCTTTTTGCAAAAAAAAAAAAATAAAGGGATAAATAAATTTCAGTATTTATAAAAAAATATAATTTTGTAGACAATTTACAAGCTTTTTGTTAATGGTCGTTATAAGAAAAGTACTTTATAATTTGTATTTCCTAATAAATAACATAAGGTTGTCTAGATTGGGCTTAGTAATTTTCTAATCTTTATAATACCTACTTAAATAGTGGTTAAAATAATCAAAAACCTATTGAAAACAGCTGCCTATAGAGGTCAAGGCATTTCATAAACGTTTTTCAATTACTAGGTATATTCCTACCAAGCTTACTCGACTGCAGTCAGCTGACTTGCTGTCTATATGTGTATTTGTGTGAGTGTGCTTATGTGTGTGTGTTTGTTGGACTCTCTCCGGCTTCTGGTCCAAAAGCTTGGGGTCGTGCCGGAGCTTATACAACCACTCGAGTGACACAAATAAAAGTAAACATGATAAAACCATTGAAAACTTTTTCCATTTTCACTTTTGAGTGTGTTTGTGTTGTGCTTACACACTCACACACACACACACACGCATGCACACACACAACCATTTTCGAGTGCATTTGTATGGGAAGTTAATCTCAAGTGCAGCCGAGAGCTAAATATTTACCATTGGCTCTGTCCCCAGCCTGTGCCTCATTTGGCTGCCCCTTTTGTCCTGCCAGCTACCGCACTCCCTTACCTACCGCCCCCTACCCTTCACACCCCTCCCCTTTCCCTCTTCACATCTTGCTTCGCCGGCCTTTCGACTTCTTTGACCGCCGTCCAGCGCTGACTGCGGCTTCACGAGTCCATTGCTTATCATTGATGCCAAGCTGCAAACCACGCCCCCTTGGTATGCCACAGACCTTCTACCAAAACCCCCTCACACACACCTCCACCGATCCCTATAGAGATTCTACGCTTGCCAGCAAACATGCATTCAAATGACCCGCAGTTTTCTTTTGTATACCCTGTAATTTCTGATGGAAATCAGCGAGTAGATTAAGTAGCAGAGTTGGGCGATAGTTGAACGATAGTTTGGCGTTGATTTGGCAATAGCTTAAAAATAATTTCAAAGCAGTTTCTTAATGGCTTAAATTATTTCTAGCAGATTGAACTATCGAGCAACTATCGCTTGGTTTACTATCGTTTCTATAGGCTCACATAAAAATCTTTTAACTGACTTAAATTTGTCGACTTTTTAGTTATTATATCTTTTAACCATAACACTAATAACAAGTCCAGTTTGTGTTGCAATCGATTGTTGTTTGGCAAGACTTTAACAATATTAAAATTTTCAAAATAGAGTAAACTTTTTTTAAATAAATATTTAAAATTAAATTTTCAAAAATTCCAATCGAAAGTCATTTATTTTCGCTTGCATTTTAAGTCTTATATTTCTTATCTTCCTTTACCTTATATTTTTTGAACTTCACGCGAATTATTTTCATAAGCTTCACCTTTGATATTACAGGATAACTCTCCAGCGGATCGCAGTAATTTTTTTAAATTTTCCATTTGTTTAACTTGGCTCGTGTATTTTTTTTTTTGAGTTTTTTTTGCTTTTGTTTTTCTTTGTTTGTTTTTCCTTGGTCCATACGCCTGCTTGTTTACACTAAACTAACAAGCAAAGCTAAAAGTTGGCAAACTGCAGTCAAGTCTCAAACCCATGGTGTTACCTCTGTATACCCACGTCCACCTCTCTCTCTCTCTCGTGCCCCTAGCCCTTGGTAGTTAGAGTAAAAGAGATGTAGCGAGAGGCAGAGAGAGAGAGAGGAAGGGATAGTTTTCCATTGATAGAGCTCGTTGTGCATAAATTGTTTATGTTGCTGTTGTCCCCTTCACATCCGTTCGTTCGCCTTGTCTGTGGCTGCAGCTAACCAAAATGTAGGGGGCATGGAGCAACCCTACTACACCACCACCACACCCCCTGTGCTTTCAATTGTAACCCCAAGCAGCAATAACAAAGAGGTGAACCTGGCAAATATTTGTGTCAGTCGTTGAACTTGTTCTTGCTGACCTTTGCAGACACCGCGAAACTAGGTGCCTTGCTAAGGGTGTTGTGTAGCTAGGGTAGAGGTGCGGGCTAGGGTCATGGGTGAAGGGTTGTTAGTGGAGAGAGCGGGAGGAGTGTTGGAGGCTATGTGGCGAGCAGCGCAGACACGTCTCAGTTACCAAATAACTTTCTCAGCTCTAAATGTATACAATACACGCATTCAACTGCAGCTTCAAGTGTTGTTCAACACTGTTTTCGACATTGACAAGTGCTTGGTAACAACTCAATTGCTGGCAATAGAAATTCAAAGACTTTTCAGTTATTGAATTGCTGGCAACACAAAGTCAATGACTTTTTGAATATTCCATTTCACTCTTGACGATTTGTTTAGCAAATTGCGTTACGCAACACTGCTTTAAGTATTATATAGTATTGGATAATGTACGCTTTAATAGCAGTGATTTGATAAGAGGTTTTGGGTTAGATCAGAAATAAATTCATGAATAAATTTAACGATATATGTTGTAATAAATTAGGAACTAAATTTAGTAACTTAGAAAGTTTGGAAGAGATTAAGGCACTAAGCAGGTAGATTTAGGGATATCTTAAATGAAATTCTTAGGATTAACTTAGGGCATATTTTAAATACATAGATTGAGGCATAAATCCATTGAAAGACTTATGTAATTATTAATTCAGAGATAACTTTAGGGATTCATTCAATAGGAATCTATTTGGGCATTGATAAATAAATAATCTTAGGCATAATTTCGGGCTTAAATTCTAGGTAATAACTGTAATGAACTAAACTGTGAATACTAAGGTCAATTTCGGTAAAAGTTTTACATAAATTTGGGAAACAAAAATCAGTTAATTTACGTAGTAGACGATTTTAGTTATTAAGTCATAGTTATCATTACCTACTCAAGTATAAGTACTTAAAGAATTGTAACAAAAATTGATACTAATTCAAAATTTAGACTGTAAATAGTAAAACATTCAATTCCAGCTAAATGAATGCCATTTAAACTGAAAATACCTGTTAGTTAAAGGAAATTGTTACAGAAATGCGTTTAAGAAACAAATGGAACTTTGCGGCAATTGTAGAAATTGCAATTGCTGTTTTTGGGTGAACAAATCGACAATTTTTAAAGATTGAAATAGCCAAAGTTGTTCGAATGCTGCCAAGCAGATGGGAAAGCAATGCGAATGTGTCTGAAACGGTGCTTAACCTTGGCTTCAACTTGTCGTCGTCATTGCAATAAATTGCCAGCTATCGTGCATTATGAAGTGTGCGTGCACATGTGTGTGTGTGCACGTGTGTGTGTGTGTGTGTGTGTGTTGTGGTTAGGGGGTGTTAGGTGTGGGGTGCAAGGAAAAGGCCAGCGGAAATGGAAGCGAAAATAGGAAGAAGAAGCGTTTGCATTGTGGTTGCCAATATCTTACGCATGGCTGGCACCAGGCACTCAGGCAGTCACCAGGCACCTGACAAGGGATGGGCAAGCTGCCAGGGCTGAAGAGTGGAGGAGCAGAGGAGAGGGAGGGGAGAGGAAATGGAACTGGAACTGGCGCTGGAGAAGCAAGACGAGCAGGATAAAGAGAAGAAGCAGAAAAGGGAGTAGCAAAGGGAGTAGTGCAAACCATAAAGAATTATTACACGAAGATTAAATACCCTGTAAACAATTTATGTCTTACCATTTCTTAAAACAATTTAAGATTCAACTTTAAATAAGTAAAAATAAAAAAAAGTTCTTTTTTTATAGTAAAACGATCAGTTTAATCGATAGACTTAACTGAGGTTAACTGAGATTTAACTGGTAGTAGTAGACTCAACTAGTGTCACTGATCTGGATAATAAATTATACAGGATCTGTCACAATGTCTTCACCCTTTTATGCGAATGGCAAGCAGGAAATGGCAAATGCAGGCACCAAAAAAGGAAGCAACTGAAGAGAAAAGGGCAAATAAGGAAAACGAGTGTAACAGCAAAATATAGGAGCAATCAGGAGCACGAGGAGAGTCGGTAGAAGAGTAAGGAAGTCGGGAACTTGGTGGATAGGAAATTCAGTGGGTAAAAGAAGAAGTCGCTGCAGTACTGCAGCGGATGATGGGACGGAAGCGAATGTTTAAGAGCTCAAGTCATCGCGTTACTAGGGCAATAAAAACGCGTACTCCTTTCTGCACTTTGGCTGACACTTTCCTACCACATTTCCCAGCACTATTTCCTATGCTTTTGTTGCTATCTTTTGCTCCTTTTACTCCCTTTTGAGGTTATATTTTTTGGGTGCCAAATGTGCGTTTTGATTTGCAGCCTGTCAAATAAATTTCATGAAGATTTAACGCCTTTGCTGCCTAGCGTAAGACGGTTCTTCATAAGCTCAATGCTTCACTCTTCTCCCCCCCCTTATAGGTCTCCTGCTACTGCTACTCCTTTGCTCGTGAACCCTGTAATTTTAATTATGCATGTCAAAAGCTTTAGCTTCCAGCTGACGACTTTCCCTGCCTCCAAAAATATTGCAGTTCAATGAACAACAAGTGTATGTATGGGGTGTATTGGTGTGTGTGTGTGTGTGCTTCTTGTGTGTGGTCCAAATAACTTCAATTGTCATGGCATCAACAGGCCACAGAAAATGGCGCGTAACGCTTTTTTAATTAAGAGCTCGTCAAAGGACAAGGGAACCATCAAGGAAGCATTAAGAGTGAGCCAGTGAAAGAGAACGAAAAAAGAGCAGAGAAAGGCAATTGGCATATGGCTGCCACTACAAGCGGCAGCAACGAATATTGAAAATCAGTTGCTTGCAATGACTCGACGGAATGCCGGCAGTAAAGAAAGCAAGTGGGGCAGAGGCAGGGGAAGTGAGAGGGGCTGACAGACCAAGCTAGACAGCGGTAGGGAGATTAGCAGCTGACGCAACCAGTGTTGTATAGCAGCCACTGCTGGGGTTAGCAGCAGTTGATTGAAAGCAGTTTCATGCGCATCAAATTATTTTCTTTCAGACATGAGAATTTAATGCGCTGCTCATGTTGAAACAGAGCCAATCAAACTATGCTGTAATTTATATCTATTATACAAAGTTATTATAATCCTATAGTAAGTAGATTATGTGGGATTGCCTGCAATAGGTTTATTCCTTTAATCATAACTATGTTGGCTACAGAAAACTCATTAAAGTAGCGAAAAAGAAACACCCCAAATATAATAAAATGATGTTCACATATTTAGCTCAAACTCGCATAGGTTACATGTGACAAACCTATAAACTTACAGACCATATCTTATTGATATATGTTTATGTTTATTTAATTTCTTAGCTTTCAAAAGAAATTTCTTAAATATAAAATAAATTTTTGTGTGTATCAAAAGCTGCCTGAAAATAGAGCTAGCAAATTATTTGTGAGTTTTCTGTTAACTTTGAAGTTTTTATATTATTTATGGCACCCCTTATGTTCTGATCGTTGAACTGCTGTTTATCCGTTCCATATATTAAACTCTTTTAACTTTTTGTATTTCAAGCGTTAACTACTAGCTATTAATTACGGTAGCTCATCCCTTTGTGTACAAATGTGGATATAGCCACATAAATCCCTCGTTAAATCCCTTTTTTTTTTTTTTTTTTTTTTGCCATTTGAAATCTTTTGGTTACGGGCTTTTTGCTTTTCACTTTTCACACATCTCGCAATTAATTTCCGTTTGATTCTTTGTCTCTGTCCTTGCATAACCTGTAGGAAGAGGGTGACTGCCCGCAGCGCCCCTTACCACCCCTCAACACCCCAGCAAAGCCCTGTACTGCCATTCGTCTCCTTATTTTCTGTATGCTCCACTGCAGTTTAATTGCTTTGGGGCCTGTGTGAAGCATTAAGCTCTATGTGTGTGTGTGTGTATACGTGTGTGTGTGTGATTTACGCGTTGCATTTGCCGCCATAAATAAACCGCTAAACACAGCGCAGCAGGACGAAGGACGCGCAAGAAAACGGAAATTGCAGTGGGATGGCAAAAGGGGGGTAGTGGAGCTAGCAAGTGTCAAAGTGGGCGTGGCTGACGCTCTATTGCCATGTCGACAACTTGGTCCTGTGACTTTCATTTGTTCACTTCATTTGTAGTCACACATACACACACACACAGAGGGTTCGTGGCATTTTATGCTTTAGCGGGAACTCGCTTCTGGATTTCCGACCATGTTTATTGCTGCTCCATTGTTGTCTTTGGCTAATTGCCGATGGCACTGACAGCACTAACAACAACAACAACAGCAGCAGCAGCAGCAGCAACTATGACAGCAACAATGAGAAAACAATTGTTCCCAGGACATCGATTTTGATTCAATGCTGCAAATAAAATTGAACATTTTCAAGATGCAATTTGCGGCATATGTCAACTGCATATGAAAGGGGGAAAGTAGCAAACAGGAAAGACAAAGAGGTAGGGGGTTAAGGTGGGGTAAGCTGACATCAAATGTTTTAATAAGTTAGTTGTCTGAGTTTGCTCAACTGGCAAGACAAACCAGACGCAGACAGATAGACTAAATGGCCTTGGGTTTTTTTGGCCAAGAACTCGAACAGGCAAAACTTTAACTGCTTCGATTACTTTCCAGACAAATTGTGTATGTCAAGACAAGCTGTCGTACCTTGAGTAGATTTAATCGCCTCAGGATAATCAAAGGATTCAATCAGCGAAACTTCCCCCAAAACAAAACAAGGAGCCAAACTAAAGTAGTCTAATTGTGGTGAACTGATTTCTCCTGAGCTTTTGCTTAAGTTTGAAAAACTTGTCAATAAATCAGTGTTTATTGTGAAATAACTTTTTATACCCGTTAGTAGTAGTGTACAAGGGTATATTGTGTTCGTTGGCATGTATGTAACAGGCAGATGGAGGCGTGGCAGACCCAATAGCCGAGTCAATATAGCCATGTCCGTCTATCCGTCTTTATGAACAAAAGGATCTCAGCAACTATAAGAGCTACATAGGCCCGAGAGGTCGCAAATGAAAGATAAAATGCCCAAGCAGCACAAGTTTGTTTTTGTTTTTGACACGCCCACTTTAGGGCGTTCTATGTTCATATAAAGGTAAATGCACAGGTAAAACTTGAATGTTATAGTGTAGAAAACTTGTTTGTTAGCTGTGCTATTTGATCCAAATTTACACGTAGAGTACATGTCTAAGAAGTACATGTACTGACCAAGTTTGATTGAAATCGGACATCTATATCGTATAGCTCCCATAGGGCCGATCGGTCAAAAATTTTCTTTCAGTTTGAATTTGTATGAAACTTGTCTGTATTTACCAAGCTATCTTAATGAAACTGACACAGAATAAATGTACTAATAACATAAATATACTAACCAAGTTTCATCCAAATCGGACTACTATATCGTATAGCTGCTATAGGGACAATCGGTCGAACATTGAGTAGCGGGTATCCTAAAGTCGCGGGGCGACTATAGCATTGAGAAATATGAGGAGTACTGGGTTTTCTATTGTTTATTGTATCTGATCTGTAGATATTATCTGTAGCATAAGCATTTTTGTATCAAATAACTAGGAGATTTGAGTCAATCGATTCAGCTGCCTATACATGATATCTGAGATACTTGAAGCAGAATGAGTTGCCTTATTGGATTGTGTCAGGGTAACTGGGTAACTGAATTAGACTAAGCATACAAATACTAAAAAATTAATATCTTAACTTTTAAAAATAGATAAAAGTAAATTTTCAACGCGATTGCAAGCGAAGTGCCATCCGAGAAGGCAACAAACTGCACCACTCAAATCACAACATTTTTCCCAGAATTCGAGTGGTAAACGTGGCATAAGTCAGCAACACAGATAGATATACGATTTGAATACAAGCTTTAAACCCTGGAGCTGAAATACATTAAAGTTAAGGTAAAGAGATAAATCAAAAGAATTAAAATTTAAGAAATTTTCGAATTTTTTTTTTAGTTACTTTCAAAATGGTTATCAATCTGAATCCAACAACGTTGACTAATGCCAATGGCAGCACTAGTCCAATGGCCATAATTAGTCATGCTGTTATCGAGGACATTGTCTATATGCATGTGGTGTGTCCCGGTGATGAGATCTCCAAGTGGGTCACCTTGGAGGAGGCATTGGAACTATGTCCATCGGCTGTCATTGCCTACACTCAGCTGACATTGACGCACATCTTTGGTCCGCCACTTGAGGATCAAGAGCCTAGTCTGTATGACTGACTGATGATGACTCTTCTCAGCTCGATCGTTCTGCGTTGTCCGTTGAGTTCTCGAGTCTTTTCAAATATCCACAACAACAATAACAGCAACTACAACCAAAAACTACGCAATCCACAATCCATCACAACCCACAATCCTCACAAGTACCCCACAAACCCCACATCTCTCCTATCAAGCAAGAGGTACATCAACAATAGTCAGCGGGAAAATCCAAAAAAAAAAACAGAAAGAAAAAAACACTCAAAAATAAGTGAAATGATAGTTAAAAGAATGATAGAAAAGAATTAGAATCTACATAATATCTGTAAATGCATCCGAATCCGAGTCCGCTATCCATATTAAAATCCCACTCCGAATTTCACCTTCCCTTTACCTCTCCCATCCTCTTCCCCTCCCCCTTTCCCTTTTAACCTTTCCCCATTTCCCTTGTCCCTTTCGGAATTCTTTGCCATCACATTTCTCACCAATTCCAACATTCTTTTCGTCCTTTCTGTATATTTTTCAAATTCAAAGTTCAAGCTTTATATTTTTGAACACTAAAACACGAAACCAGTAATAATTGTTTCGATATTAAATTTCGCATGTACAAATGTATTTTAAAATATAATGTACATACAATACTGTTGAACAAATAACAAACAAATTCGTTAACATTTTCTACTGCATTTTTTAAGAAAGAAAAGTGAGAGAAAATAAAGTCGTGGCATGTTTGGGGTATTTTATACGCTCTGTAGGGGTATATTCAGTTTGTAAAAAGTAGGTATCAGATAAAAGGAAGCGTGACAGAAGTCGATTGTGTGGCATAAAGTCTTATCATACAGTTTTGTTATTTGAAATTCGTTTAAAGGCAGATTATATCAAACTTTACTGAAAGTTGCATAAAAATCCGACATTAATCAATAAAGATATGCACATAACATTGTTTCTATTTGAACGCAATGTCAATGCAGGTGTGCAAGCGAGACAGGCTCATGTGTGGCAGCAGCGCTGCAAGTGGATGCTGACTGTGTTTAACTGCAAGTACTATCCATTGTAATACACGGATACCCATTTTTAAAAATATAATGTGGAATAAAATAGAATAGGGCGGGCTCGACTGTACTTTTCTTTGCTGTTTAGCTTAAGTTTACTCATCAATTTAATTTCAAACAGACCATTAAATTCTCATAAGTTATTTTAAATCTTACAGCCAAATAAGAGTAGTTATAATAAAAATAAAATTGAATATTTTGTCTTAATTTTTCAGTAAATATGTAAATTAAATTCAATAATTAATTTTAAATACAGTTTAATACCATAAATTTTAAGCCTTACAATAATTTAGTCACTCAGAGCTCTTTTCCTAAACTTGTAGCTCTTCTATAATTTATTTACTTAGTGCTCTTTAAATAAACTTATTTAATAAATTCTGTTTCTGCCCAAGTCTGGTCAATTTGTCGATACTTTGGTGTTGTTTGCTTTAATGAGCAATTGCCTTGTGTCGCTTGTTAAGCTCAGATAGATTGAAAGATACTAGATAAATAGAAAGATAAAGATACGTAGATTAGTTTGTCCATCATATTGCTTGGGAGTGAAGCCTTCAATGCTTGTGGGTTTGTGGACCTTCCTAAGTCTTGAATAAAATGTTGTAGTGCGACATTGACATTTGCCTGTACGGACTTGGCCTTGTGCCTCACGTGCCATTGTCGCATTTGTCAGAGTCGGAACACACACACCAACACACACACACACACAGGCACAGGCATACGCACGCATGTAGAGCGGCGACACATTACACAGCTGAAAATTGTTGACAACGCGGCGTATGCGTAATGCGGGCCCTACCCCAAAACCTGATGCCAGTGTCGTGTCCTTTCCTGTCCTTTGCTGTCCTTTGCTTTTCCTTTCCGTTCCATTGCTGTACTCTTAACATGCATATTTCTATTTTGTTGTGCAATTTGTAACGCAGGGAGAACAAAAGCAGCTACTGCTTTTATATAATATATATCTTATATGATTTGCATAAATTGTGTAGTTTAAATAGACTATTTCTTAGGTATTTTTTGTTCTAATTTAAAGCCTTAAAATTCTATAGGAACTATAGGAACGATCGGTTAAAAATTAACCTACAATTTGAACCTTTTTCTGACCTTTTTAAAGACTATCCTAGTCTAATGACCTTTTATAGTGAAG
Source organism: Drosophila acutilabella (assembly GCA_035046005.1). Lineage (NCBI taxonomy): Eukaryota > Metazoa > Arthropoda > Insecta > Diptera > Drosophilidae > Drosophila > Drosophila acutilabella. Next base: position 5,320,211 of record JAWNOK010000020.1, read on the forward strand.
ATTGGCTTATAATATCTGTAGTTTATACTATCTATCTAGTCTATATACTATCTATATGGTCTAGCATAGGAACAATCGCTTAAATGTTGGGCTTACTTGTCAAAAGTTCAGATAACACTATCAAAATTGTAAGTTTCTTGTTGGACATCATTTAAAGAACTAAAATGGTTTAGGAGTAAAATTGTAGCTTAAGTTTTATATAAATATATATAAACCGACTTAAGCTGAATCACAAAACCAATGCCTAGAAACTTTCTTTTCCATAAATAATTTTTTTCACATCAAGTATGAAGTTTCTGTTAAAAACTTCGCAAGCGTATCGAATTTTCGACATTTCAAATATACAATTTCGCTTCCGCTTTGCTTTTTTTCATTGGCTTTCCCTCCCATTTTCCTTCCTTCGTTTTTTTTTTTGCTGTTCAACCTTTGCGGCGTACGCACAAAATTTGTCTTGGCTTAGGCATTTCAATTGCAAATTAGCCTCCCACCTTATTGTCTCCTCCTGACTTTATGCGCTCGCCCTCTCTCTCTCTCTCGCTCTCTCGCTCCCTCCCTCGCCTATGCCATCTCTTTCTAGTGCTTGTTATGCTTCTCGCTCGTTCGCTCAACCGCATTCAAAGTGTACATTTCGCTTTTTGTGGCAATTTGAATGATTTATGTTGATTGCGTATAATTGCATGTTGTGTGCTCGTTCCCGTTTGCTTGTTTTGCTCGTCAGGTGGCGCCACCATTATGCTTCGGCCCTAACCTCAGACATTTTGCTGGCGACGCATTGTTGCGCTCGCTGCTTACGTCGCTGCCTTTATGACGCGCCATCTGTCAGCAGCTTGTTGTGACAATGTCTGCTTAGCAAAAGGGGCGTGGTGGGGTGGGGTTGAGTAAGGGGCAGGCGAGTTTTATAGCAGCAAGCTGGCTAGACACTGCGCTTATCTAATTATGCGCCCAAAAGCACGCAACACAAAAATGCCACCAACCTCCTGAACCCTCCACACCCTGACGACTTCTCTGCTCTACGCTTAGGAGACTTACAACTTGTCTTTTGCGGCACGACGCTTCATTTTTCTAACCAGCTCGTTTAGCCGCATTTGCAGTGCTTGTAGGCAGGGGGTGTAGCTAGGTAGGGGTAGGTTAGGCGTTGGGTAGGACAGAGGTGTGGGTCTTGCCTAATGGCAAGGCGCGTGCTCGCATTTATAACACCCGTTTTGCATAAAATGTACGCAGGGTATACACCACCGATTTAATTATATTAATAGAGATCTTTAAGCTGCACGCAGATCAGGCTTTTAGCAAAGTCGAGTTAGATCAGTGACTGCCAGCGCCTAGCGTAACCTTTTACTACCTTAAAGGTTTTTATTGACCTCAATCACGCCATAAAATCACCACTCTACCTACGTACCATCCTAACCACCCTCTTAAAAATTGTATAACGGGTATCTGCTAGTCGTGCAGCTTGTGGTTAGCTTACTCACTTGTCTCGCTTGTAAACGAGCGCAATTTGCAATTTGAACGCGTCCATTTTGACGGTGGCATGTGCCACGCGACCGACTTCTTACCTTACTGCCTTGCAGTGCCTGCGGTCCGCACCTCTCTCACCCTATCTGGCCCTACCCCTCCCTCACTACCTCCTGCACTCCTTCCAACATTGCCAATTGAATATTTATTTAGCGCCGGTCCACAAAAATATAAGGAAATTAGAGGCGTGGCAGCGCAACTAAAAGTTATTACAAAACCTTTGGCAGCTGTGAAAAGCTAAAAAAAATATATATAAAATTAGTGTAAGGAAAATGGAAATACCTAAAAATAAGGAAGTGGAAATAAAAATTTGGCCATTTGCTAATCAGGCAGCGGCAGCACAGTGCGACTTACATTTGGAAATTTAAGCATAGTTTAAGAAGTCTGAAAAGTGTTTTAAAATTAAAATCAAAATCAGTTTAAGTTTTGAAAATAATAGACAAGAAACTAATGTGGAAAACATATCCAAGAAAGAAATTCTATCACACTTTGTAGATAATTGTCAAAATATTTCTCAGAACTCTTAGATAATTGCTGCAATTTGGATTAGTTTTAAAAGTATAAGATTAAAAGTTATAAACGGAATATATGCACAAAATTTATAGTTTATAACAAGTGCTTAATATATTTTAAGCACAAACTATTAGCTCAGATTTCGAAAGTATGTATAATTACTTTTAAAAAACAGTACTACTTTGAAACCATCTCTTATTTTTAAAAAAGTATTTCATACTTGGCTAAGCGTATTCAGGACTACTTTCAGTATTTTTGTATATTTTTATCTGTTAAGGAAATGATTTCAAGTTTTTGATAGTAAAAGAATATAAAAAACTGGCTATATGGTTTTGAGTGTAAGGCTTTTAAATATAAATTATGTAGTTATAATAAGCGATCTAAAATCAAAAATATTTAAATTTTGATAGCTAAATTCGGAAACAAATAACATTTATAATTTAAATTGTTAACAAGGCGCTCATTAAAATTCCTTAAATATTTTTCAAATTTAAGTAAAAGTCAATACCACTAAAATACTATATCTAGTATTTTTAAAAAACTGTTAAGTTTATAAAAACTAAATTAAAAAGAGTTTTAAGCAAAAGCTGGACACACTGTGTGCTGAGCTGAGCGCATCAAACAGAAGATTAGAAATGGCAACAGAATGCAAAAAGGAAGCAAGCAAAGGCGGCGTAAAATAAGCGAGAGAGAAAGAGGGAGAGCGAGTGAGCGCGAGGGAGAGGGAGAGGGAGAGAAAGGGCGCAAAAGAGAAGAGAAACGTCAGCTAATAAAATGAACTTTATGTGTGAACGTGCGTGGACTTTGTAAAAGAAGCTAATGGAAGAAGGAGCCGCGGGGAGTGAAGCAGGCGTATAAAATGAAGAGGCAACGTCACACACACACAGACAGGCACGCACACAAATGCAGAGTGAACTTATTGCCCTTTGACCCGCTCACATGTTCTTGCTGCTGCTGCTGCTGTTGTTGTTGTTGTTGTAACACGCTCAGTTTCTGTTACAGTTTCAGTTTCGCCTAATTATAATTTTGCAATTTCTGCTGTCACATGCAAAATTCATGAGCGAGCGAGAGATTGCAATGCCTGAAACAGGAAGATCAAGAAGTGATGGCAAAGAGGTGGGGTGGCGTGAGGGGGTTAGTGGGTTTCCAGGGGAATTGTTGCACAGCCGTCAGTCTCTGCTCACTTCAGCGTCCCCTTTCCGCATGCCAGTTGCCTTGGCTGCTTCCGCTGCTTCTGGCGCTGATGTAAACATAAAACATGACAACTTCCGGATGTTACTCCGTCGCTGCCATCAGCACAAGGGTGCCCACGGGGGGTAGTGGGGGATAGCAGGCGAACTTGTGTTAAGCGTTAAGCGTTTTATGGCCCAAAATGTGCGTTTCATTTGAGTTTGCCTGCGTTGCAGGCCACACCCCCCATTGCCCACCCGCTGCGCTCATTTTGCGCTGATTCGCAGAACTTCCGTTTTTGCTGCTACTTTCTGCAAATGTTGCAAATCTTTTGCGAAAAACTTGTCGTAAAAATATTTTCATCAGCAGACGCAGAAAATGGCAAATAAAAATACACACACACGCACACACACACACACACACACACACACACACACACACACACACACACACGCACACTACACACTCAAAGGAAATTTCTGGCTGAAGGGGTTTGTAGGAGGCACAGGGGGCGCTGAAGGGTACGACGCGTAGTGCGGTGCGACGCCAAAATGAAGCAATGAAAACTGGCAATAAACAAATGGCACAGCGCAGCGGAAGTTAAAGCAAAAGCGCACAAAATGGCGGCCAGCGCACCGGAAGACAAAGACATCAGAATGGCTGCCCCATTCCAACAATTTTCACCGTCTTCCCTCTCTTACAGTCTCCCTCTCTCTACAGTCTTTCGATGTTCGAGGCGAATTTATGAAGCATAAGCTGCATAAACATTAAGCTTACATAAGCGTCAGGCTCGAAATCCTTGCAGGACACACACAAACACACACACACTCACACACACAGAGTTTCAGTGAGCAAATTCAGCGACGCTTGCAACATTTTAAGTGTCGATAATTATACCCATTACTCTTTGAGTACGGGCATATTGTTTGCCTTTGTACGCTTTTATGTTCAATGCTCAACTCAGAGGCTATAAGAGCTAGTGCGTGTAAACATGGCACAATTTTTATGACAAATGTTTTACTTTTGAAAGCGTTAATTACTCGGCTTAAGATCGGTTATTTAAAAATTGTATACAAGTTAAAGGAAGCAGTTTTTTAAGCTAAATTAAAAGGGTCCCAATATTTGATTAATATATTTATTATTTGACTTAATTTATTATATAATACAATAACAATCCCAAATATATAATTTAAATATTATATAAACGTAACAGAAAACTCAAAACAAGTGTCTACATATTGAACAGCATTTTATTTATATTTAACAAGCAATTTTATATAAAGAAATTGTTAAAGAATTGTCAATAAATTGCAGTCATCTCCCTAAAGATGGTGTGAGTCTACATGTTTGCTATAAAATATGATTCAAAGCCAAATCAAATTATAAATTTGATAAATAAAATATTTTTATTAATTAATTGCAATTCTTTTCAAAATAAAAGTTACTAAAAATTCGTTTGCTTTCACTAAATTATGATACCAAATAAAATCAAATTTATAAACAGTTAAAATGTATAACAGTCTTGGCACAAAAGTTGAAGAAATTGGCAACTTTAGTTATAAATAGCCACTAAATTAAATAAAATATATTTATACCAATAGCTCGGTAGTTTTTGCTTAAAAAAGCCGAAACCAAAAATAATCAAATAACTTTTTAAAAAAGCTGAAAATATTTTACCAACTTTAGTAAAAATTAAGTAACGAAAATGCCAGCAGTGATTAAAATTAGTATAAAATATTTAAGTAGCGGATATGTCATAGTCGCGAGTTAAACTTTAGTTTTCTTACTTGTTTTGAGTTGTGCCTATCATAGAGCGGGGCGTGGCAACGCCCCCACGCGTCTACCCGCTTTGGCCTTTACCCGAACTCATGCATATGCATAAACTATGCAAACGACACAAACTTAGCGCAGACAGGAAAGAAAAGGGGGATTGCGATAGTCGTGAACAGACAGGAAGCATCATCACAAAAACTGACAGAGACAGCAATACATAGTTAGACAGAGAGAGCGAGAGAGTGGGGAGGATTGAGGGAGAGGCAGAAAGAGTCAAGTGAAACGATGCGATAAGCAGAGCATTTAAAATTGCAGCGAAGCCAACGAAGAGAGCTAACGGGAGAGGGGTTAAAAGAGTTGAGGCGAGGAGAGAGAGGGATAGAGAGAGATGGAGAATTTACATTTTACATTTTTCGGTGCCAAAAGCGGAATTAAGCAAATGCAAATTTTTTTCTGTACGTCGGCAATAACAATACAGGGACTACAAAGGGAATTATGTGCATGTGCTCGATATACAATGGCATAGTTAAGTTTTGGAACGAAATGGAATGGAACAGTTTATAAAACAGACTACAGATAAGTAAACAGTCGCTTCACTCTAGACATGCAAATTAAGTGGAGTCCATTTGAAATGATGTCACGGGAACAAAGTGGAATGGAACACTTTAAGCGTTGAAGCGTGCTATATAATTGTAGGAATCTAAGAATTGTATATGTACAAAAAGGGCATGGTTATCTGAAAGGTGACAAGATTAATTTAATTATGAAACGAAATGGAATGAAACAAAATAATTGAGCAACATACTAACTATGTATAAAGAAATTTAACAAATGCTACATATCCATATCCATATCTATATCTATATCTCTCACAGGTTTATATATGAATCATATTCGGAACAAAATGGAATGGGACACTCCTAACATAATTTGACTAATCAACTTTGCTCGTTTAATCTATTCGTACAACTAAAAGAATAGAGCTTAAAGTGAATGCAGGCGTGGAACAAATTGGAATGGAACACTGTTATGCACACTATTAGTCAAGCTGGCCTTCATTGTTTTGACTTTTCAATCAAAGAGTTTAGCTGGTCTAATTAAAAGAATTAAGTATGAAATAAGTAGAACGCACAACTGAAACAAATTGGAATGGAACACTGTTGTACACAATATTGACAAAATACTTGTCACCATTTTCATGTATGTTGTTAATTTAATCAGCTAAAGTAATACTACAAAATATGTTTTCCAGCGTTGGCGGAACAAAGTGGAATGGAACGTGATTTGAGTAATTTGTTTGCAAATTTTTTAAGCTTGCAATTTGTGTTGATGTTGAAACATTGACAAATGAGAAATATGAAATGCAACTTGTACAAAATTCTTACTAATTTATGGTATTACCAGCTTGATGGGATCACACACAAGTACACACACACACACACACACACACACACGTAGGGAAACACACACAAGCAAAGAGCAAACGAGCAAATTCAGTTATTCCCTTTGGCGGCGGAGCAAAGAAAGACGCTAAAAATCAGCTGAAATGAAATAACAAAAGCAAAGTCGCTGTAAGAAAAGCTAAATAAAGTGACAGAGATAGCAAGCCAACTAGAAAGAGATAGGGAGAGAGAGAGAGAGAGTGAGTGAGGTAGGGAGAAAGAGGGAGCAACATCGAAAGGCAATGGCAGCTCCTACGTGATTTGTTTGCCAAATTGTGGCAAATGTGTGTGAGTGTGTGTGTGCCGCTAATTGAGTTGTTGCTGCCACACACACTCTTTCACACACACACACACGTACACACACCTCTGTGCTTCCCCGCATCTGGTTTATTGAGTTTGCATGACCCTAATTTAAAGATGATTTAAAATTCCCGCAGCGAAATTAACCGAAATGTCCGATCAGCCGACCGCGCACTACGGACACTTCCAGCTCCTTTCCTCTCCCACTCTCTCTCTCTCTCTCTCTATCTGTCTCTTTTACCTCCTCTTCGCTGTGGCCTGCTCAAGTTTGTTAGCTGCTTGCAATGCGGGAATTTATTGTTCGCCGGGATGGCGCGATGGCGATGGCGCGCTAATGCGCCACATTTATCATGCAGCTGGCGATGCGTTGTCAGACATTGGAGCCCAAAATCGGTGCGCTAATGGTCGCCACTTGGACCAAACATAAATTATGTTATAATCAACAACAAACAGCAACAGCAACAGTAACAGCAACAGTAAACAACAACAACAATCAGTAAACATGGTCAGCAATAAGTTATGGTTGCAAATCCTTTAATCGAATTTACAAGCAAAGCAAACCGTTTGTAGCTACTTAGTTGAGCAAATGCATCCATCAGATACATTATCTACATTGGCTGCCATCAGCTACAGCTGTCGCCAGTGCTTTCAACTGTAGCACGACTATAAGATACGCTGGAAAATGGAAGTAGCATTTTATTTATTGATTCTTTGGCTTTTATAAATTTATAGTTTAAATTTTGATTTAAAAATAGGCAAAAGATGAGATCCATGAATATATTTCTAGATGCCAGCCATAAATTTCTATATCAGCTAGTCTCAAAGACAACCTGCAGTCAAACTTAACTTTTGATTTTGTTTCGCTTTTCTTACTTTAGAAAGTCAATTAACAAAAGTATGCCACGCCCAGCAACGCCCACTGTAGCGTACAGTAGCTACCGTTTAGTTGTCAACGTCCGGGTCACTTTAAGCCGGCGTCTTATCGATCGAGACGAGCGCCAAGACAACAGACACGATATCATGTCAATCAAGCGCAGAGCGAAACACTTTGGACCAACTTAAGAAGCTACCAGTGGTAAGGGGGAGTTGAAGGGGTGTGGACAGTACATAAAACTAAGCTGGCAGCGAAATGGCAAACTAAGTGACGAAGCAACCATCCGTAGTCCATCTTACATCTTGCATCTTTTCCCATCTTTCATTCCACGTTAAACTTGAGCCCGACTACGTGCTGAGCACTACTATATAAATGTGTATGTGTGTGTGTGTGTGTGTGTGTGTGTGTGTGTTTATTGGTGTGTTGGTGTGTGCTGACAGGCAATCTGCTGTTGCAGTCGTCCAAATAACAGTACTCGCCCACTTTGGCCAACTGTCTGACGGGCCCAAAAAGTGTTGGCATTTTCGACCATGCCACAAAGTATGCAACACATTTTGCAGCATCAACATTATCAGCCAGTGTTGCCACAGTTTCAGAACTTAAGCAAGCTGCATTGATTGAACTAAAAGTAAATATAACATTTTTGCTATAAATAGCTCAACTTCATTTAAATATGCACTAAGAAATCATAAAGTTTTATTTTGTTTATTTTATCTATATTTTATCACTAACTTATTACTATGGTACACCCCAGCTCTGAACTAGCTAAAGTGTCAGCACTATTTTAGGCAACCCACCGCTGTTTCGTGGGCGTGGTCAACGATTTTAGTGCGCATTAATACTGTATCAGCTGCTTGTTAAAATGCTTACGAGTGATTTGTGGCTAAAAGCTGCTGAAAGCTTCAAAGCAAAAATACAAATTTATTTCGATTGTGAATTTAACACAAAAGCAGTTGAGCTTCAAAAGCAACTTTATGGTGAACTTTAAGCTAAGCTTTTATATTATTTTTATTGCCTTTTCCTATGGTAAATAAAAGTAGCCAGACCAAAAAATTATTATTTGGAATTAGACTACTTTAATGACTAGATTTCCCAAAGATTTAATTTATAATTAAATTAGGGATGAAGCTTAATAAGCTAGTTATTACTTTACTTCAATATAATTTGAAAATTTTAAATGATTTTGAGTTTTTAATCCATTAAAACAGACCGACAATTAAAATAGGCATTAACCAATAATTTTATAGCATACTTTTAAGCGCAATAATTAAAAGCTTTGCATAGAATTTTAAGTAGATTTATATTGTGAATTATACTAAATCATTTATAGTTTCCTTAAAAGTACTACACATTGTAATTTTTAAATTAACTACACCATTAAAGCTGAGCTAAAAACTTTGCTTATTTAAGCTCACATTAAACGTAATTTTCATAATTTGACAAGCTTCCAATTTTAATGCTAATTTGATTATCTTTAAGAAGACCACAGTGCAGATCTCTTAGAGGTTTGCCAAGAGCTCCCTATATCATAGACATGGCATTATAGATATATCTCTTTGTTCACAAGCTCTAGGTGGTATTTTTTTTTACTCTCCGCACTCGGTAACTGCTGGAACACAATCAGCTTGTCTTCCAGTTGTCCCCTCGGGACGCTTTCATAGCGCAATTTATGGAACGCGTTTGGCCTTTGGCGTTTTGCCGACTTTATTTTTTTCCTGTGTTCTTCTTTAAATTTTTTTTTGGTTTTTTCTCAATGTTTATTTATTTTTTTTGTTTGTTTTGGGTTCTGGCAGCGTTATCTATGCCTAGATTCCCTGCCAGGACAAACAGAAATATGAATTTATATATACCATTTTTTTTTGTGTAGTTGTTTGGCCTTTTTTTCTCGCTGTTCGTTTTGTATTTATACTGGCAAATTCCAGGAACATAACGTAATTTATAGCTAGAAGTTGTGTGTGTGCCAAGAATATGGCTGAGCCAGAAGGGCAGCTGGAGGGGGAGGGCAAGGCAAATTCAGGATGACAGTTGAGAAGCTGGGTAGAGATGGGCCCGGTAGCTATTCAAAGTTTAGGAGGAGCGTAAAATGGAGCAGAGCCGCCTTTTGGTAGCACTGTAGGACGCTTTTAATTACGGCTGATTTATTTATTGCGCATACGCTGCGTATGCAGGTGCAGCACAAGCTTAAAACAGCGACAACCGCACAGTGGTGCTAATCTATAAGCTACGTTTTGTAATTTTAATTGAAAGCTTATTAAAGTAGGAAGAAGTAATGCATAAAGTAAGAAATGGGGAATTTTTAAAGAATTGTTTTAAGCGATTTTAATTATTGCTCAATAGTAAATTAATTTTAAAATTAAAATTAATGTACGTATACCTACTATGAAAAATTTGGCTGCATGGGAGTAGAAAGTATACAACAAATTTTAATAAACCCGTATAAGGTAATTGCTTTCGATTTATTGTGATAATTAACGCTTTAACCCTCTACTTCCCAAGACCGCCTGCAGGCGTGCCATCTTATTTGATGTCCCAATATGGTTTTTAATACGATATTGTTCAATTTTTTACTTTTAAATATATTTAAGAAAATCCCAAACTTTCATTTGGTACCATTTGCAGTTCACAATTGCATATAAATCGCCTGCAATTAAACCATTAGAATATCAAATTTTGTGAAAATAACAAAAAATAAATTTTTTTTTTTTTAACTGGCTGCAAAGTACCAAAACTTCAAAAATTTAAAAATCAAGAAATTAAAAAAAAAAAAACATTTATTTTTAAGTCATAACCAATTCAATAAATAATAAATAAATAAAATAATAATAAAAAAGCTCGGGGAAGTAGAGGGTTAAAAAGATGTGGCATAGCATTAACCAACTAATTTTTTTAAATGATTTTTAATTTTAAAATATTTTTTTTTTTGTATACAATTTTGCAAACTTGGCGCGTTCGGCCCACTGTGCGACACGTGGCTAATTTAGAGCGTGGAGACTGTCGGAGGTAGAGCTGCGTTGGACTTTGGTGGCGATTCCCGACAATAAATTGTCATTAACTGTGGGGGAGGGCAGCGGAGCTGTGGCAATGAAACGCAGCAAGTGGAAAGTGTGGCAAGCAATGTGAGGCTGAATGCAACAATGGGGCAACTTGTTAGCATGTTGCCGCTCAATGTGTAATTAAAATTTAATTGCTTATTGCAATGAAGATATGCAACAGAGAGAGGGAGAGAGCGAGGGAGTGAGAGTTAGAGAGGGAGAGAGAGGCAACCACAGGCTCGAGTCACCCGTCACCAGCTTCTAATGCTGAATCAGCCACTTAACATGATTATGATGATGATGATGATGCTGGTGGCAATCATGACATTGTTGTTGCTCAATAAAATTTCACAAACTTTTTATAAAACTGTGTACAATAACAAAGCTGATTAATCAAACGGTTTAAGATAAATTTATAAAAATAATACTCTCTACAAACCGTATATACCCTACGGCCGCTTCGTTAAAGGGGCATAAACAGCTGTGTGCTTGTGATTCAAACGTTTGCGTAAGCACAGCAAGAATGAAAAAACCAAAACAAAGAGAGTACAAAAAAAAAAAAAAAAAAAAAACAAAATCAAATTAAAATCGCGTCCAGTTGTGTGCCTCATATTGTCTCAACAGCATGCGTAGCTGTTCCAGTGGCAATTTCAGTTCCAAATCCTCCGCCGCTTGGGTAACCAGAGCATGGGGTTCCAGTGCCAGTTTGCCAAGCAGCTCAAATTTGAATTCAACGTCAACGGCAACGGCAACGTCAACGAATTCGATAGCAAAAACTCGAACGAGTTTTGGTAATGTGGCTGAGAAATGTAGCCATTATGTGTTGGACGAACTGGTCACAACGGAGCAACAATATGTGGAGGATCTATACAATGGCATTCATCGTTATACGCACATCTTTCAGCCGGAAAATGAATTGCCAGATGGCTTAATGGAGCAACAAGATGTTCTATTGGCAAATGTTGCACAAATTGCTGCATTCCATCGCCATAAGCTGTTGCCACTGATGTTGCAGCATCGCGAGAATCTCGAATTACTCTTCGAAGGCTGGAATTCACTCATCGAACTGGGTGGCTTCAATTGTTATGTCCTCTTTGCAGCCAGTCAACGCGATAGCCTTCGGCTTTATGACTCCTACGAGCTATACTTTAAGGTAAGCCAACACTAACAAGTCAACACAAGCCACCCCCAACTACCCCCAACTACCCAACCAAACGACCGAAACCACCAACCGACACAAACCATTCAACCACTTGAACCACACAGCCCAGCACCATCCATTGGTTGCCTCAAACCAATCGTAAGCCAAATTTAATTTCAATTTTAATTTAAATTTAATTAAATACGCAATTCGCTACATTTTATACCCTACAACTACAGAAGGTAGTTTGAACTTGTCACAGAGTATGTACTGGAATATAAGACTTGTTGTTAGGAGTAACATGAGTAGTAGTACACAGAGTGTTGCAAGAATTTATAACTGAATTTGTACTAGAAAATAAGTGTTAGTGTTAGTATTCATTTTATACCCTACCACTACAGAGGGTAGTATAAATTTATCATAGAATATGTAGTGGAAAATAAGACTTAGGATTAGGATTAGTAGTATACAGAGTGTAGTATGAATATGTCACAGAGTATGTAGGAGACAAGACTTAGTGTTAGGAGTTGAGTTTTTAAAACAGTTTTAATGTAAACAATTCATCTGATGGCATACAAAATGTTATTGCCTTTTCCCAAATCTAAAAAAAAAATATACACTTGTTAAGCACTTTTGGAGCAATTGAGATTCTAACATGTTTGAGAAGCCTCCAGCAAACTCAACAACTTAAAATTCTCAGTTACTGTTTTATAGATATTGTGGTTATATACTAGCAGGTACTCATAGTCATAATAACTAACTAATTAATTATATATAATTATAATTGTATATTAAATTATCGTTAAGCCTTGAGTTTGTAAGTAGCGATATATAGAATAAGAACATTTTTTAAATAGAACGATCTGAGGATGGAATAATCTATCGGAGCGAGAATAAAGACTTCACTATTGGAAGAACGCTTGTACAGACTACAATATAGTAATCTTAATATACTTATGTTGACTAGGCTTTGACTACAACATCTTAAGAAACGGTCGATCTTTAAACAATTTATATTATACCGATCTCATAAAAGAAAGTATTTCTTTTGAACAAACAAACATTAAAGTTTTGCTTATTTTAATATTATTTGCTTAACATCTTAGAAGTACTTTAGCTACAGCAGTTTTTACATATATTAAGCGTTTTATTTTCATACATTTTTTTAAAGAAATTTTAATACTAAGAGCGTTAACCTATATTATATCTTAAATCTACCCGTTAGGTACCAAAAAGCTGTACTATTTCTTAAGAAAGCTGATGCAAAAGTTGGAATTATCCATGAACTTTAAATGCTAAACGAATAATCAAAATATATTGAAATCATGGCATTAAAAAGGACTATTTAAATCATTAACATAATTTTACTACTTTGTTAAAATATTGATAATGTTTACGTAAGAAGTAAGGCCTAAGAAAATAACAATTTTGATGAACAAACACTTGACTGTGTTTTAGTTTATTTATTTTTAAAACATTTTCGTTAAATTCTGTTATAAAGATTAGTATGTTAGTCACGCTAGCAACTTGCTTAAAATAGCTTACTAAACTATACTTTAAGCCACTGTCATTCCCTGCAAGAGTATAAAAACTTCCACGAGCCACGAGCTCTATTAACTTGTTTTATTTTTGTCTCTCTTTTTTGGCTTCTTTAATTAAATTGAAAATGCGGCGATTGACACGCGGTGAATTGTGTTGATGGCGTCTCGCTTGCACTCGAAGAGTGCCTAAGAAGAGTTACGGTAACTTAAAGCCGCAACTCAACTTACGTAATCTTACGTCAAAGAGAGCGACTAAGACGTAAGCCTCAACTGTGACGTCAGCACGCAAGTTTGTTTGTGTAAACGCGCTGCCTGGTGAATGTCATTTTTAGCTTAAGCCGAGAAGGTAAAAAACAAGAAGTAGAAGAAGAAGAAGTAGATGAAAAACCCGTGTCAAATGGCACAAGCGGTAGGGAAGGATGGTGTAAAGGGTATAAAACCCTTTTCCTTCAAGGGTTTTAGCTTTTACAATGGGATTTGGTTGCTTACACAATGTATCAAAGGTATCTATTATTTCTGGCAGGGTATCTAGAACAGTGAATGTTAATTATAGTATAATCAAAGAAACGCGAAACTTTTTTAAGCAATTAAAAATTAAATACATAGTTTATAATAATTTGGTTAATGGGAATGTGGTAGTCGAGCTGCTGGTTTATGTAGTTTAAACTATCATATGTTTTAAAAGTGAATCACTTAACATTTCTAGTACATAAAGCCTATAACTTGGTCATCTTTTAAGAACTAGTATATTTTTTTAGGTGTCTACAGAGTATCTCCAAGTCAGTACCTTTTATTTCAATTTCTATTTTTGGTTTGCCATGGTAGCGCACATACAAAGTCGAGCAGACCTGTAACTAACCCAAGTTTTAACCTATTTCTTTATAGCGCCTCCAAATTACACTCGCTGATCCGCTTGGCATTCGAGCTTTTATGCTGAAACCGGTGCAACGCATCACAAAATATCCACTGCTCTTGAACACATTCATCCAGAAATTCTTTGAGAATCGTCTACTAATCCCCAAGAGCCTCATTCAGTTGGCATGTCGACTGGAGACACGAATACGCGAACTTTTGGATCGAGCTAATCAATGTGATCAACTCAACGACATCAGGCACTTCAATGCGGTAGGTTTAGTTGCATAACCTCAAAAAGGTACAAGTTAAAAAGGCTAGCATACCGGCTGTAAAAGACCCCCTACCTTTTGCTGTGCCCATTTTTCTATGCAAGAACCAAAGTTCGACCGATTTGTGAGCATGGGCTGGGTTTTTTGTCGGGTGCCCGTGGGACGCCTATGGGAACTTTAGGCTATAGTTGTCCGATTCCGATCAAATTAGCTGAGGATAGTTACAGTGTCGATAAGTGTGATAAGGTCAGCATAGTTTTTTGCAATTTGCGGGGACGTTAGGGGGCGTGGCTCAAATTTGAAACAAACTTGAGCTGCCTGACATATAGAAGGACATTCATTTCAAATTTAGTGTCTCTAGCTCTAACAGTCCCAGAGATCCGTGTGTTTGTACGGAGGACAAACGCACCGAACCAATAGGCTTTTCTAGAATTTAAATACTTTATGGGGTCGGAAATGCTTCCTTCTGCCTATTGCACACATTTTGCTTCGAACAAACCTTCTAAAACCCTGTACTCCTTTTGAATACGGGGTCTATAAATCTTACGATCTCCCTGCTCTCCTTTTTATTCGTTTATTTTGCTCTACATTTTTGTCTTTCAGTTCTCGG
Organism: Drosophila acutilabella; assembly: GCA_035046005.1. Classification (NCBI taxonomy): domain Eukaryota; kingdom Metazoa; phylum Arthropoda; class Insecta; order Diptera; family Drosophilidae; genus Drosophila; species Drosophila acutilabella. Next base: position 5,335,243 of record JAWNOK010000020.1, read on the forward strand.
TGCTCAGCGAGGCGAACTTCATCATGGTCGGTGAGTTCATATTGTGTGGGATACAACCGCGTCGCAGTTTCAACTGCAAATTGTTTGCCTTCGACACCTGTCTGATGTATACGGAGTGCAAAGGTCGCAAGCAGCAGTTACGTGGAACTTTTACATTGCCCGATGTCTGTTTTGTGGCCAAACCGAAGTCCTTTGTGCTGTGCAATAAGCAGCACGAGTGTGAATTTCTATGTTCAAATCGAGCGATTATATTGAAATGGCAATCAATTGTTAATCAATTGCTTCTATCACAGCTCAATAGAAAACTAGATACAGTTGTTGAGTGTAAAGAGCAGAAAGCAGAGGGAGCAGAGGGAACAGCAGCAGCTGCATCAGCAGTTGTCAAAACAGATAAGGCAACCATAAGTCGGTCCACTTGGTACACATGGGCTCGAAAGTGCAAATAGGCAAAGTATATACCCCTAATGCGAAGAGATAGGGTGTGCGTAACCCACAGAAATTGATTTTAATATGATACCACTGTAGCACACAGCGGATGCCAAAGCTGGTAAGCCACTCAGACGCCCTAGAGTATGCTACATTTATTAAATTAATGCCGCCAAAGAGTTTGCAATGCTTTTATTTATATTTCAAAAAAAAAATAACATGACTGTGCACTTAATTAATGGCTAACTGATATCTTTTTGGCCAGCAAAAATCTGCCTTCCACCATAAATAAATATTATATTGAATTGTAACAAAAATCCCTTTGATCAGCACTGAGTTGCACGCACTGTGGCCATAACAGGCAATTAAATTTTTAATAAAATGTTACGAAAGTTTTAAACATAAAGCAACAGCACATGCAAATAATGGTATAAAACCGCCCACCCCCCTCTCTTTGTCCCCGCACCTTCTGGCTCTTGCTGTCTATCCGTTTGCTTTCTCTTTGTAAGTTGCACTGTAAACAAAGGGCGTTAAAAATAGAAAAAGCTGAGGGAAGTGTGTGTGTGTGTGTGTGTGTGTGTGTGTGTGTGTGTGTGCAAATGGTTTACTCAGCAGTGACGCACTTTGCGTACACTATTTGTGTGTGTGTGTGTGTGTGTGTGTGTGTGTGTGTGTACACCAACTGAATCACTTGGCAAATAATAAACTAAAAGCATAGCAAATTCTATAATTTCAAAGTGCTCGCTGGGTTTCTACCACTAGTTTGGATTGTGGTTACGGTTTGTTTTGGTACACAAGCCACAGGAAAATGATTTTTAATAAAAATACAACATGAACATTTATTTTTAGTTAAATCTTTCACAATGAAATTCTGTTGTTTAGTTAAATTTAAATAAACGTTTTTTTGCTAAACAAATGAAGTAAATCAAATCTTTTTGTTTAGTTTTTAGACAATAGATTTTAATGAAAATAAGTACGGTGCCGAAACCACGTATGACCGCATAAGACCCTGTATTACTGCGTCTGGTTACACACCCACACACACACACACAGAGGTCTACCTTTTGTGTGTGGCATAAAGTTATATTAAGTTCTGCTTTTGATATTGTTGTTGATATGAAACTCAATAATTGCGCCCTGAAGCTGTGACAAACTACACACACGCACAACCAATTTGCTGTAGAGGGTGTATGTGGCAGTCGATGAATTGATTTATGTGCTTGTTTGTCAGTTGACCTGCAACTTGTGCATAAATTTCAAATTTACTGCCCAAACAAGCAATGGCACACACTCACACACATTACGCATACGCAATGTGCCACGGCCTCACTAATACACATGCTCAAAGTTTCCTGAGCGTTTTAGGGTGGCAAAGGGGGGTTGAAAGGGTGGCAAGTGACTGCCTGACATTGCCCTGCAGATTGTTTCGACAAGTTTTCGTGTAGCTGCCACCAAAAACTTTGCCCGGCATCTTCATAAATATTTTGAGTTCTTGTCTAACGATACGTTTTTGTTGTAGCTGCCACTGCAGGTGCAACAGCAACAACAACAACAACAACAGGAACTGCAACAAACAACAACTACTTTTTAAGCGCGCTTAAAAGCCCCTGAAACAAATATATTTCGTTTAGTATTTAGTACCTGCACCACCTACACCACACACACCCCCTAAAAAAGAGCAGCAGCAGCAGCAGCAGCGAAAACTTATAGTGCGAAGTTCCAAAGAAGTTTGCTTAAGTCACTTCTGTTAGATCAGAAAGTGGAGCATTTGCCACAGCTTCTACGAGTTCTGTTCTGTCAGCATACAAAAGTATCTCACGGTTTGAGTACGCGTATCTTATAGGTTGCATGCTGCAAGTCAAAAGTTTAAGCAGTGTGTTCGAAGCAGAAACACGTCGTGACACGACTATCTAAACGTACATAATAATAATACTAATAATAACATGTCCATGGAGATTTGCAACTGAGCTTAAACGGGAGGTAGGGCTACAAACTACTAAGAAGTTGATCACTTTGATAGCAGTCAGCGTGGAACACAGACACAGCATAACTTCAACTAATCAAGTATTTATAAAATGAAGTAGACAAGGTAACGGTAGGTAGATGGAATATTTGAGTACTTTATTATTGTAGAGCATAGAAAAATAATAGAAAATTAACTTAACTGTCCCAACTGTTAAAATAGTTACTCAGCAAAAGCAGAAGTAAAAAAAATATTGCTGCCCACAAAACCAATAGAAAGTGGAAGGTATAAACTAAATATAAATTCAACACGACTGTAAGCTGCCCTGTACACAGCAGGCTAAGGCTTCAACACTTGTATAGAGCAACAAATGGATGCTGTTTACGCATTGCTACGTATACTTAATGTACTTAGGGCTCCTTCAGTAAGTTACAAAAATCATCGTCTGGTTAAAGTACAGGGCTTCAAACTATGGTAGGAAACACACGACTTGGCATGCACCAAATGGAAATCACACAATAACAGTTTCCATTTCGTTGCGTTGCCACCCATTTCTGTGCCTCTCACCGAATTTTCCCCTCCCTTTATACCTCTTTCCTACACCCTTTTTCGTTCCACTTTTCACTCCATACAAAATAGTGATGACTTTTCACTTTTGGACACTGTGTGTGGGTGTGTGTGTTGATTTACATTTCACACACATTCGTCCAGAGCAAACATTGTGCTTACCGTGCAAAAGGAAACTGTTTCGATATGTCGATTTATCGATATGTTTTTAAAAGAGTTTTTAAAGTTATGCGAAAAACTGTTGAAAATAAACACAGAAATACAGCAAAGACCATGCAAATTTTATTGTTTATAATGTTCACTGTTATCGATAACAAATCGATATGTTTCCGATTAATAATTTAAATGGAAAGCGTTTTTAGTACTGAAGTTCTATATATCGATAAATGACTCTCGATATTTTTTTATCGAAAAATTATCGAAACGTATGCAAAATTTTGTATCTTAAACAGTGTAACGTTTTGCAAATATTATTAAATGTTATCGATTGTTGTAGAAACTATCGATAAATATGTGCAAGTCGTTCACTGACCTACATACATATGTATCGATAAATGACTATCGATATGTTTATCGAAAGAACCCAAGTTATATTCAAGACTTTGTAACTAAAACATTATGGTGCTTAGAAACTATCGATAATTATGTGCAAGGCCTAATAGATCAAAATTTCTTTGAAATACGTTTATTGATCTATGTGAATGATAGCTAAAGTAAGTATATTATTTAGTACGGTACTAAGCACACAGCTAAACTCTTAAGACCACGTTTAGCTGCGACTGGCAGTTCGATTAAAATCGATAAGTTATCGCTGCCAATGTTTGTCTGTGCTGAAGCTATTTAGGGCACTGGCTTTTCCAACCCGTTAATCAGACATAATAGGCAGCTGCAGGGTAACAGTGCCACTCCGTCCACCTGGCGTCTCCCACATGGAAGCCAAGAGGCTAAGCAGCTGCATACACACAACACACACACAGCACACACACAGCACACACACAGCACACACACCTACACACAACACATGGAAAAAGTTGCACGCGTCGCCAGCAAGAAAAGAACTTTGCTCAGTGGTTATATGGAATATATATATGTATGTGTATATATGCTTATGACTAGATACTAGAGACATACAGTCTATATCTATCTGGTTGTGTGTATAATGTTCGCTGCTGTCCATAAGCTAACTGCAGCGTGCCCCTGTTGGCTGTAGCATGTTGGCTTTTTCAGCTGTTGCAAGTGAACACGGTAGATTTGCCACTTTCAAAACCAGCAACAAAACGCATAAATGTGCACACAAAAGCAGCACACACACACACACACATGTCTCTCTCTCTTCGTCTCTCTCTCTCTCTCTCTCTCTGTTTGCTCTCTCGCTCTAGCTCTCTTGAAGCACTTTTGGCCTTGTTTGCACCCGTGGGGCCAACTTCAATTCAAAGCGAACAAACTAATTTCCTATGCAAATTGAATGGCAGTCAAGTGTGCGAAGTTCGAGATACATTTGTGCAGCGCCAAATGCTTTTAAAAACAACTCCCCTCCGAACCAGCATAGCCCTGCCCACACCACCTCCTACTGCTGGCTCTGGACTCTTCGAGCAGAAACCACTGGCACCACTGGCACCACCGCAACCCTCTACATCGTGTCTCACACATACTAAAACAACTGGCGAAAGTTTTAGCAGCAACACACCGAAAAATTCATGCACTTGCGGAGTCTTCTGTAAACAGAAATCAACCGTTACCCAAACGGTTAACCGTTTGATAACCATCAGCGAAACTAAGTGGAGTACGCCGTTAACAGTTGAGTGCAGTTTGCTTTAAAAAGAACTTTTAGTTAATTAAAATGTTGGATTAATCTTAGTCGATACAAAAACGATTATTGAAATGACTTCTTCAGTGAGCCCTTTTCTTGCCTAGGTAAATGCCGATTCGCACATTTGTTTGAGGTTTTAAAAAGATGTATTAGAGTAGCCACAAAATATGCATTCTTAAACTCCCTATACCAGCTATATAATATAGTTACTGATTTCTGAACTTAAGCTCTTCAAGCAGAGTCCAAACTGAAGAGCAAGTTTGAGGATTGAGTAGCAAAATTTGGACTACTCTGAGGGCAAACAGTTCCCGAGCTATAGAAGTAATTAGAAGCTTGGAATAGACAGCAAAGACAGTCGAATTTCAAAAAAAGTTTACACCAGCTTAAGGTACCTATAGAAAAAGACACACACGCTACAAAACTCAAAAGAAGTTCTAAATAAATTCAGAAAAGAACTAAATGAGTTAATGTTAAACCTAATAGCCATCGTTTTAAGCCACTCTTACTACTCCAAAACCCCTTAAAAAGCTAACAAAGGTTCCTTACATTTCCTACCCAATTCAAATCGACAGAAGCTACTCAAAGTTTAGCATACCCGTCGGTGAGTGTATTGTATAACAAAAACTGTGTCAGTTAAATGCTAAGCCAGGCAGCATCAGCATCAGCTTCAACATCAGCTTCAGTTTCAGCTGCTTGTGCGCTGGCCAGGATTTTGTGTAGCTCCTCAGCTCGTCTGGTCGCCGAAATGGCAGTTTGGAACTCCCTAGAAGCCAGTGCCCCCACGAACCAGAGACGCTTGCTGGTTGCTGGTTGCTCCCTTTTAGCTGGCACTGTGTAGCTGTACACTCTTTTCAGATGCCTTGTTGTTGCCTTGGTTGTATAATTTACTTTTCATTTTAATTACTAAGTGGTTTGTGCAAATTAATTGCCACCCGCACTTGAATCCACATCCACATCCACATCCTTATCCGTAGCATGCAATGTGCAGCATGTAGCATGCAACCCGGATGCTGTGCCATTACCACCCATTTTTTGTTATTGTTGAATGTGTCGGGCGTCTGTGTGTGTGTGTGTGTGTGTGTGTGTGTGTGGAAGTTGGTCTGGTTTTTGGGGTTACTGCAAATATTTGACTGCAAATTACAAGCACACGTGTGACTGGCCATGGAAATTCTGTTATTTGAATAGATAAAATCAAACAACGCATCGATAACATGCCCATCTATCGATATCCAGAGTTATATATGCGTTACACTACGCCCCGAGGTCGCTACACAATTGGATTTTGGGTTTATAATGGATAATTGCCATGCGCTGCCAACAATAACAAAATTCAAATTCAAATTCAATTGGAAATTATTTGGAAAACAATGCAAAATTGTAAATCACAAATCAGAATTCAACAAATTTTACACTAATTTTGATTTAAAATTATTTGAAATTATGCCCAGTTTTAAGCTGCGTTGCCAGACTGTTCTGGCAATCCCAAGAAATTTCTTTAAATTTATGTTTTAAGCCTGTAAAGCGTAGGCTTTAGCCTGCATTCATTTGAGCCGAAAAACATTTTTAAGCACACATCGATTATAACGTGCATAAAACTTTAAGCCAACATACCCTGTAAACGAGAGCTAAAGAGCTAAGTGTGTATCTGCACAGTAAAGATTTATGGCATGAAAGTTTGTTCATTTAAGAAAAGGCAAATTAATGTTCATTGAACTTAAGCCGAGCATACCCTGTAATTAAACAAAAGGGGTATGCTAGTATAGGGGAAAAAAAGTTTTAAGGTATAGAAATACTGAGTTATTTAGTAAAATACATTGCTGAGTGAGGAAATTATGCTTAGAAGCGAAGAAACTTAAGTTTACTTGTAAGCCACTAAAAACATGGATTAAAAAACAAAGGGAAAAGTTTTAATAAAAGCATTAGTATTAGTATTAAAAGCATATATTAAAGTTGTCAGAAAAAATATATTTATAAATTCTTCTCACTGATATTTTGAATATTTGTATGTCCTTCTGTGCATATCAGAAGGTTTGGTTATATATTTTATTATCAATGCATCTGCATTGAAAGGATTTAACGTTAAAAAAAAAAAATGAAAATAAATAAAAAAATTCTACTTTTAAAATATTAAAAAACATACAACATCTTAGTTTTAAAAATTTTAAAAAAATTTTATAAAACCTAAAAAGTTTTTCCATTTGTGTATAAAATAATTTAATTTTTAAAATAAGTTATTGGTTTCAAACGAAGTTAAAAACACTTCTAGATGTTCCCCAAAAATAATGTGACCCAAAAAAATATTATAAAATATTTCTTTGCTTAAAAATATTCAAGAACATGAAAATGTGCACTTTAAAAAAGTTATTATTAAAATTATATTATTACCTTTTTAATATTTATTATTTTATTAGCCACATACAGAGTATCTACACAGCCCTCATTTTAAAGCAAACAATTTTAATTTCCTTGCGTTGAAGCTGCTCGAAAAATGTGCACATTAAAGTGGCCAGAAATCAGGAACATATATCAAGTGGCCTTTAGGCAGCTGGCAAGCAAAGCAAGAGAGTGAAGGAGAGAAGCAGGAGAAGTGAAAGAAGAAGCAGAGCAGGCGATGAAGGAGGGTCAGAAGCAGACAGCACTTAAAAATTCCCGACAGATAAGCCCTGGATGACAAGTAGCGTGATGCGTGGCCAGCGTAAAAATGAAACTCATTCGTCATAAGAGTAGAAAATGTTGGAGACGAGATGCCTGACGGACACAAGCCTAAAGAGGGAGACAGAGTAAGATGGGTAGAGAGACAGAGAGAGAGAGAGGGAGAGAGGTAGAAACACAGACAGTGAGTCTGAGAGGAGACGCACGTGCGTGTCGACTCGTTACAAGGCGCATACAAGAAGCCAACAACTATTGTTGTTATTGCTGCTGCTGTTGTTACTGCTGCTGCTGCTGCTGTTGTTGCAACTATGGCAGCATTTATGATGCTTTGATATATTGAAGTGGCAGACAGACGGGCAAATAACAAGCACAGCTCGAAGCGAGCAGTATACCCTGTAAAATTCAATCAAAACCAAAAGGGAAGTGGGTAAAAATTAATTAAAAATCAATTGCACTTAAATTTTTTATTAAATTAATAACATTTTACACGTATCTTAATAAAATTAATTAAGTTCAATTTTGTTTAATAAATTAAATTAATTAAATGTTCAAGGCTTGTTTAATATGCCACATATTTAAATAAAATTAATTGAGTGCCTAAAAAACAGCAGCAGAATTTTTAAAGCCATTTTAGTTTCAATATAGCAAAAATAATTTTATTTTATAATCAAAAAACTCGCTAAACTACAGGACATTGCGCTGTCTATGTCAAGTCAAGACCATGTCAAGTCAGTCTCACGTCAGTTGTTGCCATGACAAACAAGAGTCATCAGTTGACAGTCATAAAATCAAGCACACAGTTGGGCAAACGCATGTGTGTTTGAATGTGTATGCTTGTGTGTGTGTGTGCAGAGAAGCCCATCCAGAAGTACCGAACTTACCATGGATTCCACATGGTCGTCATCCTACTCGACTGTCGCTTATGCAGCTCAAATATTTTTGCAACAATTTCGCTCGTTTGCTGGGTAAATTTACTTTTAGTTATGCGGCCATTTGCAACAAGAAAGTTTCCAACAAAAGTGCCGCCAGGCGAATTGGAACTGAAACTGAGATTGGTTGGGATAGTACAGGAACATACAGGGAATAGGGGGAGTAAGAAAGACCGACAGAGAGAGAGAGAGGGTAGTTGAAGTTTGTATGTGTAGCCTGGCAAGCGCATCTAATTGATTGACAGTACGAGGGGAGCTGCCACTCAGGGCATAATTAAAAGCACATTTATTTCAATTTTCCACGCTAAAGTGGCCAACGCCAACGAGCCTTGGTTCAATGTCGCCCTGGTACTCCATGGTTCACAGGCCTGGGTACTGCAGGACATCGTCGTCAGGACAACAAATGAAATACGCCTGACAATCTCAGGCTGACTGGCGAGGCATAAAGTAATTGATGAACAACAAAGAGCAAAACCAGCTAAGAGTTCTACACACCACACCAGATACCCTGCACAAACACACCCAAAAGGGTGGTGACGACTTAAAGGCAATAAAACAAGAGAAGTCCATAAGCCTAGACTATCCATAGCCATAGAAATTATTTCCATTTCTTTTCGTTTCCACTTTACAGGGTATGCAGACCACTGGGCTACAGCAAACTGCTGTCAAGTACTTGGCAACAAATTCATTTAGAGTCTGACCTAATGATATACGCGAACTTCTTTGCCTTCGATGCTTTTGGCTTACAGCATTTTGTGGGCACTCCAAAAGTGTTGCCTACATTTCGGCGCGTGCATTCAGCCGAAATGAAAATCAAACTCAAACTCAAATTCCAAATCACGATGAAGATGAAAATGAAAATCTTAAATGGGCATATATTTATATTTCAATTACATATATATATATATTCTTGAAGTGGCTGCCTGTAATCCACTGGCAGTGCTGCCCCTCACATCCAACAGTAATTGAAGAATTGATTTAAAGAGCCTGCAAACAATTGCGCATTAATCACTTGACGGCACTGAAGAGAGCCTGACAATAGCAGCTACTTGAATTAGTTTTGCCAGCACATTTCACCCACATTCCAATGGGGGTAGTTCGCCCCCTCCCCTCCCCCCCTTCTACACAAACAAAGCAGAAAAAAAACAATAAAGAAATTTGTGCAAAAGTTTGAGACTAAAAGCTAGCGCACTGAAATTCATAATGTATATGCCCCGTTCATAACATTAGCAGGCACTTAACTGGAGTTTTGGCATAACCATTACCCTTTCCAGGGTATACAAAAAGTAGGGGGTCAAATGTGCTTTTTATTCTACTTCATCAGCATTTTATTCAACGTGTTCTGAGAACTCAAGTAATTTGAATTCCAAGCAAGTTTAGTGGAATGACTTTTAATTGAACTTGTTTATGATTTTAAGAAAATTACAAAGCGGTTTGAAAATTCGTTGAAAAATTATTTTGAAAGCTTAAACAATTTTTTGGTAATTCAATATTTAAGGCATAAACTTATAATAAAAGAAATAAAATAATTATTTAATTTAATTAATTGTTTTAATATTTTTTTTCAAGTTAATTTATTTATAAAATTTCATTTACTTACCATCAAAGCAATAAACACTTTAATCACTAACCAGAGAATACATAGATGCGTCAAACTCAAGATTTTTTGAAAGCAAACGCTTGCCTACTCATGGACCCCCAGAGAGCTTCGGCAAAAAGCCGAACGTCGTAGCGCCCCGGAGAGCCGATCGCCTCTCAGCAAATTCAACGCAGACGAAAATAAATTCAGTCTGCCACAGTCAGCGAAACGATGAGCACGGCTATGTCGCTTGTTCTCTCGTTTTATGTTTATATGTTTGTCTCTTTCTAGCATGCCAGATACACACATTTTGCGAAGTCTTGCAACAGCTATCGACTCGCTTCAAAAATTTGTGTTTTCGACAAATTTGCGATTGGGTTTGGAAGATATTCGTCTTTTGTATTGTTTTTGGCGACAGGCGCCCGAGAGCGGCTGTGGCTGTGCTAAGAGAGTGAAGATCTCTAGTGCAGCATGGCGTGGGTTCAAGTGGTGGTTGGTTGGAAATTTTAATTTGAGCTTTTTTATTAAAGCATTTTTTTATTATGTTTGTTTTAAATAAAATCAACAATTTTAAATGCAATTTAATAAGTTTATTTTTATTTTTAGAAATTCATATAAATAACCATTTTTCTATTTAATGTCTAATTATCTTGGTGTTGGTCAATGCAAAAATTTTGGCGCGTGCCATCTCTTTTGTTTTGATTTGGCGCGCGCTTTTTCTTTTGTTTTGATTACATTCTTTTTTCCAATTTTTCTTTGAACAATTTTGACCGCGCTTTTTCATTGCTTTTCATTCCACGCGTGGATTTTTGTGATTGCGATTTAAAAAAGCGAAATTTTTAAGAAAAACTACATTTGATAAGTTTATTGTAAGAAAAGTTTATATAAAATGGATCACATTAGCAGCAGTGATAAGAGGAAAAGTGGGCGTAAGTGTATTATTGATTCGTGCCTGCGAAGCCTTAGAGATGGCTCAGAGCACTTCCCGGTAAGATTATTTAAGTTCCCTAAAAATGAGTCTGTCCGTCGCCAGTGGGTTTCAAAATGTAAGTTGCCAAGTGATGTAAATATTGACAAGGCCTTGATTTGCAACCTACATTTTGAACATAAATATTTGGGAAAAAAATTTTTAAAGGCAGGTGCTATACCAACTCTGTATTTATACGATGAGCCTAATTTAAATTTAAAAATGTTTGAATTGGATGACGAAAGTAATCCCTTTAATTTCTGCGATGAAACACACAACATTTCTAGTTTCCAAAAGATAGGTAAACATGCTGCGCTCGAATTTACGCCCATGGATATTGCAGATAGCCCCTGCCCCAGTTTTCTTAAAAAAACAAAAGAAAGTCATCAAATAAATGACATATTTTGTGATAATTGCCTTCAGAGAGAAAAAAATGAGGCATTTTATAAAAAAAAGTATTTTGAAATAGGAGAAAATCTCAAGAAGGAAAAGCAGAAAAACATAGTATACCTTAAAAAGATTAGAAATTTAAAAAATATGCTGCAAAATGAAAGAGCTAGAAAACTTAAACACTTAAAAGGAAAAAAAGAAAAAAAAAATATTTTTGATTGCATTGATAAGACAGGCTTATCAAAAAATTCAAGTACGGTTTGCAAAATGTTAATAAAAAATAAGCATTCATGGAAAGAAGATGAAAAAATTATTGCTCAAAGTATTAATTTTTACTCATCTAAGGCATATAATTTTATGAGAGACGACCTTCAGCTAAACTTGCCTTGTAAATCGTCTTTACTGAGATGGGCTCCAGTTAAAAACATGGTTCCTGGCCTGAATGAAAATTTATTAAATAATTTAAAAACCATATTTTTAAATATGGACGAAAAAAGCAAAACTGCCGTATTAGTTTTTGATGAAATTTCCATTAGAAAGGGGCTTCAATACAATTCGTACAGAGATGAAGTTGAAGGCTTTGTCGATGACGGATTCGAAAAATCAGATGTTTTATGCAAGCAGATTTGTGTTTTTATGGTGAGGGGACTTTTTTCGAATTGGAAATTTGTTTTAAGCTATGTAGCAACATCCACAGGTCTCTCTGCCTGTAAATTAACTGAACTAATAGATAGGAATATAAAAGCAGCGCAAAACTTAGGATTAGAAATTAGAGCAGTTATATGCGACCAAGGTCCAAACAATCGCGGAGCCTTTAACAAGTTAGGAATAAATAATGAAGAGCCGGATTTTTATTTGAATAATCAAAAAATATACGGCATTTATGATGTCCCCCACCTAATTAAATCTATTAGAAATATTTTAATGAGGAATTATATTGATACTCCTGACGGGAGAGTTTCATGGCAAGTAGTTGTTAAGTTGTTTGAGATAGACACTAACAACACTTCTGCTAGAATGTGCCCAAAATTGTCCCGAAAACACATTTACCCAAATTCATTTGAAAAAATGAAAGTTAAATATGCCACGCAGGTATTTAGCCAAACTGTTGCTGCTGCAATAAAAACATTAATTCAAAATGGGACATTTGTAGATTGCAAAGATGTTGCGATCGCAACATGTAAATTTATTGAAAAAATCAATAAACTTTTTGATTGCTTGAATAGCAACAATTTATACGATAAGAATCCATATAAGTCCGCCTTACAGAAAGAAAGTAGCATAGAAAAGTATTTAGTTGAAATGAAAGACTATTTAAAAAGATGTCAATACCCTAGACGAATATATTGCATAGATGGAATAATTCTATCTATTAGCTCAATCCTTATGTTGTCACAAGACATTTGGAATGATGGGACAGGGGTTTATTTTTTGTTGTTATCCAGATTCAATCAAGATCCACTTGAACACCTTTTCTACTTAATAAGAAGTAGAGGTGGAACTAACAACAATCCCATGCTATTTGAATTTAATGCAATTATTTCAAAGATGTTGTCAATGAAGGTAATAACTTCCAAAACAACAACAGGAAATTGTGAACCAGATGAAGACATGCTTATTAACGTTATTGAAGAGACAAAGCATGAACTGGCAATTGCATGTATAAATAACCAGGATCAGTTAGATAGTGAAGAATTCAACTTTAGCTTAGAAATTGACGACAGTGAATTGGAAATATCAGAGGTTAGTGAGAAAAAGCCCATTTGTTTAAGTATAGCAACTGAAAACGCATTGCGATATTTCAGTGGATATGTACTACACAAATCACAACAAAAGTTCAATTGCAATACGTGCAAAGAACTTTTAAAAGAAGAAATAGCCCATTATGACCAATCGGAATTTTTTTTATTTAACAAAAATTTTAAAATTGTGAATAACACACTAAAACTTAAAGCCCCACAGGACGATTTTTTTAATTTAATGAAGCTGCATTACAGTATTTTTCATACATATTTTCAAAAATTCCCACATGCTAGAAAAATTAAAGAAAAAATTATTTTTGAATGTATATCGCACACACAAAGCGATAAGAAATTCGAAGATTGGTTTTGTGACGACCATAAATGCAGGGAACATCGCAGACACATATTAAATTATTATCTGCTGATTTTGCTTAGGAAAAATAGTATATGGCTGATGGAAAAATTATGTGGAGCATCCGAAAAGCAGGCAAGTGCAAAGAAATTAGAAATTTTGAAGTCATAAAAATCGCTGCAGAGTTGGTATAGTTAGTTCGTCGGTCCGTGCAAAACAGGGAAATTTATACATTTTATATTTAAATTATCGTTGATGGGGGTAAGATTTTAAATTACATTTTATAATGGATAGGTAGGTGTAGGTGGGGAACATGGAGATGTTTAAATAAGGATTATTTACACATCTCAAGTCGACTCGAAGGTCATTTCAATGACCCCATTGCAATTGCAATGGCCTCCTCGTGGTGTTCCCTGGATACCGATTTATAAACATTTTAATCGGGAGCAAATTCGAGCGGCGACTTTCTAATTATAGAAAAATGGTTATTTATATGAATTTCTAAAAATAAAAATAAACTTATTAAATTGCATTTAAAATTGTTGATTTTATTTAAAACAAACATAATAAAAAAATGCTTTAATAAAAAAGCTCAAATTAAAATTTCCAACCAACCACCACTTGAACCCACGCCATGCTGCACTAGAGATCTTCACTCTCTTAGCACAGCCACAGCCGCTCTCGGGCGCCTGTCGCCAAAAACAATACAAAAGACGAATATCTTCCAAACCCAATCGCAAATTTGTCGAAAACACAAATTTTTGAAGCGAGTCGATAGCTGTTGCAAGACTTCGCAAAATGTGTGTATCTGGCATGCTAGAAAGAGACAAACATATAAACATAAAACGAGAGAACAAGCGACATAGCCGTGCTCATCGTTTCGCTGACTGTGGCAGACTGAATTTATTTTCGTCTGCGTTGAATTTGCTGAGAGGCGATCGGCTCTCCGGGGCGCTACGACGTTCGGCTTTTTGCCGAAGCTCTCTGGGGGTCCATGAGTAGGCAAGCGTTTGCTTTCAAAAAATCTTGAGTTTGACGCATCTATGTATTCTCTGGTTAGTGCTTTAATGTTCCAACGGCAGTGTTGTAAAATACCTAAAAATATTTTAAAACTTTACTTTTTTAATTTATTTCATAACTAATTAGTTTTTAAACTCATCATATGTTTATCTAATTGCCTTTTACTGTTAATTAAGATTTTTCCAATGATTTTAATTACAAAGCCAACTTTAAGACTCACATATTTCTAGAAAATTCTAGAGCTTCACTAACAATTCAAAAATATGCGAAAAATATGCAATCAAAGTAGCCCAAAGTAGTCTAGCTGTGCTCTACGAGCATAAAGCCAGTCAGTCTCATTGTGTTGCTTGTCTCTATATTTCGAATAACGTATCAATTTTTATCCAAAAAAAACGAAAATAAATTATTACAAAAGTGTAAAGTGTAGCTAAAAAACTGAACTCTCTTTCTCCAATTTCAAATAATTTGAAACATTGTCTCAAGAAGTCGAAAGATTCTTCGCTATTTACCCTTCAAGAGGTTTAATCAACTAACTGTACAAGATGTCGCTTAGCAAGGAAACTGATGCCAATATGAATGCGGTCAGTAAAAATTATAATATTAGTATTTCTATAAGCTTTATTGTTTATAATAATAACAGACTGGTGATCATGCTGATAAAACTGCAACTGATGCAAATGTTGTCAAGGATGGCAATTATTTTTTGCAAGTGCTGAAGGACGAGCAGACACGTCTGCTTGATCTGGCCAATGAGGCAGATAAATATATACAAATTCTGAATAAGAAACCAAATATTCCAGAGGATACATTTGGTTTATTGCGTTCGGCATCGGGCAAGGCCCGTTTGTTGGCCACACAGAAGATGAAACAATTTGAGGGTCTCTGTTTGAAGAATTTAGAACTTTCGCCCGAGACGGAGGCATTCCCCACAACAAACGATGATTTACAGGGCTTCTGGGATATGGTCTATTTGCAGGTGATGCAAATCGATACCATTTTCGTTGAGGTTGAGAAACTGAAGGCCAACGATTGGAGGATGCCAAATAAATCAGCAAAGCCTGGGTTTTTAAGAAAAACCACAACAACACTGGCAGATATGAGTGCAAAAAACTCAAAGAAATCGAAAACTTTGGCCAATTCTGAAGCTGCGCTTAAACGTGAAGCTGAAAGGAAACAACTTGCGGAAATGAAGCGACAGCGTCGTGAGACTTTGGCTGCTGCCAAGAAATCATCGTCCTAAAAAGCTCACTAATTATTTACTAATATTAATCACTGACAATTCACAATGCCACACCCAATCCAATCACAAACAACATCAAGAAGAAATACACGAAACAAAATAATTTTTGTTTTAAACCATTTCGGACAATTCGCCAATAAGTTGCACTCAAATTTAAAACAAAATCATTGCATAGCATAAATTCTACAAATATGACTTTGATTTTGGCCAGTCCCACTGATAAAGCTGATAATTCCCACACTTAACTGCAGGCAACAATCGATGATATTACCTAACTTTTACTAGACTAACTATACTAACACTAACACACACCTACACCCATTCCACACACACTCCTCACACAAACACGCCGAATACTTCCACATCAAAATTGTACAAAAATGCCATGAATGTGCTCTTAATAATTATAATTAATACATTTGAAAAATTGTTAAACAGTTGTTTATTCTTGGCTAGGAAAATATCAAATGCTTAGACCCTGTAGTAAAAACACTGGACGCTTTAGGCATCTTTACGATTTTAGGACTATTTAGACTTAGACTGGGATTGCATATCGAAAGAAAGAATTAGAAAAGTTGTTTAAATTATTTCAGATTTTTAGTATTTTTTTTTAGACCGATTTTTTCAAATCAATCCACTATATCTATGGTATATTTTCTCCAGAATGGGTAAAAATTAAGCCCACATATGAACTAGTATGAAACATTTCTGTGTTTATCCAGCTTTGTTTATCACACAGAATACCTATGTCTATGATATAAATCTACTGACCAAGTTTGATCCAAATCGGACGACTTTATCGTATAGCTGCCATAGGAACAATCGGTCAGAGGTTCAGAGGTAAATTATGCACGAAGTACGAAAAACTCTGGCGTTGACTAAGCTAACTTAACCAAACTCACTAGAGTTCATAACCTAAACGAATGCAGTAAGTTAATAACATATTAAAACTAAGTAATAAAGTATCCTAAAGTGCCGAAGTGACTATAGCATTCTTTCCAGATTTCTACTAATTTACTCAATGTCTGATCGATTCAGCCTTCAAAGCCAGGGCTATAGAAGTCTAGTTTGAATCAAAGTTGGCTAGAAATTTATGATCAGTTTTATAGCTTTGAATTTAAAGTCTCTGCGAAAAAGTATAAATACAGTTAGTACTGCTCAACGTGGTTACCAAGTGAGAAGAGGTAAAAAGCTAACATTAGCTTGTATGCTGCAACTAAAAGCCATTCAGGGAGTGACTTTTCCCCAGGGAAAACTTTTCCCTTTCCCAGTTGCTATTGTTGTCTTTAGCATTAACAATTTGCCCATAAATAGGTTCAATTATGGCCAGCAAATTGTTAAACAACATTTTCATAATTATCAGACTGAGCAGGCCACAAAGTCCAGGCTAAAAACGTTGACGATGACGATGACGACGACGAAGTTACAATCTTCCATTTCATCCTAGCAACCCTAATTGAAAGATGTAAAACGTTAGCTCGTGTGGTGGTTGTAAGAGCGAGACAGCATGCATACGAGAAAAGGAGTGAGAGTGGGAGAGAGCGTGGTTGTGGTGCATGGGGCTATACAGGGTCAAAGCTGATAATGAGCACAAAACTCTGCAAAGTGGAACTATCTTGCAAGTCATGTTCTGTGTGTAGTCGTCGCGTTCTTTTAATAAGAGAAACTAAGAAGTTAATTCTTTGCACCATATACGACTACTTAATACCATGTAAAAAAAGCAAGAGGGTACAGTCGAGTGAGCCGACTGTAAAAGACCCTGTAGCATACAAATTTGCCATTCTCGACGGGAGTTACAGGCTACATCTTCAAATTGAAGACAGTTTTTGGGGGCGGTAGGAGGCGTTGCAAAAATTTAAAAAAACCTTGATCTGCCTGACATAAAGACAAACTTAAATGCCAAATTTCGTGGCTCTAGCTCTTATAGTCCCTGAGATCCAGGTGTTTATACAGAAGGACGGATAGTCAGATTTTTATTTTAGTACCGAATTCCAAGCACTTTTCAATCTACACTTAATATTTTTGACAGCCCTTACCTTTTTTGTGTCTCCCTAATTAGTATTTAGCATATGCATACCCGTTCTATTACACTTGTTAGGGTTGCAGGGTATTCAAATTGGTTTCCTCCAGCTGCAGTAGTTGTGCTTTGGCTCATAATGGGTGAAGACTGGAGAGAGCAGGAGTAGTGGCAAAGCAAGTGCTTTGTGTCGCCATTGTGTAAGCGATGATGCTGGTCACCAGGCAACGAACACCACCGCCACCAGCACCGCCTGTGACACCAGCCCTAGTTACAGCAAAAGTATAGCAGCAGAGGCGGTGGCAAAGGCAAAGACAGCATCACTAGCAACATCAATACAACTGCATCTAGTGATGACACGATTAATCGCAAGTCTGGCAATCGATTAATCGACACTTTTTCTGTTTATTTCGATATGCACTTAAAGCTCAGTTAATTGAAACATAAAAAGATCACAGAGTCAAATCGTAAGAGTTATCAGTGGAGAAAATTAACGATAGTTTCGATCCTGTTCGATCTTTATCGTTAGTTAGAGGATTCAGGATCGGGTTTTAAATCAAGGGATGAAAATAAATAATTACAAAAGTGTAAAGTGTAGCTAAAAAACTGAACTCTCTTTCTCCAATTTCAAACCATTTGAAACAGTGTCTCAAGGAGTCGATAGATTCTTCGCTTTTACCCTTTAAGAGGTTTAATCAAATAACTGTACAAGATGTCGCTTAGCAAGGAAACTGATGCCAATATGAATGCGGTAAGTAAAAATTATAATATTAGTATTTCTATAAGCTTTATTGTTTATAATAATAACAGACTGGTGATCATGCTGATAAAACTGCAACTGATGCAAATGTTGTCAAGGATGGCAATTATTTTCTGCAAGTGCTGAAGGGCGAGCAGACACGTCTGCTTGATCTGGCCAATGAGGCAGATAAATATATAAAAATTCAAAAAATAAACCAAATACACAGAAGTACTTACAGGTAAACCCTTTAACCGATTTATCTATATAACTACTGAAACCGAAACCCTTTTGTCCGATATCTCGATAGTACCATCGATAGTTTGGTCTGTTTTACACGAAGCTTGTCTCCAGTTCAACTTTCTTTTTATTATTACATTAGTTTGTTGTTGTCTTTGTTGCTGTTGTTGTCGCTGTTGCATGGCAGTTAATAGAAAAATCTGCAGCAAGCAAAGTCTTTGAAAGTTTTGCAAGCAACTTGCTCCTTTTCCGGCTTTTCTCCATGTGCTTCCCTTCTGCCCCTTCGCCTGCTTCTTGTCCTTTTTCCATCTCGCTTCCCCCTGCTCTTCGTTGCTCTTTTCTCTTGTTTCTTTTACTGGTTTTTTTTTTGTGCTCTGCCTTTCGCAGCGGGTGTATTTCATAATTTAGCTTGTCGCTGAACAGTATTCGCATTCTATGCACCAAACTCCTCCTCATCCGCCCCGTGCCACGCCCCTGGCTGCCCCTATGCTGCTATTCACTCTTTCTTGGCTGACAACCCATTCGCTTGGCACACAATTTTGAGTTAAGTTGATTTTCCTCTTGTCTTTTCTTTTCTTTTAAGACCCTGTACTTAAGACAGGCATGAGTGGTGTATTAGGTGAACCGAAGGCACAAATAATACATACTAGTGAAGAATTATCTAAAGCAACAATGGTTTTTTAAGGGTTTCTATATCAAAAGTGGGGTTAGGTACGGTACGGGAAGTAAAGAAGGCAGCGGTTCAAGCTGATATGTCTCCCTGAGAACTTTACTGCACACTTACAGGGTCTTTTACAGTTGCACTCTTTCCAATATATAGTTTTTCTCTTGCATACCCAACTAAAAAGGTATTTAAACTTTATGACAAGGTTGGTAATGGGTGACAGATCCTATGAAGCATATATATTCCTGTTCAGCAGCAACAACGAATTTTTCTAAGTCATTATAAGTTTGAAATTTGACTCAGTTTATTAAAGTTAATACTTTTTTCGACTAAGAACCACTAATATATTCAAGTCCTGCAGATCGAAGGTCTATATCATATAACTGCTATGAATAAATCGGTTCAAAATAATTCCCTTAAGGGGTTAAGTGGGTTTCAGAAATTTTGAAACTCGATTTTTTTTTTTTTTGCTTATAAATTAATTCAATATGTTTACTATATTCTCCCAAAATTTGGAGCCGATCCGAGTAAAATTTTAAGAGATAGAGCCTTCGAAAGTTCCGCTCATTAGAGTATTTCCTTCTGAAACGTCGCAGTTAATCATGTTTTTCTCGAAAGCGTGTTTTTGAAGCTATTTGACACGATTGCTCGAACAGTTTTGAACCGATTGTTTTCAAATTTTGAACACTTATTCAATATGACCTCGTGACAAATCTGAACGAAGGATTTTTTTTTTTTTCAACATTTACTATTTTTTAAGGACATTTGAAGTTCAAAATTTCGTCAAAAAAAATTCAAAACGCTGTCAAATATTCAATTTTCAATATTTTGGATTTTCCTTCGTTCAGATTCAGGGCTGAAGTGTTTACTAACAGAAAAAATTTTTTTTTTTGAATTTCAGATGATCCGTTCTCCTCAAATCGTGTCAAACACGAGGGTCCTTTTTTTTTAGTGTTCCAGGACATTGGCTCCCGTCGGCTCAATTTTAAAAATTTTTTTATGAAACCAATTTTAACGTACAAAGGAAATGTCAATCTTGTTATCTGTTTTTTGTTCTAATAAAATATCTCACTGCAAACACCCAAAAAAAATGTTTGAAAAAGTGCTTAGTTTCAGCCTCTGAACACCACTTAACCCCTTAAAGAAAAACCTGCTTTCCCGAGCTAAACTAACAAAAAATTTTCTTTATTTAAACAATAGAACATAAAAATATTAATGCAATTTAGTCCACTAATAAATCACTTGTTACCTATAAGAAACGATCGCTTTGAAACCCTTTTGGAGTGTATTTAATAGTTGTGCTTGAAATAAAAGTTTTTCTGTTCTTGTTTTTGCTTTGTTTAGTTCATTTCTTTTCCATACTATTTTCTTGTTAGTTTTCTTTTTGTTGCCATGTTTTGTGTGTGGCGCAGCGTGAAATTGAATTAGGTCAATGCGTCAAGTAAAAGTGCCAAATACACAATGACAACAACAATGCACAACAGCAACAACAACAACAACAGCAGAAAGAGCAGCAACTGCAGCAACAATTCAATACAAAAGCGCAATAAATGAAATATGCTATATTCACTCTAGCTCACTCTTTTATTCTCTGTCTCTCTCTCTCTTTGTCGCTCTCTTCCTTTCGCAGTCTCACAGCTTGCGCTGCATTCTTGACTTTTAATGAAAAACGTACTCAAAGGTCCTACAGGGCATCTAAAACGCATTTAGTTCGTAAACAAATAAAGATTGCTTTAGAAATACGAATTTTGTTTTTAAAAATACAATAATTTGCTTTAAATATTTTAAGAAACCTAAAAAAAAATAAACAACAAAAATAAAATATATAAAGCATGGATAAAAAAAATTAGGTAAACTAGAATTTTAATAATACATTAATTTAAAGCTAGAAGCACTGCAATAAATAAAATAAAAATTGAAGCTTTTAAAAACAAAATATAATTCAACATTTATATAATAGTTAAATATAAAAATATACAAACAAAAAAAAAGTTAGTGTAGAATTTAAAAAATAATACGAATTCTAATTTTAAATTTTTATAAACAGATAAAAAATAAAAAAATCATAAAAATGATTAGTAAAAAATAAAATGTTTTTTTTAATTAATAAATACTGTTTTTAATATACGACCACTTTTATTTAATTTTTATGAAGTTAAGCTATATTGTTTAAAAAAATTTCACTCAATCGTTGTCAAATTCAGTTTATTTTCATAAATTATTTTTTAAATATAAAAAATAATATATCAGTTTAGTCAAATAATAAAATGTTTTAGTTTATTAATACTTAATTTTATATATAGCACATTTAAAAATCAATTTGAAACTGTATTTCTTAGAGCGCATTTACAATAATCTTTTTAAAATCAAATCAACCAAAATAATTTTAATTTTTTTTAATATTATATACAAAGTATAATTTAAAATTCAGTCACTTTTTGTAATATTTTAAAAGCTTGTTTAAAATGATATGAAACAAAACCTTCAACGATCTGAGCTAAATATTTGCAACAATTAAAAAGGTATTAAGTTGAAAATCTGTTCTGCATTTGTGCGAGTTAAAAAGGTGGAAGATAGCGAAACAGACCGCTTTGCAGCGCATTAAAAAGTTATGGTCTGAAAGTGGTACACTTGGGTGAATAATTACTGAAAGTATTCCCAGCACAATAACAACAACGAGAACTAGTTGGAGAAAAATAAAAGTAAAAATAATATTAATAATAGTAGCAGCTGCAATTACATTTACGCTACACGCACAAATGGCCAACTAAATCATAATTATGACAGCAACTGTTGCAGGCAGCCAACAGCAACATCAGCAGCAGCAACAGCAACAACAACAACAGCCCATTAACAATCTGAATAATTGGCAAATAATTTATTAGCTGTCGTGAATCGAAAAACTCTTGAAAGTTTGCCAACGGAGGCAGAAAAAGCAACAAACAAATTTGCAATTAGCAAAAAATAAAAACAATAAATAAATGAAGAAATAATGAAAAAAGCTGGAAATAAAGGAAAAAAACAGCCAGTTAATGGCATAAACTTTGTGCAAAACGCTGTCGTTTAAATACCCTTAAAAAGGGTGCTTAGCTTAAATTGATAAAATTTACAACATGATTAGAAATAGTTTTCTGTTTCAGTCTTAAAAAAGGCAAAGATATTTATTTGCACTGACGACAGTCAACTGTACCATAGTAAAAGATACTTGCACTGCTTTACTTTTATATGCTTTAAATAATATCATTCAAAATTAAATTTTGTTCCAAAATAAAATATTAATTCCATATATTTTAAACTATGATTATTAATATATTATCATATCCTTTTTCTATCATATTTATTTTATATATATTTCAATCTAATTAACTATTGCTCCATGAGTACTTTTATGTATCTTTTTCTCTTGAAATATATATACATCTTTTTTAATAACCTTAAATTTTTGTGTCCAAAAAAATCTTTGATTATTTTTATCTGTTTTCATAAGTTGATATAAACATCTTTATATATAATCTAATATCTTTATCTTTCTACAACAAAAAAAATGTTTTATTCTTTCTGATTCAAGATACAATGTATCCTCTTTCAATATATATATACCTCCAATATTTATATATACCGATATCTACATCTATTATTGAACTCATCTCTATACACTTACTATACCCATCTGTAACTATGAATTCATCCTTTACTAGTTCTTCAAAGATAAAATATTTATATCTTTATGTAGTACCTATATCCATACCTATATACTTATCTATATATTGATCCATAACAATATCTTCATCTCAATCTAAAACTACGACTATGTTATATGTTATATTTTTAAGAATTACCTCTTCCTATAAACATAACTTTTTTTTTTTTACTCCTATCTAAATCTACTTACTTTTCAAAGTCTTTAACTAAAACTATACATGATCTATAAAAATATAGTATATTTATAACTGCTGGCCTTACTTATCTTTAACTATATCTATTGATACAACTCGTAAATCACTCGCTTTAATATGGTTACTCATTACTTAATGGATTCTGGGCTACCCAATCGGATTTTAAGGGCACATTAAATCCCAGTGCGGTCATTAATTGAATTTTACGCCCTAATAAGTCCGAGCGGAAGCCAACGAATGGGCATGGTCATTAAACAAAAATTAAGTAAACTGATTACATATCTATACATGCATGTGCATGTATATAAGTATATATATTTATATATATATATATACAAACCAAATTGTTATACTTTTTTAATCAGGCAAACAAACAGTTTCATTTAACCAGGGAAATGCTGTAGTCAGCCTAGCTAAATATACAGTTTAAAGCCGCTTTTTGTTTAAACTGTAACTATTTTAAATAGTTGTTTATAAATGTTATTTATAGTCCACCAATTTATACAAATAAGTAAGAGACTTAACGCGTTTTATAGAGCTTAAGTGTATATATTAATACTTATAAGCATAACAATAAATTAAATATAAATTTAGCTACTTAAATTAAATAAAATTATTATAGCTTTTTAACACAAGCCACCCTCTGGGCTTACACTGCTTTCTACAGGGTATTTAATGCTTTTAAACGGCATTTCAGACACAACATTTGGGTAACATTTTGCGGTTAAGTGACAAGTGTGCTCTAGAAATTTGTTGTGGTTTTTCATCAAGACAATTTTGTATTATGACAACTTGAAAAGGCCAATGATAATAATTAATTGTTTAGTTAACAATTGATTTGCAAATGTGCGTCATAAACAAATTGTTTGTTTGACTAAGGAATTTATGTGGTTTTTTCTACTTCCCCTCTGCTTCCCCTTCGCTGTGTGTGTTTGACATCGATAAGCCCTGAAACTGAGCAGGAAATTGAAGCTCCTGGACTAACACTCGCTGTTAGCCACTTAATTAACATTAAACCCTTTGTTGACGACGTAGTTCCCGCTCCCATTATGCCCCTACCCTGCCGCTGCCTTCCGCTCCTCGATAGTTCCTTCATTAAGCTACGTGAAAAGCTGAAAATTGTTTTCATTACGCGAAGGTGGAATGGCAAAATGGAGCTATGTTGAGTGCCTGATGCGACAATCGCTAATGCCGCGCCCACAATACCGCCCACTACTCCATCGAGCCTTGACTGCCCTGTAAGCCCTCCAACCCAACCACCGCCTTCCTCACTCTCTCTCTCTCTCTCTCTCTCTCTCTCTTGTAAATTTGCATTAACGAACCGAAGAAGCAAACTCTGTGCACAAAGCGAATGCCAAAGCGGATGCGGATGTCAGTTTGCCAGGTAAAATTGTACAGCGAGTGATGGGAGACTGGAGTGTGGGTGTGGGCGTGACTCTGCTTCAAGTATCGCAACGCGGCCATAAACAAAAACTCATTAACCCAATTTCAATATTAAAGGCAATGAAAGTGCAGCGATGCCAATGGCAAATATTGAGCTACAGATACAAATGCAGCTTCAGATACGGATACTTCGACACACCGATACGACTGGGAATAGCAGCAGCAGCATAAGGAGTCATAGCGGGTGGGGAACAGGGAAAGGGAGAGACAGAGAGAGAGAGAAAAGGAGCTGGAGAGTCCACTCTTGGTCATGCCCATCAACTGCTGGAACTCTGACAATAATCACTCAATGTGCAAGTCATTAATTTTCATTATATTTCCCTCGTATTATTTGTCAAAATTTCGCTTTTCTTTCTCACAAATTCCCTCTCACTCAGTCTCTTTCTTTGTCTTGCTTTACTTACTTTTTTTTTTTGGCTAAAACAGCTGTGGCCAAAACACAAGCAAGCAGCTGAAATCCAATGCTAATTTAAGGAAGAAAAAATGTATATATGAGTACTATATATGCTATATAAAACTAACTAATGATGTCAGCTGAATAACCACACATGTTCATTCATTATACACACAAACAAACACACACACACACACACTTATGCTAGCATTATGTTGGTATAAGAACGCATGGTGAGTTTTTAGATTACAGATACATTTACTTAATTAAATAAATAACATATAAAAGTATGCTCTGGTTTATTAAAATTTAACAAGATTTTTACAGAGTAGTATCATGTTATACCGACTCCGCTTAAAGCGTCCGTCCGGTCATTGCGACGAAAATTCGATGACTTTTTGATCCCCTTCTCCTTGGTCTTCGTTGGTCTCCTTTTGGTTAAAACGTCTAGCGGGTATAACGACCTAAATCGTCGGTCCGTTGAGTGTCGTTATAACCGGATTCTACTGTGTATCCCAAAAGTAGCTGAAAAATATCCTTATAAACTCCTGGATCTCAGAGACTATAAAAGCTAAAGCCAGCAAATTTGGCATGAAAGTCTATCTACTTCGCGAGCAGATGAAATATATTAACAATTGATGCCATGCCCCATACCGCCTCCGCAATTTATAAATAAAATACAGTGCCGCTCAACTGAATAGGTTCGCCTTTTTCAGCAAGTTAAGGCAGTTAGTGCTTCTCAACAATAAGGGTAATTGGAATGAAACAATTTTTTTTATGAAATAAAATTAATTAACAATCAAATAGAAAAGTCTCAGTTTACTAAATTTAATGTTTGAAATTTATTTATTTTGTTGTTCACGAACGTTACAAAATATGCTTAGTTTTTTTGGCGCATCTGAATAGGTTTGGTTACTAAAACTATTTTTAAAATAATTTAAAGCAAAATTTAATGGCACTTCTTAACTTAAGTAACAAAATATACCATTATTGTATACTTTAGTATTTTGTATGACCTCCCTTATTTTTAATAACTTCAAATATTCGAGATACCGTTGCAAAAATTCCGTAATTTTTTTATGGCATGCTCTAATTATAGAAACAAAGATTCAAAAAAAGGAATGATCTAGAAAATCTTCGCTGTAACAAAAAAGATAGAAGCAATAATGTAAGCAGGCTTTTTCAAACCTATTCAGTTGAGCGGCATTGTATTTCTACAAATCGCTCGAAAATAGAATATTTGTATGAAGGCATGAAGCGTTAGTTAAGCTATCGCAATGAAAGTCAAATATTATGTGTATATCAAAAATACAACTCTCCTCACCAAGTATAATCCAGATCAGACAACTATAGCCTATAGCTGCCATAGCTCAAATCTTTCTAAAATTACCTTTTTGTATGGTAAAGTGTGCACTACTTTAAGTACGAGGACTTTTATAGTCGGCTCGCTTTACTAAAGCCTTTCTTTACTTTATTTAAATTTTTAAACTAATTTTGTTAGAGTCAAACATTTCTTGATTAAAGTCAAAATTCGCATACATTATGTGTTGACATCTCCCTCTTTCTCTATCTATTTCTCTCCCTCCCTCGGTCTACTTCTATCTCTACCTTGTCCTGCCTTTATCTCTGAGTAAGACATTTCTCTGCCGTCTTGCTGCCAGTCTCAACATTTGGCCAATTAATCATAATCCCCGCAATGATCATTAGCAAAGCAGCAGCAATCAACTGCCAAAAGGAGCTACGAAAATGTCCTTGTGACTTGCTCATTTATTAGATGCTTCCACCTCCACGTGCCCCCTTCCAACTGGTACCTACCCCAATTTCCAGGTGAGTTAGGGTAGCACAGGGGTTAAGGGGTGAGGGGGGTGCGTATTTGGGGTTAAAGTTGAGAGATTGGACTTGTGAATTGCTTTGGGTTGACCCTTTTTGCCGGTGACTTCAGTTTAGTTGGCATCGCAATTTGCTTAATGCTGTTGTCGGGCCTGTCGTGTTACCAATTTTACTCCACCCCCCTCGCTTCAACTCGACCAACAAACTGCATTACCCCTTACCACCGCTGGCCATGCCCTCGGATCACTGTAAGTGCCCCCTTGACCAATGCGGCAGCAAAACTTTACCAATAACTGCAAATGCAATGCATTAAACCAAAAGGGGAGTAGCGGAGGTAGAGCGGAAAAGTGGGGGACAGAGAGAGAGAGAGAGAGGGAGGGGGAGAGAAAGGTAGATGGAGAGGGAGTGCGAGTTTACACTGAAAGCTTTTGGTTACGAATTCGTACATATCCACATGGCCAAGGGGATAACACTTTAGTGATGGGTATTGATAGGGGATCGATATGTTATCGATATTTTTAATCACTGTATCTACTGTACGCCATTTAATAATTTCTAAAATATTTTAATATGGGCAGAAAATTTATTTTTTACTTTAAATTAAAGTTTATTATTATTTTTTATTTAAGAAATGTTTTTTTGAGGTTTTGTATAAAAAACAGACTCTTTAGATTCGAAAATGTATCAGTAAAATATCGGAAAATATCGAAAATGTACTACTAATAATTAAATTTAATAAATAAAATTTAAAACTGATTTTTTTTATAGTTTATATAACTTTTTATATATTTTTGTAGAGGTTTTCCATATAACTGATACTATTTACTACTACAATTTACTACATAATTTATTTAACCCATTAAAATATTTTTCAAAATTTAAAAAAAATTAATTTAGCTTTTAATTAAATTTTATTTAAATTAATTTGACATGTGATCAAGTTTTGTTTGTAGTTTAATAAGCAGTTCTAACTTATATATTCCAACGACAACATATACTTATAATAAGCGTACCGAGACCCATCGCTAAGCTGCCACAGACTCACACACACACACACACACACTCGCACACCTTTGGCTGACCTGGTAACTCACCTGTCGCAAAACTGACATTAAATTCACATTACAAAATTGGTTGGTTGCATTCGGCGTATCAGTTTTTTTTTCTTGTTGTTGTTGAGCCAAAATAATGTGTGGCGCCGTTGGCGGTGTAGGCGCAGGGGAGTTGTTTGTGATGGGGAGGTCGTGGGAGAGGGTGTGGGGATGGACAGGTAAAGCAGCCAAAAGCCATCGATGCGCTCACCTGCCGAAAAGTTTGTTTTAATGGACAAAGTTGCCGACGCTCGACGGGATTGTTGCAATGTTGTTGGCGGGGGAGCAGCAGGAGGAGGGTAGCTGGTTGGAACTCTGTTTGGAATTGTGGGTATGCAAGCTGAAGCTGCGGCAAATTCTGCACTTGCAGCTCTTTGCCAAGTTGTTAAGCTGTGGCAAACACTGAGCGCTGCCGACGCTTTTAACTTTAAACTTTCAGTCAACACAAATTAAATTATAAGTCGACGTTGTGTCGATTGTGCCATATAAACCAGACTGTGCTCCCACTCCCTCCTCTCTCTCTCTCTTCCCCTGCCCGGCGATGTATCATATTTTTCAGTGATTTTCTTGCTCGTTAAATTTTGCTGCTCTGACGGACAACAACGTGGCGTATGCGTAATCTGATATCAACTTGAAAACTTTCGACAACCTCTAAAACCAAACTCACATACGCACACACACACAAGCACACTCGCACACACACTCGCACACACACTCTCGCACACACACTCTCGCACACCTTTGCTCAGTTTACATCAATTTGGAATTTGTTTTTGCAAAAACTTTTTGCATGAATTTTTGTGCCCTGATTTGAGTTTTGCACGCAGTTTACGCAAACATCATTTGAATATGACTGCCTAACTATGCTACTTAGACCCTGTACTTAACCAAAAACTAGCAGTCTTTAAAGCCCTCCCTGACTGCTAAAACTTTTCATAAAATCAAAATAAATTGTATAATCATTAAAGAAATTATTTTCTTTCACTCTATTCCAAGCCACTACAGGGTCTATTTCAGCCGTATTTCCACCCCCAGCTAGTTGTTTATTTTTTTTAATTGTTGCCACCTTTTGGACTCCGCTCTGCCCTCACTTAACCCGTGACCTCTTCGCATTTCATATGCAAAACTCACATGCATTATTGAAATTTTCGTTACGAGCTTGTTGAAAAACTTTTGCGAGTCTATTAAAGGATGATAACGAGAAGGGTGCAAACTGGGGTAGGGAGTAGGGGTAGGGAATAGGGTATAGGGAGTAGGGGTGCGACAGAAGAGGAAACTTGTTAATGGCATCATTTTGAGAGATTTTGTAGGCATTTCTTCAAACTTCAAACAGTTTTTTTAGAGTTCCAGACAACAGTTCCATCTTAAAGCTCTATCGAAAGCACATGAAAGTCGTGGGACCTAATTAATGGGTATTTTAGAGTCTCAAAGCTTCTTTTTGTTTAGTATATGTAATTAGCTGGCAGAGCTTTAAGCAAAATTTAAGCTTTATGCTGTTTTATTTGACAGCTTTGTTTGGAAAGAAAAGTTGTTGAAGTTCATGAAAGCTGTCTTGGAGTATGAAAGCTTAAAGTTAAAGATACAAAGTAAAACTAAGAAAAAGCTCGTCGCTTAAGCTGTTGAAGGTTTTAATCAAATTTTAAGCTGGCTTAAAAGCTGTTAGCTGATTATGGCTGAATAGAAGAAGACAACAAACGAAACAGCAAGCCGAAAACTACAAAATTTAGCTTAAGATCCAAAATGTTTCAGATGCAAAAATAATCGAAAGTTTTCAAGACTTAAACAGAAAGAAATTCTTAAGTAAACTAAGAAAAACAAGCGCGTTTTTCAACAGGTAAAATAACAACCACAAAATCAACAACATCATCATCATCATCAGCGCAGTTAAGCTGAGTTGAGCTGGTTGCATTCTGTAGAGGGGACACAAAGGGCAGGAGCGGAGAGGGACAGGGAAGGAATGAACCTCATGCTGTGGTAATGCTGTCCAACGATGGCAGACAATGTTAAGCTCGCTGCAGGACATTCTGCAGGACTCGGGCAGAGATTCGAGCCTAAAAGTGAATCACGAGCAGCTGACAGTGAAGCCTGAAGCGAGAAAAACCAACACTGAGTGTGTGTGTGTGTGCTGTGTGCTTGTGTGTGTCTGTTTTCTTTTGAAGTTCATCAGGCGAAAATATCTTAATTACGAAAATGAGTAGGAAGTGCCGGAATGGGCGGTCAGCCACGCCCTGCTGTCTGCGGTCTGCAACAGCAACCGCAAGAAAATACAAAACTAATGGCAAAGTCTACAGTCGAAACAAACTGATTATTCAAAGCCCTGTAATTATATGCCAAAAAAAAAAAAAAAAAAAAAAAAAAAAAAAAAAAAAAAAAAAAATTAATTAATTACTTTAATATCATTTGACGAGTTTTCTTTGCGTAAGAGCTTTTAATAGCAAAAATGTAAGTAAGTTGGACAAACCTATTTAAAACTTTATTGGCAACATTAAAATATTTTTAAAATAATTTACTATAATTTTTTTATTCTTCCAATATTTGTAAAACACAAGTTTGTATATATAAAACTACTTAGTATACAGAAAAAGTCCATTTGATTGTCTTTAACTGCTTGCGCCTACTCCAAACCTCACACAAACCGAAGACACCGGTAGCACTCACCGCCTACAGGGTCTAAGCTAAACTAAAACCCAGTGCAGAACTCAGGTGACAGCTGCTGTAAAGGCAACTAAAAAAGAGAACTTGACTGACAGTCGAATAACCGCAAAAAATCTTTCTAATTTTCTAATTAATTTGCGGTTGACGCTTGACAAGCTGAAGCCCAAAATGGCAGCAGCTTCAAGAGCACCAAGAGAGTGGCACTCCGGCCACTCCTACACCCACACCCACACCCACTCCCACTTCTAATTCCCTTTTTTTTTTCCATTTTGGCAGGGAGTTTGGTGCCGGTCACATCCTGCGGCAATAACTCACAGCACTTTATGCGCTTAAGTGATTTCTAATGCAAACCAATTTCCGAAATCAGCAAAAGCACTTGAAGCCATTTCGACTGTGCCGCAGCAGAAGCCAGTAACAGTACTAGTAACAGGGCTACATGCAGGGCTGCCAGGGGTAGGGGAGGGGGAGTGGGGTCGCCGACTCGTCTAAAGGATATTTCGTTTATGTTTTTCGCCAGTCACACGAGTGTAGGGCATGCGAATGGGAGTCTGTTCAGGCAGCCAGGCAGGAAGTCAGTCTTGTCTATCGGGCAAATGACAGTCGCGTTGGCTACTCCTGTCTACCCTGCCCCATCCCTGTTGTCTCCTAGCTCTGCTCCATTTTGCTTTATGAGGCGGCGCCAAGCTGCTGCTGATATGAGTACGCCGAGGCACAAAATGTGCACATGATATGCCCAGACGAAACTCGACAGAAAGCACATAAAAAGATTGAAAATAAATCAACGACATGCCGAAGATTTAACACCCTTTGTGGGGTCCTAAAGAAGTTGGTGACCAGTTCTGTACACTGACAAAAAAAAAGGTAAGAAATTCTTTGATTAATGGAAAGTAAAGTTTTTTATTAAGTTTTTTAAGACCTTAAATTGAAGACCAAACTATTTATCAACTCAGCTGTAGATTCTCTGCTCTCTTTGCCTATTAAATATTCCATTCTTAAGTCAATTTTAATTTACAATAGAAGTAACATTTAAGTTTATTCAATTTAATGCTTGATAATCGACTCGTTGACAAATTTATAGCACCCTATGAGAGTGTACAGTTTCGGAAACATACACACAACTTTTGTATTCAAGTTGGCAAGCAAGCGACGAGGAAAATCATAAAGGAAAATATTGAATTTACTGCAAGAAATGCAAATATTCTTGTGCCCTTGTCCTCATTGAAGTTTCTTGTTGCTGTGAATGCACAGGACGCAGGACATGGGACACAGTTGGTTGAAAGTGATATAGGATAAGCCTGGTTTGCTTGTAGCCAGATACTTGTAATACCCTCTAGTCGCTGACTAACAAGCGACATTTTTCTTTTACTAACAATCGCAATGTTTTACATCAGTTTTTTTTTTCGTTTGAGAAATTCTGATTTAAGCAAAATTTGCAAATAAGGCAACTGCCAAAAGAATTTTGATAAGAAACCCTTTGATGTGAAACTAAAATTCGAAGAAAATGAATTTTTAATATAACCATTTGGTTACTTAATATCTTAAAGCCAAAGTATTTGAAACTCTTAGAACTACTAGTATATAAATATTTTTGTACACTTTAAAAAAATGTTTTTTTTTGGGGGGGGGAAATGATTTTTTTATATTCCAGCTACTTAATCACTGAAAAAAACTCAATACTTATTAAAAACGCTTTTTAAAAACAGTTTTGTAAACTCTCAATTAACTTTTCCCAATGAAATTTAAGCCGTGCAGTCAAAATACTTGATGAGTTGGGGGCTGTGAGTCAGTCCACTTGAAAAACACTTTTCGGGCACTTTCATACCTGAATTTTTATTATGGTTTGCCATAGTGTAAGTACAGTCGGTAAACAGTATAACGAAAATTTTGAATCGATGAATATGAAATGAATGTATGTATGAATATGTAATAAGCTAAATTTGCTACCTTTTCCAACACCTCAATTACATTCTGAGTGTGTTATAGCGCAGTTTCACTGTAATGGCATTTCTGTAGCTGTGGTCGGGTCTGCGAGGGCGGCACTTAAAGTTTGACTTACAAAATTGTATTAATACATTTCTAGTATTTTCTAAGGTGTTTCTCAAAAAGTTAGTATTTTTTACAGTATTTTAAGCTTATTTGAGGGCACAACTCGCATGTGTAATAATTATAAATTGACCTACTTAGTTCTATTTCTGAAGCTGTTTTTTAAATCTAAAAGATTTTATTTGGTATTTTTGGTAATTTAAAGAGTTTAACTCTTTTTAAAAGCCATATGTTCGTTTATTAAAAATATTATTCAAAGTGTAAAACAATAAATTGGTTTATTCCTAAATTTTTTTAGGCTGCTGGTATTTATTTTAGTATTTTTTGCATCATTCACACCACAACTTTGTTGTTGGTATTATTTGTGCTCATTTGAAGTCTTATTTTTTGTATTTAACTAAAAAAATTGGATTTCTTGTGTACTTAAATCAAGTAATTTGGTATTTTTTTTTCAGTATTTTTTTATTTTTGTAATTGTAAGACCACAAGTCGCTATTGATATCGCTCGTGCTTGCATCAAGGATTATATGTAAAAGTTGACTAGCTAAATTTATTTTTATCGGGAATTTTATGTCATTTAGTATTTTTTTTTAGTATTTCCGTTTACTTTCAGAGCGCACCTCGTTGTAAAAAGCGTATGTGCGGCGTAATCAAACATATTGGATGCATATTGCGGCAAATACATTGGGCAATAAAATGTAATATGGCCAAATGATAAACAAGTCAGCGAATGGAATGGAAGCTTTAAAGGCAGAGAGCGGGGCAGGGAGAGGCAATAAGGTGTTACTGGTGGGGGAAGAAGAGATGAAAGAGGAGGGGCTTGCGGTGGAGGCGTGGACTATAATAACCTCAAATGAAACGCAATGACAATAAAGAAGGCAAAAGAAAAAGTAACAAAAATGGCATAGATATAAGTATGTGTGTGTGTGTGTGCGCGAGTGTGTGGGTGTGGGTGAGAGTGTATCTGACGATAAAATTAACAATTCAATGAAGTGAATTCAAAATGGCAAATCGAGAAATGAAATCAAATAACGACGCCGTCGACAAACAACAAGACACACACACTCACACTCACCCAGACACACAAACACACACACATGGAAAACGCGTTAGCCATAAAAGAAAAGCACAAGGCACAAATAGCAATAGAAAATAGAAGAAGATGAAGAAAAGAAAATGAAACGTAACGAACGAAAACAACAAGTCAATAAAAATTAAAATAAGAAACAGCAGGCAGGCAAAAAGTTTTTATTTTTATGACCCGGACTGTAACAATTACGCTATGCCAGCTAAGCAATGGGTGTGAGTAGAAATAGAAAGCGAAATAAGAATACGAATAACCAATAAGTACTCACATAAAGAGACAAATAGCAGCGACCGAAATGGGTGCAGTAAGAGAGAGATGGGGGGAGAGAAAAAGAGATGCAGGAAGGAAGGCAACAAAAGAGATTTCAATGCTCTATGCGAAAGCACAGGAAGTGATTTTAGTGTCTGTCTTGTAACGCTGACAAACTTTAGTCAGTGAACTCTTGTCAATAGGCAGAGGAAACAAATTCGCTAGTATTGAAAAAACTGAAATCTTATACTATTGAAAAAAATTTGACATTTGAATTGCTATATCTTAAGAGGTTTCATACAAAGTTGAGACAGAAAAATGAGCTTACTTCCTGATTATTTTAAAGGGTTTTATATAAAATTTATTAAAGGCCAGACACTATACTCTTCTGACACTTTTAAGGAAATAAAAACACTTTAAATTTTAAAAAAAAAGTTTTGAAGAACAAGAAAAACAAACAAGCGCAAGTAAAACAGTAAACAAATTATTTAAGATAA
Organism: Drosophila acutilabella; assembly: GCA_035046005.1. Lineage (NCBI taxonomy): Eukaryota > Metazoa > Arthropoda > Insecta > Diptera > Drosophilidae > Drosophila > Drosophila acutilabella. The sequence continues at coordinate 5,369,725 of JAWNOK010000020.1, forward strand.
ATGTATTCTTAACATTAACAAATTTTTAAAATTTTTGTTTTGTCGAGTCTCAACTTTCTATGTAACCCCATAACATTATAAATCATTTTTGTAAACAAACATTCAACAAAATTTTTAACAACAAAAAAATTAAAATCGCAAACGGTACTAGTATTTACTTTATGTATATACAAATTAATACTTTTTTTTTATTTTAAAAACAACAGATTTCAGTTTTAAATCAAATTTTTTCCAATTTTGGAGCAGCGTCAGAAGTTCTATTAAAAAAATTCATTTTTAGCGTAATTGAGTTATAAAAATTTGATACAATTGTAAAGCAGAAATAATTAAAAACGTTTTGATTTTCCAAATCAGTAAATTTGCCATAAAAATAAATTATTTGTGCATAGTAAAAATCAAAAAAAATTAAAAACTTCTCAAATATATTATATTTACAAATATGTACATATGATTTCCCTTTATCTACATAGTCATTTAGTACGCTCTTCATAGGGTATAAGCGAAAGTTTGTGCATTTTGGCTGCTTTGCTCAATTTGAAGTCAATCGTAAGCCAATTCGCTTAAATTCCATTTGTATTATGTATATTATGGCATAAATCGTGTTTTAAAACTGCTGCTTCAACGTCTCGCGTATCTCAACCAAATTGAGCTCTGAAACATTTATACACCCGCGCCAAAAGCCGAAGATGATTACGTAAGCGCCGAGGGTGGTTTGAAAGGTGTTTGATTTGTTTTTTAAAAGGGTAGGGAAATATTTTAAATTATATGACAACTTTTTGCATATGGAATTTAGTTTGATATTTGCTAGCTATAAAAATGCTTTAAACAGTTGAATAATTTAGTAATTAAAATATATATAAATGTTTTTACTGTTTTCTTAAATAGTTAGTCAAATAAATAAATTTGTGGCAAATAATTCACAATAATTTCAATTCAATTTGTTCTCGTGAAGCATGACATTTTCTTACAAATGCCGCTTAAAAGTAGACTATAATTAAAAAACATTTTTTTAAATTTTTGTTGACATACTTTTGAAACTGCCCTCGCACATTAACATGCAACATAAATCTCTCATACTCCCCTGTCATTTTTATTCACATTTTATGATCGCTTCACTTACACATATCGATTACTGCAAGTGTGTGCGTGTGTGTGTGTGTGAGGGTGTGTGCCAAAAATCACTGCATATTTTTTTGGGCAGACTCAGCGTGGGGTGGGAGCAGAGGCATTAACGGGACTGGGGTACGGGGAGGGGCGCAAGGGGGAGACAAAATAATCGAAAATAATTTCACATAAATGAAGCGTGTCTGTGTGTGTGAGTGTAGATGTGTGCGTGTGTGTGTGAGGGCGTGTCATTGGTTTTGCTTTACATTTAATGAATTCATGCGACGCTGACGCACGCTGTGACGTCGACGTCGCCGGCGACTGAGGCAGCGGCAGCAGCTGCTCTTGCCGCTAAAATGTTTACATTAAGTTAAACGTAAAGTTTATGCGCGTGTGTGTGTGTGAGTGTTTGTGTGTGTGTGTGTGTGGGGCAAATGCAAATGCTGTCAAATGCAGCATAAGTGGGCGTTAAGCAAACGAGGCGTGGCAGCAGCTAGAATTGCTGCTGTTTGAATTGTTCATATTTTGATTAATTTCTGCTGCGATTGTTGCTGCTGTTGTTGTTTGTCCGTTGAAGTAATTGCAAAATGCAGCCATGTGTGTGCGTGTGTAAGTGTGTGTGTATGTCTGAGTACACACTGTACACACACAAACACTGCAATTAAACAAATAATGGTCTGAAAGCAAAATCTAAATGAATCAAGCGATACAAACCCCCACAAGGAAGAGCAGAGGGGCGTAGCAGCAGGGGGAGTGGCAAACAGGCTTACTACCAACAGCACTCACACTTCTTGCCACTCGTGCACTTTTTTTTCTGTTCTTCCTCTTGCTAGTGCGCTTCAGGCGCTTTCATAAAATATGAGATAATAAAAAGTGAATTATGTGCCCGCGAGCGAAAAAAATAAATAAAAAATAAACAAGAAAATAAATAAAAGACAATAAACTATAACAACTAGAGACTTTATAGATGTGTGTGTGTTGGATTGCGCAGATACCCTGTAGTATGGCTAAAAATATATCTTTTTAAGCACTGCTTTTGGGTAGTTTTAAATAGCTAAATTAACTTTAGTTAATATAAAACTCCATTTATGTATCAGTTGGTTTTTAAAGCTCCTAAACTCTTAAACTGCTGAGTTGTGCATTAGTTACTAGCAAAACAAATTTCACAACTCTAGTGACAATAGTTTCTGAGTTATGAGCAAGTTGCATTTTTAATGACAAGAATTTTAAAGTTGCATAACTTTTTTGTTTGTTTATCAATACTCATGAAATTTGTAGAATAACTAGCTAGTGTAGCTAGTTATAGCTATGTTTACAGCTACATAAGTTACATAACGTTTATAGGGTATAATAAGGCATATTAGTGTTTCAGAGTTTAAAGTAATTTCAAGATATGATTGGAAATGTAAATACTGTAAACTTTGTGTATTTAAAAGACAATTTATATATATTTATAATTCAACTACATAACGAATGCAACCTGCCTGCCTACTTTACAGGGTATGCAAAGAGGAGAAATCTTGGCTAAAAAGAGACCAACAAGATTTAATTGCAATTGTTTTGTTTGCCTGCTAGTTTTTATTTGCACTTTAATTATGAAAAATGCGAAACGCAGCAGCAGCAACTAATTTCTACAAGTTGCAGTTAAAGTTAACGACTAACTGCAAATGGGCGGTGGGTGGGTTGGTGGGCGTGGCAAGAAAAGTTAAGTTTACACAACTATGGCCAATATGAGACAGCAGGCAACACTGAAGTCTACAATTTCCACAGAATAGTATAAAAATAAGTGGTCTAGTTAATCGACTTGTTTATGGCAACAAGTTGGTCGACTAAGTCATACCCTGTAAATAAGGAAACTAAAAGAAATGGAAACCAGAAGAGTTTAATTGAGGCCTAATTAAACAATATCTACGAGCTCTGTTGCTTATAAGATTTTATAAGTCAATTTGTAATCAGCAACTACAGTAAAAACTCTGTTAACGGAAACCCCTTATAAACGGACGTTTCCTCACACTAACTTTCTGTGATCTTCATGACAAATTGAGACCCTCGTAAGCAGACAGCCCACTTCCTCGACGGCTGTTGTCCGTTTATAAGAGTTTTCAGTCTAGTTGTAAACCATAACTTTTTAATTATTTATAAGCTTAATTATGTATTACTGGCTTTTAGTTGGAATCCCTTTATTTATGTCCCTAAAGAAAAAATAATAAATTCTTAAAATATTTTTAGACTAAATAGTTGAGATCGAACTACTATATCACATGCCAAAATAGGTCAAAAGTAAAATTGAAAGCTTTATATTTCAGAAAGAAAATGGAATGAAAGAAATTCTGGTACATATAAAAATCTGATCATGAATCTACTAACGTATTAAAACAAACTGCTCAAAAATCTGAAAAACTAGGAAAAACCATAACTAAGAAAGGACTTAAGCTTTTGTGACCAAATTCACACTGATAGTGTATGGTACCATCATACCTATCTCCACCAAGTTTTATCCGGATCAAACGACTATAGCCTCTAGCTTCCATAGGACAAATCGGTCAGCCAAACAAATTGAACCATTTAAGTTGTTATTCTTCAAGACGCTCCATTGGTTTATTGTTTTGATATTGTTTGGTTTTACAGTGGTCCCGACACGATCGTGAAATGATAACATTACAAAGCAAACATGATAATAACCATTGTTTAAGTTGTAGTTGTGTTTACATCGACTCAGTGTTAAGTAATGGCTAAAATGCTAGTTTCTAGCTGTTTTTTTTATGTTGTGTGGTATTGTATGTGATTTTGCATAGATTTGGATGTAGCACCAAACAAGTAACAGCAACGACTGAAAGTACAGGGTATTGTGCGCGTGTGTGTAGTTATTCCCCCTTTGCAATTTAGCTGGAGCTTAAACTTAGCCAAGAGTGGGAAACTCGGCCTCATCATTCATGTTGATGCCCTCGGAAGTGTCCTCCGCATCGGATTTGTTAAGGTTACGTGACGACCAGTTGCTGAGATAGCCACTGCGACGACGATCGTCCTTGAACTTGAATTCAATGTCAACCACACGCTGCAGACGACCAACACGCTGTGGATACATGGATGGATCATATTCATAGCCATTATCGTCGAGCTGCTGCTTCTTCTTCTGCAACACTGTCATCTTCTTCCAATCGGGACGGTTCGGTTCACCCTCACCCGGTTTGCGTATATTGTAAACCGGTTTGGCGCGTACCGCGTGCATGGCACGCCATTGCTCAACGGTTATGTACTTGGTATCATCATCGGTCTCATCGAGGGGATTAATCGAATTATCCTGTTGATTTCCCATTGGTTTTTGCAACTCATAGTCGTTGGGGTCTGATAGTGTCAGCTGCTGCATGGCCAAATTCTGATCTTCAATATCTTTTAAGGCCGATCCCCAGTTGTGGGCACCGCCGCCATTGCGCTTAACGATCGGCTTGATGCCCGTTTTATCGGAGCTGGAATGGCGATCCAACTTGTTCTTGATCAAGGGTCGTGAGCCATAAGTGGTAGCCAAGTTACCGTTAACAGCGCTGCCAAAATTGTTATAGCCGCTGCCTCGAGCAGAGACGTAGCCACGTCCACCACCACCACCACGGCCTCCTCCACTGTAGCCACCGTAAAAGCCGCGATTGCTGTTGTTTATAATGCGCTCACGATAGGTGCGTTCCTTCACCGCATTTTGCTGTTGTTCCTGCTGCTGTAGTTGCTTCAGCTGCTGCTGCTGCTGCTGCTGCTCCTCCTGCAACTGTTGCTGCAGTTCCTGCTGCAGCTGCTGACGCAACTGTTGCTGCAATTTTAGCTGCTGCTGCTGCTCCTCCTTGGCCTTGCTAGCACCGCCATCTAGCTTTAAGTTCAGCTTGGATAAGGCCAGTGTTTGGCTTAAAGTCTTGATCATTTCCATGGTCTTAGCCTTATCGCCACGCTGTGTCTTGCCACGTTTAGACTTCTGCTTGCCGGCATTAACTTGGCTCTGCATTTCTTGGCCCACATGGGACTCGTTGGCCTCGTCGTCAATGAACAGCAGCTTATAGGGATTCTCACTAAAATATTCCATTTTCTTTATTTATTTTGCTTGATGTTGATTTCTGTTTTATGTTTTTTATGGTTTTGCTTGTTTTTACAAAGTTAGAAAATTTACTGATATTTTTTTAATGATTATTTCGGGGAGAGGATTTTAATGAAAATGAGCTCGATAGATTTGGAGTCTCTATCGATTTGTGGCTTGTTTGGACAAGGCTACTTTCTGGCAGCTGGGAGTTTGTTCAAAGCCTACTTTAATTTGGGTGAATTTAAAAGAAGGAGAGAGAGAAGAAGAACAGTACCTGTCAAAACGCTACCTTGAGTGCTGTCGACAGTGTTAAAAACTTGTTTTATTTCCCGCCAGTTTTAGAGGTTTTCAAGCCATAATGTTTAATAGTTATATTCTTAAAAGAAAGCCTTTATATAGTTTAACTAGAATTTTTATAGCTACTTTTCTAGCATGACTTTTAATCATTAGTTGCTGCACTAAATTTAATCAATGAAGCTTAAAGATTGACTAGTGTTGGAAAACAATGCTTAGAATACTTTTCTTATAAAAAAATCGAATACAATCTATAAGAAGAGACTAAATTCTTCGAAACTGTAGCCGAGGACTTGTTGATTATTGACTCAAAAAGAAAAAAGAATCTAGTGTTAATAAAAACATTTTCCATTACCCAACACTTAGAAAAAAAATTATAAAATTTCAAGGATTTCTTGAGCTTGAGTATTTTTAACCTGATAAAGTATTAATTTGAAAGCTTCATAGCTTACAACAAGTTGTTACTACAAGTCTTAAAGTTTTCTAAAGACTAAAAGTATCAGTATATTTTTAGTATTTTAATTAGCATGCACTTTTATTTTAACAAATTTTACTTAATTGGCAGTACAGTCAAGTTTCTTCTCTAACCAACTTTCTTTTACAATTATTCTTAAATAAAGTTGAGAACAAACTTATTAAAACTTCAGCACCACAATCAACTTAAATGTGAGTTTAGAATACAGAAAGTGTAGAATAAAGAAATTAAGCAAATTATGTCTAATCATAAAAAGTTTCTGATATTTTAACCCCTTACTTTTCTGCAGTGTTATTTAAAGCTAAGTATAACATTAATTTTCTTTACTCTTCAATGTTTTTACCGCAAAACTTACGAGTTTTTGGAGGGGTCTAATAGTTATGTGGAAGAGATTGTTAATAAAGCACAAGCAAAAAGTGAATTCAAAGTTTTCTGTTTGTATAATTTAGTTTTAAATTGAACTATAGGATTTAAATATTAATTCTTCTGAAACTATACAGTCTGCTTTACTATATAGTCGATAAAAAAGTTGTTTCAATAAAAACAAAAATATTTAAAGGACTTGTTGAGTCACTAAAAAGATTTATATAAAATTAAAATTGTTACTATTTTTTATTGAAATAATTTAACTACAATTCATGCCAACTGTAAAAGATGAGGGAAAGAGCATGAGAAAGAGACAGAGAGAAAGAGGGGCAGTCAGTTAGCAAGCGCAGAGTATTTAAAGTGCGACAAACCAAAATTAATTGTTATTTCTTGTTCTTTCTTCTGTTTCCACTTTTTTTTGCCAATGTTTCTCCACAGTTACATTAAATTGAACAAGTTTTCCCGCTAGAAAATGTGCAGAAAAAAAGCACCAATAAAAGCAAAAACAAAAGCAAACGCAGCAACTGCAGTACTACTCTATATATACACTTATATAGGATAAGAAAAAAAAAGTCTGCAAACTTTTTGCGCGGCCTGCAATTTTCCCTCTAATTACAGCGAGTAACACACGTTGCCTGTCAGGCAGAGGTCGAGGGGGTTAAGGGAAGTGCCCGCAACCCCCTTCACTGCTTGAGAGTACCCCCCCCCCCCCCCCCCCCCCCCCCCAAGCCAAGCGAGCCGGGGGCGTGGCGATAGGTAACGACTTTTGTCGCAGTCGAAATTAAATAAAAATTGCACGGAAACTTGTTAAATAGCGAGACATTAAACTAGCTTAAAAACACTTGTTTTTCAACACATTTTTCAGTCAGTTTGGCGCAGTAGGGTATGCTCGACTTGTTGCCGCTTATTTCTTATATTTTATATCAATATTGTTTTAATCTAGGAACAGTTTCTTAAAAATTGGTTTTAACTAAAAAGTTTTGGTTTGGAAAATTATTTTTATGCGCACCACAGATACCCTAGAAACAGAAATCAGAACTAGTTTATGTTATTTAATTAGTTTAACTTTGATTTAAGAGACAAACAATAAGTGGGCCAAGAACTACAACATTTAAAAGTCATTTGTAACCATTTTAAGCGTTGCCAGACCGCTTCAGCACACTAAACATAAAGAGAGTTGCCAATAAGCGAGCATGACTTTTAATTTACAGCATTGAGCTAAGCACTTGATAATCATACTGACATTTTAGAGGTTGTAAATATTATCTTAAATAAGTTTCGGAGTTGCCAGATGTCAAAAATAAATTTCAGTGATCAAATTTTTTCATGTTGCTATGTCAAAAAATTGTTTTTAAATAAATTCGGGGTATTTACGAAATACTAAATTAAAGAAACTTACAAAATCAGCATTGCCAGACAGTGAAATAAATTTTTTTATGTATATTAAAACAGCATACCCTATACACGCAATACAGGGTAGCTGTAGAAGCAATTAGCTAGGAAAATACTAAGCAAATTCCGTTGAATATTATAAATGGCAACGCCCTGAAGCGTGACGTACCGTTAACGCAGCGTTGCCAGACAGAGTAAACGACACGAAAGAAGTAGAAGGTTGCTTGTTAAAATTGATTGGCTGACTGGAAAAACCTGATCACATTTTGGTCAAGCCTAAAGCAACACAAAGAAACACACGCACACCCGCACACCCTCAATGTCTGGCCACCTTTTTCTGGGGTCTATGGAAAACAACATTGATTTATATTTGTATTGACACTTAAAGGAAACTGCCAGCTGTAATACCCCCATCTCCAATACTATATTTGTGAAATAAAAAGCAACCAATAGAAAGCAATTCTATTGTTCGTTGTCTGCTGTCTGTTTGCCTTGCTCACAAATTTGTCCTTGTCATTGTTTTACAAGCCCCAAATGGGAGTAGACAATTGGGTAAGAGGAGGGCCAGAAGAAGGAGATGAAGTAGGAAACTCGAGAGATGTCGGTTGTTGGTTGTCGGAGGAAAACTCTTTCATCTCAATGTACAAAATGTATCGATTAACAGCAACAACATCACAGACTTTTGACGAAATGGACAACAACACAAGAATAAGTGATTTGCCTTTAAATGTAGCACTTTCAGTGCGATAGAGACAGCACGAGAGTGTGAGGGAGACAGCACAACAGTATGAGGGAAGCACAGAGAGGGAGATTTTTCACAGGCCACAGAGTTGCATTCAATGCTTTTTGTACCATATCCGTTTCCGTTTCAATTGCAAATATAATCCCCACAATTTGGCATGCCAATTTGGCATTGAATAAACGCCGGAAATGTGGTTGCATGCCATTGCCAATGTGAACATGGAGGTGACTGTGCAAATTGAACACAGTTTTCAACTACCTGCAACTAAGTAATTCCCATTGTTTGTGGTTTGCAGCGAATGCATGAAAGCTGTGTGACTTGTGTTTAAGCTTTGGAACTCAAAAAGCTGTTGAACATGGCTATAAAGTGAACATGGAGGTGAGCTTAAAGAAAACCTGTAGGTATGAACATCTAGACATGACTTTACTCAGTACTTAATTGCTTTTTCACGTCATTAAATAAGCATATCTTGAGAAACAAAGCAAAGTAAACATAGAGCTGGCTTAAACTGAACACGGAGGTGAGCTTTAAGGTAGGTTAGGGATGACATTTGGGTAACTCACTTAACTCTTAACACTAACTCTTATTCTACAGAATAGGAAGAGTATTCCTTTGAAAAACAAAGAAAAAATGTACATTGAGGTGGCTATAAAATGAACATGGAGGTGAGCCTAAAGGAAGCTAAGGGAAACCCTTTGGTACCACTTATGTTACCCTACATTTAACTCAATTTTCTACCCTATGCCATAACAAAAACAAAGTAAACATGGAGGTGACAGGCAGCTGACATTTTTTATTTCAACTTGCGACAAATTATGGAAATTCGTGCAAAAGCGCAGCAAGCAAAAAACCAATTTCCAAGAAAAAATAAAACGGCAGCCAAGTGAACATGGAGGTGAGTGCAGACTTAACGTCTGTGTGTTTTTATTGACTTAATTTCTTTGTTGAGTTGAAAATTGTTAACATCTTTTAAGCGCGATTTCTTTTCATTAATATTCCAAATGGAAGTGAACATGGAGATGGTTAGAGTTGGCATGCTAAATTTGCTGAAAAACATCAAAGACCCAAAAGCATATAAAGCATTCCTATTATTCCTATTCAAGGCAGTCTGGGAATGCTTAAGCAGCCCCAAAACATTCAACTCGAAACTGAACATGGAGATGGGAGATTAAAGGTAAACGTAGAAACGCAAAAAAGTAGAATTTCTAGGCAAAAAGCTTAAAGGCAATTTAAAATAAATGCGTTTTAAATAGATGTATCATTCTAAGGGGGTTTAATAGGGGGACGTGTTTGGTACATGGGCTACGTAGGGCCTTCCGGGGAGGACCCGGCTTACACGTATAATTACAAAGGCAAACGATGTCGCTTTAAGTTGTAAATCTTGTAAGACTTGACCTTCAGCATCGATTAGTGCGTGTACATGCCCTGTAATAAGTAGGTCATGGGGTAGGCACAAAAGCCAGAGAAGTACTACAGTCTACAAAGCCATCTGAAGTCGGGTAGAATCTAGCTTTTCAAGCTAAACAACAGGGTATCTCCTAGTCGTGTTACTTTTAAAGCACATCTGACGTGCTCCTACACTGTACCTGTCAAAAAGAGGAATTTTAATCGTTGATTCTACTTACAGTAAATACGTGTTTTACAGGGTAACTAATACTCGTGCTTACCTTACGCCTGCAATCGATTGGCCTGCTATTTTTGACAGCGTGACAACATCTCCGACGTATCCCACGCAGCCAAAAGACGCAAACAACACCTGATGTTGTGCGTCATTTTTAACGATTTTAGAATTTAATGCGTTTCCCCTTTTGCTCTTCTGCTTCTTCTACTTCAACTTGCTGTGCGCTGTTGCCAGAGTGAAGTGAGGCAACAGGGCATGCGACGCGTGCTGTTGATGCAGCCCTTATAGCTTCCCATTCCCTGAAGTTTCCTGGCTGCCAATTGTGCGTCTGCTCTGTTTGTTTATCTAACGAGTAAATACGATTTTAATTAAATGTAAATCACATTGTCAACTCACACACGCACACTGTCTCACACAAACACAGACACACCGCAGCATCTTTTAAAAGTGCCCCAACTCGGTGCAGTGTGGAATGGAGTGGAGGGCAATGTGAAAAGGAGTCGGTAGGAGGGTTAGGGAGGATAAGAGGTGCTGTATTAGCAAGTAAGTTAGGCACCAGCTGGCATTGGTTTCACATGTTTTGTGGGTAAATTTCTACAATGAAATGACAAGAAATTTCTATAGACAGTCACCAACAAAAGTTATGATAACAATAATTATTAAAATATATAAATGACGAAATGTAATTTAAATATGTTTGGAAATTTTCGTAATGAAATTTTTTTTTTTTAATTACTATGGTATTAAAAACGAGTTTTCGTACTACTCCAGCATAATTACTGTTGTTATAGTTACTTGAATTCTAACTAATCCGCCAAAGTTGAGTAATAGTTATATCACAAAATTTGAACTTATTTTAAAACATTTTGCAAAACTTTTTAGCTAACAAGCTGCATGTGCGAATACTGTCGTACGGCACTGTTGGATGCCATTGTCTGTGAAAGTTCACAATGTATACCACACATATACGCAGACTAACACACATATGTACATGTGTTTATACTTCCCGTTGTCGCAGTCGAAGAGAGAGAGACACACACACATACAGAGTCGCACTGTAGCAAAAGCCACAACACCCTTGAGATTATTAATTAAAAGACAAGAAAACATAATTTCTAAATTTACACACATGCTAACAATCTGCACACACACACACACACACTTAAGTGGGGTAGTTTGAGTTTTGTTTTGGTTTATTATGATATTGTTGTACGACAAGCAAAAACATTGGCAAATGCCAAAAAAACACGTGCCAAACTAGAAAACAGAAATCGAAGAGGACAAAAGAAAACCAAAAAAAAACATAGTGTTGTAAAACACATGCTTGAAATTAATTATTTCCTTTTGCACATGGGGCAGCACTGTCACAATACAATTTCACAAAGTCGACTTTTTCAGTTACTACAACGAATTGCTATTATTTTTATTTGCAAGAATAGAAAATGGATCCGAAACCAGATGAAGAAGCGGAACGATATGTCATTGTCTTTGACGTAAAAGCAGATCCCGCAAATCATGTCTCGACACGTCCCGAGGATGTAAGTGCCCGCGTAGTAACTAGAGATAATTAAGCTTAACACTTACTGTATTTTTAGAACGGCGCCGAGTTTCGCAGATTCGTTGTGGAGCTGGGCAGTCCGTTGGATAAGCGCCATTTCATTCGAGCTGCTTTCGGCGGACCAAATGACAGAAACTTTTTCAATCTGGTCGCAGAGCTACGCAGTGGAGTGATCCAGATGGATGAAGAATCCGCAAATGCAGCGAATAACGTTAATGGAAATGACAACGACACGCAGGGCAAAACAGAGACATCTTAAATAATATACAATAGCCATAAATGTAAATAACTTACATACATAAATAATTTTTTTTAAGTGCCTTGCGTACACATTTTGCAATAAGTTGGCAGCCCCCCCCCCACACACACACACAACAATGTCTGCAATTGTGTAAAGAGACACAAATCGAGCAGCTTAAAAGTCGACGGGCGCCATAACCGTTAGTCATTTGATATCACTGGCATATCAACGCTGGCAACATGCCACATCGTCTGCACTTTAAACCGACATGCAACCATTTCCCCACCCAAGCCATAACTCCAATGCTGCAACGTGCAGCATTCCGTCGTTGTTGCCTTGATTAAGTGAGGTTGTGGCGCAGGCAGAAAACTCGCTGCCTGCCGGCTGTAACATGGGCAGACTGCAGCGAAGTTTATAAGCGCAGATTACAGTCCAAAGTAGTTGCATTATTTATGCACAGCTGCGGGAAAGGGACTCAGAAGTCAGGCTGGCAAACTTAAAAATTAGTTACTTGTTCGTTCGAATTGGGTTTTAATGTTTACGCGATAGCAGCGCTGCCAACTGGGTGGAATTAAAATCAATTAAATATGGTCAAACTGCCGGCTAGCTTAAAACAGCGCCAAAAATTAGTTATTAGCTTAGACTACCATAAATTGATGCGTATTTTATGTAAATCAAGTGATACTAATTCCTAATTAGCAATTAAGTTGTTGCAAATGTGATAACTAGCGTGCTTTGTGCAAAATGAATTCACAAGCGATCGGTGTTTGTGACGTCACAGCTGCTTTGGCGTCAATCGTCACCTGCTTATTGGCAGCTTATAAGCAGTGCAAAAATACTAGCATGGTGACACACTATGCAGTAAGCTTGACGAACGATCCTTGCTTGTGACGTCACAAGTGTTACGCTCAGTCTACGTGCATGTCGGTAATGCATCCCACGCTTAAATTGCGTCGCTTCGGTTTGACAGTGTGGAAAACATTTACGGACATTTAACAAGTGCCAATTATATAAAAGTGTGTGTGTCTATGGATATCCAAGCCAAGTTTCTTGGTTGCGCCATCAATTGAATCGATGCTGCCAGTTGCTAAGAGCAATAAAAAGCCAGGTATTTTTTCCATTGACTTATGCATTGCTTACATATACATACATATATCTTTAGACACACATGCAACTGAACGTGTGTAAACTGTTGTGTGTGTGTGTGTGGGTGGGTGTGGAATGTGTTGCGCTTCTTTTTTTTTCTTTTCATTTTGCATTTGAATAGGGATTGTGACTTATGGAAACTCAAAGGCGGCATTGTCATCGTTTATGCCGTCAAAGTGAAAATCCATGCGAGAAATTATATGTCAAAGTTTCACTTTTGATATGCAAAGGCATTTTTGCCCCGCCTTGTCCCTCCTGGAGGTGTGGAGTGGGAGGGGGAGCTCCTCTAGGTTGTGTAGGGAAAAAAAAAGACACGCTCCAGTGACGCACTGACAAAGACACATTTTTCAGGCAACAAAAGGCCACAAGCGTTGGCCAGGCGCGGAGCGTGGGTGGAAAGAGTTCTACCAATTACTCGAGTTACTCGCCCAATGTCTCTCGCTCTCTCTCTCGCTCTAACTACGGCGCCGGCTGCTGGTCCGTAGGATGTCATTGAAACGTATCCGGCCTTTTTAGCCTTTCCCTTTTGCTCCTACACGCTACAGCCGCTCTTAACAGTTAGTTGTGCGTTCTCCGTTGTCCTTTTTTGCTCTGTTTTCGTTTTTGTCTATGTTCTACGACTTGACTGCGCTTCCTATTTGGCTGTTTCCTCTCTGTTGACTTTTCCTTGAGTTCACTGGCGTCTGTCAGTCTCTCCCTTCCCCCCATTCTACCCATCCCCACCGTTCTCCTTCGCCGCAGCATCAGCATTTTCTACGTCTCATCATTCAAAGCTACGTAATCTACCCTACTTTACAGTTGAGAACGTAAAGAACGTTCGTTGCAACTGGTGCGCCATCTGTCGGCTGCGGTTGCGGCCTCTCAGCTGCAGTCTCAATGCAATCCACAGCCATGTTCACGCATACACACACTCATACGCCCTACATATACACACAGGCTGTCTCTTTTACTCCTGCTGCTGCTTATGCAGTTCATAGCAATTCTTCATTCTGTTTGCGCACTTTGGTTAATTTGATTTCGTTACTGCTTGACTTTGATTGCATGTGTGTGTGTGAGCGTGTTGGTTTGTGTGTGTGTGTGTGTGTGTGATCAGACTGCACATTCTTGTCTAACGATTGCATGTGCGCTCTGGTCACACTGTGTCAATCAACTGTCTTTTTCAAGAAAAATTCTAAATTAAACCAAATTTTTATTCAAATCACGTTGATTCACAAATATTGTTAGTGAATTTTCCTGGCAACTAACAATTTTCAAATCACAAATATTTAATAATTAGCTTGAGTTCAGTATGTACCTTAAATTTAACCATTTGCTTGTAATTTAATTGATTTTATTCCAGCTTTGTTCAGTTTTGCATGGGAAAACTTAAAACTACACTTTTTTTTGTAAATAAAATTGTAAAATTTGTGCAAAATTCAATAGAACTTGATTTTATATATGAATTAATTGATTGGCAGCTGAAATACTTATTTAAAATGCATTTACAATAACTCTAATTGGCACTGATTTACAACACGAAAATAGTTAGAATTCATTTATTTCGACAAGAGTTTTGAATTATTCGCAAAGGCATTAAAAAAATACTAGTTGGAAAAAATAAAACTGATTGACGCTGATTGACAGACCGACGTTTAAAATTACCCAATTAGTGTAACTTTTGTGCATAATAAATGGCCGCAAATTTTGATTGCAAAATTTCTTTAGCTTGAAAATGGCGAATGCTCAATAAATATATTGTGAACTCTTCGGTGACCATTTAATTAGCTTGCAACTGAACAGATTTGAGTTGGCTGTGTTTTAGAAGTCAGCTCAATCTGGCAAGTAATTCATCTTTCACTGCTCATGTATAACCAACTTGGCCAACTTGGTCAACGGCTGGCTAATAAACGTTGGGCGTCCCTGTCATGGCGACCATCGTTAGACAGGGCCACAATTTATTGAGTCCATTAAACGCAACATTGGTTGCCACTCTCTGGCAACGCCGGCAGCTCTCACGCGCTCTCGGTCATTTCCTTTCCTCACTCCCGCACTCTCTCTCCGTCTCTCTTGTTGTCTGCTTGACTGTCGCGCTCTGATTGGGATTGAATTTGGGAGTGTTAAGCAGACAAGAGTGTTGGCGTTTTAGCGGGTTTGTAGCTAGAATGGCCAAAACATTTTATTGTAGACCTAAAGATACAAATTTGACAAAAAAAAAACTATCTAAATAATTTCAAAATCATATTAAAGGGGGCTGAACACGCTAGTGACGAAAACAAATTCGTTTATTTGTAAGCTTTATCGCTAAAAAAGGATTTTAAAAAATCTTGTGGCTAAATTGTGTGTATAATAAGCACAGCTAAACACGCTAGTGACAAAAGCAACAAATTAATTTTAAGTGAATGCTACTCAAACCGTATTTAGCTCTTTCTAGCTAGTTTTGGTATCACTGCTACCTTGCAACACTGAGCAGTGTAGCCTGGCGACTTCTTGGTAGGGGTAGGGACTGTGTTTTTGGGGACTGGGCGCCGCGACGCTAGTGACAGTGCAATTTATTGCCTAGCGGTAATTGGCAGTCCAAGTCGAGTCGACTCGAAAGTCGAGTCCATTTTCAGCCCCGTTGCTGCTGCTGTTTATTAATAAATTGTCACTTGCAACTGGTAACAACGATGAAGACGGCACAACAAGCACACACACACACACACTGAGACCATCTCTCACACTCACACACACTTCAATACACACACACAAGTGTGAGGCGGTGTTAAAGTTGCGCCTGCATTTTGTGGCTGCTTATTGAACACATCGTTCTTAACTGTCATGGGCTGTGCAGACCAATCAACTGTTTTCCCGCCAAAAATAGCTGGGTTTTCTATTAATTTATTTAGCTGTATTTTTTGGTATTTTAACGAAACAATTCAGTGGAAACATTTAGTTTACTTCTAGTCAATCTTGAAATATTTTGAATCCAGAAATGAGGCCACTTTTTGGTAAGAGCTGTTGGCTTCTTTGATAGCTGAATTGGCATATTTGTGTTTCTAGCTTTAATTTTAGCGTTTACATAGTTTTTTTTTATACCAGCTGAGCTGGCAGCACTGTTCATGGGGCCCTTGGCGGCAACGTTGCCAATTAGTCGATATCATCGTTCATCGTGGACGTCTGAGCGGCTCTGCTCCTGCTTTGGTCAGCGTCGGAGCTAATCCGCTGTTAAGCTTTATCGAAATTGTATCATTATCATATCGAGAGTGTTTTGCCAATTTTTGGCTCACGGGATACCTGAGGGAAATTTGCTCAGGCTCGAACACATGACCTCACACTTCACTTCCTCCTTTCATCAGTCATTCGACCCCAGCAGCTGCTGCATCTTCTTTTTGCCAATCTCCTTATTATACCCGTTATGTTTAGGGGAAAAGGGTATGCTGTAAGTTCTGGAATGTTGGTAAGTGGCAGAGCTGTCGTGACTAAATACAACAGACCACACCAAATTTGATCCAGTTTGGACAACTATAGCCTATAGCTCCTATAGGACAAATTGGTCGAAAATTTCCGATTCGTATGAAAAAATTCGCACTAGATGGAGTACGCGGTCTTTTATAGTCGGCTCGCTCCACGGTAGCCTTTCTTACTTGTTTTGCTTCGATTTGACGCTAACAAGTTCTCGTAGAGTTCTTTATTCATGGTTCGCATCGACGCGTCTGCGGCTGGACTCTTCTTAGACTAAGCTGCTTATTATCCTTTGGGAGCACAGCCGCACACATGGCCACACACACACCGAGACAGCGATACATACATATGTATTTGTCAACGTTAATTGGATTTTGAAGATGAAAGTAGAATTCTTCTTAAGCTTAAGCATCTTTAATTTTCAATTTCTTGTGGCTGATTCAGTTTCAATTTGTTATCGTGCACAGCGTTGCCAGATATACACAATTATATACATTATTTTTATTAGTTTTGGGCAACAAAAGCAGAAATGAAATTTTTTTACCAAAAAAGAAAGAAATAAAATGATTTTTAGTGAAATGATTATGGCAAATTTGCGGTTTTTATCATCTTTATTTATTTAAGAATTTGTGTCGTTTCCACTGAATGTTAGCTTTGAAAATCTGCTTTTGTCACCAGGTCACCAGGTCACCTTTTAAACCCAACCAACTATTCGTGCTGAATTAAAGTTATACAAAATTAAAGTTCTTTCACAGCCTTAAGCGTATTATTAATGGCTTCCCGAAATTATTTCAGTAGCATTTCTTGCACTTCCTCAGCAGTTAACGGGATTCAGTTCTCCTCAAAGGACTTAAATGAAGCTCAAGGAAATTAAGTGGGTTTTTGGCAAGCAAAGTAAATTTAAGTTGCAAGTAAATGGGATTAAAAACATGAATAAATTTGCAATTTATTTACTACTGCAAAAATTTGCTCATTTAAATATAAATTATGCTTAATTTTGGGTCACTGCTTTAACCCTTGTTAAATTACATTTAAAAATGCAAACAATTAACTAAATTCTAAAAACAAACTAAACTTTGTGTGAATGGCAAAATGTCTGTCAACAGTCTGGCAACTCCATGCACTGCGATGATCTATCAGCTTTCAATTGCTGTGCTTGCAAAAGCGACCGCCCCAGCGCTTAATGTTAATTCCATGGGCGGAAAAAAAGGAGCTGGGGAAGGCACAGGAACAAAAAAGAGAGCACATAACTCATGGTTCAGTAGCTGGAAATGGAGAACTGTCAGAGAAGCGCTCAACCGGGGGAAGGGGAGCGAAAGAGGCAGATTGGAAGGGAAAGAGAGAAAAGCAGACTGAGACAGGTCGACGCTAACAAGCACATTAATAATATCTGAGCGGAGACGTTGAAGTGGCGACCACACCCACTTCACAAGCCCCCAGTCCAGCCCCCTGCTCTCTGAGTGCAAGACGTGGTCGAGCATAAAATGCAGTTAATTAATCATTTGAAGCAAAAGTAGTTTGGTGCTTGATTTATTTTCGGGACCATAAGAAATAACTACGCAACCACAACAAAAGTTAAAGTTTTTTCGGTTATTTTTGTGCTTTTTTTTTGTTTTTGGTATTTTCTTTTATCGGGAATAGGAACAAAGTCTGGCGCCAGTTTCAGATATTAAAAGGCAAAAACGAGAAAGAGAGAAAAAAAAACCACAGCGACAGGAAGTCAATGGTGGAGAAGAATAGGGTGGGGAGGGGAGGGGAGGCGGCATGAAGGATTCGAGTTTCGTAACGAGGCATTGCGTCGATTAATTAAACCGCAAGCGTTTAAGCGGCAAACCGCAGCATCGACATTCAAAGTTTGCTTTAAATTGACTTTCGCTTTTGCCCAAAAAACACACGCACACAAACACACACGTACACATGCACACAGACGAAGCGAGAGTCACAAACACACACATGCATAAATGCGTGGTGGGGGGCGAGTGTAGAAGGGACCGTGTCCCAACGCGACAGAGGCAATCAAATTTCGTATTAATTATGTGCTTAACCAAACACCTCTCCATGTGAGAGCACGAGCCAGAGGGGGAGCGACGGTGAGTGTTTGAGGGAGTGAGTGAAAGGGGGCTATGGGCTGTAAACTGTCAGCTGTGGGTCACGTTGTTTGGGATTATGCGACGATGAGAGCGTGTGAGTAACGAAAATGAGAGAACAACCAAACACGATGAGAGACTATGACAAACACACACGCACACGAACAAACGCATGCACACACACTTACATACATATTTAGTGAGGGATCCCAGCACACGGACAGACAATGTGCACAGTCTGTTGGGCATGCGGGTCAGGGACAGGACAATAATTCTTTGGTTTTCACATTTTGCTGGATGGAAACGGAAAACGGCGCTGTCGAAAATCCTTTTGCGGCTTATGTTCATACGGGCGACACATGTCACGGGTCAGTTGCTTTCACACAGGCTTACAACCGTACCTAAAATCCCCATTCTCCACCCATACCATGCTGCCTTTATTTACATACATATAACACACAGAGTCACACGCACAGACATGTTTACCTGTGTAAGCACATTAAAATACATGTCTATGACGTGTTATTTTGTTTATTGTTTGTGATCAGCTACACATAAGTTTTATACGCTGTTTGAGCTTGCAGCAAACAAAATGTATTACCGTAAACAAAGCAGCTCTGCGGGTGACATAAAGCGGCATGTTATGCACTTTTATCACAAAATAAAATATGTATAAAATATTAAACATTCCTATTAAAAAAGCCATTGGCAAGCCACACACGCTTGCGCTTTAAACGCCGCTGTCTGGCCACACTACGCGAGACTGACCAGTGTGTACACACCAACTTCAACCAAACCAAAATGTAAACAAATCAACAGCAGCAGATGAAGAAGGGGAAGAAACAGCGCACACAATGGAAATCAAAACAAAATGTAAACAAAACCGCAGTGAAAAAGGGAATACGAAAATAATAGAAGTTGCACGACAAAAAGCTAAAAGTTATGCACTTTTTTAAGTGAATATGATTGCATTCTAATGTCAGTCATAAATTAACAACTTGCACGCAATGCAACGGCATTTCCCCCCAACCCACTCTATTATAAGCCCCGTGGCAACCACACACGTGTTGTCTCCCTCGCACTGCTGGTGGCATTACGTGACAGGAGTATGTGAAACTTTTCAACTTGAACGAAAATTTATATGCTGCAACGAAGCAAAAAGAAATAAATAAAAAAAAGCGTTAAAGAATGTGCGAAAAATTCACCGAGCATAGGAATAGAATGGAGGGAGGGGTGGGGTGGGGAGAGAAAAGGGCAAGGAAGGGGGAAACAGATCAGACGGCGGCAGCGTTGTGGGAGTTACAGACATTTTGTGCGGTTTCGCGTGCCACTCGAAATGTGGAACGTGTCTTTGGCTCCTGCTGTGACTTTCTCAGCAGCTTCTGTGTTGCTGCAACACGATGACGCAGCTGCCAGGCACTGGTAGTGTGTGTGTGTGTGTGTGCTTGTAAAAGTTTAATCGCTTAATTTTCATGTTGATTACAATTCTTTATATTTATCGTTTATCGAAGCGCTCAACTTAAGCGCTTTTGTAATCAGTGTTAAAAATCGCAGTGATATGCATACTAAAAGTGGTAGAAAACATCGATAAGTCAGTGTAAGTGTGTGAATTTCATTGAAACCTTATTAAAGTGACACTTAAATTGTAGTGTTTAAATCAAAGTTCAGTATTTTATAATACTTTTAATACTTTTTATAACTTTTTTTAATTAAGTCGAGTTGCTTTGCGATAGTTTTGTGTAGATTGGGCAGCACTTTTTATCGAGCAGCGTAGTGTGTGTAGCCCTGGCTCAGCAGGGCTTTCAACTCTCTTTCTAATTGTGCTCGTACAACTTACAGGACGTCAAAAATATAATAAAAATTTAGTTAATTTTTGCCGTATAATCGAATTCTTATTTAAAATGGCGTACGAGTGCAAGATATTAAACATGCCGAGCGATAGTAAAACTGGAAGGGTTGGTATCAATTGAATTCTTATAGTTTTGTAAAGTTTTGAACCGTTTTGCCGTACCCTTTCTTAACCTAACTTCTTAGGTTATACATTACTATTTGGATATGCAGCCAATGACAGCGGAGGAGCGTCGCTACAATCAGGCTATGCAGCACCGTGCCATGATTACGGTGCGTCAAGTGAGTCCACGTCCCAAGAAGCTGGTGACCGTTGTGATTGGTGCCACAGAGATGCCATGTGATCTCGATTTGTTGCAACGCACCACACAGTTCTTTGTGCGCGGCAAGCCAGGCATGGCATACGGTCTACCCTCTTGTCATGTGAGCCTGGAGGCGTTTATAACCATCTACAAGTGGATGGCCACACCGGACGATGTGGTGCCACCGCAGCTTCTCATGGGCGTCTATCGTGCCGCCATCTATCTGAAGATTAAGGTGCTACTCGAGCAGTTCAGTGAGAAGTTTCGTGATTCGACTGTGGCACGCGAAGAGATCGGTTTCTATATGTTCTTTGGTCTACACAAGATGAATCACTATGTGCCATTCCGTAAGATTTTGCATGTCAATCGTTTTTTCCTAACCATGATTGGGACAAAACAGTATTTGGATTTGTGGCCAAATGCGCTAATCAAATTGTTGAGCTCATCGAACATTTGTGTGAACTCGGAAATTGAGGTGCTGCTGGCCGCCGTGCTGTGGCTCTTCCATGACTATACAACACGTCAAGCGCATGTGATGGAGCTGTTGGCATGCATACGCTTTGATAGCATTCCATTGGAGGCATTGATACAATTGCGTGAACAATGCACATCGAATTTGATGACACAATTGCTATTCCGTCCGGAATTTGAGATATTTTTGAAGCACGCACCATCGCTGAACAATAACATACGTTACTGTAATCGACGCATTTGGATTTATGATGCAACTTGTAATTATCATCATGATGCCCATTGTTTGAGGCGTCACTTCATCACTGTCGATCAGTTTGTTAAGTTCCAGAAGCGATTGCGTACTGCTCCAAATCTCCACTGGTGGAATCGTCATCAGCTTAATCCGTATATGCACAGCTGTCGCAATGAGGAGTGTCGTCGCTCGCCCAGAGCGGTGTACAGCCATGCAAAAAATCAAAATTAATTGAAGCCGTCACAGCGCGTTCAAGACATGAGGAAGGTTACAAAGCAAACAAATCGCTTATCAATCAACACTCAATCAGTTGCCATCAATTGATCAACGATCTGACAATCAACTATAGACCAGAGAAGTATTATCAATCACTGGCTCAATTAATCAATTCTCATGCATTTTGACTGCCCAACACATCAATCAATTAATCAATCAAACACTCAAACACTTAAACAATAGTTAACACCGAGCACTTAGTTAACATAACCACACATTCAAAATAATCTGCCTAATTCTTCAGAAACCCAAAACAATATTATCTCAGTTTATTTGTAACCTTAACTCAACATTAATTGAATAATAATATTATATAAATATTGCTAACTCGGTGGTGTGTTTTCACTTTAACACTCAAATAATCACACACATTTCACCTAACCTCAGTTTTCATGGTAATTTTGCTAATTTTGTTTCGATCTAAGACACACCTTTTTAATCAATAACTTAAACATTAATCAACATAACTTTTATGGTGTTGGTAATATGAAAAGTAGCTTTAAATAGTTACTAAATAGTAATGTCTGATTAATCCTTCCTTCGTCACCTAGCAGTTTAGGATAGCAGTCTTTAGAAGCAGTGACAACACTGCTTCCTAGACCAATGCCGTCTATAAACTGCTTTCTTTTATAGCTGCAGCTCGTTTGCGTATGATATAACCCCTGTAATCATATATATTCTTGTCCATCAGTATGAGAGTAGCTGATGTGTCCAGTTTTCTTCGTCTTTCTACAACTTTCTTGTCGTTTGAGATGTCTCAACCAAATTGAGAAGTGTTGTTAATGGTGCAGTTGTTAATAGGCTGCCCAAATTTAATCAGGATCGTTTAACTATATCATAAAATGTATATACTTAGCTCCCATTGGACTGATCGGTCCCAAAATGAGTGATTCGTATTTTTATTGTGTATTGTGTATTGATATAACTCAATCAAACTAACACAGTTTGCATATAGGGGGTTTTTATATAACTTCACAAGGTTAGGTTGGGTTCGAATTACTATATCCAATCGCTTCATAAGCCAAATCGTTCTTAAATGGGCGATTTCTAAGAGAAAAATGTACTGGTTATTCCATAAAAGGCACATATCCTATGGCTATAGCTAAGCATATCTATTATTCCATATATCTTACTATATCCTTAAGCTTTCCTAGTATGGAACGTGATAAAATATATGGTATGAAATGGTATGGTATGATATGGTATGGTATGGTATATATGGTACATTGGTCCAAAAACAATACAGAGTATTTTACAGTCGTTAATTCCAACCTCTACACTTCCTATCAGTTTTCATTGTGCGCTTGGGACAGACTGAAGCTGCTACATGTCGTTGCCACATTGTTAAAACTTTTTTTAATCAGCTTGGGAGCTCAAAGTGACTGTGTGTGTGTGTGTGTGTGTGTTGGGATATGGGGATTACGATTGCTGGAGATATATGGACAGCGGTTGTGTAACATTTTGGAATCAAGCCCTTTGATGTAGCCACATTCCGCAGACATTGTTGTTTGTTTGAGAAACGTTACAAGTTTCACATCCATTAACGGTACGAGGGGTTAAATATTTTTTTCTGCTAATTGGGATTGTTTTTTTGTTTGAGTTAAGTTAAGTTGAGGAGTTGAGTGTGCGAGGTCAAGTTCGGCATTTTGTAATTAATCATTTTCTGATTTGCACTGCGAGTGACAGAAGTGCCCAAGGGCAGTGGGCGTAGGGGCGGGGTCCGTTAGGTACCGCCTCTGCCGTTGTTTGGCGCATTTTCCGGGGCATTTCACGCGCCGTTAAAGTTTAATCGAAAAAGTATTTTTGTGGCCAATGAAAATTCCAATAACGAAATTCCAACAACAACAAAATTTGTGGAGTGAGTCAGAGAGAGCGAAAACTTCTCTTTCTCTTTCGTTTTGTGTTTTCCTTTTTCATTTCTTTTTAATTTTTTTTTTTTGTGTGTTTTCTTTGCCTTGTGCTCGACAATCAAAAAGTTGTTGGCCAGGTACGCACTCCCACACCCCCCCACACACCCCCACACACGTAGTTCCTTTTTGGCCAAACAGTTTGTGATGAAGTGCAGCCTGCAATTGACAGCAGTCGCCGCTCAAAACTGTGGCCGAACTTTTGTGCTTCATTTGAGCAAAACTTTGCATCTAAACGCGCAATTAAATCACGAACAAAAAATGGCTAAATTCAAAAGTTTTGATGGCAAAGCTCAAACACAGAGACAGCTCCACCTGAATGGAACTATGGGAATTTAGCTCAAATGACGAAACTTCAATGGAAAGCAGGCAGTGTGCAGTTAGACCCTGTACTTTGAAAACGAAAACAGTAAGAGTCTTTGAGGTTTGTGGGTGAAGGAGGTTACAATTTTATGTCCTTTATCAGAAATATTTTATAGCCTACGCTGCACGCTTATCAAGCTTTAATATTTTATCTTATTTTTTTTATTATTTTAATTTTTTTTTTTATTTATTTTTTTTATCTTATTATTTTAGCACTCCAAATCACGCATCATACATTTTTAAAAGATGCCTTTATTTTTTTTTTTTATATTAAAATTCTTTATATTTTCAACTAAAAAAACTACAGGGTCTTTTTCAGTCAGCTCACTCCACTCATGTCTCTTTTGGTAGATTGTTATTGCTGTGTTTGAAAACAAAACTTTAGCAATTTCACAAAAAACCAAAACACCATAAAATATAGTTGCATGTTTTAGCTTGAAAATGGCTAGAAAACATGTTTAGGCAAAACTTTTGATACTTGCAAGTTTTTCATAATTTTCTTAAGATTGGAAAATTTTGTGGTATTAACTTAGTTTTTGGAATAGAGAAATCTGAAATCAGAGTTGCTTTTGTTTTAGTTGTTCGTTGATTGTTTATTCAGAGGATGTCAACGACTTTGCTACATTTAAATCGCATTCGTTGGACACAAATCTCTGAAAATCAAACACAAAGAGATTTAAAAAAATTTTTAATTTGTTTTCTGGCCATTCATTGAGATCGACAAAAAAGAAAAGCAAAAATAATCATTAGGATTTTTCACTTTTGAAATCTTGGAATAACCAAAAATAGAGAAAGCATTAACGTTGATCAAAGCAGATGGCGCCCAAGGAACCAGAACCGCATTTGGTGGCACAAAAGCTGAAGACGAAATCTCAGAATCAAAATCAGAGTCGAAACCAAATGCAGGCGAAGGCGAAGCGGGGAAGTGTCCTGAGTGCCATTGAGGACATACAGCGCTTGTAAGTTCAGAGCATTAGTCTTCAGAGGTGTATGGAAAATTGTTTAGTATTTAATGGTTAGCTTTAAATTGTTAGTAAAAAGGTTATAAAAATGTTATTTAAAAGCCTTTCTCAGTTTAAACCCTTAGACGCTTGAGTTCTATACATTTATTTTAAAATATGATATAGTACTCTGACTTATCTATACTATAAGATATAGTACTCTGATTTATTTACCTATATGATATAGTACTTCAATCCTTACAAAAATTGGTTCTTCACTTCTTTTAATGTGAGAAATAATTATATATAACTTACTATACAACATTTTGTGGTTCTACTGGTTTTCAAATGATTAGTCCTATATTTGCTATATATTATAGTTCTCTGATCTTAAATAAATCTTTTATAGAACATCTAAAGCCATACTGTTCACACAATCTGTAAATTTACTTACTTTATATAAATAGATGAAAGATTTAGGTCCTATAACTGTTTTGATATAGTAGTCCGATCTATACCAAAATTGGTTACTGGGTGTGAGACAAAATTAAGCACTTATTTTAGTAATTTTATTAATTTAATCCGATTTTTTAGTGTTGATTATAATCTTTAAAAATTTATGATTGAAACATTTCTTTGCTTAAAAATGTTTCTTATGCTTAATTTAACTTTGTGTCTTAACGTTTCTAGTCTGATACATTTATTTAGTTCGTCGAACAGTAGACAGTCTGTACCCAGAACAGCTTCAAAACTCCACTTTTTACTTTACCTTTTAACTCCAAAACCTACGCTTGTGCTACTTGATGATCAGTTTTATTATTATAGCCTTCTGTAGTCCACAATCGAACCACAGCCTCTTTTGTGTGCCCATGTACAGGGTCTGAAGAGCTAAAATTCGTTGAGGTTTTTTGTTGAAATGTTTGATGATTTTCGCTATGATCTCGACCGACAGAACACCCGATGCCATTGTGCAGGAGTTTGATCGCATGGTGGAGCACACTCAGCGACATTTCAACGAGGAGACCCATATGCCCTGTACCAAAGTAGCCAACCAGTTGATGCGCTGTCTGCGTCAACATCAACAGGAATCGTATATGTGCTTCGATGTGATGGAGGAGTATCGCACATGTGTTGGCCTGGCCACACAGGGCTGGGTGGATCGTCTGGCCGAGGAGGAGGAGCAGCGAAAGAATCCACAATTATTGCCGGTGGTGCCACCGCAGTCAACGCCAGCGCCAGGCGCAGAGCCACTAGTGGTTGTTACCAAGGAAGTGCGTTCCAGTGGACGCAGTTGGTACAGGCCATGGACTTGGATGCGTTAAAGTTCAAGCAATCAAATTATGAAATCACAAATATTCCACTACACGACACAACCCACGACACACGCTCAAAATTACAGGGCATCGCCATTTGGTATGTGGTGCATGCCCCATTTGTTTCTTGCCCCATGGATAAATCGTTTTACTAATTAAACAGACGGCGTCTCGCCGCATCCACTTGAAGTTGCACGTTTCCTATTTAGCCAAAAAAATAGAAAAAGCTGAGCAAACCCAACCGCAAAAGACCCTGTTGCAGTGGCTCTGTCAAAATAAAACTAAATATTTTATACTTTAATTTATTTTAAATATTTATTTATTTTTTAAAAATTTTAATAATTTTTTCAAGTACCCAAAATACTCCATTTACTTGACCCTATGTACTCGTGCAGCTACAGGGTCTATTGGGTAAAGAAAAAGTTGAAGTAAAGTAAGCTAAATATTTGTGCAGCACTTGAGCATGTTGCATGCCTCACAAACTTGCCCCACGGCCAAATTTTTGGAGAAAGCCAAGCAGGTAGAGTGGGGTGAGTGGGGAGACTGCTGGAGTTGGCTTTCAAAGTTGTCCTCTCTATTCATTCATTTGAATGTCTACATCATCTGCCAGCTGCTGCTGCACACACTACACTGTGTGTGTAGGTGTATGTGCTGCGTGTGTGTGTGGCAAGGACCTGAATGCATCCTGCCTGCCTCACGGCGCTGCAATTTGCAATAAAAGTAAATCTGCTGCAGCTGCACAGCTGAACAGAGTTCCTGCGCCAGCTGAAAGCTGATATAGTACACACACACACACACACACATACACCTCTCCCTCCCACTCCTTCGGACTGCACACATGTGTGTGTGCGGTTTCAGGTTAAAAGCCTTTTGGCCACGGTAAGCAAACATTAGAATTTATTAAATCCAGCTCAGCGCCAGTGTTGTCTGACTTTAAATAGCCAAAAAAATAGTTTTTTAAATGCTAAAAATTTAAAAAAGAGCTAAGCAAAAATATAAATATTTTTTAAGCCACAAAGCCTTAAAAAATAAATTAAATAATTTTTATTTATTTAAAAAAAAAATTTTTACTGATTTTGAGTTTAAAATTCAATTTATGTGCCACATTTGGCTATAAATTAGCTAAGTGGGCAGCGCTGCTTGGCTTTACCAAAAACCGGCCAAAAAATACTACTTTGGCACAGTGCACACATACCCTGTAAATTTACTGGCCATTTAATCAGCTACAAAACACTTGAAATTTATACAGCAAAATTTTTAACATTTTTTGTACAAGTCTGACTGTAGATACCCTGTAAATGCCCACTTGCTATGCATGTATTAATCATACTACAATTTATTTTCTTTTGCTTGCCAAAACTGAACTCATAAATTATGGATTACGAGCATGCATTTTAATGGCAGTGCACTATCGTAGAATACCCTGTAAATAACGAGTTTTGTGTATGCCAAAAAATTTATTGAAAAATTGCAACTTATTTTGCCAAACTGCATGCATGGTTTTGCGTGCGCAAATAAGTGAACTTGTGTAATACCCTGTAATTTTAGAAAATGTATTTTTAACATGAAAGTAACTAGTTAGTATGCTAGTTAGTTCGTAACGGTGTAAGTAACCATTTGGGGGGTGTTAGTCAATATGCTCGCCATGTGGATACCCTGTAAATAGCTGCAAACATGCATTTATTGGATCAGGTTTCCTTTTTCTTGTCACACAGCTCTGTTGATTAGATAGAGATGCATAAGTTTATAGACTGATTGACATATAGATACCCTGTAAATATATGTGAGTGGTAGGGGCATAGCCTTTCGTTTGTCTTTACAGGGCATATATTTTCAAACCCTTTCTTCTGCTCAACTTGAAACTTGCCATGTCAACTCTTTCAATTTTCAAAAACTACAGGGTATAGAAAGAAAAATTATTGCATATAAAACTCACCTGTCTAGTGAGTGAGTGAGAGCGATAGACTGTGTGTGGGTGGAGACGGAAGACGGTAGGTAGGAGATAGAGGGAAAGACAGACCGGAGGCTGTAAATGTTGCAGGACAAAGAAGGCGGGCAATAAACTTTTGGGGCGCTTTTGCCATGTGTGTGTGTGTGGGGGGGGTGGGGGGGGGGCCACGCTCACAGATATACGCACTCCATAGCCTGCTAAAGATTTGTATTATCTTTTCATGCACACCCACATGAGTACAGTTCATGGATGCACACACCAATAATCCAACATTGCTTTTAGCATCCTCAAAACCCCATAAAATGGTAGGCAACAAATAAAAGTTGCTAAAAAGGCTGATAGGATAAGGGATATGAGAAATAGCTGACAGTTAAAGACCCTGTATTATGCGATCTGTATAAAATTGGTTAGTATACTACTAAAAGTATTACAAACACAGAGTGGGAGTTTTTTTTTAATATAGCTCAAGCTAATCAGTGATAATTCCCATGGAAACTATATACTATAGTAAAAGTAAAATCTATGAAGTTCAACAAACCTTATAAGCACTTTAACTCCAGTTGCTTACCGGGTCTAAATGGAAGAAATATGAAAAAGTGGAGCTCACAAAATGCCTGCGAAAAGCCAAAAGAGTTTTCGACCAACAGCAAAAACAACAAAAACATCAGTTAGGGAAGAGCAGGGGAAACTCGACCCAACTCACACATTGACCAAGGCACATCGAAGATAGATATGAAAATATCTCAAGATATGCGAAATGAAAACGGTTTGAGAGTTATTGAACAATGAAACACTCAGGCAATGAAAGATGAGCATTTGAGATACAATGGAAATTGCATTTGGCTTTCATTTGAGATCCAAATAATTCTTTAAACTTTATTACCAAAAGATGTATGCAAATTTCTAGATAAAAGCCAAAATAATTAAACTTAGAGGTAATGTAAAAACTGTGGCATAAAATAGACAAGAGAAGAGTAAATTTATTTATTTAAAAATTCTTGTAAATTACAAAATAAAATTATATGTGATTTAATGGGATTTTTCGCTTAAGATTTGGTACAAAATAAAATAATAAACTTCAGTATATATTTTTTAAGAGTTTGGCTTTTTTTGTGGAAGTTTTAAGTTTCGTGGAAAAAGTTTTATAAATATAAAAGAAGAATTTTTTTGTTCATATTTTTAAATCGCTTATGAAGATAACTGTTTATTAACACAACCCTTTTGTAAAATTTCAAACTTTTCCAATGTTATGCTTTAAAAAAACTGTCGAATAGCAAACCAATTTTCCATTAGCAAATTCTTCAAAAAACTTTGAGTTTTTGCTTATCAGCAAACTCGCATTGATTGGAAACTGTAGACCTTAAATGTCTTTAAGATTTGCCTCTGTATGTTTTTGGCTCTTAGTAATATCTCTCAACTTTAATCTGTAATCCCTAATGGTCTATCATTGCTTACCGTCTTTCAAGCTGGCCCAAAAGCTGTTTTCAGGCATATTTTTTTGGTAGAAAAAAAAAAGAAAAAAAAAAATAACGAACGTCGACATTGACTTAATAAAAAGAAAAAGAAAAGGTAAAGAAAAAGGTAGAATAACGAAACTGGCAACAACTTAAAGCAACAACAACAAATCACAGTGTACTCAACTACGGCAACCTGTGCGCGCCACGCCCACTTTACTCCTTTAGCGCCCCCTCGTGGCAAGCGACGACCCCAGCTGCCAGAACCCTTGAGTTTATGCTCGTTTAGCTGTGTGTTTTTTTCGGTGTTTTACTTTTTTTTCGTTTCGTTGATACCCTGTAAGCGTGCGATGTACAACAAAGGGTTTGCAGGGTGGCAGATGTGTTAGGTATATTATTTTACATAATAAGAATTACTGACTTCAGACAGGTAGTTACTATGGGTTGTAGGTTATAGTCGTGAGCTTGGCTAGGAAAGCTCAGGCTTTTCATGCTAATCATTGGTTTATAATTTATTTATTCTATAGGACCATTATGATATAGTAGTAGTGGTACCTTCTCATCGCAAACTTAGTGGAATCAGCTCAATAAACAAATCCTTTTTCTTTCCAATCACTGATTTTAAGATGGATAAATCCTATATAGTATAGCCCATGGTATAGTGTTCCGATTCGTATTGAATCTAGTCGGTATAAGTATATTTAATCATGTTATACACATTATGTTCCATTAACAAACTATTTTGCCCCAACAATTACCAACTTTTGTAAGATCAGTTTCAATGGAATCCAAATATATATATGTAGACTAATTGAGGAAACTTTTTGCTAAGGAAAAATCTTATTTACTGCTCTACACCAATTGATTTCTATGTAAAAACATTGACTGACATAAACAGGCTTAGTTGTTAACAATTACAGGGTATTTCTAAGTCGTCAGCTAATGGTTTGCGCTAGCAAAAGGGTAAAGGAGTCTGTGTATCTGTGTTTTTTTTTTAGTCGCCGTCGAAACATCGTGGCATAAAGATTATTATGAAAGTATTTTACTAAGCTTTTCGTTCGTGTCTTGCACTTGCACTGGGATAAGGGTCGTATTGCGGAGGGAGAGAGGGTGGGCTGGTTGGTTAGCTGATCCACGTATGTACATACGTTAGTATCCAGGTGTATCCATCTCTGTCATGCCATTTGGCTGGGCACTCTTGAGGGCTTAAGTGTGCATGCATTACGGAATGTATGTACTCCGGCAACATTTACGACTCTACGAGTAGACAATTTCACGTATTCCCATCCACAAACATTCACTTGCAGGTGTACTCGTATGTATACATAACTACCTCGTAATCGTACACGGTATCCAGCTGCAGGTAATTTATTACCGTACTGTATTATATTTGATTTCACATTTTGCAATTTCAATTAAAAAACACACAGCTGCAATCTTTTTGAGCTACTTGATTCACGGCTCATTTGGCACACTTTCAAGTGGGTCAGTATCTCAGTGTACTTCAATGTCGATAACAATTATGTTTCAAGCGAAATTAACAATCGATTTTTAATAAGCAAAGCTTTCAAAGAGCCCTCCATAAAGGTTTATGCTTTTCTGTACCCCATTTGAACTTGTTGACGAAATGTTATAAGATCTGTGGTCTTCACCTTCCAATAAATAATACCTTTAATCGATTTTTTGCTAAATTAACTATTTATCGATATTTTTATCATAAATCGACTCAAATGGAATGATAACAACTATCAGTAGAAACCAGTTCATCGGGCATATCGATAGCATTGGTTACATATCGATATAATCGACTGCATATCGAGACAATCGATGTAATCGATAATATGCCGATAACCTCGTTAGCATATCAACTTATTCCATATAATCATTAGTATATCGATAATATCGATTACATATCGATAGAATCGATTACATATCGATAATATCGTTTGTATATCTACGCCTTGGAATACATATTGACAACTTTGCATATCAATTTATTCCTTTGAACAATAGTATATCGATAATATCGATTACATATCGATAGCGTAGTGTTTGTCACTTAACTTATTTATTCAAACTAAAATAACTGCGTTTTTTCAATAGCACATCGGTAACGCTTCCTGCTTCATCGTTTCAAAAAAGATGAATAATGTTTTCAATAGTGAATTTAACATATCCTTCAGAGCGCAATGCTATCGATAATAAATTCCAATTTCTGCCAAAAACGCTATCAACAAATCTTCAAGGATGTCAAAAACACCTTGTATTCAAATGTATTCCACTATCGCTGATTTATGCCAAACTATTTGGTTGCTCGCTCTAAGCTGGTTTCGGTCTGTAGATGCGAGTTTTTTTTTGGGAAAAGAACGTAGTGGATGTAGAATGCTTAAGGGGCTGAGTTTTTTCTTGTTGCACTCAGTCAAATTTCATATGGTTTTTTTTTGGGCCCGTTGTAGACCGCGTAATGTTGAGGAGTAAGAGGGTGCTTAAGGGGTTTCGGAAAGAGCGAGACTATAAAAGGTATAGAACAGAACAGAAAACTTGTAAACTACTGAAGTTATATTCAGCAAACTCAACAATTTTTGTAGCGTATACGATTTTATGTAAAAACTGTAAGTACAGGGTCTTTTGCAGTCATGCCTGCTAGTCTTTAGCATTTTTTCTTACTACTTTTTTTGGTGCTGTCGCTGAATTTGGCATATGGCAAACTATTGTAGAACAAACAGCTTCGGAAGCCAACAAAATATGCCCTTTAAACAAACCGCGTAGTGGGTATGTTGTATCAGTGCTAAACAATATAAAATTTCCTTTATGGTAAGTTAGCTCAGTAAACTAACTTTATAGTGAACTTAAGCTCAAATCTTCTACAGTAAACAGGGTCTAAACGCTACGCAACACTCACATTAAAATCTCTTTCCCAGCTACATATATTGTGTGGCTGTCCGCAGGGTATCTGTTAGTCGTTAGTCCTTTGCTTGCCTAAAGTTTGTTGGTTTTTTGATGAAGTGAAATGAAATAATGCAAAGCTGTTGCATAAGTGCATTTGTCTGTTGTCCTGGCAAGCATTTGTTTCACGCCAATGCCAACAACACCGCGAAACAGGACGCCTATGGCTGTCAGAAACGTCGACAACCGCACGTAGCTGTACCCTCTGTGCAGCTCCACGGAGCACTTGTTTTCAACGGAATCAATTTGGCGTAAGAAGTTTCTCACATTTTGGACCCAGCAGCTGGGAATACAAAGGGTATGATGAGTTTATTGCACTAAAAATTAACCATATGCTAACTAAAACTAATTTAAGTGCTCTAAAAATGACAGTAGTTGCCTTTAAACAAAGCTACATACATTGCGTATACGTAATTCTTACTGCACAGGGTCTCTTTAAGTCGCTTTGCAACGACTGCTGCACTGCCTACTAGTTTTTGCTGTCATGTGCAGGAGCAGACGTCGCAGTAGCATCAGTTCAAGGACCATAAGGACCAAGGAACCCGGGGACTTTTGGACTTGAAGTTGGCTTTTAGGGTTTTTCAGGTTTTGTACAGTTTTTGGTTACTGGTTTGGTTTTGGGTATTGAGTTTGGGTTATGTGTTCAGATTCGCATTCGGGCTGCTTTGTTTCTCTTACATGTGGCGCAATTATGCCAGGACTCGACTCCTGTTACCACTGACTGACTGACTGGCTGAGTGACTCCCCGACCCTAACTCTATTTAACCCCGTTGCCTCACCTCGTCGGCTCTATTAATCAAAAGTTATACAAAAAGCCAGCGAACTGCTGTTACCACAAGAATTCTGTGCTCCTTGTTGCTGCTGTTGTTTTTGTTGTTGTTGTTTGCAATTTAACTTTGCTAGCAGTTTGGGCTCAACATGAGTTCAAGTTGTCGTGCTTACAAGTGCGTCAAACAGCAGGACAGAGACGGCAAGAGTCAGACAGAGAGAGGGGTGGCTTGAGTTGTGGCATAAAAGCAGATATAATATTTTATGAAAGCCCGCCCAGCTCACAGCTCATAGCTCCCAGCTCCGATTGCGCAGCTATAAATAAATAAAGCAGCCAAACACAATCAAAAACCAATGAAGCAAACCAGTAGCAACCGCAAATGACACGAGCGGCACAAGCCGTAGCACAAGGATTGCCTTATCAGCTCTAATCTTCATCATCATCAACATGGTCATCATTATCATGGCATTCCCAGTCGAACGTTACGGTCATTGGCTTCTATAATCCTTCGTCCATATGAGCTGCTTTCCATTCACTTGGTTGACTCTGTTTGTCTCAGATCGAAACAAATCACCAAATCGACTCATCACTTGCTCTTTAACTACATTTTTAAGCCTTTCAGTTGTTTCTCAAGGCAAAAGTCTTTTATTCTTAAACGTCATTTTAATGACATTGTTAGCAGAGGTGAGTCGACAGCTCATGAAGTTTGAAGTATTTTCCAAGTGTTCCTTAGACTTCAGTCGCGCGAAACGACTTTTAATGACCTTGTACACAGAGGACTCCGTGGGCATTATTTTCATACAAATATGTGGCAGCTATGGCACATAGTTGTACGACAAAAGCTGGTTGGTAT
This sequence comes from Drosophila acutilabella, assembly GCA_035046005.1. Classification (NCBI taxonomy): domain Eukaryota; kingdom Metazoa; phylum Arthropoda; class Insecta; order Diptera; family Drosophilidae; genus Drosophila; species Drosophila acutilabella. Next base: position 5,403,860 of record JAWNOK010000020.1, read on the forward strand.
AGTTATAGTCATGATATACTCATAACATGTAAGTTTATTTCGGATCTATCAACTAAAACTATAAGTCTTTAAACAAATTTCACTATTTCGAACGATTTGTCCTATGGTAGCTATAGTATATAGTTGTCCGGATATAAATACGGATCATACTTGGTATTGTAAGGTGTTTTAAATATGTGAAAATTGATAATGAATGTAATGTTAAGTAAGTTATGTTTACTAGTGATTAACAAGTTTTGTCTAGGATAAAAATCGATGATATCGAGAGTTAAGAACCTTCGGACAGGATGATACTAGGATATGACTGATCTTGATAACCTCTCTTCTTCTGGTAACTGTGATGAGATGCAGATGTGTTCTGATCTTATCATGTTAAATAAAATCTGAAGATAAACCAACCACCCAAATCTAAAAACATACGATTTTTTTAAGTTTACAGTATAGAAATCTATAATAATGCTTTACTGCTTTAATATGGTAATTTGGTCCTGATACTTCTAGTCTTTCCAAAGTTATGAAAATTTATTATTTTTTACCGCATAGATAAATAAATAATTTATCACATAACTCATTAGTTTAGAAGATTTGCATTAAATTACTTTAACATTTAATTGAATTAACTAATTAGTTATCTAGTGTAAGGTGTTTTAAATAAGTGGATATCAAAGCGATGGTCGATAGATCTTTAAGCAAGTTATGTAGGGCTGTCTAGGATAAATATCGGTTATTTAGTGTTAAGAACTTTCGGACAGGTTGACATTAGGATAAGCCTGATCTTGATTCCCTCTCTTCTTCTGGAAACTATGATGAGATGAATTCTTGCCCTGCGCCTGCTCTCATCTTGTAAAAAACGTACAGGGTCCAAGTAGGCGTCTGGGTAGACATCTGGGTAGTGCTCTAGGCACAAAGCCCTTTAATTCTCATTCTATTGTTACAGCTGAGCAGTAGAACAAGCTAAATTTGTTTTCGAAATTTTTACTTCAAACATTTGAAAAGAAATTTGTATTATTTTAATAGTCTTGATATAATTTTGCCAAAAAGAAAAAAAGAAAAATGGAATTGGATCAATACTTACCCGATGGTGTGCAGGATTTGTACGAGCGTGTGGTGAACATAAAGTTGCAATCTCCATGGCGTGCACAACATGAGGAAAGGGGAATATTTGATGTAACTTTGGAACATTATATCAAGCCATTGTTTCCGATTATTTACAGTTGTCTTATTTTTTACGCTACTTTTGCTTTGGTAAGTGCTTGATGGTACCAATGAAGACACGGCTAAACCGATTCTTTCAATTCAGGGTTATCAGGTTATTGAATTTATTCAACTAACGTTTATCAAGAGGCGATTGGGTTTTGTGTTGAGAGGTCGTATGGTTTATGGCTTTGGCCGCACTGCAATGCGTTTTATTCGTTTGGTTGGCGCTCTGGCTATGATTATCAATTGGTCGGCGCTGCTCTATAGCCTTATAGCGGTATGTTATCGATAACATCGATAGTTAACAATCGGTTACTTTTAGTTTTCATGCTGTGTACATTTTTTAGTCACACTTTCCATTGTGTTGTGTTGTAGTGGTTGAAAAGAACGATATGGTAATCACAGAGTTGCCAGATCGTTTACAAATTGTAGTTAGTTGGTTTTTTAAAGCGCTTATACTTGTAATATCCATAGCTATGTCCATATTGATAACCATTGCAGCTTCTATTTTGAAAGTTATACACTAGCTTTAATTTTTTAGTGTTGCCACGTTTTAACAATTTCAATAGCGTAAAGCCAAGTATTTTTACTATAATGGTATATACTAGAGTTGTCTGTATTATGACATAAGACACCGCAATCTAAAAATGAGTAAAGGGGTCTATTAAGTTTGCCAGAAGCCAGATGTGCGTTAAAGTTAGACAAAATCTTTTCCGACCTTCTAAAGTATATATGTTCTTGATCAGCATCAACATCCGAGTTGATATAGCGATGTCCGTCCGTCTGTCTGTTCGCCCGTCCTTCTGTTTGTCCGTCCGTCTGTCCGTTTCCGTTTATTTGTCCGCCCGTGCGTCCGTTTGTCCGTCCGTCTCTGTCCGTCCACCTGTCCGTTTGTCTGTCCGTCCACCTGTCCGTTTGTCTGTCCGTCTATCCGGCCGGCCGTCTGTTTGTCCTTCCGTCCTTGCGTCTGTTTGAGCACCTGGATCTATTAAACTACAAGAGCAATAGCCATCAAATTTGGAATGAAAGTCCGTTTATATGTCAGGCAGGTTCAGTTTATTTCAAACTTTTGCCACGCCCCCTACCGCCCACGCAAATTGTAAAAAAACTCTTTTTATTACACTACAACTTTGAAACTATCAGACCTATCGTGACCATATTTACACAGTACAAGTATGGTACTAATATAACTATCGTCACCAAGTTTCATCCGGACAACTAAATAATATAGTTCCCATAGGATAAATCAGTCGAAAAATAGAACATTTGCATGAAAATATGTAGTGTTAGTTGAGCTACAAACTTAACAAAGATCGGATTACTTTTTCATTTAGTTCCCATAGGGCAAGTTCGTCAAAAATTAAAAAAAGTGCACACTAGGAGTACGAGGTCTTTTTACAGTCGGTTTACTCGATCGTAGCCTTTATTACTTGTTTTTAATCATTTTAATTTATTAAACGCCTTTGCAGATCTCAACCGAATTGCTAATTCCTTGGCTCTTTATTAATGTCACCTGCGTGGTCTTTGACTATGTCATGTGGTTTGTGGAGTTGCTTTGGAAGAAACAACGTTTTAATTATCAAGCAGTTCTTAACTTTGTGCTTCCATTATTTATGCAGTTTCTCATCTGGCGCGTCAAGATCATTATCGATGATTCCAACATCAAGGACGATCGTTGGTTCTTCTAGAAGCTGACCAGATGAGTTGTTACTATGTGTTCTGGACTGTCTGGGCAAGACACAACGGCTTCAAATCTTAATTACATGACAACATTTTTCGATACACCTTTGTCAGCAAGTCGCAACTTGTCTAGACACGTTCCAACAATTTCTAATTTAACAAATTGGAGGTTTCGACTTTTGTGCCCACACAATCAAGTGTTTGTTAAACTGCGTCGCGTCCAAAAAACTTAATAAATTAAATAAGCGACCGCAATTGTCGCACTTTCCTCCCCCCCAAAAAAAAATTAACTTTTACTTGTTTCTCTTATTTCCGTCATTATCTTCCTTGTGGAAAATGCTTCGTCTACGTCTCCTACTGCCTTCTACTTCTACTTTTGCCTTTGCTTTAGCTTTTGGCTCAAGTTTTGTGTTTAATTTAATTTGCTTTAGAATTTTAACTCGATTTTGTTTCATGAATTCCCGTTTAGCGGATGCCGCAACTTTTTAATTGCCAGGTGGCGCACATGTGCTCTGTTTGCTTTCTCACTTTGTATTGCCATCTCTTTCTCCTTCCTTCTTTGTTCTTTTCTAGCGCTTGTGTGGGTTATACGTCTGGGTAACCATAATTTTTAACCAAGTTTATTACGTAGACGTGTAAATCCTAATTAAAGTGTTGGGCTAATCAGTGCACTTTAAAACAGATTGATGTGCTAGCAGATACCCTGTAAATACCCTGGCAACGCCTGTTAGTAAAAATGTAGACTGATGTGCTCGCAAATATCCTGTAGCATAGGATGCTCTTGGTTTTCTTATAAAAAAATGTATTTCATTTCTCTACAGGTGGCAACGCTTGTTATCAAGTTTATAGGCGTTGCCACCTGACAATTTTTTACTTGTGTTAGCCACTTGAAGATTTTTGTGCAGTTTTTTGCTAAGCATTTTAAGCAGCTGCTAGAAAACTTTATCGTTCAAATTATAAGCACTTAAAGTAGTGAATAAAAAAAGTAAATGCTATAGTTTATGCAGGATTGCATCCAAAATTATTGTCTTTATATATTGAATGTGAAATGTAATTGTTCTTTGAACTTAACTGCATACGAAATTGCTTAGTAAACAGTTTAGTGCTTAAAGTTTTTATAGTTTTAGTTTAACTGAATATAAAGTACATGCTTAGGTGCATTTTAAATATTATAGTGCCCGTTAAACCGTTGGCAACGTGTGTTTGATTTTTATATTGAGTAGAAGTAAGAAATCATTTAAATATATATGTGATATTTATAAGGCACTTTATGGACTTATCTTAGAGCTCAAGTGCATTCCAAGACACATGTTCAATTGATGAAATTTAAGATATTTCCTTAAGTTCGTCCACGTATTTAATCAACTCAAGTTGAGGTACTTAAAATAGTTGACGTCACAGAAAATGTTACTCCATATTATGTGAACATTTCAGCTGGCAAAATTCCTGACATTGACTGTAATTAATCTGTGAGTTCAATAAGAGCATTAATTAAGTGTAGACTGTGGCTACGAGAAGCCGCCAAGGCACAGAGAGGAGTGTGGAAAGTAGAGGTAGAGAGAGAGAGGCAGAGGTAGAGAAACCTAGAGAATTGCCATGGGAGATAGTGTGTTCAATGGCCATAGAGTAGCAGAGCATGCTTGTCGCTGTCAATAGTTAACGCTGCGTATACATAATGCGTATACTTAATGCGTGACGTTGCTCATACGCAGCGTTGGCGTTGACGTTGACTTAAACGTTTGCACCATTTGACTTAATGAAGCTTAAAGACAATAAAATGCTTAAGCACACAGTGACATTGCCCAAGAGCAAGTGAGATGGGGACAATAGGAGACAGAGCGAGAGAGGAAGACTTTGCCTCGACTGTCGAACGTCTTCGCGGCCGCGTCATAATTTCTATGAATTTTATACACTTTGATAAGCATTTCATTGGCATGCGAGTCACGTTCGACCAGACGAGCGAGACCAGAGCAGCAGTGAGGGAGAGGGGGTGGGAAGAGAGAGGGGAGCGGTAGCTGTTTGTAAACTTTTTGGTGTCTGGCCATGTAAATCAGTCCAAGAGAGACAATTAAACGCGTCGGTCACGACAGCAATGTTTAGGCTAATGGAACTGAAATTGTTAATGGAAATGGAATACGGCCAAGAGCTGCAGCTGGACCTTAGCTTGGCCAAGCAAACAACGTAGTAAATTCGCTCTCACTCTCCTCCTCCCTTACACTCCCACCCACTCCCACGCTCTCTTAGTCATTTCCTTTGCCCATTTCCGTTTGTTGTCGAAAAGTGTAAACAATTAAATTTTAATTAGAATGCGCATCGCTTGACATGTCAATGGCAGGCACACTGAAGATTGCCTATAAACCCCCTTTGTTAACCTCAAGTCTGTTACCACATCCGACCAACTGGCAAAATGGCAGACTGCCACTCATTTCCGGTTCCAACTCATGTCTCGTCGCCCAGCGTAATTTATTATACCGCCCTCTCTCTCCCCTCGCTCTCTGGTTGGCTGTAAATTAAACGCCTGCCAGTTAATAGAAAATTGCAAAAAGCCTCTCATTTGGCCACATGCCGTTGTTGGTTTAATAAACTCCAGCGGTTTGATCTATTGCCAGCTTTTGTTTTAGCCACTTAACTGCCATACGGCTTTCGACCACAATTTATGCCACCCAAAGGTGTTGATGCCTCAGCCACGTATATATGACAAGCTTCTAATGCCAATGATTTGTGCTTTGGCGAATTGGCCCATGGGCTTTCTCAAACACACACGCACACTACGCTCTCCCCTCTCTCTCTCTTACTCCCCCTCTCAACTCACTCTCCTTCTTGACTGCTGCAAGTGCCTACAATTGATGGCTAAATTGCTTTTGCTCTACCAGTTGGCACATAACTCATTGAAGGCATTAAGAGATTGATCTTAAGTCTGTACCACTTTAAGCTCTACAACTTTGTAGGGGCTTTAACACTGAGTAGCACCTACGTTTCCCTTCAAATTGTAGCACAAAACTTTGCCCGCATTTAACTTTGATGCATGAGTTTTATATTGGATTTTAATTCTAAGAGCTGCGCTGCCTACTCGAAAAGAGTACAGGGCTTAGTAAGTTTTGCAGTGGAAGGCGTCGGAGACCCCTTAAAGTATCAACAGCTGAGTCGACTTAGCTATGAGCTGATCTCTGAGTAATAACTGATGCTGTGGTAACTCAACTTCCATACTTTACTCTGCTAAAACTACTTTCTATAGCTGCCATAAGCAGTTGCGAGTAATGAGACTTTTAGAGTCGACTAGCTCGTCTTGGCTTTCTGACTAGTTGCAACTAACTGGGCTTATAGAATTTCCCGTTGTTTTCTTATGGTTTTGTTGTCCAATCCGCTTTTTGTCGGACTTGGCTAGTCTTATAACTGATTTAAAACTAGTTGTTGCTGCTTATAGCACTATAGTTTCAGTATTTGCTTTTATTTGGCAACAGAAATTGCTACTTATTCCACTTAACTGCAGTTACTTTTGTGCCTTAAACAACTACCAAATAAATCCCTGTAAATCAGTTACATTTTCAATTCATTTTCTCAGTTGAACAATAAACAAGCAAAAGTCATTTCAATGCCACAATGCCCTAATTCTAGTTCTAATGCGACTTTAATTGTAACGTTTCACTTGCTTGTCATCTTATCAAAACCTTTGCGTCTGACAGACAAAGAAAATGTCAAAAAAAGCAAAGAAAATGAAAAGAAAATTATTGATTACATTCCCTTCCCCCCCCCCCAAAAAAAGAATCTGTGAAACATCCAGCTGTGTGTGTAGTAAACTGTTACACAGCGAGCAGCCATTTATTCCAATTTAGCATCGTTTGTCCTTATAGGTATTACTATACGCATTTCCAATTACAACAACCATTCTCATATCGGGTCCTAGTAAGGCAACATCATCAGTTTTGGCTACGACGCAGAAGGACTCTGTAATGCATCCAATTTGGTTGCGATTTAGAAAGTTCTGTGTGTTGCAACAAGCTGATACAAGCAATATCAAATGCTCGAAACAAGTTTTGTAGGGGTATGCTAGACTAGCGAGTACCCTTTAGTAAAGAACTTGAAACTACCCGTTGAGGCACCAAATTGAGTTCTTTTATTTATAGCACAACTTTATGCATTAAATTCTAAGCAAATAATTAGACAATACCTTAAACAAACGTTACTGTTAGTTTTATAACTTCAAGCGTTGCCAGACTGCCTGCTGTGCCAATGTTGCCACTCTTTTGCATATGATTTGAATGGGTATTTTTAGTTAGACCACAAGATAGCAATAGTAACAATAGCAGCTGTTAGCCAGCCCTTGGCTGAGTTAAGCTGCCACGCCCACAGTGCCACAAACTACATATAGGCAAAATGGGCGTGGCAACACTCTGCTTTCTGGTCAATTTATGCACTGCTGTTATTATTGCAATGGAAACTTTCACTCTGGCTCTCTAACGTACAATACGGGGCAGTTTATAAAGTAGCAACAAATAATTGACCACTCTCCCACACACACACGTGCACACCCACACACACACGGTAGAGAAAAATGCACTCAAGTGGCAATCATCATCTGTTGGTGATCATCGTTATTGCTGCTGTTGTTGGCTACTGTTGTTGCAGCTGCAACTGAAAATTGTTGCCACGGCAACAACAACAGCAACAACATTATGCCACGCCCACTCTGGTTGCGCCCAATGTTAACGTGCTCGCCCAGTTGAGTGCTCAAAAATACATTGCACGTTCAAATTGAAGTGCAAACGCTGCAACGCAAATCCACACGAACAAAGTCGAGTCGAGTCGAGTCGAAACGAGTCGCGTCTGCATATGAAATCTCTCACAAAAGATTTGATTGCTTCGATATCGCTTTCGCAGGCAATTCGCCAAAATTCAATACAATTCAACAGTTGATTTGAGGTTTGTTGTGGATACCAAATTGATTGAAGTTTATTGGAAGGCAGGTATTTGAAGCACACACATAGTTTGCTACTATTGCTAGTGTTTTACAACACTGCCAATAATTTTTTAATAAAAGCTAATAATTTTTGAAATGTAAGCTTAAATCAAAGACTTCTGTTTTCAGCAATACAATAAAAATAATTTTAAAAAATCTGCGCTTTACAGCACTAGCACAGCACTTAACAAATAACGTTTAAAACACTGGATTTTTTTTAATTGTTTTAATAATTTTTAGGTTATACCCAGTAGTAATCTCATTATATCTGAAAATACTTTCCTTAACAGTAGCAAATTATGCACCTAATGTCCTTTTACAACACTGATTTTGCTTTTAAACTTGTTATAATTTTTTAAGCTGAATTTCAATAGAAAATATAAGTTTTTAAAACTTTTCTGTAATTATGCGCTCTTATATAACACTGTCTAGTTAGCAAAATTACACTTCGGCACGGTTTACAACACTGCAAAATCATTGAAACTTTTCTAGACAAATATATGTTGATTTTATAAATGAAATTTGTAGAAATTTTAGCAGTCTTTCCGCACTAATAAAAGGTACCTTAAAATGTCTAAACCTTTATAGCTTTGGTATCCTTTAGTAACCTACAAATTTGTTTAGTTTCCTTTATTTGCAATTAAGTTTCGTAAGTTTATTTGCTTTGTTTGAAAAGTTAATTCTACAGTCAAAAATTAAATTAATATATTTACCAAACATTTTCTTAGTTGTAATGCAATTTAATTAATAGCTTCAGGCAACAATTTGTCTGTATGTTGTACAAAGTGCCTTAGCACAGGGTATCTAATATGTTTGTTGTTTCTTTTCTGGCTGTTTACACTGCTGAAAAGAAATAAAATTGTGTGCTTAAGGCATAAATGACTTCAATAAAAGAAATCTTTCATAAATCTGAAGTATTCTGTGTATGGGAAGAAATTAAATTTGAAGTGTTCTAGAAAACAAATTCGATGGCTAAAATAAAAATAAAAATGACTAGAATTTATTTATGCTTTAATATTTTATTTGAATTATTTATAAGCTAGTTTACTAATTTTTGCTTTTAATAGAGTTTCTCTAGAGTTTATGTTTCGGGAAACAACTCTCCAAACTTTTATTATATACTAAAAAAAGATAAATAAAATAAAAACTTGGCGAATTGTCGACGAATGAGATTTTGAGGACGCAAATATTTAATATAAAAATATTTCTATACACAAATAAACACGGTATGTTTTAAAATATAAATGATGTGCATTTCTCGCGGTTTGTTTTCGCTGATATGTCAAACAAATGCAATTATGGATTTACGGCGCGTATGCGCAATATGTGTATACATATGTGAAAATGTTTCTTTCATTTTGCGGTTTGGCGTACATTTTAATTGAGTTGCCGCCAACGATGATGGGAATAACAACACTGTTGCATAGCAAAATAACTGAGGGAAGAGCAAGAAAAGCATGAAAAAAAAAGCAAGCGAAAATGAAAGCAATGAAAATATGGCCGAGAGTCAAGAAATTGATGCGCGTTGGGTGTGAAAGACATCAAACACTTGAAATATGTTGTGTAAACTTGAGAAATGACATGAACGCGTCAAAAGGAGGAACGGCAAGTGGGTGGGATGGGGCGGTGCGGGCAGGGTCATGGGTGGCTTGAGGGGTGCTGAAAATTGTGCCAAAATAACAAGTGGGGATATTTCAAGTGGTGCAGAAGCCAGGCAAAGTAAACCAAATGAAACGAAGCAACTGTGAGTGCCAAAGCGGCAGCTTTGACTATAAAATATCCGTATCGAAGTTTAGTTATGTCCATTAATCTTAAACTTGAACTGCATAAGAACTATAGCATACTTTTGAGCGCCTTTAAAATTCAAAAACCGCCGTAACTTTCGAATTATGTTGGCTATATTGATGTGAATAGCTTGAAATGATTGGTAATACTCGAAAGAAACTTTGTGGTGTATACTGTAAGACTTGTAGGGTTGCCAACGCACTCGAAGTGCAGAGAAATACAAATATACTCTACTTCCTATAGTTTCAAAAACCCATTTGACCTTCAAATGCACACCATATACCCCAAACACCCAACCTTAACAGGTATAACAAAACAGAGAAACAAACAATTTGCGTAGCCCTGTCCCTGACACATGTATGAGTGGAGTTTTTGGCAACAAGGCCGACTAAGAGGGGAAATGCAAAGAGGAAGAGCAAAATATGACATAGGATGTGAGACGTGAAACGTGGGAGGTTCAGACGCAGAGAAACTGAAGCATACATCTTATTTTTGCTGCCTCAAAGATGATTGATACGGCTTGGTTGGCAAGCTGGAAGAGTGCTCGATAAATGCGGGGCGTAGGCTCCACGGAGCGGGGGAGGAAGCTGGAGCAGAGGGGCTACTGAGGGCGGGTGTCGGTAAGGTAAGGTAATGAAGCGGAAATCGATTTGGTGCGCGACTCAACCCGTGCCGGGAAATCGCTTGCCGGCTGCGAGCGTGCGTGAAAAGTTTGACAGCCAGAAATTCGAGGGCATGCAGGAGGTGACGAAGGGGGTAGGCAGGATGGGAGGCAGGGGAGAAACGGAGACTGCGGATGATAAACAACGGCTGTGCCATACAAAGCGTAAACAAGAAAATATTAAGCAGCGCAGCAAGAGACGAAAACAAAACAAAAAACACAAAACGAAGCAAAACGAATCGAAGGGAAGCAAGCAAAGCAACAAAAGGAGAGAAGAGGAGAGTAAAGGAGAGGGTGGGATGGGAAGTAAAGCAAAACAAGTGTGAGAGCACAAAAGGCGGCAAGAGGAAAATGGCGTACATAAAAACGGCACGCGAAGAAAAGTTTCCTTTCTTTGCTTTTCTTTTCTTTCATTTCCTTCCCTCTGCTGCTTCTGCTTCTTTCTTCACATTGTGTACTTTGTCAATGGGTATTATAATTTGAATGGGAACTTTGTAACAAAATGATATGATTGATTGATTTGAATATCTGATTGACTCATTGACTAACTAGCTGATTGAGCCAGTAAATAAGTGACTAATTAAACAGTGGACTGACCGAACAATTAGCACAAGCATTGATTGATTGACTGATGAATAGACTTACCAAATGGTGGATTGAATATATGCTTGATTGACTGAGCTGTGCTTGTGGAAGTGATTGGTAGAATGCAGAACAGACTAACTGTAAGTAGTAACCGACTAATATAAAATATATTACGAAGTGGGAACTGATTGGCTGATGGATTAAAGTTGTATTTAAATAACTGATTGAACAATGATTGAACTGCATATCATTTTGATTTGATTGGTGTGTGATGGTGTACTACTTTAAGAGCTAATTGAGTAAACATTAATAAGCTTGGATTACTTTCTGTCTGATGGGGTTAGAAATGTAAGGTAAAGGTTGATTGAGGGGTTGATTGACCACATAGAACTGAGTGCTTACAATTTTATTTACGAAAGAGTTCAGAACTAAACAAATTTTAGAATTTTATGAGCGGTTGAGAGTTTGATTTAAAGCCTGATTGATGATCAATTGCTCATTTTAATATTTTTCTATTTTTAGAAACTTAAAAGCATAAGAAAAAATTTATAAAATGATTAACAACATTCTTTGGGATTGAAGATTTGATCTACATACGAATTGGTAAGGAATTCAGTCATGTTTTTCATGAACAAATATGCAATAAACTAGCTACACATATATTTATATATTTATTGATATAAATACCTTATATGCACTTGCATTTAAGGGTATTTCCACAGCGCTGACAATAGAAATTTTCGCTTGTTTCTTTTTTTTTTTGATTTCTTATTTTTGGGTGGGCGAAAAAGGCGATTTTTCGTAGCAATTCGCTAGCCATACTTTCCCTCTCGCTCGTGCCCAGCCAACTGCTTTCTCTCTTCCTGTCTCTCTCTCTCTCTCGCTCGCTCGCTCTTGCTCTTTGTGTCTGTGCTGTTGTTGTTGTTGCCTCTCTGTTGCTCGTAACTTTTCACTTAGGCATTTTTGTCACGTCTGCCATTTATTTATATATATATATTTTTTGTTGCTGTCTTGCCCTGGGTAAGACTGTGTGCATGTGTGTATAGGTGTATGTATGTGTGTGTGTGTGTGTGTGTGTGTGTGTGTGTGTGGAAATACATTTTTGTAATATTTACTCTGCGCTTTGTTGGATTTTTGCGCCGTTGTTTGTTTTTGCCGTTAGGGTTTTTTTTTTATTCGGCCGGTACAAACAAGGCTAAGAGGGTGTCGATTTTAGGGAGACGCTAGAAAGGGTGAGGGGTGGAGGGTTTGGGGTAGGGCAGCTAGGGTCGACGTTATCGAGCAGTTCCTTAATTTCTTTTTGTGTGTTGTTTGCTTGTTTTGTTGCCAAAAGAAATCATATTTTATTGTTATCGAAATTTAGTAGAAGCAGATAAACATCGATATACATCGATCAGAGGGGGAGAAATACCCCTACTCTGGAAATGTGTGTGTGTGGTTGACTGGACAAACTGAACTTTATGCTTATGGCATAAACTCTGGACCATAAACTGGGCCAAGCAGTGACATTGTCAACGCTCTCGGAGGCTCATCAGTTAGGAGAGCGAGCGAGCTAACCTCACAACCTTTTAGCCCCGTAGACACGCCGCCCCCCACGCCCGCCTCTCACTCCCTACACAACAGTTGCAGCTTATCTGTATGTGTGCCTGTGGCAGCAACTGTGGAAGCAGCAATTGTAGATGCAACAACGACAGCTTGGATTAGGCCACGTTGCACGTGGAATGTTGAATGTTGAATGCTGTCACTCTGATTTGCTTCTGGTTTCAGGCCACTCTTCTTTCCACTTCTTTCGTCTCCTCCTTACTGCCAACTGTCAGTTGACAAGTGGCATGCAACATGCGGCAAGCAGCATGCAACGAGGGACTAGCAGCATAGTTGAGTTAAGCTGACATTGTTTTGATTTAGTGCTCCCCTCTGCCAGCTGACATTTTTCACTTGTTCACTTTGTTTTTACCTGAGCTGCTTCATCTACAATTTTGCATTTCTGTTTGCCTAAAAGTTATCGGCCTTCACATCGATGCAGCCAATGGGGCTCTCATTGACTTGCATCATAGGCCAGTTGGTTCTGTTTAGAGGCAGTTTGCAAAGTTAAGCGAATACTCGTTACTATGTACATTTCATTTTAGAGAGTTAACATTGCTACCATCTTAGACACGCTTAGTTTAGTTATGGTACTTTTAAACTACTAACTGGACATTACTTGAAAGGGTAATATCCCTTACCACTTAGATGCCCTTTAGATACCCCTTAGATACTCCTAAGATACTCCTAAGATACTCCTAAGATACCCCTTAGATACACCATAGATACCCTTTAGATACCCCTTAGATACTCCTAAGATACACCTTAGATACCCCTGAGATATCCCTTAGATACCCCATATATGCACATTAGATTCCCCTGAGATATCCCTTAAATACCCCTTAGATGTTCCTTAGATACCCCTTAGATACCCCTTAGCTGCCCCTTAGATACATTTTAGATATCCTTTAGAAACCTCTTAGCTACCCCTTAGATACTCCTAAGATACTCCTAAGATACCCCTTAGATACCCCTTAGATACCCCTTAGATACCCCCTAGATACCCCTTAGATACCCCTTAGATGCACACTAGATACCCCTTAGATACCCTTTAGATACCCCTTAGATACTCCTTAAATACCTTAAATAGATACGCTTTAGATACCCCTTAGATACCCTTTAGATACCCCTTAGATACTCCTTAAATACCTTAAATAGATACCCCTGAGATATCCCTTAGATACCCCTTAGGTACACCTTAGATAACCATTAGATACCCCCTAGTACCCTTAAGATAACCCTTAGATACCCCTAAGATACTCCTTAGAGTCCCCTTAGGTACCCCTTAGATAACGCTTAGATACCCCTTAGATACTCCATAGATACCCCTTAGATACCTCTTAGGCACTCCTTACCATATCATCTGAGTTAAATATGCCAAAACTAAACTAAACTGAGATGGTCGATATACTCCTATTCGAAGGGATAATTTATCCACTGTCCTATGTATCTTTTGTCTAGTATTTGGGCTTTAAAAATTAACAATTGTACCCTACTTAAAAGCACACGACTGTGAGATATTACTTATCTTTAAAAATAGGAATTTTCTTAATTTATGCTTATTTCAACGGCTTTTACTTGGCTTTAACTTAATAAACGTTTAGTTCAGTAAAAGTACTTAAATATTAGAATTAAAAATTACAAAGAATTTTGTACAAAATATACCTTTAGTATGAAGTCATCGTTAACGGCAGTGCTTACCCAGTTTCAGTGTAGACTGAGTACCATTGCAAGCCAAAATATTTGTATTAGAAATAAGCTTATCACAGCTTTAAACTGACTTAAATTTACAAATAAATTTAGGCAAGAAATGTTGAATTCATTACGTAATTAAATTAAATTTAGTTTATACTAAAAGTTTAATACCTGAAGCACTTTGGCGTTAAATCTATGACAGAGATTCAAACTGAGCTTATTAAATTTGTTGGGATTAATTTAAAAGCCTACCAAACACTGGATATTTAATCGTAGTTAATATTTTGTTTTGTTTAATAATATCAATAATTTATTTTTGGTAAAAGCAGCTGACTAATTTCTCAGACTCAGAATGCGCCAAACACAAGCATATGAAAGTATAGGGCTTAATAGGGTCTTAGGGGGGGATTTGAACTCTACCCCATTCAGATAATTTTGAAATTCATGAAACTCAAGTTGAAAACTTTTCATATAAATTACAACAATGCAATTTTGGCTTAAGCCCACAAAGCCTACCAGGTGGATGATGATCATAATGATGTTGTTGATGATGATGATGATGCGTGTGTAGATTGGGTTGGATTTAAGGAGTAGCTTAAGAACCCATCGCCGTATGCTACAAAAGACGCGTTAATATTTATTTAAAGCTCTCTTTTCCGGTCTTACACACACACACACCAATACACACACACGCATACACTTTACATTTTCCTCACATTTTCCCTTTCTTTGTAAAACTCCAAGCGCACAAAAGAAGTCAGTTCTTTTTTCCATGGGTTTATTCTGGTCTTTCCTTTCCTTTACTTCGATAATTTGAATGTAATTCGTTTAGAGAAAATTTCATGATTTGCTTAACAATCGCAATGTATTTCATTGTGCGCTGCAGATTCTTTTTTTCTTTCTTTCCTATTCTTTACTTTACTTTACTTTGGTTTTGGTTTGCAAAGTGGATTGTGTGGTATCTGCTGTCATATTAGTAAAGAGTCTGGCCAAAAAGAATTGAGTTGTTCAATGACACGCTAAATTCATGTGGTCGTGAATCTGGTTTACCCACCTAAACCACCTAAACCGCCCAACTACCCCAGCACGCCCCCTTCCGTGGTTACTTTTCTACATTTCTCCAGCTTAACTTCCTCAAAAATATTGCCTAATCACTGCTCGGGGAGCTGAAGCAGCTTCGAAGTTTGCTTGGCGTGAGAATTTTCTACGAAGGACATGTACGTGTCCGGATCAGGCGGGGCGTTGGGTTGAGGGGGCGTGGCAAGCGAGCGGTGAAAGTAGCCGCAAGTAAAAGTTTTGCCCCGTCCATTTGGTCAATTTGGGGCCAAAAGAAAATTTGTAGGCTATAGAAAGTTTTCTACAGAGACCAAGAGAAAGCGACTAAATGTGGAGAAAGCAGCAAGTAGAGTGAGGAATTGCCTGAGAGTGTCTCACTGTCTGCCTGTGTGTGTGTGTGTGTGTGTGTGTGTGTGTGTGTAAGAGACTTAGCTCTATCTCTTGTTGCCCCAACGGCTGTATGGGCGTGGCATGCGGCAAAGTTTTGCGCCCCCTAAAAATAAACACAGCAACAATGGCAAGTGGCAGCGGTTAAGTTGACAGCACCAACACCGGATTGAGTGTGTGAGTGCGAGTGGGAGCGATAGAGATAGCCAGAAAAGAGCCAGATTCATAGCGGAAGCTGGATTTTGGTAAAAGCGATGCTCGGAACTTGGAACTTCAAGGTTTCAAGCTCCGAGCTCCGAGCTCCGAGCTCGAAACTCGCGGCAGATATTGCTCAAGAGATAAAGCGTTGAAAACTTGAAGCCAACGGCAGTTGGCAAAAGTCGCTAAAGCAGCAACAATAACAGCCAGAGAACAACAACAACAACAACAAGAGCCACAACAAAATACACTAACAAGCAACAACAAGCGCACAAAATGAAACAAATTGTGCACTATATTAGGGGTAGTCGAGCTGTAATCTGAACACAAAGAGAAAAATTAGTAATCACTTTGTTAAGCTTGAAAGCAGTTAGCTTGTAGTTCCCCAAATTAATCAGCTTATAAGAAAATTCAGCTCTTTGAATTCAATTAAACTTAATTTTAATCTAAAAATTTTAAAAATCCATTTTTGTGTTTAAATGTTAAGTCAATTCGACATTAAAGTCTAAAATTCCGTCTTTTTACGCTCTTTTTAGGATTAAGTAATTTCTTAAGCTTAAAACTTCTTTTTAGTGTAGCAAAAGCTTTTATTTCTCAAAGCTAAAGTACAAGGGTCTATAAAAACTGTTTTTACATATGTTAAGCTTTTAAAAGCACATTAAAGCTCTACCTAAAGCTTTCAATACTATAAACTTCAGTCTAAATTCTGTTAGTCATTTTTTTAAACATTTACATGCTCATTATTATTGAGTTTTGAGCTCTGGGAATACCCCCAATGCGCGCTGGGGCTTATACACACTCCATACACACAAACACACACACACACAACGCCCAAAATTGAAATATTAAGCCATACAAATCAGGCAACTTGCAGCAAAGGCAGCAGTCAAAATCATTCGACACGCGCAGCATTTATCAGCTAGGGGTTAAGGTACCGAATAGGGGTAACTATAGGGGTTGGGGGGGCTGGTAGGAGGTCTGAGGCGGAAACGGAAACGGAAATAGACCAAAGGGCTGCCAGTGTGATAGCAGCGGGAACGATAAAGCGGATAAGCGAGGCACGCATTCAAGCACGTATTTGTAGGTTAGGTTAGGGGCTGTAGTAGGGTCGCACAGGGTAGACGCGCTTATTGACGTTGAGCAACGCTTATTGGCGTACTTAATCCTTTTGGCAAATTCCAATAAATTACCAGAACAGGGTACCAAAGCCAAAGCAAAAGCAAAAGCAACTGAAACAAAACACAAAAACCCAGCGAACAAAATAAATAACAAAAAAAAAAAAAAAACAAAAAAATGATACGTTTAACTGCACGACCTTAAGATACCCTAAAAAAAATATATCGGCAATACGACATTTGTCATGTGAGTTTTTCAATTTAAAATTTCATTTATTTCTTGGACTTTTTCAACATAACCTCTTTTTATAATAACTTGATCAATCTTAAGGGTTTCAAGTGGATTTCTTATGAAATTTACACACCAACATTATGCCCTCTATGTGTACACATTTCCAATGGCTACAGGGTATGCGAGAGGGAGAACGCAGAAAAAAACGAAGACAAACATCAATAGGCCATGATGAGTTTCTGATTGCAAAGCAAAAGGCAGAGTGGAGAATCCAAAAGTTCAACTGGACGCAAGCTGGAAAATGATGATGATGTTGATGGGCAGCGCAAGAGAGGGAAAGAAAGCGGGAGTAAGAAAAAAAAAAGGGGATTGAAAGAGGTATACAGCTGGGGGTTGCCAGACTTTAAGAGGGGGGGAATGGCTGATGAGAACCGACGATTGTGTCGCAGGCCCTTTGGGCAAGTCATAAAATTGAACTGACATTCTTTTTGTTTTCAGACCGCGTGATTAAAAAAATCAAGTGGGTTTTTAGGGTTTGTCAGAGAAGAAAGTTTAACTAATGAGCAAATGGAAGTGTGAGATTAGAGATCAAAGATTACTAATGCTGAAACCACAAAATTGGATAATATTGGGTACTAAAATATATAAGAAAACTCTGGCAACCTTAGCAGACAATTCCAACGTAGTCGGATGACTTTATCGTATAACTTTCATAGAACTGCTGAGTCCAAAATGAATTAATCTTTACCATATTCAAATATATAATTGGTCTTAGATCTTTCTTCTTCTTTGTCACATATCCATCAAAGGACTTCGACTTGGAAACTAAACCAAAAGCCCTCCAATAAGATTACCACAGCAACCCTACCGGGTCTTTTACAGTCAGTTTGCTCAGCTGTCATAGCCCTTCCTATTTTTCTTACATTTTTTTTTCTTGCTTTCTTATGTAATGTGGTGGGAGGTTTCTCCAACCTGCAAGTCGAAAAGTTAAATTGAAAGCCCAAATCCTTGGAATACGCGACAGGATACGCATCTTATCTGCCTGAAATGTGTTTTATTGTAAATGTTTTGCATATTTTTGATTGGGCCCATTGCCGACGCAAAATAAAGAAGAAACAACAAAAAGAAAAGGGGAGACAAAGAGGGGGTGTAAGCGAATACGTAGACATGAAAACAATAAGAAACCGACTTAAATAAACTGCCGAGTGTCAGACTGTCTTTGGATTGCTTTTCTATATTTACTCCTACTGCTGCTGCTCCTCCCCAGGCAGTTGCTTGCCCTCAAAGTACTGCACATCGATGCGGCGACAGTGGGACACAAGTCGTGGAAATTCACGTACCATGGACGACAGCAAAGGATTGGGTAACTCTGTGCTCAACATGGCCGTCAAGTGGCCAAAGATGAGCGCATCTAGTTCACAGGGTAACTGACCGTAGATATAACCATTATCCTGTTGCTCCAGCAGCATATTATCCAAAAGTTCCAGACACTTTCTAAGCTCATAATCCACACCTGCAGTACCCAGTTTATCCCATTGATAGACACGCAGCAGACGCAGTGCTGCCTCTCGCTTGTCATGGCGACGCCAAGTGCTCAGTGGCCAGGGATGGACAGCACCGTTGCGTACCCTGGTGTAACGCACATACACATTCTCATCCAGATACAATTTGTGCAGCTCGGCGAGGCTACAAGTGTTCTCCGTGTAGGTAACAATACTTCTCATATCCTCACGTTCCTCCTCGTTCATCCAGCTGCTTAAACCCTTCTCATCGAGCAACTTTTCCACATGACTGACAATTGGTTCGAATTCGGTCAATAGTTTTTTACCCAAACGCAGCAGCGGCAATTGGGTGAGTCGTCCCTCCGTGGACATGAACTCGGCATTTACTGAACTCTGCTCCGCAAACGATAATTTACACATTCGCAGATAGGCTTTGACAGCCAAGCAACTTGCACGCTCCGGCAACAGAATTTGATTCTCCTCTGGTGGCTGATAGATCTTCACATCCTTCGGCCAGGTCTCCTTTGTCGTTTCACTGGGAAAACTCATGTTCTTATCTGTGATCAGTGCATTCGCTAGTCCTGTCTCCATTTTCACTCGCGCTTTAATTTTTCTTAAAATTTTGTTATACAACTTTTATGAAATTTGTGTGTGTTTATTAGTTTGACAATCGCTCTAAATTGTTAACAAAAAAATAAATAAATATGTGTGTGGTTTTGTTAATGTTTGGCAAAGCAACACTGATTTTACAGCTATTGAAAGGAAAGATTTAAGATGCTAAGATTTGAAAAATGGGGAAAAGTAAACCTTACCTTACTTAGCTGATTTTACTTATCATTTAAAATAAATATATATAAATTTAATTTCAGAATTCATTAATGCTTAACTCGCCTCTCTTAGGTAACTTCATTTGGAACTGCCAACTGGCTTGGATTTATTTTTTAAATGGTAGCCAAAGTGGCTTAACTGGTAAGTAAATGTTTAAATATCATAGTTTGAATCAAATTATGCAGTTCTATGATATTTAGGGCTGTCCACTTAATGCTGCTTATTTGTCACACAAATATTAATGCTGCCAACTTGTATACATTTATTTTTATAAAGCAAGAAAGACAAGCAGAAGTGCAGCAAACTTGCCAGAAGGCAACTAAATTATTCCAATTGCTGTCGCTTGTTGTATTCAGACTACCCACCTATTGGGACTGCCCACTTGCTACACTCTGCCTATTAAAATAAACAGAATAAGCTCAATATTCATGCTTATTATGACTATTGCAATTTCTTACACGAGAGGAGAAAGGGGTGCTGCCAACTTGTTACAATTTATAGTTAGTGAAGAGAGAGAGGAAGAGTTCTTGAATGGCGAACTCACCCTCACTTTCTTGTCAATATTAGATATTCTAATTGCTGTCTTGTGTTGTAATTGCACTACAAATCATTTGGGAATGCCCACTCGTTTCACATGCCTTACCCACTTAAATAACAAGAAACAATTAAATGTATAAAGAACTGCCTCAAGGTCAGTATTAATGCTAATTGCAGCTATTGTCATAACTAAAAGTTTTGTTAGCAGGGTGGGAGTGCTGCCAACTTGGTTAATTTTATAGATACCACTTAAGACGAATAATTCTAGGGAATAAGTGCAACCTCTAAGGTCAATATTAAATATTCCATTTTCTGTCTTCCATTTGGAGTACATATCTATTGGGACTGCCAACTTGCTGTACTTTATTTACCTTCTAAATAGATTAAATACTGCCACAAGGTCAATATTAATGCTAATTGCAGCTATTGTCATAACTGAAAGTTTTGTAAGAAGGGGTGGGGGTGCTGCCAACTTGTATCAATTTATTGATACAAAACAATAAAAGCAGAAAGCGGAAAAAGACAAAAGAGTGACATTCCGCCCCCAAGGTCAATATTAAACATTCCAATTGCCGTCGCTTGTTGTATTTAGTTTGAGTACTGCCAACTTGTTTCAATTTATCGATAAGAGACAGACAAAAGGGCAGTTGGGACAAACAACAATGGGCAGAGAGTGCGTTCTGCCCTACCAAGGTCAATATTAAATATTCCAAATGTAGTTGGGGCTCAATTAGCTGCCCTGCCGCCCACAGTTTCCCTCGAGGTATGGGCCTCGGTGGTTTCGGTATGTTTTGAGTTTTGGCAATTAGCTGGCGAATTCCGTGTGCTTTGAGAGGCCAAAGGCGTTGTCTAGTCGATGGTTCTGTCAACGCCTCGACCGAAACCGAGGACGAGTACGAGTACGAGAATGCGAAGGAGGAGGAGCTGCCTGCTTTCCCCTCGGGGGAGGCAAGTGCCTCGACGTTGTCAACGCCGTCATTGTTCTGTCAGCAGCTCGGAAAATTCAACTTTAGCAACACGTTTGCGATTCTTGAATTCGTCTGCGGTACTTTGATGTCTGTGGTAGCTCAGGCAGACAGAGCGAGAAGTGTACGCGAAAGGTATAAAAATGTTATAAATTTTCAACTCCAATTTGGCAATTAATCATTAAACGCGCCACCTGCCGGTGCCACTGTTTTTTCTTCTTATTCTTCTTCTTTTTTGCCTAAAAGCTTTGCTCCGCAGGCGTAAAATTCAAGCTACCAACCTCACAAACTTGAGTCGCTTGCTGTCTGGTCGTGCATACCCGCGCACTGAACTTGAAGATGATAAATTACATAAGCGGAACATTTTGTAATTTCTTGCAGCCACACCCACAACCCCTTCTTCTCTGACTGGCTGAAAATACAATTCATATGTGGGTGTGTGTGGGTGGGTGTGTGTCTGTCTGTCAGTGTGTATTGTAAAATGCAAGTTTTCCACTTACTGTTGGCGGTTTTGACATGACCAGTTTCGGGGATCATGTGTTGCCATTTATAATCAAATTTTCCTTTTGTGGTGTAGCTTAAAGTGGGAATTAAAACATTTAACAATTTTTAGAATCCGGTTATAACGACACTCAAGGGTTCGATGATTTCACGTCGTTATATCCGGTAGAGGCTTTAACTAAAAGGAGACCAAGGAGAAAGGGGCCAACCAAGTCATCGAATTTTCGTCGCAATAACCGGACCGTCGCTTTAAGCGTAGTCGTTATAACCGTAATCTACTGTAGTTCAATTTATTTTGAAACAAGCTTATAAAATATTGAATTTAAATACTTTCCAAATACTTTTTTTTCAGTTTAAAATTTAGTAAAATTTTCTGGCTTATACCACAATTTATGAAAAATTATTTTCTTGACAAAAAAAAAGGTTCGTTAGTAAATCCTTTAATAAACTGCCGCAATTAATATAATCTCTTATTAGATATCCCTGACACAGGTCGTATATCATTTTTAGTCAGCTGACTGCAACTTTTCGTAGCTAATTTAATGTACAATTAGAGGTTTTGATTTAGTGCCAAGGGACAGTGACTCCCAGTGAGAGATGGAGAGTAGTAGAGGAAAGAGAAGGTGCTCTTGGCATTGTCTCGGTGTCACTTTGATTGATTTGTCTCAAAGGTTAGAAAGATACATTCAGTAGGGAAATGGGTTTGTAGAATTTCCATGGCTCAAACTGTTACTTTCTTGGGCTGTTGAGCACTGACAAAGTTCATTGTGTAGGTCGAATTAATTAAAGAGACGCTGCGAGAATTGCTGGCAATGTTGTGTAAGGGAATGTGAATGTGTGTGTGTGTGTGTGATTGTGAGTGTGGGAATGTGAATGTGGCAAAACAGGTGCCGAAAACGAGAGAGACAGAGAAAGTGGAGATAGAAATTCGCCTGGTTGAGACGTCGTTTGCACAAAGCCAACAAAAGGCAACAATTCTTAGCCACTAATAAAGAATAATATGACTGCCATAAAACTCAATTTATTACCAAAATGTCGACAAGCAGCACGGTCTATGTGAGTGTGAGCCAGCGAGTGCGTGTGTGTGTGTGTGTGTGTGAAAGAATTACGACTCAGGCAGTCGGGCACCAGGGCACGCTGTCAGGAGAAACACAGCGACAAATGGGGAGAAATTTGGTAGAAATGTGGGAAAGAAATATGGTGGAAATATGGGAAAATGCTGTGCAGCTAGAGCAAGGGGTGTAGATTGAGGAAAAGCGAGAAAATTGAAGCACCGAAGTGGCAAAAACAACCAAAATTTTCATGCTGCCATTTTTATTTGGCAATTCCTATTGCTATTCCAATTCCTATTCCAATTCCTGTTCGTGTTTGTATTTCTACTCCTGTTTTTCCTGTATTCCCGTATTTCCGTATTCCTTGCTCAGCATCAACTTTCATTTTAATTCAAAGTCGTCGTTTTATTTGCATTTTGAGTTGGTTTCGAGTCACAAGCTGCGACTTTAACATTTATTTATCTTACCTTTCATTTGCATACCCTACGCTTGAGTGCCAAAGGTGTCAGAGTTTGTCAGCATGCAGCTTTTCGCTAGCTCATGGGCACAATTTTCATTACAACTTGTTTTAGTCGGAATGTGATAGGTTGTGGACAAATTTTGTGAGATTTATTTTAAATTGAGCACTTATAGCAATTAGCTTTTGACAGCTCTATTACTTGCAAGATATTACATATATATTTTTATATATGTATGTTTTACTTTTTAAGAGGTTTGTAGATAATTTCAGTCTGTTTTTTGGGTGTCATAGCTGTCAGCTTCATTTATCTTCAGGGATCCAAGAGTAATTGTTATTTTGACAGCGAGCTTTCATAGCTGTTAGCTTTCTGCATGTCTACTCTTTCTATAGACTAAATAATAGCTCAGGCCCTTTGGTATTCTGAACACTGACTGCTTCATTGCTTATAATTTAAAATAATTTCACAGCTATTTCTTATTTTGTAGTCACATATTACTCAGCTTCAGTTTGAAAGAGAAACTCCAAGAAATTAGCTTCTGATTGGCAACTCAATCATCTGTTTTATGTGTCATTCTGTGTTCTTATAGTGTTGCCAACTAATAAACTTTTTTTTAAGCCTTTTAGCCCGACTTGAACCTAATTGAAAATACTTGTATGACTTTGATGTATTAGGTGTGCGGCTGTTGTCTGTGTAGAGCATTAAAGATTCGTTGTTATGCACTTGTCACTGTCCTGGCCCATTGCGTTTTATTTCTTTTTGTCGACTTTTCATCTTCGTTTTGCCATTTCATTTGCCATTTGGCCGTTTGGACCATTTGTTGTTGTCTACCGTTGGCGATTTGTTGCTTTTGTAGCTTTTGATTTCTTTTATTTTCTTTGGCTGTCCAGTGACAGTTGTTGTTGGATTTGTTTGGCCAGCTGTTGGGCGCATTTTCCGGCCGCTTTGTGGCCACATTTTGGCTGCTTTTGCACTGGCAAATACCTCTAAATAACTGTTTTGAAAGCTAATACCCAATTTGAAGCATTTGGGTGTCGTTTGAGCCAAAGCCCATTCCAAGGCCATTTATTTCATTAGATTTCCTTTTTTATTCCTTGTTGCATGAAGGTCAGACAAAAGCTATTTGATATGTCAACAATGTATATCAACGATAAACTGAATGCCATGTGCATAGAGCTCTCGATTCAACTCAATTTAATTGCTGCTTGAAAGCGTTTCTCTTTCTTTTTTTTATGAGTTTTTGAGGAAGTAAATTTTTACAATATAAGAGATTGACTGACGTGCTGTATTTTTGGAAATAAACGGATTTTATGAGTATTTCCATATAGCTTTTGAAAAAGATGTGAAAAGCCACTTTAAGGAATTGCATAAAAACCAGAGAAGGAGTCAAGGGATAAAACTGGAGATTTAGGTAAAAACTGAAGACAAGTGAAGCACAGAGAGTTAGGGGACAAATTGAGAGCTAAGTGGGAAAAATAATTGCAGAAAAATGGACAATTAGTTGGGTTCTGTAAACAGAATTATGAAAGAAAAGACAGACAAGTTTTGGGGTAAAGTTGGAGCCAGAAAAATAGTGAGCAGAGTTAAAACTGGCATAGAAAACACATAAAATGCTTTTTATGAAATCAGAAGGTGAAAGAGCTAATCTCTACTAAGTGAGACAAGATTTTAGTTGACTAACTCAGGTTATGAAGGGTGCGAGATAAGCGTAATCCCAGCTTAATAGACGAATAGATGTCCATTGTCTATCAGTTGGAATGCTGCTGGTTAATCTACGGTTGCCCTCGGTATGCAAAATGTTACATTTTCGGTGAGTTACTTGTGCCTACATAGGGGAATAGGTCTCCGCAAAAAGGTAGGGGTTCATTGGTCGTGGGTAGAGGGTAGCGGGTTGTCAGGGGGGACTGAGCCTTGCCAGAGGTTGTCGAGGGACTTGTCGAACTTGTCGCGACATTGTGGCGTTGTTGTCAATGTTGTTGTTGAGTGTAGTATGAGTGTTGTTATTGTGGTTGTCGTTGCTGTCATTGCTGTTACTGCTGCTGCTGCTGCTGTTGTTGTTGTTGTTGTTGCCGTTGTCTCTGCAAATTATGGCGGCCTCAATGCGTAAATGATGCTTAATTAACATTCACAAAGTTAGCGACAAGCTTTCTGAAATCGGTGGGGCGTGGTTGGTGGAGAGGTGGCATAAAAGGTAGGAGAAATTTGAGCCTAGAAGCCCCAGGAATGTGCCAGGGAATGCAAAAAGCAGGCCAAGGGAAAAACGGCAAGGCATCAGGTTGCCTTACTCTCTTACCTTTGGACTACATTTAGGCCGACAGGCCGCAAATAGACGCGCAAAAATTGCAAATGACGTGCGTTTATAACGCCTTGTGGGGGAGGGAAGTGGAAGAGACCGAGAGAGTTGTTGGCTAACAAGGCAAGAGGCAGAGGAAGCACACATTAAGGCCAAGTGAAAGAAAGTGACAGCCGCAAAATACATAACGGCGGCCATCAATGTTAAAAGCAAAGTCAAAGCAGACGGTTACGGTTTTTCCATCTATTCCATTCGTCTCTCCTTTACTTTCCCGCAGCAAGACAGAGTGAAATGTCTGTTCGCGTAGGGGCAGGGGGGAGGGAACCTACATTTTTCCCAGCACTTTCAGGGCTTGAGAGCAAGTGAGCCGCGAAATAAGTGTAAGCAAAGTAAACGGATTAAATTTTCAGCAGTGGAAAACTTTGACCTATCGTTTGGAATTGGTTCTCAGTTGGTTAACGGGAAAATTTGAAAATTGGTGTTCAGCAGGCAGTTTAAGTTTTGCTAGAAAAGAAGCTGGGTAATTTAAATAGATCAGGAATGGGTTACCCTGATGTCTTCTATCCTCTCTTCTAATTGTTAGCTTATCTTATCCCAATTCCTAGCCTATTTCCCATAATTTGTATCTTTCTATCTTATTTTATTTAGTCTTATATCTTATCCATCCTCATATCTTCTCCTTTATCCTAGCCTTTCCTAGTGTATCCTAGTCTATTTCCCATCCCTATCTATCCTAGTCTATTTCCCATCCTATCCCTCTATTTCCTTCCCTACCCTATTTTATCGTCTCTCTGATCCTTCCTCCTATCTTTTTGCCTAGCCTAGCTAATGTCCAATCCTTGTCCTACTTCTATCTAATTTCTATTCTTATAACTTTTTGTATCCTGTCGTCTCACCAGTTAGAAACTTTCGAGATGTTCTTAAAAGGATTCCCCTACTGCTAAGAACTGAATAGTGTACTGACCTCTTTCTGGACAGCGCCACTCAAATCGGGTTTTGCTGAGGTCATGTCAACTTAGTGGATTTTGAAGTGGTCAGTTTAATATCCAAATGGGAATATATTTCATTTCATGTCTCATGCGATTTTTCTTGAGCTCAGCAGACACGTTCTAGGAGCTGATGTTTCACGAGGATGAAAAGAAAGACAGTATCTGGCAGCTGCCAGGGAAATCAAACATTTTGCAGTTCAAGGACAAAACCCGTTGGACGTTCTACGACATCAACTTTGTTGTTGTCGCTGTCCTTAATTAAACCATAAGCCAAAGATGGCCAGAATGTGTTTTGTTGCTGTTTTTGTTGTTGTTGTTGTGGGGCAAATGGCTGACACCAGGCGCAGATAACGGCTAATGAAAATCACTTAGCCGAATTGGTCCAGAGAGAAAGAAAGAGAGAGAGAGAGAGTTAGAGGTAGAGAGAGCAACAAAACATCAGCGTCAACTATGTGAAAAGCTCTAACACACACAACAAAATTGGGGTTTGAATAGGTAACAGAAGGGGAAAGGAGAGCACTGGGCAAAGCGAAGTGGGGAGAGGGTAGAGGTCTGGGGGTATCAGAGGACACGCTTTTAATACAATTAAAAGCGCTTAAGTTAAGTGCTTGAGACAGGACCAAGAGATGGCAGCTGCTCCAAATAGCTTCAAGGCAGCTCCCAAAACTGACCCCCAGTCAAAAATCCCCCAACGACGACGACTGACCCCAAAAAGCTGGAGAACGTCTTCAAGTAAAACAAAAAGAAACGAGAAAAGCAAAGAAAAACAAAACGTAAAAGAAGTTGAAATGCAAAGAAAACTGAGACCAGCAAAGGAAAAATGGAAACGGAATGAAAAGCAGAAAAAGGATTGAACTTGTGGCAGGTGCGTGCGGCAGGAGGTGGCAAATAATGAAATGAACTGCAGCCAAAGTGGAGCCAACGACTATGCAGAGGCGTTGAAGTCGATGGCGTGGGGGGTAGAGGGGTTAAAGGAGGTTAAGCAGGGGGTAGGGGTCTGGTCTGGCTGTGGCAAAAGCGACGCGCCAAATTGGCTGCAAATGAAAGCATTTTGCGTATAATAAACAAAAGATGGAGGCAGGCATTAAACTAAGCTAAAAGAGTAAAGAGTGTAGACATTAAATCGGTCACGGCGGGGGTGGGCAGTACGACAGAAAGCTATGAAAGGATATGGTAAGGTACACTGTTAGAAAAAGTTGATATGTTTATGCTTTGTTTCTAAAGCTAAAAATTAACAAAGTTATCGAATTATTAAAGACTTTTTAATTAATTTTAATAACTAATTGGCACAACTTTTTATTTTATTGACTATTTCACATATTAAATAGAGTAAAATACAAGATTTGAGTTTTAATATCGACTTTAACTGAGGGTACACTAAAATATTTCAAGATAAGAATTTTTTAAACAGAATTTTAAATTTTTTAAGTCATAATTTAAATTTTATAGTCTTAACAACAGCTTATTGGGTACTTGTTAACATATTAAATGATTTAAAAACTTATTTATTAACTATTCAGAGTATTTTTTTCCAGTGTAGGGTTGATAGGAGCGTTAATTGTGCGTCGTTTTGCTTATGCATTACATTTACACGACGCTAATGAGGCGGCAGGCAAGAGCTGGGCGTGGCTAAGCTAGCGACCCCAAAAACTTCAGTTACCACTAGCCATACAGTCGGCACCCACACTACGCTATATGGTATGGCCACCCTATAATATGGCCACCCCCAATTGCTGTCCACTAACAATGTCTGCAGCTGGCGTCGTGTTAATTGAAAATTAATGGCGCGAAGGCAAAAACTAAACATGAAAATTCGCTGACGCCGGACGTCAGGTGCTGTGCCCCCTCAAAGGGGACGTGGAGGGGAGGGGAGGCTAGATGGGGGCGGGGTAGTGGTGGGCGAGTTGGGTAACTGAACTGTGCGACTAACGCGTGAAGTGCTAAGCAAATTAACATTTCCATAATTAAATTTAAAAGGTGATGAGCAGAGGCGCTGGGTCATCAGTGGGTACAGTGGGGTAGGGGTTGGGATTGGGATTGGGGGCACAAATTGTGGACATTGGTTGGACAGGGTGGCCAACGCACACACGAATGTCACAGAGTGAAAATATGCAATTAATCACAATTAAAAGCAGGCAAAAAGTTTGGTTTTTCTTTCGTCCTATCACTCTTCAACTGCCTCCCACTCACCACCTTCCCCTAACCATGCCAGAGAGTGTCGCGTAGGCGTGGCAATGGCGACAAGTTTAATACTTTTGCTCCTGCCCCGCGGCGTACAAAAATTAAAATAAATATGCCAGAAAAAAAAGGGGTTAAAATTGGGAGTTGGGTGTTGGTTCAGTTTGGGTGCTCGGCGAGGGAAATTGAAGGAAATTAAAGGAATGAAAATGTAACGAAGACAACGTGCAAACTGCCAAACAGTGTGAAGAGCACACAAAGCTGAAAAAAAAAAATGTTTTAAATATTTTTGAAAGGAATGTCTTACACATTGATCGCTTCTATACCCCATAACTAGTGTTGTTAGGCGCGCAAAGAGCATACTAAGTGTTGGGCAACGTGTCGTTAATGCTTTAATTAACTTAAAAAATTAACATTTAATATATTTAATGAACGAAACCTAAGTCTACAGCTCAAAAAAACTTTTCAACAACAAAAATTTGTCAGAATTTTTTATATTTTGGACATTTTTGGGTTAGAAAATTGCAAATTGCCAGTTGAAATGGGTTGCAGGCAGTAAGGCGGTAATTTTAGGAGGGCAAAACAACAGAAAAAATTAAAGTTGAGGCTTAAAAGCAGCTCAGGCGAAATGTGTGTTTTTTGGCCAAGTCCAAAAAGCTGAAAGTCAAATACGAAGCAGAGCAAGTGTTTACGTGGGTGTGTGTATAAGTGTATGTGTGTGTGTGTGGGAGTACTTAACACGCTGTTTGCCTCGAATCGGCAGAGACAGCGAAAGAGAGAGAGAGAGAGAGGGGAAGAGAGAAGTTTGCGTCCGGCGAGCTAAATTTGATTGTCAAATGAGTGGGGCGGGTGGGAAGCTGTAGGGAGCAGTATGTTTAGGGGGTTTAGAGGCCTGGTAGGTTATATGACTACGCACTTGAGCCCACAAATAATACCGTTACTTAACATTTGAGTCGAGATGGAGACAAGAGACTCAAGACAGACGGCAGAGAAAGTAGGCAAAACTAAGGCCAAAAAGGCGGCAAGGATAAGTTTTACAAATGTAAAAGTGTGCGTGTGTGTGTGTGTGTATGTGTGTGTGTAGCAATAAATGTCTCCTGCGGCTAGTGGCAACAGCTAGACATAGGAAGGAGGCAAAAGTTGCTGCTTAAGTGATACAAAATGCAAATACGCCACTGACAAAGTCACAGATGGAAAACTTCTAGCTTCAGAGTAAGACGGAGAGACAGTGAGTGAGAGAGAGAGAGAGAGAGCGAGTCGAAGTGGTAGTGTAAGATGAGGTGACAAGGGGCAAGCGGACTTGAGGAGCCTTAAGGAAAAAGCAAAGTCACTTGAGGAGCTTAAGTTTATTTGCACGACTCGTCGACCCAAACAGACGACAGGGCACATATGATATCCACTCGTCGATTGTTGTCCTTTTCCCATCCCTCAACTGACTTGCTTACATGCTTAGCTTTAGTCCTCCACTCCTTCCGCCCCTTTGTTTCCTTTTGGCGTGACTGTAAAAGTGGCGTCTCGCATGTGACTGATATGTGGCATTGACAGCATGCGGCTTAAGATGAAATGTAAACAGTGCAAAAACAGGGCTAACATACTGCCACGCCCAGCTGGCACACGCCTTACACTTTCCACTACTCCACGCCTACTTTTACCCCTGTGCAGTGTCAGCTTGTTAAATTATGCGTGCCAAGCGGTTCAGTTTTCTACTACACTTTCCCAAGCAGGCACTAACAGTTTTACTACAAAGTCAGCATGGATTTATATTTTCTTGTTCAGCGTAAAGCAAGCTGCTGATTTTAGCTTGTTTTTTAGTATTAAAGTCAAGTTTACAGCGGCACGTTTAGTGCTCTGTCTTTGAGTAGCGTAAATAGGCAAATATTCCAGCTTTTAATATAAGTATTTATTATGTTTATAATAATAATTAATTTATAAGCTATCATTTGAATACTTTTTACCTCTTTTAGTTTAGAAAAATAGTTGTTGTCTAGTATATAAAATCTTCGTTGTGCTGGGCATAAGTTTTCTCAGTTTTAAGTCTTGGATTTTATGCTCGGCTTCCCTCCTTTTTAGTGGTTCCTGTTGTTGTTATAATAATAGTTGTTGTTGCTGTCATTGTCGCAGTTTGTCAACTCGTAAAACGCAGCATCAGAAAATATCAAAAACTCATCTGCATTTCAGCTGCTGCTGCAGCATCATCATCTAAATCAACTGGCAATGTCAATTCTTTTCGACTTTTAGTCCCATTTTTGGTCACGTCACGGGACTTTCGCATTTTAGGCGCCACGTGCTGACAATATTGTGTCACACACGCACACACACACGCACACCCATTCACACACTCACATGCTAAGCTGCTCGGCATGACGATGTGCCTGCCTGATCGTGACCTATTCAAAAATTGTAACTCTCACATCTATTCATCATATTGGGACTATAAAATCATTGAATAATCAACTCTACAATTCGACAACAGATTGTTAAGTCGTTAAGTAAACCACGAGGGTTGACTTTAAAGTTGTCAAGTCATTTTAAATCAAACACTACTTCATAGAGTGTGCTAGATTTAGTTAAAAGCTTATGTATTGCTTTAAATCTCTTAGGTCGTTTAGTTAAAATGACAATTGTAAATGTTTTTTCAGTGTTGGTTAAATCTAAAATGTTTTTTGTGTGTTATGTTTGCTGTTGTAAAAAATTATTAATAAAAATATATTTCTAAAAAAATAAAATTGCATAAAATTGACTATTAAGTCGTTTCCAGTGTTGGAAAACGTTTTTCTGTTTCAACAAACTTGTATCAACTGCACTACAGTTTCCATAAGTTTTATTAAAATAAAGCTATAGTAAAATTTGCCATAATTTTCTTAAATAATTCCACAACTTTTATTGTAAGTGCTGTAAAACGACGCACGGCTGTCTTCTTGTTTGTAATCCTATTTACTATACCTAAGCCAATTACTGCGTGTTATTTGTAGCAAATGCAAGTGCATCTTTATGCAATTACATTTCTTTAGAAACTTGCAGTGGCATTAAGTTGTTGTCAGTGTTGTACAACAGCATAAGTTGCTGTTTGTGAATGTAAGCTTTTTAATTGGTGGTATTATTTTAAGCCCTCTCAAGTGGCACACGACAAGCGTCTTTGTAAAACTCTGTGATTCTTTCTAAGATAAAGCCTTTCAGAAGGCATTTCATGATGTTCAGTACTGCACAACTATATTTAGTGTTGGAAAACAGCATAATTTCTTTATGTATCAGTATATTTTTAAATTTTTTGTTGGAATCCTGAGTTTATTTAAGGGACTGCCACACTTAAAGGTGTTTTGCTTGCTCTAAGTCTAGTGTAGTGTTGGTAAACTTTGCACAATTTGTTAGTTTACTAATCGTATCTGCTGCAAATTGGTAATTTATTTCGATTTTTGCTACACTTTGATTAAAGCACGTCTGCTTAAAGACATTTGGCTTGAGATTTTCACAGATTCGCTTAAAATTTGAATATTATTTTCAGTTTGCATAATGGGGTCCCATCACTGGCGTACGCCCAAGACCGTGTTGCTTTTGCCGCCTGGTTTACTTTGGCATTTAAACGTCTCTTCAAGACAGTTTTCTTCTGCAGTTGTTCCGGTTGTCCGGGTAACCCATTAGAAAAAGATACTCCTACCAAAGAAACGGCTGTTACTGCTACAACATAACCTCATTCTCAGCTGTGTTCAGGCGGGAGAGAGGGAGGTACAACCCCCGTTCAACCAACCAACGAACATCACGTCAATTCAATACGTTTAAAAGTTCATTTGCTGTTTAGCTTGGTCATTATGTGCCTGGTCAGAACGATGTCCAACGTTCTCATTTTCCCAACACACACCCACCCAACGCTACCGTCTCCCCTTTTTGGCGTCCCTTTTGTCATGACTTCAGACATTGGCAGCCGCTTGTCAGGCCTCTTAGTCGGTGCCTTTGTCGGTTTGCCCATTAAATGGGCACTCAATGTGTTTGTCTAACTTGCCATTTGCGATGATAATAATGTCGTATGGCCGTTACATTGATGTTGCTTGGCTGGCCCGTTACGGCCGAACGCAGCGGACAACCTAACAGTCGGACAAATGGACGTACAGCAACCCAAACAACCCAAAGCCAACCCAAACAACCCAAAACCCGACTAACGGACACCGCTTTCTCTGTCTCTACACATTGTTCTCATACTCTCATCGGAGTTGCGTTGGCATTGAAATTATCCAAACAATTGTGTTTCATTCTTTGAACTGTTAGTTAAATATTAACACTGACCCAAGTTAAAAATATAAAAAAATATAATAATTTGCTAGAATTTGATTAAATTTTGTGCTAAATATAAATCGGTTAAAAATAAAAACTGTGACTTTAATTTAGACATCAAATTTATGCTAGAAAAAAATTTAATTTATTAAATTTTACTTTTTATTTTAGTCAACTTTAATTTTTATAATTTTTTAAAACATTTTTTTTTTATTTTTTACTCCACCCTGTAACTTATTTAGTTCCTTAGCTCTTAGCGTAGCGTATTTGTGCTTCGACTAATTAGTGTATATATTTTGCTGCTTTAACCACTTCTCTTGCTTCCTTGCCTCTGCCTATCTGTCTTGCTCCTGCCCTGCTGCTTACACTGCTTTTGGCTTGTTGTTTTTGCTGGCTGCTGTCGATGTATTTCCAAATCGTTTGGCTTGGCGTTTTGATTTCGTTATCAGTTTTTATGTTTATAAGTGAGACACACACACACACACACACAGACAGCTAGTAAGAAAGAGACAGTGAGATGGTGTGTGTAAGCACGTATGGCTACTGTGTGTGTGTGTGTGTGTTGTCTGAGTTTTATTTGTGTGCTGTTTGGTCAATTGGAAAACATTTCGTAGCAGACTTTTAGGCGCCTGCCTAAAAACGAACGCTCGACGGGCGGTCGCCAAAGTGACGACGCTTATTTCGCCTGTTGTTGTTGTTGCTGCTGCTGTTACTATTGTCGTTGTTGTTGTTGTCAGTTGCTACTGCTGCCGCTCGGCATAATGGCGTCGTTATTATTTTGGCATTAAAAAGAATTAATACGCTTCAATGGACTCTCAACGTAAATAGATCGTTAGGCAGCATGCCAGCTGCCACTTTCCACACCCACCTCCATAGCTCTCCCCATCTCTCTCTCTCTCTCGCTGACTCTCCTTGTCTCCCTCTTGCTCTGTTTTCAGCTCTTTATCAGTGCACGCTTTGCTAGTTTTGTTGTTGGCTTTTCACTTTGCTTTGTCACGCAATCGAGCACATTTTTTGGTGCTTTACATACAAAAATAGCAAAACGATAAAGACAGCAAGTTTCTTGCACCCTCCCTCTCTCTCTCTCTCTCTATCTCTTTTACACACATACACTTCCATTGACATGCACGTACAGACTGTCTTGCTGAAGTATCTCTCTTATTTTAAATGGGCCACCAAGCACTTGACCAAGCATCACTTTTTCCCCTATACTATATAGTACTTAACTATCCTCCATTGTTTGCCAGCCTGCATCGCCCTCTCTCTCTCTCTCTCTCACTCTCTCCCTTTTCACTCACAGTTGCTCTCTTTTTTTTCATATAATTTCGTTTTGCATATCATCATCATCATTTCCTTCGATTATCCTTTGTTTGGGCAAACGACTTCTTAGCTGAATCTCTTGCTTTATTGTTAGCTCAAGCAGCTCAGATTTTTAGCTCATGTTGATCTAGTGAATTGAAGCAGTTGTGCATGGAATATGAACTAGATCACATGGCAGTGTTTGACAATTTAAGGCTAACCTCATTTCAGTAGCTTCAATTGAAATTTATTTGTATACAAAATTATTTAAAAATAAATTTGGAATTAAAAACAATTATGAAAGTCTGCTTAAGTGCTGATTTACATGTCACTTTAAAATATTTATATGCAAATATTTACTTGTAACTTTATAAGAACTGATGTGAAAAGCCATTAAAAATATTTATATTTAAGAATTTTCATAGTTGGCTCTATAAAAACCGTTTCAGTCACTCATATCAATGATTTAAGTTAACTTTGGTAAACTTCAGTTCATTTTCATTTAATGAATGTGCATGAGAAGCGTTAAATCCCCGTGACTGTGTCCTTTAAATGCAGTTCATTTACCGCGTATGACAGTTGTGAATCGTTGTTATGTAATTGTGGTTTAAAGTCGAATTAAATTGGATTGTGATTTGATGCGACATGCTTATGATAAATGAGTGCGATTAAAATCCATTATTTTGAGTTTAATCATTATGGAAATTTGTGCCAATACGAAAACTCCATTTATAATATTCATAACATGGAATATGGAATATCTATAACTAGTTTTTGCTTTACTGTGGGTCACAAGTGGCATAGGTTTGGGTGAAGGTTGGAGCTGGGTGAAGGGGGGTGTGGGGTGTGGGTTGAAATGCAATTTGAAACTTGCCCTGACAGCATTTCAATTTAGTTGAATGCAAATATTTCGATAATTTCCAATGCTCCAACTCAAATATAAACAAGCACAGATACACTGCTATTTAAATATATGTATTTATAAACACGTACAAAAAGAGAGAGACAGAGAGAGAGTGAGGCAGAGGCAGATAGTTGCACTAATAGAGTTGTTATTGCTGCCAGTTTTGGAATATCACTTGTATTTATTCGAAGAATAAATGTTTTCATTTTATTATTGCTTCCTCGTCTGCCATTTCTTTTGCCCCTCTCGACAATTATTCGTATTTGCTTTCAATTTTCCACTATGAAAATCTTTCGTCCGCTCTCTTTTGGCCTGAAAAAAATAGCAAGATAGACTACAGTAGAGCGGGTAGACTGCTAAAGATCCTGTGTTTATTTTGAAGCCTTGAACCATATGACTGTGTGAATCATCGGTTTGATTTTGCTGCCAGTTCTTACCAAAATTGAGATTTTTAGAATTAAAACCTGAATATAATAACTATGTGAGATAAATGTAGCTTTAAGCCTTTCGGTTTAATATGACAGTATATGCCTCAGACTAAGCTTGAATTTTACTAAAGTCCAGTGACTCCTCTACTAAATATCGTGTACATATACTTCAGTTACACTATATATACTAAAAGTCCAGCAAATCTGCTTTTAAGAGAGCAGTTTGCTCCATTTCTTAAGCATCCCATTATTATTTGCAAGTACAGGGTCTATAAACTTAGCCAAAAACTTGCCATGATTTGACTCGGTTTAGCCTGGCACCTATTGACATTTTTATTTATGAATTTCAATTCTCAAAATCTCAAAACAGCAAAATTTCATACGAATGTGGGTATCAGTGACACGCAAGCACACACAACCAGACACACACACACAAACAAAAATACACACACACCCACTGACACACACACACAAAATAACTCTTGGAATTCTATGGATTTCGCAATGCACAGAATTTAAAGCCAGAACTTAAATAACCATAAGCTCAATTTATTAACTAAATATGTGCATTTCTCTCTAGTATTTAAATTTGTTCTAGAGCGTGCAAAAGTGTGAGTGGGAAATGTACAGTGGGCTAGAATGGAAATTTATGTATTAGAATTTAAGAGTCACATAAATTTAGTGAAGGGAGTGTATGAATTTGAAGAGTTTGAGTGGAGGGAAAGAAAGTGTAATAAATCGTAAAGAAATTTA
The DNA here is from genome assembly GCA_035046005.1 of Drosophila acutilabella. NCBI lineage: Eukaryota > Metazoa > Arthropoda > Insecta > Diptera > Drosophilidae > Drosophila > Drosophila acutilabella. The sequence continues at coordinate 5,439,942 of JAWNOK010000020.1, forward strand.
GGGATTTTGTGAAAAGGTTTATGAGTCTAGAAGTGTAGAGTGTGAAATTTGTGTAGAGTGGAGAGTTTGGGTGGAAAGATCTGATAATAAGGATATAGAAATGAAAGTGAAGAAGTGAAGTGAGCGTTAAGAGTAAGGAATAAAGAATAAAGTGAAGATTAGAGAAAACTGTGTGAAGAAAAGAAATGTAGAGTAAAGCTTAAGTTTGGAGAGATGAATATTAAGTGAGTGGAGTGTATGAATTTGGAGAGTTTGAGTGGAGAGTAAGAAAGTGGAACTAATCTTATAGATATTTAGGGATTTCGTGACAAAGATTAGGAGTGTAGAGTGTGAATTTTGTGTGAAGTGGAGAGTCAGGATGGAAAGTGCTTAAGGCATGTAGAAGTGGAAGTGGAGATTCACATATAAAGAGTAAGGAATAAAGTATAAAGTGGTGATTTTTAAAATCTGTTTGAAAAAAGTAATGTAGTGTAAAGTGATAGTTTTGTAGAGAAGAAAATTAAGTGAGTGGAGTGTTTGAGTTTGGAGAGTTAGAGTGGAGAGTAAGAAAGTGGAATAAATCTGAAACCAATACGAGGATTTTGTGAACAAGTTTATGAATCTAAAAGTGTAGAGTGTGAATATTGTGTAGAGTGGAGAGTCGGGATGGATAGTGCTATAAATATAAGTGTAAAGTACAATGAGGAGTAAGGTGTTGAGAAAATAGTGTAGAGTTCAGTTAATAGAAGACAATGACAAGTGGAGAAACGAACATACTTGAAAGTAAAAGGTAGTTGATGAAGTTGTTTTGTAGAGTAGCTTTGTAGAACACTGAAAGTGAAGAGAAAGTTGAGTGCGGAAAGTGAAGATTGAAAATAGACAATAAAATACTGTTGCTGTAGTAAGGAAGAGATGGAGAAAGAGAGAGACAGAGAGAGCGAGAAAAAAACAAGAATATAAACTACAACAGCGGTAGCATTTATTTTGTAACTGTCCAACACTTTATGCGGACTACGAGGTAAAAACCGCCAAGTGAGCTACGAAAAAACATGTTGTTTACAACAGCTAATGACCAACTTGACAAACACCCTGTACTAATGGAATTTGTATGTTAAAATTTACTTGGTACACAGAGAGAAAAACGACGTTCTAAAATTAAGTTTGAATGACCTTGATTTCAGAATTTCGAATTCTTAAAAAACATTCTCAGTTTAAGTACGAATTACTTAAAATGAGCATTAAACAAGCGAAATGTAAGAGAAAATGATCTTGAATCAAGTGTTGATATGAAATTACTTAATATGAGCACGAATGTTCTCAATTCAAGTTCGGAGCACCGGTTCAAATCCCGAGACGGACAAGAAAAAAAATTTTTTTTTTTACTTTTTTTCTATTTTTGCATTTTTTTATTTTTTTAAGATACTTAATATAATTTACTTCATGTTACAGGCTGTATAAACATATTTAAACAGCATTTATCAGAAGACTTAGAAATTATAATTATAATAATTATTTTTTTTGTTATTGAAAATTAACATTAGCAGTTTAAGTTTTACTTAAACAGATAATGTTCATTTTCAATAACAACAAAAATACACAAATATGTAAATACATACAAATTATAGCAAAAAAAATTATTTGTATGTAAATCAGTGGTCGGCACGCATACAATTGCAGGTAGCACTTGTGTGTATTAATACACACGCAAAAGTGCGTTATGTATATGTATTTCTTTGCTTTACTCTGCTTCGCACTCTACATGTGAAGGCAGCGCTGCGGCAGAGCTAAAGCCTACAAGCATAAACTGTACCGACCACTACATGCATACCTATACACACATACATATTTTTGTTCGTTTTCGGCGCGCCGATTGTCGCGACAAAAATTGTACATGTTGTTGGTGGGCACAAAAATTGAAGAACTAAAGTAACGGTAAATATCGGACGCTGTTCTTTAGCATGCATAAGAAACTATGAAGTGGGAAAGAGAAAGAAGTTTTTTTTTCCGCTTCTGGTTAATTTCCTAATTCGCTCGATCACATCGATGTGTATGAATTTGGTTTGCTTGCATTATTGAGTTAGCATTGTAACAAGTGACATGGAGTGCGACGACAATAATAATTTTGCGAAAGACGGAGAAAAATTGGAAAACTTATTAAAAGAATTAGATTTATTAGAAGTGCTGCCTTATTTGCAAGGTAATAAACTGTGTAATAATTTAATAAATGTACAAATGTATGTACGCGTTTAATTTTGTGTGTTTAAATATATATATATATATATATATATATATATATTAAATATATATAATCAATTAAGTGAAGTGGATTAGCAGTGAAGAAGTGATGTGAAGAAGAAAAAACACATATGTACATATAAAAACATTAAAATATTAATTTATGTAGTTATACATACATATGTACTTGTACATGTACACATGTATGTACATGTATTGTGGTGGCATTCAAGGGCAAACAAAGACGCGTGCCTTTAAAAATTCGGCGCATATTGCAATTGCTCAAATTCAATTTATTAAAAAATATATATAGATGTATGTACATATATTATTAAAAAAGTGAACAATTGCAATTGCTGTTTCTGTTGAAACATACAGTCGTGTCTGGACAAATTTTTTACCAGCATTAAGTTTAAATTACTCTTAAGAAACAGCAATTGCAATTGTTTACTTTTTTGTGTTCTAATAATATATGTATATCTATATAAATTTTATAAGAAATTTAATTTTTGCGTAATACATATGCGCCGAATATTTAAAGGCACGCGTCAATATTTGCGTTGAATGCCACAATACATGTACATACATATATACACATGGGTGTATACACATATAAATTGATATTTCAATGTTTACATACAGATGTATTTTCTTCACTCTAATACACTTCACTTCATTTGTTTGCTTTTGCTTAAAAACTATTAATGTTTAAAGATTATAGTTTTTAAGTTATCGCAACTAAAAATGTTAATTGAAAACAAAGAAAAATAGCTGTGAGACACTGTTGAACGCGTACATACATATGTATACACACGTATGAACATTTTTTAATAAATACATATGTATACATATATATATATATATATATATATGTATATATAGATTTAAACAATTGTTTATATATTTTTCTCATATTTCAGATTATTGTTTTGGTGTATCCATCAAAGGATTTGATGCTTCTTTCAACGTGGGAGAAATTTAAATGAACGATTAACAAAACGATTGCTGGAAACAACTGTACCTAAAAGCAAAGTCAGCAACAAATACAGGTATATATTTCACATTTCATTTGATTAATATATATTAATATTTTTTGCTTTCTTACATAACAGATGAAAGGCTATAATAACGGATTCACAGGAGTGCTAAGTAAAACGCATTTTAAGCAGCAATGACTATAGACGAAAATCAACGCAATAGTAGATAAGTTCTCCTCAACTGGTATGACCATCCAACAATATTATATTTATATTGATACAAATTTACTAATATTCGGTTCATCAATCAAATGTTTAGATATTTGTGAATATAATATATTAAACAAAAAAAAATTGTAATAAAAAAATTTTGAATTGGAAATATAAAAATGATTTGTATTCTTATTGGGAGATATTCTTCAAGTATTGGAATACTTGAACCAAGTTTCTACTGTTCTTAAATCAAGATGGGTAACAATTACTTTTCAAGTTAGTGAGATCTTGATTCAAGTTTCAAGTAAACTTAAACCAAGATGGTTATACTTGATTTAAGAATTTTTTGTACTTACTTTTTAAGTTCATGCATTCTTGAATTGAGTTCACGAAGTCTTGATTCAAAATCTGGCGTACTTGTTTTAAGAGTGAAATGTTCTTATATTTTAAGTACATATGATCTCAAATCGTGATTTGCGGAACTTGAATCAAGAACTTTATAGAACTTGATTTAAGTATGAAGTGTTCTTAAATCAAGAATTCCGAACTTAAAAACACGAACTTGAATTGAGAACGAAATTCTCTACTTTAGTATTTTCATTCTTGGGCAGATATCAAGTGTGAAATGTGCCGTTTTGAGTACGAAATACTTGATTTTTTTTCTCTGTGTATGTGTATGAAAATTGAAGTGCACTGAAGACCCAAATACTTTAAGCTCATTGCATCTTTTACTGTAGTTTGGTATAGTTTCAGTTTAGTCTTCAGTCTTCTCTCGTTTCTTCTTGAGTTTTCCAGGGTATAACATGCACTCCTCCACTTTTTTTTAACAGGCACAAGCTTGTGCTGCATTTGTTGCGCTTGTCAAGATTTTGAGTAGCAATTTGGTTGCGCTGTCGTCCCCACCACGCCCACAACGCCCGTTTTACACACATCCTGCAAACCGCATGCCACGCCCACAGTTCATCATACAAAATGCCTGGATGTGGCACACTTTGAGAAATGCAGATGCCGCTACCCTTTTTTGCCAGAAACTGATTGCCACCAAAGTTGCAACAGTTGTTGATGTTCCCATTGCTGTTGTTGTTGTAGTAACTCTTCTTCTAGTTGTTGTTGTTGTAGTTGTTGCTGTTAACATTGTTGTTTTTGTTGGCTTGTCTACTTTGCGTGTTGTCTGAAAAGTGTTTCTTTCAGGGATGCGAAAAAAAAACTTCAAGTGCCTCAGTCGCTTAAAGTTTAAGAGGTGTTTTTTTTAATTCATTATTACAGGGTATGGCAGTATATTAATTTGCATTTTTTATGGTTTTACATACAGAGTATGTAGTTAATAAATATATAGTAAATAAAGTAAAGTATATAGTACATAAATATATGGTAAATAAATCCGCAAAGGTCTTGGACTATTGTAAAAAAAGAGATTAAAATTTCTTAAAATATTTTCGATTTATCGTTTTCAAGTTAATTGACTTGATATTGATGTGTTTAGTAAATTAATATGTACAAAATAAAGCCTTAAAGGTCCAGGACTATCGTAACAGAGTTCTTACAATTTTATTAAATTTTTTTCGATTAATCGTTTTTAAGTTAATTGAATGGATATCGATATGTTTAGGAAATTAATATATATGTAGTAAATAATCCTTGAAGGTCTAAAACTGTCGTAAAAAGTGATTAACATTTTTTTTACATTTTTTTTCGATTAATCGTTTTCCATTTAATCGACTGTATATCGATATGCTTAGCTTGCTTACACATCACTAGTTGCAGCTAACCAAGTGATGAATTGCAACAACATGAGCAATGCTCTGGCACATGTGATGCAGACTTTTTGTTGTTGCCACAAATTTGTTGGGCTTTAGATTCGAATTTCGAGGTTTGCATTTGCCGGTTTGGCAATCATAAATATGGTTGCACTGGCAGCAGCAAAAACAACAACAGCAGCAGCAGCAACTGCAATAACAGCAACAGCAACAACAAGCTGCGAAAACCGCTTGGCATTTTGCTGTGGCTGTTGAAAAATGTTCAAAAGAACCAAACTGAATCCCTGGCTAATGAACACGATAGAGAGTGCAGAAAAGAGACAGAGATAGTAGGAAAAGAGAAAGAGAGCGGACGATACTAGCGGGCATAGAGGAGTTAGTGTGGGCGTGGTGTGGGCGTCGCTGCACTCAGTGCATTTGGCAATTATGAAATGTACACGTAAAAGTGTCTCTTAAAATGTGTGTCCATGTGTGTGGCAGTGTGTGTGTGTGTGCCTGTGTGTGTTTGTTTGTGTGTGTGCCGCAAATTTGGAACGAGCGTAAAATTTGCAATTAAATGGTAAAGCAGCATGAAGGGACACGCCCACTTAGGCAGGCGTTGAGCTGCAAAGCGAAAAGCCAAAAAATAATAAAACAAAAACTTGAAAACAAAATGGGTGAAAAACAAATGGTGGAGGGGGGGATGGGAGAGGGGTAAATGAGAGACAGCTTTCTATAAATGAGGTCAGTTGCACTTCAACGTTGTGACAGTTTTCGGCAGACGAACACAACAGCATCAGCAACAACAACAACAACAACAACACATTACAACAGCAAAGAAATAAAATGAAAATTGCTGTGCACATTGCGTATACGCTACGTTGGACACAACGCAATAATGCCACGTAATGCATTAAAACCAAACGCACACACACACACACACAACTAACAGCTACTGCTACAGTTGAGTGCACCGACTGTAAAAGAGCCTGTACGTAGGCAAACACAATAAAGTCTACTATATCTACACAATAAAGGGTTTGAAAAAAGGGTTTGAAATTTCATGGAGTTTTCTTTGTGTATGGTAAATTTTCCTACATGGCTATGTCGACTCATCTGCTGATGGCCCATACCCAATCTTTTTCTATTTAGCCAAATGTATAGACTCTTTAGACTGCATCACGTAACGGGTCTAATATGTGCCATTAAAAGTAAGCCCTTTTATTGTGATAAGCGAGCGCTATACCCAACTATCTAATTTCACAACTCTTTAAACAGTTGGAAATAGATTCGCAGAGTTACGAATTTTGCTTAAAAAATTAATTCTACATTTTAAAGATACCAAAATTGTTTATAAGTTAACAAGCTCTATAAGATTCAATGCTATCTAAGAAGCCGATCGTTCTGTTGGTGCTACCAGACTTAGCTGTGTTAAATGTTTTATGGTTGCTGCCACGCCTACTGCTTCATTTTTGGCAGCTACTATACTATCGCTGGCAGCTTCAAGTACAGGGTCCTTAAGGAGAACGAGAACAACAAACAAACAGAACGACAAGAAAATGACAGAAGGTTTCGATTATATAAAGCCAGAAAATGGGGGACGATATGGCGGCGGGAGGCGTGGCAATTTGGTAAGCTGGCTGCTCACGCTGATGCTGGTGCACTGACACTGTCAACCGGTTACGTTGACCCCAGTTGGACGTGTGTATGTGTGTGTGTGTGTGTGTGGGTGAGTGGAGGTGTGAGGGGGAAGCAGGGCGTGGCAGTTTCTGGGGCGGTTAAAGATTCACAACATGACAAATGATAAATGGGCAAAGGATACGCATTGCGCAAACCCAGACAAGCTGGACAGAAAGGAAACACACACACAAACACACACACACACACACACATGGAGAAGCAGAACCAGTTACTGAAACAACAACTGAAACTGAAACGAGAACCAGATCCAAATTCTCCCCATATCCAAACGGTGTCAGTCGCGACCGTTTTTTTATAGGGTATTGTAGGGTATATACAAGTTAAGCCTATCTGTACCGGGCCGGGTACAGACGGCGATATTACCTAAGGTATGACATTTAATGAATTGCTTCAGATATCCCCAGGATACACGTTGACTTCCTGTCCTCCAAGTGTACAAATAATAGTTCAACAATTTGTTTAATTCACGTAGTTTTATTATTTAAATTTGTTTAGGTTCTTATCAGAGAAGATACAATTGCAAACGTTGATTCTCCGCTCGGGTTAAACGAGTTCTGCCCAAGCCGGCCGGCTTGGGTTCACATCACACCTCTTGGCCACTAGCGTAGCCGCCGACGGTGCACATGCCGTTGGAGTCAGCAATTTGACTCCCCATGTTGTTGTTGTTGTTGCGTTGCGCAAGTGCCGGAAATCTGACTCTGCACTTGCGATCGTTGCCGGTCAGCTCTTGGCCGAAAAGTGTCGATGCAGCAAAATGGTGCGTCCGATACTGGGTCACCGACGGCGCGTGTGTCGTTGGCTCTGCGCGGGGTGTGGTGACGACGGGAATGGTAACGCGGCGGTCGTTGCCCGCGTAAACTCCCTTACTCAGCGCAGGGGGCGCCGAGGTAGGAGAGAGTTTTGCTGGTGTTAACTCCTCCCCCTTCAAGTATCTGCGTCCCGCAGATTACTGGTGTTTCGCGGTGGTCGGTGATGTACTCTGAGCTTCTAACTCAGGTGAATCACCGCGGTGTTTTGGTATACCCTTCGTTGAAGTTATCTTCCTCCAGATGACGTACAGGCATGACATCAAGGTGGCAGCTACAAGTACTTCGACTACCGTGGAGAAGTAGATTTTTTGGGACATTCTCGACAACTTCCTCAAATTCTCCAGGCCAAAGTCATGCACGTACTCCAGTGATAGTTTGTATCCCGCAGCTGTGATTTTCGTTAATACAGCCGGCATGGCCATTATGTGGGTCGTTGAGTAACTGCTGAAATTCCTGTTCCCAATTGTGACGGTTTCGTTGGCGTACTGTATGACAAATGATCCCTCCAGGTGGTGCTCACCCGAAGTTCCACCAATGGTGCCGTTGAAGTTGGATATGAAGATGGTTCCATCGTCGACCAGTTCAACGATCTGCCGATCATTCTTCAGGAAGTTGCATGTGGCATGGCCTCCCTTTAGCAACCGGGGAATGCACCCGTCTTCTGGTAGCTTTTGCAAATCCTTCTCCTGGCAAACCGTGGTGTTCCCAATCGATAAGCACTTTCCAAGTACAGCGTAGGTTTCCTGAGGGCTTACGGCAAGCTTTTTGGATTCCAAGACCACTTGCATACCGTTGTTGACTACTGGGTAAAGCAGCATCAGCCGGTATCTCTCCTGCGTTACCTTGGGCATCGTCAGCACGTATAGAAGAGTCGTCCCATTGGTGAGGATTGATGGTCGCGAGAACTCGACTGCTTCCACCACGTTCTGATATGGGAGACTTTCCATTTCTTCAAGCAAGAGTTCAACTTCTTCCCGGTCGAGCAAGTTAGTATTGACGACAGAGGTTTTTGCCAGCTGGCATGCCCTTGTCACTTCGTCGATCTGATTGGCCAAAATTATTGATTTATGCAAGACCGTCGTCGCTGTGTGAGTTTCTCCATCGATGGCGTTCATTCTAGCGGTGACCTCGTTAAACTTCCGTAGGGATTCGTGGGTCGCGTCGAACAACCTTGTGTTTATCCTGATCTGCTGGTTGCTGTTGCTCTTCACGTCGTCCTGTGACTGGAGAATAGCATTCCAGTCTGAAGCGTCTGGTGAGCCAGCGACCCATTTCCATGCTGATCCTAACCAGTCTATGGATCGTGGCCTGCGCGTCGTGGTCATCCTGGTGATTCCGTCCGCAGCCCTCTTGAGGTGATGATCCGCCAAGGCCCTGATCCTTTCGTCGCTAATCCTGGAAGCCTCTTCCGCAGTCCTCTCGATGCTCCGCTGAAACTCCTCCAGGTTGATAACATGAGCGAGTTTAAAAACTCCGTTTATGCGCCACACGATTCCTTGTTGCAGCGGGACGACGGGGGCATCATATCTGAAGATGTGAAGAGCTCTTGCGTAGTTGAGGACAACCACCCTTGGGATATAAGCGTTACTTATTTGTTTTATATTTTACTTATTCTACTGCGTACGTGTAAGTGTTTTTTTTTGTGTTTTCATATTTTTTGTGTTTTTATATTTTTTGGTGTGTTTTTTTATTATTTTTTTTGTTTTTTGTGTGGTTTTTGTTTATAATGTTTAATGTGTTAATGTTCTTAATATACAGGGAGGTTGTGAAGCGTAACTTTTTATCTAAAAGTGGCAAAGTGTACTCAATTCTCTCCTTTAGTTTCTTAAATCTGATTTGTGGAAAATTTTCCCAGATTGGGTTTTAACTGTAACCCTCCTATCTTCTTGAACTTCCTCTGGCTTGAAGCGTTGTTTCTCCTTGCTTTTGATCTGCTTATTGGCAACATAGACCCTGTCGCCAGCGTCATATGACTGGGGGGTCGACCTAGTTCTATTCAATCTAGTGTTTGTCATAACCTGCCTATGTTGGAGCAAGCCTCGAATGTCTTCCTGCGTTTGTTGTTTGAAGTCTGTTAACCCTTGATAATTAATTCGGGAAGTGCGATCGAAAAAGATATCGACTGGCTTACGACCCGTTACCGAATGGACAGAGTTATTGTATCTGTCTACGGCTATGGGAATTAGTTCCTTAATTTTCAATGTAGGGTTGTCTTTCTTCAAACATCGGTATATCTCGAGGAACGTCGAGTGAAATCTTTCTATCTGGCCATTAACCTCACTTTTTTGCGTCGGGGTATAGTACACCTGTATCCCCAAAGACTGCAAATAGTTCAGAACGGTTGGACAAAGTAAGCCTCTTTCATTATCCGACACAAGAGTTTTTGGAGCCGTGAAATAATGGAGGACTTCTGTCAACCTTTCGCGCAGGTGAATTGCTGACTTAGATTCTACGGGGAAAAGTTTAGCAAATTTAGAAAATTTGTCTATGCAGCTTAGAAACTTTAGTTTCTCTAGCATGAATAGATCGACATGTAATATTTCGCACGGATATGCGGGAATTGGTGTCGGTTGTAGTTCCGGTTTGTTCGGGTGCCTCTCATACTTGTTTGTCTTGCAAACTTGGCAAGAAGAGACTTGTGTTTTTATACGGCTTGCCATCTTGGGAAAATAGAACTTTTCAAGAATTTGGATTTTCATTTCCTTAGCGTTCCTGTGCGCTCTAGAGTGTTCGTCACCTATTACCTTACAAATTTCCTCGTCATCATTCAAATCCACAGCTAATCGTTGCGTTATACGGATTTTATAATTAGTGAATGACTTCAAGCAGCATAGCTGTAGATATTGTAGGTATGCCTCAGGCATCTTAATACCGTTTATTATTAGCGGTTTTAAGCAAGACCTAAGGGTGATTTCTAGATTCCGCATTGAGTCACTGCCGATTGGTATTAAATGGCGAGTATACCCAGCGTGCGGGATTTCGCAAGCGTATTCTGACCTATTTGGGTCAAATATTAGCTGATTTCGGTAGACATTAAGTGGAACTTCGACATGCGGAATTAGGTCGGATGCGTCTTGTAGAGCGCTGTGGACTGTGGCCATTGAATCCGAACTATGTTCCGATGCCGTTGCTATGTTTGAACCTAGGTGGTTAACATGCGATGTGATTCGGGAGAGAGCGTCAGCTACGACGTTAGACTTCCCAGGTTTGTAAACTAGTTCACAATTGTATTCCTCTATGCGCGACTTCCAACGTTTTAACTTTGCATTGTAATTTCTGTTACTCAGGGCAAACGTTAAAGGTTGGTGATCCGTGTATATCTTGATGGATCTCGCCCCATAGAGGTACGATCGAAGGTTATCTAGAGCCCAAACTATTGCGAGCATTTCCTTCTCGTTGGTGGCGTAGTTTTCTTCCGTTTGATTTAACGAACGGGAGATATACGCGATTGGCCGGTCTTTGTTGCCGTCTTTCTGTGAAAGCACAGCACCGATGGCATAGTTGGAAGCGTCCGTTGTTAGGTGGAATGGTTTTTCGAAATCGGGGAAAGCTAGCACTTCTGATGACGAAAGGATAGTTTTCAGGTCCTCGAAGGCCTGTAAACCTTGTTCGTCAAGTTCGATCGGTATTTTCTTCGATTGAGATGCTTTTACTCTTGAATTCTCCCCTCGAGTAAGATTAGTCAAAGGTTTTGCAACCTTCGCGTAATCTTGAATAAACTTCCTATAATACGATGTCATCCCTAAGAAGCTTTTAAGTTCCTTTACATTACACGGCGGTTTCATGGCCTTGATGGCCTCCACCTTTTTTTCATCAGCACGGATTCCGTCTGATGTAACTACATAACCTAGAAATTCTACTTGTGAGTGTAAAAAGTTAGATTTTTCTAGGTTCACCTGTAACCTTGCATCCCTTAGTTTATTGAATATTGCCCGAAGATTTTTCCAGTGGCTTTCATAATCTTTGCTGAAGACTATGATATCGTCTATGTAAACGTAACAAATCTTGCCGATGTGTTCTCTTAACACATCGTCAATCATTCTTTGGAAAACGGATGGGGCGTTTTTTAAACCAAAAGGGAGACGGAGGTATTCGTACTTTCCGTTCAAGGTTGAGAAAGCCGTTTTTTGTATGTCCGATTCCTTCATGTGAATCTGGTGAAACCCCGACGTTAAGTCGAGTGTCGTAAAGAGTTTGGCCTTGCCTAGGCTAGACAATGTTGACGTTATATCAGGAATAGGGTAGGTATCGGAAATGGTGACCGCATTTAAGCGTTTGAAGTCTATCACCATCCGATACTGTTTTTCCCCATTTGGTTTTGGCTTCTTCGGCACAATCCACACTGGAGAGTTGTATGGACTATTGGACGGTCTTATTATACCATCGCGTAATAACTCTTCAACTTGTTTCTCTACCTCCTCCCTCATACTAGCGGGGTACGGGTAGCTTTTTGAGAATATTGGGTCAGATGTGTTCGTCCGAATTTCTGCCTTAACACTCGTCTCCACGGCCTCTCCGGGCGAAAGTGGCTCGAAGATTTCGGAGAATTCGTCGAGTAGTGTATTAAGGGTCTCCCTAACGACTTCCGAATGCTCTATTCCGAGAAGAGAATTAACATCATGCGAAGCCCTTGCCAAAAGAGGTATTTTGACTCCGGGTGCTATTTCGAGAAAGTCATTTTTCCTATCTATTAGGGCTTTTAAGGCTTTTAAGGTGTCATCACCTATAATACCATCAAAAGACACTAAACCCGGAAGTACGAAAAATTTTGTCAATGTGTTGTTGCCAACGGATTGGAAAAACCGACCGGTAAGGCAATGAGTGATCTTAATATTTCCTGCGGCCGATTGGACATCGAAGGGATTTTTGATGGGGGTGCTACCATCGGCTATCTTGGGGCTAATAAATTTTTTGTTTGCACCAGTGTCTATTAAGAATTTTAGCTTAGCCCCGTCTTTGGTTCCATACCTTATGTATGGAACGCTAGAGAGGCGTCGCTCATAAAATTCGTCTCTTGCGCATTCCCCTCGATTACCTCGGGGCTACCCAGCTCTTCTGGCTGTGATGCACAGTTTAATTCGCTAGTATCCTCATTATGGTAGGTCTCCTCATAATAAGAGTCGTCCGCTGGATTTTGGCACGACTCATTGGGAGCGGACTCCGAAGAATATTCAGCCACATCTAAATTATACAACCTCTGGGCCTTGCGAAAAGGATTGAGGTTCGAGGAGGTACTTGGGCCACGTTTGAAACTAGCGTTGCCCTCCCCTTGCGCACTAAATCCTGACCGGTATGATTGTCTTGATTGGTTGCTTTCCATTTTTATGGCGGGACGAAAACCATGGGATCTTTGAGAAAACTGGGCGCTCCTAGGAGCGTAAGATTGGAAGGGTTGAGGATATCTAGGGACACCAGGGGGTCTGTAATTCACGTTAGGGGCCGAGAACTTGTCTACGTATGGGGTTGGGTATTTGGTCCCTTTCACGTTTTGCATATCTAGACAAATAGAATATGCTTCGGGCAAATTTCTAGGCCTGCGCACGATCAACCATTTTGAGATATCACCGTCCAATCCTCTAATAAAGACGTCTAGCGCCCTATCCCTAGCCGATTCTATCAAGGCGTTCATAACTTCTGGGGTGTGGTTCCCATTCTTTAGATTGTTTAATATCAGAGAGAAATGATTGTTAACCTGCATGTAAAAGGCATCCAAGGGCCTTCCCCCTTGAGTCATTAAACTCCACTGATGCTCCAAAGTGCGAGTATCACGCTTATCCGCATAGTGGAGTGCCAAAATCCGTCTAATTTCTGGCCAATCGTCATTCTGTACATCGTACGCAACGAGTGCCTTGTCGGCGCTGCCGCGAATCTTTTGTCTAACATGCAGAACTATAGATCGGTACAGGGGCCTTTCCCTAATGATATCGTACTCCTTTAAAATGGCTTCGGCTTTGCTGATCCAAGACATGTAATCGTCAACCTTTCCTTCGAAAGGCTGCAATTCTTTTACATAGTCTGGCAAAATTGCCACCTGAGTCAGCTCATATTCGTTGCGCGCTCGTGTCAACGGTGCAGCTACGACAGCGACTGGGTTAGCGCTTGCCTGCGCGGACTCTATTTTTTCTACCTTTTCTCCTAACTGCTTGAGATGGTCCTTGAAGGTGACCATCTGACCAAGCACATTACTTAAGGTGGCCTCGAATCTCGTTAGGGTCTCCTTTATTTCCTCCATACTGACAATAAACAACAATCAAGCCACCAAAAACTCAAGAACACGGGACTGTGAAATTAAAATTCTATAAATTTATAGTTTGAAAATTACAAAAATATTTGTTACAGATTCCTTTATTTATTTTTACCGAGTACTTTATACAAAAAGAGGTAATCTTGTCTCACAATGCCTGTTCTTTAATTATTTTTATATTTTCGTACGCTTCACTCACCCCTTGTTACAAGATGTTCCTTTGGTGTTCTTGGCTATGCTGACACTCACAATAGGCAGATTCTAGAGATGAAAAAAACATTATGTTAGTATTCGGCTAAAATAGTTTTTTTGTCGTTTAAAATTTATTTGTGGGCAAGTGATTCTTTTTTTTTTTTTTTTTTTTGTGCGGTGTGTTTGCTCTTTGTTTTGGCATTTGATGCCTGGTTTTTTCCATTTTCATTTTTTCTTTTCTTTCATTTTGCAACTTTGAAACTATTAACTCGGCACTGGGCACGGTGGTCCGTAGTACTCCTTTTTGGCTTCCGCCTACTAATGGTACGGATTCCCACACAACCCACTAGGCAACTCTTTCAGTGCGGTTAGCACTTGAGCGTTTCTAGCAAGCTGCCACACACCACTTTGTATGTTATATTTTCTTTTTCTTTTTTTTAAAAGGGCTGCCGCTCGCAAACAAGTTGCCGCAGCGGTTTTCGTTTCTTTTTTTATTTTATATTTTAACCTTTTTAACGCTCGTGAATTTAAAGCTTGATTAGTTAAAAACAAGCAAATCACCGCCGCGTGTATGTTATTCTTTTATTTTAGATTGGCGTTTTGCACTCGTCAATACTACTCGACCGAGAAGATGACCGCAGTGGGTTGCCGTTCTTTTTTTTATAGTAATTGTTTTGCGCTCGTGGATTATGCTCGCCACATTTAAGACGAACGTCACCACCGCAGCGGGTTAATTACTTGTTTATATTAGTTTCGTTGCACTTTTATTTTCATTTTTCTAAACACCGCACAATTCACATTTTTCATTTGCCACTTTTTATATGAGTATTTTTTGTTTTACATTTCTTTCTCTTTTTTTTTATTCACATTTTTTATTTATTCTTAAAAGTTAAAAGGGTTCTTGCTTATGTTGAAGCAGAACTGCTCGGGCGCCAGTTAAGCCTATCTGTACCGGGCCGGGTACAGACGGCGATATTACCTAAGGTATGACATTTAATGAATTGCTTCAGATATCCCCAGGATACACGTTGACTTCCTGTCCTCCAAGTGTACAAATAATAGTTCAACAATTTGTTTAATTCACGTAGTTTTATTATTTAAATTTGTTTAGGTTCTTATCAGAGAAGATACAATTGCAAACGTTGATTCTCCGCTCGGGTTAAACGAGTTCTGCCCAAGCCGGCCGGCTTGGGTTCACATCACACCTCTTTGCCACTAGCGTAGCCGCCGACGGTGCACATGCCGTTGGAGTCAGCAATTTGACTCCCCATGTTGTTGTTGTTGTTGCGTTGCGCAAGTGCCGGAAATCTGACTCTGCACTTGCGATCGTTGCCGGTCAGCTCTTGGCCGAAAAGTGTCGATGCAGCAAAATGGTGCGTCCGATACTGGGTCACCGACGGCGCGTGTGTCGTTGGCTCTGCGCGGGGTGTGGTGACGACGGGAATGGTAACGCGGCGGTCGTTGCCCGCGTAAACTCCCTTACTCAGCGCAGGGGGCGCCGAGGTAGGAGAGAGTTTTGCTGGTGTTAACTTACATGCTTTTGGCGCTGTTTGTATTAGGGAAAGTTAATTTAAAGTAGAGTGTTCACATGGTTTCTAAATGAATTAAGACTGAGTACAATTTATAGATTTATTGTGTTGAGAAATGTTAAACGATATAGGAAAATTCTTGTTCGGTTTGTGCAAAAAATGCCAAGGCTGACAGCTGTAGCACTTTATGGCCCATCGGTTAAACAGTTTATTAAAATAAAATTAAGTGAGGGGTGTTGAGAAAGAGGAAGGAGTAAGAGGAAGGAGTAAAGAGAGGAGAGAGTATCATAAAGACAGCTGTGTACTCTACGAAGGGGAAAAGCAGAAAAGGTAGGGTATCTATGACATATAAATGCAAATATTTACTATAAACTTAAAAATTTGCCTTACAAAAATTGAAATTAAAATAATATTTTAGTTTTAACGCTTTTGTGTGCCATTTTTGTCCAACTTAACTTTAGGTGAAGCTTTCTTTTTCAAATAAAACTATTTCTTTGAAGTCTTTGGCACAATTTGTGCAAAAGCACTTGAAAATGCTGTGCAAATTTTCTTTAAAACTGACTCAAAGTGTTTCTCTAGTGCTTTTCTATCAAAACATGGCATATAAAAGTGGAATTTTTATTGAATGGTGCTCAAAACAGCAATAAACAACGAGCAGAAATGTTTTATTTGATAGTGTACTAGTTATATAAGTTATAGAGATTTAGTAAAGTCTTTTAAGCTAAAGCAAAAATGAATGAAGTGGTATATAATTTATAAAAAAAACTTATAACTTTTAATATAAATTCATGGGCTTAATTAAGTTTTTAATTTAAATAACAATTACTCAATTATTTTTCTTGTGTACATATAATTTTGTTAGTAGTATTAATAATAGATTAAATTTCATTTTTATTACTTTTTTGTTTAATATAATAAATAGGGAAAGTTGAGATTTTTTGTAGCTAACTAGGCGCCCTAAAATTAATTAATTTTATATTAGTTTCATTCAGTTTTCAACTGAGCTTTAGCCTCCAAAGCGAACGTTTTATGCTTTGAATGCTTTGAAATTGTTTTAAAATTTGTGGGTATTTTTGGAATGGCCAAATCAAAGCAGTAACCACATCAAAAATATGTGGAGAACATGAGACACGCCCACAATTCACATGCATGGTCACAAAATTAATTGATTCAAACAATTCAAACGATTTGCACATTAAAAATCCACTGGCCAGCAAATCAAATTGAAATGCCAATGGAGGTTGCCGCCATGCATCCATCATTCCATCATGCCATCCTACAATCTTTCCAGCTCTCCATATATCCAACTCTATGCGTCTGTCCAGACATCTAGGCAACCATTCGCTAGCTTCCTTTTAGTATTCGCATTCGAATTGACATCCGCAGTCCACACTCCACACTCCACAATCCACAATCCACATCCGCATCCGTCGTGTCCATTTCGTTGAAACTCTTGGCATGAATTTAATTTTGATTTTTATTTTTATTTGACTTTTTTATTTGGGTTTTTAAACGTCGAACGATTTAATTGAATTGCACGCGAACGAACCAGTGCCAGTTTCCGTTTCCCGTTTCCCGTTTCCCGTGTCCCGTTCAATTCCATCGTTCCGCCAGTGTCCACTGATTGTCAGAGGATGTGATTATGCAAAGTGCCGTCCAATGTTGGGGCGTGGGTCCTTGGGTGTTTGGGCGTTGGATGTATTGCTAATTTTATCATTCGCTTCTCCCTTCGCACTCCCCAGCGCCTTCTAGGTACGCCTTGACCAACATGGAACTTACAGGGCAGCAGTCCATACGAAATAGGGCACAAGTTCGTTTGCTTTCGGTTCAGTTTGCCTTTTTCATGTAGCTGCAAATTGAACAAGTGACTATACGAGTCTATATATTGTGGCAACATGCAGCCAATATTACAACGACTTGCAGCCTGCAACACGATGCTGCCACTGACTACGGCTCTGTTGCCGCCAACGATATCAGAGCTAAAGATGACCACGGGGAAACTACGATAGTTAAAAGAAAATCGCTTAAATATTTATTAAAAATTATGCACATTTTTTTTATATGATTTTTTTAATTTTCAGAATGTTTCTTAAGTCGTGTTTTTCTGTTTTAATAGCCTAAAAAAATCGTTAACTAATTAGAATATATGAAATAGATTTTACAGCTTAATCAGCTTTCTTCCGTCTGGTAACTTTCTATATATTTTTTAAAGCTTTAAATTTATTATTATTATATTTTTCTTTAACAAATATGAATTCATATATTTTATAAATTTAATCTGATGGGCTAAAAATATTTTTTATAACCCATCTTTGGCGTTAAAGTAAATTTAATTAATAATAAACATTTTTATACTCTCAGTACTGTGTTTTCCTACTTGTTTTTAATTGATTAATAATTTTGTAAATATTGTTGCTTAGTTGTTAGCTCTGAAGTGCAATTTAAATTTATTTTAAAGCACAATTTCTGCTATTTATTTTATATTTGATTTCTAAAATCCCTCTTGAATGTACTTTGACACATTTGCTCTGCTTTAAGCTAAATTAATCGCAGTTTTTTTTTGGCTATCATTAGAATACGATATCCAGTTCCAAATTCGACTTTTAATTGTGCTTTTAAAATTAATTTAAAAAAAAACTGTAAAACACTTATCTAAATAAATAAGCCATTTAAAATACTCCTTGTATCTAGTAACACATTTAATTTTTTTTTGGTTTTGCCATCACTATTTTCGGCATTGCAGCGTCTTTAAGTCATTGACCACTCGACAGGCAGGCAAATGGACAGCCCTTCAGTTGAATGGCTAACAGGCCGCAATTTCAAGCTCCATTTCAGACAACATTTCCAACTCAATTTGATTGTTGCTTTCGTCGGGACTTCTGTCGATTTGCCCAATTAAAATCGTACACTTTCTACTAGAGACACTGATATCCAGGCCAATTCAACACCACTTAACTGAACTCAGCTCAAGATATCACTTAATTTAATCATGCCTTGGTGCACGCCCACTTTTTTCAGTTTAATAACCAGCAGAAATGATTTAACAAACTGCATTTAATAAAGGAAATTAGAAATCTGGTAATTTTAGACTAAACACTTACTTGAAACATTTAATTATCTTTAAATTACGTATACGTATGTTTTTAGGATATTTAAAACCTGCCGCATTAGTTTAATGCTTGTCAGCGTAAGCTGCAGTTGTTGCTGCTTATTGTTATGTTGAAAACTATCAGTCAACTCATGTTTATTAAGTGTCTGAATAAATATTGAGTATACGCACATGTGTCCCTTTTAAATGAAGTATAACAACTATATAAGTGCCATTACTGTATTGAAAGCACTTTAAAAACGCATTCACTGTATTAAATATACAAATTAATGCATTAATTCTAATTAATTAGTATTTCGGTTAAAGCGTCTATCGGGTATAACGACGTAAAATCGTCGGTCCCTTGAGTGTCGTTATAACCGAATTCTACAGTATTCTTATATACTTTCCTTTGCTGCACTTGAAGAGAGCACACTTTTATCGCGTATCGTATTAAGTAAACAATAAAAATTGAGTGTTCGCCTAGTAATTAATTGTTATCTTTTTTATGTTTAAATTTCGTGCTCTTCATAAATTACACAAAAAAATTCAGTTGCCTCTCAATCATCACACTTTATAGTTGCTTTTTATCAAGTACTTTGACATTTGTCATGTGCCATTAACGAAATCAAAGCATTAATTGAACTAATTGAAGTGCGACAAGTCAATAATCATAAAGTGTGTGATTGATAGTATTCATCACTCGTTTGGCAATTATTCAATGTTTAAGCCAAATACAATTTTTGGTTTTAAACATTTGGGGGCTAATGAAAATTGGAACTGGAAATGGCAATGGCAACGGAAGTGAATAAGTGCATTATATAATTGATTTCAATTATTCGCCATGCTGCGCATAAATTTTACAAAATGTTGCCCAGCGCTAAGCCAATCAATCAATCAAACAATCAAGCAATCAATCACTTGCAATAATAACAAAAATTGTATATTTCATGTTATGCTCTGCGTGCTTTTCCGGCCTTTCAATTTGGGACTGTGTCGATGATTTAGTCAAATCACGGCTAAAATCAGAATAATTTATATTTGGCTGAACGGTTGTTTTGTTGCTTTGCCCTGTAATTAAAAGTGTGAATGGAGGGTAACAGCTGTGGGTGTTTAAATTTATTAAAGGGTAGAGTGGGCGTGGCTTATGTCTTATAATATAGTTAATAAATTGAAGGAAAAAATGCATTTTTTGATTTTATTCTTTTGAGTATTAATATTCCAATCATTTTTCGTGCCTTTCAAGTACAGGGTCTTCAGTAACTGACCTCTGTTGACTAGTTATACCCTTGCAGTGGGTATATTACTTTGTCACATAGATTGTAACGCATTGAAGCTGGCGTTTCCGACTTCATAAAGTATATATATTCTTGATCAGCATCAACAGCCGTGTCGATATAGCCA
This sequence comes from Drosophila acutilabella, assembly GCA_035046005.1. Lineage (NCBI taxonomy): Eukaryota > Metazoa > Arthropoda > Insecta > Diptera > Drosophilidae > Drosophila > Drosophila acutilabella. Next base: position 5,460,049 of record JAWNOK010000020.1, read on the forward strand.
TGTCTGTCCGTCTATGCGAACTAGTCTCTCAGTTATAAAGCTATCTTAACAAAACTTGGTACAGATGTGTATTCTCTTTGCACGCAGTTTATATGTTAAAATCGTCCAGATCGGCTGACTATATGATATAGCTGCCATTGGAACAATCGGTTGATAATGCTGAAGATGCTTAGTTTGAAGATTTTAAGAGTTTATGAAACGATTTTGAAACCAAAGTATATGCATTTAATATCATTTCCCATTTGCCGACCAAATTTCATCCATATCGAACCACTATAGCATATAGCTGCCATAGGAACAATCGGCTGTAATGTTAAGTATGAAAATTTTCTTTGACTATTGAGCGATTTGAAACCAATTCACACCATACACTATTTTTTATCAACTTCAATGTGCTTACCAAATTTCATCTAAATCGAACGACTATACCCTATAGCTGCCATAGGAAGAATGGGTGATTGAAATCAAATTTATGGGAGGGTAACTGGCAGAAAGAGTATTGAATCTACGGTGAGTCGAAGATCAGCGTTTATTCTTGAATTTGTTGCTATTGTTGTCGTTATTTAATGCAGTTTTTGATTAATGGCCGTCAATTGCAGCTGCCAAACTCATACCTGTGGTAGGGAAGGGAGCAGCGCAGGGGGTCGTCGTGGTAGCGAGGGGTGCCAAGGGGTGCAGAGGGGAGTTACATATTTACTTTTTATTGAATGCACAAATGGCTGATGCCTGACAAAATGTCAATTTCATTTCGCTGGCTGCACAATTTGCGCTCCAAAAATGTCAACGCAAACTGCGATAGTTTCGCAGTTGTTCATTTGTTCTATTTGCTTACAGGTGTGTGAGTGTGTGTGTTGTGCTTGCTGTTGTGTGAGTTAATTTGATTTTAATTATGTAACATGAATTCAGTGCTGTCCTTGTCGCTGTTGCTGTTGCTGTTCTGCTTTTTTGGTTCACTTTGCCTGTTTGCGGTTAATCAACTGCCCGTGGCATTAATATTTTGATTGCCACTGGTCGCAGTGCTGTTATGGCAGCCTAAATGCCACACACACACACACACACGCATACATAAGTAAAGATATAGAAATTGACAATTAAAAATAATTTGAAATGCAGACACCAAAATGGACGACAATAAAATGTTGGCGCATTTCATTTAAATTTCAACTCAAACTCAACCACACACACACACACAAACACACTTGAAGCCACGCCCAATCAGCCCCTCACTCTCACACACACACACACACGCGCAGCGACTGCAATTTAAAATTAGTAAAAAGTGGAAGCGCAGCGCAGCAAAGAGAAGATTCCATTAGAGGCTACGGAGCTGCGGAGGGTTAAAGCACTTTGAGGGTTAAAGGGGTTGTAAGAGAAAGTGGAGCTGTGGGGATGAACTCGGCCAGGCAGCTGAGGTTTTGCTAAATGGGAGCAACACAAGCTGCCCTGCAATTAAAAACAAGACTGTTAAAACATTCAGTAAATGACAGAGACTAAATACACTCACTATCTTAATACACATGCGATATAAGCTATAGCTTTAAATACTACCTATAAAAAAAAATAATTAAAACAAAACAAAATAAATTTTATTAAATTTCAATTTTATAAAAAGCATTTATTAGCGAAAACAATTTTATTAATTAATTAATTACTGTTATCCATTCAGTAAATATAAATTTTGAAATTTAAATTTTATTATAGTGATTGTTTTTAATTATAATATATCTTTATAAGTATATATTTTTACAAATTGATTAATACTCGCGACTGCTTTTAGTTTTCGTAAATCAATAAATAAAATTAATAAAACAATTTAAATAAATATAATAGAAAAATAAACAAACATAAGTCAGACCGAAATTATTTCTCTTTAAAATAAATGTAAAAATTGTACAAGACTTTTAATAATAATGTTAACGTAAACGAAATGGAAGCCTAACTTTTTTTAATTTTAACATAATTATAATTCTAGAATACCTTAAATAAAACCTAACAAATAACATAAGTTTAAGGGAGATATCGAGTTTATTTCGTAGGACTAGCTTATTGAAAATTGTTGACTGAATTCTGTTACATTCTAAAATTTTTTCAGTCTTAAAATGATTTTAGTTCCATACAAATTCTTGAAAATTGGTATTCATGGGCTTACCAATAGGGTTAATATTAAATTTAGTTGCTTTACCTCTAGTAATCCCTACAAGAAATCAGCTTTATAAAGAAGTTTTATAAAGCATTGAATTTTTGAAGTCAGTAGAAATTTTATTAAATTTCTTTAGCTAAACAGTTAGCCAAGTCGTTAAACCCTTTGGAAGTGTATGAAAAAAGCCAACCAGGGAAATGTGTGTGTGTGTGTGTGGATTTTTGTGGGTGTCGCCTGTCAGTTAAAACTCAAAACGTGCAGCTAAATTGCAGCATTTTACACACAACTTTCCACACTGGCCACATGACCGAACCAACCCGCATCCGACACCTCTTCCACCACTCCCTCGCACTGCCCGTTCTTTTGGCCTGCCACACCCCACTACCCCCGCTGCTTACCCAGGAGTCGTGTCGTGAACTGTGCCACAGTTTTAGCTGCCAAGAGCTGTTGTGCTTGTTCCTGTGGCATTCATAGTTTCGCTTCTGTTTCACTTGTCATTTGCTGTTTATGGACAGTCTTCGCTCTCTTTCTAACTGCCACTCTCTCTCACTCTCACTCTCCCACTCCCACACTGTTTTGCGCTCGTATTTGTGGGCCAGCTTTATGGGCCTTAAAGCGTGTGAGCCAAGCCGCTTAAGTGGTCTGTTAAGAGCTTGTTAATTTTATTGATACCCCAAACGCCAATCGAATGCTGCCTTTAGCATCGCATGGAGTTTGTGCCGCAAGTGCTGCAAGTGACCCAAGTGGTGCAAGCGGTGCAAAAACCACTTGACATTGACACGTTTTGTGTGTGGATGGATGGAAACCCAATTCCAGCTGCAAGCAAAACAGTTCTGTATTTCCATAGATTGATCTGATTGTATATGCAACAGCAACACGCAATCACTCAACCAGTCACCCACTGGATCAGTGCGTGGAGCTCAAGGCACACAGAGCTTACAGCAAGATAGTTAGTCCATCCAATGCAAAACTTATACACTTAATGCTAATTAACTGTGCTTTAAAATGCAGCCACTTATTTCATTTTAGTTTATAATAATTTCCTAAAACTAAATACGAATTTTAACAATTTCAAAAGAATTTTTATAACTTGTACTTCAACTTTTTTATTCTAAATAAATTTTGGTTTTGTTTAACGCTTTTCAAACGAGTTTTTAATATTTATATGGCTTTAAACTCTTTTTAAAAAATACCAGTGAAATTTAAACAATTTGCTTGCTGCTAAAAGTGTCAGGTTTTAAAAGTTTTGCCATATTTTAAATACTAGTTAGCTGTGGAGTAAAAAAGCATAAAGCTGCTCCACGAAACCATAAAATTAATGCATTTTTTTGTGCTTGTTTCTGTTCGTTTTAGTGTGAAGGGTTGTGGAAAAAAGTAATGTTAGACTAGCAGTTTTAAGTATTCAATTAGGTTTTATTGTTTAGTTATTAGAGTAAAGTTTATTACGCATACGCCTGCTTATGCCCAAGCAAGTTGTACATATTTTGTATATATTTTCTATACAATTCTTGCCATTTTTACATTATCAATGTGAATGTACATATCACGTATACGCAGTTTCCATGCTTGCCATTTTTAAAACATGCTTATCAAATATTATGTTTCTACATTATGTATATTTTATACTCACCTCTACTTACTTAACTTTTTTAGATTTTATTCGTACTTCTTTTAATGCAAAACAAGCTAAGGATTCGGTTTGCTCCTCTGAAATATTCCAATCCCCCCCATGTACTTACCAACCCTTGAAAAAATGTCCAATAATTTTACTACTCTTTTGTTAATATTGAATTTCATTTTATTCTTTATTTTCCGATCGCAGGTTGACTTTATGTCATGCTCGCTTAGTAGCCTTACATATTTTAGTTACCATAATTTTTGTTCAGCTTTTACTGTTCCATTCTTGGGCTCATTTCGTTTATATTTCATTTTGGCTATCATCTTGGCTATACATATACATATATATATCAATTTATATATATATATATATATAAATGTTATTTTTGGCATACCTTGCATACATACACACACATATCAATTATCAATTTAATCATAACTTAAGTTAAATAACAATCACATTTACTTATTCTGTTTTCATTTTCATTTTCCATTTCATTTATTTTTCTTTTTATTTCATCATATTTTTTTTTGGCTTTGCTTTTACTTTCTTTCTTAAAAAAAAAAAAATAACTGCACTCACCTTGAGTTAGTTGTATTAGTACTACGATTATATGAGTATATATCATATTATATTATATATCAATAATTCATCGCCATAAAAAATTAAACAAATTGTCAATAAAACAATTGGAAACAATCGAATCAACAATTGATGAAAAATTGGCAAAACTTAAAGAGAAACTTAAAGTCAACCGATCTGAACCGATCTGTATATAACTTGCTATATCCTTTGAATATTGCATAGAATTCTTCTACTTGTATAAAATACGCGTCACTTGCAGTTCACGCATTATTCATTTAATTATCCATTATCAATTATCAATTGAATTTAATTTAATTCTTCTTATACTTTTTGAAATCTTTGACTTGTATTTAATAAATATTCAATTTTTATGGCTATGTAAAGAGTTTCTTTGTTTTTGTTTTTTTTTTTTTAATACCATTTAGTTCATTCTATAAATATTTATGTTGTTCAATTATTTGATTTTCCATTCCACATTTTAATTCTCTTACCATTTGTCAATTGTTTATCTTAGCCATACATAGTACATTCATATATAGTTTATGATTAGAATTTGCTCTGTTATGTGAAACTATTTCTCTAGTTGCTAATTTTCTTATTTTGTTTAAAAGATTACACAAGTTTTGCTCAGTTGTAGTATAAGTAAAGTTCATAAGTAAGTATATTGTATAAATTTGTTATTGTAAATTGTATGTGTTGTTGTTTAAGTTTTAATTTAATTTTACTGGTTTTTTTTGTTGTTCATTTGTTTACTGTAAATTTCGGCACATTTTATTACTTGTTACGATAAAGAAATGTTTTAATGTATAAATCGGTGTTATAAAGTCGCCATCACGCGACTCGTAAATGCGCAATGTTTGTTCATGTTTTAAGGTGTTTAACTTTGCCAAAAAGAATGAAAATTTGTAATAAAAAAAAAAAAAAAAAAAAAAAAAAAATTATTTTTTTTTTTAATTTTTTGGTTCCGTTAATGTATGAAGTAGTTTGCTTTATCTCTGAAAAATATCTATTTTTGACTATTTAAATTTGCTACCAATTCTGAAAGCTAATTAAGTTGTTGTGCTAATTATTTATTTAATTTTAAAAGATTTAAAAGACTTTTTATATTAATTTGTGTAGCTGTAAAAACAAGAGTAGCCAAGGCTTGGTTTAAGTAGTTCAAATATTTAAATGTATAGCTAAGTTCTGTACCTTAATTTATTTTTAAATTATTTTTTTAAGGTATAAAACTTGGCACATAAGTTGATAGTAAGTTTTCTGTGTGTTGCCTTGCGAGCCTCAGCTCAAGTTACCACTTAAACATTGCTAACAATTTGCAAATAATTTATTTTAAAATAAATTAAAAATATAAATAAAATACTGACAAAGTTTTGCTACAGTAAAATGCATTTATTTATTATTATGCATATTTTTGTTTGTATTTATGGTTTTATTTTGGTTTTATTTGGTTTTATTTTTCTGAATAGGTTGTACGATTATACCACACAATGTCTGGGAGGTGGGGAGAGATGTATGTTGTGGTAGGGCTGTTGTTTTAACTTGTTTTTTCTTCCTTTTAGTTTTTTTTTTTTTTGGCTTATTTGTAGAGTTCATAGTTTTGTAGATAGACATTGAAATAGCATTTTGGCCAGCAATTGTGTGGAAGGCCAGCCGCAAATAGACAAACAATTAATTATGATTTATTTATATTAATTGGAATTTAAATTGTTCTTAAATGTTATTGTTATTTTATTTATATTTATTTTCGTTTTGTTTTTCTTCTTTTTTTTGTATTTATTTAATACTTTTTTCTTTCTTCTTTTCAGTTTTTAATCAATATTCGAAAATCAACAAACAGTTAAGTGGAAAAATTTAAATGATTTTTTTTTGCCTTTTTCTTTTAATTTTTAATTTATTATAATAATAGAATATGGTTTTTTTTTAAGGGTTAGCTTATGCCTCCTATTGCTTAACCTAGCCTAAACATCTGACACCGAGTTCTGAATGCTTTGCTTAAACGTTCGTTTTAAAAAAAATCCTCTAAACGCTTTGCTTAATCTTTAGTATATGTCTAACATGCGTTGAGTACTCGATCGTATCGGAATTGTATATATAGCCATATAGCTTACCTTACTTTTGCTGCTGCTGATGCTTCTTCTTCTTCTTAACTTCCATTCACATCGACTGCCATGGGCACTGACACCGCGTGTATGCCATTGCTGAGACCGCCACCGCATAGTGAAGCCGCTGCGGTGGGTGATGCTGGCGGTGATGCGGGTGGTGTCAATGTCGATGGCTCCTCAGCACCTCCACCAACCCCATTGGCTGCTGCGCCTGTTGCTGCCTGTAGCTTGCCATTGCCATTGCTGAGTAACGATTCCATTTTTCCATCGATTTCTTTGTCACTGTGGCTATGACCATTGTCGGTCATGGTTAGTGGCGGTGGTGGTGGTGGCAATGAATCCAATTGATTTGATTCCATTAGCGTGAAATCGTTAAACTCCTTGATCTCCTCGGTGGAGGGTGGTGCCGGCAAGCTCATTAGGCTATCATAGTTATTCTCCGGCTCCAAATTCAATTGCAACTCCTCGCAGACTTCCACTTTCTCCTCCTTCTGCTCAGTCTGCACTTCGGGGGTTATGTCAACCGCTGCCTTAGGCTCTGGTTGGGTTTCGTTCTTAGTCTGGGCTGGGATGTCCTGCTGGTTGTTTTCTTTGGGTTCTACTTTGGACTGTTCTTCAGCCTCTGACTTGGTTACCTCTGGGGACTCTGCTTCGGTCTTTAGTTTCAGTTCATTCTCCTGTAGGTTTTCGAATGCAGCAGGTGCTGGTAGTGGCGTCTCCTCCACCAGAGGAGGCTGTACCTCCGACTGTACCTCCGACTCCTTCACTTGCAGATCTGACTTAATGTCCGGTATATTCTCGTCCAAAGGCTTCTCGGAGGGCTTTACTAAAGTTTCCTCCAAGGGTTTCTCAGTGGGCTTCACTGAAGGTTCCTCTGATGGTTTTTCAAAGGGCTTCACTGAAGCTTCCTGCGATGGTTTCTCCAAGGGCTTCACTGAAGGTTCCCCCAAGGACTTCTCGGAGGGCTTTACTGAAATTTCCTCCGATGGTTTCTCAAAGACTTTATCTGGCTGTTTCTCCCCCGGCTGCTCCTGTTCAATTAGCTCCTCGTTGGCCAACAATGGAATACTAATCACCGGCGGTGCATTAGTGACATAACCAGGCTGATTAATGACGTACAACTCCTGATTGCCGTACGAATACCGTTTGTTTGAGTCATTCGAGGAAGTAGAGCTTAAGTCCGACTGTGAAAGTCCAGTGGCAGCTGACTGCAAGGGCTGTGGTTCCGGTAGAATTTCATCATCAGCCAATTGTTCCTCCTCAATCAGATGCAGGCCACCGCCAGCTGCAGCACCTGCGCCTGCAGCTGCTCCTGCTCCTACTGCGGCTGGCAAAGGATTAGCAAAATCACTGGGTGGTGCATGAATTTGGACCTGCTCGTGACTCGGAGGCAGCGTTCGATCCTCGAGGGTAGCTGTCTGCTTTGTGTTGGTATCAAAGGGTAGCTCGGTGATGTCGGCACCGGGGGCGGGGCTGTCAGGTGGCTGTTTGGAGTCAATGCCACGTGCCACTTCCACCACAAAGACGCCATCTTTGTCCGTGTGCATTTTCGTTTCTCTTGCATTTCTCGAAATATCCTGTGCGTGAAAAATGGGGGAAAAACAGGAAAAGCAAAGAAAAAAGAGAGAAAACGCCAAGTTGGCATGTAAGGCAAGGTCGGTTGTGAGATGTGAGGAAAGTACTTCAACCATACACCAGGTGCAGCAGGCAACAAACACAACAACAAACACAAAACAACATCAACAACATTGACAAGTACAAAATTAGGAAGTGAAAGTTGCCACAAGACGTATGGGGGGGTTGGGTACGGGAACTGGTACTGGAACTGGAACTGGAACTGTGACTGTAACTGGAACTTGAACGCTGAGAGAGATAAATCGAGTGCCTGCCATGCGGAAAGTGTTGAAAATTGCATTTGCATACGCTTTGCTTGTGGCACATTTACACCTAACACCCACACACCCACACACACACACACATACACACAGGCACTCATCATTAAAGGGGGAAGCGTTGGAGTTGTGTACACATTGAGATAGAGACAGGTTTTCTGGGGGGAATGCCTGACAAATAGCTGACACTCGCAATAGAGCGAAAGGTCAGACAAAGACGAACGAGTACAGTGAGCACATAATATAATGGCATTCCATCACACGAAAGGTTTACAAACTAGCAGGAAACAGACAGCAGAGCTCAAAGCAGGGAGAAAACATCAAGGTTTTTTAGCATTTTAGTTGTTGACTTCAATTTAAAAAGAAGTTAAGTTTAGTACACTTAGAAAAAACGGTTGAAAAACAGTGGATTTTATAAAATTTTGCACACATAGTTTATACAGGGTTAATACACAGAGGTATATACATAGTGTTTGTACAGAAGTCGAGTAGTAGCTTAGATATAAAGACGAAAGTTTTGATAGACATTACAAAAGAGAAGCTCGGTTGAAGTAAAAAGAGGCAACTAAATATACAAATTTTTATAGAAATAGTGAGCCAATCACAGTCCTTAACTCAATCATCTATACATAGGTTATAATAACTTTGGGTAATCCCTTTGGATAGCCGTAAGAATCGATGCTTCAAAAACGTATACACCTTCTAACTGGGTACCCACGGAAAGCACCTCCAACCACCTTGGCTGAATTTGGTTCAGAAAGTGCAGCCAAGCGCACGGCACACAACACTATATACAAATTTACAATCAATCATATCATCAATCAATCAATCAATACTACGACAACAGCAATAACAATCACATAGTTAGAGACAAAGTGTTAAATATACAAACATTCAGATGTGTGACAGAGAAAGAGTAAGAGAAAGAGAGAAAAACACGGAGATGCGATTACAAGTCGAGCAAGCCAATAAGAGAAAGAGTGAGAAAGAAAGACATCAAGACAAAAAGTAAGTGTTTTGCAACACTGGTATATTCACACGTCGAGGATACTAATAGATGTTATGCATAGTTTTCAAATGTGAACTAGTTCAAAGTAAACTGATCATTGAGTAAACAACTGATTCCTGTTCTATTTATTAAGTGAACTAGTTCTTATTCTTTTAAACACCGAAAAAAATTATAAATGAACCAAAAAGCTCATTCTGAACAATAAATACTGTAGTTAATTGGAGTTTCCGAATTACATCTAGATACTAGTTCGGTTCATCATGGAACTAGTTCAATATGTCTATGAGTATCTAGTGCTGACTTAAATTGTTTTTGTTAGCTGATATTTTTTGGTACAAAGACTAGTTCCAAAAAAGGTTTCGGAACTAGTTCAGTTCATTTAGAAAAAAAATTTAATTTATCTAAACTCTTTTGCTTAATTTAATTTGAAACGTTAAAACTAATAGTTCTTTGGACTAGTTCATTGAACTAGTTCCGTGAACCAGCTTACTGATTCCGCAAACATAACACCTACGCTCCTCTTGAAGTGTTTTCCAAGTAAATAGAGGACACGACAACGACTGAATCAGGCAAAATACTAGAGAATCGGGAAAAAAGACTTAACAGAGCTCTGTTAAGTTAACATCGCTGTTAATGTATTGACTTACATGTCGCTCTTCGGTGACAACAATCAGATGATTGTCCTTGAGCGTCATCTTTGTGACGGAACCGCTGAATGCAAACGCCCCCGGAAATGTGGGCGCGTTCGTTGCACTTGTTGCGGCATTCGGAGAATTTGGTAAATCGGAACGTGGCTCAAATTGAAATTCAATGCGTTGAACGCCACTTGCCAAGGCCAAAGACATGGAACGCATTAAGGCCGCTTTTGGATTGGAATTGAGATTCGAATTCGATGTCGAATTTGGATTCGAACTGAGATCTTCGGGATTATTTAGCTGCGAGGCAGGCGATGATGAGGATGAAGTCGCTCCAATCGAATTGGAGCCAATGGACATGGACTGTAAGGCAAAAAGCGCACAGTGTTAAATGGTGAAAAGGTCGATCAGAAACACAGACACAACAGGCGCACACACACACACATACACCCATTTTGCTGCGCTTGAGGAGCTAGGTTGGGGGTAGCTCTTAGGTTGTGGGAAGCTGGGGTTAGTGGCTTTGGGGGCGTGCCTTGCCAACAAAACTTCTCGACATTTGACGCCATTTGCGTTACAATTTCAATTGTGGTTTTTTTGTTGCATATTTTCTGCCTTAAAGCTTCTTCTACATCATCTTCATTGTCATTATCATCAACATTATCTTGTGCGTCTACTTAAAGTTTATATCTGGGCACTTACCTCATGCTTTGCGTCCTGTCCCTGTCCTTGTCCCTTGCCTTGCTCAGTGTCATCGCCAGCGGCACTCGAGGTCGCATTCTTGTTTAGGAAATAACTGCAAGAGAAAGGCACAGATAGTTAAAGAATGGAAAAGGGAGAGGGAGAGGGTGAGGGGTAGGTAGGGATGATAGAGATAGAAAAGTCAAAAGATTAGTAAGCAAGTTGATATGAAAAATTCTATGCATTGCAAATTGTTGACAAAATGTGTTAGAAATGCACAAATTTCATGATTTCTTTCTGCTTTCATTTGCATCTCTAGACGACAGAGTTGCCCATTCGTTGGAATATCACGTAGTAGCGAAAGAGATGAGGAGAAGGAAGGTAAACAATTTTGTAGAGCGAAGTATAAATGTTTTGGCTTTAAAGTGTTTCTTAGTTTAGCTGATAGAGTATAAGTATATATAGATAGATATAGATCACATACTATTAGTATTGTATTTTCAATATCTGTACCTATGATAAAATTCGGAAACTAGGTAAACAGAGCTTCCCAATCGAATGCAGAATAAAATCCAGTTTACCCTGAATACTAGTATACCCAACCACTTATTATAAAGCTCTTTTTAAGTACCTTTTTTTAACCTATTTGCCTTTTCACTTCAAATTCATATTTAAAACTTTTTCAGTGTATTTAACTGTTTAGCATTTTACATGCCTTCTATCCTTCATTCATCAGTGTGAAAATCGCATAACAATTTGCAGCACTGCACTGCACAGCGTTGCCAGACAAGGACAAACGGTCTCCAGAGTGCTGCCAATCCGATTAAAAGCATTTATGCGCGCTGAAGTGCCCACAAGAGCAGACCAAAAAGGAAGGGCAAAACTAAGAAAACAACTGAAGAATTGAAGTGAAGAAGCAACAGAAAACTAACCAACTAAATATTTGCAGAATTTAGCAATTCATCTATTTAAAAGCTTTTGAGAATTGAAAAGAGAGCCGAAAATGAAGAGTGCTCTCAAGTGCTGAGCGAGCAAAACAAACAGAATTACAAAAGGTGTTGTATATATCAAAGTGAAGCGGATTCTTGTGTTTCTTTTGGTCTTCGCCTTTCCAACTTGTCTGTGTGCTTGAGAGACCCTCAAATTGTACTTTCGTTTTTAATGCGTTTCTTACACACGCACACACACACACACACGGGGCACAACAACTAATTTCTCGTCTCGACAGTTTATTGTGCAATTTCCTTTCAAGCTGCTCAGCTCGTTGTCGTCGTGGGTGACCGCAAAAGGGACACAGAGAGAGAGAGAGAGAACGAAACGAGAGAAATGGAAAGGCAAAATTTATTTCCGTTGCGCATTTGTCGAGTTTCATCTTGTGTCCGTGTGTGGCACCTTGTTGTGTACTTTTTTTTTGTGGGTACTGTGGCAACGCTTTTGCGGTTGCCATTTGACGTTTTATGCGTTTCTTTTTGCAACACACGCGTTTGGCATTGCCTTGTGCCTTGTGCCTTGTTAGCTTCTGCCTTTGGCATCTTCATCATCTTCTCGCATTGCCTTTCATACACAACTTCTGTTCCACCCTCTCTCTGCTCTCTCCGTGTGTCTGTCTGTCTGTCTGTCGCCTTGGCAACTTCCGCTTCCGGCAACGTCTGTCGTCGGGCGTTGCGTTGATTTGTGGCGCCTTTAGATTTTTGGTCGAGTTTCAGCTTGGCGCCTCAACCTGATGCGGTCTTACAATCACTGCCACGCCCCTCTCGCCCCCCTTTTTGCCTGCGTGTTTATTTTGTATGGCATTTAGTGGCCGCATATAAAAGCAACGGCGGCAACAAATTCCAATTTACGTGGCATGCTCGAGATTTATGAAGGCGTCGCTTGCCCCTTAAAAGGATGTGCGTGCTGACATTGCGTCACAGTCACAGTTACACAGTGACAGTTACACAGCGCATGCCCCGCCCCTAAGCTCTTCTTAGCCGCCCCTCGCCTGGCAAGTCACAGATTTGGTTGCCGCTGGCGTTGTAAGAAATAAAATGCCAGAATGAAGCTGATAAATGCGATTTGGCACGCCGCCCCCAAAACCCAAAAAAAAAAAGCTCCCAAGTGTATTACGTATATCTGTCCCTGACGGTGCGTCTGTCTGTCGGTCGGTTTTTGTGGGTGTTGGGCGTGGCCAGGTAACCCTTTTGGCACTTTGAAGTCGACTGCATAGCAACAACAGCAGCTGCTACAGCCTTATCCCTACCCAAACCCTTAGTCCTACACTTGTTCTTAACCCTACCCCTACTCCTAACCCTACGCATACTCCTACTCCTGTTCAACCCCAAAGTCACTGCTCTTCCTGTTTTGTTTTATGCTTTACACTTGCTTTGTTTGTACCTTTTGTTTTTTCCCCTTTTTTTCTAGCCACCTGTGACTTTCTAGCTCCCCTTTTCAAGCGCGTCTATCAGTCTACCTCATCTTTGTTCCTGTTTAGGTTTCTTACGAGTCTTGCTTGTTTACAGTCCCCCAAACTTTTTTTGCCCTAACCCCTTCTTACTCTTCTTTTGTGTTCACTTTCTCATTATTTTCAATTCCAGAGTGCTTCCTTGCCTTCTGTTATTCACTTACCCTCTTAACCCTACCTCATTTCACACCTAACCTTGCGCCCTAACTTCTTATCTCCCCACTCACACTCTCTTTCTCCTCTGGTATCCTTTCTTCCTGTCTTTTCCTGAACCTGAACTCATTTTCAATATAGATTTCTGAAAGTGCTTTGGGCTTTGGAAGTCACTTCTTTTAGTTGTTACCGTGTTACCCCAAGCAGCATCAACTCCTTTTTGCTCATGTTTTCACCCTGTGGCATGTTTCAATTTTATATTGAACATCAGCTGCATTGCGTTGCAATTATTTCGATTTGAAGGACGTCACAACTAAGACGATTCGACACTCGCTGAAGGGTTCTCAAGGCACAAGGCGGTGAAGTTTCCCTTGAGGGCTAACCCACTAAGATGGAACCTCTCAACAAGTCTTAACGGCAAAAGCCTTAAGCTGGGTTAGTCGCGCCATAAAACTTGTGCTCCAAGGAAGCTGAGGAGGAAAGTACTTAATGGATTACACGAAAGGTTTTAAGAGAGTAGGAAAAAGCGGAAAATTTCATGGAAAACAGTTGCAGCTAAAAGTTCCTACAACTGGAGTCTAATATGCGAATGGAGCCACAGTAACTTATTACTACTTTGAACAAATTTACTTACCGTACGGCACAGTACATGGAGGTCAGAAGACCAGCGGCCAAAATGACAACAATGAGACCCACAGAGACTGCAATAAGATTAAAATAGTCTGCTAACAGAAGAAGAAATGTAACGGTTAAACAACAGTGGAAACAGTCCTTAGACACTCCAAGCTCTTACCTGCCCAATGGCTGTCCGCTTTGGTAGAGTAAACACGGTACTGCTGACCACCGTGCTGCAATGGTGCCATGGCCGATGCTCCTCCCAAATCCGTATCATTGCGTTGCTGCAACGTGGCATTGATGAGCTCTGCCACCGGCTGTTGCTCCCGATGCAGGTGACTAAAGCGATGTCCAAGTGGCGAATGTTGTGGTTGCTGTTGCAAGCGATGAGCGGGACTATCGAAGGGATAGGAACCCTCAACGCCATCGAAGCCACCACCGGCGCCATCATCGATCAGATCACCGCCATACTGAATGGAGCTCTCGATAACATCGGGATCATTGCCCATGCCCAGACTGTTGCTCTCAATGTCGTTCTCATAGATGCCCTGGCTCTGTCCCAACAGCTCACCGGGCATATAGTCGATCTCCTTGAGCTCAATCTGCGGCGGTAGCTCACCAATAACCGGCACTCCAATAGCCAAATCCGGCAATACTGCGGGTTGTATAATAATGTCCGGTTGCGGTGAACTGACCGCACCAAGTGGTGATAAAGTGGAGCTACCGCTTAGTGGCACCGATTGCTGTTCCACCTCAATGACGGACTCACCCACGTAGGTGACGTCCAAGGGCGGTGCACCGTCCCCACCACCGCCACCACTGGGACTACGTAGAATCTTCAAAGCGTCGGCGGTATTGTGTAAGGGTGATAGAATTATATCCTCCTCATAGCGTGGTGTCACGGAGGAGCTACGCTGCTGTTCCATGACATAGCTAACTGGGAAGAATTGATTCTCGAGCTGTTGTTTGCGTTGCTGCTCGTTGACACCACTGCTGGCTGTGGGCAAGGATTCACCCACTTTAACCTCCGTGTTGGAAATGTAGAAAATTGTGTCCGAGTCCCGATCGATGGTGGGTTTACGTGGCATTGGCGGTGGTGGCGGTGGATGCGGTGGACGTGGCAAAGTACCACCACGATCAGCCATGAACAACTCATCTGCCTCCTGTGTTTGCGGTGGTCGCACCGCTGGTGGTTCTGCGGCCAAGCCATCTGAACGATAGGGATAGCTGAACATTGGATTCAAGTGCTCCGAACTGACACTGGAGGATACATTCTCTGTGCTATTATCCGCTGCACTGCTGTCTATGATCTCCACCACAAGTATCTCATCGTTGGTCTTGCCCGGCTTGGTCTCACCACTCGGTGGTTGACGGTATGAAAATTCCAAATCCTCGCTCTCATTACCAAATGCCTCCGAGACATTTATGTGTATCTCAATGGCCGCCGGCTCTGGTTTGCCCACACCCGGCTCTGCGGGCTGTGTGGAGACATCGGCGCGATCAATCACGTATTGGGTGAAACGCTCTTGCACCACCGGTACACTCGGTGGCTTTGTAGTGGCCAAAGTCGGCTCCATGGGCAATGGATAATAACCTTGATTATCACGGAAATTGGTTGAAGCCACAATCGAGTCCATGGTCGAGTCATAGACTTCAATTTGTATATCGGATATTTTGGATTCAGTGCGCGGTGGTGCAGCCACACTGATCTCTGCTGCCGGCAGGGGCAAGCGAGTGGTGCTGGTCTGTTGCTCGGGCACTTGAAAGACGGTGGTCGAGAGTACCGGGTGTGTTTGTGGCACAGTTGGTCGGTTGGTGGTGCTGGTGGTTGTGGTTCGACTGGTGGTGCTGGTGGTGCTAGTGCTGCTGCTGCTCTCCAGTAGTGCAGTTGGTGCCAGTATCTCCACAATGCGACCCTCACGTAGCTGCGACTCAATTGTGTCCTCTTGGTGGCTTGTTGGCTGTGGTTTCTTCAGCGGATGCACCACTCTGAATATTTTTTCACCCATAAATATGGGTCCCAAATAGCCATTGGTGTGTTCAGTTGTTGTTGTTGTTGGCTTTGCTGCCACCTCAGCAGCTGTTGCTGGCGTGCTGGTGGTGGTTGTATGAAAATGTTGCTGCTGTAGTTGCTTCTTTTTGGTTAATTTCAAACCGTCGTGTCCTTTGTTGATTGGTGGTGCTGCTGTGAGCTCCAAGTCAAGTAGTTGCACCACCGACTCCAGTGGTTGAAAGTTGTTGCTGCTAGCGGGCATAGTTGCTGGCAGCGCAGTGCTGCTGCTGTCGTTGTTAGTGACGACAGCAACTGTACTGCTTGCGGCTGTTGGCTCATTTGTTGTTGTTGTTGTTGCTGCTGCTGATGTCGTTGTTATTGCTGGTGTTGCAGCTGTTGCTGTTGCTGCTGCTGCTGTTGTTGTTGTGGGCGCTGCTGTTGCTGGCACTGTGGGCGTGTCATGCTCAACGCCTAATTGCAACTGTTGTGCTGTTGCGGCCGTTGTTATAGTTGTTGTTGCTGTTGTTGTATTTGATGTTGCTGCTGGCGTGCTAGCAACTGTTGCTGTTGCTTTTGCTGGCGCTGCTTGTGAGAGCCCATTTCCGTGGGCCGTCAACAGCAGCAGCAATGTGAACCACAAGCTGGCACTGCCACGCCCCCTATTGCAAAATGCAGCCACTGCCATTGCTGCGGTTGCTCTTGCTGTCGCTGCTGCTCAAGTTTTTCAGCTGCTGTTGTTTGTGTCTGCTTTGATTATGCTTTTTTTGTTGTTGTGATCTTCCTTTTGCTTTGAAACTGCTTGTTTTGTTATGCAAATTTACTTTTGATTTTGGTTCGCTTGTTGTTGGCAAAGTTGCTGCTGTTGCGGTTGCTACTGTTGCTGTTGTCGCTGCCTTTGGCACTTAATTTCCCCTTTTGTTGTTGGCACTTGGCATTGTTGTGTCGCACTTCGGGCTGCTCGGCATCATCGTCTTCATCGTCATCTTCATCAACATCTTCAGCAATCCGGGCAGCCTTCGCAGCTTTCGCTGCTCTCATTCATTCAATCAAATTGTCAATATGCTGCGGTTGCTGCTGCTGTTGCTGCTTCTCTTGTTATTGTTGTCGTTATTACTGTTGGCAGTGCTACTGCGGCCATTTTATGCGGCTGCAGCACCGCGGCTCTGCCTTGGACTCAACTCTGCTGCTGTTGCTGTTGCCGACGGGCTTCTTTGTTGGCACACAAATTCGCAAATACAATAAGAAAAAAAATACATACATACATATATACGTGTATATTTATATATAAATGTGTAAGAAAAATATAAAAAAAAATAAGTGGAAGGAAAGAAAACCTCGGCTATAAGCACTTAACGCGTCGTCCTTCGTCCTGCAGGCGTTTCAATTTCTATTTTTTTTTTATTATTTTTTTTTATTTTATTTTCCTTTTCTTTCTTTATGTGCTCTTCTCGCCGTTTTCTTTGCTCTCCAATGAGTTCTGCTTGAGTGGAAATAAAATTTAAAATAACGAAATATGCTGCAAACAACAACAACGTTTCTGTTGCTGCTGCTGTAGCTGCTGCAATTGCTATTGTTGTTGTGGCTGCTGTTGCTGTTGCCGTTGCTTGCAATGCAATAAAATGTAATGCAACGACGCGCAAAAGTATGCTATGAAAAAGAAACCAACGAGAACGACAAAAGCACAAAGAGAATGAAGTTAAAATAACGACCATAAATAATGCCAGCGAATCCCCTCTACATTTACTCTCCCACTCCCCTCGCTCCTCTACCTTTTCTACACTCCCTCAGCGTCCTAAACAATTCTAAAAAGCAATTTTACTAGCATTTCGTCAACTCCTAAAAGTTATGAATAAATTAAAATAAATTTTGATTCTTTTATTTTATTTTTCTAAAAAAAAGTGCTAAAAAAAATAGTTAATTTAACAAGACTCAACATAAATATTAATTAAACTGAAAATTGCTTCATTTTAGTGGTTGTTGACACTCAAATGGTTTTTTTCCTGCTTAAATTTATTGGCTTTAAAATGTTACTATTTTTTGTACAGTTATTTAAAGCTTAATGTACCCGAAAGCGTCGCATTGCTAATCCGGCTATTCACAGCTTTTTATATGCCATGAAATATGTGATTTTTTTTAAATTAGATAAAATTAATATTGAATATTTAAAAAATCAAACAAATAAAGTTCCAACATCAACATGTTTGTAAGCTAATTGTATTTCATAAATCCAATTATAAAAACTTAAAAAAAGTCTGCAAATTCACTTTGTAGCATTTAACTATGCATAAGGGGAATTGGTAACGCTGTTTGAGTTATTGTAGAAATTTACTATAATTCTTTGTGATTAAAATTCTTGACTAACTAATTCCTAAATGTTGCACAAAAATAATTTCCCAAATTTCTTTACATTTTGTTCATTTTTCTTCAAGTGAAATTCTTAACTATTTAACAAGCTTTAATATTTCATTTATTACCAAATAACATAGACAGTTTGCTAGTTCCCGCTGTGTTAACCTAATTAGCACTTAAGTTAACACATTATATCTGTCATTGAATTTCAAGAATGTTTTGTTCACTAAATGGCGCTAACTAAAATGATTAAATTGCTGGCAAGCCCTTAAATTATTTGCTTTTTCTTTACTTTGTACATCTCTTACTAAGCATTTTCTTTTACCTTTTTCTATTTATATTAAAATTATTTTATGCAAAATACACCTAGCTTTATTTATCTTGACTCTATTTGCCACATACAATTTGCATTCAATTAAAAAGTCAACCCAAAAGTGCTATTCAAAATATTAATAAACTTGTCTTGAAGAAATAAATTCCAACAGTAAATTCCAGAGAGATTTGCAAGCGACTGTGACTGTGACACCTACAAAATTGTTTCTGCAAAAAACTAACTGTCTAGACAGGGATTTACAGAAAGATATTTACAAATTTTTTACAATTTAACGAAATCAACCGTAATTTAAGCCAATTGTTATTGTTATTTAACCACACAGAAATTAATTGTGCATACTGCAAATATTTCAATACTTGTATTCACTTCAGTTATTTGTCAATTTTAATTGTTTGTACGGCAACTACAGCAACACATTTAATTAAATTACTGAGACAAAAGCGCTGCATACTTTCGGGCGGCAACTGTAAAATGTTCTCATTTGTAAAAATTCGCATTGCATACTTTCAGGCACGGCGCAGAAAAGGGATTTTGTATATGAAATCTTTTGCGAATTGTTGAGATGAAAACAAAATATGCACGAGAAACTCACACACACATAAAAAACAATAAAAAAAAAATGTATAAAAAAATACTGAAATTTTTACAAAGTTTTGAGCGGAAAAAAAGAAGATGAACCGTTAGCATCCATTCAAAACGGCATAGAAAACTTGTCGAAAATTGTTAAAATTGCTCGTTGCAGGGGATTTTATTGCTTTTGTCTTTTGTCGGGTAGCCAAATGAAGTATGAGGGATGAAAGATGCTGTTGGTAGAATGGATGATGATGATGATGATGACTAGAGGGATAATGGAGGCGGCAGGACACTCGTTTGGGTCTTGTTTGTCGCACTCTCTTCTACTCGTTTGTGAAAACCCCGCAAATGCCATGCAAATTAAATATAAAGCCTACAAATGATTCGATTTGAACTTTGAGCAGGAAACCCATCAATGCCCAACCCCCCCACACAAAAGAAAAGGGAGCCGTTTGAATCCCTTTAAAACAAAATTGTTTCGGTCCAGGCAAACTCTTTAAACCGCAAGGAAAAGGTTGCGGTTGCCATTGACCAGGCCAACACAGTGTTGGCTATCAGCAATCGTTATCAGTCTCATAAACCACAACAAAGGCACCACCGCAACCACAGCAGCAAAAACCAAACTTCAAAGCCGCATTCACAACGCCAGCCGCAAATATAATGACAAATAATCATAATATTTAAATAAAAATTAAAAGTTATGGTATTTGTAGAACAGCATAAATAAGTAGCAAACTGATTGGGTAACTGAACATATTATAAATAAATATAATTTATATACTACTAGTTAGATACACTGACAACTAAAAGGTTTTGAAAGCTAGATTTGAATTTGAATATTAAAAAAATCTACAACACTTAATAACTGAAAGCACAACTTGTTTAAGTTATTGATTATTAACAAGTTCAAATTAATAAATTAAGATTAAAAGAAGTCTTGGAATTTTAAATTTAGTTTTTCACAAATTAATTGCTTCAAGTGGAATTATTATCGTTATGTCTACAACTCTCATATCGTAAGACCAATCTATTTCTATCATTAGTAGATAATTTTGATTAAAACAGGCAACAAATTGCACACTGTGATGACCAGCTGGGGATTACAAATGTTTCACCCTTTAGATCAAAAGGTTTAAGGCAAAAGTTTCTCAATTAATTAATTATTAAGTTGCGTCTTGATTTTAGCATAGCTTTTAAAAATTGTTAACAAATAAGTAAAATTAATAAAACACAAAATAAAAGTAAAATAAAACTGCTAAAAACACTAAATGAAAACACATTTTATTAAAAACAAAAAGTAGCAGATGAATTGGTGTACAGTTGAAATGCTCACCGTTGTCTGTGGTTCACTTTCCACTTGGCTGGGTTTCTTATACCCTGTACTTTACTTGTTTTCCTTTTCTTTTTATGTTTTTGTTTTTTTCTTCTCTCTTCAGTGGTCGTTGGCCCGCAAGGTAATCCAAGGGTCCTTGCAGAGCCGTTACAATTCTACCGTGGCTTAAATCACAGTAAACACTTTGATTTTTGTCACAATTGTTTACAGTTATTGCACTACAGTCATAAAAAAATACAAAAAATTGCCGTGAAACAAACAAATTTTGTCGCTCTCTTTCTTTTCTAAGAATTCGCTTTGTTTTGATAACACGGAAAGGACAAAACACGCGACACGCCCGGCACAACTCGGTTGGAGTTCGCTCTCCTGCAGAGAGCGAGGACTTTTAAATGCTTGTTGTCATTGCGGTCACAAACGACTACGACTAGGACAACAAAAACAACACCAACACGAGTTTAAGCTTAACAACAAATAAAGGCGCGGGAAATTCTAAATAATTAAAAATTAAATTAAATAAATTGCAAAGTGTTGAAATTTGTTTATTTTGATTTGAGTTGTATGTAGGATAGCGTAGGGTATGATGTGCTAGGATGTGAGTAGGTGGTGCTGCTGTGGTGTACTCTGTGTTATGGCTGTGTTGCCTCACGTCTGATTGGATCCGTCGGTTAAATTTGCCGTTTGCCGCTGTCGATGTTGCCAATGTTGCCGCTGTTGCGTCCTATCGCTCCGAAAACCGCACGCAAACTGCGCAAATATCGTAGCATCCTTTGGCTAAAAGGACTCTCGTCGTTTTGCTGTTGCTGTGAGATTTGCTGTCATCAGTCGAACAGCTGACAACTGTCACGACTGCAACACGCGTTTGCCGACAACTGCGCACTTCACGCATGGTTTGTGTCTCGGCTACGCCTGGTGCTACCAGACTGTGCTTAGCAACTTCATAGCTCAAAAGCTTAGCAAACTTTTAATTTGTTTATTTTTGAATGTTGTTTGCTATTATTATATATATTTGTTCTTTTTCAATGGCTGTTTAGATTTCTAACTCTACTGCCTTTGCTTTGTTTTTAAATTTATTAACTGTCTGGCAACGCTGTCTAGCAACACGTGCGTTGTTAGCCGTTTCATTCCAGTCTCCAATTTTTATGTTTCAGTGTTTGCGGGAGAGTTTGTGTTGAGAAGCTTTAAAAACTAGAAACTTAGCTTTTTGGTTTGTGTCTATACTTAAGCAAAGCTAACAACCCTTGAGCTTATTTTGTTTAGTCTGTGGTACTTATTAATAGCTGTGAGTACATGCTATTTGAAGCTCTTGAATAATTCTTTAAAATGTAATTACATAAGAAAACTATTTTTAGTTGCTATGGGAAACTGTTCTTTTACTCTACTTGAGTAAAAACAAATGTATTTATAAATTGTATGACACTTGGAAAATTATAGAGATAAAATTTATGAATAAATCACATTTTTGTTTGGTCGATTTTTTTAAATTTTTGTGTTAAGTTTTTAATAATCTTTTATTGTTTATCCGCACATCTCTAGATAATTCTTTTCCATTTTTCTCAGTTTCATACTCATACTGAAATCAATTAATAAGTAAATATTTAGCTTGAAGTTTTTACTCTTGCTATCTTTCTCTCTCTTTCTTTCTTTCCCTCTCCCTCTCTCTCTCTCTCTCTTTTACTCGGTGGTTTCTTTTATTCTTTTCTAGCTCGATGCTGGATTGAATTAAATTTATTTATCTGTTAATATTTATAAATTTTTCTGAATTTTTAAACCCTTGTTCCCACACTCTCTCTCTCTCCCTCACTATTCCACTCTCCTACCCCACTGCACTGCCAGTTTAGCGTCATTCCACATTCATTTAGGCCATGTAATCTCCCCCAAAACAGACACATTAACAATGTAATCCATTGTAAGTTCATTGTCTTCGCCTGATAGGTGTCATAACTCTTACACCCAACAACTGGCGTCTCTTCCCCATTCCCCATTTCTCTCTTTCTCTGTGTTTCTTGGTGATCCGCTTGATCCATTTGATAATGCAGTGCACACGTTAATTCCCATAAATAATTCGCCATTGATTATGTAAAAAAAACAATTTTTTTGGTAGCTTCTCTTCATACCACAAAGCGGTGTTATTGTTGTTGCTGTGTTTGCGGTTGCGGCTTGTCTTCTACGCCGTGGAATTCGAAGCAGTTGCCCGGGGCGACACTCCCAGCGAACAACAGTAACAACAACAATAAACTGACAACATTGAACATTGAACATCGAAACACCGCAAACTGTCGGTCGCCTTTGGCAATACTTCCATCTTGTATCGCTGTCCAGTTTTACATCTATATTTTGCCACTCCTCTTTTCACCCTCTACAGCCCCTGCGCCCCCTCCTGCCACGCCTTCTGCGCTGGCTACCTGTCAACTGCACTCGGGACTTCAAAAACTGTCGGACAAACGTGGCCAACAAATAAATTTGCAGCACCTTTATACCCAACACACACCTGCTCACACACACGCACACTCCCACACACACACACACCCACCTACACACACACTCTCCGTCTGCCATTTAAATAAAGTTTTTGGCTTTTATTATTAAAATACTTGACGCATTACACAAAACTGCCGAATGACCTCAAAGCGATTTCATTTGTTTCATTTTCATATTTATTTTTGTAAGTATTTTTTTTTTTACTTTGATTTTGGCGGAACGCTTTCTTCTATAGACACTACTGTAGCTCTGTAGCTACACAGTTAGCGTTAGAGAGTCCAAAGCCGAGGCCGAATCGCATTTTATGGAGCGTAATGAGCAAATCTTTTGAATCTGCCGTTAACAACCGAAGCTAAAGTGTTCAAAATTGTAAGCTTCAATTGATGAGCGAGTAATGGAGACACAGAATGAAAGAAGCTGAGAAGGGGGTATAAGAAGAAGGGGGGAAAGGAAGAGGGGGAGTGGAGTTAGAGACAGAAGGGGAATCGAAGGAAGCAAGTTGAACTGACGAAGGTTATAAGGAAAGATAAATAATTATATTGAAAATATAGGACTTCAGACTAAGGATATGAGACTAGAGACTTCAGTCAAGAAAGTAGAAACTAATGACATGAAAAGAGTCAAGAGACTCTGGAACTGGATACTTAATACTAAGAATAAAGACGAGACACTTTAGACTAGAGAAAGAAAACTGAAGACTCGAGACTCGAGACTCGAGGTTTGAGACCAAAGACACCAGAAAGAGTTGACTCCAGAGACTATAAACTAACGATAGGAGCCTAAAGACCTACATTATATGAAAAAAAAAATTAGTATATATTATATAAACTTAGAATTTAAAGTTTGAGACTAAAGATAACAGACCTTAAACTCAAGAGTTAGAAAAAGATGCTAGAAAACATATACTACAAAGCATAGAAAAGGACTATAACTAAGAACTTAAGACGGCTTAGAAAGCTATACTGAAATTTTATATAACACTTAAGCTATAAATTTAAGAAATAAGGTCTTAATCTCTGCCTAAAATCCCAGCTACATTAAAAAATATATAAATTTTCTTATTCTAAAATTAGAAAATAAATTGCTGCTGCTTTTCAGAGACTAGCAGACTAGACTCTAAAGGAACTGAAGAGAGCCAAAGACAGCCGCTTGCTAAAAAAAATTCCTCAATCGAAATGCAGACAGGTGTTAAGAGCACCGATAAAGCCAAGTCTTAGTTGCAGAATTGGCCAACATGTTGGCCAACGAATGAGCTTAAGACACCAACTGAAAGGAGGTTTAATCAATTGTTGCTGCAAAACGACTCAGAGGCTATTTAATGTGGTGTCAATCAGTCTTCCAGTCACCACCGACCACCAACCACCAACTGACCAACCAACGGGCAGTGAACAGTTAAACCCGCTGGCAATGTGATCAAATGAACCACCGCAGTGGTTTCCACTTCGACTTCATCTTCGATTTTAACTTCGACTTTGACTTTAGCTTCGACTTTGTAACGGATCATTTTAATTTGAGTTGCGCACTTGACGCACAACTTGGCCAAGCGCCAGCTCCAAGCTGATTTTTCACTTCACTCCATTCCAGTCCTCACCGCTCTACTCCACTCCTCTCCACTCTACTGTACTCCACACTCTTTCGCTGTCTTCTGTTTAGCGATGGGTAACAACCACAAATTGTATCGAATTGGACATTACGTTCTTTTGCAGTGCTATCGTTGTTAACTTGGCTTTAAATAGCTAATAAATTATTGCTCATAAATTTATCATTGATTATTCAATACAGTTTGAGCGTAAAAGATGGCAAATGCAATCGAAATGCTCAGAATCAAACGGAATAATGGAAAAATCGATACCGATAACCATAAAACTGAGTTAATAGTTAGCTTAGATTGACAAAAAAAATCTATAAAATACAAAGTGAGTTGGCTTTTAAGATGAACTATAAAGTGAATAGAGTGTTTTTGGACCAATTTCCCAAGAGGAGTATGTAATAACAATACATAATTCCAATCAGCATGTCTAAGTGTGATTCAAACAGAAGTTTTTAAGTTCGGAGGAATAAAACTTTAAATAAATATATAAAAATTAAACATATTTATACCCGTTACCCGTAGAGTACAAGGGCATATTGTAGTCTTTGGATTGTGTGTAACAGACAGAAGGAGGCGTGGCAGACCCCATAAAGTATATATATTAATAATCAGTATCGATAGTCGAGTCGCTATAGCCATGTCCGTCTGTCTGTTTGTTTTAGTATAGAAAACTTTATTGTTAGTTCCGTTATACAAACCAAATTCACATAGGATGTACACGTTTTTGGTGTACATATACTGACCAAGTTTGATCCAAATCGGACTACTATATCGTATAGCTCCCATAGGAACAATCAGTCAAAAATTTACTTTTAGTTCGAATTTGTATGAAAATTTTCTGTATTTACCAATCTTAATGAAACTGACACAAAACAAATTTATCTATAACATAAATATACTGACCAAGTTTCAGCCAAATCGGACTACTATATCGTATAGCTTCCATAGAAACAATCGGTCGAACAATGAGTAATGGGTATCCTAAAGTCGCAAGGCGACTATAGCATTCTTTCTTGTTCTGTGTTAATATTCTTTAGTCCTAAAATAGCTCATTTCTGGTGATCAAATTATTACAATCAATTATAAATGAATGTTTAAATTTACGGAAGAGTTGCGGGCTCTATTAGCTTTGTTTTTATACTCTCTGCAAGAGTATATTGGGTTTGTGAAAATGTATGTAACAGGCAGAAGGAGGCGTGGCAGACCCCATAAAGTATATATATTCTTGATCAGCATCACAAGCCGAGTCGATATAGCCATGTCCGTCTGTCCGTCTGTCTGTCCGTCTGTCCGTCTGTCTGTCCGTCTGTCTGTCTGTCCGTCTGTCCGTCCGTATGAACAAACAGATTTCAGAGATGGTAAGAGCTACAAGTTCGAGCTTGGTCTCAATCGATCAGATATTTAGTCAGTCAATACAAGAATCTTTTTTTTTTCGATGCCACGCCCACTTCGCCCACAATGATGAAAAAACTAGACACACCTCGGAAAAAATAGGTGTTTTGGGCGAATATCTCAACAACTATTGCACCTAGGATCACCAATTTTGGTATGGAGGTTCCTAGCGACATCCTAAATGCATTGACATTTAAAATTTTGGACTGCCACGCCCCTTTTTCCCACAATTAATAAAAATAAAAAAAATATTTTTAGGCGTTTGTTAATATAGTACAGTATTGTAATTAATAATTCGTGTGAAGACTAACTATATCAAACTATTCTGAAAGGCGCATTGAAATCGCACTATAAACAAGAAAACTAGAAGCGTTACAATATTGATAACTGAATGCAATATCTTGTATGAGTGCAAGCGAGACAGAAACATACAAGCACATGTTCGAATGTTTTCGCTGCCTGCGTGGCGGCAGCGCTGCCCGCAGTCGCTGGCCGCGCTGAATACACACATACATACATACATGTATATGCATCATATATTGTCATTCGTGTGTGTATTCGCAAACAGACAAACAGATGTATGTGTGATTATGCTTAGATTGTTTTTGTTTCAACGTGTTTTAATGCAAGTACTACACATTGTAATATCTCGATACCGATTTTAATAAATTAATCGGGAAAAAAGGCAGAGAGTATTTTACGGTCGGGCTTGCTCGACTGTACTTTCCTTACTTGTTTGTATTGTTTGGTCACCCCAATTCCTATCGATAACATCCAAATGTTACCCACCTCTAAGCGTCTGTCCATCCCTGTGACTCCTCGGCTGTTGACTGTTGGCATGCAAAATGCCTGACGACAAGTTGACAACTGGCGTCGATTTATGTGCAAAAGATTTTCCCAAACAGATTTTCCATCAATGCGCGTGCCTCGCATGGTCAAAGACGTGTCTTTCAGCCGTTTTCGGCCAAATTCTTTCATTCTCCATTTTCTTTTAAGCAATTGCCATTTGCCAATTGCCAATTGTCGATTGGCGATTGGCAATTGAAATTGAAACGGTAAACATGGCTCGCAGTTGTTGTCGATCGATAAGAGGCAAACAGTTAAAGCCAAAGTCTTTGGCCAGAGTCGTTGTCAAGGCTCATCCATCAGCATTGGTTTAGGCCATGACATAAAGCCAAGTCTCTCAGTGCCAAGCAGCCAATCGGCCAATCGGGCAATCGGCAAAGCGTTCACTTGCCTGATCTCCTGACTTTATGGGCCAAAGCGCAACAAAATATCCGTTTGTGGCTTTAACATAGTTGCTCAATCATCCTCTTAGCCGTAACGGGTCAACTGTTGCCTCAGCTGAAGCTTTCAATGATTCTTATTGTGGCTGCATGAGTTTTTTGGGGAGACTTTTGGAATTATGTCACGAGAGAAATCTTTTAGAATTAGGAAAACTTAATGTGGGAAAAAGATGACTTTAGAAAACATTTTTAGTCGATAGATCGTTAAGCAGGCTATCTCAACTATCGATTAAATGGTGCTAGTCTGGGATAAGTATCGATGGTCTAGGATTAAGAACCTTCGTACAGCAGGATATTAGGATAACACTGATCTTGATCTGTGATGAGATACAGTACGTGTTCTGACACTGCTCTCACATTATTCAATAAAATCTGTCATTTAACCTACCATCTTATACAAGTAACATACATACATTCTTAGGTTTACATTAATGTTACCCGTTACTCGTAGAGTAAAAGGGTATACTGTAATCGTTGGAATGTATGTAACAGCGAGAAGGCGGCGTGGCAGACACCATAAAGTATATTTATTTTAGATCATCATCAATAGCCGAGTCGATATAGTTTGATCCAAATAGGGCAACTACATTACATAGCTCCCTATAGGGCCGATCGGTCAAAAATACGCTCTTAAATACGCTCTTACTCAAACTCACATAGAATACATTCACCAATAACAACAACATACTGACCAAGTTTCATTCAAATCGGAGTACTATATCGTATAGCTCCCATAGAACAAGTTGGTCGAAAATACGCTTTGAATTTGTATGTAAATTTTCTGTGTTTAACAAGCTATCTTCTCCAGCACCTAAACAATTGCACTAACTAACAGTATTGAGTACTACTAGGAATTCTAAAGTCGCGAGGCGACTGTAGCTTTCTTTCTAGCTTGAAGTTAAAAAACTTCACCACTAGCACTTTCAATTGAACTAAAGACTACTTTATTCCACTCAATTACGTAAATCACATGTAATAACTTGTCCTTAATCAGTAGTAGTATTAAACACTTTCCAGCTACCTTTCTTCCCCTTCGCTTTGTTTTCACTATCAATGACATCAACTGATAAGATCTCTTATCAGCTATCGAACTGCCGCTGCGCACCAACTCTCGCTCCAAGCTTATGTAAGTTGATTTTCGACTCCCAAAAAAATATTCAAAATATTTCAAATTGTAAACAACAAAAAGTAGAAACGTGTGAAAAATGCGTTTCAAATAAAAATCGTATACAAATTTGAAGAGTTCGTAACGTTTATGAATCGAAAGAGTTAAAATTTATGGCATGTGATAAGAAACTTTCGCGTTGTTCAATAAAGTTTATGACTAAGCTTTGGAGATGCCGATAACCCCGAGATACCCGTTGCCCCCTCCCCGGAGGTAACTGGGTGACTCCCTCGATAGACGGAAGGGGGCGTGGCTTGAAGCTGATTGAATCATCGCTTCACATCGCATCGCATTTCACTTTCATTTCTTCCTAAACTTGTTGACGCTGTTCAATTTCTTTTCATGTGCAACCTGCCACGCCTCTCGTTTCACTTTCTTTTGACTCATCATCCTCAGTGTCGTTTTTGTTTTCTGCTTCTTCTGCTGCTGCTGCTGCTGCTGCTTCTTTCTCGCTTGATTTATGTGGGTGACGATTGCAACACCTTTTTGGCTTCGCAGACAATGCCACCGCTTTGTTGCAAGCTCTTTCGTCATTTCGCCAGCCCCGCTCCCCATCACTCCCCACCTGCCCCCACTACACTTTCGACCAGAGCTCATCGCTCATCACAATTAATGTGCATTATTGTCGCCGTGGCCCAAAAAAGAAAAAACAGCGACAAAAATGAGGAAAAAGTTGAAAATATGTAAGAAAAATATTGCAAGTAAAACGATATGTGTTTCTTTTTTAACTGTTATTATTATATTGTTACAGTAGAAATTGTTGAGCAAATATTTTGCTAACTGACAACAAAAAAAACAACAACAAAAACAACAAAAACAAACCCAAAGAAAGGAAAGGAAAATACAACAACAACAACAATAACGACCAGAAACCTGTCGTGAAATTGAGAAAAATTTTTGTTGGGCTGCTTTTGGGCTTTCAATGTGTGTGTGTGTGTGTGTGTGTGTGTGTGTGTGTGTTTATATTTGCACAGTTGTTGTTGCTGTCCAATGTTGTCGTCGTTTTCGTTTTCATTTTGGTTCGAGCTCGCATTGCCAGCGCATGACTCAAAGGCAAAGCCCAGAAATCTACTAAGCGCACTCACTAGGCAAGCGCGACTAGCACATACCCTGTAAAAAAAATTAAAGTGTCATGACCTATAAAAAACAAAATCTAATAACCCAAGGAACTGAAAAAAACAACCTCTAAACATAACACGACTAGCACATACCCTGTAAAAAAATTAAAATGTCATAAACAATAAACAAAAAACCAAAAAATATATAAAAATAAAAAATAACTTGCGAGATGACTGACACGACTAGCACATACCCTGTAAAAAAAATTAAGTGTCCTACAACATAAAAAAACAAAACCTAAAAACACCAAAAATTAAAAAAAATCACTTGAAATGACACGAGTAGCACATACCCTATAAAAATTTACTCCAAAACAAACAATCAAAATCAACACTTAATTTCCACAAGCCTTAAATATAAAAAAAAGTGTTGTTAAAAGTCTGACTAGCACATACCCTGTAAAAATATCTCTACTTCACTTGAAAATACCCTGTACAAGCACTTTAACACATTTCCACTCTAACCCTTATAAAGCCTTTCAAAGTGGACATGCCCCACTGCCTAGCACGCTATTTACAGGGTATAATAACAAACTTTTTGACTGCCTTTATGCGGCCGCATTCAATGGATGAGAAACAAAACTTTCTTTCATCCGTGGGCTCAATTCTGGCGACAGTCACGTTCCTTTGCTGCCCTGAATTGTCCCGGGTTCAATCGCCGCTAAAAACTCTTGTTGTTGTTGTTGCTGTGACCATGTCTGGTGGCAAGTGGTCAAGTGGTCAAGTTAAGGCATAAGGTATTGGGCCTGTGCACAGAAATCATAATTTGCTAATAAATTTTCATTTTCATGTCGCGTCGCGTCGCTTCGCGTTGTTGTTCACATTTTTGTAAAGTGAAAGTTTCGTTGCCAAATCGATGTGAACTGTGGTGCCCAAAAGCCGAGAGCTTTTCTGGGCCCTGGCCATATGTGATTGGTCACCAACTTCCCCCCCTTTTCCCCCGCTTAGCGCCTACAATCGCTTCACTTTCCATGCCCACTGGTGTTGCACTTGCCAAACGAAAGACTTAGAACACAAACTTGAAACTTGCATTGACTGACATTGAGCTGCATGCAGTTAAAAGTGAAAAGCATTAATTAATTCTACTATTTATATTATTGTTATGTATTTATGTGTAAGCAGTAAGTCGGTAAAACTCTAATTTATGTTCTTAATAAGGGGTATTTTAAAGTAAAGTATTATTTTTATTTAATTTCTATTAGGCATTTTATTAAATGCTTTTTTTAAGTTAACTTCTACATTTGCAGCAGAAAAATCTAGTCAATTTTTTCTAATATTTTAAATTAACATTTACTTCTAGGGTATATTGCATGGCATCCCTTTATTTTAACAATGCAAATGGCATTACTTGCACTCTGCTCTATTTTTGTGACCTTTTTACCTATTTACTATGCTTTAACTGTGCTTACAGGGTATGCTATAGTCTACCAATAACTGCCTGCAAACAAATTTGGCATAAAAATCAACTAGGGTATGTTACAGTCAATCATTTACCGACTTGTTAGCTTTAACTTACTCATTTAACCACTGAACAACAACTTGAGCGCAATGTTTACTTAAGCAGTTGATTACAGGGTATGCGCTTAACTAAACTACTCCGCTCTCGAACTGCTCTTAGCTGTAATTACAGTGGTCTTGTTGCCGGTTTAGTTAGTCTAATTGAAGCATAATACTAGACATAATACGTCCAAACGACAATTTCAAATTTCACTCTCGTTTTCTGTTTAGAAAACCTCAAAAAGCTCTGAAAAAAAGTGTAGAAAAAATAATAAATATAAAAAATAAGCGACTTCGACTTGGAGGAGAGTCAAAAACTAGTTTCTTGTTGCTTCTTTTCTACTACTTCTTGCTCTTTCTCCTCGTCTTCTTTGGTATCCACTACCACAAAACTCTACCGACAGTTAGTTTCACTTTTATTAAGTAATTTTGAAGAGACGTTGAAACGGTTAAGACGAACGGCCACCGCAACAGCAACAGCAACAGCAACCGCAACTGCCACTTGTCAATTGCGAAGAAATATTGAGATACGGATGCGGAATGCTGCGGCCAAAGATACAACAACGACGACAATAAGAGTAACAGTAACACGACTGCTTGTTTGGCAGCTTAAGCGAGTGTATATGATTGTTAAAAACCCAGTACTGTAGTGGTACTGTGGGATAGTCACTGCTGTATGTCAACTGTTTAGACTATTGTACTTTAGACAAAGTTTAGTTTCATTTAAGTTCCCCTCGCTTTACTTTTGCTAAATTTCAAACACCCTTTGACTTGAGCAGCACAGGGTCTAGTAACATTAACGATAACAATTGAACTGATGAGGAAAAGCACGCGGCAAATGGTAAATGGCAAATGAAACAATTAAACGGCGGCCACATAAAGAAAAAAGCAGCTCAAATGCTTCAGCGCACAGCAGCGGTAAGGGGAGGGGGTACAGGGAGTGTGTGTGTGGAGTGTGTGTGCGATGCATGTGTCTTGATTGTCTTGAAGGCAAGAACGTAAATTTCATGACTGCACATTTGGCACACTAAAAAATGCCATAGCAAAATAACCAATCAGGGCAGAGCATAGTAAAGGAGAGAAGGGGGAGTAGGGAGAGCGAAAGAGACAGCTAGTGAGGGGCACAAAGAGCGAGCACTAAATGCGCGTGCGTTGCTGATAAAAATCACAGCATAAATTGAGACAATTTCAGGTCATAATAAATTTAAGTCTCACTCGGCATCTTCCTCTAGCTGTCTCGCTCGCTCTGCCTTTCGCTCTCCCTCCCTCTCTCACTCTCTCCCCTTCCTTCGTTCTTTGTGACAAACTGTTGTCCGTGCTGGCGTGACGAGTCTACTCTCGTTTTCCAGCACTTTCTTCATCTTGCACTGCATATCAGCTGCAAATCAACAACAACATCATCATCATCTTCTTCATCATCATTATGATTATCTTCATTATAATCATCATCATACTCCAATCTTGACTCTTCGATCTGCACTTTGCTTTGACTTGATTCTAAGCGAAAGTTTATGTCTAAGCTGTTGGCCCCTGCCCCTGCCCCTCTACCTACCCCTACCTCTTGCCTGGCCACTCCCCCTTAACCCTCGCTTTCAGCTGTAATTTATAGAGCATATATAGCCAGACAATCGCATTAAGTCAAATCTAAGCGTTACGATCTTGCAAAAGTTTCTTTTATTTCTGCTCTTTTCGTCTAAAGTTTAAAAATATTTTTGTTATCTTATAAAGGTTGATTTATTTTTATTGATTATGTAGCAGGTAACTGACTGAAAATTGTGTAAATTGAAAACTTAACGCATTTTGTAATTTTATTTAATTTTTATTTTTATTTCTTAACAAATGTTGAAATTTACTTAACACTTTTCAGGACCGCATTTCAATGGAGAGGCCCAAAAATGGTGCTCGTTCTGAAAGGGTTAATTAATGCGGTATGTACTTATTTAATCTACTATTAGATTTAAGCAGCGCACAACAAATTAATAATTTACTGTATACACTTTTAATATAAATATAAATATAACATATAGTTAGCAAAATATATAAAAAATCATAGAAACTTTACATTCAAATGACAGCATTTTTAAAGCACAATGTTAATATAAAATTTAAGCTTGCTGGAATTTGAATAAGGCGCAGAATTGACACTTGTAGCTTACAATTTAATATATTTTTAAATAAATTTAACAAATTTTTCTAACTCTAAAAAAATATAAAAGTTTAGCGCTTAGCCTTGCCTATTTAAGCACAAATTTACTTATTTAGTATCAAATACTAGTTCATAAAAAATATTTTGAATTTTCTTACAAATTTAGCAGCTTTAAAGCTAACTGCAACTTAAACAAACAGCTAAGACAGACCCTTTAAGGTTTATATACTAAGTTGGGGTTTGAAAAATCAAAAATGTTTCAAAATTGAAAGTGTTTTAATATCTTCGATAATACTAGAGCATTGTGTTTAGCTTTTTTGACTAAAATTTGCATAAAACACTTTTTATATATCATAAACTTAGCTCGCTCTTTTAAGCTCCACTTTGTATGTAACCCCTTAAATTAGTCTCAAAACTATTTTCCTACATTTCTCTCAAAAGTCTCTTCTTTTTCTTCTCTTCAATCTCCAGTCTGTATTATTCTTGCATTTGCTTGATCTGTTAACACTTTCGCAAAGAAATTGTTGTTGTTGTTGTTTTTAGTTTTGTAGTTTTTGTTGTTGATTTTCTCACGCATTTGTCACTTTGATTTCAGTTTTTCCTTTCCACCTTTCAGTTTTTCAGTTTCAGTTTGCATGTTTTTGTCTCAGTTTTAATGAGCGGGTCATCAAGGCAACATTTGGTCATAACATAAATTATATTTACTGCATTTCACAAAACACACACAAGCACACACACACACACACACATACAGACAGACAAAGAGATCTCTTGGCAATTGTCACTTACACAATGTTTTCATTTTCAGTTTTCGCGCTCATTTTCAATTTTTCACATGTGTATTTTGTGGCATTTGTTGGCTTTTGTTTAGCCACATACCCTGTAAAAGGGCTGCTTATATTTCAAGGCTGTGCTGTTTTTTGTAAGCAACTCTGCAATTAAATTGTTAATTGTTTATAATTTTATATAAATTAGAGGGTATGTGAGGTGTGTGTTGGGCTATAAGAAGTTATTTAGAAAAAATATATACAAACTAATACACTAATATATGTGACTAAAGTGATTTTAAAGGGTATAACAATCATAAACATTTTAAATAAAAATCTTCAAAACTTTTTGACTAAAAAAATTATTGAAAATAAATTAAAATTATGCTGAAGTACTACAATTTACAGGGTATAAACATACCCTACTTTTGTAGACTGCAATTGTCTGTTTTTGGCGCTTTTCCTTTTATTTATTTGTACAGTGTAGGGTAACTGTTAGTCATGTATTTAAAGCTATTTAACGCTCGCCTTTTTAACACTTTTATTGATATTTCAATGATAAGCGTTGCTGCCACTTGCCACTTAGTGGAATTGCTGCTGTAGTGGCATTGTTGTTGTTGTTGTAGTTCCCACAATAACATTTTGTGGCGGTGCAACGGGGCGTATGCGCAATGACACCAAGCAGCTGAAGCCAATGGACTGTGGCCTGAAACACACACACACCCATGCATTTAAAAGGCGCACACACAAGTTAGACACATCTTTATTTGGGCTACTGTGACCTTGCAACCCTGCCCCAGCTGCAACTTGCCGCTTTCACGCCACGCAAAGCGATGCGATGCGATGCGGAAATGTGGCAAGTTGCAGTGGCTGCTGCTGCTGCTGCTGTTGCAGTTGTTGGCTGCACTTCCAGGCCATTCGTCACACGTCTCGATTCGCTGACAACGCGCAATCCTCACAGCAACAACAACAACAGCAGCTAATCATAATTTCAGCCAATTTAGCGACAAGTGTTGCTGTTGTTGCTGCTGTGCAGTGACTTTCTCCCGACCTCGTTTAGTTCGAAGCGATTCCAATTCCGATTCCAATGCCTAAAATAAATTATTGACACACAAATTGTTGTCGCTGCTTCAACGTCTTGACGTGCGTCTATTGACCCGCAGCAGCCCCAAAAAACAAAGCAACAACAATCAACTTTTAGAAACTCTGTTGGTTTTTATTTAATTTTGTTTTGGCCTGGCCATAATCGTCAGTAAGAAGGAAGCAAAGCAGCCAAGACGCGCCACAACAACAGCAACAACAACAACAATTTATTTGCATATTTTTACGCTCAACGCTTTGGTAGCAAAGTGTGTGTTTAGCTTGAGGAGGGGGCGTGGTGGTGGGTAACGGGGGTATGGCGTATATATGGTGGATGGTGGTATCAAACTCACGGGTCACTGGACAATGCGTGGAATGCGTTAATTGCCTGGGCAGCTGGACAGCAAAGCAAACCAAAACATTACCAAGAGTAAGCTAGAAAAAGGCTAAGTCAGACTGGCAAATACCCTGCAATTGTCTACAAAGCAGCGTACAATATTAAGACACTTTAAACTGCATTAAGATATGATTGAAAAATAATATAAAGTGCAGTAGAATCCGGTTATAACGACACTCAAGGCACCGAGGGACTTAACGTCGTTATACCCGGTAGTCGCTTTAACCAAAAGGAGACCAACGAAGACCAAGGAGAGGGGGACCAACAAAGCCATCGAGTTTTCGTCGCAATAACCGGATGGACGCTTTAAGCGGTGTCGTTATAACCGGACTCTACTGTTTTAAAATTGAATTGCATGAAACTTAATAGTTTAAACACAGCATATAGCTGCTTTAAATGCCAAACTTTGCAGCAGAAAGCAACACATATTAATAATATTATAAGGTACATATATTATTACTTTAGTTATACTTAATAGATAAAGCAGAGAATAAAACTGCTTAACAGCAAACAACGCAAATAATTTACATTTTACATTACTTCAGTTGTAGTTTATATAAAATATTTAACATAAATAATATACCCAGCTGCAAAACTCTGTACAGGGTATGCGAGAAACAAACAGTTAGGCTTAGGTCTGCGCGCGCATCAGGTGTTGGCAGACCAATAATTTCGCTTGGGGGGCAAAACGCTTAGAAAACTAACGAACCAGAAATTCTAACTAGGCACAGCAACAACAACAACAACAGCAGCCACGAAAAAAAGCAAACAACAACAACCAAAAACTATTAACAACAACAGCAATAACAGCAACAATAACTGGCATTGAATTGGGCATCGAAAGTGCTCACAAAAAGCGAACAATTTCTAAATGAAAATATTTTCCAACACATTCAATTATCAAAATGAAAGTTGCAAACTCTGTTGAAAGGGTTGTCGTGGGCGGGTGGCAGCGGAGTAGTGGCAGGTACTGCTGTGTTGGAGTACGTACCATCATGCGGTCAATCGGCACGTAAACAACATCAATAAAATTGTCAAATTGGCAAAACGAGGCATAGAAGGGTTAAGGCAGTTTTTGGGGCGTGACGCACGTGCTTAGCATCACCAAGGGAAAAAAACAACAAGCTAAAGAAGCAAAATCAAAATCAAAAGCCAACAATTTGCTGCCTTCTGGTTGCCTGGCTGTCTGTCTGTCTGTCTGTCTGTCTGCCTGTCGCTGGGTGCGGCAAGTGCGACGAAATCACATGCACACACAAAAGACTCAGGCAACGAACTTGGCCGGTGAAAAGACTTAAGCCACGAACTTGCATTGCAAAGCCACAAATCAAAAACAACAGCAAAAATAAAATAAAAGAGTCTAAAAAGAGTTAGGCAAGTAACTTGCAAAAACCCAAGAATTTTCTATTCAGTTTCTTCCTGGCTGCGCACCTGGAATAAAAACGGAGTTTAATATGATTGAGGCCACATTTACAGCAAACTTTCACACTTTAGCTATAATGGTAGTGCAGTGGCTTAAATGTCGCTTAGATTAACTTACTTAGTTACTTAGTTGATCGATAAATTTATCGATATTTGCATAGGAAACAAGCTCAACAAAATTTCATTTAGATTTCAAGTAAATATCTTTTAGAATTACGATAAATTGAATTTGTTATAGTTAACTTACAATTAAGTTGATGATATGTATATACAAATTATCGATATATTATCGTTTAATTTGTTAAGCAAAGCAGCAGAATCAGAGCATTAAATAAATGCTTTTTCTAAAGGCCTTTAACTTTGGAGTAAATAAAATCATTGAAAGAGGTTTATTAACCCTACAAATGCAAAAAATTTATTTATCGATAACATTATCAAAAAACTTAACCGAAACACATTTAATGTGGCTATCACTTACTGATCGAGCGAATATCAAAAACATTAAAAACATGTACAAATTCAGATAAATGGTATGTTATCGATAACATTATCGGAATGCCCAGCGACTTATATTTTTAGGGCGACCATTTAATAACTTAAAGAACATTAAAACTAATAAGCTAAACATGATTAGCCAAAGCAGAAATTTATCGATAAGTCCTCCATAGCACATAAGTTTCAACAATCGATTAACTGATTTTTCAAACTCCAATTTATCGATAAGCCTTCGATAGCACATATATTTCAATAATCGATTAACAGAAACTTCGTACTAAAGCGTGTCAACTCATGTATATCAAAGTGTCAGTTGGGTGTGCTATGGTAACTGCTAGTCGTGCATGCCACATCGAGAGCCATTCTTCACTTGTTGTTATCGAATTCGAAATGATTTTTCTTTTGCTTGTGCAGCACAAAAACAAAAGCAAACCGAATGCCATAAAAAATGTCATCTTTCTGTTCGAAATGAGTTGCTGTTACAGTTGCTTGCCCCATTATTAAGTATGACACAACCAGCACCAACAACAACAACCACAACAACAACAGCAAAATATAACAACTGCCAAAGCAAGTCAATCTGTCAGACCCCAACGCAACTGAGGCAGAAACGGACAAAGATTTGTCCAGCCGGCCGGTCTAAGCTTAGGTATGTGTATCGATACAAAAATATCGATAGTGAATTGTTGTGTAAAAAATTATGTATATAATTGAAGTGGGTAATTTATTTTTGTATAATATATTTATAATATTTATAGTATATTTATTTAATATAATTTTAGGAATAGAAAACGATCTGGAAATAAAAATTTAGCAATAATTTAAACCCCATGAACTATCTATTTAATATGGGTCAGAAAAACTCGAATCACTTACTGATCTGGAAATAGGAAATTTACAGGGAATATTCTAAATTATATAGATTGGCATTAAGTT
The DNA here is from genome assembly GCA_035046005.1 of Drosophila acutilabella. Lineage (NCBI taxonomy): Eukaryota > Metazoa > Arthropoda > Insecta > Diptera > Drosophilidae > Drosophila > Drosophila acutilabella. Next base: position 5,498,265 of record JAWNOK010000020.1, read on the forward strand.
TTGAAGATTTCTATTTAATTATTGTAATAAAGTTGTTCCAATTTAAAAATTTTTATTCATGCATTGAAATTAAAGTTGGGAGAGCAGAAATAAAGTTATATAAGATTTTAAAATTTTATTGATTTAATTTCAATTTTTGTTTTCATTACTTATCAAAACATTTTGGTGGATTTTGCAGATGAAATTGAAGAATTCAATAACTAAAAACTAATAGTATACTCTAAACTTATTAAATTTTTATAGTATAAATATTTCATTTAGGGTATTCACTACTTTGTATTCAAAAGTATTTATTAAAAATCTTTTCTCAAATAAATGCCATTTATTTAACAATTCTTGATTAGAGTTTAACTTATACAAAATTGACCATAAATATTGTAATACTTTTTATTTTGAAGTAATATCCATAACGATATTTCTTAGGATTCTGCGAAAACTCATCCCCAGTCTGTTTGTCTGGTCTGACCTGCCAGTTGGTGGTGTGTGCCTCATTTCTCACCTCCCCAGCTCCTCAGCTCCCTACCAGCCCATCTACCTGCCTGCCTGCCTACCTGCCTACCTGCTGTTAGTACAGTTGGCGGTGTAGTGCTGCTGTTGTTGTTGGCGTTGTCTGCTGCTTGCGGTGGGTCTAAGGCACCACTTGGTTGCCCTGCATTGTTTTTGGTCTTTATTTGATTTCATTTTATGCTTTTTTGCAATGTTTATTGTTGTCGCTGTCACACAATTGTTGCTGTTGCTGTTGTTAGTGCTGCTTGTTGTGAGGTTTATGTAACAAATGTTGAATTCTTCGCTGGGCAGGCATTGGCAATCACTTGGATTGTTGCAGTCATCGTCATTAGTGTCCAAAAATGAAATGATTGCAAATACTCCTCGGTATCAAAGCCAGCTCAAGTGGGGCAGCTGCACTCAGTGGCTGTTGTTGTACTAACTGTGTTTTGTTTTAGCGGTTGTTGTTGTTTTGGCTGTTGTTGTTAAGGGCCAAACATCACAGCTTCCAAATAACAAACTGTTTTTACTTTCGTTTCATGTAAGCGCCGCACATTTCACTTTACATTTTTTTGCACACTTCGCTGTGTGTGTGTGTGTATGGGTGTGTGTGTGTGAGAGTGTGTGTGTCTGTTTTGCGGTGGTGTCTGCTGTTGTGTGATGTTAGCATAACTGCACTCGGGGTGGTAATCAGCCGCCCAGACACAAGTCCAGTCTCATACTTTACCCCACACTTCAACCTGCCACAATTGTGTTTTAAGTGCAGTCACCTTTGTTTTTAGACCCTGTAAACGAAATGTGTAAAGGGTCTTTAAGGTTTGTAAGCTGCAAAGCATATATGAAGCATAAGGAAGTCTAACTAAGCACTAAAAACTATAAAGACTCGACTTCATAACATCCTTTACTTGACACTCACTAGAGCTATCCTAATCACTATCCTACTATCACATTACCCCCTAAAAAAATGCACTCTAGAACGACTACAGGGTCTTTTTCAGTCAGCCCGCTTGCCTCTAAGCTTCCTTGCTAAGTTTTGCTACCTTCCATTTATTTATATATATTTGTTGCTGTTGTTGTTGTTAAGTTTTTTGAGTTTTCCGCTTTTTCAGCAATTTTCATATTGTTCATATTGTATAAGCTATAACCACATAGAGTTGAGTTAGCCCCACTTACGAGTGCCCACTGGAAAGCGTTTGTTGCATATTTTTAAATTTTGAATTTGGCAACTAAACCACAGTCACTCCAAAGGGGGAGTGGCAAGCGGTTAGAGGGCAGAGGGCGGCCAGGTAGGAAGGAGTAGCAGTAAAGCTAAAGAAGAGTGGGGTAGGGGTGTTGGTGAGGGGAGGGGTGAGGTAGACACTTGCAACACTTTGTGGGTAGCACACAAAAAACAATCGCACACTTGAAGCACAAAATCACTTTCGTTGAACATTCATCATTTTCAAGCACTGCAACTTCTTCAGCTTCTTTTGCAACACTGTTTTACTTCCTTATATCGACCGCAGGTTGGTGCCAGGAAAAGTTAATGTGCTTCTAAGGACTAGGACAACCATAGCCTAGGTGACAGCTATGAGCTCAGTAGCAGCTGTAAATTATACCCCAAAGATTTAATGTACAGTAGAGTCCGGTTATAACGACACTCAAGGCACCGACGATTTAACGTCGTTATATCCGGTAGACGCTTTAACAAAAAGGAGATCAACGGAGACCAAGGGCAAGGGGACTAACCAAGTCATCGAATTCTCGTCGCAATAACCGGACGGACGCTTTAAGGAGTCGGTATAACCGGATTCTACTGAATATAAATCTATTTACTACCTTAGAATTTAGTATAACTTGAATCTTATTGAAGTAAACTAAATAAATCTATCTATCTATCTATCTATCTATCTATCTATCTATCTATCTATCTATCTATCTATCTATCTATCTATCTATCTATCTATCTATCTATCTATCTATCTATCTATCTATCTATCTATCTATCTATCTATCTATCTATCTATCTATCTATCTATCTATCTATCTATCTATCTATCTATCTATCTATCTATCTATCTATCTATCTATCTATCTATCTATCTATCTATCTATCTATCTATCTATCTATCTATCTATCTATCTATCTATCTATCTATCTATCTATCTATCTATCTATCTATCTATCTATCTATCTATCTATCTATCTATCTATCTATCTATCTATCTATCTATCTATCTATCTATCTATCTTTCTATCTTTCTATCTATCTATCTATCTATCTATCTATCTATCTATCTATCTATCGATTTATCTATCTATCTATCTATCTATCTATCTATCTATCTCTCTATCTGCTTACTGGAATTTGCTTAGTGCTTCCATTAGTGCGTTAATCGCTGAGATCTTTAAAGATTTCGCATAAAAGTAATCACGCATCTTTGTCTAATAATCTGTGTCTTCCACAGAAAAGCAGTTGTTGTTTTGGTATAGCATTTGACTTGGCTTAGATACACTCAGCTACAAAGACGATTCCTCCACCTCCTCAAAGTGCTCCCCATTCTCAACTGGAGCAGACATTGAAAGCCCATTTACAGGCTATGACTATGGCTATGGCTCGTGGCAATTAAGCAGGTAGGGCAGGTGGGAAGAAGAGAGGAGTGGAGGGGAAGCTGCAGGGCAGGCAGCTACTGACAGTCAGTGGGTGGGGGCACAACTAGTGGTGAGTAGGAGGAGTGTGCAGGGGGAAGAGGCAGCGACTCAGAACATTAATCTTGAGACTTTGCTGGAAATGAAAAATAATAAAGCACTAAATGGAAAATGAAGCACGCTGCCACGGGAACTGGAACTGGTGAGAGCAGAGCGAGGAGTGGGTAGGTAGAGAGGGGAGAGGTGGAGCCGGGGAGGTACAGCATTAAGCGGACTGGGGGCACGAGGCACGAGGCAAACTCTTAATTGAGCATCGTGAACGCAAATGCAGCAATTCGTTTCACTTCGTCGATTGCCAAGAAAAAGAGTTGGTAGTAAGAGTGTGGGGGAGTGTGGGGAGAGTGGCGGTTTTTAGCCATTCTTGGCTGTAGTAGTTGCGTGTGCTCTGCTGTGGCATTGCCACTTGAGTTTCCTTGTTGTTGCCACTCGGAATTTTGTGGCAAGGCGCACGTGGCGGTTGCAACAATCACAAAGCGTAACAATTGGGCGTTGGCCACGCCCCTAACCACACTGACCCACCGCCCAGCGTACCTCAGCGTACCTTACCATCTTCAGCACTTCCCAGTAGCAATGGGCAATGGACAGTGGGCAGTGGGCGTGCCCACGGCCGCTCTTCCCTCTTCCCTCCAACAAAGTGCCCTCGGGCCGTGCCAAAAAGCCGTTTCCTCATTGTCTAATTAAATGTTTCTGCAGTCATAGGCACAATTTGATTAGTTAACTGTTAACTGAAGAGGGGAAACTAAACATAACCTCAAAGAACTTTAAACAAACGCCAGGTGGCGCCAGCAAAAGATGCCTACAAAACGACTTAAAGTACGACTTAAAGTTACTTCTCCCCGAAATAAATCTATACATTTAAATATAGTTATGAAAAGGCACAAAAAGTCAATGATTGTTGAACAAAAACTGTCGATAGGTGGCGCCACTCATGCACTACGTTTGTAATATTTTACGTGAGTCGCATAAATGTATAAAAAAATCAAACGAAGATACTCATTAAAAACATTTTTAAGTAAATTAAGATAAAGAAAACTGCATTTTCAAGTAATCAATGAAATGGGGAGACCTACGCTAGATGGCGCTACACCTGATCGGTAGACTTGCATCTTGGAAAATAGGAAATAGATAATAAAAAAGCTAAAAATTAAATGGCCAAGCTTTTAATGATTTGATCCGATCTGTAAGGTTAGGAACGATGGGAATGAAACAAAGGCCGTATAATCAATACAAATGGAATTAAACATAGAACTCAATCTTTAGTTTATGCAAGCAACAGTGCTGGTATGAGTGGAATTGAAATGTGGCCAAAAAAAAGAACAGTTTTTAATGAGTGAAACGATTGGAAATGGAACAAATTAATCAGAAATAACAAAAGCGGCGCTTAAATAATTCAGACATTTTAGTTTACAATCGAAAAAAGTATTTATTTCGGGGCACGCTAGGTGGCGCCACGTTAAAATGTGCATGGAAACGATTGGAATTGAAACGCAGTTTTAATTGAGTCTGCCTGCAGCAAAGGAATCTTTTGATTAACCGCAATTGAACTTAACCCCAAGCGCAGTTGACCATAGTGCGCGACAGGTGGCGCCACATGCCCGTTTATGGTACGAAGAAGGTTAAAAATGCTCAAACCAAAAAAGTAGAGCAAATCTTGATGCTGAGACTGCGCCCAATTCTATTGACAGTTGGGACAACTTGATGAGTTGCTGCTGCTGGCTAGCAAAATGTTGCAATCAATGTTGTTGTCGCTCTGACGCTGTCATCACTTGCGGCAACGTTGTCATTGTCTTGTTTTTTGTGTTTTTGCTGCTGCAGCGCTTTTTAAACTGGGTTAAAAGCACAAACAACACGCAAAAATGTGACGACAATTCGCTAAGGTAATTCCCCTAAGAGCCAAGCAAGAAGAGAGAACTAAGTAAAGCACAACAAAAAACAACAACAACAACGACAAAAGCAACAACAATTAGAGCAACTACAACAATTGACAACATTTAGCAGACTCTGAGCTGTAACCAGATGATCATCATGAAGATCTTGTTCTAGATCAGTGCTGTTAACGATTACAATAACTCAATTTGAGGACGGTCTGCAAGTGACATAATTGCCGACTTAATGCGGAAAAGCTTGTGAGTACATTTTGTTTCTAAAGCATAAAACTTAATGCTTACTATTGCAATTCTTTTTTAATAGAAAATATCAAAAGTGTGGACGAAAATTTGCATAATAACCTTTACCACAAAATATTGTTATTATAGAATAATTTAAAAACAATATTTATTAGCCGATAAATGTTCTTTAAAATATCTTATTTTAAATAAATTTAGTTTTTATTACAACAATACTTTGAAATAAAATTAGATTTTGGAAGAGACTTACTCTTGGATATTGCAGATTGTCGTAGATCTTTATTTTCCTAGATTTATTCCGTTAGGATTTTCTTTCTTTCCCACTTTAAGATACAAATGTATCTATATAATCAAATCAATCTTTCTATAAATTAAATAGGTTTTCTATGATGTATTTCGTTATCTATATTTGTTTCTTATTTATATATTTATTTATATAATTCAAACTTAAGGCACACATTTTTTATTCTGCTTACCTTACTGAGCTCTTTGATCTTACAAATCAACTTCATAGCGATCAAATTCAAATCAAATGTCCCAATAAACTCAATTCACTACTTATCTAAGCAGAATCCTACAGAGATTCAGCTAGTTTTAACCAAAACTGAATTCGCCTAAAATTCCCAAACAGTTGTAGCGCTTAGCTCTATTAGACTCCGTGATATTCAGTAACTCCATAGACGAAAGCCTTAAAAGGAAAACCCAAAAGAAGACGAAGAAGAAACACGCACACACCAAAAATAAAATAAAAAACACATAAAAAAATATTTGTTGCTTGCTGCGCAACATTGTAGTTGCTGAACTTGTTTGGACATGTAGCATGTTGCATGTTGCGGTGGTCCACTAGGAACTTGAAATCGGAATCACATCACAGATGTCACCAGCGTGGTTAGCATACACTTTTGGGGCGACTTTGCCTTTGCATTTGGCCCACATGTGTCACACAAATTGTGCGTTGGCCAAAAGGGGTGGCATAGGCAAAGGGGTAGGGGTAGGGGAAACAGCGGAGAGTAGTGCAACAAAAGACGCTGCGGGACGTTGGCAACTAAGAGGCTGCTGCTCCAATTTGCTGACCATTTGGCTTACTTTGGTTGCTTTACTTTAGCGCTTGTGTTGTGGCATGCAAATGGTGTGTGTGTGTGTGTGTGTGTGTGTGTGCAACGGCATCGCTTCAGCTGGTCTTTGGTGCTTGTGGCAATGAATGTGCAAGATGGCCAAGAGCGAGCACTCAAGAATTATTTGTGCTACAACAGCGGCCGTAATTTGGTGCAGTGCCAGTGCCAGTGCCAGTGCCAGTGACTGCGGCTCTGTGGCTTTGGTGGCTTTAGTGGTGGCATGCCACAGTTTGCAGTTGCATAACCTGTATTAGTTGTTATTACCGTTTTGTAGAATCTACAACTTTCTTGTTCAATCAAGAACAGCAGCAGCCACAGCAGCAGCAACAACAATTTGCCATTGATCGATCGTTAAACGTCGCATTGAAAGCCCTAAAGCTTGCAACTTGCTAGAGAGAGGGAGAGAGAGAAGCTTTTGCCACACTTGCCAAAAAAGCGCAGCAAGTGCCAGTAGCAGCACGACGCCAACGTCGCAGTCGCCAAAGTAGCTTACAAGACGCACAACACGACGCCGCAAACTTTCAGTTGCGTTCAAGCTGCACAAGACGACGGTTCGTTTTTAGACCCCTTCCCCAAAGTTATATATAAAGAAAAAAGAAACAGCGGCTAAGCATTAAGCGAGAGCAAGTGACAGCAAAAGAGAGAGAGAGAGAGCGAGGGCTTTAAAGTTGAGCGCTCTCTTTATACGTGAAAAGTGAAAGAAACGTTTTGAGCTGCGCCAAGTGCGCGTGCGTTGCGTCGTTTAAACTTCGTGTCTTCGTCGCGTCGTGTCTCCGTCTATTCGTGTTTACGTTTCTTCGTGTCGTACTGAGAGAGCGTTGCGTCGTCGCCTTAAGCTCGACTTGACGATCGAATTCAAATTCAGTTGCCGTGCTGAACGTCAAGCGAACGGAGTTGTGCGCATCGCGGCGCGTTGATGTTTTACAACACACACATACAAACACACATCAGTTTTTTTTTGTTGTTTTCTATTTAATTTCTAACGGTCGAACGGCCAACGACTAACGGTACGCGCACAGTGCTCGCTTAATTGTGCTTCTGTTAATACTATAACTTATCTAGTTTAATATATTTTAACAATTTCAATAATTTTTTTACATTTTTGTTGTTGTGCGTGATTTTTATCCTGAATTAATAATTGACACACATATTTTTTAAAGTTATTTGAATTGTTTTTTGTTGCTTGCACCTGTTGCAACGTCTTCTAAATAAATTTTAAATATTTGTATTAATTTTTTTGTTCCACAGTTCACGACATTTTTAACTTTTGCCCATTGAAATAAAAGAGAAACGTGTAAACAACTGAATAATATAAAAAGAGGAAGTGTAAAAACAAATTGCAAATTCTCAGAAAACACAAAAATAAACAACGAAAAGAAAAGCTAAAAAAAAAAGAATTTTTTTTTTACAAAACAACAAGCGACAAAGTGAAATAAAGAGGATTCGAGTTGAGCGACAAAATGCAACGCACGGAGTCGACGCTGTCGACGCTGCTGACGTCGCCGTTGCTGGCGCTGTTGCTGCTGCTGCTGGCGTTAGCACAAGCGCAAGCACAGGCGCAGGCGCAGAATATAGGTGAGTGTGTCAAGCGAAAGACGAAAGACAAAAAAACAAAAACAAAACCAAAACAAAAACCAACAACAGCAAAGCAAACAAATTTTCTCTGGTGCTGAGCTGCTGCTGCTGACGCTGTCGTCGCTGCCTCTGTTTACTTTACTTTATTCATCACCCATTTTTTTCTCAGCTTCTTGTTGTTTTTGGTTGCGCACCTTATAAATTTTTGCATACAATTTTTGTCGCTCGTTTTTTTCCTTTTCTTTTTGTTGTTTTGTGCTTTGTTTTTGTTGATTTCCGGTTCTCTTTAAAACAAAAGCAAATCACGATTTATGCACTTTTTCCCACGTTCATAAAGCAACAAAGTCCAGCTTCAAGTCAAGTGCCGGCAACTGGTCAACTTGCTGTTCTGCTTCTTCTCATTCCACTCCTTCTACTTCCACTTCTCCTTCTCCCTCTGCCCTCTTCTCGTTTTTTTATATCGGTCAACTTTTGTGCTCGTTAATTGTTTCGTGGGATACGCGCGACAAAACTTACCCAAAGCAGAAACAAAAACGGGCCATTAAATGACCAAAAACTCCATTCAGAATTCCCATATGATTATATATGTATCTGGTTTGCCTGTACCGTAAGCACTCGCAAGAGTGAACAGCCGACACTAAGCGGCATTTGTGACCTTGCCTAACATTTGTTAAATTCAAAACGGCTACAAATTAAGCACTTAAATTAGCACAATTTGCAAGATTATTTGAAAAAATCTTCGCTCGAGAAAATTTTATTGTGTCAAATAGTAAATATCTTTGTATAAAAAATCTGTAACTTGCGTTATCTGATACATTTTTACTAAGCCTTTATTTTTGTCTTTAATTTCGAAAATGTTGTGTGTAGTAGTCAAAATTTATGGCCTAATTAAAATTAAGTATTTTAAAATCATTTAACCTGTTTATAAATATAATTTTGCACCTTGTAAAAGTTTTCTGTGTTTTAAATTATGTTTACTTATTGAAATTATTTGTTTTCTAATAATTAGATTATTGTTACTTATTTAAGTAACAGCTTATATACAAATTTTAACGATTAGTTTTCAAATCTATTTACCAAACTTAACATATTAGCAGAGAGTTATTTTTAAATAATTTTATTAATATTTCATACGCATGAATTCTCAGAAATTATTAGTTGGTTTTCCACTCAAAGGTTTCCCATAAAATATGCTGTGCTTTGTTTGCTTTAGTGAGTGCACACTGTGCTTAAATATGGGGCTGATCAGCTGGTGGGCGTGTCCGGCAGTGTTGACCGCAGGAAACGGATGTTTGTTTGGGTCAAAAGCAAGCGAAAATGGCCACAACAAAGTAAGCGCCAAATGTGTCACAAACACACACTCACACACAGAGAGCTTAACTTGCCAGACCAGACAAAAGACTTAGGCAAGAAACTTGCTGCTTTTACTGCTGGTGCTGTTGGTGCTGCTGCTGCACGTGGCAACGTCACCTGTTCGTGTGCAAGCAGAGCAACCTGTTGTGCCGTTCTTGTTGTCTCCAATTACCAAAACCGAGTTGTTGCCACGTGCAGCCAGATTGGGTTACAGTTACAACAAAAGCAGGTTCAACCAGAAAACAGCACAAAAGAAGCCAAGAAAAAATGTGGTTGCAAGAGGGGCTGCAGTGAGGTCTGGGGGACAAGAACAACGCCTTGAACTTGAGAACAAAAGAAGAGCTTAAAAAAAAATATACGAGTGTTGACTGTTGTCTCGATCACTTTTACTGTTAGCCTGTGTTCACTGTAAACTGTTTTTGTCAGCCTTCTTGCCACTTACGACTCAATTCAATAACTGTTTTTATTTTTCTTCATTGACTTTTGTTTTGAGTGCAGCGTGCAGCAAAAAATTCTTCAATTTTGTTATCTTCAGCTGCGTTGTGTTATCAGTCAAAGGGGCCAAAGTCAAAACCGTTAGCCGTACGCATTTTTTGTTGGGCAGCACTGTGAGAACGTCCAAACAGAGTTAAAGAAATGAAAAAGAAAAGAAAAAGATTAATTTAAATTACAAATCAAAAACAAGCAGGAAAAACTTAAAGACTAAAAAAAAAATGGAAAGGGCAACAACAAAACAACAAAATTGTCTAAGAAATTAAAATAAAATTTACGAGCATCTAAAAGAAGAAAAAACAAAAATTTCACAACGAAAAATCTCAGTTGCCCCTCGGACAAAATGGGAAAGTTTTTAATATATAATGTGTATACTACATATTCCAATTGTTCTTTTTTGCTCACTTGCTCACTTGCTCACTTTTGCTCACTTGCTCAGTTTTGCTCTTTTTTGCTCACTTGTTCACTTTTGCTCACTTGCTTCTTCTTGTTCACATGCTCCGTTATGCTCAGTTGTTCCCCTATGCTTCTTATAGTGCATTTTGCGTACATTTTGTTAGCGCATTTTGCGTACATTTTCTTAGCGCATTTTGCGTTCATGCTCATATTTGCGTTTGTCTTCCTGAAGCTCACACTTGTATTAGCGCCAAATCTGATTCCACATTTTAAAATGTCGCTTATACGTAAATATAGTGAGATTTGGAGCCATTTCGATGATATTGGCAACCAACAAGCCAAATGCAAATATTGTAAAGCTGTTTTGAGCTGCAAATCTCAAAGTAATTTAAGCCGTCACTTAAAGAGCAAGCACCCTTCAGCTATGGAGCCTGTTGTCCGACAGGATGAGGAAAGTGCAGTTATTGTCCAAAGAGCACAACCGAAAATAACCACATTTGTTCACAAACCTGTCGCAGCAAGCAAAGCTCAGAAAATTGACAAGCAACTAGTCAAAATGATTGCCAAGGGTCATCACGCCTTGCGTCTAGTGGAAGAGCCGGAATTCAAAAAATTGATTGAGGATGTGTCGCATGCCCCAGGCTACAAGCTTCCGACAAGGAAGACATTGACTTGTTCAATATTACCAAAAATTTGCGATGAATACTCTGGACAGATTGTGGAGAAGCTGCGTGCGGCCACTGCGGTATGCCTAACAACAGACGGTTGGACATCTATAACCAACGAGAGTTATCTGGCAATTACCGTTCACTTTATAGAGAAAGAGTCAACAGTGCTGAACTCCTACATGATAGCTTGCCAGTCATTTGAAGAATCGCACACTTCAGCAAATCTTTGCGGATTTCTCAAGAAAGTTCTTGGAGACTGGGAGTTGCAAAACAAAGTAGCGGCAATAGCATCAGACAATGCTTATAATATTGTTGGTGCTGTTCGATTGGGCAATTGGAGGCATGTCAGGTGTTTTGCGCACTCTTTAAATATTATTGTGCAGAAAGCTTTAGAAAAAATGAGCAGTGTGCGCACAAAAGGAAAAGCTATCACGGAATATTTTAATCGAAGCACATCTGGACTAAAGAAGCTAAAGGAAATGCAAGCTCTTTTTAAGTTGCCAGAACTAAAACTTGCCCAGGATGTGCCAACAAGATGGAATTCGACATTCAAAATGTTTCAACGGCTATCGATGTTGAAGGAAGCAGTTGTAGCAGCTCTGTCAACTCGCACTGATCTCATTTTGTCTCCAGAAGACTGGGATTTAATTGAGGGAGTACTCCCAATATTGCAGCCATTTAACCAAGTAACTGAAGAAATTTCTGCTGAAAAAAATGTTACTCTTTCAAAAATTATTGTTTTTGTTGGCTTACTGCAAAAAAAAATGACTAGCATGAGTCTTTCAATATCGAATCCCACATTGAAGGCAGTTTTGAGGGAAATAAACGTGGAAATGGATGCCCGATTCAAAGACATTGAGGTAAATATATTGTATGCGGAAAGTACAATACTTGACCCAAGGTTCAAAGGAAGAGTTTTTAAATCAACGGAAAACTTTAGAAAGTCAACAGCGGACATAAAAAAAAATTTATTGTCAATGCGTACCGTGACACCCCTGTCGGAAGAGAATTTGACGAACAATGTCAGTCAACAACAAGAACAATATCAGTTGAACAACCGAGATGACGACATTTGGAGTGATTATGATAGCACCTTTAAACAAGTCAGCCAACCCACCAACAACACTGCTGCAGCCATTCGTGAAATGGATAAATATCTGGCTGAGGAATATATTAGTCGAAAGGATGATCCCTTAGTATGGTGGAATCAGCGCAAAGCACAGTATCCTCTTCTTTACGCTTATATGCTGAAGCGCCTATGTATAGTTGCCACATCCGTTCCATGCGAGCGCATATTTTCAAGCGCAGGCGAAACTGTGCGCAAAAGGCGGTCTCTGCTGAAGCCAAAAAATGTGGAAAATCTTATGTTTTTACATAATAATATGTAAATTTTTGTAAGTATAACCTGATATCCAAAAAGTTTTCCGGACTAATAGTTTCCTTTTTTTTTTAATTATAGCGCTAAAATTAAAAAAAAAAACCCAAGCCAAACAATTGAAGTAACCAAAGAATTCCCAATGAAGGGAACTAAAATGTTAAGATTAATTTTTATTTTTTTGTTATTTTAGTTTTAAGTATATGATTGGAAAAGTATATGATGAAAAAAGTATATGATTTAACTTAAAATGTAACGTATTTTACATTTTTCTGTGTGAGTGAACAGGTGAGCAACTGAGCAAAGTAAGTGAACAAGTGAGCAACTGAGCAAAGAAAGTGAACAAGTGAGCAAAGTGAGTGAGTTGACTCACCTCGAGAAAAAGAACAAGTGAACATGTTCACCAAAATGAGCAGTGATTACCCAACACTACTACATATATACATATAAATATATATATTTTTTCCTTCACAATTGTTGACAATAAGAAAAGTAAAAGTGCAATGCAAACAACGACGACGACGACGACTGGAGAAATGGTGACAATGCTAGCAACAATTCTCTCATTATGAGAAACGGGCATTACGTACTCGTAGCTCTGGTAATTTATGGCCAACAACTTGGTTAGCTGATGAGCAATCATCACACATCTCTAGTCTCAATGTCTCAGTAGTTAATGATTGTTTGTTTTGTTTAATTTTTGCTTAATGATTAGCATTTTCATTATTATTAAAATTGTTTTTATAAGCGGGTCTTATTGTTGTTGGTAACATGTTGCTACCATGACAATTGTATTTCTAATAGCTAATAAAATTTAGTTATATTTTCTTTATGAATTTCATTAACATAAACATTAAACAAATTAATTAATGTATAAGCTATGGAACAATGAAATTGGCATATTGTTGATGATGTAATTAAAATGCACTTAGCTCTGACAGAACATGTAAGAGAGGCTACAGTCAAGCAAGCCGACTGTAAAAGACCCGGCACCCACAGTTTTTCGTGCAAATGAGCAACTTTAGACTGATTTGTGCTGTGGGAGCTATGGACTATAGTTGTGTGATCCGGATCAAACTTAGTGAGAATAGTCATAATAGTACCATACACATACTATGCGAATTTGGTCACGATAGCTCTAATAGTTCTCATATTATAAAGTAAAAAAAAATAGTTTTTTACAACTTGCGTGGGCGGTATGGGGACTGACACTAATTTGAAATATACATGATCTACCTGACATCAAGACGGACTTACACTGCAAATTTGCTGGCTCTAGCTCTTATATTCCCCAAGATCCAGGTGTTTATACTTATGGGTTCGGAAATGCTTCCTTCAGTCTGCTACGCACATTTCGCTTCTGCCCCACCTAATAGACCTTTCTACTATTTTTAAGAGTACCCATTCTAACAATACGATATTAATTATTTAGTTCAAATATTAACGAAATTAAATTTTAAATACTTTAATGTAAATATTTATTATGTTTAGGCCAATAAATGTTTATTAGCAAATTTTATAAAATATTTAATTATTAATAGTCCGTTAGCTAATTGCCAATTTCATGATCATTATCATTAACATTAGTGTAAATACCTCTATATGATATGGCTATCATAATGATGTTAATCATCGTCATGATCATGATCATCATATAAGCTAATGCACTGTGGCATTGCGGAAGCTTCGCGTTTAATTGCAATGCGAAAAATCAAGCATAACCATTTGCAAAGATGCTCGTATCTATGAGATACATAACCATACGAGTTGTATCTGTTGATTGTATCCACTGTTGTTGTTGTTGCTGCTGCTGTTATTATGATGCCCATGTCGTTGCCTTGGCTCATTTGCTGCTGCCGCTGCTGCAACCACAGTAAACCACACACAATGTCTGAGAGACACAACCACCGCACATGCACGCCCACTTTTAGTAAAGAGGCGTGGCACACTGTGCGCGCATGCGTGCAAATAGTTTTTTTTTTGTATTTTTCTTGTATTTTTTACTTGTTTCTTTGCTATTTTTTATCTGCATTTGTGGTTTGCATTGGGCAAATCCCGAAACGAGGCGGTGGCTGCCCTTACATAATGGAAACAAACACTCAAACTCAGGCCACAACAAGGAAGTCCACAAGTTGAGGAAGCCACCAACTCGGGTTTTCACTGTAGCCAGCAATCACGCACTTCACTAGACACAACAACAACAACAACAACCACGACAACCACAGAGTTGTCTTTAAGTTGTGACAACATCAGTAAAAGTGCTCGACTAACTTTGAGCCGACTTGCAGTTTGATCCAAATATATGTTTATGAAATGTGCTAAGTAGTTGGCTTGAAATGTGAGCTATATACCCTCTAAAAAGTCTAGTATAGCTGATATAATCACACAAATTCTAGACTCTTAAGTACTGGGTCTATATTGTAATTCTCTTAAAATTCAAAACTCTATTTTAACTTTTAGTTTAGTTGCTCAAATTTATTATTTGCTCACTTGTGTCATAACTTAAGCAAACAAAGCAGCCAAAAACTCAAGACACTAAACAAATTAAAATCATGTTTTAGCTGGCAAAGAACACAAAACTCTTAACATTCTAAATTTCAACACTCGCAGTTTTGTTTTGGCCAAGTTCATAAGGCCCAAAACAGTTTGCTTAACGTGGGTGTGAATTTGTTAGCGATTTTTTGCAGCCGATAACTTATGAAAAAGGCTAGATTCATTAAAATTCATAGAAAACGTCATAAATGTCAGGCTAGCAGAGATCTTTGATTAATAAAAGTTTATATAAAATAAAGTTAAAACTGAAATCCATTTTAAATTGTTGAAAATTCCACACTTGTGATTGTTGCAACAGTCGAGCGACGATAAAATGCATTTAACGAATTTGATTGGTTTGGATAATGATCTCAATTTGAAGAGTGTGACAATTTTCGTA
The DNA here is from genome assembly GCA_035046005.1 of Drosophila acutilabella. Classification (NCBI taxonomy): domain Eukaryota; kingdom Metazoa; phylum Arthropoda; class Insecta; order Diptera; family Drosophilidae; genus Drosophila; species Drosophila acutilabella. The sequence continues at coordinate 5,513,472 of JAWNOK010000020.1, forward strand.
TGGTGGTGTGACGGGGGGGAGTCAGAGGGGGAGGCCAAAAGTCACACTGACTGTTCAAAGTTTTGCGCAATTGTCAACACTCGAATGCCCCTTCAATATGTTTGGCCTTAAAATTTTACGCAATTTCGAGTTTGTTTTTTTTTTTTTAAGTTTTAATTTTTTTTGTTTTCGTTTTTCTTGTCTGTGTTTTCTTTTGAGGTGCAATCTTCGTCAAGTGCGAACACCTTGGCACGTAGGCGGCTCAAATGGGGAATATGAGGGAGTGGAGCTATATGAATTTTGGTATGATGGGGGAGTGTGTGCGTGTGTGTGTGTGTCTGTGGCATCATTAAAATGTTAATTGAAACACTGAAACACACAACTTTTGCGCAAGCATAAACATGCACAACCTTGTCAGTCTCACAGAAAGTAAACCAAAGTAATCGAGTGGGGGGGGGGGGGGGGAGTGTAAAGAGGGGACTCCCCCCTTGTAGCTGCTGTCGATGATTGATAGAAATTAAGTCAGAGAAAGACAGCGCCAACAGTTGGTGTACAAGTGAGTACGCATCAAACTACTATATCATCAAACAACTATATAAATTCATATGCATGAACAGCTACTTTTGTGGCACAACACACAGCCGTGCAACGGTGCAACGATAAGGCAGCAGTCATAAATTATACATAACCTACAAAGATGCAGCAGCTCAAACTAAGACGGAGTCTCAGACTTCATTGACTTGGAGTTTGAGTTCGACTTTGCCGCAGTCAGACCGTTAGAGCAGCCAGAACTAGCTATACAAAAATGATTTAGCTGCATAAAGCTTTAAGTGGTAGAACAAACGAAACATTTTCATAGTTAAACTAGTGGGCAAACTAGACATAAATATTAGTGAAATGCGAGTGCTTAAAATTTAAATTTAGTTTACAAAAAAAAACTTTACTATATTGAGTGTTAAATAAATTAAAAGCAGATAAGTAATCACTTAAAAAGAGCTCAGATATAAAGCTGAAAATACTGCAATTAAATCAAAATTTTAAGCAAATAATTAAGTAAAAATAAAAGTGATAAAGTGGGCGAAAAGATTGCTTTAAATATTCAAATAAAATAAGGCTTTCCACTTATGTCTTTCAAAGTATTTCTCCAAAAAAGCTGCTTGACGGCCTTTGTTTCTCTGGCTTTATGCTAAATTGTTTTTTACAATTAATCTGTAACGAATTAATAAATAAATAAAAAACATTGCTCTAAATATAGTTACATTCAACTCAAAGCCAATAATATTTATTGAATTTACACTTAATTTATTAACGAAATAATCATATAGTTTTCTATGCTTACCAAAAATAAATTAAAATAATTAAAAATCTCATTTTCTATTATATTTTATTTAAAGTACACCAAGTTCTTTATAGAAAGTGGATTTTAATTATTTATTTAACTTTCATTTACAAAAAAGCTGATGCAATTACCGAAAATAATCTGTCTGATCAGTGACCAAAAAAGCTGCGTCTTAACTGCTTGAGAAAGTTGGCAAATAAATTTCTTGTGTAAACTAACAACAACAAAATCTTGAACAATCTTGTCAATATTATGAGTATTACTCACTGCCAACAATTAAACTGGGATTGATTCAGTCGATGATTTCAATAGCTGATTTTCTGAATTGTTTAAGGTATTTTTCTAGTATTTTTTTGAATTTTTTTTTATTTTTGGGTGCAGCTCATTTGTATGGGATTCTTATTGGAATTGTTAAGCAGCTGCAGTAGGTTGGTAGGGAGAGGGAGGGGGCAGAAGAAGAGTGACGAGCAGTTGGGGTAGTAACTTTCGCGTTCGTTGCCTAAGTCATTCGTTTGGCGTTGCCAACTGTGTGAAATTTTTATATTTGTAATGTGTGTCGCGCAGTGAAATGCACAGAAAGTGAAACTAACAACTAATAAATAAATGAAATTGTTTGCTATTAGTAGCGCATTTAAATGACAACAACAACAACGACGACGACGACAACTCTTGGCAGTGTTGCCACCATGAAAGCTGATATGAAAATAAATAAAAAGGTGTACGACAGAATTTATGCGCTTTTTAATTTAATTAATTATAATTAATGTGCGACGTGCTCGTTCGCTTGCTGTTGTTGCCACCTGGCGTTGCTGTTGTTGTTGTTGTTGTTGTAATTGTTGTTGCCATTTTGAAATTACTGGCAACAATTGGCAGCCACCTGATTCACGACTCGTTTTGCAGCCATCAATGCCACAGAGCCAACTCCATCGAAATTGTTATAAATAATTGCCTTTGTTAATAACTTTAAACGTTGTGTGTGCGTGCTATGAGTGTGTGTGCTAGTGTGTGTGTGTGTGTGTGTGTGTTTGTTTGTTTGTTTTGCTGCGTTTCGTCACTGGCCCACAAATGATTTTGCTGTTGCAATTGCCTTAAAAATTGACTGCCAAATGCGCTGTAAATTGAGTTCCAGTTATAAAATATATATATCTACTATATACATAAACTAGTATATATCTCTATAAAGCTCTATATTGCTATGTGTTGCTACTCTACACCAAAATGAGCTATCGTTTTTTTAAAGACCGCAGCTCATTAAAGGTTTATGTGCTAGTCTCACGTTATCTCAACATTGACATAAATAATCAAACAAATTTATGAGACAGTACTTAGTCTAAGAAATTAAGTGGGAAATTAAGTTAACAATAGTTAAGAGTTGTGTATTTAAAACTTTATTTTAAAGAAATCAATTTATTTTACTTTACTATACTATCTCACAATATTTCTCTGATATCTTGCGCTGTTAGCTGTGGTACCAAACTTTAAATTTAAAACTAAAAGATGTGATCTCTTTTGAAGTTTTAAACTTGCTTTACATTTTATGCCACCTCCAGAGCTTTCTACCCAGTTAATTTAGTTACAGGTTACAGATGTAACCACTAAATTGACTATCACATTATATCATATTACTTTAGATAAAACGAGAACTCGAGTCTAGTTTGGATTACGCTTGAAACTGAAGTTTAGAAGCAGCAACTTTCACGACGACAGGTAGCAAACGACTCTAAGATTCTGTCGAGTGTAGAGCAGAGCAGCAACGCTTTTGGCACAACGCCCACAAACACACACACACGCTCACACACACACACGCACACTTGTTTGCTTAGAAGCGCTCGAAGAATGTTGGGACAGCTCAACTCATGTGGGTGAAAGCCAAGCCCATTTCATGTGCCTACAACATAAGTTAGAAAAGGAATGTGAATTCAGACAAGTCGCAGATTTGATGCTCTAATTTGTACGCAGGAATTTAATAATTTTTAAGCAAAGCAAGTAAAATATTAAGGAAATATTTGAAGTTAAGTTATGCAGACAACTTAAAATAACTATAAACACTAAAATTGCACTTTCTAAAGTCTTTAACATTTGAAAAGCGAAAAACACTTGAGCACTGCTTGTTGGCTTGTTTTTGTACCACTGTGCAGGTAAACCGCTCATAAAGAACGTCGGTAATAACAATAACAATAACAATTGCAATTGCAATTGCCATAGATTATGGCGCCTGGTTGCCTAGGACGTTGCCTTATGGGCCAAACCATGTGGATGAGTCTTGTCTTTTGGGCCTGGCTAATTGCGAACATGGACATGAACATGAAGTTGCACTTGTGTTGGAAATGGCTGCTGCTGTTCCGCTACAACAGACGTTGGCGCCTTTAGCCACATAATGAATTTGATCATTATCATTATGATTATTATGATGATAATGATGATAATCATGGCTGTGGTCCAAGTTCATTGGCCGATGCTGCTGACTGTGCAGCTTATCCGAATGCAATCGGAAGTGTTGCTGATGACGTTGCGCTTACTGCAATCAATAAACGCAACAGCAACTGCAACACATGGGCAATTGTTGCTGGCAATGGGGCGTTTAGAGGCTGCCACTTGTCCACCAGTGCCAACTGTCCAACTGTCCGCCTCTCCACCTGTGTAGCAAATGGCAAAACAGTTGATTTCATAATGTTGCTGCTGCTGCCAGCAACTGTTGTTGCCAGCGGCAACTGTCTAGCGGTAAATATCGAGCAAATGGAATGTTAGCAACAAACGAGCCACAAAACTAAAGCGACAACATATATAAATTTTATAATCAAAGCACGCCAGCAACAAGCCGCAGCACAAGAGCAACACAAGAACAACAGCAGCAACAACTGTAGTAGCAACAACAATAGAAAAATTTACTAAAGTGAAATTTTCCATAATAAAAGACGAGCTGCCCACTGACTGCTAAACTGCTTCTAATTTTCTCTTTAGGCAGTGTTCACTGTGGTTGTTGTTGCTGCTGTTCATTTGCATAGCTTGACAGCAATTTCATGAACTTTGCCTTTGTAGAAAGGCCCACAACAACAACACAACACATCTTTGATTTATATTGAAATAACAATAACATTTTGGTCACTGTGATACCCAGTAGGCAGAGTGTTTGAAGCTGTGAGTTATTGGCTTGTAAGGGATTATCAGACTATAGTCAATGGGCTGTCTTAAACTGTTAGATTTGTTAGCTACAACTTTATTACTAAGTATTTTGCAGTCGAGCGTACTTCACTTTTCAATTTTAAGTTAGTAACTAATTTCTAGTCATATTACTTTAAATATTAAAAGAGTTGTAGCTACCAAAACTAGTTTATTATGCGCTCCAGAGTAGCTGACTGTCTAGCACACTCGCTTTTAAATTGTTTTATATGTTTTTTCTAAGCTTTTAATAAATTTACTAACTTTATTGCTATTTTTAGTGTAAGCGACAAAGAGTATCTCTTGGTCGAGCATACTCTACTCTGCTTTGTCCCATTCTCTAGCTCATTCTTTAATGATTTTGTTGACCACTTTGCTGGACTTTAAGCCGCGTTAGTGACTCAAATATAAAAGCTGAAAGCTGCGTAAATTATTATAGTTCGCTGTGCGCCATTTTACGCAACCGCCTCTTTGCCACGCCTCAACGAAATGAAATAAATACAAAAATAGCCGCAGCATTTTTCTAAAACAATTTTTTGTGCACAAATTTCAAAGCAAACCACAAAAATGCCAACGAAATCAGCAGCAGCAACGACAAATAGACGATTCTGTGGAACGGCAACAACAACAGCAGCAACAACAACAACAACAGGGAATAACATTGAAACCTAGAAAAATTCTTTGCAGCGTGTGCAACAAATTAGGCACAAACCAAAAATAAATGCTAAAAAAAAATAAATAAATTCGCGGCAGCAAACTGAATAACTTATGCACTGAAAAAAACTACGCACTGATTTCAAAACTTTTATTTGTTGACAAGAAAACACTGAGCAAACTTACCTAGTACCTCTCTTAGTTGGAACAATTTGTTTAATGCGCTTAAAGTGCCTACGTTTTTCTGACAGTGTAGCAAATTGCCTGGCAGCCGCAATAGTTGCAACAACAGCAACAACATCAACAATGCCGCACACACAAAATTAGCAACTGCAACGAGAACGCTTCTCTGGCAGTGCACAACAACAGCAACACACAGGCACACACACACACACACACACACACACACACACACACACACACACACACACAAAGCGCACGAGCTGCGAAATTGCAACTGTTGCTGGTTGTTGTTGCTGTTGCTGTCGCTGTCGCTGTAGTTGCAGGTGTTTCGCAGCTGCTGTTGCTGTTGTTGTTGTTGTGCTCGCATACACACATATTTGGGCTCGTCTTGACCCAGTTTATGTCTATGCAGGACCAACGTCGACAGCAGCAACTGTTGCTGCTGCTGCTGCTGGCAACACCTTTCTTTCTACGCTTGCACATTGATTTGTTGTCTTGTATTGGAATGCGGTCAACTGGCAAACAACAACAACCAGCAGCAGCAGCAGCATCGTCGCTTGGTCAATGTCGTTGCCTGACGATGGCCGATTGCTGTTGTTGCTGCTGTTGTTGCTGCTGCCGTAAGTTGCCGTTGCTTGGCCTTGCTTTGGTTTAGCGGGCAAATCAAGCATTTCCTTTGGCAAATAAAACTATAAAGAAGTTAAGAAAAAAGTGCCGCAAAAATCTTATCGAACCAGTTATACGCCGTCGATTCTCTCGCCAATTCTTGGCAATTCTCGCCGATTCTCTATTGGTTGCTCATTGGCAAGACCTTGTCAGCGGCTTTGAGACGTCGATTGCGAGACAAACTTGGCACACAGCTTGAAAGATGTTGCTGGTGTGCCTATGTTGCTGTCGCTGCTGTGCCGCCATTTGTCGTGCCAAGTGTTGTTGTTGCCATCGTTCTTATTGTTGCTGTTTGATTCTATGTCTGGCCGTAGCAGCTTGTCATCGTTTTATGTAACTGTTTAAAGCTAGAAAATTTATTATTGTCTGCGTTGCTGTCTCAGTTGTTTGCTGTTGTTTCTATTGTTGCTGCTGTTGTGCTTACCGTTACATAAAAAGCCAAGTCAAAAGACAAGTCAAGACAAGTCAGCGCATGTTGATTTAATACGCTTAACAGCTTGTAGCTGGACATCGACAACTGAACTAAACAAGCAGCAACATGCTGTTGTTGCTGATGTCTTCATTTTGCAACTACAATGAACTTGAGCGGAAGTACAAATCAAAAGACTTGGGCAACGAACTTGCTGCAAAAAACTAGCAAAAAAAAAAAAAACTAAAAAAAACTGCAAGCAACAAGCGGCGCATCCATTGCAAACCACTTGCGAAATCACTTTTAACGAGCTGCCACTAATTTCTGCCCGCCAGCAACTAACAGCAGCAGCAACAACAACAACTGGCAACGTGGCAACTGTTAACTGGGTCAGGCAACGTCTGCCTCAAGAAGCTGCCGCTCAGTCGACGTCACTGTCGCTGTCGCTGCTTCTGCTGTGGCTTAAATGAAATTCTCAAAAACCGGCCAAGTGAAGCAACGCGCCAATTTATGTAAATCCAAAACCAATCAGCCTCAAACGGCAACCACAGCAGCAGCAGCAGCAGCATCGTCATCATTATGAGCATTATGAGCGCTGATAGACTAACGGTTTAAACCGTTTTTTATTTGACAAACAGCGGGAGATGCGCAGCGAGAACAAAGACAGCGGCAAACATTACAAATTCCACTTACATACCCTGTAAATCTAGTCTAAAAGTCTAAAAGTAAAATTTATAAAACTTAAAAAAAGTTTTTAAAACAACTGTCTAACTATAAACAGAGAGTATAAACACTAAAAGTTATGAGCACTTTAAATTTGTATAAATTCCAAATTCTTTTAGCTATAATTTGGCTATGATTATAGCCAGCTTTTTAAACTACTTTTTATGTTATTTGTTAACATTTCCACACTAAATCAATTAGACTAACACAAAAATTATACTAAAATACACAATTGATTGTTTGCACAGTCAACTTAGACTACTTTCGACTAATTACGGGGTATCTGACATGCAATCAAATGCCCACAGTTTATTTTGTCGTTTGCTTTTCTTTATTTTTCTCTCTATTTTTTTTATTTTCTTTTTCTTTCGGCTCAGCACGAAACTTAAAAATTAGTTGACCCATGAATCATTGCGGCTTAGACTAGACCAAAACCAAAGTCCCCTAAATTTTACCCCAACTCATTCCCATCAACAAAAAAAAGTAGTTGTTTAGCCTACAGTGGAGTGGGGGCAACAACAAAAGACCCTACGCGTTTTCTCTTTAAATATTTGATATAAAAACATAATTTAAGTAAAGCTATAGCTCTTTTATAATGACACCTGCTCAAAATATAGGCAGAAAGGAGGCGTGACTTAAATTCCATACAAACTAGATATACATGATGGTCTTTCAGACCAAATTTGCTAGCTCTAGCTCTTATAGTTCCAAAGATTCTCACTAAGAAACATCTGCTCATCACTATCGGCTCATCTGCTCAAGCTGTTTAAGAACATATATAACTTGTAGAGGAAGTGGGGTCTGTTGCTACCTATAACAAACTTTGCGCTGCTGCTAAACCCAATAAACCCTGTGTTCTTCATAGCTACTGGGTCTTCAAAGAAAGAAAGAAAAGGGAAAACCTATTTTCTTGAGCTCTTTTTTTTGTATTTAATGGGCGCTTCTTTTGGACACGCTGCGCTTTTCACTCGCCTCGAACTATCACAATTGGGTCATCAGGCAATGGCGAAGGCAAATCTAAAGCCAAAAGCAACAAAAGCAAAAACAAAGCGGGTAAAAAACAAATGTTTGTTTGGCTTCTTTGGCTTCCTACTTGCGGCACTTGCACTTTTCAATTTCGTAATTGAAGACAATGAAAAGGGAATCAAAAAGAGAGATGGAGATAGAGTAGGAGATGGAGTAGGAGATGGAGATAGCGGGAGATCAAGAGCAAGAAAATGATGCAGACTAGGAAGAGGAAGAGGAAGAGATGAGCTACAGATTCCAGCAGAGCAGCAGCAGCAGCAACAGTTGCCGAAGCGTGGGCGTTGAGCAATCAGCGCATGACGCCAACTCTTGCCACTTGCTACTTGCCTCATGCCACATGCCACTTGGTACTTGCCACTTGCCTGCTTACAACGACAATACCAACTACAACAACAACAAGAAGAACGTGTATCACTTCTAAAATTTCAGTCTCATATCAACTGCTCGATCTTTTTTTTAACTCGAGTTTCTTATTAGCTGAGCTGACAAATTCACACGTTCATTGAGGAACAATTGGTCAACACATCGTAGTAGTTAGCGGTAAGAGTCTAAAGGGCAAGCTCGACCCTAACTACAGGGTCTAAAAGAGAGTTTTTCTTAACTACAGGGTCTAAAAAGGTGTTTTCGACATATTTTCAGTCAACTGTGTACTACCAAACAAAGCCAGTACATCGTCAGCACATATAGGTTTAATAAGCTCCTTGATTTACTTAACTACAGGGTCTAAAAATTGTGTTTCGCCTATTTACAGCTACCACATCTACTACAGCTGGGTCTAAAAAATATATTTAAGACCTATTTGCAGCCAAACATTCCACTTTACTTCTATACAGGGTCTAAAAAATATGTTAGGCCTATGTACAGCTGGTTCACTATCAAAAGAAAACCACACATAAGTTGGTCTAGTTACCTACAACACATTTGACCCTTATAAACCCCTAATCAGTTGGATTTACTTAACTACAGGGTCTACAAAATATATTTTAGACCTTTTTACAGCCAAACACTCTACTATGCTTCTATACAGGGTCTAAAAAATATGTTTGACTTGTTTACAACTCCGTTCACTCTCAAACAAAACCACAAATAATTTGATCTCGTTACCTACAACACATTTGACCCTAATAAACCTCTAATTTGCTTACTTGTACAGGGTCTAACAAATGGTTTAGGCATATTTACAGCCACTAAATATAGTTGGCTCGCTTCACTCTCCCCTTAAAGGCAATTGGGCTGCAATTTCTTCCATTGTTGTTGCTGCTGTGCATTTAAAATGAAATTAACCAACATACGCAAATTGTTGTCGCCGTGGAATGCGAATTGCCTATTTGCCCCGACTTGGGTTGGGCATCGCTTTACTTTTTTGTGTTTTGAGTTTTGAATTTTCTGTTTTCTGTTTTCTGTTTGGTGTTTTGGGTTGGGCCTCTTTTCCCATCTGGTTGCAAGTAGAAAGTGCAATGTGCAACAGGCAATCAGCTAGTTATGAACGGGGGCAGGCAACAACAGTTGCCACAACAGCAGCAGGTTGATGCTTAAGCCAAACACCTGCTTATTAAAGTTCAACTTCAAGTAGGAGGAAACTTAAGCCAGCTATTAACTTAAATTCCAGTAAATGTTGCACTTGGTAGCTGAGAGCTTTAAGCTTTAAGTTGTGCTTATCAATTAGTTCACATTCTTGAGCTGGACATGCTATTAAGTGTTATTTAAATTTATGTATTGATCAAAAAACTATAGCTAAAAATCTTTTTGTAGCTAAAAGATTCTCTTCATTTAAGATCAAACTGTTTAAATAACATTACCTTTAATTGTTAATACTTAAGTTAATTTTTTCTACAAATTTTTAAGCTTTAAAATCTTCTTTGAGTTCTTTTATTTTTAATTTGGCATATAAATAACATTTTTATATATACCAATAAACTCAAATTTTTTATTTGATTCATTAGTTCCGAACCTTGTAATTTCTTAGTCCTCTTTAAGTAGCTTTAAGCTTTTTAAAGCTTCCTTATAATATCTAAATCCTTTTTAATAAGCTTTATTTAAAACTTCCTTATAATTCCTTAGTCCTCTTTAAGTATTTTAAGCTATATTTAAAGCTCCTCAATTCTATAATTTTATATTTCTTATTAATTATCATTTAATGAACTAAAATAGATTTGAATTTGCTTTTGTTAATTTACTCTCAAGTCGATTTTAGTATTCATTTGCTAGTTCTATTTTCTTACCACCTAAAATTAGAACTAGTTCCCCAAAAAGGTCTTAAGATTCAACTGAGCTAACATCAATTAACTTATTCTGTAAGTTTACTATACTCTAACTGCATTTACTGTGTTGGCTTAGCACTTGCTGCACACAAGTTCACAGTTCATTGAACTAGTTCCGAAGAGAGTTAGAGCTGTAGACACTAATTGAGTGATTACCGCGCTTCATTCAATTCACATGCAATTAACATTTCACCTGCGTTCACATTCGCCAAAACTCTGAGCCTTTTGTCTTGCCTCTCAATTGAAGTTCTTCCCACTCTTTCCAACACTACTGCCATCTCTGTCTCTTTCTTTTTGTGGTCTTTTCTCGGTCCCTTTAGACGTCCAAGATACCAATATTGTGTTGGCCTTGTTGACCCGACTGGCGATATGGCGGAGAAAAGCTTTCGCTTTTTGTTGTTGTTGTTGTTGTTGCTGTTTCTTGTGTTTTCCATCTCATTCACTCACTTTTCGTCTCACTCTTTGTGTTGCTTTTGCGCAAACAATTCGATATTGTTGGCCAAAGGCGTTGATGGCCAATTTGTTACAACAAATGGCAACAATAGCAACAATTGTGCATGTCCAACAGTTGAAAAATTATAACTGCTTTTATTATAATTTATGATTATTATTATATGATTTTTACCGCACGCACACACACACACAATGTATATTTTTCAAACTCATAAAGTTGTTCAGTTTTTTTGTGTTTTTTGTGTTGTTTTTTGTTCAAGTTGTTTTCTTTCTTGTTCGTACAAATTGCTGTTGTTGTCACTGCCCATATGAGCGTGTGTGTGTGTGTGCTGGTGTGTAGTGGTGTGTGTGTGTTTGGGGTATCACTTTCACTAAGTTCGCGCACGTAGAAAGCAAATGAAAGCAAAGCAAACAAAACGTTGCACGTCCCAACCAAATGGAAGTAACAACAGCAACAACAGCAACACATGCAAGCTACCTACTACCTTTGCCATACACATACACATACACACATACACACATTAACAACAACCACAGCAACCCGCAGACAATTTCCATGCTCGGCCGCCTTTTGGGGCAACCTTTTGCCAAGACCCTGTACTTTAAACCTACACAGGTTGCATACTCAATTCAAACACCCAATTTTATTTACTAAAATTATAAAGCTACATAAAAGCTAAATACCTAAAGTAGATATAAGAAAATACCTTCAGACCAAAAAAAAGCTAAAATTAATTTGAACTTGAATTAAATATTTGAGATATATTTGCATTTAGTTCTAAATCATATGATTAATTTAAGACCCAGCACAGCACAATCAAAAGTTATGCAAGAAACAGTCACAGAAATTACCAGCAGTTTCCAAAGTACAGAGTCTTTAACTGTCACGCACACTCGTCCTTTCTGTTTGCTGTTTTTTGGGTGTCGCTTCGAACTCGACTCAAATCTTGCAGCTTCTTTTTGCTGCTTCTCTTTGCGCTTCTTTCGGGTTCGTTTCAGCGCACAGCGTGGGAGTTACAAAGCTCCAACCACCTCAGCTCACTCCGCTCCCCTCTACCCTCTTGACCCTGTAGCAAACTCCACACTTGGCTGCCCCACAAGTCTTGGCTGCCACTTGAACTGAAATTGAAATTGAAATTGAAAATTTTCATGAACTTGATTTCTTAATTTTTGTTTGTGTCCCGTATTTTTGGTATAATTTTGTACTAAGTTGTTGTGGCCGTTGATGAATTTAAATTTGAGTGAACTAATTTGATTTGTGACGGCCGCAACATGGGGCATGCAACCTGGGGCAACATTATGATGAAATTGCAGCCGCCATTCGATTGTATAAGCTGCAAACTTAAGACAACACGTCAAGACAACAGCAATGGTTGCTCGCGTTAGTATTGCTGTTGTTGTTCATGTTGTTGCAGCTGCTTGGAAAGTTGTTGCAAATGGTCAAATGATGCTGCATTTATGGCACGACTGGTAATGCAGCCGCAGCCGACTTGGTCTGCAGTCTATAAAGCAAAGCGATGCCTAATGATCTGCCGACTGTGTGCAGCATAAAATGACTGACAACAACAACAGCAAGAACAACAACAGCATATACATTAAACAACTATCGGAAAGTCTTGATACACTTAGAAAACTACAGGGTATAAAACAAGAATTATAGGTACAAAAAGTTCTGAAAAAACTAAAATAAAAAGGCACTCAAACTTTTGGCAAGTTTTTCAAACTCTTCAAAACATGTTACATAGTGTGTGCCAAGTCTAAAACACCCCTTTAAAAATACCCTATAGCTGTAATAATATAAGAACTTCAACTTCAATTACAACTGTGTGAGAAATGGGAATGTTTAGCTTGGAATTTTGCAGTGATTGCAGCTTGGCAACAGATTTAGAGCAACATGCAACGTGCAACGTGCAACTTGCAACATGTGGCAGCTGTAAGCAGTTGTTAGACGAGTGTTAGTCTAGTGTCTAGTGTGTTCTGTGTCTAGTGTCTGGTGCCCAGTGGCCAATGGTCAATGATTAACTATTCAAATCTCATCATCATTCGATGCTTGATGCCCCTCACAGTTGTAGATTTTCAGTTTTCAGTTCTCAGTTAGCAATTCCAATCTCAGTCCCAATTTCAATCTCAATCTTAGACTCCTAAGTCTCTTCTCTCATGCAAATGTGCCTGGGAAACTGACTAAATTGAAAATGTAATCATAGCGTCAGACAGACGTTAGTAGCAGCAGCAGCTCTTGGGTATCTTACAGATGCAAAGATACGAGTATTAAGATACAAAGTTATACACACACACACTCACTTACACACCACATGCCACATGCGTCATTCATCACGACACAATGGCAAATAGTAATTGCCATTTTTGCATCTAACGACCTTTTAATGCCCTCATAATCATATCGTTGGGAAGTATTTTAAAAGGGGGTTTCAAGAGTAACAAAAAATTTGTAAATAAAGGCAAAAAAATTCCTCAATATAAATTTCTTCAGGAGTCCCTCCATTCTTCCTTCAAAGAGTTGTAAAAAGTATTTTAAAATGTGTAATGCTTAAAGTGTTAAAAAAAAAAAAATTTTTTGATTAAATTTAATAGTTAAATTTAGGTGGTACATTTAAAAATAAAAATAAATTCATTTATTAAAATATTATATTAATATATTCTACACCAGAAGTGTCTTATATATAATATTTATAATAGTTATTATGATACAGTAGAATCCGGTTATACCGACTCCGCTTAAAGCGTCCGTTCGGTTATTGCGACGAATATTCGAAGACTTGTTTGGTCCCCTTCTCCTTGATCTTCGTTGGTCTCCTTTTGGTTAAAGCGTCTACAGGGTATAACGACGTAAAATCGTCGGGTGTGTCGTTATAACCAGTTTTTACTGCATATATTTATTAAATCTTTAAAACAATACTTGAAAACTCCCAATATTAGTAACTCTGACACTTTTATTGAAATTTAAACAATTTAGTGATAGAAATATCTTCTTTTTTATACAAAATTTTATTCTTTAAAATCTTATGTTGATTGATAAACCCCAGCTTATTTGCATTACAGTATCTGACTGCTGTTTATAACGGACAACTAGACAAATTTCAATGCAGACACATTTAGCTTAACAATGCAAATATTTTAGCATTTAACTACAAATTTGTATAGTATTTATTGTTCTTAAAGATATGCAAAAAACTAGCCAAATAAATTAGTTCATTGATATTTATAATGTTTGTGCAGCTGCTGGACAAATCTTTTTGTGTAGTAAAGAGTGAATAGAATATAATTCTTCTGCTTCTTCTTCTAATACTATTGTTAGATCCAAGGCATTACTTATTTAGCTGTGCAAATTGCATCATAAATTTGTATGGACTCAGTTTGGACAGAGCATGAAAAAAATGCCAGTTAAATTGATGGTCTTTTTGTTGTTGTTTTTAATATTGTTGTTGTTGTTGTACTGCTGTGCTTGACAGTTTTTTGCCGCTGGTGTTGCTGTTGTTGCAGCTATTTTCTCACGCTTTGCATTGACAACAACATCAACAACATCAACAACAACAACAGCTGGAAGAGCAACAACTAGCTGAGAACATTTTGCAATGCTGAATACTTGAATTGTTGGCATTTTTGAGGCGTTTTGTTGACGCCAACAAGTGAGCAACAACAACAATAACAACAACAACAACAACAACAAGTACCAAACTAAAGTCCAGCTAACGATACAAACTGGAACGGAACTTGCTTAATTGCCAGTCCATGGAGTCTCAACTCAACTCAAGTCAAATTCTCTGCCAAAAGCCACCGGCCAGTTAGCCACGTTAGCCAAGCTGGCCAGCTTGGGAATTTGACAGGTTGTTTTTGTTTTTTTTGGCCGACAAATGTCGACATAGGCAATGCTGCAACCCAGGATCTAAGTTAAACAATTGCACTTGAAATGGCGCCCAAGAGTTTGGGCCAAAGACACAAAACTATAGGCAAATGACACGAGCTAAGTTGGCTCAACAGAATAAGACTAAGTCAGGGCTTAGAATGCTAAGAGCTCGAAAGCTTTTAAAGCTTAAACAGCTTAAGATATAAGGCTCAAGTCTTTAAGCTGTTTTGAATATATTTTAAAGAAGTTTTCCATTTTTTATACCCAATCAACCAACAAAACTTTATTTTTTGCAAAACATTCGTAAAGCTTGAAAAAACACTTCAAGGCTTTCACTTAATCTAAGCTCAAAGCTATAAATATACACAAATTATGCAGCTTAAAGCTTCAAATTCATATACTTGCATTCAGTCAAAGCTTTAAGCTTTCAATTCATGTGATTAATTTTATGCTATAAACCTCGAAGCTTTTAATTCATATACTTGCGCTCAGTCAAAGCTCAAAGCTTAAAAGCTCAAGTAATGAGGTATTTTCCAAAGCTTTAAGGAACTTTTAAATATGTGTGTAAGGAGCTGTTTCAACTACTTTATATTCACAGTGCGTTTTGAATTAAGGTACAAAACTTGCAAGAGCTTTTAAGCTTAAATTCCTTGTAACAAATTCTAAGCAACTTAGTAACTATACAACTTTAAAGCTGTCTTAAAATACAAGTGTCTTTTAGCTAATTAAAGCACATTTTTAACTCAGCTTTAAAGCCAAAGAACATGAGTTTGCCCGCAGCTAATGTCAATCAGCTCTTAAAAAACGTATAGAAACACGTTATTATAAATGCCATAAGTCTGATCTCTAAATAATGAAGAGTTTGATTTTTTTGAGAGCCGAGTTGAAGGCTTGAATTAAGAAATCAATCAACGAGTCATTTTAATAACTTGGTCAGCACAGCGAACGGCTTAAATCAACTTAAAGCTACCTTCTACTCTGAGTTGAGAACGTTTCTTTCTTTTTTCTGCTGTCCAGATTATTTAATTAATGAATTTTTAATGTGCCGCTACGCATAAATGAATGATTAATATTAATTTCGATAAAATTTCTCCGAAACTATTTTAAAAACCTGGCTAATTCTTTTGATTCCCCTCCTTTCTTCCAGATGGAGCTTGCAGTTTCCCGGGATCACCGGCACACAGTAGCGTTGTCTTTTCTAGTGCAAATCTCACACAAGGAACCGTCGCCTCCTACAGCTGTGAACGGGGCTTTGAGCTGCTTGGACCGGCCCGCAGGGTCTGTGACAAGGGACAGTGGGTACCAGAGGGTATACCATTCTGTGGTAAGTAAAATAAAACAAATGACACTACACTTCATCAATGACTGGTCATATTTACCAGCAGACAACACGGAATGCGGTTAACATGTCTTTTAGTATCGAACAAATACGCGAATAGTCAAGTTTTCAATCAATTAAGTTGTGTATTTATTAGCATATTTAAGCGAAAATATTCTGCATATGTGCATAATGTGTTAGATTATGATCATAACTAATGTGAGTTCTATTTATTAAGAGCTGACTTTAAAGCTTGCATTTAAATGATTGACTAACAGGGGCAGACTAAATGAAGTTTTTAGAACACAGGTAAATAGTCGAAGGTTAAATACAGTTGAGTATTCTATAGATACATTTTAGAGGGAGTTTCACCAATGGCAAAAATGATAAAGGTCAAAAGACAAGTTACTAATAAAAAATATTAAAGGAAAGACTATTCTTTTTTAATCTTAGAAGCTTGGAATATAGAGTATAGGTATTTAAAAAATTATTTAAGTTGGCAGCATATGGGTAATAATATTCTTTAGCTCGCTAGTTATTTAATATACCCTGAAAAAAAAAGGTTTTCTAGTGTAAACGATATAAAATCTATTGTTTAATTCGAAAGGAGGAAAGATACTACATTTTTAAAGCAATGAGCTTTAACTAAAATGAAAGTTAATTAGATAAAATATGCAAAAATCATTAGAGTTGAACTTAGAACTTAGAACTCAATTTGTAACCTCAACGGCTTTCACAATCTAAAATACTTAATAAATAAAGCTTAGTAAGAAAGTAACAAAAATTCAAGAAGTTAACTATAAAAATTAATAATTTTTAAAAATTAATTACAGAAAACAGAATATTTATTATTTGGCTAACAAGAATAACAATTTACAACGCTGACTAAAGACAGTTAGTTAAAGCTGTGCCCGTTAGAGGGAACAAATAAGTTTTCATTTGCAATTACACACGCTTAAATAAAAGACTTAAGACACGAACTTGTCGTGCGTACACATTTTGGCCAACTGAGAGTTGTTTGAGCCATCAATTAGCGCCTTTAAGTTGGCAACTTGGCAGCTTGTTGACTGAAACTGACTGAACGCATGTCTCTGCGAACTTTCACCAATGTTCTCAATGAAACACGCGCCGAATGCCGAATGCTGAATGCCAAAAAGTTGGAATTCGAAAAAGAAATATAAAATTAAAAAAAAAAAAAGACATTTGGTATACCAAATTTCAATTCCAAATGCAAAGTTTGTTGTGTGTGTCGTGTCGAGAGAAGAAGTGAAACATGATTAACACACCACACACAAATTGGGCTAAACGATGTGTGTGTGTGTGCGATGGAAGGCGGAACACACACACACACAAACACACAGACAAACAGACTTCGATCGACAACCAAACAAAATTCGAGTCGAGAATTTAACGTAACGAATTGACCCACATTTTTTAGTGGTTCGCTTGTTGGTTTTGTGGTGCGCCTCAATCACCAATGTAGAAAGAAAAAATCAACCCAAAAAAGAAAGAAAAATAGACAGAGAAAGAGAGTAAGAGAGGGGAAGAGGGAGAGGGAGAGCACCGTGTTTACTTGTGTTTGTTTATGTTCTAAGTGGCATCGTTGTTTGCTTTTTGACATGACAACAACTTCCGTCGCGTGATGCAAAAAAACAAACATCAAATTGATTGACAGAAACGGTTCACGTAAATTGAATTCGAAACTGAATTGAATAATGCAGTTGTTTCAACTGCCAACTGTGCCACAGTCTGTGGCAAAGCCTTGACCCAGCAGATGCCACCGCTAGCAGCTGCCACACTAACAAAATTTATGTCTAAGCCACAAAAGTCTCAACTTTATTACGATCACTTCAATTTGTGCACACTTTTGAGCTGACTTGGTGTTTTTTTTAAATTTATGTCTGAATTGTTCACAAAGTTAGCTAGAACTTTGAACCGTTTTGTGGTAGTTTCTAGAAATCTTAGCAAAGTTTTCTAAAATCGTTTGATAAGTTATACAAAGAAAGGTTTAAACTTGAAATGTTTTGAACTTGAAATATTTTAGTTTCAGTTTCAGCTGTTTAGTCAGCAAAAATTGCCTATCGATAACATGTTTGTATATCGATTTTAAACACCAATTCGATTTAAAATTAGAGCACAAGATGTTTTAAGTCACTTAACGTAAATTTGGTGCTTACTTTTAATTATTTAAGTTGGAACAGCTTTCTTATGTTGTTTATGTGCTTATCGATAACACACATTTATATCGATTAAACACATTTCGATTAATTTAAAAATAGTTGTACCTAGTTTTGCAAGAGTTTTAACTAAAAAGATTTGCTGCAGGTTTTATCTTACTATCGATAACAAATATATCGTTATTGCAATAGGCTTAATTTTCCAAAAAGGTTTTTCAAAAGCACTGAACAAACTTTTAAAACGATGCCCAAATAATTTAAAGAGTATTTACTTATCGAGCAACAGCCCATTGCCGTTGGCTAGTAAAACCGTTAACGTGATTTTTTCTGTGTTGGTTTACGGCTGTCACTAATTTCGGTCTAGTAAATTGAGCCCAAGTTGCGAGTTGCGAGTTTTGCCAGCAGACAAATTGCCACTTGGAGCTCAGCTTCAAATCAACTGAACCAAGTGGAGCTCAAGTTGGAGTGAAGTGTGAGGGGGAAGGAGAGGGAGAGGAACAGAGAGAGGGAGAGAGAGGTGTTAAGCATAGCTGGCGGTACGAATGCCCATTGATTAATTGAACAATTCAATGAAGAGAGAACGAAGAATTGAAAGAGTGCGTAGCGCAAAAATCAATGAATGACGATGATTTCGGGGATCAAAACAGAAATGGAAAGAAATGATGACGCAGCAGGCGGCAAAAAAAAAAACGAAGAGAACTAAACTTAAGTATTGAAGAGTTGTAGAGTTGAGAATTGAACAAATGAAGCATTGAAATTGAAATTGAAATCAAAATGAAAATGGAAATGGAAATTGAAATCGAATTAGAGGGGCAATTAAAGGCATTTGTCACACACTCAAACACACACACACACACAGAACGAAAGTGCTGGCAACACCTGCCTCATGATACTGTAGAAAGTCAAGCAAGAGACAGGCAGATAGAGAGAGGGAGTGAGAGAGAGAGGGAAGAGCTGGCAGCCAAGAAATTAAAGATTTTTACGATGCGATCTGTGAGCAGAGAGCGCGTCATGAGCCGCTGCCAGTTTTTAGTATTTCTTTTTTTTTTTTTAGTTTTTTTCCCTTTTATCCGACAGATGCATCTGATTAATGAATCTCAATGTTGCCACACAAATGCGTAGCAATGTAATTAAGCTCAGGTAACAACAACTACAACAATTGTAGTCGAGTTGAAAGAAAAAGTTGAAATTATCCAAAAAAAAAAACAACACAAATTTCACTTTTGCTTCAACTATTTTTGGTTTTTGTTTTTAGTATTTTGTTTTTTGCTATGGCTAAACAATTTGTTGGGGCCTTGTAACCTATCAGCTAGTCACTGAATTCTGGTTGGGCTTAGACCTCACTTGCCCTACCTCCCGCTCTGCCTCTGCCCGTGTGCCTACTACTTAGCCCCTTGGTGGCAAGCGTCAACAATGGCGACAGAAGGTCAGTCAGTCTTGACAATTTTGGCAGGCAAGTAGAACGTTTTGTATACCCTGTAAACTGCAAGGGAAACGCAGCAGGGTATGCTTGACTGGCAGTTGACATAAAGCACTGGGTTAGCTAAAGCTTTAAAGAAAAGTAAAGTAAGCTTCGGACTATAATCAAATTTTCTAAGCTTTCTAAGGAGCTTTCAGTTGATTTTGAAATTGAAATCGAATTAGACATTTTATGCAAGATTTGTAGGAAAGAAATTAAAACCAAATAAAATTATGAAAGCTTTCTAAGGAGCTTTAAGCTTTATTTTACAAATTTAAATACTTCCAAAAGCTTTTGAACATTATTACATAATTGACAATAAAAAAATAGTGCAAATGCAGTTTTACAGCTAGTGCCAAAAGCATTGGGAGAGCTTTAAGCTCCTTGAAGAAAAGCTTTTACGAGCTTTTATCACCAAACATATGCTAACTATAGTTTAACTCTAGCAGCAGTGCATAAAACACATTCCCAAATATCCCAAACGCTTTCAAACCCTCAAAGCTCTAATTAAAGCTTAAAGCTTCATGTCTTTAAAGTTGAAATTTGCTACTTTGTATAATTTTTTATGTCTTTTCCTAGAGCAACTACTAGCTGGTCACTACATGCGTTGTTCTTTTGTGTCTCCAGCGCCAAGAAGCGTGTCAGGGCTAGAGTCAAATGTGACCAACTGTGTGTTAGCCCTGGCCAATTGATTAGACCTTGTCTTTGCGCTGGGAAAACGCAATAACAATGAAACAAAAGCTTTAAACTTCCATCCCAACCATGGAATTGAATTCTATAGCAAAATCTTCACAAATCTTATTGTCAGTGAATCTTAAAACTTTTCAATTCTTCTCAATTTGCAGTTCTCAATGTGGCTGCTGGTAAGGCCCCCATGCAAATCTCAACGGATGGAGCTGGTGCACCGCAGAAGGCCATCGATGGCTCTACGTCCGCTTTTTTCACGCCGGACACGTGCTCGCTGACGAAACCGGAACGATCCCCTTGGTGGTACGTCAATCTGCTGGAGCCCTACATGGTGCAGCTGGTGCGTCTGGACTTTGGCAAATCATGTTGCGGTAAGTCTGAAAACAGTTGAGAATCAAAAACTTTAAAAAATTTATTTTGATTTAGTTAAAAATTGTGTTTAAGACAGAAATCAAATTTATTGCGAATATTGACTTTTTTCTGGGAGTTAATTTAAG
Organism: Drosophila acutilabella; assembly: GCA_035046005.1. Classification (NCBI taxonomy): domain Eukaryota; kingdom Metazoa; phylum Arthropoda; class Insecta; order Diptera; family Drosophilidae; genus Drosophila; species Drosophila acutilabella. Next base: position 5,534,327 of record JAWNOK010000020.1, read on the forward strand.
GAGATTTATTTTAGACTAAGTAAAAACAAAAAAAAAATAGTTTAGTCACATTCTCTAAGCAGTTGAAGACTCAAATCCAATGACTAACGAAGTAATGAGCTTTTTGCCAGAATTTAATTTATTTGACACTTAAAAAATACTTAAAAATTTAATACAAGATAAATTTATATGAACTTTTCATACTGTTACTCGTAAATAAGCTAAAAGCTGCTTACTAGAGCTTTAAGCTGATTTCTTTCTTTAAAAAGCTTGCATGAACACAAGCTTTGCAGCTTTAATGTGCTTTAAGCTTTAATCGCAGCTTTTGCTATACCTTTCTTTGGTAGAAGACAAAAGTTAAGACATAATTTTAAGGGCCTTCCCCAAAGTTAACTAAAACATACCCAAATAAGTCCTAATAACCCACTAAATTTAAGTCAAAGCTCAAGCTCAGCTTAGCAGACCAAACTAAAAGTCAGTTGCTTTCAATTAAGTTCAACTTTTGTGCGAAATTGTAGCTAAAAATCAACAAAATGTTAAGCCAACTTGCAGCTGATGTTAAAGCCAAGTTAATGCGATGGATTGATAGAGGCAGCTTTAGGCCAAAGTGTTGAGGCAACGCGCGGCTGACAAAGGCAATTGAAGTGGAAGTTGAAATTGAAATTGAAGTTGCAGTGGAAGTGGCAGTGGCAGTGGAGGGCAAATGGCAAATGCTGCACGCTGCCAAGTCAGGTTTAGGCCAGACTTTAAGCCAACAGACACAAAAAAAAAAGGCAAGACGAAAGGTAAACAGTCAATAGAGAAATGAGAGAGGGAAAGGAGAGAGAGAGAGAGAGAGAGAGAGACGAGTCTAGTTAGTTAGTCAGTGAGTCAATGAGTTTTTTATTTTCCACAAAATAAAAAAAATGCTTTCACTTGGCAGCGAATGTTATGTGATTTCAGTGGTTCAGTGGCTCAACGAACCACAGGAGCAGCGAGAAAGAGAGAGAGAGAGATAAAGAGCGAGAGGGAGATAGCAAATGGCAGAGGGTAAATCAATGTGTGTACGTTGGAAAATTTATGTTTACTTTCACTGCGAACTGAACTTGGGCTATGCCAGCAAATGCCACATGCCACATGCTGCATGCCACACAATGCCGTGAAAAGCAAAATACAAAAAATCCTGGGATTCCGCAAACTTACAACACGGTGTCAAAAGTTCGCTGATCTCAAAACACTTGAATAAAAACTAAATTTTAAAATAAAAATTAATTTATTTTATTTATTTTTTTTTATTTCAGGCAACAAACCGGCGACAATTGTAGTGCGCGTGGGCAATAACCGTCCGGATTTGGGCACAAATCCGATTTGCAATCGTTTTACGGGTCTGCTCGAAGCGGGACAACCGCTCTTTTTGCCCTGTAATCCACCGATGCCGGGTGCCTTTGTCAGTGTGCATCTGGAGAACAATACACCCAATCCACTGTCCATCTGCGAGGCCTTCGTGTACACAGATCAGGCACTGCCCATCGAACGTTGTCCGACCTTCCGTGATCAACCCCCTGGCGCTTTGGCCTCCTACAATGGCAAATGCTACATCTTCTATAACCGCCAACCTTTGAACTTCTTGGATGCTTTGAGTTTCTGTCGCTCACGCGGTGGCACACTGATCAGCGAGAGTAATCCAGCGCTGCAGGGCTTCATTAGCTGGGAGTTGTGGCGTCGTCATCGCAGCGATGTCAGTTCACAGTATTGGATGGGAGCGGTACGTGATGGTGCCGATCGCAGCAGCTGGAAGTGGGTGAATGGTGAGGAGTTGACTGTTTCATTCTGGAATCATCCCGGTGGCGATGAGGACTGTGCTCGCTTCGATGGCTCCAAGGGTTGGCTCTGGAGCGACACCAACTGCAATACTTTGCTCAATTTCATCTGCCAGCATCAGCCCAAGACCTGCGGTCGTCCCGAACAACCGCCAAACTCTACAATGATTGCTCTCAATGGCTATGAGGTTGGTGCTCAGATCAAGTACAGTTGTGATGCGAATCATCTGCTGGTGGGACCTGCCACACGCACCTGTCTCGAAACGGGATTCTACAACGAATTTCCACCGGTCTGCAAATGTAAGTTGAGCATTTATAGACATTAAAAAGTATTTTACCTTAATTCTATGAGGTAATTTTAGGTCACTTAAATAAAGGCTTAAAGTGATAGAAAAGTAGCGCAGTTTAAGCTAGAACATATTTCTGTCTCACTTGCACACTAATAAACTAAACAAACTTGCATTTCTATAGACATCGAGTGCGGTTTGCCCGCCAGCATTGCCCATGGTTCGTACGGGCTCCTGAACGGCACCGTCGGCTACCTGAGCCTGGTGAAATACGCCTGTGACGAGGGTTACGAGATGATTGGACGTGCGCTGCTCACCTGTGACTTCGATGAACGCTGGAATGGACCACCACCACGTTGCGAGAGTGAGTACAACTCCTATATACCCCATAGATACCCTGTAAAATACTTAACCCCCTGCTTACTACCCTTTTTAGTTGTGGAGTGCGATACGTTGCCTGGAAATTATTACAACACCATCATCAGTGCTCCCAATGGCACCTACTACGGCTCGAAGGCAGAGATCAGCTGTCCACCTGGTTACCGCATGGAAGGACCACGTCTACTCACCTGTCTGGCCACTGGACAGTGGAGCAGCGCCTTGCCACGTTGCATCAAACTGGAGCCGTCCACGCTGCCCACCTCGGCCGCACCACCGCCACCACCAGCACCGCCATCAACAGCAGCTGTACCACAGCGTCCCAAGATCACCGCCAGTACAAGCCGCACACCCGCCTACCGTCCATCGAGCAGCAGCACCACCAGCACCACTTCAAGCACCTCTGTCAACTATCCACATCCCAGCATCCACACGCCTCAGGTGGAGATCAACGGAGAATGTAAGTAGCAAAGCGGTTTCCCTTTAGACCCTGTACTCAAATGATTTAACCACCTTTCAGCTGAATCCGAGGAGGACGTCATCAATGTGCCTGTACCTGGCACCGTGCGCGAGGAGTTCCCACCACGTCGCACCGTGCGTCCCGTGCTCATACCCAAGAAGCCTAGCAGCACACCAGCCACTAGCAGCAGCTCCTCCACGAGCACCACACAGTATGCACCTGCTCCTGTCTCCACCTACGCACCCACACCACCACGAACTCGTCCCACACTGGAGACGACAACCCGGAATACTCAACAGATCATACTCAACTCGCATCCACAGGACAATGAAATCGCTGATAGTGTCAATATACGACAGAATCAATCGCCCAATGTCAATGTACCGTTTGCTGTGGATAATCCCGATCGCAAGGAGACCAAGGAAGCCAAACTCAATCTGGGTGCCATTGTGGCTCTGGGTGCCTTTGGTGGTTTCGTCTTCTTGGCCGCTGTTATAACCACAATTGTCATACTGGTCAGAAGGTGAGTGAATCATTGACTTCTTTACATTTTCTTTATAAACTGTTGATTGAATTGGTTTGTTCAAGTTGCTAAAGTTGAAAGAAACCGACAGCTTTCAATATTGAAATTTTTAGATTATTGAAACTGAAATGAAGCTGAAATTTTTATTTAATTCGAAAGGGCTTTGAATATTTAAAAATAATTAAATTGAAGTAAAAATTGAAATTGAAACTCCATTAGAAATTAGGCACTTTATACGTTAATAAATATAATATATACAGTAGAAACCGGTTATAACGACACTCAAGGCACTGACGATTTTACGTCGTTATACCCGGTAGACCCTTTAACCAAAAGGAGACCAGAGACAAGGGAACCAAAAAGTCTTCGAATTTTCGTCGCAATGTCCGAACGGACGCTTTAAGCGGAGTCGTTATAACCGGATTCTACTGTATATAATATATTAAAGTTTTTATTAGAAAGAAATTTTTGGAATTCAATTAGAGTTCAGTTTGAAGCTGAACTCAAGCTAAAAGTTGTGACTTAAACTCTTAGTTTAAATTAAAATTAATATGACAAAATAGTTAGACATTCAAACTGAGCTAAAGTTCAAAATTAAAGTGCATTTAAAAAATTTTAACATACATTTAATTGAAGTCTTAAATTGAAACCAAAATTGGAGAACAAGCAAAAGATTAAACAAAATTTAAAAATATTAAATAAAAATTTTGATGATGTTGAAATTGAAATGAAAATTTAATTAAAAAAATTAATAAAAATTAAATTAAATTAAATTAAATTAAATATAATTGGAAATCAAAACTAAAAGTAACTAAAACTTCAATTATTTTTGCGGAAGAATTCTTTTTTTTTTATTTATCTAAAAATTGTTTCAACTTGGGTTTCAATTTAAGCTAAAATAATTTAAAAAACTGAAATAGCCTAAAATTGATTTAAATTTTGATTGGAACACTTATTTGTTGATTGAAGAGTATTAGTTATATGAGCTGTGCCAATTTCGCTTCAATCAATGATTAATTTTCACCTACTGAATTTCCCCCTTTCCTAAACTGAAAATTCTCCACTCCCCCAATCCCCTTTTCGCTGTAACTTTAACCGCTTCTTACTCTCGTGATGTTTGTGGTTGTTCTTCCCCTTTGTTGGTGTTCTTCTTCTACTCTTCTCTGCTGTTCTTCTTCTACTTTTTATATGTTCTCTCATTTGTACATCTCTTCACAAATCTACACAATTTTCCACGCACAACTGTACAAAATACAAGAGAAAAAGAGAGAGGGAGGCAGAGCGAGACTCTCCCACAACACACACTCACACACACACACACTTGGAATTCTCTCTCACACGCTCACACACACAGAGACACAGACACGGAGACACCGAGACATGTTTACATGAAACGCTTTCTCTTTCTTGTTGTACATTTCTCTTTTTTCGTTTCTCGTTCTCGTTTTCGTTCTCTTTCTCTCCTCTTGGGGTCGTCAATCAATCAATCGTGATCAATCAGCACCCCGAACAGCAAACGGCGGCACCTTGCTAAACATTATACCAATTACCATCATCATCATTCGCATCATCAGCACCACCCACACAACCACCACCAGCACCACCAACAGCAGCAGCAGCGACAACGTGCGGAGAAGCAGCAGAAACGACAGCAGCAGCAGCAATACCACCGCGGCGCACCACCAGCACCACCGCTAGGGGCACGACTGCCCAGTTATGCCACCGCAACGGCCAGAAGTGCCACCAGTTTTGCCTCAACCGCTCAATTGACGCGCTGCAGTGGCAAAGACAGCATGCGAGGTGGTGCAGGTGGTTCAAGTGGTGCCGGTGGGGGCTATCACCTGAGACTCTTTGGCGGTGATGGTTACGGCAGCATAGGCTCCAGCACGCGCTGTGAGGCGGCTCCCTCGCTGTGGTACAGTGTGCTCGCACTACCCTTCGATGATCAGAAATTGGGCAGACGAGAGTTGAGCACCTACGGCAGAGGGTACAGAGCGAGAGCGGGACTCTTTAGCAGCACGCACATGTGAAAGAGAGAGAGAGAGAGAGAGGGAGAGAAACGAGCAATCCAAAAATACGAAGCTCAAGCCAAAGAACGAAGAAACGAAACTGAAACGAAATGAAATGAAACAAAATGGAATGAAACAAAGAAGGGAAAAATAGAAGTAGAAAAAACCGTTAACTACCTGCGAATTAAATTTGTGAACGTGTGCCAAAGACGACTAAGCAAACACTCTACGCTACGCTACTCTTCTCTACTCAATCAATCAATCAATCAATCAAATAAGTAACGAACAATTAAACAAAGCAACTGCAACTTCAATCAAGGCCATACGCACAAATGTAAGCAGCCAAAAATACTACCACAAAACAACACAGAAACAACAACAAAACACAGTCAATCAAACAGTCAATCAGTCAATCAATTAAACCAACACAACACAGAAACAACAAAAATACACAACATTTTCAATGGAAACCCTTTTGGATGGAATAATGTGGGCGTGGCTGCCTCCTTTGCTGGTTTTCATTTAATCAATCAGTCAATCAATCAATCATTAAATGCTGTGATCGGGTTACACACACACACAAACAACACGAACAACACAAACACAATCAAATTGTATATGCTCTGTCCCTTTCTGTTCTATGTCGAAACGCTGTCTCTGTCTGTCTCTTTTTGTTTGTGATTGTGATTGATGTACATATGTCTCTAACTGCACTCTCTCTCTCGTTCTCTCTCTATCTATCTCTTTCTATGTCTTTTTGGCTCTCCTTTGTAACTAACACAAATTGTTGTATTTTATTTGTAGTTTAAGTAATTTTTAAATATTCAACTAATTAACATTTTTTCTGCCTTTCTCTGTCCCTTTCGCACTTTAGAAACCGCACCACGCAACATTATCGCCATCGCGCCTCGCCCGACTGCAACACAGTCGCCAGCTTCGACAGCTCCACTTCTGGCTCCCGCAATGGCCTCAACAGGTTTGTGTCTCGACTAAACGCGTATGAGTGCTAGCTGACAAAAGCTACTTGCTATTTTGCAGATACTATCGCCAGGCATGGGAGAATCTACACGAATCCGCCTCCAAGAACAGCTCACACAACGCTCTGCGCCGCAAGGAAACTCTCGATCCACCGAGCATGACACGCTCCCGTGACAATCTCAGGGATAACATGCAACGCTCTCGCGAGAATCTCGACAGGTAAGCGAAGACACGATGACAAGGGGAAGAACTATAAAATTAATCATATTCTTGACTACAGATGTGGTCGCGATAACTACGGCATGCGTGACAATTCCGAGATGGTTGTCTCCGATGTCTGCCTGAAGGGAGAGAAGAAGCGTCATCATCATCATCATCACAAGAGCAGTTCACGCAATGGGGACTATCGTGATCGAGATCAATCCGCTGGACGGCGTGATCACCACAGACATAGCGGCGGTGGTGGTGGCGTGAATGGAGGTGGTGGTGGTGGTGGTGTCGGCGGTGGCGGACACTATTGACCAACCATGATTATAACCATTAGTGTGGAGCAATAGCAGCAAATTGAAACAGTCGCAGCGCAGTTGGCAGCGCTGTTGCAGCGCAGTTTGCGGCGCAGTCGCAGCCTAGCAGAAGAAGAACGCACAACGAAAAAACTTTTTTGTTTAAATTTTAAGTGTGGTATTTTTTTTTATCGTATTTTATATATTTGTATTTTATGGGCAGCGCTTTTAGTTTAGTTAAAAAAAAAGAGAGAAGAAACGAAAACTTTCTGTTCATAGCGAAAAAGAGAGAAGGAAGAAAGGTGGAAAGAGAGAGAGGCAAAATGTTGATAAGCTAAGCAATAAATAATGAACAACATTTGCAAGTCAATAGAGCAGCGCTACCATAGCTACATATAAATATCGTATAACGAATATCGTATGTCGAATATCGTAAATCGAATATCGTATACTGTATATCGTAATTCCATTTTCATCTTGTCTTGTCTATTTTTACTGCAAGATTTTAGTTAATTCCTCTTTTATGAATTAGTTGTAAACGAAACAAAAAAACGATAACAAAAAAAAATTGTTTGTGTGGCGAGAAACAAAAGGGCGTAAAGCGAGGCGTGGCGGTTTATTGTGTTAGTTATTAGTTGAAATACAAGCACAGCCTTCACATAAATAATGTAATAATGTATTACCCCCCCATCAAATCCCCTGCCGTCCCCTAACCAATACCCTGTAATTTCCAACCAATTTTCTAATTTTTTCTCCTTAGCAAAAATTATGTGCAACTTGGTTTCGCTTGAGACTCGAGAGACTTAAGCCAAATCGACTTGTTCATAGTCGCAATTAACTTAGTTACGTAACGTTCAGAGCCCCTCCCCCTTTTCCCCGCCCCTTCCCCTACCAAGCAAACGCCTTTTCCGCATCCATCCATAGATCACAAAAGCAGCAACAAATTATAAATAATATTGTAGTACGCGTGCCATTAACGGCAACAGTTGCAACAGAAAACTAAAAACAAAAAAAAAACAACAAAAAATACGAAAAACTAGAACAAAATGTTAAAATTATAAATGAAATGAATTTACATTTTACTTACACATAATATTAGTTAAACTGAATATATATATATGTAGTTATATATATTCTATAGCTTGCTGCACCATCCATTTATTTCATATTTCTATCGCAAGTAATTAATTAATTACTTTTCATTTTAATTTAGAGTGTTTGTTTTTAAAGTGTATAAAATTTTTATGCAAAAAGCCGCAGAGTATGCAATATTATTTGTATTTCGTGCATTATTTCCAATGTAAATAATAATAATTTATTTCATAAATAAAAACAATGATCATTTTAACAAATACACAATTGTCTTTTTCACTGATATTAAATTTACATTTGAATTGTGCGTTGGCGCCAGAATGTAGCAACGCCATCTATTGCCAACGAATTCATGTACTGCACAACACGCGTGAAGTGCGCTGCGCGCAATAATCGACTCACTTGAAGTTGGCTGCGTGCCCTACTATCGATAAGTTCCGTGCACAGACGGTGCTTCGTGAAAAATGCAACCCTACAAACACGCCACATTGTGACTGCTGCTGTCAAATTGACGTTTGCTTGCTGCGCCTCTCTTTCGCTCTTTCTTCTTCGAGTGTTCGCCATACAAGATGGTGCGTTAAGAAAATTATCCACGTTCAACGAAAAATAAAATCGCCAATTTCTGATAACATCCATGAATTATTTTAACTGAAAATATGCTAAACTAATTGCATATGTGCTATTGAATGTAAAATTCGCAAAATTTAATGTCGGCAGATAATTAATTCAGCAACCCGAGACAAAATAAATTTGCCCTGCGAACGCAACATAAACAAAATAAACATTGACGATTTTATTAAATTTTTTTTCTGTGTTCAACCAAGTGCATTAAACTAATGGAATAATCTTTGCATTCTGTTTACAGACGAAGGGTACCTCGAGCTTTGGTAAACGCCACAATAAGACGCACACTTTGTGCCGTCGTTGTGGACGTTCCTCCTATCACATCCAAAAGTCCACTTGCGCCCAGTGCGGTTATCCCGCAGCTAAGTTGCGTTCGTGTAAGTATTAAATATTTGTACTTTAATAATACAAATTCTAACTGGAACTTAATTCTAATTTGATGCAGACAACTGGTCCGTGAAGGCCAAGAGGAGGAAGACCACTGGCACTGGCCGCATGAGCCACTTGAAGGTTGTCCGCCGTCGTTTCCGCAACGGATTCCGTGAGGGAACACAGGCCAAGCCCAAGAAGGCCCAGACCGGCAAATAAACTCTACAATCATTGGCGTTGATTCCATTATAACAACAACAGCCGCTAAATTAAACAACATCTACCATCAGTTGTCGTTGAAACAAAGAGAATTGAAAGCTCCTTGCACTTAGCTGGAGTGAATAAAATTAACTTTTTTTTGATTAAGTGAATGTGCTTTATATTTTATTATTTTTTTATGTGGTGAAAAATGTGCAAGGCGCAAAGAACGTCGCGACAACAAAATATTTGTGAAAAAGATGAGCAAAGCTTGAAAGTGTGAGCACATACACCACACCACAGTCTCCCTGCTTGCTAATATTTTTTTGATTTTATTTTTTCCTGTGAATTACGATTACAAATGGTGTATGTGTGTCGACTGCTCAAGTGAATGCCATCATTTACAGTTGCTGTTTTGTTGTTGCGGCTTCTCCTTGAGCTAAGCGACATTTGGATTACTTGGGTTGTGACGTAGTCAATTAAAGACAGCATGGAGTGCAGCGAATACAAAGTATTATATTATGGAGGTACGCTTTTGCGGCAAATTTGGCGCTCAAATACTTTGGCACACGGCGACTTAAACAAGGAGCTAACTGTATTGCCAGACTGCTTGCACTCATGGTGCGCATGGATATCAACGCAAACGGAATATTAACAGCACCAAGGGAAATTTACCTACGTTGCTATAAAGCAGTAAACTCTTTAGTACTCTTACTATATGAAAGTACTTTTATTATATGAAATTCTAATTAGCAGAAAGATGAACTAAGAGAGCAATGCATAGAAAACTGTAGTTCGAACTGCGGTGTATATGTACCTTTCATGTTTAGTACATTATACTTATTAGAGTTCAGATATAGTCAAATCGATTGTATTAAGCTCTTCGAGTACTAAGCTATTTAGTTGTTTAAAAAGATTTTGCTATTATTAATTGTATACTATTGTTGCACTTTGTTTTTAGAGTTTTGTTTTAGATTGTAGCTTGATAAAACTACTCGCATTTACTTAATTCTGTAATTCAAAGCTCTCTTATTGTGAACGGTTATTAGATATATTAACAATTGTCTATCAAAATGCCTTAAAATTCTATTCAAACTTGATATTAGTGTCTCCAAAACTTGTAGTTCTTGGTAGCATCCTTTAACGAAAACTTTGCATGTTTCTTACGTTTACCTTTTTACCAAACTTGTCGTTAGTATTACAAAAAGATACCATAGATACATATGGGCCCACTTTATTACCTTGATGACGCTGATTACTAAGGTGGCTGCTTTCTTTAGTTGTAGCTTACATAGGTGTATTCCAAGAATCCTAAGAAATTATATGAGTGTTTTCCTATAACTTTACTTTAACAGTAAGTGTCAAGTGAATTTTATTCCAATGAATTGGACAAACACACAAAGAGGAGACCCAAGTAAACTAAAGGAAACCCAATTGGGAAACGAGCATAAATTGGAATGCAACTTAAATTGGTAACACTGAGGCAGGCAATGGATTATTAAGTTACCACGCCTATGAAGTTAGTAAAAACTTTTAAGCGATTACTCTTTATTAAAATAAATAAAGCTGAAAATGATTTAAAATGTATTGTTTTTTTATGGATTGGGGAAATTATTTGCTAATAATAATAAATTATTATTATATGGAGTTACAGCTATTATGTAGTTGTATATATTCAATATACAATTTATTCATGTTAACTATTTTTATTTTGCCAATCTATAAACAAGTGTTTATCGTGTTTAACAATGCATAGTTCCACGTTGTGAAAATGATGCAATTGGAAATATAAGAAATCTATTTGTTCGATCTATATGTTTTTTAAGGAATACTTAGCTATTTTTTTTTAAGCTCTTATTTTGTTTTGGAGATATTTTATTATAAATTTTAGCACTGACTATTCAAGGTAGTATTTATTATGTCTAATGTGCTTGGTTAAGATCTTTAAAATCCTATATGCTATAGAATTTTCAACAAACTTGGAAATTTTACTTAAGCTATGGAATATTGGCGTATTTGTTTATTACAGCTAGCAAGTTTTTAATTGAAGATTTAGTCACATAGACAGTGAAATCAGAACAAGAAGAAATCTATAATTAATGCTCCAAAGTTTTTGAAAACTCTACCAAAGACAAATTGAGCTTTATTTTATGAATAAGTTTTAAGTATTTTTTACGTAATAAAAAATGCTACAAATTTCTTAAGTATGTTAATATAATAATTTTTTGCCGAGAACTTTATTTATCGCTCTAGCTCGACTATAACATTCTGGCAACATTGTGCAGATCCAGGGCTAACGAAATAAGTTTTAATTATTGGTGCTGGCTAAAAGTATGCTATTAAATTTTGAACATAAATCTGCCCTGATTAATTAAATATAAAATTAAATAAATTTTTTGAACTTTAAATTAACTGTGTTATGTGATGTTATATTTTGTTGTTAATACAAATTTCTTTTATTCAGTTTGTTTAGTTTAAATTTTGCATTTCAGATCTACTGAAAGTTCTGTTCGCTTGGTATTACAGCTGGAATATGCAAATTACCAGTTGAATTCTCAGGCGAAAAGAAATCCACAGTAAGACACAACAGAATTTACAAGAGCCCAGTTTACGCAAAATAATTGTGTGCATAGCGAGCAGCTGTTAATTCTGTTTACCTGGTATTTCTGTTAAAATATGTACAGCTCGTGGCTCCATAGATTATCGAAAAACATCAGCGATCAGCTAAACGTGAAGATTTTTCTAGCTGATTCACCAGGCGAACAGACTTAGCATGAAGCGACAATGATGATAATATTAATGTTATTCAATGTTAATGTTAAATTATTGTAAATTCAATGTTAAACTGAAATTAATGTTAATGCAATGTTAATGTTAATTCAATGTTAATGTTAAATTAATGTTAATGCAATGTTTATGTTAATTCAATGTTAATGTTAATCCACTGTTAATGTTAATCAAATGTTAATGTTAATCAAATGTTAATGAAATGTTAATGTTAATTCAATGTTAATGTTAATCCAATGTTAATGTTAATCCACTGTTAATGTTAAATAATTTTTCCAATGCAACCTGCTGATATTTCTGTTTGCCTGGTATTTCAGTAAGAATTATTAACGATTTTTGGCACTGCAGATCGCAGCGGTCAAGCAAAAAAAGAAATCCGCGAAAGGCCAAAATCGAAGATTTCTTTGTGTGAAACACCAGGCGATCAGAATCAGCAGCAAGCGACAGACTGTAATTTAATTACAATTACAGAGAGTAGAGAGCGGGAGCATACGTAAACAGTAAACAGAGAGTGCTCTTTGTTAGCGCCGCAGTTGACAGCGAACAAACACACAAACCGTTCGTGCGCTCTGCTGGCGTCCGCGAACAATCAGACAAACAGCGGCAGGGATCTCTGAGCGCAATTAGCGCAGAGAGTGGGAGCCTGCTTAAGCTATGTAGTTGGTAGCGTTTGCGGGCAGCGCTGCCGCCACACAGGCAGCGAAAACGTTCGAACATGTGTTTAAACGTTTCTGTCTCGCTTGCACCCATGCGTTGATATTGCGTTCAAATGTAAACATTGTTTCTTGTTTTCTTTTTAGTTATAGTCGGGTCAGCCACGCCTACTTCTGTATGTTACGCACAAACTTAATAGACCCCTCTACTCTTTTTTTGAGTACGGGGTCTAAAAATCGAGGTTTCATTAAATATTCTTAAGAAATGTTCGGTTAAACTCCACACGTGACTTTATTAAAGAAATTCAACTAGTGTTTAATTAAATTTTATTTTAGTTTTTTTGTTTTTATTAAATTAGGGGGAGAAAAAAAAGCAATCGACCTCGCTTAAAACTAAGTTTCGTATGTGATAGTAAAAATAAGTGTGTATTAAAATAAGACGAGAGCTCCAAGAGCTCCCGAGAGCGTTTTAAGCCAAGCAAGATAGTATCGTAGTATTTATAAACAACAAGCAGTGTCTTTGTTTTTGTTTTTTCTTTTGATTATTAATGACTATGTATTGCATTACATTAATGTTAACACTTTTTTACACATTTCTTCTCCACTCTTCTCTCTTTTTCTTTTATCTGCTTTTCTGCTTCACTCTTCGCTCGTTTATTGACTAACATTACAATTTACAATGTATAAAGCGTTTTTCTAAGACTAAGGGTCGGTTTGGTTTTGGATAGGATAGGATTGGATTGGTTTGAGGAAGGGAGTAGGTGGGTTGGGTTTTAGGGGAGGCAGGGAAATTAAATACATTGCCACTAAATGCTAAGATACAATTTACAAGATACAGATACATAAGCTTTAGGCTAATCAACATGCGAATGCGTTTGCGCTTTAGTTTGATTAGGATTGGGATTAGCAGGATGCAGTTGCTCTGGATGCGTGGCAGTGCCATTTGGCGTTAAGCTGGTTTTCGCTGCAGCCGGTGCGACTGCTTTTGGCCGCTTGATCAGCAGCTTCTTGAGGTTCTGGAAGGGCGCGTCGAAGAGCACCGTTAGCGCCACGGAGGCCAAAAATATCGAAATGAATTCGTTGGTATCGAGCTGAAAGAGCATTGTGGATTATTAAATTGTTTACTTTAAAATGTGGAAGACTCACAATTATTGAAATAAAGTTGTAGTAGTGATGGATGTGACGCCTCCGACCGACATTATAGAAAAAGACGGGGAACTGCGTCAGGTAAATGGCATACGAAAGCTTCGTGGACACCTGAAAGCCGCGCCAGGCGAACAGCTTCGTCAGTTTATCTGCATCAGAAATGAAACATGGATTAATCCAGTGATTAAAAAGGTGTTTTACTCATCACAACTTACTCTTGTAGCCATTGTGGGAGACAAAGACGATCCAGGAAAAGAACAGACACCAGGCAATGGGTGCAAAGGCGGCATAGATGGCGGCATGGGTCGAGTTGTAGACGTAGTCGATGTGACCCATCGGAGCGGGGCCCAACAGGGAAGCCAAGACACAAACGGTGGCCACAAACCAGCCAACACGCAGCTGCAGACGATTCAGTTTGATACCCTGGAATTTACGCAAAGCATAGCCCAGCAGTATGCCCATTATGTATACCGTGGAGCGATGCGGTGGGAACGAGTACATGTAGTCGGCAGTGCGGAACAGTCGCTGAATGCTGTCGGTTGTAAGAATTACAGGGTATTAGATAAGCTTTAGTTAAACTAACCATCACTTACTTGGTGCCAAAGTAAATGTAGTTGGATAACTGATTCACAATGGTCGTGTAGTATCTGGCCGCAGTGCCCACAGTGCAGAGCAGCAGTAGAGCGAACAGTCCACGGCGTGGCCAGCGCCAAAGTGCCAGGATGAACAGTGGAGCGACGGCAAACAACTCGGTATCGATGCCCAAATGATGGGTATGTGTCAGGCACATCTCACTGAATCCAAAATAGTTGTGTATGAACAACAGGTTGCGCCACCAGTGCTGCTTGCAAATGTCCGCGTGGTGGCCCACAACGAGGTTCCACTGTGGCCCGGAGCCCCACAGGGGCAGCACGTATGTGCAGAAGAGGATCAGAGCGGCGAGTGGAGGAACAATGCTGAAATCCAGAGAGGGTACAATTTTTATAAATTCAGCATGAGTGGGGTCGACTAAAAAATACCCTGTAGAACAATTATTCAGTTGCTTCAACTAAAAATAGAAATTAAATTTTATATTATGAAAGAATATGCGACTAGCGGATATCCCTTCTATGTAGACCCAAGAGTAGTCGACTAGTAAATACCCTGCAACACACAACAACTAAGTGGTAACGTTTCTTAATTGTAAATTTATAAACATTGGACTTACAGATACCTTAGAATGCCTATTGTTCTCAACCATTGTATAAACAAGTAATTGTATTCGACTAATAAATACCCTAAGCCCCCTACAAAATGCAGACAACATAAAAAAGGCACCCACAAAATACGCTAACAGTGTATAATTAAGTAGCTTACTACAAATAAAGTGACAAATTGTTTCTACCAACAAACAAGCAATCATTCACGACCCATAGACACCCTCTAAAGCACACAGTTTGCATACCTCAATAAACAAACAACAATTATTCGCAGTTAAGTTATTAATGTCAAACAATTCTAGTTATTTCAAGCAAATAAATAAAGCTCGTAATGATAATAAACATGAAAATACCCTGTAAGAACTTAAACGCTCAGTTTGATTAGTTTTTTACGACAGCTTCTCTGCTATTTATCTACAAGTGATAAAAACTAATGGCAGTCGCACACTTCATAGTAAGCTATGGGTATGCTCCACCTAGCTTACCCTGTAATAAGCTTAAAAGTAGTACACATTTGTTTATGCTACACCAAACGACTACTTTCAGTTCATTTACAGGGTATGCATGTAGGTACATACATACATATATGCACAGCTATAACTATAACTAGCTCGTAAAACTCACCGCATTAAACGACTGATGTATTCGTTCTTGAGTCGTATGGGCTGATGCTTCATGAGCCGACCAAAGAGGGAGTAGGAAGTGAGCAAACCGCTGAAAAGCAGGAAGGGATCCGTATACAGAGACGCAGCGCGTCCAATAACCGTCCACGGTTGGCCGAGACTCTCTGACATTGCCGTACGATTGTTGTACGGATTGAAGAACATCGCCATCGATTTGTGTGAGAAAATCAACATGACTGCGTTGAGGAAGCGTATGCCATGCACTGCCTCAATGTCACCGGGTGAACTGCTCGTGCTGAAGAGCCAGCGCAGATTTTTGTCGAGCGAAAAAGCCGTGCACCAATCATCTAGATAAAAGATATGAAATCACAAACTTAGAACACCCTTAAATCATGTAGGTACAGGGTCACACTCACTCTGCTTCTGCTGGGTCTTCGTGCAGCGATCGTAGACAGTGGAGAGCACGGCGACAGAGAGAACGAGAACAAAGAAACGCACTGCCCAGGTAGTATTACGATCCCAGGGTTTTGGGTCCCTCACCTGGCACATCTGCTGCTCGACGCGTACATTGAAGGTGATGCCCGTGGATGAGGTCTGATTGCGCAGATATTCGGCCACACTGTACTCCACATCGCGGTGCGTGCAACCCGATGGCACACAAATGCCCCAGTTAATCAGCGAGTAACGGGGCACACGATGACCCGGCTGAAAGTGAGAGCGAGACAGTTAAGCAAACAGAACAAAGCAAAGAAAAGTAGAACATAGCAAAATAAACAGGTTGGAAAAGGATGCACTCAAACTCAAGTTTGTTGTCCAAGTCAAGCGAAGCTTCTCGAAGCAAACACAAATCAATATGTAGATAAATAACTGTGAATCTTTGCATACATTAAAACAAAAATCCAACTAGCTCAAAGCTTTGCGTTCAGCTATAATACTTTATATGGGTTCAGTAACCTTTTCGGCTTTGATTAGCATATCTACGTTTAGGCAAATAAATTGGAATTGATTTGAATGTTTCTCTTAGTTTTCTGCCCCTTTTGTTTTCGATCGCAATTTGTATTTCTTTTTCTTTGTTTTCATCAAGTTCAATGTCGCAGCATTTGCAGATCTCTCTCATTTTTTTTCATTCTCTCTTTAATTTACACTGTGCTTGCTCGCTCACTCTCTCTTATCTAGTGACGCGGCTCATATTCGCCGCATACCCAACTTTTGTGAGAGCTTTCGCCGCGCCTACTCACTCACACACACTCACATATGAGCGAACTGCTGCCTGCCCATACGTGTGTGTTTGCTTGTTATCTCATTACGTATCTCAATCACGTGCACCATTTAGACTGCATTAAGAGCACTGACTTGGACAACGAACTTGAAGTCTGCCTCTACTTCTCTCTTTCTCGCTTACTCACATCATTGAATTCGCTTCTGAAGGGACCGTGAGATTGCAGTAGCTTGAAGAATGCCTGCAAGCGTTTCGATTTGTGTGGCAACACTGGCTGCGCGTACGCCAAACAATATTGTCCACGCAGCGTATTATCTCCAACTGTGACGTCATCAGTTGCCTGTTGAATGCCCATACACTGATCAAAATCGCCCGGCTGATTAATGTTGCCATTCAAAATGCCAGAATTTAATTTGCCGCTGGCATCATGCACTGCAAAAAAAATAAAGGTTAAACGATGGTTAGTAAATTTATTAATTATTTTTTAATAAATTTTAGCAAATAATATTAATAGTAAATAAATAATATTATAGGAAACAATCTTTATGGTTCCCTTAAAATTTCTAATTTTTCACTATTGTTTTTCTGAGTGTATGCAGATTTATTGCGCAAGTGTGACGTGAGTTTTATTTCTTGCGATACGAAAGAATGTAGAATAATTTGTCAAGTTTTGAAAATATTTATCACATAACATTTAAGCGGACTTAAAAAACAACTTTTTATTTAATTTATGCAATGAAGCGTTATTAGTTAATATTGAAGTCAACTTTAAATTAAATAAATTGTTTTTGTTCCTAATTACTCAATCAACCTAAAAACTGGTACAGAAAATTTTGATAAATAACAAACTACCGTTTTTAGGTACACGTGTAAAGTGGGTACACTATGTGCAGAATTTTGCTTAAGGTGTGTAAATACCTGTACCCTAATCAAGAAGTGTAAACGCTCACACGTCTCTGCCACTTGGTGGCATGCCCCAACGACGACACTGTCGAATCGAATGAATGATGATGATGTTGATCATGATGATGATGACCTTGACTGTGATTTCAACGGGCGTCATCAAGTCAAGTTGATTCTAGTCTCAGTCTCAACTTGTTTTCAGTTCGTTCGTACGTATGTTCGTTCTGATTCTAAGCTGCTCGGCTAAAACACGGGCCAGCTGGCCAGCAGTTTTGGGCCAAGTTCGCATAGAGATTGCTGCTGTTGTTGTTGATGTAGTTATTATTGCAGTGGCAGCAATTTGTGCTGCAGTTGGCTAAAAATTCACTGGCTGCGTTGCTTGGCATTGTTGCTGCCGCAAAGTCGCTGTCGCTGTCGGCGTCGCTGCTGCTGCAAATGTGGGTAAAGTTCGACGCTTGACCTTCATTATAGCAGCATGACACATGCACAGACATGTGTGTGTTGTGTCTGTGTGTGTGTGATTGCAATTTCAGAACTTGATTATTTGATTCATTTGACTTTGCACTCTTACAATTCATGTCGTCTCGTCTCGTCTTGTCTCGTGTCTGGCGGTCACAGTGCAGCTTCGGCTACAGCTTCGGCTCCAGCCTCGGCTTCAGCTAGTCTCTGGCTGCCCAGTTGGCAATGACTCGAATTTTAAGCTCGATCGTAAATAGATTCTCGACACATACACTCATACATACATACACACACTAACACATACAAACGGATACTTACTTTTCAAGGCCCACAGATCGAAATTGTTCAATGCATTCAAATAGCGACGCATCTGTGAGCGGCACAAAGGTGAGGCATCTGGATTGCGTGCCGCATCGAATGGCTGCGATATGGCCAAGAAGCGTTTGCCAATGTTGTACAACAGAACTGCAATTACAGAAATATTTAAGAATTAGTTTAGACGGTTTACTTCGTAGGAGTCAGTGACATTAAATTAGGTACACACGTAGCTCTTGTGGGTACATTTACTTTTCGTGGATACCTTACTCAAAATTTGGTTTAAAAGTTATACTACTTATTTTAAAACTAATTTTTATTTTGTTTTAAGTTAAATTTTGTAAAAAATATCTCGGTATTGGAAAGATTTCATATCCTTTAAATTATGCTTTAATTTTTTAAGTGTATAAGCTTTGGAACTATTTTAAAATTGGTGGTTCGTTGTTGAGCTAGTTTAAATTAGTCAACCACTCATATTTCTCTTAGGTATATATTTAAAATACAAATGTTTGAATCGAATATTTTTTAGAGTTTTTAAGTTCACTTTTCTATTTTTAATATCTTAAAGTATATTAACTTGGGTATTTTTGAATTTACCTGTAAATTCTTAATATATTTTAAAAATATTTTCAAAGTGTATTAAATACAAAATTTCTAATTTATTTATCCACAATTTTTTAAAATTATTTTAATAAAGTTTATAAGTATGTAAATTTTGTTACAAGAATTTTTTTTTTTTAATTTTTTTTTTTAAACATTTTTAACACTTTTGTTTACTTTCTTAAAATTAGGTTTATATTTTTTTAAGTGTCTCTATTGAGAGTGGCGCCAATTAGCGGTATTTTATGGCAGCTAACGATATTTCAATATTCATTTTTATTTTTTTTTCTTGGAAAATTAATTATTTAACAATTAAAACTCATATTTATTGGCGCTTGGGGTGATGTGTGGCGCGTGCCGCTGCAAAAAGCAGGAAGTCATTTCCACCTAGCACCAAAAAATAAATTTACTATATGTATGTATTAAAAACAACCCCTTTTTCCACGCGCCCCAAAAATAGTTGAAATGTGTTTGCATAGAAATGGTTTATAATTAAGCATAAAACACGTAAATCAAACAAAAATTTGTTATCGATCGATTCGTTAGCTATCGAATAGTTGGGAGTGCGTGCCGATCCCTATGTCAAAGTCTAATTAATACAGTGAACACTCGTGCCGTGATCAACATGCAATACGCAACGTACGCCAGTTAGTAAAAAAAAAAAAAAAAAAAAAAAAAAAAATTGTATCTATTTTTTTTTTTTTTTATCTTTTTTTGCTTTGTTCTTATTAACATTATCATTTTCATGGTATGCCTGTCGCTCGTCTCTTTTTTTTTATGCTAAAAACAAATCTCTTTCAACTAGCAATTTTCTCATTACAAATTCTAAAGTCGTGCTCGACCGACTCTACGACAGACTGACAAATCTGTCAGTTTGTTACGCTTCATTGCCTGCATCCGTCTTGGAGCTGTCGATACGTCGTAGGACGCGGGGGAGGGAGTGGGCGTTGGCATACGATTACGGAGGGATATAGACGGCAGTAACAGATAACTGGGCAGTCCCAAAGTGCTAAAATGCGTCAGAGAAACGACGACAAGCGACGACTGCAGAATTTGCGCCCCTGTCGTCATATTCTATAAATATATATAGTATAAGTATACCAAATGTATATGGTATGGATCACAGGTGAATGAAAAACGTGGCAACACTTTAATCCGCAATCGAATTCGACAAGGAAGAATTGAAAATTCCACTATCGAAATCTTCAGTGTGTGTGTGTGTCTGGAATGGTAAACGATCGGGAAATGCCAAAAAACAACTGGAATTTCAAGGGGAGTTACAAAGAACTAAAGCAAAAAGTGAAGGGACAAATGTAAAATTGAATTAACTTACCAGTAAAATCAAATTTATGTTTTATGTGTTAAGTTGTTAATTTAAAAATAATATATAATTAATTCGACCTAATAAAAAGCTCTAGGCATCAAAATTTGATCTATTTCTGGCTGTACCAAAGTCAGTTTTAATTAAAAAAATTAATTAAACTGGAATCGTTAGGCTTATCAGACACTCCAAATCCAAAAACCAACATAAAGTTAAAAGAATTTCAATCAAAAATAAAAAATAGCACAAATTCATGAACTTGAACTCTTAATTGAAAGCTTTTTAGCTCGGGATTAACTAATAAAAAGAACCCAGTCATGTTAGCATATAAATTAAATTTAGTCGAAAGCGAAAGGAAAAACAAAGAAATTGTTGAAATAAAAACAGAATTTGTAAATAAATTGCAATTAATCTAAAAAGAAACCTGTATAAAGATTATTTTAGGATTTTAGTAGAGGGGGAGAGGGAGAGGGGTGAACTCAGTACAACTGGCACGTGTAAAAAATAAATATTCATTTTATTACATATTAAAAAATTAAATTTGATTTTAAATTGCGATTTTATTGCCAAGTACAGCAAGCATTTAAATTAACTGTATCACATTCATTTTATTACGCTTTATTTTCGACGTCATTTAATTTAGTCAATTTCTAGTTATCCAATATATGCATATTATATATATACATATATATTTTTTTTCGTTGCTGTGATTCCCATTAATTAGCATCGAGTATTTATCGCAGCTTATTTGCTCGAACGGAAGCCGCAGACAATTTAGAATTTCAGTATTTGCCCCATCAATTTACAGTTAGTTAAAGCCGAAATTGTTTACAAATTTAATTTGTATTTATTTTTTGCAATTGTTTATTTGCATACCCTGTAAAAGTTGCTTTCTATGCTGGCTTATTTTGTAATTATTTCAAAAAACTCGTTTACTTTTTTGTGTAATCGCAACTTGAAATCTTTGACCTCTATAAATAATACTCTACTCATGTATCGAAATATATATGCCAACTTGATATATGCTGAAAATTTCAACAGTGCTATGCTGCATTACAGGGTTACTTCAAGTCATGGCTACTTTTGACTAATGGCTGAATTATGTCACTAATTAGACAAGTGTCTAATCTAAATGTTGTGTAATTTTTTAGCCTCAACTGATTTAATGGACAATCTCTTATCGAAGAGTGGCCTTTTTTGCCCAATCATCATTGCCTCAATCATAGTTATAGTCAATAGTTATAGTTAAGAGTCATTAAACGATGATCATGATCATAAACATGATGCGAGTACTAGAGTACTTGTATCTTGTATCTTGTATCTTGTGGCTTTAGAAACAAGTTTTTTTTTTTTACTTCTTTTATTGGCTTAAAATGCCTATGTCATTGTGGGCTGGCAAATGTGTTTACTTAAGACTTGGTTGCTTAAATCACCAGTGTTGATTAACGTCACACTAAAGACAATTCTATTAGAATTTATTTAGTTAAAGCGACAAGTGTTAAGTTTTAAATTTACGTGAAAATTGGCAAATTGTAATGAATTAATAGGGTTTATATATTTACTATATAGAGTTTAGGTAATACCCTATAGCGGGAGTACCTTATCATAAACATTGTGCAGCACTTAAAGTCGCGCATTCATTCCGCAAATATTTAACCAAAACTTAACAACAAGGTCGAACCTTTTAGCAAGAATTAGCGGAGGGGACACAAAAGTACGGCTCGTAGTTAGAGAGGGTCGTGGAGTGGTGTACGGAGGGAGGGTAGAGGGGGAACATATATCTTTATAGACCAGCTTGTTGGACATTTTTATGAGCAGCTTTTTTGTGCGCATAGCCGGAAGTCTGTTAAACAATTAGTTCGACCTACGTACATACGAATGACCTACATAATCTTTTCTTCTTCTTCTTCTTTAGCTTTAAATTTTTCAGTTCTTCAATCGAAAGTAACTCGGCCGCTGTAAACATTCATTCTCGTCCATAATTTATGCATATTTTTATTAAGTTTTTATTATTTTTATACTCCTACATAAATGTAGAAATATTTATAGAAAAAGCTATATATCAAAAGCTTAAGAACTGAAATTGGTTATCAAATTACTTTAACGTGGGCCAGTTACAATAAACTAGTTATGCATTGACAAGTGTTGTAATCAAACAGTTTAAGCTAAACTCAATCTATCTATAACTCAGTTGCTAGCTGACCTAGAGCTATGAAATAGGGTATATTAACTTGTCAATCATTTCTATACAGGGTTGCATAACGATATCACGCTTGGAAAGCCACAAAAAAAAGTAAAGTTTGAGTAAAAAGTCTAGGGAACTAATTTATTGAATATTTTATGATTTAAAAGGTAACAATTATTGACATAAATCAGGCATAGTTGGTAGCTAAGCTAGAAAAGCTTAAAGACATTTCAATATAGGATGAAATAATGAGTGCTTATCAAGTTAATTATATTATTATAATTTTATTAAATATTTTTATACAAAGTTTAACCAGAAAAATTACCTTTTTATTTATATACTTTAAAATTCATTACCTAATAGTTTTGAATTATTTAGAAATAATTTTATGTGGGATTTTTTTAACAAGGTAATGTTATTTTCAAGCATATCAAAATTATAAGACATATTTTAATTGATTATAATTAATAAAATAGAAGTAAATAATAAATTAATTACAATCGAGACATATTTTAATTAAAAGGATTTATATAAATAAATAGACAATATGCTATTATTTTTAAAAGAAAATAAAATAAGCAAAAAATAAATTATATTAAATTTAATAAAATAGAAGTAAATAATAAATTAATTAAAATCTAGCTTGAATTTTAGAATAAATTCAAAATCTAAAAGAATTTTAGACATTAAAATATATTTCAATATTAAAGAAATAATTGCCCAGACTTAAGAAATGCTTGAAATGATTTTAAGCTAATTAATGATTTAATTCTATTTAAAAACTGGCTAAAAGTAGCCAAAAAATCGCAGCTAAATCTAGTAATTCAAGTATTGTTTTATTTATTTATCTTTTTTGTTGTTCTAGCAACAAATCGAAAGTAGCTGGAATCTAAAAGCTAATGTCGAGTCATCGTTATAAGAAATTTAAATTTAAAAATCATGCAAAAATAGAGAAATTTCTGTGCTAATTTTTTTTTTTTCTTTGTTAAATAAAAATACTATATTTATTGCCAAAATAAACGCCGGTATAATTGTAATTTGTTGTCCAAGGGTTTCGGGTTCGAATCACGTCCAAGTCTGAAACTGGAGGTTTACATTTTGGAGGTCTTTGTGACCATTAAGCTTGATGGCGAACGTGGTCACACTGGCATCGAAGAGACACGGCCAAAAATGGTCAAAGAGATGCCATATAACACGACATATATTAGACAATGTACATATGTATTTGTGTGTGTGTGTGTGTACAGACGGAAAGTACCAAACCGTCTTTATCTACTATAATCGAGCAATTGATTTTGATTTTATTTGATACACGCGCAACTTATGCAACAATTCGCGGAGTTGTGTAAAAACAGCATGAAATGGTTAGGGGAAAGGGAGGTAGGTACGGAGTTAGGTAAAGGGAGAGAAAGGGAGAGAGGTGTCTGTCTGTTTGTTTTGTTTAATAACATTAACAGCTACAAATGACAATTGAAATTAAAGTGGAAATTGAAATTGAAATCGAAATTGAACAACGACAAGACAATTGCCTGTGGCAATATTGCGTGGGTGGCGTGAGAAACTCAACGAATCGAAGTCTTTTGTTATTGAACATGAAATTAAACATCATGTAAACGTAGCAGGGAAACTAACTTGTGTTTAAAACATACATTTTAAATAAAAGAAAGGTATTTGCTTAACAACAAAAACAAAAGAAATAAATTAGTTTCAGAAATTATATTTTAAATGGTTTAAATATAAAAATTGTGGTTTCATCTGTCATAAAATTCACAGCTTGCATATTTTTAAAATTTACCAAAAATCTGTTGTTTTTATGGAGCTGTTTTAAATAACATTTAAACAATTTATGCTTTATATTTGGCATACAATATTTGTTCTTACAACATTTGTATTTGCTTTACTTGAAAGACTGTGTGTTAAGTGGATTGAACTCGCAAAAAAAAGGTTTTTTAAAAGCATAACCACTTAATCAAGTTAATAAAATATTTATTTTATACATTACTTTAAGAAATTCGAGCACTCTCAATTAATTTGTTAAGTTTAATCAAATTAAATTTGTTAAAAAAGTCGGAAATATTTGACAATCTATAAATATTATAAAATATTTACAAATCTCTCACTATTTAAAAAAATTCGGATTTATATTACTTATTTCTGATATTAAAAAATTATGCTTTAAATTAAATTAATGCTTTAAAAAATAAATTAAATGAGAATTTTATTGAGATTCTTCTCTTTGTCAAATTAAGAAATTTTGTTTAAGTTGAGTTTGTAAAACTATGCTTTAAATAATTAACAAAAATCAACAATATCTTTTACACTCGTTGAGAAGCAAAATTAAGTTAAGTTTAACACTTCTTATATAATTGTGCTATAAACTCTAACACATAAATCAAGTCAACAAATTGATAATTTCACATTCGTCTTTAAAATCACCACCGCCTTTAGAACTTCTTAAGACTTTTTAACTTTATTTCACTGCTTTCTTACCTCTTTCATCATCCTCGATCTGATCGTCGACATCGATTTGATGTTTCTTTTCGTGCAGCTGATGCAATGTAAAATTGCTGGTGGTGGTGCCGCTGCTGTGATGCAATTCACTCAGATTTCCCACATCGTGTAAGACATCCAACACGGTGGTTGTTTTGCTTGTTGTTTGTCCCGTTGCCACATCATCGGCAAACAGTTTAAGGCTATAATTGACCTTATCCTCGAATATCGAAGCCATATGACTTTCGACAGCATCACTGGCATCAGAGGCTGGCAAAGCCAACAGATTGTCACCCAGATTGCAATTGTCCTTAAGGCTGCAGGTGGGATTAACCACAGCGGCAGCAGCACCACCACCACCGCCAGTGGGTACAGCAGCAGTAGTGTCCCTACAGGACAACAGAAGCAGCACAAGGACTGCTCTAAAGCACAACATTTTGGTAGTGCTTTCTAGCTAACAAATTCCCTTTTTTTTTTTGTAGTCAAGTGCAATTGTGGCTCTCAATTGACACTCATCACACACTTTTAGTGGAACCACAATCACCAAAAAAAAAAATAAAAGTGATTTAAAAAAAAATTCGAACCGCAAAAAATTTAAATTCGTTTTAAAGTAAGAAATTGAAAAATTCTTTAATTCGCACACCGGGACGGGAAAGAAAGAAAGAAAAGAACGGGCGAACAGTCGAGCGGAGCGAGCGAGTGAGAGAGGTAGATTGGGACGGTTGTGAGCGACACAATTCAACGACCGCCAAGACGAAACATTCAACGTCAACTGATTGTCCAAGTGCCGCCAACCATACGAAGACCGTTTAGACGCCGCATTTCGACGGTTTTTTTTTTTCAACGATTTCGACCGTTTCGACGGTTCGTAGTTTCGCAGTTTGGTGGATCGGTGAATTGGTAGCTCGGGGAATCGGTGAATCGGTGGATCGGTGAATATCGCTGTATCGGTGGCTCAGTGGCTCAGTGGCTCAGTGGCTCGGCTGCAGTCTAAACACACAAGTGTGTGCACGTCACAGTGTTGCCGCTGTTAGTGGTTTTGCCACTAGTTTTAATGGTTTCAAATTTAGCCAGTTCTTTTTTTTTTTAGTTTTTGTGTCTTCTTAATACTTTACTGCTCTTACTTTAACTTCGTGTAATGAAAATAAATTAAATTTTTAATGTTATCGCTTCTTAGCGCAATCATTCTCTTTACTAAAAAACTATAAATATATTGTCACTCCACTAATTTGCACTAAAAAGTTAAATATTGCTTAAAGCTCCCGTAGATTAAATGCTAAAAAGACTCTAGCTGATTTAGCTAGTCTTTTGGGTGCTTACAAATCAATTTGGAATTAACTCAACTACACTTAGAGAAAGGCAAACGTTCTAATAGTTAATGTAAATATGTTGTAATTCATTCACTGGAAAATACTTTGTGCAGCAACTTAAAAACTAAAAATATTCTCGGCTTAGCCTTGAATTATTTTTAAAATAAATTTCACGCTAAACTTTAAATTTTTTTCAGTGTATGACTTACACAAAATAGTGTAGAAGTTTTTTAAACAAGTGCTCAATTTTAATAGTAAACTTTTAGCAAATTTAAAGCCATAATCAATACATATTATACACCATTTAAATCTAGCAAAGAAAGTGAAGTTTGTGGTACCAAAAATATAGTTTTTTCTTGCCGTGTAGACTTGAAAAATATTAAATAATATATTAGATTTAACTAGAAACCCATTGCATATTTTTATTTATTTTATTATATTTAAAACTGACGACAAACGACAGCACTGGCTCACATGCTTACAACTGACTGTGCCACTCCCTCTCTCTCTCTCTCCCTCTCTCTCTCTCTCTTAGCCACAATTTGTGTTACAAAACGAAATTCGCAGCGCATTTCAAGCTGCTTTCAGTGCTGCACATCTCGTCAAGAATTTGTGATTGCAGTGAGTTTCGTGTCTGGTTTACGAATCAATTATGACACTTTGAATGTGCTCCAAAGCCATTAAAAATCAAAATAAAATCAAGTCCAATCATTTTGAGCGTATTGACCACACTTTGCTGGCCACAAACGAGACAATTTGTTGGACTGGCAATTTGTACACATAAAGCCCACAGTACCGACAACTCCGATCCTACACATACGATTTATAGAACTATCAATTTTACACAATTATGGGAGTTTTTTTCCCATTTGTTTTGTAATTTAATTTTTGATATGATAAATACAATGAGTATCACGTGGCATAGTAACGATTAAGCTCAAATAAGTCATTCAAACATATTTCACAAGCCACTTTACTTAATACCCGTATTCAAAACATTTCAATTAAGCTCAATAAAATTTAAACGAGATACCCTGTAATCAATTTTGTAAGCTCTCTAGCCAATTTTATGCAGTCATTTTGTTTGCTGGCCTAAAATAATTTTAAATAATAAATAACCTACATTTATTTATAGTTTAGTTTGTTCCAGAAAACTAAATTATTAAAATTATTCAACCACTTTTTATATATTTAAAATTAGCATGTTAAAAGGCTTTGTTTCGAACTATACGTGTTTTTGATCAATAATATTATAATAAATTAAATCAAATGTAGGTCGAGAACAAAACGACAGCATGACGGATCAAAAAAAAAATCAGAACGAAATCAAAACTGGGTTATGGCTAAGTTAATAAAATCAAACCAATCAAAATCATTCAAGCCAATAAGGTAAACAGTCTTAGAATAAGTTAAGTTCTATTCGGTTTGTTTAGTGACTTTTGGTTTTGTCTCAATGGCTGATAAGCGATTTTGCAATTGGCCAAATCGTAGTTCGATCAACTGGCAAAAAGTCTACAAATAATTATAGCCAAGGTATTAGCCAACTCAAGACAACAACTTGTTTTTTTTTTTATGCTTTTCTCGCGAGACAAGCGTCTATAAAAATAATATAACAACAGCAACGACTTTTAAAATCTGAGTTCCATGAGGCCGCACAGTCGCATAGAAGAAAAACAACGTCAACAACAAATAATCGTATTAAGGTGGGTAGGGTGGAACGACGTGTAAATACCCTGTTAATGGTAAGCACATATTTTAGGGGAATCTTTTGATTTGAATGTGAACTGCATTAAAATTTCGCTAAAGTTACATTTAAACTTCTGTTTCTTCTGAAGAATAATTAATATAAAAATAAAAAAGATTTTTGTTTATAAAAAAAATTATCTACTTATATTAAATTCATTGTTTATGGACTGTTTGAAAAGCTCTTCGCCTTTTTTTTTATTTTTAATACTATGAGACTTTCATAAGTCATGTTCTTCATAACAATAGGAAACTTATACTTTTAAACTTTAACTCAATAAATATATACATATATTATTTTGAAGTCAACTTAGTTTTGCGGTAAAATATATGTATATTTATAAAATTAAATACTTGTTAACTCAACTTCAATTGAAGAAACTCTATAAATTTATTTTCAAGAGGCAATTCTTGTAGTAAAATCATGTTTATGCTAAAATATTCAAATCATTGCGTTGTGGCAGAAAATCAGTCGTTACATTTTGAATTGGTTAAATAAAAACAACAATTAACTAGACTAATAATTTAAGTGCTACGTTAAAAGTAAATAAAAATGGAATTAATAAACAAATAAGTGTGTTACTTTGTTTCTTAAAAATGTAGTTTAAATAAAATAAAAAACCAACTTTGGCAAATAAGAAATGAAAAATCAGCGCCACGTGCATATTTTCTTTAAC
This sequence comes from Drosophila acutilabella, assembly GCA_035046005.1. Taxonomy (NCBI): domain Eukaryota; kingdom Metazoa; phylum Arthropoda; class Insecta; order Diptera; family Drosophilidae; genus Drosophila; species Drosophila acutilabella. The sequence goes on from JAWNOK010000020.1 coordinate 5,563,156, forward strand.
TAGCATTTTCACACATTTTACAGCTAATAATACAATTAATACAATTTTAATAGTTAATGTGAAAAAGGGCGCAGAAATGACTAGGCAAAAAAAAAATGAACAATTGCTGTAAAGAAATTCCCTCAGCACTGAAAAAATATTTAATATTTATTTACACTCCAAGTAAAATGTGACAAAGTTGCCCCTCAAGCCAGCATACCCGATGGCCAGCTTAGGGTATGCGTAGGGCGTTAAAAAACTTGCAAGAATCGCTCATTGAGGACCGCTTTTTGCGGGATGACACAGCAGCTGAGCAGCTAAGCAGCTGAGCGGATGATCAGATGAGATGGAGATTAAAACGATGGACAAATTGGGCTCAATGGTCGCACAAAGGTTTAAGTTGAAGTTTATGTGATGAAAAGCAAAGCTTTTCATGCAGCATGTGGCATGTGGCAGACTTGTGCAAATACGCTTCAAGCACAAAACAACAACAAAAACAACAAAAACAATATAAATAAATAGTACTTAAAAAAAAGGCCACAAAATACTGACGCAAGTGCATTGAAAGTGAGCCTGGTTGCCAATATCAAATTACTCAAGAGCCTGCCTACAAGTTTGCAGCTCACTTAGCCATAAAAAAAAACAAAAACAACAACAAAATAACGTGGCCATTAATGCGGCTCAAAGCAACCAAGGGGGCGGCGGAAGGGTAGCGTAAGGGGGAGTGGCATACGCCACAGCTGAAGCCGGCTGTAAGTTGCAAGCTCAGTTCTTGCGACAAGTAAATTGCGAACGGAACCAACTTCGATAGATAACATTCTCTTTCTGGCTCGATTCGACTTGAAACGACTTGAACCGACTTGTCTCGACGCGACTAGACTTGACTTGTCTTGCTCGCTGCTCGGTTTCTTGATGGCAGCAATTAGGCCGACCGGTGGCTAACAAAGAATGTGGCAATGTGGAACTGAAACAGTGGCAACATGAGTGCTGACATTTTTGGCGGTTTTCAAGCTAAATTTTTTATATGTTAGTAAGATTTCGGGGTGTTTAAAACTTAAGTAGAATATTAAGCAAAGCTTTGAAAAGTACACAAAAATTTAATTTTTTTTTTTTTTTTTTTTTTTTTTTTAAATCAAATTTTTAGCTATGTGAGTTTTTAAATATTTAATTTTCTTGAAATTTCATTGCTATATTTTACTTTAGGCATTTAAAAGAAAATTTAAGCATTCGTTAAGTTTATTTATAGATTTTTTTCAATTTTATATAATATTTTATCTTGACTTTTTTGTTTTTAATCTCCCATATATTGCTATATAATTTTTAAAGCTAAGTTTAATAAAATTATACACTATTATGATGGGGTTTTCTAAAAAATTAATGACTTTTACCCACTTATAGCTACAAATCTTAAATATGTGCTATAACTGGCGTCTCTATTATTTTACAGCTGGTAAGAACAAAGTTTAGCGGTTTTTTGTACGCTAGCTTGACAGCACTGGCGAGCACGTTGGCGTCAGCTTGTGTCTTGGGCAAAACTTGAACGAGTTTGGTTCCGCGGAACCGAACCAGCAGCGTCTCATTAACAGCGTTTGTCGTGGTTGCAGTGGTTGCAAATCGCTCAAATGTGGTGCGTTTGTGTTGCTGTTGTTTGAGTTGTTTTGGTTGTTGTTTTCGGCATGTTGCACACACATTTTTCAAGTGGCAAGCAGCAAGCGCAAGCTGCAATAACAGTCAATACGGTTTAATACAGTCACAGTAAGTGCAGTGAATGCAATGTTTTCGGGCTGTGACTTGATTTAGTTGCTTGCACTTTTCATTGGTACCATTTTTTTGTTGTTGCTGTTGTTGTTGCAACGCGGTGTTGCAAGTGTTTGTCGTAGGCAATCGGACTTATTGGCACTTCGTGCGAAATTTTCATTTTCAAGACTGAAATATTGTGTTGGCCCCAAAAGTCAAACAACTCTTCTTCTTTTTTTTTACTTTTTTACTTTTCTTTTTATTTTGTTTTTAAGGAAATGTTTGTTCAATTCTTGTTGGCACAACTTGTACACAAATGTATACACACACACACAGACAACACTTTGCTACAGGTCATGTCGTTAAGTGGCCAAAAGGTAACCAAAAAAAGCCAAATAAATCTTGTTGATAGGCTCAAAACATTTACTTTCTGTTTGAAGATTTGTGGCTAAGCAAATTAAGTATTAGTTTATTATTTTTATTAAATAAATATCTAAGTAAATTACTAAATGACTGCGTATTAAAAAAAATTTTAATGTTTTTAAAAATTAAATTTTATTTACCCAAAAATAAATTTTTTTGGTTTGAGGCCGAGCACATTTCCGTTTTGATTTTCTAGTTGCGCAGCATTTGATTTATTTGCCCCACTGTGCACGTTATTATGTCGTCGGTATTTTTGGTCAAAAGGCATAAACCTGTTAACTGAAAACTATGCAAATGCAGAGCCCTTTTCTTTGTCAGTCAACAGTCATAACAAAATACAACAAAAAACAGCGCATGCAAATGCAAATATTTAAATGCATTCAATGGACTGAAAAGGGGCCGAATAGCAGGCGGAGGGGGTGTTGGGGTGTGGAGTGGGCTGTGCCAGACCTAAAAACCGACTAAATAGATTAACAACATTTAGCCATGCTTCGTGTTTTAAACGAGTCATAAAATCGTCAACTGAAATTCAAAGAAAACTCACCAAAAGTGACAAAAGTTTACAGGAAAAAAAATAAAACTTTTTGGTACCATAAAAATACAGCAAGTAAACCCCAAAAGCTATCAAAACTTTCCAGTAAAATTAAAAAAAATATTACATGTTATTTGCACAAATTAAGAGAGATATAAATAAGTGCGACAGGCTTGTGCTTGTTTGGTTTTGTCAAAATTTGACATGCAATCAAAATTTAACTTGTTCTTAGCATTTTGTACCATACACAATGTTCGATTCACACCCAAAAATGAAGTTGGGTTCGTTAAGTTTATTGCCAAAGCCGAAAACGAAGTGCATTCAAGAGATGAACAGAACTTTCGCAACGCTCAGACAAAGCGTTCAAAAACATCGTGGGAAACTGCAATCGTTGGAGCTTTAAAGAGGCTTAAGGGGGGAGGAGGCGGTGCTGTGGTAATAATGGGTTAGTAATGCCCACCCATGTCTAGCATTTGGCTGGCCTGAGTCGATTGCCTCCATGTCAAGTTGCTCGCCTAAGTCTTTTGTTTTTTTGGCACATGAAAACGAAAGTCGCTGACCCTTTTCCCCAACCACCCCACCACCAATCGACATGATTTTATTGGCAGCTATTTGTTATGGGATTAATGTATTTCTATATAATTTTTTGGGGTTTTTAGACCCTGTACTTAAAATTTTTTGGCAGGGTGTGCTAAGTTTGTGGCAAAAAAAAATTAAAAACAAAACGGGGAAAGAAAATTAAAAGCAATACAAACTTTATCGTAGAAAGTGACTTATTTTGCTGATATGTGCTGACTACAAAATAAGTACAGGGACTGGCACAGTCGAGCCACAGGCCCTCACGGCATTCCTACTGCATTTTTGGGTCGCTTTCGTTTTGTTTGCTTTGGTTGGGTTTGCAGCGACCTTGGCAATTGTAACCCATATTCGACAATCGTTGCAACGATTCGTATCTGGAATTTTAAACAGTTTTGAATTGTTGGATTCATGTTAGTGTCGTCTTGGTTTTTTGATTCCAAGCTTTTATTTCTCTTTTTTTTTTTTGACTGTGACCAAATTGATAATACATCCATCGTGCATTGTGGGCGGTGAGAGGCGCTGACGGGGGGCTTGTGGGATGAAGGGCGAGTGTCGTTTGTTTGCCAAGCCAAGCAGCTTCAACACCACGAAGGGCAATAAAGCAGACGTGGATTCAATCAAAAAAAAAAAACACCACTAAAAATTAAATAAGTTGAGATCTGGTTTAAGCTCCAGACTTTAGTTTCAAGTCTGAGTTAGGCATTGTTTTTAATTGGCTCTTTGTCTAATTAACAACTCAAAGTCGCCACTAATTTAAATTGCGCCTTCAATTACCTCAAAAAAAAAAAAATAAAGAGCTAAGAAACGCAGACAAATTAAAATACAAATATTAAAATTTGGAATTTTAATTTTCAAAGACATTTAGAAATTTTTGAATTTAATTTGACTAACAACAATTTTGTTTTAAAATTTACACAAGATTTTGCAGAAAGTATATGGAGTATTTGTTTGTCATAAATATATTAAAAATATAAAAATTAATATATAGTTTTAAATTTACATTTTTTTTCTACATATTTTATTAAGTAAAAATAATGTTTTCTTATTTAAAAACTTAGCGGAAGTTTAATTAAAAAATTTGAATAGAAATGGCCTGTAATGAAGTACATAGACTATTGTTATAATAAATAAAATAAATAAAAAATAAAAGAAAAATATTTTTAGATTTAAATATTAATTTTAAAATTTATAAACAATTTATCAATTTTTTTTTAAATATATTGATTAATTTACAAGTGTTTTTTCAGTGTACTTTTTATATTTACTTGACATTTTTATATGTCTTGTATTAAAGAAGCTAAATATGAACTCCCTATATTATTTTAACTGCCAAGAAAATTATTAAAAAATTTACTTTTAACATTTTAATAAAGTGTACTTAATTACTGCCTTAGTTACATATTTCTCGCTTAATTAATTGTGCAATTAATTTGGAAATACCCACAGTTCTAAGGCGAAATAAACAATTAATTTCAGATCACTCTTGTTTTAAACAGAAACCATTTATTTACTGTCTGTGCAGGCAAGACTAAGTATGTACATCATTTGAGACTTTTTATTTAATATAACACCAAGTTATCAGATTTGAAATTCCCTCTAATTGAAATGTTTTTTGCGATGATTTTAAGAGTGTTAAGTGAATGGTCAGTCAACAAGACTTTGGTCATTTTTTCTGCTGTCTGTTTTCTGTTTGTTTTTATTTATTTCAGTTTTTTTTTTTTTTTTTTGGGTTTTGATGGTGTCATGCCAGCGGCAAACGTACGGTCAGTTAGTCATGCTGTCAGTCGCTCAATCGGGCAATCTTTAATGTCAATGGCATCACAGACGGACAACGCCCAGTTCTATAAACATAAAACTCTCCCTCTTTGTACAATAGCTGTAAAAGTCATTAATTTTTGGGATGCCACAGCTCTTTTTATGCTCTTTCTCTTTCTTCATGTCTTTCTCTTTATTTTTCTCTTCTTTTTTCATATTTACTTTAAAATATTTAACCATCAGCTACTATTTATAACTCAATCACTTTTTTGGCACACTAAAATAACTTCTTTATTGCAGTGTTATTAATTTTGCAAAAAAATAAAAATTTGTACAGGGTATACAATTTTTTTAAATTTTTGATTAATTACTTAATTGTTTGCTTAATTTTATTAAATTAATTTCAGTTGGAGTAGAGTATACTTAGACTTGCTAAGTTGTTTCAAAAATCTACTTTAAAAAGTTCTAACTTAAGCACTTTATTTAATTTGCCTACTTTCTAGGGTATCTTTTGGTCACGCTCAACTTTAATTTGAAGTCTTAGAAAGAGTTTGTCTAAAAAGAAGTGAAACCTGTTCAATTAACAGCACTGTCACCTTTTTTGCCCACCGTTGTCAACTGTACACTTAGTATTCCTAGCTGATGTTCCTGCTCCGCTGATTCTTCTTCTACTACTTTTTGTTGTGTTTATAATTGAAGTCAGTTGAAGAACAAGGAAGAGAAGATTTTAAACAAGTCAAGAATACAGAAAAAATAGCCCGAAAGCAATAAATTCTTAAATTATGCTTGTAGAATCTTTACTTAAAAAGCCAACAATAAAACAAAAACAATTTGAATACTATTAAAGCGATTTATGAGCGCGTATTTCACGCCGCTTACACACACAAACAGGTGTAGCGTGTGTTTGTGTGTGTGTGTGTTTGCTAAAACCTCAGACTGGAGACTACATACTACGCTGTACTAAACCTCGTCTACACTTTAAGTTCCCCTGCCCTGCCCTGCCCTGCTCAAGTTCAAGGTATTGTCATTAAAATTAAACAAAGATTTATGTTTACAACTCGCAGAAGCTAACAAATAACTCAAAAAGTAAATAAAGAAAAATTATAAAAAAAATATGCACAAAAGTTATGAACAAATAACAAATATTTTAAGTAGTTTTAGCTGCCCTGTAATCAAAAATAGTTTTTAAATTTAACATTGGAGACTAGCAAATAAAATGCTAAAAAATGATTCAATATTTTTAGTTAGCTACCCAAAAAGTAATAGAAATTTTAAGCTAAGAAATTATATATTTTTTACTAATTCCATTTAGCCAATTTCGCGTTAAGTTAAGGACTTAAAAGCAACTACATATTTTTAATTGATTTTAAAACACGTGCTTAACTTAAGTTTTAGCCTTGAATTGCTTAACACAAGTAACGCTAAGTTCGGCACCCTCCAGAAACTACTGTTTAATTTTATTTTTCTTTTCTTGGCCATACTTGTTTAGACCACTTTCCGGCCAATAAGGAACTAACCTTTACACAGTTCGTTAAACTTTAAAGGCTCTAGAATATTGAAGTTTTTTGAAAAACAAATTGCAAATAGTTTTTGAAAAAATTTAATTAGTCATAATGATGATTTGGTAAATTATTAGCTTGCGGGCTTAAATATGTTTTAATCGATTGTTTATTTTTGTATCTGTTTTTGTTTATTTGTTATTTGAAAGTTGTTCAGCTGCCGACAAGTTTTATGAGCCACAAATCAATTCGAATTGGCTTTTTAGCGATTGATTCGCGTGTTTAATACCATAATTTGCATAATTTATTTTTTAAAGATCATCAGTGAACTGATTTTAAACTCTGGAAATACTTAAGTGACAGCCAAAGGGATTTCTTAGTATTCAAATATTTTGTAGCTATGCCTACAATCACATGTCTTCTAAAACTATTTGCACGGAACTATGCAAATCAGTGAGGCGCGTCTGAGTCAATAGATCACTCAATTCCAAAGGTTGAACAAAGTTTTTTAGACTCTGTAGACGAAATATCTTCACTGAGTCACCGTAAATAGATGCGGATAAAGTAATCGCAATGGAGCTTGACGTTAAACTGCCCATCCTACCAAAAAAATTGTGCAAACTCATGTATACTTGACTTTACAATCGGTTTATTGACATAGCTTAACTGATATTTGGTCAAGTCTTAACGGAAGTCCATAACATTGTCCAACATTGTCGAGTCGTTAAATATTTACTCAATTTATTTGTCTAGCTCGCAATTGAAGCTTCAAAGGTGGAAACAACTTTTACAAAACTTGTACAGCAAACGAAGGGGGGAGCAAAGAATTTAAGAGGGGACTAACATTCTTAGAAAAAAAAATTTAAGAAAAGAATTTTAAAAGTAGAATGAAATGAAAAGAAACAAAAATATATATAAATATATTATACAAAAAACCATTTGAGGATTTGTCGATACAATGAAAGCCTAGAGTTTTGTCAGATAAAATAAAAAGAAGAAAATAAAAAACGAAATTAAAAAAAATTTTATTAGTATTTAAATACAGAAAAATATTTTCCTGCTATGGGAAAAAACAAAAAGCGAGGAATATTTAAGAAAATAATTTTGAAAGGAGATAGAAAAATTGTTACAAAAAATTATATACAAATATATTATACAAAATCCATTTAGGATTTTTTTAGTCCATTAAATACTAAGATAATTTTCATAAATATTTATGAATTTAGAAACAATTTCTAAAGTCAAATAAACTCATCAAACAATTCAAAGAAAAAGTTTAACTATGTCTACTATAAAGTATAGGAATCTACACGCCTACCAACTGTAGGAAATACTTTTACTATAACTTTTAATTTATGTACAACTTTTCTAGTACCTTAATCCATACAAAGCCCACAATTCACCAGATTTATTAATGTCATTTCAGACTATATATGCTTGAGCACACAATAGGGAAGATTTGTAGTAGATTAGCTATTATAATGATAATTTTGGTACACTCAATTATATTTTCCAGACACGATTAAATATGATAATATCAACAGGGAAATTCCGAAATTCATTTCTAAAGCCAATTTGGCTGTACAAAATTCCCATAACTCGTTAAATTGACTAAAATTTATTTATTTATATATTTACTAGTAGCTAATGGGTCTTCGACTGATAAAGACAATACTAGTTAAGTAGATAATACAGATTGAATGCAGTCTTTAAATGCATCATTTCAATTTACATATTCAATTTGTCCAAAAACTGTGAAGCTGTGGAAAAACTGGTTGCCCAAAAATGTAAAAACAGACAGAGTGACTAGTGCAGGAAGTGCTTGACTGCAATAGACCCTGTACCTGCTTGTTGCAGGCTAAATAGTAGGAAGTTGAGCCTCATTAAAAATAAAGTTGTGATTTTTTTTATACAAATTTGATGCACCCTTTAAACTTTTTGAGTACAGGGTCTTATAAAAGACTCTGCATGCTTTGCTTCTTGTAGGCGTCCATTGATTGTTGGGTCTTCAGAGTTTGACCTAAGCTCTAGGCTGCATTAATCTGCTGTCAATGCGTTCAAATTACAACCGTCATCATATTGATAGGCCCCACTGTGTGGGGTTGGGGTAAGGAGCGGGGCGGGGCGACTGAACTGAACTGCATTTGTGGAGCTCGCGTTGTTCAGCGTTTTTTTGGTATGCCAAGGTCAAGAGCGGATGCGATGCGATGCGATGCGACTCGATGTGTTTTGTTTTGTTGTGATGCATTCACATTGAAATTTCAATTTTTTGTACCGCTGTCGTAGGGGATTACGATTGGTAGGGGTAGGGGGTAAGGGGGGCAGGGCTGCTGTCTCAGCACTACATAATATTTTTGCCAAAAGCAACCTACTTAGCAGAAACTTAAATATTAAACTATAATTTAAAAAATGTTAACTAAAAAGTAAACTACTATATAAAATAAGCAAGTGCTGTTCTAAGCAAATTCATGCGAGTCTTTGGGCTAAACGGTAAAATAAATATAAAACAAATACAAAACAATAGCCATAAATATGCTAAATACCTGTTACGACCTTGTGCACCTGTCTACCTTAAATAAAAACAGAATTTGTCCAACTGAACCCACTGATCTTAGCTTCTAATAGCTAATTAATTTAGCTATGCAAGTAAATCATTTTTTATAATTACACGCAAAGGTTTCAAAAGTAACAAAAATATTAGAAATTTTTTAACATGTTTTCAAAACATTTCCAAAAATTTAATAGCCTAATTAAGTGTTAACAAGTACTTGAATTTTGTATATTAAAATAATTGTTTTCTATACAAAAATACCAATTTATTAAACTACTTTATAGGGTAGCTGTAAGTCTTGTTATTTATCTTAGCACACACTTGACCAGCGGCCATAAATAAACGCATGTCAAGTGCAAAAATCGTTACCATTAATTCCAAAATAAAAAAATAAAAATAGCTAACAAAAAACACAACAAATTTAGCCGATTGTTGTGAACTGGAAAAGGCGACACGTCGCCAAACAGCGAACACGTTCAAGTGCGTAATATTCCCGAGACCGAGACAAAGACAGTGACACGAGCATTGAGCTGTGACTGGACATTGGGCAATCTGCCCAAGACGCCCAAAATCATGTGCGTGGACTGAGCCCACACGCACAGAAGACACATGGACACAAGTAGTGCCAAATGAAGCGCCTTCAAAACGGGCCTGATGACCTTGACATAAACAATGTCTGAACCATTGCAAATGCGCAGAATGACAATTAAAACTAAACTTAAATTTATTAAATTTAAATTATAAACCAATTTTAACGCTTCTTTTTAGAATGCTTGTATTTGGCTTTAAGCTTATAAATTTATTCCCACAACTTTTGATTCTTCTTTGCCAAAAAGGAATTTTGTTTTTTGCATGCTGTGCCATTAAATTTAATTGCTGCTGCAAGTCTTACCTAATTCGTAAAGTTCATAAGTTAAATAAAACATTTGTTGAAAGTAAAGCAGCTTATAAGACCTGTATTTAAAAGCTTTACTGGGGTCTATTGAGTTTGTAGCAAAAGAGAAATGTATCTAAGAGGCAGAAGACGGTTTGCAAATCTGTCAACTACAAATAAACTTTTTTGCAGTGTTGCCATTTTAGTTATTTTGTTGCAAATCAAGTGTATAATTTAATTCAAATGCTAAACAATATTGTGAAACGCTATTAGCCATAAATATAACTACTTCATAAAATGATTTTCCATTTTGGGTACCGAACAATAATAATGATGTTTCAGATTTGTTTGCAACTTTGATTTGGCATAATTAGCGTTTCGATATTGGGTATCTATAATACATTTTTTTTAGTGTACTTCTACTGGCCACTTTCTGCTTAATAAAAGCAACTAAAAGTATTTCTTTGGTGCTGAAAGGGAATCTGCTGTAATCCAACATAACTATTTATAAATCTGACTTGTGTCTCTTTTAATTGTAAATCAGGTTTATGAACCAGTCTTTTATCTACGCAGTTTTTGCACAGAAGAACTTCTTCCCAAGGTTGTTATAGAAACCTTAAAATGACCCTAACTTGACCTTAGACCGGTTTTGGGACTTAATCTGTATGTTAATTGCCAGCATATTTGATTAAATGTAGGTTTTACTGGAGTTACAGGGCTTCATTTATGTGTTGTCAAATTTTCTCTCGTGGAATTTGTACTTCTTTATCTTAGATTTTCAATCTATTTTTGAAGCAGGCAAATAAAATATGCATAATTAGACCCTGTATTTTGATCAGCTTCAAAAGTTTAGTCAAAAGTCATTTATGACTTTATATTTTGAATTTTTAAGGAAATGCACAGAGTTGGGTTTAAATATCTTCAATTAGAGAGATAAGCACAGGTATACATGTAATAATTCATTTTAAATAAAAATAAATGCACTTTATAGTTCTACACTCTGCTTAATCTAATAAATTTATGTTGATTTAACATTTTCTTTAAAATCAAGTTCAATAAATATTAAGCGCAGCCTGAAAGTATGCAACGTCTTTTGCAAGTTTCTGTCTAAGCGTTTCAAAAACCATTGCATACTTTCGGGGTACAGCAATTTAACAACGATGCTTATCTTGTATTTAGAATGCTATTATGAACTCAAGTGTAGTATTTGTTTTGATTCATTAATCGGCTTTTATTTGTTTACTTTTGTGGGAGCATTTAAGCAACCAGCAGAAATAATTATTCTAGGTGAACTTGTAGCTAATATAGCTCATTAAATTAAGTGTAGTGTGAATAGATTAGAATTTTTGTTTCGATTTCGAACTGGTTTTATACATTTTTATTTATTTTTAGATTTGTTTTGATTTTGTTTGCTAATATTATCTGATAAAAGAAGGTGAAGGTTTGATTAACATTTTTGGGAATTAGATTGACGAAACTAAGAGGTAAACAAATATTAGAGAGGAAATAAGGAAAGGTATATAAATACGTCAGAAAAACTGGATACTTAAACAGTTATGACTCTTAACTGTAGGACTGTTCAAACTGTTCAAGCCCCCTAGTGAAATGGGCATGTGGCATTTTATTACGTATAGCCGCACTTTGGACTATATTAAAAATAGCAAATAAATTTTAAAAAATTCCGCTCTTGAAAAAAAAAACAAGTTAATTAACGTCGCAAAAGAACCATATATGTAGTTCTAGTCGTAGTTTGTACACTCTAACATAAAATTATATAGATTTGACGTATTTAGTATATAGTCATATGATCCGATGTGTTGTGCACACCAAATATTGTGCACAACCTCCATATCGTTGACAGTGATAATGTTTTTTTTTTTTTTTTGATTTTTATATGTGGGTCAGGTCCGACTTTGATATGGCACTTGTTGTTGTTGTTAATTTTTTACAATTTGCAATAATAGAGAGGGAGGCAAACAGTGAGCAAAAGAGGGGTAGAGCAAGAGAGAGAGAAAGAGAACAGAGAACACCCCGTTGCCATTTGAGATAGTTGGAAGTGCAAATTGCTCTCGACAGGTTGTAAATGCATTTTGTTTCAGTTACCTTACACTGCAAAGCGAGCATAACCGATAGCTCAGGTAGCTTGAGGTTTTTTGTAGAGTTTGTTTATGTAATTAAAATAATTTCTCATCGAAGTCATTGAACTTTCAGAATTTTAAGGTGCAATTATAAGTTACATTTCTCTTTGTAATTATATAAAATAATTTAAAAATTAAAATCTGTGATTATATTATTAAAGAGAATGAAATAAATAAGTTCAAGAAATTTTTCTCTTAAAAAAAAGTGTTCAAAATTACAATAAAATTATAGAAATGCGTTAATCGGTCATAAAAATAAAATAACCTTAACTTTATATGCATTTTCAACTGAGCTTATTTAGACAAATATACTGTAAAAAATTCAAAATTTAATACTTTAAATGAATTATATAAAACTTATTTAGTCTATAATTTTAAAAAGCCTTTTATTGCATAATTAAAGTGATTTTTTTTGGTAAAAACAAATGAAATAGCTTTACATTATCGTAATCATAATTGTGGGGATTATTTTTGATATTGTTTTGGTCAGATTAAATGTTTATACTGCTCCAAGTACAAAAACTACTTTCGTAGAGCATTCGCAGCGAGTTCATAGCTTCAGTTTGACGTCAGTAAAACTGCTCAATCAGAGCCAAGACGTTACTATATTTTTGCCGCTTAAAGCAATGATTTAGTCGAGTTTTACATCTAGAACTGAACGGTTGATTGACTCGCATTGTGCACTAAACTAATAACTAAAAAAATCAAGACTGAACACACACACAAAGACACACACTCACAGACACACATACACACACACTCACACACCCATGCACATACACCCAATTTGACCTTGATAGCGACAACTAAATCAAGTTGATCAAGATGAACACACTGACATTGATTGCATTTGCCTTGTGTGCCATTTTTTTACGTTACTTGCCACACATTTTGCACTTCTTGCAACTGCAACGTTTTAGCAAAACTTTACCAGGTCCAAGTGTGGGAGAATTGATTGCCAATGTCAAAAAGGGCGGTAAGTGCAGTAAAAAACTAGTTAAATATTCTGAAAGCGTAGTGTCTATATGCTAAGCACGGCTGTTTGAATGTTTAAAGCTAGAAAAATATGACTTAAGTAAACAAAAGTGCATTTCTATAGCTAAATAAATAAATTTATATTATTTAAGTTGCTCGCGGTTTTATATACTAAATTTAAACTATTTTTTTAACGGTTATTATGGAGTTTCGAAATCCAGAGGTACTTGAAATAGTACAGAAAGGGTTGGAATAGCTATTTATCCATATCTGCAGATTAGGTTCATTGCACTTGTTTATAATTTAAAAGGAATTTTTACTACCGCATTTTGCTAAAACACCAAAGTCTGCAATAAAATAGCTGGAAACCAGCCAGAACTCATTAAAATCTTTCACACAGTCAGCAAAAAAGAGTTGAAGACTGCAGTTTAATTTAACTGCTAATTAAAAGCAATTTCCTAGTACTTAAAGTGCTTGAATTTATACTTTTTTTAGAAGTAATCTAATTTTTTAAGTATCAAATTTTAGCACTGAACTGCATTAAATTTATAATTTTTGGTAAAAACCCATCGTAACAGGAATCAAAACATAAGGAGTAACCCTCTGTTTAACTCAATTTGTACTGCATATTAATTAACTTTTGTCTTTCTGCAGAAATACTCAATTGGCTGAAGGAGCTGCGTTTGCGACACGGTCCCGTTTTTCGCATTTGGTTCGGCAAGGATCTCATGGTGTTCTTCACATCACCCGATGATATTAAACAGCTTTTGGGCAACAATGCGCTGCTGCACAAGTCGCGTAACTATGAGCTGTTGCAACCCTGGTTGGGCAGAGGGTTGCTCACAAATGGCGGCGAGTCGTGGCATCGTCGCCGTAAGCTACTCACACCGGGATTCCATTTTCGCATACTCGGCGAATTTAAGGAACCAATGGAGGAGAATTGCCGCATTTTGGTCAGTAGACTAAAGGAGCATGCAGATGGCAAACCCTTCGATATTTATCCCTACATCACACTTTTCGCTCTGGACGCCATTTGTGAGACTGCCATGGGCATTAAGAAGCACGCCCAAATGCAGAGCGACTCGGAGTATGTGCGTGCGGTGCAAGAGTAAGTAACATGGTGTTCTTTGAGTCTAGTCATGGGAAAATCAACACATTCCATGTCTTTTTCCCTACAGAATTTGCCGAATTCTGCACAAGCAGAGCTTCTCATTCTGGCAGCGTTTCAATCTGCTCTTTAATCTCTCCTCCGCGGGACGAGCACGTTACGATGCCTTACGAGTGCTGCACGAGGAGACGTATCGTGTGATCAACATGCGACGCGAGCAGTTGAAGGCAACGCAAGCGGAGCAGAAAGCAACGCAGCAGGAGCGACAGGATGACGATGTGGGAGGAAAGCGACGATTGGCCTTCCTCGACATGTTGTTGCTCGCACAGATGGAGGGGGAGTCCGATTTGACTGATGTGGATATACGCGAGGAGGTGGATACGTTTATGTTCGAGGGTCATGATACGACCAGTTCGGCCATAGCATTTACCATCAGTTTGTTGTCCAAGCACGCTGAGGTTCAGCAACGTGTCTACGAGGAGGCTCTCGAACTGGAGGGCAGGGAAAAGGAACCAATGCCCTACTTGGAGGCCGTCATTAAGGAAACCCTACGTCTTTATCCCTCGGTGCCGTTCTTCTCCCGCAAAGTATTAGAGGATTTGACGGTGGGCAAGCTGACAGTACCCAAAGGTGCCTCAATCAGTTGCCTCATCTATATGCTACATCGGGATCCTGATAGTTTTCCTGATCCCGAACGCTTTGATCCCGATCGTTTCTATCTCAATGAAAAGCAATTGCATCCATTTGCTTTTGCCGCTTTCAGTGCTGGTCCTAGGAATTGCATAGGTAATTTTGGTAAATGCGGAGTTACTTTATGGAAATTAATCTCTTTTCTTTATCTTATAGGTCAAAAGTTTGCCATGCTGGAGCTGAAGAGTTCGCTGTCCATGTTGTTGCGTCACTATCAGTTTTTGCCTGTGGAGGATCATAAGCCCAATCCGCTCGCTGAACTGGTCATGAAGAGCGGCAATGGTGTCAAGGTCTGCATACGACCTCGCACCACAGTCAGCTAGGAGTCCTGTTCTCATTGCCCAAAACCCTTTCCCAGCATCTTGAATCTTGAATGAACCAGATACCGTCTAATCTTAGATTTAACACCATTCACTTTATTTTAGTTTGTGACTATTTTTATGAATTTTTTTTGTACTTTAGGTAAAGAAATTAATAAAAAACATAACAAAAATTTGTGATTGTCTTGAGTCTTTAAAAAGTTTTGTAAAAAACTCAATATATTCTTAGAAGAATCAGCAGATTGATTCCAGATTAAAAAAATTATTTTTTAAAATATTTTTTAAGCTCTTTTCATATTTCTTATCTTCAGTATCATTTCGATAAGAAATATGAAAAGAGCTTATAAAATTTTTAAAAAATATTTTTGTATTAACCTCTGTTTATTTATAAACTTTTTTAAGCCAACTTCAGGATTCCCTTGATATCTAAACTTATTCCATTCTTATCTAAAATTATGACATTAAAACAGAGTTAAACTTTCAAGAGTAAGAGTAATAAGTAAACTATCCACCAAAAGCTATGTGTTTTTAATAGGTTTAGTATAAGCTTTAAAAACATAGTTATACTTAAATACCATCTTAAAATTGCTGATTTTAACTGAAATAGAAATATATAAATAGCTGAAATATTTGATTAAACTGCAATTGCCTTAAAATAAAATCTTTCAGAAATAAATTTATCTCGAAGTAATTGCTGAAAAGTTCAAAATATACAGTAAAGTACGTAAAAATTAAATCGTAAATTCCTTTAATCCCTGAGAAAAGTGGAACAGCTTTATCTCTAGCATTACGTGCATAGAAATGACTTGCATAGTTTTCGAGTGGACTCTGAGCTTCAGGAAACTAAGCATTCAATACATACAAATAATTATATACATTATGCACAATGATGACTGCGTTTGAGTGTATTTAAAATCAAGTTTCTGCTTATCTTTCTCTCACTTTAAGCAGGGTCAATGTAAATTCACTTAGAATGACGTTGTTTGCTATCAGAATTCTATTGAGTGCTATATTTAAATGTTAATGCAAATTTTTAGGAACATATTAAGAATAAACTAGTTTTCGAGGCGATTTTTTAGTAAACAAAATGCTTAATTATTTTGTTTGCATACACTATACAAAATTTTTGTGGAACGAACATAAAAAACAAAAAGTTTAAATGGTTTTAAGAAATTAATTTTGAGTTATAAAAATTTATGAACTATTTATTTCAAAGAAAAAATTCAGACACAATAAAAAATGTCATATCAGCTCAGATTTTTTTTTTTTTGAAGTGTAAGAAGTTTTGGGTTCAAAAACATTAAACAAATTTAAAAATCTATTTCACCAGAACTCAAAAAAAAGTCGTAGTTTTTGGCTCATCGCTTTCCTGTTTACGTTCTAGTCAAAACTACTACGAATTCTAATCTTTATCAATGCTAATTGAGGGTATTATAAAAGTCCACCCAGTAAGATAACAACTTTCAGTACTTGTAGTGTTATCAGTAACCTTGCGTGGGGCGTTGAGGGGGGCGAGACACTTCAGATTTATGTCAAATTATAACCTTGGCCTTATCAGATGTTCCCAGCTATTAAATTAGGCTGAAAAACAGCTGATGATTAACAAAAAAATAACAAAAACTATTTATAGTATTTATAAGTATTTTTGTTTGTTTATTTCACGCACTTTTGAACTATGGAAAATACAATTTAGACCGTAATCGTGTAGGTTTATGTATATATGTATATCGTATATATATATATATATGTATATATATATATATTCATATTGTAGATAGCATAATATTGTTCTCTTGAGTTAACATCTAAAGCCAACAACTGTGTCTGTTTAAACAACAAAAATATATATATTATATTTATAATTTATTATGATTGGAGTTATGTATGATTAGGTATAGATAAAGATATAGATACTTAGGCCGATCTCTGTTACATACATACATATTGCTCTGCCAACTAACTTTAACTATTTGTTGCTTGTTATATTATTATTTACTTCTGTTATTTGTGTTCCCTGACAATTCCTTATGCTATTCCAACTGGTATTTTTATTAGTATTTTTTTTTTATTATTATTTATAGACTTTCTTTAACAACTAGTTAAATTCCTTTACAATAAGTTTTGTTAAATAGTTTGTGAACAGTTTTTTTTTTTTTTTGGTATGTTACATTTCCCTATCTAGATTGCCTTCAATTTTCTTTTGGTATTTTTCTTGTGCCCATTTCGAGTGCCTATATATACACAGAAATATATATATAGGTACGGTATATCATACCCCATTCCCTCTTCTAGCTAGTATAAGCATATAAGGTTGACTAATGATATGATGCGGCTAAATATCGTATTTTTATATATATATATATATTATATATCTGGTATATAGTAAGTATGTATACATATGTATATTTACTTAACGAGAGTCGTCATAGAGTCGACACGACTCTCGTATACCCTTGCAGCACAACAATTAAATGTATTTCTCTTTTTATAGCTTTAAAGTTTTACACATTTATCTTAATAATCGTAAATAACAGATTAAAGACAGACTTAATCGTAGAAAAATAAGCGTTAGTAGGAACAAGCAATGAGGGCTTAAAAGCTTTTGGTTAACTTAAACAAGAAAGCTACTTTGAGAGCTAGCTTTAATAGGGCTTTCAAACTGAAGTTTTCTGGGAGAACATTGCATAAAGCGGACCATAATTATTAAGCTCATTTTTCATAAAGCTTTTACTGTCCAATATGTTTTAGTTAATGCTATTATATCAGAGCTTAAAAGTATTTAACGATCGAACATTTTGCTGCTTTAGGAACAGTCGTATTATCCTACTTAAATTTGAAAGCTCCAAAGTTTGCAGAGCTTTCTACATTCTGTTTGCTTTCCAAGCTTTCTTTCAGGAACCAGCCCAAGTTTGAAGAAAGCTTTGCGGGTGCTACAGAAACGCATTTGGTTTCTGTACCTACAAAATTAAATCTACAAAAAAGCTTTCATTTTATCGGACGATCGTTTTCAATAGTAAAGCTTTGTTGCTGTTGAACTTTAACACGCAACTTATTAAGAAAGCTTTCGTTAGCCTTAAACGAACTACCGCAACAAAGAAGCGTTAGCTTAAGCGGGTGATCGTAGGCAAAGCTTTCAATATGTTAAGCTTTCAACTGCAAATACAACAAATATGCTAACAGCTGCTCCGAAAGCTCAATGTTAAACAGCTGTTACACAAAATCTAGCAACGTAGCTGTCTAAAGAGCTTTTACCGAGCCTGTTTCTGTTAAACTCCTCTGCAAGGATATGAAAACTTCGGTTCAACCGAAGTCACAAAAATGTTTCTCTTAGTTTCGTGACGTTCAGAGCCAGGGAATGCAAATGGTGCGACAAACGTCGCGACGATGTGGATGGGGATGTGGCTCCTCGCCATTGGGACCACCACCACCGCCACCATCAGCAGCACCGACACCGGCACCGATACCGGTACCAGCACCGCCAGCTGTACCAGCAGTAGCAGCAGCAACACCACCGCTAAACTTAAAAAATGAACTCCTTCGTCAGTGCTTGCGATTTGCCTGAGGCGATGCGCCTGCAACGCTACCAGGGCTGGCAACGGGGCCGATGCTGCCCTCAGGCATCGATTGCAAAGCAGCGGCGACGCTACCATAACTGGCTCGCTGCTGCATATGCAATTGTTGTTGTTGTTGATGTTGATGTTGATGCTGTTGCGGTAGGTGTTGTGTTGCTTGATGTGACGATTGCTGTGCATGTGTCAGGGTTGAGGCACGCGCCAAACGTTTGGGTATGACAAATGGCGGTGGCGCTTGTGGCATGTATTGCGGTGGCGTTGAATTTGCCGATGCTTGACGCACAAACGATCGTGAGGTCGGTTGCACCTGCACAGAACCGCTGCGTGCAATGGCACCGGTGCGTGGTGGTATCGCCGGTGGTGGACCCGGCGGTGGTGCAACACGTTGCTTTGGCGGTGGTGAACTGATGCTCGATAAACTCTCCGTCGATGGCTGTGACGGTACACGCGGTGGCAACTGCGGCAATTGACCGCTTGTGGTTGTAACCGAAACGGTTGCTGACGGTGTGGGCGTAGCACACGTTATGGGCGTAACCGTTGTGGGTAACTTTGCCTGGGGTTGCACTGTGGACATGGTAATCGTTGGTTTTTGCATGGGCACCGTATGACGTATGGTTATGCTGGTGGCGCTACTAGTGGGGCCCACTGTTGTTGCAACTGGTGGTTTGCTGGAGGTGCGCGTTGCTGTTGCCACAGCAGCAGCTGTGGTGGCGCCACCTGTTGACTTCTGTTGATGCCGTTGCTTCTGCTGGGCGTGTATGTCCTGTATTTGGGGCGTGATCACCACGGGATTCTTCTTCTGGTCCTGTCCAGCGGCGACGTAGCTGAAGACGCACAGCACCGAGTAACAGATCTGATCTGACTGCACACCAAATGGCAATTTGTTTAGTGATGAAACTCAATGAGTTTTGTATTTTTGTAACGGGTATTGCAAGTGATTTGTGTTGGTATCTTTAACTTTTTTTTTTTAATTTTGTTTTTTTTTTTGTCACAACGATTAACAAAACTAATGAACAAACTAACCGAAATGCATGCAGTGAAACAATGGAATGGAACACACACACAAATAGTTTAAAAAAATTATAATTTAAATTTTTATATATATATATTTAACACATCAATTTCAAACTAGGTATTTTTTTTTTGGTATGTTTGTTTTTGGTATTTTGTATTTTTTTTATATTTTTACAACTTGCGTTTTATGAGTGACATTTTGTTGTGATTTGTTTGTTTGTTGCTGTTGTTGTTGCTGCTGTGAATGTTGTGCTTGCTTTCCATACACTCACACACACCAACACACACACACACACAGAGAGACTACTACAAGAAAATATAACGAAAATTTTTGTTTGACAAATTTATTTACAGCAAATAAAAAAGAAAATTTAAGTGTAGGAAAATTCTTTTTTAAATAACGTCGTTTGCTGTCATGGCGGAGCGTTCCAATGCCAAAGCTGTTGCTGCTGTTTCATTGCCATCGTTCCTTTCTGTTCTGTTCCGCTTACCGCCGTTCAGATGACAAATATACGCAAATTGCACGGAAGTCACTCGGTGAAAACTCAGCACAATTTCCGCGGCCTTAAGTGTGTGTTCGAGTGTGTTCGTGTGTGTGTGTGTGTGCATGTATGCGTGTTTCAATTTCACGTTTCAATGTTTCACATTCAAGGTGTTTCAGGTGAGGCGATGATTGAATGTTTTGTGATCATGTGTTAATATTTTTGTTAGTTGGGTGTTTAAATATGATGTTGATTGATGATTGATTGATTGTTTTTTGTTGTAGTGGCAGGCATGTTGTTATTGTTGTTGTTAGTTGTTGTAGTTGTAGTTGTTGTTGTTGTTGTTGTTATTGTCGTATACATAGAAAATGTTGACAAGGTAACAAACGAAAGTGTGGCAGCAAAGAACGAAACGAAACGAATAGAAAAAGGTAAAGCAAATCAAACATATTTATATATATGTCTCTGAATATTTAAATGTGTGATTTTATGTATCAAATACTGTTAATTTATTAAAAAAAAAAGATATATATATTTTCAAGTAAATACAAACAATTGGTCAAGCGTATTACTCGACAACAGTACACAGAAAAAATGCCTGAAATATTTAACAGCGGGACCAATTTTTTAACTAAAAACATAAATATTTTTCAATACTTTAGTTTAAAAAAAAATTATAGTCAAAGTCGAATATCGATAGTTAAGAAAGTCTTTTTGTTTAATCAAATATTCCATAAGTTTATATGGAACTACCCCAATCTTTTGCTCAGAACTGAACGGTTTCGGTTTTTTTCTGTGTATGTACAATACAATAAAGTGATATATACAGACATAGATATGAGGTGCACATGAATGATTCAGTGATTCGGTGCAAAGGGTTTGAAAATGCAAACAATTTAATTCTTTTTTTGGTGTGAAAAATCAAAGTAAAGTGCAAATTTTGAGACTAAATGAAAGTTTTCGAAAACTCTATATATATTTAAGAGAGAAATAATGTGTGTGTTTGAAAAACTTACCATGCTGGACTGATATTTACGCTGTATTAAATTGCGTGTTTTGGGATCTATAAATGGAAAATTTATTAAGTGAAACGTTTTGGAATTGAAACACTGGACAACACAAGTCACTTACTGTACTCTTCCAAGACAAAAATGCCGCCTTTTTGTGTAAAACACTTGCGTATGTGATCCAAACGCACAAAAAACTGTAATTATTTGTAGACAAAATAATTATTAGCTGGGCATTGAGAGCAATTTGTATAGATCTGATTTGGGTACCGTTAATAAACAGTACGGCAAGAACGGAACGTAACGGAAATGCAAATGAAAAAACGTCAAAAATATAAACAATAAATGTACACAGAAATATATATTTTGTGGATAGCACATAATACAATAGAAATATACTTGATATGCAAATACACATACACATATATAGATATTGATATATATTTGTATATATGTATAAACATATGCTTATGAGTATGATAACTTATAGAAATTGTAATTGTTGGAACTCATTTATCATTTGTGTTCAGTGTAAACACGTGTTTGCGTTTCAGTATGCGTATGTGTGTGTGTGTGTGGGTGTGAGTGTCGTGAGTATTTATTTTTTTTATTTGGGTGGAACTAGCTTCACGAACGAAACAACGGAATTCAAACGGAAACGGTAACGATAACGGTAACAAAAACTCAAATGCAGCAAGGCAAACAAAAGCTAAATGCTACGCAAAGGCATGAAACACAGGCAAGACAGGCAAAAGCAGCAGGCATGCAAGACAAAAAGGTGATCAGCATAGAACTCAGCTCTGCTTTAACGCCAGCTGCAGCTTAGCGAGTGGCATAGCAGCGAGACAACAGCAGTAAGCATTAGCATTATCATTATATACACATATAAATACAATAAACTTTACTACAATAGACAAGTGGTCAGCACTTATAAATTTAAATATATTGTCAAATACGGGCAAGAAACAAACTTAAAAAATTAAACAAAAAAATTAATAATAATTAAAAGTTTTTCTTGGATATACGCAACTTAGAGAAAGCAAAACCAAATGGGAAATGAAACACTTGGAGAATGCAGCAAAATTAAAAAGAAAATTTCTTTTTTTTTTTAAATTGGTTTTAGATTGACAACTTTTTTTTTATTTATAAAGAAATATTTGCTTCATTTATGCGGGTTTACAATATATATCGATTTGCTTCATATATATATATATATTTTTTTTTTTAATTAGATGGTCTTATTAGCACTTGTGAGATGGTCGTTTATTAATTTGCTTTGGATTGGATATAAAAAGGCGTTTTGGGAGGTAGAACTATTATATTGAAATTGAAAGAACTCTCAATTCAATTTAGCACTAATACAAAAACAACTATGCATTGTACTCAAAGGCTATATGTGTGTGTAAGTGTGTTTGTGTGTGTGTATGTGAGTGTGTAAAATAATCGAACCAAAGGAAGTGCTCTGGTTCTTGTTCGGGGATTCGATAAAAGAGTTTTATTTAGTGGTTTGTTGGTGCTCAGAGAAAGAAAGAGAGAGAGCGGGAGAGTATTGTATATATAATATACATATATGTAAGTGAGGGAGACAGAGTAAGAGAGGCAGAGAGAGAGAGCAGGTTATGCACCAAGGCAGTTTTTTGAATTTATTTTTTTTAGGTGTCTGTGTTTTTATTTTTTGGAACAGGCGGCACACACACAAGGTGTTTATAACGGTAACAGCATGCTTTCACTAGCACAAAAGGTAATGAATTTTTTTTTGTTTTGTTTTTATAGAGTGGGCGGTTGAGAATGAGAGCGAGATAGAAGTTTAGTATTAATATCAACAGATTTTATAATATTTTATAATTAAATTTCTCCAAAACGAAAATAAACAAACTAACTTTTAAAAGTAGACTTTTGGAAATGAAATGGAAATGTCTAACGCAAAAACAGACAGAGAAAGATAGAGTGAGAGAGAGATAGACAGGAAGAAAGATAGTATGAGAGAAAGAGAGCGAGTTCAGAAGTCAGTTATAGCAAGAGTTAGAAAGCACTTAAATTTACTTGAATAACAAAACTTAAATTTTGTTTAAATTACGAAATTTTTGGAAAATTTTTGCAGAAATTCTGCTACAACTACAATTTTGCGGTTTTTGAAAACTTTTTGCTAAACAAAATGAAAACTACACAAGCAAAAATGATAAACATTAAAAGTTTTCGATATTAAATGATTATTTGCGCTCTTAAGAAATTGATTAATTTATTGATTTAGTTTCTGTACAAACGCAAACAATCGTTAAGAGCTGATTTTGTTTTCTGATCTGTTTTGCGGCTAATCCTGGCATCTCTAATTCGATCGATGCTCCATCCAACTAATTTGGACGGCATTCCAATGCTAAAAACTACTGACTACAGGCTACAAACTAAATTGTTATTAACTATATGTTTGTTTGATGTGAAGAGATCTGTATATAGTTAGATTTTGAGGCTGTTTTGATATATATTTTCAGCTGTGTGTGTGTGTGGGTGTGTAGTTTGTGAGCGTGTTAAACATTCAAAGAACTTGCTCTTTAACTTGTGCCAAATCAAAAGCCAAAATCATAAAGTATTTAATGTCATATGTATGTGAGTGTGAGTGTGTGTGTGTGTGGGTTAAAGAGAACGTGTGTGTAGGTGTGTATGTTGGGGGCAATTGGCAACCAGTTGGATTAAGTGACGACCGTTTTTATTTTAGCTTAAAACCAACAAATGAAGATGCACACATATCGTTCGATCGTGCTGTACATTGAGTGTATAACAATCGATGTAATCGTTATCGTTATCGAGCCAAGCGAGCCATGCTCAAAAACCGAAAAAAAAAACACTGGTACAATGGCCCCCTTATCAGTATATCTTGTCTTTAAGGGTTTCAAGTGGACAGTTAGAGAGAGAGAGAGACAGAAATTGTTTATGTATGTGTGAGAGAGAAAGAGAGATAGAGAGAGAGAACTGATAACTTAACAACACACAAGAGAAGTGGCTTACAAATAAAATAGTTATATATCTAAATATATTTATGTACTAGTTCCAAAACGTTCCAAACGCCCGCTATGTATATGCAGTATTCGTATTGGAATCGAAACGAAATCAATTGTATTTGTAAATTCATCAAAACGATAACGATAACGATAAACCAAATATAATATACTAGAACATAAACAAAACACTAAAACTCATAAGCAAGTTTAATAAGATTTTTTCATTTCTTTTTTTTTTTTTTTTGTTAAATTGAAAGTAGGAAACGTCAACAAGTTTACGGCTCTGTTTCATTTTTTTAATGTGTAACAAACAAACCAACCATCCAACCAACAATTTCAAAAATGATCTCGAAAACGTAAAAGTTTTTTAAATAATAAACATAAGTGTTTTGTTTCTATATATATATATTTATATTATTTGTTGTTTTTTTTTTTTTTTTAATTTATCAAATTCAAATATCAACTACTAATTTTGTTTTTTTTTTATTGTGGAATGCCTTAATTTTTTTAGTTTTTTTGTTGGTGTGTAAAATCAAGTGTTTGAAAACGTAAAATGTGAAGTAAAAGGTATTTTGGATGAAAGAAACGCAAATGTTGGGGAACAGGGCTTAAAGAACAATAGTTGCTTATAAATTTAAGTTCAAATATAACAAGAAATTTGTTCATTTCAATACCTCGAAATCCTTTTTATCGTATTTTTTTTGTCAGACGTTATACGATTTGTTTTTCGTTATTTTGATCAGATCATTTTGTGAATCAATTCGTTTTAGTATGTTTTTTATTTTGGTAATTTGGCAGAGATTTAGACCAATCATTTGGAATTTTTCGTTACGTTTTCGAATTCGTAGGGAACGTGTTAAAATTTTTTAGTATTTTTTTTTTTTTTTTTTATGTTCAGAGTCCACAAATGGGAGAGAGCAACGGTGCAGCGTTCCACGTACGACAATATACATTAAACAAACAACAAAGAAAATTATAAAAAGAAAGTTGATAAAACGCTTTTTGATTTATATTTTTTAAACAATTTTTTATAGTATTTTTTGGAATTTTTTTTTGTTTCAGTTTTTTCTTGTTCAAATTGCACAAAATTGAGTAAAATTTCTAGCGAATTTTGTTTAGAAACGATATGAAATGTGGTTGTTGGTGTTGTGTTGAGAGTCGTTTATATATTTAATTTTTTTTTTTTTTGTGTTTTTGGGGGACATATTTTTGAGGGGGTATTAGATAACGGTAACTGTGGAAACTTTTCAATGGGTAGGACAGCTAAATCTTAGTTATTATTGTTGTAGTTGCTGTTTCTGTTGTTGTTGTGGCTTATTATTAAATTACGTAAAAAAATTTCTAAAAATAATTGGAAAATTCATGGAAAAAACTTT
The DNA here is from genome assembly GCA_035046005.1 of Drosophila acutilabella. Lineage (NCBI taxonomy): Eukaryota > Metazoa > Arthropoda > Insecta > Diptera > Drosophilidae > Drosophila > Drosophila acutilabella. The sequence continues at coordinate 5,588,763 of JAWNOK010000020.1, forward strand.
GAAGAATAAGAAGAGAAAAAGGAACACAAGAAAAAATACTAAATGATATACGAATTTTGAATTGTAAAAAAGCGAACAAACTTTTGTAGAAGAAGAGACAAGTGAAAGAAGAGGAGAGCGAGAGAGAGAGAGAGAGAGAGAGTAGAGAGAGACAGAAGAATAACAGGAAAAATAGAGAATATATACTTATTTTAAAATACCGAATAAGTAAAAAAATATATATATATATAATCAAGAAAAAATAAATTTGAAAAATATAAGAAGAGAGAGTAAAACGAAATCTGCAAATATACACAAGGACCATCTCAAAAGTTACCAGTTTAGAAAGATGCACAAAATCAATTTGCATAATATTTTTTTTCCACTTTATATTCTTTAAGCATTATTTATTCATAATTTCTTTTGTGAATTTGCCTAAATGAGGTTCACAGATTTAGGATCGACTGTTAGAGCGAAGGAATAAAAATATATTGAAAATAATAGACACACAAAACGATAATTGATAAACGATACCGATACCACTAATCGACCCAGATACCGCTCTCTCACTCTCTTCTGCAAAAGCCTCGACAGCAGCCAAAGAGAGCAGAGCGATAGGGCTCTGCAGACAGTTGAAAAAAAAAATATCTTAACATGTATATACAGTTAAATAAATTTTAAAAAGGAAAGGTAACTGAGATAAAAAATAGATAACTGATTATTGCAAATTCCATCAATTTACGATATGTTGTACTTGAAAAAAGATCGAAAAATGGGACACGGGCCTATGGAAAAGCAGTCCTAACTTTTAATACATTTCTTAAAAATTTATGATTTCTATTTTTTTTTTTTTGGTTTTTTTTTTTTATTGAAAAATTGTACACATTACAAAAGTAGCGAAAGAAATTTGAAAAGTATGATAATGATGAAATTGATCATGGGTAAATCGTTCGAACGAGTTTTGAATTGAAAAACAAGTAAAAAAGTAAAGAAATCAAAGAGAAGAATCAAATCAAAATGCCCAGTTAATGATAAGAATTGTAATTGTAATCATAAGATGATAAGAGAAATGTGTTGGTTTTTTTTTTTTTTTTTTTTGATATATTTTTAAATTGGTTAGTTAAATAAATAAAGTAGAGAGTTTAATGAATATAGCATTCAGTACATTCACTAGCACAATATATGGGTATGATATATGGATTTTCATTGTAATTGGATAATTATTTTTGATTTTTTTTTTTTTGCTTATCTATTCTATAATAATTATTAATTTTTTTTTTATCGAAAAAAGATTTGGTTACGATTGCGCATTTATATAGACGCACAAATCGTATATAGTAGGTAAGTATATATAGAAAGGCGAGTAAAAATCAATCATAAAACCAAAGCCAAAACACAAAAACGTTAAAACATGAGAGAATATCGAAATATTAAGTTCAATTGAGAGGTTAGGTCAGTACTCCATATATACTTTTTGAGGTTAAGTTTGCCTTTAGGTGGTTGGGGTAACGTGAATAAACCAGTAAAAAACAGAACGTTTGATATTTATTTACTTATTCAGCCTGTATGTGGGAAAGGGAGACGGTTAAGGTCTTTGGAATATTCATATGCTACTGGAATTTATTTTTTTCAAAATAGCTCTCAGATTTACAAGGTTCGAACCGGTAGTAAATCGTAAAAGTTTCTCATGGAACTATATACTCATCATTTTGTTAGATTTGTGGTAGAGAAAACTTTGAAATAATAAGCAAATTATTGAGAAGGTCCTTGTGTTACGTAAAAATCATATCATTTGGGAAATCTTTGCTTTGCGACAATACACAAAGTGACAGAAACTTGAACGAACCAAGAGACCAAAATGAAATGCAATAAAAAATGGAAAACAAATTAAAAAGGAAAGAAAAATAATCGAAATGATAATGAAACCAATTTGGAAACGAAATACACACTAAGAATGCGCCCAAAAATGTGAGTACCAGTTTATAGTATGTTTATATCCTTTATATTGGATTTTGTACTGTACTTTTTTTTTGTCGTATGTTCTTGAAAAAATATAATTAAGTTAAACAATAAAAAAATCAAAAAGTTTAAGTTGAATTATAGACGCACAATGGAAACACAATTTTTTATTAATTTTTTTGTTGTTGTTTAGTTTTCTTATGACAAGACTTTTAGGGGAGACTTTTGTGTCTGGCTGCGGAAGGTACGGCACCAAATCGCCAGAAGCTTTTTAAACTCTATACAATAAAATATATATGTCTGTAAAAATGTGAGAAATTCAAATGATTTCTTTGAACTTTTCTAGTGGGTTTTATTTTAATGTGTCTTTTACTATTTCCTCAGGAATGAAAGGGGGAGAGCGAGAGTGGGAGAGACAGTAGAGAGAGAGAGAGAGAGATGGGTGTACTTGTGGTTTTGGTTGGGTCAGGGTTTTGGACTGAGTTAAGGACCGGAGTTACATTTTGTATATTTCTTAAGACTGATGTTTATGGCTTTTTATAGATGCAGAGAGTTTTATATTTTTTTTTTTTTTTTTTGTCACACAAAACGAGTATTTTTAGAGAGCGGCGAGTATGTGTGTGTAGAGTTGAGTGTATGTGTATGAGTGTGTGTGTGTGTGTGTGTGCGTGTAAATATTGTATATAAATTGAATGATCAAGAAAGTCTAGGAATAACACTTACCTTGCTGTTGGAGAACAACAAACCGACACCCTCGAGACAGACCTGTAGTAATCCACCCTCGCCCGTGTTCATATCCTGTACGGGAAACTCACCGCCCAATTCGGGTACATTTGTGGGCGTGCCACCACGCTCCATTGCCTCCTTAATACAGTTATAAAGCTCCTTGCACTGCAAACCAATAAACTCATGAATAGCAACCAAATAACTTAATAAACTTTATTAAAACTCACCTTTCTGGTGTAATATTTATGCAGCTGAGTCTGTCCGCCATTTCGACGCCAAAGACAAAGTAATTTGGTTTTCGGGGAGTACGTCATATTCACCAGACGCTCATACCACCAACGCTCCACAATGGTACCATCCACAGATCGGAGTACCAAACCATCGTCACGTACCTCCATGAAACGCAGTGGACCATTTACATCGATGCCTTGATGTACCGTAAAGCTCTGGCGATGCAACAGACGTGATCCCAAGGGTTTCAGGTCTATATCATTGCCATTCTGTAATAGAGTTAGAGTTTAGATAGGGAACAGTTAGAGGATGAGAGTAAAAGTTTTCTGGGTTTTTGTCCACTCACTAAATTGTTGATTTGATCGACCACATTGTGCACCTCCTGCGAGTAAACGAGTCCTATGTGACTTTTGCCTAGCAGTCGTCGTATCTTGCGACGTATCTCATCTTTGGTCACATTAAGCATTACCAATATGGCGGTCAGATTGTAGAGCATTGTGCTCAACAGACGATCCTCGTCGTGTTCTAAACGCTTACGCTCTGATTCGCTCAATGATTTGTAGCGCTCCATCATCTCAATGGGACCCTATACGAAAGTCAGTAAGTCAAACGATCAATAAGAATAAAAATTAAAAATTATCTGTACCTGATCCATGCCGATCATATCACGCTCCTGACTGACAGCATCCAAGAAAGCATCCTCCCAAAACTGCATTTGATTCCATAGATTGAGACGATCCTTACCCAGCAAACCCTCGAAAAGATACACTCTGGGACTATCCGGTGAGGGGGAGGATGAAGTGTTGATCAAATGTCCGCCAGTATAACGAAAACCGGCACTAAGCGTCGATTTACCAGACCAAAGATTTCCCGAGCTTCGCTTTGAATCCTTCGATGTAGTTGTCTGAAATGCAAGCACAATTAATCAGTTAAGAACCCCAAGGAGCGATTTTATCAAAAAGTAACCTAGAGCAGTGTATTATGATCGATGGTGATCAGACAACATTAAACAAAAGGTCAGTACCAAGTTACAAGAGGGTTGCCTAGCGAATAGCCTTTGAGTTGGGTAACGGCTTGACTATCGATTAGTTGGGGTGTAATCGATAAATACTTACATTTTCGTATTCGGTGTCTGAGACTGTGGAACGGCAGCTGGATGGCATGCGAACGCTAAGACTGCCAGCGGGAAGTAGATCACTGACCACGGAGAGCGCGCCCGTTGAGCCGGCAGCCTATGAATACGATACGATATACGATATAACTCTTACATAGCATATGTGGTTACGATAACGATTACGATTACGATAGCGATTACGATAGTTTGACGACACGATTAAACCGGATAACGTGACCCGTTATGTGGATTATTATATAATTGGGGCCGACTTTTCAATGTTTTAATAAATAAAAAAATAAAAAAAATAAAATAAAAGTAATGAAATCACTAAATCATTGAAAAATCGGTCCTAAGTGCTATATATTACATTATTATGCCTGATAAGCGATACTACACCAACGATATACATATAACTATATTACGATAACGATTACGATTAGCGATAACGATTAATAATAGCAATGCACGATACTGGTATTTACGATATACAGAAGCACTGGGCACGATATTTAGTACAATGTATGGTTCATATGGGGCATGGACATGGGCATTGGCGTTGGCATGGACATGTGTATGGTCGTGGGCGTGTCAGGTATGGTTATGCTTGTGATTGGTTAGCTATACAAATACATGCTGCGGTGCTTGAACTACTTACATCCGAATCAAACGACGTGAGCATATTCTTCAGAGCACTTCTCTTCTGCGACAACATGTCCTTGAACATTTCCGTTGTCGACTGTCCGTCTTGACTGTCCGCCGATGACAGACGACGTGCTCCCGCTGGTGTTGATCCCGGCAACGCTGTATGCGTCGAGCTTTTACGTGATTCCTGCGGTGACGCCCATTCACTGCCCAGTCCAGAATGGGAGCCGTTGGGACTGCTGGGAGAGCGCAAATTCTCACGACTACCCATCGGACTGGCAGCGTGACTGGAGAGCAAACTGGATGAGATATCACTGCCCTCATTAATTTCCTTGGTCCAATAATGCGTGTGGGCCACTTCCATAAGCTGGAACACCGAGGCCATGCCTCCGAGTCCAAAATTACTGAAAGTCACATCCAAACCGGCTGCAATGGCCTGCACACACTTTAGCATGCCTTTCCAGACGGGCTTGGTCACACACTGTATGAGGTGAAGAGAGAAGAAGGGCGATACGTTAGTGCTTATAGTCTCTGACATCAGGTTGTTAAAACCGTCAGGTTATAAGGGTCAAGATGATATAGACTTTATCGGGTCGCTTTATAGGACTGAGAAACAGAGGTCCTTCGTGACAAACCTAACAAGTCCCTGTCTTGTAATGAACTTGTGACTCACCACATCATCGATATGATCATCTGGTGCTATTTTCTTATCCAGTGTCTTGTTGAGTTTGCTCAGCACCAGCGTGCGATAGGATTCATCCTCCATGAGCTTCTTGAAACGATTGAGCTTAAGCCAACCGACACCTTCACCGGCCAGCACCTGCGTGGTCACATCCTTGAGAAAAGCCTGATTTTCGGCATTGCTATGCGAACGTTCCTGATTCTGTTGACGTGTCAATTCCTCCTGGGTCTGTCGTGGTCCCGCGTGCTTGATCAACGGCGTGCGTTCCACAAGTCCTTTCCGACTGGGAAAGGGATCAAAATTGATGCCAGTTTTATTTTTGCCAGCTGCTACATTCGTAGGTTTGTGCTGCGCTGGCTGCTGTTTTTGTTGGTTTTCTGTAGAAAGGAATAAAGAATTTTTTATAATTCCCTTTTTATTAGAAAACGCAACTCACTTTTGCCACCAAACATGCCCGAGAACATGGTCGTTGTGGATGAGGCCAAGCCATTAAAATCACTGCCAATGGAACTGAAAAAAGTGTTGCCACCGCCACCGCCGCTTTGTTGAACCTGCTTTTGTGTGGCAAGTTGGGAGTTTGAGGCAGCCGTGGGATTTCCCACCACACCAGGACCATGCTCCTCAATCTTAATAATACCCTTCTTTGTGGCCGCCTCCTTGGCTGTCTTTGTCAGATCACCCAATGTGGATTTGCCCACATAGGTTAAATCCTCAAATGTATTTTTACTAACTCCCGCCACCTGTTTGGATACTTCCAATGCCTGTTTCGAGGCCTCGCCCGCTGCCTTTTTTGCATGTAGCGTAAACTGTGAAAAAAATCAAAAGGATTAAACTAAATTCCGTAGAGGAAAAGGTATTACTAATACTACTTTAAGACAACAGCGTTGAATGCGGGATGTGGGCAACTTAGGCAGCTTCTACGACACTACTTACGATCTAGAAACTAACTTTAGCTATAGCTCTAAACTAGCCAGTTTTGCAGGTGAGTTCTTGAAGTTGCTACACTCAGAAAAAATATATACTCGTTTGTTATAAAATAAAAATAAAATAATTAAAAAAGGAGCATGGGAAAGGACTAGATGCATTTCAAGCTATCGAAGACTTCAGTTAATTTGACTTTTAAAACTCAAGTGTAAATTATAGAAGAAATGTGCTTTAATATTGAATGAGAAACAACTTTAATACATCATAAATCAATAACAATGTTGAGTTTTCTCTGAGTGTAGCTGTAGCACGCTATAGGCTTAAATAATAATGCCAAAACAAAACACAAATTAAAATTAATGTGGACAAATTTCTGAAAATTCATTACATAACCAATACACTATTATCACATTTTACCATCTGGATAATAAAGTGATCATTACTTATAAGAAAATATCTTAACAAAAATACATAAAAATAAAAAAATCTGAAGCTAAAAGCGTAGCAAATGTACTCGTCGTGTATGTTCTATGTGAGTGTTGGGTGTTCACATGGGAGCAGGCGTCGAGAGTGTTGGAAAATGGCAGTGTTGTGAGTGTATGTGGCTGAGTACCAACCTTTTCGAAGGTGTGACGCATTTTGTCGTCTAAATCTTCGTCCAGTGCATGCTATACTTAGTTATACATATATTGTTTATAAGTAATAGACACATAGAACGTGCGATTTTCATTTCATTTCAATTCAATCCGATTCGGTTCGTTTCATTTAATCACCCGATAAAAATAAACTAGAACTGATTTCTTCGGATAACCGAAGTTTCAATAAACTTGCAGCAGGACTGTAAATGTTTATATGGTAGAGGGAAAGTAGACGAGTGGAGCAAAGAAACTTGAGGATACGTTTCCATATTCTTGGCGCCCAACGTGACCAGCACTTCTCTTTGCATTTTGCGAAAAAACGCTAAGGAGAGATGAAATTAGTTACAACTCTAGAAAATTGTAATTCATAGTCAACTGTTTAAATGTATGTTTAAAAGTTAGAGTGCTTAAGTTATGGCGCCCAACGTGAGTCAAGTCACCGCAAATACATTGCTTAGCTACATGGCAGCGTACAATAGTTGGGACATAGAGAAATATCTTTAGAATATTATATTTTTAGTTGGCGCCCAACGCGAACCGCTCATTATTCTTGCCAATAAAAAATTTTTTTCAGATAAGTTTACAGTATCACATAAACACTCAATAAATCTATTGATAAAAGTTACGTTTTGGTTTTTAATTCACTTAGTTATTCAAAAAATACATTCTTGGCGTCCAACGTGAATCGTTTAGAGCATTCATGCATACCCAAGCTGAGTATTACATATTATTTTAAGCCCTTCTGCAAGTATATAAATAGTAACATGTATGCACAACAGAGTAGCACAACAACACAACGGATGCTCCGAGTAGTTTAGCATTATTTAACCAGAAACAGCACTCACCTTGTCCACATGGGCGAGCAGTCCTTCCTGACTGCTCTGACGTGTCGTTTCACGCACCAACTCCTTGGCATGTGAGGCGAAATTCTCAAACAATGAACTCTGTGAACTTTGACGTCCCGGACTGCTTGAACTGGAACCGGAGCTGCCAGTACGAGCTAAAATATTTGTTACATTCGGTTGCTTCACGGGCGGTGTTAGCGGTGGCTAAGGAGTGAATAATTAAATCCATAACTGGTAGGAGAAATCTCAATTGTCTAGACTTACTGGTATCTTCTTCTCCGGCCGCTCCAAATCGCTAGTGTTTCGCTGTAACTTGTTGCTGGCTATGCTCTTGCCGGTGACTGTGGACGTTGTGTCCGATTCCGCCTCAATGCTGGCCATTTTTATAGTCGCCTCCAGACGCATGGCCAAGGGTGTGGCCAGCTCAAAGGGCGCCTGTGTTGACTGTTGACCCGACTTGGGCTGGAAATCAAACTCCGAGTCTCGATTAAAGCTGGGTGAGCTGAGATCTGAGCGACTTGATGAGGATGAAACTGGTGAATCGGCACGCTCTTCATCCTCTTTGTAGGCCGCTGGACCAGCAATGCCCTCGGGGTACTGTAGTTTACTCGGCGGATGATAAACCAACGCCGGATCCAAATTGGAGGACAAAGTCTGTGGTACGACATGTGGACGATTATAGGAGCCGAAGACATCTTGCAAACTAGGCGATAAATCTGATGATGCCATTTCGGAGACAAAGTCACTAAGGGAACTGTACGAGGAGCTACTACTTTCAGCGCCCTCCGAATCCGAACCACTTTCATCAGTTGGCTGACACTCGAGCTGCTTAAGGGAACGCAATGCGCCATTAAGCGAACTTCCATCATCCCAAACCGAGAATCTAATAGGAGTCAGTGAGTGGGCGAACCACTTGGGCTTATCGCCCACTTGCATTGGATCCATCACTCCCGTTTGCACACGCAGGAAGGCAACATTTGTGGGTGTCAGCGACCACTCGGCAAGGAACTCCACCGCCTGCGTACGCGCAAACTGATTGAGGAACATGGAGGCACGAGGTCGTGATCGCAGGAAGCTATTAATTTGAAAAGCGACCACCGGACGCGGATAAAGACGCAAGGTACGCGTGTGTTCCGCAAAGTTTGCCAAAGTATTCTGTGCATTAAAAAACCGCACCATGGCCACTCGAGTGGCCACATCTACGGAATCGACATCCGTGCCATAGACAAATGGATTAAGTGCTGGAGAATTCATGGGACTGGGCTGGCGGGACATCAATGCACCCTGAGCAGACACCGAGTTTCGTTGACTTGCCTGCGCCGAGTGCGGAGGCGTCTGCAATGGAAGACGCACTTGGGAAACACTTAAAAAAGGAAAAAAAAAAAAACGGCCAATTATTGAATTAAGTGGAAATAGGTTAATAGGATTAACTAACCCCAATAAAGGAGGCTCCTGTAAACTATCCCGCACCGAGGGTAGTAGCTGCTGAGAGGACACCGCCTGATTGGAAGCCGTCATTGAGGTTAATGCCTGTATGGAATTTCAAATAAGAGGTTTAATAGGGAGACGGATGAAAATGCACAACTAAGCTGCAACTTCAACATGGCTAACTATGAGATAGAGACAGACAGAGACAAGTATAGAGAGAGTGGGAAGTAGGGAGAAACTTTAGGGGCGTTTGACTAGTTATGTAGGAAATAATCCTAGGAAACTTGTTAGTACTTATACACAAATCACTGAAAATGCATGCATTGAAATTCAATAGACTTATCGAGAAGGCGAGAAGAGGAAGAACAGACCGAAAGGGAAAGAAGGTCAACTGAAATCGGATTAATTAAGGGGAGGAGCTAATGTACTCATCATAAGTAGGATTAAAAGATTAATATTTTTCAAGAGGAGTAGCGGAGGAGAGAGGAGCGTTTTATAAACTTAAGAACCGAAGGTAGGTTAATTAAGACCAGAGGATAAAATGATAAATGAGCTGATTAGAAAAGGATTAAAAGTTAGGGACATAGATAAATTTAGAGAAGTTAAATTCATTTCACAAGTTCATGTTTAGTTTAGTGAAGGCAGACGCTCAAAAATATAATAAAGCGTTGCCACCTCGACAGCGTTGCCACATACTCAACAGGCTGAAATGTTGCCAGATCGTTATAGTTCACTAAAATAGACGTAATGCATAATCTCTATTACTTTTAAGTCGTTAAACTCAACATGAACTTGAGAAATGTAATTTTGAACCCCGAAACCCAAGAAGTTTTGATAGAAGTACAGTTAAAGCTCCCTCTATCTTAAAGTTAACAACTCCAAATAGCAGACAGTATACATATAAAGACAATGGCGACAACTAGACATTTATATGTTGTTACATTTAACGATTTTATAGTAGTATTATGTTGTTTACATATAGTCTTGGAAGATAGTTATGACTGTTATGACTATGCATGCGTTGTTATATAGTTATGTATAATCTGCACTTGTTACTAGTACTAGTACTAGTTCTATTTACAAAGCGCTTCAACTAAAGAACCAACTGAATAAGAGGAAAATCTTTCCAAAAACGATAAACAAAAACCAAAAAAAAGGAAAAAAAAACTTTTGTATTTTGAAACATTTATGAACGATATTTACACCAAGTCCAGCTTCATCCATAAGTAGCATAGCCTGCAGTTGTTGTAGTAGTAGAGGATTGTTGTTGTTGTAGTAGTAGTAGTTGTTGTTGTTGTTGTAGTGATCAAGTTTAATAAATTCGTTTTAATAGAGATAATGCATGAATGTTAAAAGTAGAGTAGTATTAGCGAAGTAAAAGGCAAAGATAGAGCGAGATAGATAGATAGAGATAAAGATAGATAGTTCGATAGATAGTTTCGATAGATAGATAGTTTAAGAAGGAAAAAAAAAGTACAACATAGAAACAAATTCCAAATCATATATGAGTTATTATGGTGTGTTGTAAATATATTTTTCTTGAAGGAAATTGTGTTAAACTTAGCATTATATATATATATAGAGCACAATCACACAAAATTCTTTAAATGTAGTTTCCACATAAAATGAACCGTTAGCTTAGTGAAATGTGAGCTCTTCAATTTGGAGTGCCAATTAGTTAAGCGGGTCTTGAGATCAATTGAAGAAATCACATGTCTGAAGATATTTAGACGACGACGTTTACCATATCAAGATATACACTTACATATAGATAGTTATGTATGAATATAGTAGTTATATATGCATATATATAGTACGATATACATACATATATGATTTATTTTTTGTGAAACAAAATAGAATACAGAAATTTATATATCAAGTTGCTGTATGAAATGAAATCGTTGCAGTTTAAGCTTGTGTACAATACATATACATATATATTGATATATAATTCGGTATATTTAGTTATAAATTAGACTGCAAAATTTCCACTTAGCTATCCATATGATTGTGTGAAGAAATTTAAAGTCTAGTAACCCTCAAAACCCCTACAACTATAACTAACTGTGACTTCAGTGTCAGTTAGTATTTTACATTGGGACTCATTAATATTAGGCTTTATTTTGTTTTTTTTTTTAGTTGAAATTGGTTTAATTTCTTATCGGAAATTCGCTTCCCGATTTTTAATCAAAATAAAACGCATATTAATTTATAAAAAAAAAATACAAAAAAAGAGATGTTTATGTCAAAAATGACAATATTATCTTCAACATTAGATAATACTCTTAACGAACGATGCTCGGCAGAATATAGAAAATATACGGACTCTCGCAAAAATGCCGATTGTCAGCAGATGAAGGTGTATAGTTCCCTAGACCCACGACTGGATCAACTCATAGTGTATAACTCACTGATGGAGCATCTACTGCAGCAGAAGCTACATTATGAGAATGAACGGGATATAGAACTAATACGCTTGGAGCGTTTCAAGCGCGAAGGTGTCAACGATTATCGCATAAAAGTGCAAAAACGTGTGGTACACAAAGTACAGGGTATGCTGCCAGCCATCGTCTTCAAGTTGCGTAACGAGTATGATAAGTTTGAGAGATTTTTGCATAGAGAGCAGACGATCAAAGAACTTGACGGTGAATTGTACAACAAAGGTTTGAAATTGCTATGCACATGTCGGGAGAATCTCAAACAGACCTTATAAGAAGAAACTCTACAAAAACAATAAGAAACTAAAAAAAAGAGGACAAAAAATAGACCAGATTACGTGTAGTACTCGTTTTATGCTGTGCAAAATTGTATTGTTAAACACAAACAATCATATGGATATGGTTTTTCTTCAAATCAATTGAAAGCACATCAATTTGTCCTTTGAAATCCCCAAGGAAACTTACCTGTTTCAGGTGATTCTTCAGTATGGTACCCTCCGGTTCCGGTAATGGAGGAATCTCATCATAGCCACCCGTTGGCGGTGTCAGCTTTGTTGAATCCAAATCCACCACCCAAATGTCATCGGGTAACCTGCAAAAGAAAACACATCTCAAGAAATTAGATTCCGATTTAAAACCAAATCGATTTGTTCGATAAATACCGGAAATTCTTTTTGTAGATAAGAAATGAGGCAGGCACTCCGATGACAAAGGGCGTGGGAGCCAACAGCAATTGCTCGGCACAACTGAGGCAAGTGGGTAGCAATGGTATCACTGGGAACATGTACTCCAACGGATATAGCATTGTGACAAATGCCATTACCGACATGGACAGTGCATTATAGTCACGCGACTGAAAGAGCACCTTATTCTCCAGTATTATCAATGTCCAGACCTTCAGACACGTCTCAACGCCCAACAGTTCCAATGGCAAATGCAATGGGAAATCAACCAATGAGAATCTCGTATGATCCGGCAATGCAAAAAGTAACGGTTCATGCACAGTCGGCGACAGCACCTCCACCTGCAGGGACGAAAAAAAAAAACATTTTGTTAAAAAATTCTCAAAATTATTTGTTGTTCTTGAGTGTATTGTCTTGACTCTGGAATAAGCTTGGAAAAATAATTTAAAACTTTTTAACTGATTTCTATTTGCCAATCGCTAGTGTCTTTGGCAGCTAGAGGAATTTGGCTTTGGTCCTCTGCTAAAAAGGCCAAGAGTGGATTGAAATTTGGAAATCACAGAAAATCGCTTTGTATCAATTTAGGTACAGAAATAGAAAATAAAACAAAACGATAAGAAATAAAAACTTACTAAAGGAACTGCTAAAAGACTTTTATTTGCAAAAAAAATCTTTTGATAATAATTTAATTATATTTTTAAATAATACAGATTTTTAGAGCCCATACTTAACAAGCAAGATATGGTACAGTAGAGCGAATCCACTGTAAAAGACTCTGTACCCGTTAAGGACAGTTATATCCTATTGGAACTATACGATATAGGTCCGATCCCGAGTAAGAACCGTAACCACCATATATTGTGTAAGTTTTTTTTAAAAATTTCCGGAGGCGGTAGAGGGCATGGCAGCAATTTGAAATAAACTTGATCTGCGTATACTATAGACGGATATTCATTCCAAATTTCATGTCTTTAGCACTTATAGTCCCAGAGATCCAGCTGTTCTTACAGACTGACAGATAGACATCGCTATAAGATCAATACTCAATCGATCAAGAATATTTATGTACCTCAATGGGTCAAAAAAACCTACTTCTACCCTCTCCGCACACTTCCACGAACTTACCTCGACACGCGTAGAGCCCGGCACCGGCACCGGCGTGGAGAGCAGACGCAAAATCCACGTCTCGATCTCGCGCACATCGTGCAACACAATAGAGGGTGTCGCCTCACTGGCATGTCCCGCCAGCACAGTCCACACATTATCCCGATTGACTTTCTGTGAGGCACCGACACGTTTTGGTGATGAGGATTCATTGCAGGCATCGATCAGTTTCTTCAGTATAAACAGACACTCGCGGAAGGTGGTAAAAAATGGATGATGCGATATGATGCACAATGAGGTTAATGATTGATTACGCAGTTTAGTACGCTTTCGCGAGGCGCGCGGTGACGGTGAATGACTTCCGCCGGATTCGGAGTCCGCCGATGGTGCCATCAAACCCAATTTGGGTACCGATGTCACCGACGGCCCCTGATGATGATGGGAATGTAGACGCTGCTGATCAGAGTCGCGACGCGATGTCAGTTCACGATCCGAATCGCTGGGCGCAACGTTACTTCTGTAGTCGCTAGAAGTAGTTAAGAGGCCGTAACTATTATGGAAAGTGGTTACAAAAGGATTACAAAGTTAGAAACAGGCAAAGAAAAAGCAAACACGCAAACACACACACACAAGAAACAATGGATTTAAAAAGCTTTTGTCGATGCGCGACTTGGGAATACCCGTTACTCGGTTTTCATATAAGATTTGAACTACAGAGTTTATTAAAGCTACAGCTCTACTACATGCTATCGAAAATAAATGCCTATGAGAGCTATTTATGATATAGTAGCCCGATTCATAATGGTCTTACAGTCTCTCAGCTTTCATTAAACACACGGAAGTGGCAATAGCCACTTGTCTGCTCATCAAAAAATACCTTTAAGTATACTTTTTCTCGTCGGCTACATCTTCCACTACTACTCAAGTACAGCATACCCTCTTAGCTTCACGAGTAACGGGTATTCAAACTCAAACATAACTGCAGAAACTGCAAAACTTGCCTGCTAAATGCGGAGTCCGAGCTGCGTTCCATACTCTTACGCCACGATTCGCGACGAAAGGCGGACGAGCGTCGTCCCCTTGCACCACCAGTACCACTATGACCGCCATGCGCACCGTTCCCACCGCCACGCTCTGTGCCCGTTGCACCAGCTGTCGTTGAGCTGGGCCGCTCAATGGGTCTGTAAAAGTTGACACAAATGCCATAACGCGTCTTGCCCGAATCCTTGTCGGTCAGCGCAAAAACAAAGGATGTCATGTCCCTTATGGCGGAGCCAGTGCGTCTTGGTCCCACGCTGGTGCAGCCCTCGGGCTGACAAAAGTAAACCATGTCCAGCGGCAGTGGGAAATCCGCATGATCCGATGGTGGATAGCGACGCAGCAGATCGGGTACCTAGAGAAAATTTGTATAAATTAATATAATTAATAATTAATAAACTTTAAAGTTATTATTGGTTTTAAATAACTTTTTCTTCTATTTGAAATTAAATTAATAAATTACAATCCCCATAAATCTAGTGACGAACCTTTTAGAGTAAGCAGTTCAACTCTAATCAAAAATATTAAGTTTAAGCAAGGAAAATATTCAAAATCTATTTAAAATAAAGGTCCCTTAAGAGGTATAAATATAGTGAAGAAACGAACTTTTAACTGGAAAGATTTCTAGTAGTTATTTGATGATTCAAAATATTTTAGCATTCAAATAAATTCATTTTAAATACAGGTAACTTTTGATAGTTAATTTAATGCTTAAGTTTCAATAAACAATTTAGTGATGAAAACCATAATATTATTTAAGTAAACTTATACCATATGAGGACTATTTAAAATGACCATTACTTATCTATCATTTTGTTTAGCTTAGACTTACTAAAGGGTTGTGCTAATTGCCCTAATTACTTTCGTCACAAGTAACAGAAAAATTTAAATTGTTCGACTGAGATAAAAAAATTTTGTCTACTTACAAGCCTTAATTTAAGTATTTTAATATAAAATAAATAGCCATAAGTTTAAAATACTTTAGGTAAAAGCTTAAACCCTATTGTGCCTATAAAACTAGTCCTATTTCTACCAACTTAAAGTCTTTAAAATTCTATCTTATTTAAAATTCACGATAGAATTTCCTACACGACAGACCAGAAAATTGAGGCATTGTGATTATGTGCTCGTTGTGTGTAACTCATAATGTCAGATAATCATCGAGAAATTCATTTGCCACTCACCTGCACGGGAGGCGCCTTGCTGCCCTGCATTCCCTTGGGCATCGGCGGTGTGGTATGTGCCCCCACAATGGCCATGTAGTCCACCAGGCGAGGACATAGCGAGGCACGTTGTTGGTCCGACATCCCAGCGATGTTGCACTTCCACTATCCTTGGACAGGACCTTGCTGTAAGCAAACAAAACCAGAAAGAAAACCCATGAGTATGAGATGAATGGTACAGGCATTTTACACTAGGGAGTTTTTGAGTGTTTGATTGTGGGGCCATTAGTCTTGTTAAGTAAACTGAGGAGTATGCTCCACACACCTGATACTAAATTGAATTGAAGCCAACACAGGGCCATTGTGCTCTTTAAACTGTGTGAACCCAAAAAGCTTCTGCTGATTTTCCATTCATTTTTTCTATTAAACCCACAAAACCAATTTATAATTTATGTCTACATAAAATATCTATACTCCTTCGCAAGAAAACCATATTAAATTCAGTTTACTTTTAAATTATATAGCCAATTCGACGAACCCCGTGAGGTCCATTAAAAACTGCATTAAGCAGCTAATAAATTCAGTTTTGATGGATGGTTTCTAATTTGACGAAAAGGTCAACGCTACAGTCGATCGTTTTATAAAACCGCGAGGTCATAAAAAATGCAATGGATTTTCTAGCTGGATAATATCAATGGAGAGTCAAGCGAGTCCAATCAAATGTAAAAGGCAATAAATCAACGACCTGCAAAGCCAATCAGTCTCTAAGGGCCAGTCAAATCAAGTCACTGGCCTGCTAGTACATGACAGGACAGAACAGAACAGAACATGACTGGACAGGTCAGTACAAGGATTAAGATTGAAATTGCTCGTGGGGGAGCAAAGTAAAGCAAACCGAAGGACACGACATAAAAAAAAAGGAGAAATCAAAAGCTTTAAAATAAAGCACAAATTGCAAATTTCTCCATCGTATTGACGTCATTGGCGTCATCGCAAGCGAAGCGTGCGACCAAAATGAAGACTCGGTTATCGAACCAAAATGCTAAAGGATAAAATGAAAGAGGAAAAATTAAACCAATAGAGTGGCAAGCGAGAATGGAATGCAAATGCCTCAGCTGGGAAATGGCAGCGAAAATATGCGACTCTGCTGATGGCATGACACAAAACTTTGTAGGGATGGGAGGAATGGAGAGGGGTGAAGGAAAACGAGGAAAGAAAAACGGAGTTCCAGGAAAACCAGATGAGTCCTTGATAACTTGACAAGCTCATGACAATCTCAAGGACAAACTAATAGCAG
This sequence comes from Drosophila acutilabella, assembly GCA_035046005.1. Classification (NCBI taxonomy): domain Eukaryota; kingdom Metazoa; phylum Arthropoda; class Insecta; order Diptera; family Drosophilidae; genus Drosophila; species Drosophila acutilabella. Next base: position 5,605,660 of record JAWNOK010000020.1, read on the forward strand.
TTGTCGAGCAGAGCAGCTAAAAGCAAGAATTTATGAGCTACTAGAGCTTACACGACTGTGCTATACCCTGTGATACCATTTGTGTTAATATATGTGCGCAAGTGCGACAGAGCGAGTGATAGTTAGCACATAGCAGTCAGCTACGCGAGCTTTAACTCGCTATAGCTTTTAAGCTTCTGAGCCGATTTAAATGCAACTTACAGGGTCGTTATAAAACACTACTTTCTACACACGTATTAAGTTTAAAGCGTATATTTGCAGTTAAACTAGCTTAAATTTGCTTAAAAAATAATCGCTTACGTTTTGTGGGCGAAGGGGGTGTGGCATATCAAAATGTAAGTGGCTAACCGCCCACGTGTAGAGTTTACCAACTAAATTTGGTGTTCCCAACGCTTACCAGCTCAAAGTTATACATGTTTAAAATCTTTGCAGTTTAAGACTTTAAGTACGCATAACTGCCGGTTATGCTCTCCTTACTGGGTATACAAGCGCTTTTATTATTTAACAAGTAAAGGGGCTTGTAACTGCGTACTAGCCATCAAGCTGACAATTTTCATTACTGCTAAAAGTGCTTGTTTTCTTTTTTTATATATACTATGTACTTGCACAGACTAAAGTGTGTGCTCTGTGGTCCAGTTGCAACCACAAAATGTGGCACATGTCAGGGCTAATCGTGTCAAGGCTGCACATGCCACACGCCCCCAAACCTGCAACGTTTTCGCCCCCGCCCTCCGCAGTCCGCAAGGGACATTTTTTGTTTGTACCCCAAATCCATCGTTAGCTGCATTTGCAAGCGACTTGGGAGACGGTGACCCGAGACCCGAGAACGAGTAGTGCAATGTTGGGAAAACTTTTAGACGTCAATTTTATTTAATGGGTTTCCCATCCTACAACTTTATATCTATCTTGGTGTCTATGTCTCTGTCTCCGCCTTCTACTCGAGTGCTGATTCTGATTCTGACATGGACGCCAACGCAGTTGAAGTGCTTTGGCATTATGACATCAGAGACAGCAGCCAGTAATTGTAGTCTCCTTCTTCTTTCACTCTCTATCTCTCTCATTCAGTCGCTTTTCATTCTCTTTGCGAAACGTTAAAAATAGCAAACAAGTGAAAGAAAACTGACATTAAAACCCAAAAACAGCAAAGTTTTCCGAACGTTTGCTTATGAAATCATCAGACAGCGAATGAAACTCAATAAGAATCCTACGCGATTGACTGTGTCTGTCACAGAACAAAGTGTTTTTCAGCCTCAGATGATGTAATGAACTTAAGTATGTTCGATAGTTTAGAGTCCAAGCACTTGAAACAGTTACAAACCCCATTGGCAAGCTTTGGGTTAAGTTTGAATTGAGGTAAATCACTTTGAATAGCTCAAGAAAACAAATATTGTGCTGTTTGTAACCAAAACTAAATAGTTTTTGATATGAGACAGCTAAATATTTTATATTAGCTTGAAGTTTGACTTTTTCTCAATAATGATTGTACGGCTGGGTATTTTAGTAATAGATAATAAAACTCTTTTACTAATAAAGCACTATTTCTCCTCATAGTAAGAAGCTTAGCAATTTGTTTTCAAAAAGGTTTATATATGCTATGTTTTAGTACTTAAGCAAAAGATTTTCATTTGGAAAGTGTTTCAAATTGTTAATAAAATCATTTTGCGTAAAAAGTCAGAAAGAAAAAAATGAAAATTATTATCATAGTAATAAGCTATTGTGCTATTTTAGGTAGTTAAGCTTTTAAGGAACATTATTCTATTTATTTAGAAAAAAATAGCATTAAAATTCTGAAGGCCAATGTTTAAAAGAACTGAAATTTAAGCATAGCTTTGTATTATAATATTATGGTATCATATTTCGAAAGCTGAAAATTCTAATCAACAAAATAGAAAAAGATTAATATGCAATTTAAAAACCCAATTTGGCTAAAAGCTGTAAATTCTTCACACAAAGAGAAAACTCACTCAAATCTGTGCGAATGAACTTTCCACTTGACAAATTTGCCAAAGATAATTTTTCTTGCTGCACTCACTGTCAGTTTATGCTGCTCGGTGCATAAGTTTTGTCATAGTTAAGAATCAATGAATGATGACATACAAAAAACCGACACAACAGGAAGGTAGTAGAACATGGCAAACAAGAAGTTGAAAAAGTGCAGGAAGAATCAGAATATGAATAAGACAAAATGTAAAGGAAACGGAGCGGAGTGGAGTGGAACAGAGCAAAGCAATTGCAGCGACATAACAATATTCTAACAAAAAATGTATTTTCCCCCAAGACAAAAAGGGGAAATGGCGAGTATAAAATGGAAAATATGTCACAATAAGCATAACAATAAAGCACAAATGCAAGCAACTGCGCATATAAGGATGACAAGCCAAGAGAATGCGACAAAAGCGACTGGGAAACAGGGAAACAGAGCGTGACTGTAAAGTACCCTAACTGAACACAAGTACATTGATTTCATGACTTAAGAGTGGAAGTAGTAGGAAAAGCAATTAATGTGGTCACCCTAACTCGCAATAAAAAATTTAATAAATAAATCATTTTTACATAAAGTAAGCGCAATAACTCAAATACGGTCACCCTTACAAAAAATATACGATTTCGCAGCAAGTAATCGTGTTTTAATAAAAAGTACAGGAAATCTATTTGAAGAATAAGACGACATTTCAAATATGGTCACTTTAAAAAATTGTAAATATTTATGATCTCTCTAAAATGCATTAAAAATAAATCTTTTGGTTTCCTGGAAATTAAGCACAAACCCAATCAGCATTTAAAAAAAATAATTTTAAATTGGGCACCCTTAATCGGGTGACCTTATTAAAATAATTAAAACATGATAAAAACATTGAGATTAATTAAATTAATTACAAGCAATATACATGATTAAACACTCAGGAAAGTTAAAGATTTAAGCCAATAGTTTAACGAATTCACATAGTACAGCTTTTTATTTAAATCAAGTAACTAAAATATGCCTTTAAACACACTTAAGATGCTTTTCCGTAGCCAAGAAAATAGGAGTGCAGGAAGGCAATGCATTTTATACAACGCGCAAATAAGGAGCTTTAATAAAGCATATGAATGCGTCAATTGAAGAATGTGCACATTCTTTTCTTAGTCACATCAAGTGTCTCTCTGCTCTCACTCTATTTCCCCCTTGCTGCCTGTCTGTCACGCGTGTTTTTTTCTCGCTCATGCTTGTGGCTTGAGTGCAGCACAAAAGTATGCAACGTTAAATCAGCCGCAACCTCAAGCTGCTTAAAAAGACACGAGATATGAGAAGAAAGTGGAAATGGAATGGGATGGGATGTGAGTGAATGTGTAAATGGAAATGGAAGTGTTTGTGGAAGTGGTAAAGGAATGCTTCATGTTCCGGCTGTGTCTTTCTTCCTCTCACTCTCTGTCTCTGTCTCTCGCTGGGCCACTTACTTATCAGCTCGAGTGTTTGGGGCAATGTCTCTGGGGCGTTGCGTTTTTCAATTAATTTGACGTTGTGTGACTCGTCTTACACACATATGTATATATCTATGTGTGTATGTGTCTATGCGTATGTATTCTATGTGTCTTCGAGTGGTGTGAATGACTTGTTGTTGTTTCGCACGTGCCCAGTTGGAGCATAAAATCGATAAAAGGCTCGTCTATGGTCAAAGGCAGCATAAAACATAAAAATAATGACACGAAATTACCAAAAAGAAATGTAATACAACTAAAAGACCAGTCAACATGATCAAGGCCACTGAATATTGACAGCAGCGCAGTTGACGCTTATCAAACACAAACACAGAACAGCAAAGGACAAAGTCAAAGCCAACGAAAGATAAATATAAAATGTTGTATTACAAATTCATTGAAAATGCGCAAGAAAAACAAAAGCAAAAAAAGTGTAATTAAAAACAAAAGCAACGACGAAACAAAGACAAGCAAAATGAACAGCAAAAAGCAAAGTCAAACAACAAGCAAAAGCACACACGAACACACACACACAGAGGCAGCGGGAATACATGAAATACGCGACAAAAACTGTGCTACGAAAAAAAAACGAGTAGAAAGAGTGAAAAAAAAAGCATTTATCGTATGCCGATGTCGCTGCTGCGACGACAGCTGCGACTTCCACAGAGCTGTCCAAAAATATACAAAGCAGGTGAGGTGGGTTGGCGGTTGGAGCTGAAATTGTTGGGACTGTGGTGGCTTTCGGCAAGGCTAAGCAGCAGCTAAAGTAACAACGGCAAATGAACGATTTACACACACATAAAAATACATACACACATACGTACTTTTATATGTATAAGCAGCGGACGACCGCGTACGCAACAAGGTCACTGGAAAAATCGTTAAGCAGCAGCAAAGACAATAAAAACAGCAACAAGAGCAGCAGCAGCCACAGCCGCAGCCGCAGCAGTGAATATGTCGATATGAAAGCTGTTGCCTGTTGTTGTTGTTCTGCTTTGTCGTAGTATACACACACATACACACACACACGTACACATTCTCATACATACGCAAGCCAAACGCAGGCCTGTGCAAACATACATTCATAAAGCTTTTTTAATTCATTTACTTACTTGTCGCTTAGTTTAAATTACAACGGTTGTTTTTGTTCTTCTTCCTCTGCTTCTTCGTCTCCCTCTGCCTCTTCTTCAATGCGTCAACATTTTCTTGCATTGGCGCTCATAACAAAACACACTCACACGCACATGTACAAAAATCAACCGTTATAAAAAAAACAGTAAAAACAAATTGATTTCACTCGCAAATTGTTTTGCTTTGCTGTTTTGTTCTTGTTTTTATTGTATGTTCATTTTGTGTGAATTGGCGATTTTTTTTTTTTGTTAGTTTGTTTGCTCTCCACGGTCAGCGCTTTGCTCAAAATGCAGCTGTGGCTCCACCTGCCGTCATTGGGTTGATCGACAGAAAAAACACGTCTTCGCTGCACGCTGTCCGTGGTGTAACTGTTTTACAGTGTGTGACTAATAAACACATCCAGGACGCGGCGCGGACTTTGCTGCTGCTCTGCTGGCATTTTTGGTGAATTTCGTCAGTTTGCTGGTGAATTCGCTGTGGTGTAAGCAATTGTTTGTATGTGTGTGTGTGTGTGTGTAATGTTGAAATTCCTATACGTTTTTTGGCTGACTGGAAATGCCGTACGCGCCATTCCATTCCAGCAACAACAAATACCAATTCCATGCCGCACTTGTTGGATTCTGCTCTTAGGCACGGCGCATGTCAGCTGCCAGCCACGTGCGTTCCAATACGTCTGCTTGTATGTGTGTGTCTGTGTCTGTGTGATGTATACGTTGTATATGTATGTTTGTGTGCGTGTGCTTAGGCTGCTGCCTTTTTGTTGCTTTTATTCATGTTGTTGTTGCTCTAGTCGTTAGTCAAATTTGCCGTTAAAATTGAGTTAAAAAGCCAAAGTTGAAATGAAGCTAAATCTAAATGAACTTCTATTTATGTACGAGTGTGTTTGCATGTATTAAGGTATATGTATATGTATGTATGCATGTATGCCTACTAATTGAACTGCGTGTATGCTGCGGGATGTTACTGTTAGAATTTGATGCGTACCGTTAGTTGAGGCAGACTTCTTTAGCATGTTCATAAAAGCTCTGCTTAAAGAAAAAGCTCATGCGAAAAGCTCTTGAAAGTATGCTATATACATTTTTGTACTTCGGAAGAATTATAACAGTAAAGTGATAGAAATATATTAAATGGTACTAAAGTTCGATTTTAAGCTTACAACATAACAAATAATAGTTCTAAATAATAAACTTTACATAAAAATAATTCATTTTACCTGTTTTTATTGAAATAGTCGGCAGTTTTAGCAGTTCTATATGTCCTACATAAAAAGTTTCTTCATATATTTTGTAAACACTAGGCTATGCTTAAAGCGCCAAGCTTCAACAAAAACGAGCTTACAAAGTTCGATTTGCAACTTTTATCTACTTGACATATTAATTTAAAATTTTTCTTAAGCCCCCAAAAACCTAAAAAAATTGTAAGGTCATTATTTTATGTTATGCACCTCAATTTACACTTTAATCAATAGCTTGTTAAACCTAGGTTATTACTACTTTTAGAATCTTGCATAAAACACTACTCACACCCAAACTTCAATCGAAAGCTCCTCTGACAGACTCACCTGTATGGAAAAGCTCCTTAAAGCACCTTCTTATTTTAAAAAGCTTTCTAAATTAATCCGCTTTCAGTAGCTCGCTTAAACCATTGGATGTTTATTGGACAGCCGTGTACAACAAGATTACATAAAGTGTATATTTTAATAAAATATATTACAAAATACAGTTGAACTGTAAGTAGCATTAAAAACTACACAAAAAAAAGATTTTGATTCAAATTTTGAATTGAAAAATGCAACAAAAATGCTAACAGTGTATTGAGTGGTGTGGGAAAGGGGTAAAGGGGGATACCCGCCATATGCGCCGAGCTTAAAGCTAAGAAGGCGCAGCTAGAGCTTTGCCTGCTATAAATGCACATTCTGGGAGAGTTTTTTGTTTGTTTGTTTTGGGAAAAGTGCGTCATATGGCGGGTTCACTGTAGGGCTAAAGGGTTGAAAACTTTTACTTGTTGTAAATAAATGCAAAGAGAAACAGCCTTAACCGTTAACCGTTTGATTAGCCCCTCTTGTTTAGTGGAGCATAAAAAGTGCAGGTTGCTCCAAATGTTGTTTCCAGACATTCGAGAAACTGGCCATGGTAACACCATCGATCACACGATGATCAGCCGACCAGCTGACACTCATGATATGCGCCTTGATCACCTCGTCCCGCTCATTGAAACGCGGCACAGCCTTCGTACGACCCATGGCGCCAATGGCCACCTGGGGTGCCATGATGCAGGGATGCGTGTAGGTGCCACCCACCTGCAAAGGGGGAAAAGAAAGTGAGTATAGAGTGGAAGAAAGTACCTATTACACTGATTATCTTACCACGCCAATGTTGGACAGCGAGAAAGTGCCATCAGCAAAGTCCGCGGGCGTCAGTGAGCCAGTGCGTCCACGCTCCACAAGCCCATTCAAATCTTTGGCTATTTGAATGATATTCTTGGCCTGACAATTCTTAATATTGGGCACTACAAGGCCCTGAGGAGTATCAATGGCCACACTGATGTTGTGCGCTCCCTTGTAGATCAGCGATTCGTTGGCCAAGTCCAACGAACTGTTAACAATCGGATACTTGGTCAACGCAATGCTGGCGGCCTTAATGCAGAACGGCATAAAGGTCAGCTTGGGCACGCCCTGTTCCAGTGCAGCGGCTTGCAATTGCGTGCGGAACTTCATCAGATTGGACATGTCGATCTCGTCGCTGTAGGCAAAGTGGGGAATTTTCTGAGGAAAGAGAAAAGGAATTAGATCATTTGATAAAGGTTAAGGTAGGGAAGAAGGTCCCTTTTGAGGTCCAATATTACGTATACGTTGATTGTTTGCGTTTCTGTTACTACTCAGTGCGCGGGGAACATCAAAATGAAAGAGACAACAAGAGACATCAGCTAAACTGATGTCTTCTTACTCGAGTGTATGATTTTATGCACATTTTAGCATCACCGTTTACCACTTAGTGTCTGCGTTGATCAGGCAAACTTACCAGTGATTCGGACATCGATTTGAGCATCGCCTTACGCACGCCCTTCAGCACCTCGACACGATTGGCCGGAGCGGCAACTGCAGACGGCGTCGCTGAGGGCGCCACCTGTTTGGCCACCGTGCTAGGATGAGGCACATTTGTGCCCGGTGGCACTTGACCCAAATACTCCAGAATATCCCCCTTGAGGACACGTCCATTTTTACCCGTGGGCGGCACCTGAGCCAAGTCCAGTTTGTGCTCCTTGGCCAGACGACGCACAGCGGGTGTGGCAGGTGTAATAACACGCCCATCAGCAGAGGATGCAGTACCGGCTGCTCCTGCTCCGGCTCCTTCTTTAATAGCCTCGATATCGCTTTCACTGGAGGAGGAGGAAGAAGAAGATGAGGATGATGAAGTGTCTTCATCTCCTTCCTCATCAGCTACTTCAAATTCCAGCAACGGTTTGCCCACCAATGCCAACTCATCAATGCTGTGAAAGATCTTGGTGATCTTGCCGTCATAGCGACTGGTGATCGTCACCGAAGCCTTGTCCGACTGCACCTCACAGAGGTTATCAAACTGCTCCACAGTGTCGCCGACCTTAACGAACCATTCCTTGACCGTCACCTCACGGATTCCCTCGCCAATGTCGCTAAGATTGAAGGCAACCTTCTTGTCCAAACAGGCCGTTAAATGCAAGCAACGAGACAGCTGGAAAGTAGAAAAAAGAACGTGAGTTTTAGCTGGAAACAATTATGAACGGAGCCCAATTTCTGTATTTTTCTAGATTTAAAAATTAATTAATAAACTTATTGCGTTAAAATACATTACAAATCTGGATTCATTTTTAAATTTGTCATTTGAATGTAAATTGAGCCACATGCGCGCGCCCTCTTGCGGCAATTGGCGGCGCTCGCTCTGGCTCTGTCCCACCTGTTGCATGCCGACATAGAGTAATTGGCGCTATTGCGCGCTCGCTCACACGCATTAGCCACACACACTTGTTGTCTGTGCGAATTCGATTACATAAGAACATCAAAATAAAATCAAAGCACGAAACAAAAACACTCACAACATTTGCCTTAACTTCCTACTTTACTCAACTCGCTTTAATATTTACTCGGCTAAATTAATTTACTTAAAGTTTATTGAGAATTTATGGTCTACTTACAGCAATTGGCCTTGAGCGGCGCAGCCAAAATGTGCTTGTATTGCGCAGCAAATGTGTTGCCATTGCCATAATTTGTTATCTATTGCTACTGTAATATAGTGAGAAACACGTGCAATTGGTAAATAACATAAACAAAACATAGCGAGCATAGAACATACCTTTAAAAATGCTTGCTAATTGCTTAAAAAGACACTTAACACCCAACGGCCTCCAAAACGATCGACCTTATCAACTGGAATTGTGGCCGCGTTCTAAGCAATAATTCAGTTTGTTTTGCATTCGCCAGCTGTTTGAGATCGCTTTTGGCGCCATCTGTTGTAAAATACAAACAAGCAAACAATAAACAGTATCGAAAGGCGCTGCATAGCTATCGATATATAGCAAGTGGCAAACACTGGTAATAAAATTAACAATTCAAGTTAAATTATATTATTTAATAAATTTGTTGCATTTTAAAATTATTTTCAGACATAACTGTTAGCTGCAGTGTATTATGAATTTATTAACATTGTTAAATCGTTTTGGCGCCACCTACATGGTCGTATCGATAGGCCTCACGCAGCAATATCACTATCGATAACACACAACAGCTGCATTAGTTAAATAAAAAACAAAAACAGCGTGGTCTTTGAAATGGTAGCTAACTAGGGTTTTTTAATTAAATATGTGCTAATTTTAACAATTAAAATTACAGGCGAACTTGCGTAAGGAGCTGGAGAAATGTAAACACCCCAACAGCCGCAAAACAAAGGCGTTGGGTAAAAAGGCGCGACGACAAAACAACAAACACAAAGGACGTCTGGGACATGCCATCAAGAGTAATATTATGGGAGAGAAACTGAGTTGGTTCCTTGGACAAATCGATGAGGAACGGAAAACGCCGCTAACTCCACAGGAATTTCAGGATTTAATTGAACTGTATCTGCAACGTTTTGACGAGGAACTCGCACAAATTGCATTAAAACAGTCGATAGGCAAAAATCGCGCAAATCAACATGCGGCACGGCAGAATGTCATCAACATAACGCTGGAAAGGGAACGAAATGAGTACCAAAGCGGCGGCATGGGTAAGAAAGTTAAAGATTACATTCATAGTGAAACTGTAAAGAAGGTTACAAGATCATTTGATCTAACAGGAACAAATGAACACATCCCTGTGCTCTTTGGCTTCCATCTTGTGAATGGTTTCACCAAGATTCCTGCAAACTTTGCCATAAAGTTAACTTTTTCTTATTTTATATTTAACTCCCACCTATAGAAATGTTAAACCTCTGCGATGCGGCAAAATTCAAAATGCTTTTTGATTGGGATGGCAGTGCATTGAGTGTGCAACATCTCAAACTCGATCTGGTATCACGCAACATGTTGCAAAGACTTAAACAAGCAACAACAACAACAGAAAGCGAAGCAGCAACGAGCAGCAAAGCAGATCAAATGGAAACAGCATAAAATTCTATATCGTTAGCAAAGATTGTTGTGCCTAACGTAGACGTATAATAAATAGAAATAAACAAAATTCTACAAACATTTTTAAAATATTTAATTACACATCGATATCAATTTCGATAGTTTTGTTAAGCACGTGTAAAGCAACGCTGCTTATCGATAGTGTGACAAACAGCTGTTTACATCACGCGTGTTTGTGTGCGTGTGTGTATGAACTTGAATTCTCATTGTTTGTGTGCCGACAAATAGAATTGTGGCGAAATAATCCCACGTATTTTGAAACTGGGTAAGTTTTATTACATAAACAAACGCCAACGAAAGTAAAAGTGCAAATCTAATCTGTCGGCAGTGATTTGTTTTTTGTTCTTCACGCGCATAGTCATTGATTAAAGCACACACAAACAACCAAAGCAATGGGCAGCAATTCATCCAAAGGAGTCGGAGTCGTCGAGACCGCAGCAGCACCCGCCGCAACGGCAACCAAAGCGACAACAGATGCAGCGGCCGCCGGTGACAAACCCAAAGCTTGCAAAGCTTGCTGCGCTTGTCCCGAGACAAAACGTGCACGTGACCAATGGTAAGATAATAAAAACAAAAGTTAATTCCAAATGTGACGCAACATTTAATATCCCAATAAACAACAAATTTGCAGCATTGTCGAAAATGGTGAGGAAAACTGCACGAAACTCATCGAGGCCCATAAGAAATGCATGCGAGACGCTGGCTTCAATATCTAAAGATGCAGATAGTACTTAGCATAGGCCCAGCAGCACTAGAGCCCACTTAATATCTATTAACCATTTTAATTTTTTTTTCTTATTCGGTTGTTATATCTCATGCTATTTATAGTTAATTTAATTGAAAACATAAAACAAAATTGTTAAACAAAACGGCAATTGCATTTCCTGTTAATTGTGCAGCCCTGCAATGAAAGTATGACGTCAAAATTGCACTTTAGTATTTACATGCATTGTTACACCCTGTGGCAGGATATGGCGATTATTAAGTGCAAAGAAAGGAAAAAGGAGGCATTTTCAGTCGGATTAAGCAACTGTCTTTTTAACTTATAGCTTTATTCGACTTTATTCATGAGCATCGTAATGTTAAATGACTAGAGCAGCGGTTTTTGCTAAATTTGGGCTTGACTTTTTAGCGCGCTTACAGCAAGCGAATATCGTAGTTTTTACAGCTTAGCAGCGTCATCTGTTGTTCATTTTAAGCTACACTATGCTTATGCTCAAGCCGGTACATCGTATCAGGGCTTAAAGATCGTGGGGGTCTCATGCTAAGATGCCGACAAAATACAATTTATTTGTAACTCGGAAGACTTAAATATATATATATATATATATATAAAGCAGTAAAAAATAATTGTTAAAAATTCATGGGTATGAAATGCCGCCGAAAACTGGTCACTAATTTTAAACTTCTGTTTAAATAGTTCGGAAGTTGCAGTGAATCACTTGAACTACTGAATTATAATTCCATCTCTTTCACACGACCACATCCATTGCTTGCATATTTGCGTTTGCAGCCCACTTCACGTCGCTCCAATTGCGCAATGTTATAGGCCATTTGAGCGCAGTGTCCGTTGCCAATTTGAGAACAAGTTTGTTAGATCAAAATATATTTAATGCGAGCCTAAAAGGTTATCAATTTTATGTAGTGCAATTTGTTAAATTTGTGCTAAGCAAAATAATATTGTCTTTAATTTGTAAAGATATGGTAGGTATTTATTCTTTTAACAAGCCAAGATTTGATGTTACACTTATGTTAAGCTTGTTTGTGATTAACAGTGCTGGTATTAATGTTATTTAACAGCGCTGCTTGGCTGTTTAAGCGGTCACACTGTCTCCAGCTCTCTCAGTTTTAATTCAGACGTTCTTGTGCATTGTTCGAAGGCACTGTAAGCGACATAAAAAAAGAGGAAAAGTTGTTGTCGAGTTATTATTATTGATTAACAAATAACAAAGTGTACGAGCACAGATGCCGGCAAAATAGTAACGCAATATATAATAGCAAAGTAACTAAGCCGAGGTTACAGCAACGTGTAAATAGGAGTGGGAGAGTGAGACCAGATTTTGATTTGGGTTCATATTTTGTTAAGTGCAAATAAAAGTCGTGCTTCGTGTGCCAAAACCTAAAGATTGAGAAAGAGGAGAAAATAAGCAATAACAAAATAGAAATAGCAATTATCAAGCGCAGTAGCGTGTAAAAGAATTAACAACAATAACAGCCATTAAAAATACAAAAAAAAAAAGATTTATAAGTCGCCGCCGCCAACGCTACCCAAAAGAAAGTGTCACCGTCGTCGCTTTCCCCGCCCCAACGACCCCCCCGAAACCCAAGTACATCTCCCCAACAGGCAAATAAATCCACCACCAACACACACACACAACAGCAACGCGACAGCGACGCAGCAGCGCAGTTTTTCGCACAACAAAACAATAAGAGAGCGGCAAAAAGCGGCGACATCGATTGTTGCGATAAAGTGAAAATAACTTTATAATTTATTTAAAAACTAGCCAATATAACCATAAATCAATCTACGTGAAGAACAACAGAAGCCCCAGAGCAGCAATAACAACAATCAAATTTACATCGGCAGCTATAAAAACAATAGAAAAATAACGATAACAAAATGGCAACACTAAACAAATTCACAAAAACTTTATCCATTGATGAAAAGGCCGAGATAAAAGAGAAATTTACAGAGGTGAGTTCAGAATGTAAACGACGATTAACATAACAAATGTGTGCATGTGTGCACACAACTGCATTGCGTTGACCATGGTCAATGGGGGTGGGGTAGAGTTGGGTTGGGATGGGAATGGGAAGAAAAAGAAAAGAAGAGAGGGAAAAAGTAAATATTAAAATTAAATACCAATTGCATGAGTCACGTAGAAGCGTTTCTTTTGCGTTGCTGCGCAATGCCGTTAACCGGTGCATGTGGGCGTCAACGGCTGCGTTGACTTCGGCAGAGACAGGCAGCAGCGACGACAGCGAAGAAGACGACGACGACAATGGCCTTCAACAACCCCCCATTAAGAGAGCGGCATGCACAACTGCTAACGGTAATGCTCCAGCCAGCATGCATGTAAAACTGTATGTGTGTGCATCACGCTCTCAGTCTGTGTGTGTGTGAGCGCAGTGCATGGGGGAAAAAAAACAAGTTCCCTTGGGTGGTGGCCATGCCAAAGTGTCTTCAACAGTGTGTTTTGTCTCTCTGTGTCTGTGTGTTTGTTCGTCTGTGTGTGTGTGTGTGGGTTTGCATGTATTGCAGACGATTCGTTGTGTCGCTGTGTGCAAAATCACAGCAGCGACAGCGCATGCGCCTTGTCTCAGTCGCTGTCGCTGACGCTGTTGACGCACAAGTTCAATGTCTGTCTCCCCCAACGCTAGCACACACACACACGCGCACACATGCAAAGCACGCACGCATACTTCATGACTAATCAAAATAAACTAAGCAACTCACACACACACACACACTAGCGGACTGTAAAGACAACAACGCATGCTTCTTTCACTTTACTAGGAATTTTGTATGAATTTCGCGAAAATATAAATAATTCAACTGTGAGTTAAGTAACGGGGGAAGTTCAGCTCAAGCTAGTGACGAAAGCAGAGCCTTGGGTAGCTGAATTTGTTAGTCAAACAATTAAGTTTTAAGCTGAGTTTTGGACTTAGTTGTGTTAACTGTGTTTACAAAAAGTTTCGTCCAACTAAATTGATTTGACCTTCTTAAAGCAGCATGAAATGATGAGTCTTATTAAGTATTTATGAATGAAAGCAATTAGCTCAATAAAATTTGTTTATAAAAAAAAAAATTCTTACTCCTTACAGTTTGGTCTTTCGTGTGATCAGTCAAAGTCATAGTCATATTAAAATAATCGAAAATATTTTTATAAATTTTTGTCAAATATAGAAAATGTAGCTACCAATTTGGGCATACCAAAAATTGTTAAGCGCTCTTAATGACTTTTTTCTCTTAGGCCAAACACGTTACCAACAATTTGAAGAGCTTACCAAATTTTAGCTGAGTTATTTTGGGCGCATGCCTAAAGCCGGCAAAATTTTAAAATAAATTGTTGGGATGATGTGAAAGAGAAAAAAAAACACAAATAAAAATATTTATCTTCTATACATTGCAAAAAGTTCTTTTTATCAGTTCAACTTTAAAACTGATTTTTGATGACGTCATCGGTAAGTTTGTTTGTTTATTTCCAAACCAAACTTAAAAAAAAATTATAGCGAACCTAATAAGCATTTCTTCTGCCAAGTTTGGTTAAACCGTTAGTTTGCCCAAAAAGTCTTAAACTGCCCACCGAGGCCAAGAAATTCTGGCACCAAAAAAGTTATAGCAAATTGCAGAAACGATTTCTGAAAACGAAGCTTAAAATTCTTGTGGCTCAAATCAAATTTTAAACGATTATTATTTATTTAATAATAATTTATTGAATATTAAACACATAAACATGCACACAGAGTTATGAATGTAGCGCGTAAGTGTATTTTCATCGTATGACAACAGATCGGAGAACGTTGAGAGAAAACAAACAGACAAACAGAAACCAGTTTCTGCATAAAACTACAGAGATACAATAAGAAGATGGAGGAGAAGCGTGTAAAACTACGACTCAGCAGCAGCGCAGCAACCGCAGCAACAGCAGCGCTATGTACATCATCAACAGCGACGCCGACGTAGCTGTCGCTGTCGCAGTCAACGTTTAGCCCCGCTGCCCGGGCTGGTTCAAGGGGCAGCAGCAATTTTCGTTTAACGTTTTCTGTTCAATTTCTTTACACTCACACACACAAACACACTCCCAGACAAACTGGCTGCTGTGCACAGTTATTTTTTTTTTTATAGTTTTCAGGTGTAGTTTTATTTTGCAATTGCGTCTTCAAAACGCCCACAAGGCCACGCCCACACATTCAATGCAATTTAAAGTTAACAGCGCGGGAACGCACGCGCGAGGCGTTAATCAAAGCACAATGCAGCATTGTTGAGCGCGCGCACTAATGTAAATGCTTGCCAAACGAAACGATAACAAGGATAACAAAGAAAGAGAGTGGACAAAAAGAGAAAAAAAAAATGTACGCTCACCACACATTAACACTTAAGCACAACATCAAATGTAATTGAGTGCAGCGTAGGCGTCACATGCTTAATTTTACTTGGCACTCACATTGATTGACACTTGAAAGTGGATTTTGTTATTTTTATTTGGCTTTATTTTTATTACGGACAATATTAATCAGCCTTAAAGCTCTGATGCTGCGCGGCTGACTAATGCAGTCGGAGATAGAAACAACGAGAGAGTGAGAAAGAGAGGGGAGGGATACGCAGAGAGCAGCTTTGTTCCGCATTTAGCAGTTGCTTATTTTGCTTTAATTTACATATGTCCGTCACAGACTGAGTTGCCAGACTGCCACAAAGCATTGTGTTTGTTTAGCTGTTTATACGCTAGTTGAGGGCATTGCATATTTGCCATTAAGCTTGTGCATTTGTTAATTTTATTAATTTTAATTTTTAGAAAAATAAATTATGTTACAAACTAGGCATATAGTAAATATAATTAGTATATTTTATTTAGTGTTTTTGTAGGAGCATCAAAGCGTCGGTGTGCTTTAGAAAATCTTTTTTCTTGTTGTCTTTTCTTTTGTTATTTTAATTTTTTTTTTGGTATTTTCTGATTGTTCGTGGGAGTGTCAGTATTAATTGCCACAAAGCCTTGCATTTTGAGTAGAAATATGTATGCACACATACACACAGACTAGCTTACATACACATACACACATCTTTATGGCTTATCAGCTTGCATGTCTTATGCTGGTGTGTGGCAAGCATATGCTGGAGTGGGGAAAAGGAAAAGGGTGAGAAGGAGAGCAAAGAGAGCCGGCACATAATTCATTTGGTTGCGTTTATTAAGTTTGCGGCTGTGTTGTTGTTTCTCTTCTTGTGCTCATTCACATACTAAAAAAAAAACAACAACACAAGAGAACCGTTTGTTGTTGTTGCTGCGCTTGGGTTTTATCAAGTGCACTTTAAGTGCGCACGCGGAGTGGAATGGGAAGCAGAAGGAGTTGGAGAAAAAGGAGAAGCAAAAAGGAGTGGGTGTGAGCGAGAGCGAGAGAGTGGTTGGGGGAGAGAAGGCTACTTACGAATGCACTTAAAATAAAAGAAATATAAAAACTGAAAGAAAAAAACATTTTTACATACTTTGCATACATTACAGTGACACTCATAAGTCGTGCATCAAAACAGTGCACAGTGGGTTCAAGTAGATAACAAAATGACATCATTCATTATGGAATGTGAATGCAAAAAATTCAAATGATGCACACACGTTCATATCTCATATGTCACGAGTGTGCTTGTGTGTGTTTGTTATTGTGCCTGCACTGGCCACACGTACAGTGAGTGCATAAAGTTTATGCTTGCGTTTAAAGTTTATCAAGTTTCAGTAAATAAAATTATTTATGGCTTTTAAGTGTTGGGGAATTTTCGTGTGTTTGGTACCACTGTGCGCTAATGCGGCGAAAGTGATTTTTAATGCGTTCAATGCGTTGCATGCAACTGTCAGCTTTTGGCGTTGCCACTTGTCGTTTGTCCTTATGCAAAAGTTTTTAATTTTTTTTTTTATTTATTTACCGCTTTCTTCGATTTGCGGTTTGCGTGCAGAGTTTCTTGAACTCTGAGTGCCAGTTACTTTTATGACAGCGATAACAAAGCGTGCACATATCTACATACACACACATGTGTACACACATACAATTGTGGTCAAAAAAATAGTTGTACTTAGAAACAAATATAGAAAAGTCACGATTTCTGATTGGCTTTTAAATTTTATGGATAGACAAAAAATTTATGTAAATTGGACGATTTTTAATAAACCAATTTCACCAAAAAATATTACAAATTCTTGAAAAAAATAAACATTTATAAGCCTTTAATATTTTTTAATATATATTTAATTTTCAAAGGTCCTAATTTTATTTTTAACACTTAATTTGTAAATTGTTTAATGAATTTTTTTTTTGGTAACTTGTTAAGAAAAATTTAAAAAATAAACTTCTCTTGGAAACTCTAACAGACACTATTTTTTTGATCATAGCTGTATGTTTATTTTTTTTTGCCGGTTTCCCTTGGGGAAAAACTGGACAAAGACTGGAAAAGTGAACGATTTACCGCCTTATTTTCAATATTTGTCAGTGTGTGGCAACACTGGCGGGAGTAACTGTTAATTTGTCATGTTGACAGTGTAACTTATGCTAATTAATACAACTTTAAGGTGTGTTGTTGTCGCACTCTTAGTTGTCTTTGTTGTAGAGTAGTTCCCAAAAGCGCTGACTCATCGCTGGTAACATTGTGTATTATTTATCCTTATGACTAATATACGTATTATGTTTCCTACATCATATTTTGCAATAAATTGTCTACAGGCCACGCCCAGAAAAAAACCACCAACAACAAGATTTGTTTGTCTATGCAGCGGATATGTGTCACACTGCTGATTATACAATTCACTTAAGTTTACAACTACAAATACACGAGTTACATACACAACTATATATGTATATGTATGTATTTATGTTTGTTTGCATGTTGTTTGCCAATTTCGACATAAAAATTTATTTGTTTATGCCACACGGAGCTCGAAAGAGCTCAGACAATGCGCAAAGTCAAATTTGTTGTACGTGTTACAAATTTCAATTGACTGCATGATAACAACAACAACAATAACAACAATAGCAACAATGTTACAAAGTGTTTACTGGACTGACGTTGCAGGTGACAAAATTGTCGGGTTTGATTAAGTGCAACAAAAGTCACGAAACAATTGCTTTCTTTGTGTTACAAGTTGTACAATTATTTACATAAAAGTAATAGCAAAGTGTGTATAAATGTTAGTTTTTATAAACAAATAAAGTCAAATATATAAACAAAGTTTTATTATGTGGTAATCTACCCTAAAACACTAATGAGTACAGAGAACTATTACATTTGTCAGAAGCCAAATGTACTTAACAGGTCGAAAAAGCGTTTTCAGGCCCTATGAAATATATAATTCTTGATCAGCATTAACCGCCTCGTACTTTAGAAGAACTAAAGCCATCAAGTGTGGAATGCAAGTACATCTATGGTGTTAAATTCCCTAACTATAAGCTAGCAGAACCATCGTTACCAAACTTACTCAGACACTATAGCTCCCATAGGACCAATCGGTTAATAATTAAAGATTTGTATGGAGACATGTAGTGTCAGTTAAGCAATTGCAACCAAACTCACAAATTTTGTGTATATCATGATTATAACTATGCTCATCAAGCTTGATCTTGATTGAATAACTATAAGTATCCTATAAGACAAATCGTTGAAACGAGTTGTTTTTGTTATAAGACAGAAAAAACCAATCGTGAGTCATTTAATATTTGAACTTTAACTCGTTTGTTAGACAAACTGTGAGTTGTTAAACAAAGCTAAAGTAATGCAAATTTTTAGTACAAAAATAGGCAAAAATAAATATATGTTTATATACAAAATACTTGCCATATATGCTTGAACACAGCTGTATATCTTCAGTGCAAGTAATTATACCCTAGACAATCGCTTGAATTAAAATCTTATTCAGACTTGGTTAGTTAAATTGTTGTAAATTTGTCGCCTGTCAACTGAACTGTAGTCGCCGCTTTGCGCCTGCCCCGCCCACAGTTTGACAGCTTGGGTTGTAAGTACATTGACACACTTAAGTACATGTGTAGATAGACACAGATACAGATACATGTACATAGGTATATCTACCTGTATAATCAATGGGTCTGACTTCAGACAATCATTATTAATTTTTGTTCAATTGGTTTCCTGCTCTTCTGACTATTTACGATCAGTTGATTTTTATGCGTGTTTCTTTAGGTGTGTGTGTGTGTGTGTCATAGAAGTATTTATGTCTCTGTTTACTCAGTTATAGATGGAAAGATACATAGATACTCAAAACAGTTTGCGGTTGATTAACATGTTTCAATTGTTGTTGACTCACTCGCCAATTCAATCAACGTCAACTGATGTAATGCCGCCTTTGTTGACGAGGTCGGCACCAGTTTCAGTACCAATCTTACACCGAAATTTACCTAGCATACTCAGGGACTGGGGTGTAATAGGTTTGTTCAAAGTAATACCAAAAATATAAAGTTTTCTGTGTTTTAACTGGATTTTTCATGCTCATTTATAGATAGATAGAAACGAGCAACACTCGAGTAGCTACACAAGGTATCTTGGGTACTGGCATGCTCTACACACAACTGCATAGACGAGAGTGCATAACTGAAACAGTCACAAACAGCAACTGCTCCACTTTCAGTTTGTTGTGCGGGCTCAACAAAGGTTCGTGCTTGGCATGAGCAATTGGAATTTGACTAGTGAACTGGTTCCAGGCCACAAAACCGGTTCAACGAAAGCGAAATAAGACGGCTAAAACAACAACAACTAACTGAAAAAATACTTAAACAATAAAAGCATAACAAACCATAACAATGTACTTCGGTCATACATAGAGAAATGTTCAGATACATAGATATAAAAGTATATAGATACATACAGCTGTGTGCAGGCAAATAGATGCGCTCTAGAGACTCTAAAATAGGCTACTCCTTTCAAATGTAACTGAGTAGAAGAGTGCATGAAAAATAGCTATTTCTTCGGCTTTTTTTTAGAGCTTTAATCATTTTCGAAGCTTCTAAGGTTTAAAAGTTTATTTCTTTGCGTAGTTGTAAATAATAAATGGGTTTAAGTTAAAATTTTTGTTTGTTTAAACAATATAATTAACGCAAAGGGGTAGTGCTTCGAACTTTGAAGACCCTGTATTTAAATTAAATCATTTTTATGTACAGAATTCTTTAGATAAGTCAAATAAAAGAATAAATATTTGTTTTGCCATATGCAGAAATCCTTTAAAGAATATTCTCTGCTTTTCTACACCGATCATGTTCAAGCCAAGCCAGCCTTATGATCTACCAAAAAGTAAGTGAAAGCGTAGGAGAGTAGCGGTTTTAAGCCAAGTTTCCCACAAAGGAACAGTAAGATAACTGCTAGGGATACCATATATTGTAAGCACAACATACAAAAAATATATCCCCTATAGTATAAAATTTCAAAGCAGCGCTCAGGGTATTATAAAGTCTAGCTTGCTCTACTATCGCCTTGTTGTACTTATTTGGTTTTCTAAGTGGTCTCAAAGAAACTTACATTGATTCTCTGAGTCTGTAAGTACAGAGTCTTATAGAATCTACATTTTCACTACTGTTTAGTACCATTTCCATGTGATTCTCTGAGTCTGTAAGTAAAGTTAGTACAGGGTCTACATTTCCATTACTTTTTTAGTACTTTTTCTATGTGTCACTATTTGCGTGTACACAGCTGTATGTGCATGCATATAAACCATTTTGTAGAGATAATAGTTAACTGAAATACCTGCATAAACTTTTGTTTGGAAGCTGAGGGCATTTTGTTATTGTCATTTCGGATTCGGTTTCAGTTTCAGTTATTGTTTCTTGTATTATTTTGTGCACAGCTTAAAGCATTATTTCTGGACTTTCGTTGACAAAATCGCCTTGAACCGTTAGATGCCTAGAGATGACACTTGCAAGCGTTTCAGTCAACAATCGGACAAATGCTTTCAAAACTTTAAGACAAATTTGTTCAACAAAGAGACAACAACTAAAAACCGTTTAGAAGCATTTAAAGTTTATTGTTTTATTTTTAAAGTGTTGGCAAGATAGAATGGGGCTAGGAGAGAGAAGAGAGCGGAGAGTGGGGCGAGGGGAGGCACGTTTTTTACTAATGAACTTCATTTGCTGTAAATTGACTTGAAATGACAATGACAACAAAGTTCATTAACAAAACTTTCGCGCGTCTCTTTGCTTGTTATAATCATAATCATAATTACGGGTTTGCGTATGTTGCCGTTTGTTTTCTGACCTTTTTTAGACCCTGTAGTTGAAGTAAAGTAGGAGAGTATAGTGAAGATTTTAGGGAAACTGGGCAGAACAGAGGGAAGGCACTGTTTACAGACCAAAAAGTGTTTTAGGTCGTATTTTAGGGACTACTGGAGGCATTTAGTTTGATAGATAGGTTCGTCTGGGAACAAATAAGAACAGCTGATCTTTAAAGCTAATTTGTGTCGTAAAGTTATCTAAAATCTGATTTTTGTGTGTCCTTTTGAGCACTTAATGAAGCCAAAACAAATCTTAAACCGTTTCTGTAATACCCTTATTATTTTGTGTGTGCTTGGGTCTACAGGGTCTTTTGCAGGCGTCTCATACAACAACTAGCTTCTTTCTACTAGTTTTTTCTTCGCTATTTTTTGCTACCACTTACCTGTTCTCTGTCCGTCCCAACTCAGCCAAAAAGACGACGACGATTCTTTGGCAATGCCAAATGGAAAGGCCACGAGTCGAACTTGAACTTGATTTTGTATACTATGTATTAAATATGTGTTTAATGAGTCATTAAAGCTTTTATTAGATTCCATCTAATGAGTCATTAAGTAAACATGCAATTTAAATATAGATTTAATAATGATTTAGCCATAATAGTCTTAGCTATAGCTAGAAATAATTTCAAGTTTGTCTAACTTAAATCACTTGTTCACACTTTGATTAGCTTGCAACGAATGAAATGCGCTCAAACGATACCGATAATGTTATCGATAACTTGCACAAGTGTTTTTAGCTTAAACTTAAATAAAAGCTAAATGAAAGAAGCTGAATAAATATGCAAAGTGCAAGTGATATGCCTGTTTCGAGGCAACTCTGCTGTCAGCTGTAAAAATTATCTATGTAGTAATAAAGAAAAGAATCAGAACAGCAGTCGCAACGACTGTTAAAGACCCTGCAACAAATTTAAGGAGTTTATAGCCAAAAAAAGTCAATAAAAGGGGTCGTGTCGTGGTCTGTTTGACGAATTTTCCAGCCAACTTCAATAGTTATACCCCTTATTAGAGTCTAAAGTTGAAGTGGGCATACTAGCCGCATAGATTTATGGATTTAAAATTTAAATACTTTATGGTCACTGCCACGCCCACAGCTGTTTGTAAAGTACCGTTTTTTAAGCCGCTATTTTTAGCTACTGAATTTGCACAGCTGTAAGAAATCATATTACAAATAGAGCTCGCCTTGAACAATGTGTGCTCTTTGTATCGATCACTGGTGATGACTAAGCCTCAAGTGGACTGAAGTGGACACAAGTTGAGGCAACGTCCCTCAAAACTATGTACTTAAAATACTCATGTACTCACCTGCTTATGACCAATAATAAAGTCAAAGAAAATACTAAATTATAGCTGTCATTGATTAGGTTTTAGTTGGAAAATTGAGTTATATTTTGTTGTTATCAATGTGTGGGGTGTTATCTTTTGGCCAAAATGCTATTAAATTTATGTTTAACAAGACATCATTCTGGCAAAAAGGCAATTGGCACATAATTCCAACTGCTGATACTGTTGGCTATTAAAAAACCAATTACGTTTAAATGACATGTTTCCCTTTCTCTCTCTCTCTCTCTCTCTCTCTCTCCACGCTTTACTCTCGCATTCGCAGTCCACAAAATTTATGTTTTAAGCACTATATTTATTTACTTACGTTAGTTGGTAAGAATTTTGTGTAGTTGATAAGTAGGAGTCCGACTTTAAAATACCTGTACTTTTTAAACAGGTTTACAAATATTACTTGTTATATGAAATACATTTTTCATCGATTAATCGATATATAATATTGACGTTAGTCGGTTGTCAATCAGCTATTGTAGAGAAATTTATTTCCTTTGCTCTCAGAAGCTGTCTAAAACGCACGAACGAAATTACAAAAATTTTCACCAAAAATTAAATTTTTTTTTGCAAAATGATACAGTTCTTGCGTGGTATGCCGAAGGTAGAGCTGCATGCTCATTTACATGGCAGCTTGAAGGTGGACAGCATACGTGAGGTGGCCCGCTCTTTGTATGGAGAGGATACCGTGAAGTTTAAATCGATGTGCGACTCATTCGTAACATTCCAATACGGCCCTAGTTTGAGTGAATGTATTATAAAAGGTCAATTCGTTAACAAACTGACAGCGACCCGCGAAGGTTTGCAGCTTGCTACTGAGCTGGTCATACGGGACTTTGACAGAGACAATGTCATGTATTTGGAGCTACGCACAACACCAAAAGCTGAAGGCAAATTGACGCTGCGTGAATATATGGAGACTGTGGTGGCAGCTATCATAAATGCTCGTAAGAAGTATGGTATTGTTGTCAAGTTTTTGCCTTCAATAGATCGCGCTCAGTCGGTGAAAAGAGCTGAAGATATTATCGAATTGGCCATAGAATTTGCTAAAAAAGTACCGGATATAGTTGTTGGCCTTGATTTTAGTGGCCATCCGAATCGTGGAATGTTCGGCGATTTCATGCTCGCTCTGGAGAAGGCTCGAAAAAATGGCCTTAAGCTGGCTCTGCACTGCGGGGAAATTGAGAATCCTTATGAGCTGATCGAGATGATTGAATTTGGTATGTCTCGCTGTGGACATGGCACCTATATGACACGCTCCTGCTTTGCCTACATGAGGAAATTGAACATTCCCATTGAATGCTGCCTCACCGGCGGTGTGAAGACAGGCATGGTAACCAGTGAGGAAGCTCAAAATCTGGAGAGACTCATGAAGAATGATGATGCACCCAAGATTCTCTGTACCGATAACTGTGGCGTTTTCGATACTACTCTATCGAATGAATTTATCTTGGCCAATGACATTTTTGGCTTAACTAAGGAGCAGTGCATTAAACTGACCATACATGCGATTGAGTATTCTTTCGCTACCCCGGGGGAAAAGCTCAAGATGAAAAAGAAACTGTTTGATTACACTAAAAACCATTAAAATTATACCATTTTTGGTATCTATTTATTGTAAACAGTAAATAAACAAACTTGATTGTTTAAATTCAATCAAAAATTTCAATTAGTTCGAACATGGCGCATATCCTAACTCCACTTTTAACGGGTATTTTAATTTACGCTGCGTCAGCAGTTCACTCAAAAGTTTTGGTCTCTTCAGAAACTGAGTTGTCACGTGCAAAGAGAGAAATCAAAGTATTTATTTTAATGCAATTCAGTTCTGATTTTCAATCGTTAAAAAATGCTACAAAAATGATCTGGACTTTGCAAAGACAGAAGTTTGAGGACATAAGGAATACAGGGAAACATTTTGATTCAAGGATAAATATAAACAAAAATAAATTATATTTTTTTAATTTATTAATTATTAAAATCAAAAGACATGTAATTGTAGTGTTAAATGAATTCACTTCAATGGCGTTAAAATCCAGGGGTATACGGAAATTTTTAAAGTAAAGAGACCACATTTTTTGTCATTCAGATAAAGCTTTACTGAGATATTTTAATCGATTTCGAGACACTTTTTTCAAAGTATTTAAATGAATGTTTTTACTGTACTTGGCATAAATGATGTGCTTGTAGCTTTAAAATTAAAGCCCAATGAATTGCCCAAAGCCCAAATTTGATATACACCTGCAGCTTAGCACCTGCAATGCTACCAATTTTTGCCGATTTGACAAATTTTTTGCCTCTGCAGTAATTTTGATCAAAGGTTTCCTAGTTTGTTAACAGGAAAAGGCTAAGTTGGCAACACTGAACAGCTGATCGGTTTGTCAGCTGATTAGCACAACTTAAAGCTAAAAAGACTTCAAGTAGAGTTAAACGGTCAATCAATTAAAATTTGTTTAAAAATAAAGCAAATCTAATCTCGATTAAACAAATCTTTTTATTGAAACTGAAGGATTTAACGATAGGGAATTTTATAAAAAAATTTATATGAACTATATTTATAAAGATAAATCATATATTTTTGGGCAACTATTGCTGAATGAATTTAAAAATAAACTGAGTTTAATGAATTTTATATAGAAATATAATGAATGGCTTAGTTAAGGGTTATGTGTAATTTAAATTTAATAAGTTTTACGCTTAAAGCAACACTTATTGATCGAAAGGTGTGACAACCCTCTGACAACTCACATATATAGTATACATATATGTACATATATGCATGCGATAATCAAACGTAATCTGATATTCTTAATCGATATTGACCAACCTGACTGTCTGAATTTCATGTGGAGCAAGGTGTTTTTTTTTTTCTGCCACTCGCTTGACTGATTGCTTGATTACCGATGCCGGTTGAGTTCAATTCAATTCAACTTGATGGCAGCACCTTATCAATGCGATTGCCACAAAATACCCTGCACATTTTAAAAAGCCCATCCAATTGCCATACGCGAGCTCATATGACTTTTGATATATTCAAATGACATCACAGGAAAAAAAAACTGAAAGTACTGCAAGTACTGTAATTGAATTAAAACTGAACGGTCGGGGGAAATTATGAAAAAAATATGCAATGCAATCAATAAATAACTGAATGACTAACTAAATATTTAGCTGCTCCCGTCTGCTTTATAATAAAATTGTAATGAGTAACCGAAAACAAAGTGATTCAAAAGAGGAAAGGAAAAGAACAAATGAAAACAGTCGCTCTTTCAATATGGTTTTGGGGGCTCTCTCTCACTTCACCACCCAATCGAGTTATGCTTTAACCACACATATGCGTTATCAATTTGCCTTTGATTTGTGTCTGCAGCAGTGCTGGCACAGTAGCAATTTTACCGACAGATCAGTACATTAAATTTCTAAAATAGCGGGAGCATGTTTAAAACAATCTATACGGAAATCTTATTAAAATTCTTGAATATTTATTTTTAAATCATTTTTTTACTTTTAAATTATTAATAATATTTATTCATGCGTTAATTTTTTTTTTTGGGCATCAGATAATTTTTAACACTTGATTTTTTCGCTTTAAAATTACCACTTTTTATTTTGATAAAATTTATAAGTCATTTGTAACTTTGAGGATTTTTTTTAAGTATATTCCATATAATATTATGGGTAAAGTCGCACTTTTTTTTTTATCAATTTATATTATTATTAAATGACCAATTTTTTTCGGGTTTCGAGCTCATTTTTTAAGTATTTTTTTTATATTTTATATAAGGTACTATTAAATATTATATATGTATAATACAAACTTTATCATATATTTTTGTATAAATCCTTTTGATTTTCTAGTTCGTTTAGCTTTTATATTCTTTTGTTATCGATTATTGACAGCACTGTTCTGCATGCCACACTTGCAAAGAGAGCGAGAGAGCGCAAGTGTGAGTCTGTATGTGTGCGGGAGTGTGTGTGGTTTTCTTCCAGATAAAAGAAAAGGCATAAATAGTGCGGACTGCGTCAGGCGCTATATTAGTAGTACACAGCTTGTACAGCGGCGCCAACAGTACAACAAGCATTAAAAGAATATCAAAACGCCGTAAAAGCTCCGTTAATTTGTTTTCGATAGGTATTTAATCCTTGGTGCTCACCCCCACCCACTCGTAGTTGCTCTCTCGGTTACGCTGTTTACGCGCTCTCTTGCAACGTGTTCTCTCCCACTCTCTTTCGTATTAATCAATCGAAGTGCACGCGCTCTCGCTCCCGGTCTCATCCTATTCGGCTCTCTACTGCTGCATAACGGTGATTTTAGCCTGTCGTTCAGTTAACGCGTTCATTCAGTTCCGTTCGTTCTTGGCGTTCAATTCAAATCGTTTTCGATCGCGTGTTCGCTCGCTCGCTCTCCTTTTTGCCAGTTCACTTCTCCTGCTGCTTTGCGTGCGTGTTTCTGTGTGTGTGTGTTTGTGTGTTTATGTGCTAAATCAATTCACTTAATTTAAGGCATAATTTTTTGTTTTTGTTTTTCATTTTTGTTTTTGTTTATTCTTTGCTCAGCAAGACAAACAAACCAAATTGAAATCTAATTAGAATATACACAAAGTGAGTGCCATTAAGCAATAAAAACAAGAAATCGATAAACCTCTCTCGATATACACACGTAAAAATCATCGATAATGTCTGATATTATGAATATTGAGCAACAGCAGACGCTGGAGGAGTTCAGGATTAATCTGCAGGAAATAATACCCGATGTACGTACAATTCGCACAAACATTTTGCACAAATGCCGTCGATTTCTCTAATTTTAACATTTTTTTTTTGCCGATTTTTTTTACCAACTGTTTTTGAATTTTATTACTCACGATTCACGTAATCAAAGAAAAAAAAAAGTGTTTGCTTTTTCGTGTTGTCGGCACACTTTATGGTTTTTAATCGATAACACAGACAAGCGCACGGAATATGGAATAGCATAGTTACAGTAAACACTCCTGATAAAGTGCACGCGCCAAATGCCGCTCAACTGACCGCAATACGCAAACGTTTCACATTTTTTTCTTAGCCAACTTCCGTTATGTGTCAGTCATATGTTGGCTTATCGAATCATTTTCTATATATTATTTATTTCTTGGATATGGGTTTTTTTTTTTTATGGTCATAAGTCAAACGAAACCTTCCTGCCATCTATGGGTATAATTTTTTTTCTTTTGGGCACGTAATCATTACCATATACTGGTAAAATGGTGCTATTTTCGATTTTGTTGCCTTTGGCGTTTTTTTTTTTGCCATAATACTTTTATCTTATCGCAGCCAATACCAGCACCAACAACATCGTCGTCGTCATCATCATCGTCAGAAATTCCATACAATATTACCCACTATGCCAACCATATACACTCTATATACTATATGGATGTCTGTGTATATATTACTTTAAGGCCATGTTGTGAATTTCACACCATAAACCGACCGTTCGTCTGTGGCAAAAATGTTTGCACTTGATGAATAAATGTGCAAACGTTTTTCCAATTTCTACATGTTTTTTCCACGACCACTCTTCTTACCCCAAAACTGTATTAGAACCCTCTAGAAATGACCGTACCGTATTTTATCTAAACAATATTTTTCAAGTACTACTTGAGTTGAAATTTTTGAGCATTTTGTTATCAATTTTCTGTTGTTGTCGGGCCGTTTTGGAAGGGTCATACTTATGGATCACTTTATTCAGTTGGGGTCTTCAGCCTAGAAAACTTGTTCTTAACTTAACTTTAAGTAATTAGTCGTCTACAGCGCTAAATCGTTAACGATTACATGTTATCGATAAATTCCAAACATATTTTGATTAGAACAAAATCGGCTAATAATTCATAGAACATAAAGTAAATAGTTTTGATAGTTTTGTTAGTTTTGAAAACATTACATAATTGTTGTTTATTGCTGATGATCGCACGATTTAGGCATTTCGATGTCGATAACGATAACGATACCGATTGCGTGTCACAATGACAACTCAGTTACGTCATTTAGGAGCAGTAAAAGGAATCACAAAATGATATGCAACCACTGGAGAAATAACCTTGCTGATCTAATTGCCTAGAAATAAGGGAGGGTGGCAGGTGGGGGCGAAAAATCGGGGCTATAATTAATCAACAAACATGGTAGTAGGGAGGAATGGGGGTAGGAAGTGCCAAACTGTGAAGCTGATAAGCAAAAATGCCAAAAATAAAAAATAATTCAAGAAACTTGATGAACTTTTGTGGTTACTGTAGATACGATACGAACTGTAGAACTGTAGGCTGACAGATGCCAGGTGAGCGAGAGACAATTGAAAAGTACATGTACCTAGATACAAGTGAACATGGAGGTGGGTGAAACGATAAAATTCCAGTCGGGAGGTTAGAGGAGGATGGTACGACATGCGATGTCTAGAAATCACTTTGATTTGTATGCCAAACTCATCTCTGAGTCATCAATCATTGAAAATGACCAAATGACTAACAGAATTACTCATTATCCAATCGCACTATGGTAGAGGCATAGCGACTGCTAAAGACCCTGAAGACAAACAGATGAGAGTTTTATAAAGAAAAACTTGATGTGCCTAGGCATTTAAATTAATTCAAATAATATTTCAAGCACTTAAATTTATAAACCACTCAATTTAGTTACTTAGTAACTACAGAAGAGCCGCTTTTTTGGGAGATTTATGTATTTTTATTAATAATATATTTAAATAAAATTTTAAATTTTTATAGGATCAAAATTGTTAACCTAATTTAAGTGCTGGTCAACAAATAAATACAGAAAATCGGCTTTCTTTGCACGTGCTTCAAATTTTAATTTGTTTACTTTAAAATCAATAGAATCAGCAAAATGATATTTTAAAATTTTATGCGGTTTTCCGTTGATTTATTATGATAAAAATGTAAACGTTGGTTTTAATTCAATTTATTATTATAAATGTATGAGTATATTATTATTTTTAATCTAGTAAAATAAGTACGATGTATTTTGCAATAGACTTTTAAAAATAATTCAGAGCAGAAGGTCCAAGTAAAATGTGGGGCAAGGGATTAATCAGCTTATTACTAAAAGCGCTTAACTGATCTTAATGAAATCGATTTGGAAGGTCGTTAAATTTGAATTTTATTGTACTGAAGTTTCAAGTGCGAGTTTAAGATTTGATTTATTGATTTTGTAAACCTTTTTCAAGGTATATATTATGCACGACATTTTTTTTGCATATTTCTGTTATTTATACTCTCTGCATGGCTTGTTTGTGGAAAGTATGTAACAGGAGGAGGCGTGGCAGACCCCATAAGATATATTTATTCTTGATCAGCATCATAAGCCAAGTCGATATAGTCATGTCCGTAAGAACAAACAGATCTCAGAGTTGGTGAGAGCTACAAACTCAAACTTAGTCAGTGTCGACTACATATTTAGTCAGTCAATACAAGAATCTTTTTTATTAGTGATGCCACGCCCCATTTGCCCACAATGAGCCAAAAACTAGACACACCTCGGAAAATAGCCCTTTTTTTGGCGTTAAACTTAATAACTGTGGCACTGAGGAATACCAAATTTGAACCACAGGTTTCTGGAGATATGGAGTTTAAATACAAGGCCCGCCTTTCCCAAATGAAATAAAAATTTGTTTTTAAGACACTTCTACTTATCGTAAAGTTTTATTATTTTAAATTCTCTTGAAGACATAGTATATCAAACTATTCTAAAAGTTGCATAAAAATCCGTCAACAAACAGGAAAGTTATAAGCGTAAAACAATTTAATTAAATTGAAGGCAATGACAATGCATGTGTGCAAGCGAGACAGAAACATACGTATGAGTAAAGTTTAAGCTGCATCAGTTGGGGATGTGAGGCCGTGTGGTCGGGACATAAATAATTAAGAATCAACAAAAATATATTCCACCCATACAACTTACAAATTTACTAATTTGCTTTAAACTATTCACTTTACAGTTGGATGCCAACAAGGATGGCTTCATCGATCTGATCGAGCTGAAGGATGCCCTCAATCAGGTGGGCTTCAAGCTGGCCGGTTACCAGGTGCGCGAGATGATCGATGAGTTCAAGAGCAAACAGCGCACGGCACATCAGGGTAAACTGAATTTGGAGGAATTCGAGACACTATGCTTGGATCTGAAGTCCAAGGATGTGGCCAGCACATTCAAGACGGTCGTATCCAAGAAGGAGAATCTGGAGACATTGGGCGGCATGTCGAGCATATCATCGGAGGGCACAACGCATTCGGTGCGTCTTGAGGAGCAATTGGCCTTCTCTGATTGGATCAATTCGAATCTGGGTCACGATAAGGATCTGCAGCATCTGTTGCCCATCGATGGCGAGGGCAAGCGTCTGTATCTGTCGATTAAGGATGGCATCTTGCTGTGCAAGATCATCAATCACTCCTGCCCCGATACCATCGATGAGCGTGCCATCAATAAGAAGAGTTTAACGGTCTATCGGGAATTTGAGAATCTTACATTGGCTTTGGTCTCATCCCAGGCCATTGGTTGCAATATTGTTAACATCGATGCCCATGATTTGGCCAAGGGTAAACCACATTTGGTGCTCGGCCTGCTCTGGCAGATCATACGCATCGGTTTGTTCAGTCACATTACACTGGACAGTTGTCCCGGTCTCGCCGGTCTGCTCTTTGACAACGAACGTCTCGAGGATCTGATGAAAATGTCACCAGAGGCCATACTCCTTCGCTGGGTGAATCATCATCTGGAACGTGCCGGTATCTCACGTCGTTGCACCAACTTCCAGTCGGACATTGTCGATTCCGAGATCTATTCGCATCTGTTGAAGCAAATCGCTGGCAACGAAGCTGATGTCAATTTGGATGCACTGCGTGAATCAGATCTGCAGCAGCGTGCGGAAATTATGCTCCAACAGGCGGCCAAGCTCAACTGTCGCAGTTTCCTCACCTCCCAGGATGTGGTCAATGGCGTCTACAAGCTGAATTTGGCTTTCGTGGCCAATCTGTTTAACAATCATCCAGGTCTCGACAAGCCCGAACAGATCGAGGGACTCGAATCCATTGAGGAAACCCGCGAGGAGAAGAGTAAGCAGTAAACCAGCCAGCAAAAGGTTATCAAACTAATTTCTATTTCTATCCCGCAGCCTATCGCAACTGGATGAACTCAATGGGCGTGGCGCCGCATGTTAACTGGTTGTACTCTGATCTGGCTGATGGTCTGGTCATCTTCCAGCTGTTTGATGTCATCAAACCGGGCATTGTGAACTGGAGTCGTGTGCACAAACGTTTCACGCCACTGCGCAAGTTCATGGAGAAACTGGAGAATTGCAATTATGCCGTCGATTTGGGCAAACAATTGAAATTCTCACTGGTTGGCATTGCTGGACAGGATCTTAACGATGGCAATGCTACACTCACCTTGGGTAAGTAGCGCACAAAGTCATCTACTCTTGCTAGTTACTAATGTTATGCCCTTTTTTTGCAGCTCTCATTTGGCAACTGATGCGCGCCTACACGTTGTCCATTCTGTCACGTTTGGCCAACACAGGCAACCCCATCATTGAGAAGGAGATTGTCCAGTGGGTGAACACACGTCTCAGCGATGCTGGCAAGCAATCGCAATTGCGTAACTTTAATGATCCAGCGATTGCCGATGGCAAAATTGTTATTGATCTGATCGATGCCATCAAGGAGGGCAGCATTAACTACGAACTGGTGCGCACCAGTGGCACACAGGAGGTAGTAATCACTTTAAACTAATAGTAGCTCAATTTATTAACTGTTTTTTTGCTTGCAGGATAATCTGGCTAATGCCAAATATGCCATATCGATGGCGCGTAAGATTGGAGCACGTGTCTATGCGCTGCCCGAGGACATTACCGAGGTGAAACCCAAAATGGTAATGACTGTCTTTGCGTGCATGATGGCGCTGGATTATGTGCCCAACATGGATAGTGTGGATCAGAATAATCACAACAACAGCAACAACAGCAATTGAAGTGACAGCAGCAGCAGCAGCAACAACAACCGCATAAATTAATCCACCAGAGCAACAACTCAATTAAATAACTTACTTTAAAGCAAAAACAATGAAGTAATTTAACAACAACAAAAACACACACATACATATGCGTATGTATTTGCTAATTAACAACTAACATTTAAACAACAACAACAACAAATTGTTCTTGTAACTTGTTCTACGCTATTTCTATTGTATTATTTTTTTGCTATTGTAATTAAGCGACGTGTCGCCAGATTTGTCGCACTTTAATTAATATTATTCAATTTTTTTTATTATTATTATTTAATTATAAAAGTAAAGAAAAAGTAAAAACAAACCTTATTTTATAAATAAAGGTTTTTGGCCTTTTTTCCGCTTCACTTGTTTTCAGTCCGTGCAAAAGAAACACTTTTTTTTTTGTAATATTTAATAACAAATTAATAAACTACTTTGTAATATATACATACATATATATATATATATATATATATTTATATAAACAATGCATATATATACACATACCATATGTATATAACTATATATACAAATCTATATATTTATATATAAATCTATTTTTGCATCAAGAGTTGCCTGATAAAGAAGAGGAACAAAAAAAACTAAGAAAAAAGAAACAATTAATAATTAAACCATAAATTGAACGTAAACAAAATGCGGCAACTTTTTTTTCTAATTGTAAGCAACAACGACAAACAAACAAAAAACATTATAAGCCACTTTTGTTTATGTTTTAACCATTTACATACGTATATTTAAACAATTTTGTTTGTGTTGTTTTATTTTATTTGTCTGTTGTTTCGCATTAGAGCGAGACGGCAAACGGCGCATGGCTAAGAAAGAGCCAACGCATCACGTTTGACAGAGACGGCAACAGTTTTTTTTAGTGCAATGAGGCGAGAAATATACAACAAATTTGATACAGAGAAAGAGAAAAGAAAACAAAACAAAATTAAATTACTAAACATAAAAGTAAATCTTAATGTTTAAATACCATACGCATTATGAAAGTATAAATAATAAAGAAAACAAAACCAAAAAAAAATTATAAAAAATATAAAAACTGTGAATTTATTAAAGGGAAGGCTTAAAGTTTAAGATACTAATTGGATTATATTTAAACTAAGAGAAACCAAGAGAAATTCTTTGTATCTTCAGTCTTCAGCTCAGTTGACAATTATTGCACTTTAATCTACTTCAAACACTGCAAAATTAACTAATAAAATTATATTTTGTTTGACGCAATTGTGTACTTAAGATATTCTTCTAAGAATTCTACACTTTCCGCCAGCTCTGGCAAGTACAGTGCTTACTCCATGTATGGAATCGTTTTGTTATGCCAAGAGCTTGTCGAAGTTCGCTTCAACTAGCGAGTAATCACTGTAGTGAAACCTTTTTTTATTTTTATTATTCAATACGATACGTAATCTCACTGATAAGCACGACTCACGAGGTCTGAGAATAAACGCCATCCATTCAGATAGACTATCTTAATCGATTCCATTTATTGTCAGTTAATAAATTCTTCAATATCTTATGTATAAATTTATGAGAAATCTTTCAAAACTAAAAACGTCTGAGTTGAGACTGCGCGACTTACAAAACACACTGCAAACAGCCTAAAAGTCAAAATAAAATAGAAAAAGTTAGATACATAGATGAAACTAAGCTGCACTCTAACCCACGACCC
The DNA here is from genome assembly GCA_035046005.1 of Drosophila acutilabella. NCBI lineage: Eukaryota > Metazoa > Arthropoda > Insecta > Diptera > Drosophilidae > Drosophila > Drosophila acutilabella. Next base: position 5,639,905 of record JAWNOK010000020.1, read on the forward strand.
CACGGACGCCGTGGTACCAATTAGACCAACTAGATCATTAAGCTGTTTGTCAGGGGGATGGCAAATAAGATGCACTTTTATCTAGAAAATATACATTTTCTATATGAAATAAAGAAGGACGTCTATATGGAATGAACGAGTGTGGAAAGGCTACAGTCGAAGGAGCTGACTTTAAAAGACCCAGTACTGCTTTTAGTACGCATTTCCTTAACCTACGACCAATTTGGCCTATGGGAGTTATTGTCCGATCCGGATCAAACTTAGTGTGGATAGTTATAATGATACCATACATGTCATGTGTGAGTTTGTTTACGATAGCTCTGATAGTTTTGAAGTTGCAGTGTAATGAAAATAGTTTTTTACAATTTGCGGAGATAATAGTGGGCGTGGCCAAAATATCAAATAAACTTAACCTGACAGACATATAGACGGTCTTTCTTACTAAATTTGATGGCTTTAGCTCTTGTAGATTTCAAGATCCAGCTGTTCGTACCGAACGGACAGACAGATGGATAGATTCAAATCAAGAGTAAATATACTTCATAGGGTATGAAAAGCTTCCTTCGCTTCTGACAAATTTAAGACTACGGGATCTAAAAAAGATGTATACAGCTCCAGCGGACCCGTTAGCGCATAATCCCTCGACGCCAAGCAACAAAGCTTTTAAGGTTCGTTGTGCCGAGTTGCACTTATGTATAGACTTTAATTGACTACACCCGGTAGACGCTTTAACCAAGGAAAAGGGGACCAACCAAGTCATCGAATTTTCGTCGCAATAACCGGACGGACACTTTAGGCGGTTTTGTTTTGCACTCACCCGAGTTTGAACCTGGAACCTACTGTCAGGAAAAAAACATTAAAATGGCTTTTATTATTTTAATTTAATTTAAATAACTCCCAAGTTTAATATTCGATCGAAATGAAATTTTCTGAAAAAGTACGCCGAATACAATTGATCAAAATTAGAGAATCTTAAACATGGAGTTTAACAAGAAAGTGCAAAAAATACAATGAACGCCGAATGATGAAAGTCTGGGTGTTTACTTCTTCTGGAATGATGAAAGTCAGGGTGTTTGCTTCTTCTGGTGATTGAAAATATGTCCGAAATTTTATAATTTTTGGAAAAATGAATCTAAATCAAATATAGTAGGTAAAAAAGTTAAATTTTCTTTGGGGACATAGCATACCTAATCAGTCTTGAAGAAAGATATGTATCCAGTTTTATCGCGTCGAATGATGAGGCGTGGTAGCGGTGGTCGCTTATCCTCTTCGTCCTCACTTGCGGTGGCTACATCTGGTGTTGGAACTGGCACCGGTTTGGCAATTGGAACCGGTTCCGGTAGCAGAACTTGATCTAGGCTTGGCAACTTATACGAATGCTCCAATAATTTTGGCTTCTGATTCGGAATTGGATCTGGAATCACATTTGCATTCAGATTAAGATTTGGTAATGTTGGGACTGCGTTCCGATAACGTTTCGGGGACATAGTTGGGTAAGTATTGCGATTTGTTGCAGTTCTCTTACGATTCGGAATGGAATCTGGATGCACAAATTGGGTTTGATTTGGGTTGGGATGTACATAAGGATGTGGGCTGCATTTAAAACGCTGCACGGGATCAGAAGTCACAGATGACATCGTGTTCCGATTCGGATACACAAATGGCGTAGGTCTCTGATTTTGATGCAGAAATTGAGCTTGATTGAGCATTCTATTTTGATTAGGAGTTGCTGCCTGATTCGAATTTGTACGTGCTAGAACTTCTTGCGAATAGTTTCGAATGAGTTTTGGGTTAGGGCCTTGAGCTTGAGGTTGAATACCACTCAAGTTTGGAAGTTCTGTAGCATTTCGATTTAGGTTTAAAGAAGGTGCGGGAGGCACAATTTTAGCTGAGTTTTGAGTTGGGTTTGTAGCAGGAGGCACAACCTGTAAAGTATTTGGGTTCCGAACAGGAGGCACAACCTCAGTTGAACCCCGACTAAGATTCGGATTGGGATTAGGAGTAACCTGTTGCTGAGCCACTTTAGAGGGGTTTTGATTAAGATTGGCATCCATGCGCACACCTGGAGTAGCAATCTGATTTAGGTTCCGATCAGGAGGCACAACCTCAGTTGAACGCCGACTAAGATTCGGATTGGGATTGAGAGTAACCTGTTGCTGAGCCACTTTAGAGGGGTTTTGATTAAGATTGGCATCCATGCGCACACCTGGAGTAGCATTCTGATTTGGGTTCCGAACAGGAGGCACAACCTCAGTTGAACGCCGATTAGGATACGGATTGGGTTTAACCTGATGCTGAACTCGGTTTGGATTTGCAAATCGGGCTAAGTTCTCACCTGGGTTTGGAATGGGACGAGCTAGTGAATTTGGTCGATGTTGCGCAATTGCAATCGGTCTTCCAATTTCTGCATAAAGTCGAGCTTGAAGTGCAGCCCTGTTTTCCTCTGGAGGGGGTTGGCTCTGGTTCTGACTTGGAATTTGACGTGCAGCGCGGAGTTTGTGAAGTACTGCACCAACGGGCGGTACCTTGGCATTCATAATCCTGGCGCGTGTACAGTCCTTCCTAGCGGTGGTCACCTGTTCGGAGAGTGCCATTTGGGCGAGAGCCTTTTGACTCGGAGGCCTCTCCTTCTTGACCGGTGGATCTGGATTGGGCGGCCTTGGACCGTTCTCTCTGGAACAACTGCTAGTTGGTGGTGGCATGGAACCAGTGCTTGCTGGCAATGGTGGCATGGCTCCATTGATTCCTGGTGGTGATGCCATGGAACCACTGCTTGTTTGTGGTGGTGGCATGGAACCACTGATTCCAGGTAATGGTGCCATGGAACCACTGCTTGCTGGCAATGGTGGCATGGCTCCATTGATTCCTGGTGGTGATGCCATGGAACCACTGCTTGTTTGTGGTGGTGGCGTGGAACCACTGATTCCAGGTAATGGTGCCATGGAACCACTGCTTGCTACTGGTGGTGGTGGCATGGAACCACTGATTCCTGGTGGTGCCATGGAACCACTGCTTGTCGCTGGTGGTGGTGGCATGGAGCCACTGAATCCAGGTAGTAGTGGTGGCATGGAACCACTGCTTGCTACTGGTGGTGGTGGCATGGTAAAACTGAATCCTGGTGGTGGTGGCTTAGAACAACTGCTTGCTGGTGGTGGTGGTGCCATGGTCATATTGATTCCTGGTGGCGGTGCCATCGAACCACTGCTTGCTGGTGTTGATGCTATGGAACCGCTGATTGTTGGTGATGCCATGGAACCACTGATTCCAGGTAATGGTGGCACGGCACCACTGATTCCAGGTAATGGTGCCATGGAACCACTGCTTGCTGATAGTGGTGGTGGCATGGAACCACTGATTCCTGGTGGTGATGCCATCGAACCACTGCTTGTTGGTGGTGATGCCATCGAACCACTGCTTGCCGGTGGTGATGCCATGGAACCACTGATTCCTGGTGGTGCCATGGAACCACTGATTCCAGGTAATGGTGCCATGGAACCACTGCTTGCAACTGTTGGTGGTGGCACGGCACCGCTGCTTGCTGGTGGTAATGCCATGGAACCACTGCTTGCTGGTGGTGATGCCATCGAGTCACTGCTTGCCGGTGGTGATGCCATGGAACCACTGATTCCTGGTGGTGCCATGGAACCACTGATTCCAGGTAATGGTGCCATGGAACCACTGCTTGCTGATGGTGGTGGCATGGAACCACCGATTCCTGGTGGTGCCATGGAACCACTGATCCCAGGTAATGGTGCCATAGAACCACTGCTTGCTGATAGTGGTGGTGGCATGGAACCACTGATTCCTGGTGGTGCCATCGAACCACTGATTCCTGGTGATGATGCCATGGAACCACTGCTTGTTGGTGGTGGCATTGAACCACTGATTCCAGGTAATGGTGCCATGGAACCACTGCTTGCTGATAGTGGTGGTGGCATGGAACCACTGATTCCTGGTGGTGCCATCGAACCACTGATTCCTGATGATGCCATGGAACCACTGATTCCAGGTAATGGGGCCATGGAACCACTGCTTGCTGATAGTGGTGGTGCCATCGAACCACTGATTCCTGGTGATGATGCCATGGAACCGCTGCTTGTTGGTAGTGGTGGTGGCGTGGAACCACTGCTTGCTACTGGTGGTGGTGCCATGGAACCACTGCTTGCTACTGGTGGTGGTGGCATGGTAAAACTGATTCCTGGTGGCGGTGCCATCGAACCACTGCTTGCTGGTGTTGATGCTATGGAACCGCTGATTGTTGGTGGTGGCATTGAACCACTGATTCCAGGTAATGGTGCCATGGAACCACTGCTTGCTGATAGTGGTGGTGGCATGGAACCACTGATTCCTGGTGGTGCCATCGAACCACGGATTCCTGGTGATGATGCCATGGAACCACTGCTTGCTGATAGTGGTGGTGGCATTGAACCACTGCTTGCTACTGGTGGTGGTGCCATGGAACCACTGCTTGCTACTGGTGGTGGTGGCATGGTAAAACTGATTCCTGGTGGCGGTGCCATCGAACCACTGCTTGCTGGTGGTGATGCCATGGAACCGCTGCTTGTTGGTGGTGCCATGGAACCACTGATTCCAGGTAATGGGGCCATGGAACCACTGCTTGCTGATAGTGGTGGTGGCATTGAACCACTGATTCCAGGTAATGGTGCCATGGAACCACTGCTTGCAACTGTTGGTGGTGCCATGGAACCACTGATTCCAGGTAATGGTGCCATGGAACCACTGCTTGCTGATAGTGGTGGTGGCATTGAACCACTGATTCCAGGTAATGGTGCCATGGAACCACTGCTTGCAACTGTTGGTGGTGCCATGGAACCACTGATTCCAGGTAATGGTGCCATGGAACCACTGCTTGCTGATAGTGGTGGTGGCATTGAACCACTGATTCCAGGTAATGGTGCCATGGAACCACTGCTTGCAACTGTTGGTGGTGCCATGGAACCACTGATTCCAGGTAATGGGGCCATGGAACCGCTGCTTGTTGGTAGTGGTGGTGGCGTGGAACCACTGCTTGCTACTGGTGGTGGTGCCATGGAACCACTGCTTGCTACTGGTGGTGGTGGCATGGTAAAACTGATTCCTGGTGGCGGTGCCATCGAACCACTGCTTGCTGGTGTTAATGCTATGGAACCGCTGCTTGTTGGTGGTGGCATTGTACCACTGATTCCAGGTAATGGTGCCATGGAACCACTGCTTGCAACTGTTGGTGGTGGCACGGCACCAATGATTCCAGGTAATGGTGCCATGGAACCACTGCTTGCAACTGTTGGTGGTGCCATGGAACCACTGATTCCAGGTAATGGTGCCATGGAACCACTGCTTGCTGATAGTGGTGGTGGCATTGAACCACTGATTCCAGGTAATGGTGCCATGGAACCACTGCTTGCAACTGTTGGTGGTGCCATGGAACCACTGATTCCAGGTAATGGGGCCATGGAACCGCTGCTTGTTGGTAGTGGTGGTGGCGTGGAACCACTGCTTGCTACTGGTGGTGGTGCCATGGAACCACTGCTTGCAACTGTTGGTGGTGGCACGGCACCAATGATTCCAGGTAATGGTGCCATGGAACCACTGCTTGCTACTGGTGGTAATGCCATGGAACCGCTGCTTGTTGGTGGTGGTGGTGGCATGGAATTACTGATTTCAGGTGGTGAGGTCACGGCACCACTGATACCAGGTGGTGGTGCTATGGAACCACTGATTCCTGGTGGTGCCATGGAACCACTGATTCCTGGTAGTAATGCCATGGAACCACTGCTTGTTGGTGGTGGCATTGAACCACTGATTCCAGGTAATGGTGCCATGGAACCATTGCTTGCTACTGGTGGTGGTGGCACGGCACCACTGTTTCCAGGTGGTGGTCCCATGGAACCACTGCTTGTTGGTGGCATGGAATTACTGATTTCAGGTGTTGGTGGCACGGCACCTCTGATTCCAGGTGGTGGTGCCATGGAGTCACTCTTAGCTGGTGGTGCCTCCATAGATTTACTGCTTGCTGGTGGTGGAATGTTCTCCTTATCGGAGGTTGTGCGCACATTTAATGACTTGGAAGCGGTACCGCGATCGTATGGTTTATTGAGCCGCTTTCGGGCTTTGCAGGCTTCTCGCGCTCTTCGTGCTTTCAAACTGCGCATAAATTGATACCTATCCATATTTATTACAGGGTCCTTTTGATTCTTATCAGGTCGATTTAATGTAGCTATAAAATTCGAAACGATCGGTTGAATGTCAGTAAATTCGAGTGAAATTTTTTTTTTTGGAAGAAAATGTAGCCAGGGATTACCATTTTCAGCAGGTGGATCCTGAAGTTCAAGTGGATTTTCGAGGGGAATTGTTGTTGCTGGAACCACAGGTTGGCAGGGCTTTCCACACTCAACAGGTGGATCCGTCTTAGTGAACAAATTCTGAATTTCAAGTGGATTTTCAAGTGGAGTTTTCGTTTCTGGAACAAAATGTTGGGGGGGCTTTCCATTCACAACAGGTGGATCCGACTTAGTTACCAAATTCTGAACTTCATGTGGAACTTCAAGTGGAGTTTTCGTTTCTGGAACAAAATGTTGGGGGGGCTTTCCTCTACTAACAGGTGGATCCATCCTATGGTTCAAACTCTGAATTTCAAGTGGAGTTTTCGTTTCTGGAACAAAATGTTGGGGGGGCTTTCCTCTCCTAACAGGTGGAACCATCCTATGGATCAAACTCTGAATATCAATTGGTTTTCTAGGTGGAGTTTTCGTTTTTGGAAATAAAGGTTGGTAGGGCTTCTCTTTCTTAACAGGTGGATCCATCTTAGTTACCAAATTCTGAACTTTTGGTGGCTTTTCGACTGGATTTTCGAGTTGATTTTCGAGTGTTTCTAGAAAAGGTAGGCAGGATATCTCCACTTCAGGTAAATTCACCTGATCGATCTTTTTCTTAATTGCGAGTGCAATTTCGGGTGGAAATGCGAATAGATCTCTTGGATGTGGACAAGGAGGTTGCTTGCTCACAGGTGAATCCATAGAGATCAATTTCAGAAATTCAAGATCTTCGTGTATAGATATCGTTTCTGGATCAAAAGGTTGGCAGGGCTTTCCATTCTCAATAGGTGGATCCGACTTAGTTACCAAACTCTGAACTTTATGTGGAATTTCAAGTGCAATTTTTGTTTCTGGATCTAAAGGTTGGCAGGGCTTTTCATTCTCAATAGGTGGATCCATCGTAGTGATCAAATTCAGAAAGTCAAGTGGATCTTCGAGTGGTATATCCGTTTCTGGATCAAAAGGTTGGCAGGTATTTCCATTCTCAATAGGTGGATCCGACATAGCTACCAAATTTTGAATTTCATGTGGAATTTCGAGGGAAATTTTCGTTTCTGGAACAGGTTGGCAGGGCTTTTCATTCTCAACAGGTGGATCCGACTTAGTTACCAAACTCTGAACTTCATGTGGAAATTCAAGTGCAATTTTTGTTTCTGGATCTAAAGGTTGGAAGGGCTTTCCATTCTCAATAGGTGGACCCATCGTAGTGATCAAATTCAGAAAGTCAAGTGGATCTTCGAGTGGAATTTCCATTTCTAGATCAAAAGGTTGGCAGGTATTTCCATTCTCAATAGGTGGATCCATCTCAGTGATCAAACTCTGAATTTCTAGTGTATCTTCGAGTGGAGTTTTCGTTTCTGGATCAAAAGGTTGGTAGGTATTGCCCTTCTCAACAGGTGGATCCATCGTAGTGACCAAATTCTGAACTTCATGTGGAATTTCAAGTGCAATTTTTGTTTCTGGAACAAAAGGTTGGTAGGTATTGCCCTTCTCAACAGGTGGATCCATCGTAGTTACCAAATTCTGAACTTTCTGTGGAATTTGGAGTGGAATTTTCGTTTCTTGAACAAAAGGTTGGCGGGGCTTTCCATTCTCAACAGATGCATCCATCTTAGTTATCAAATTCTGAAGTTTGAGTGGATTTTTTATTTCTGGCATAAAAGGATGGTAGGGCTTTGGATTGTTGACCAAACACGCCGGGCCGAGAGGAATCAGAGCATCGGCCGACAAGAAGGCTGCCGATTCCTTTCGCAACTTGGGTGCCTTCGGTTGTCTGGGTGCCCTAGGTTTTCTTGGCGCTGGCGGCTTTCGTTCCTTTGGTGGTTTGGGTTCCTTGGGCACCCTAGGCTTCCTGGGTGCCCTTGGTTTAGGTTCTTTGGGCGGTTTTGGTTCCTTAGGAGGCTTAGGTTCCTTTGGCACTCGGGGCTTTCTAGGAGCTCTCGGCTTCGGCTCCTTTGGTGGCTTAGGTTCCTTGGGAACCCTTGGCTTTCTAGGTGCTCTCGGCTTACGTTGTTTAACGGGCGGCATCTCATCCACAACCACCTCGAGCGGTGTTGGTACTGTCGGAGCTAATGGTTCACAAACCGGAATCGGCGCTTGGTTCACTTCAGTTGCGTTTAGATCCTTTGGAACTTCGATATCCGAATCGGAATCAGATATATCCAAATCATGCATGGCATCATAGGGATCCAACATTGGAAATGTGTTAAATGAGAATGCTGGAGCCGGAGTCACGAATTCGTTGGCTGGAACGATTGGAATCGGCATAGCTGGTTCTTTAGGTGGCTCTGCAACTATCGGAGCTACTGGTTCCATCGGTACTTGCGGTACTTCCACCTCTGGTTCGGAATCACTCGAGCTATTGGAATCCGACGATGAGCAACTGGAACTTCCTGAACCACTTGACGAACTAGAACCGGAACCAGAACCGGAACCAGAACCGGAACTAGAACCGGAACCAGAGCCGGAACCAGAACCGGAACTAGAACTTGAACTTAAACGGAAGCGTTGATTGGTAAGCGGCCGACTGGGTGGCCGGCTGAGTGGACGACTGGGTGGCCGGCTGAGTAGACGGCTGGGTGGTCGGCTGAGTGGTCCACTGGGTGGACGGCTGAGTGGTCCACTGGGTGGACGGCTGAGTGGTCCACTGGGTGGACGGCTGAGTGGTCCACTGGGTGGACGGCTGAGTAGACGGCTTTGTGGACGGCTGAGTGGACGTGAGCGTGAGCGGGAGCGTGAACTGGAGCTTGAACTGGAGCTTGAACGAGAGCATACACGGGAGCGTACACGCGAGCGTGAACGCGAACGTGAGCCGGAACCGGAACTACTTGAGCTACGCGATCCATTCGACGAATCCGAAGCACTGGAACTGCCCGATTCATCCGAATCGGAATCCGAATCCGAATCACTTGCTTTTGTGCCTGCGCTCACATTTAAAGGTCGAAAGTTCGCACCTCGAAATTTCTGACGATTCTCCAGATTCTTCCTCTCCTGCTCTTTCAGCATTTGCTGTGCATTTAACATACTCCGTTCATCTATGAGTATATCCTTAGCGGTCTTGATCTCCTCTGGTGTTTTGTCCACCGGCAGTACCTTACAATCCTTCTCCTGAGGCACATGAAAGGGGTCATTACGCATATGAAAGGGGTCATGAGGCACATGAATAGGCTCCCGAGGCACATGCTTTGGCTTTCGCACACTCGGCGTATGGGTAACTTGAGCTACATTCGGTACAGTCGGTACATTGGGTACATTGGGTACATGCGGTACAGTCGGCACATTGGGTACATGCGGTACAGTCGCTGCTGTTGCTACAGTCGGTGCATTCGGTACAGTTTGTACAGTCGGTACATTTGGTACACTAGGTACAGCCGCTACATTCGCTGCTATCAGCAAACTGCGCAGATTCTCCAATTCGGCTGCACTCAAAGCTGAATTGTTTTTAAGCATTTCGAGCGTCTTCTCAGCCTGCAGCAGACTCTGCATTTTTGCAGCCTGCTGCTGGTCAGCGGTCTGTGGTACCGACGCTACATTCAACGCTGCTGCTGCAGCATTTGGTTGCTGGTTACCATTGCGAGCTTTGCGGCGCACATATGGACGGCGAGGCTTCTTTACCGGCTGCGCTGCAGTTGGGCTGAGCACACTGGGTACACCCGACTCGGATGTTTGTTTGGGTTGTTGTTCGGCGTTGCATTTCAAATTAAACGTTTGTTTGGTGGACTCCTCCGGATGCAGTCGCTTGAGATTCTTTCGACGCTGCGGATCAACTTGCTGGCTAACACTGGGACGCCGTTGCACTGGCGCTGTTGTCTTCATCAAACTTTCGGACTTTGCTGGCAATCCCATTTTCATTTCCAGTTTACGCAGCAGCTCAAGGCCGCGTGGCAAATCGGATTCGTTCGTGTCCGTCTCTTCTGATTCCGTTGTTGCTGCTTCTATGGGCTCCTTCACGTGCGAGCGGTCGGGATCCTGTGTAAGTGCAAGAAAATATTTTCACGTAATGTCAAATAAATCACACAAACACACACAGTCATAAACGTTTTGACAGCCAAAAATCACACACACACACATACACACACAGCAGTGCGAACTGTCAGTTGGCTAAAATAATTTATATTATTTTTTTACTTACCATTTATTTTGTCACTTATTTTTCACAGAATTTTTTTTTTTTCGTTTTTAATGCTCTTGGCTTTTTGGAAACATTTATTTTATTTTACGGAGAAAATAAATTTTAGATGTTTTCTCGAAGCCGTGCAGGGAGCATCTGAGGAAAATCTGTTTCAACTTTCGTAGGCTAACTCTGTCGCCTACTATGATCAAAAAATTCCATGCCAAGCAAATTTGTTTTACCTTAGCGCCTACTTTTCAAATATTTTCTGAAACTTTAAGCTCTCAAAGGCGAACACCTGTCGTCCAGCCCATTTTGTCCGTTTAAAAGAGGTAAACGGTTCAAATTGTGTAACGGATCTCAAATTTTGTCTTTATTTCCGTTAAAACTCTTATATTTAGTCCGCTTAAAAGGAGTGTGCGCCTCTAGCAGCGGCTAGAGCGTAAGAGCGGCGTCCGCTTGTTAGGAGTGAGCATTTTAACTTAATTTGATTTAATCACAGGTATGATTAATAAATTTTTAGTAGTTTGAAAATTGATTTCTTCTAATTTTAGTATTAATTTAAATTTAATTTAAAAATTGTTAAAATAATTTTCTGTAAATTTTCCAGTTTCTGTTATAATTTAATCTTTTCTTAAAAATAAAATAACTCGGTTTTTTTTTTTGTTATAAAATGTTACATTTATGCTTTATTATTTCGTTTTTTATTCCCAGTATAAATATATCGTATATAAAGAATATAAAAAAAAGTTCATTAAAAAATTACACATACTCTTTTTTTGTTGTTTTCGTTTTTATACTTATGATGTTTTTGTTTTTGTCTTTTTTTTTGATGTTGCATTTTAAATGATTTAAATTTAAGATTTTTTTTGTTTTTTGTTGTTTTAAACGTTGCATGCGTTGTGTCTTTTAAAAAGTACATAGAAGATTTAAAAAGTATGTGTATGTGTATGTGTGTGTGTGTGTTTGTGTATTGCATTTTAGGTGTGTTTTGTGTGTGTTTGTTGTGTTTCATTTGACGTTTGTTTTAGGATTAAAGAGAATTTACTTTTAATGCTATGTGAGTTTATGGTAGGAATGAGCTTTTCATTTTATTGCAAAACAACAACAACAACGACGACGACGATTTCGCGGATAACAACAACAACAACAGTGGTGACACTGACTGACCAACAGCTTATTGACAGCTCAAACACGACACGATTCGATTCATCGTATGACGCACGAAACAACATGTAAATTAAATATTCAAATTGCTCTTCGCTGCTAATGTCATTGCTGCTGCTTTTTCTTGTTCTGCTTCTCTTTCTTCATCTCCTTCTCATCATCGCTATTGTTGTTGTTGTCTGTGCCGCTGCTCATTGTTGTTGTTGCTGCTGCTGCTGTGGAACGTTTTGTTTGTAAATGTTTTTTGCTGGCTGCTTCTCCTATTACAATTGAATACATATAAAAAAAAAATACTACAAAAAATAAAAAAAATAGTTATAAATACGTATGGAAAAAAAAATAATAAAATAATATATAATATATATATATAAAACACCACATTTATTGTGTAAACTGAAGGAGTCGCAGGGGGTTTGGGGGGTTCAAAAAGGAGGTTAGAATGCGCGAAAAAATAATAACTGTGTGAGTGTGTGTGAGAGACATAGAGACAGAGACAGAGATAGAGAGTTGCGACAAACAAGTTGTCGTAGTTAGCAAAAAGTAATGCTCATTGCTCTTGGCCAGTTTATTTAGGCCTTCTTCTCGGCCTCAATGACCTCCTTGGTTGGCAGCACGTTCTTCTCATTGGTTTCGGTGTGCTTCAATTTTTTCGCATCAAAATTCTCGATGCCAGCGATAAATTCATTCTTCTCCTTCTCCTGTTCAATGGCTACAATAGAGACAGAGACAGATAGAAAAGTTGGCTTAAATAGTTCACATTCATTTGTAGTAAATGTTGCAATTGCCATAAATGGCTTGTGTGTAAGCTGGTTTTGCGGCACATGGCCAACAACAGCTGTGGTTCTGGTCTAGTACGCACCTTCCTTATCGGGCAATGGATTCTTCTCATTGGTTTCCGTGTGCTTCAAATTGTTCTGATCGAATGCGGTGATACCCTCGAATATGGACTTCTGAGTCTTCTCGGCAGCCACATCTGCAAAAGAAAATTGTATTTATTAAATAGTTATTAAAATCAAGTTAGTGTTGAACTTACCCTCGGCGGTGGGCAAAATGATCTTCTCCTGGGTGCTAGCATTCTTCAGTTGCTCGGTATTGAAACCCTCCAACTGACTCTTCAGGTTCTCGGCAACCTTTGGCAAATCCTTAAGTGCTGGTGCTGGGGCGGCCATCTGTTAAAAGAAAGAAATTTAATTAAAAATTCAAATTTAACTGCCGACCAAGGAAAACAAAAGCCCGGATATCGATAACCCACACCAAAGTGGGGACAGTGACAGTCACAGCGAAAGCTCTCGATTAAGCGGAAATAAGAATCGATAACAAATGCTCTGTTTTGAGTACATTCACACACACGCACACAAAGAGTTTCGTGTGATTTCATTTTGAGTAACGTTTCGTTGTTTACCGTTGATTTTATTATGTTGATTTCCCACAACGATAACTTATTGATTAAAATGAAGAAATAACAAAGCAATAACAAGCTAAGAAACTCATACTCATACGCTTATAAATTTGTCATTCGTTTTATGCATGAGTCATGGCTTTTCAGCAAGGACGCATTACACACGCACACATACATATTTATGTTTGTGTGCACAGTGGACAAACATGCCTATTATTACAAGTGTGTGTGTGTGTTGGTGTGCTTCGCTATCACCGCAACCAGTAGAAATATGAGAGAAAGAAGTTCAGCGAACCTATGCATACACATACACAGTGTGCGGCTACAACAACGTCAGCGTCGCGTCGCAGCAGCTGCGCCGAAGCAGATTAAATTCCAATTGGACAGCGAGTTATTGTACCGTTATCAGTAGTAGGCAGCAGTTAACTGCATTTTATCACGTTTATTTTTAGTTGCAAAATTAACAAAAGTGACTTACTTTGTCCATTGTTCGTGCCTTTTTCCAGTTAATCGACAAGAACACACACACACACGTTTATAAACATTTTAAAATACATGTATTGCTCAGTTTTGCTTCGTACGAAATTAAGTTTGTTCAATAGCAAACTTGATACCCCAACCCCAAACCCATTGCGTCCCTCTTCCTGTAACGATTTTGTGTTTGGCTTGACTGGCTACCCACATAAAGAAAGCGCTTCATTAATATCGATAACAAGTGCATACAAACAGGCCATTTGTATCTAACTAAACAATCGTTACAAGGGCAGCTAGCACGCCAAAATAAAATAAATATATATGTAGACATGTATAATATTTATACTAGACACATAAAGCTACGTTTAATGGCCATATATGGTGGTTTAAGGCGCGTCTAAACGACAACAACGACGATCGATTGCAGTCTCGATTCGCCGATAGTACAGCCGATGATTGGTCAGCCACCCGAAGATTATTGACAAACGGCCGTTCTCTGTTTTGTTTCGTTTCATTTCGTTCGTTTAGTCATTTGGCAACTCCTTTTTGAATCAAACCACTTAACAAAGGCGAACTCATTGCACACACACACACATGCATATATGTGCAAACAACATGTGTATGTACTTTTACGGCGAATTGTGTTACTTTTAAGCAGGGGAGGTGGGGGGCTTAGTGTGAGGATTGGTTGGAGTAGTTTGCATGTTCTTGCCTTGTTTGCCGTGAATCAACTTCCAACTTCGAACGAATTATGGTTGCGATGAATCATTTATTCGTTAAACGTAAGTATATACACACATACATATAAATATATATATTTTTTTGTTGTCTCAGCCCACACTTTACAAGCGCTCTCTTTCTTCTTTCACTTTGAGCTCTTTCGCTGTGAAGCTTTCCACACACACATACACTCGCTCACTCTCAGACACACACATACAAATGAGCAAACTCCAGTTCATTTCTTTTTTGTGGCTCCGTCTTTTGTTTTGTTAATTTTATCTTGTTTTTTTTTATTTGGGGTTTATGTTGTCGTCGTTGCCGAGCATTGTTTGGCGAGGGGGGAGGGAGAGATCATTTGGCCGGCGCCAGAAAACCGCAAATGCGCCGTTAGCCAATTTTGACATTTGAATGCGTCGCCAAGTCAAGTTTCTGGTGAGCCAAAAGGCCGCTCAAGTGTTAAACCACCAAAAAAATAAAACTCCGCCGCTGGCGACAATGAAGACAAGAGCGACGCCAACGGCGATTTTGTCGTTGCTGATGCGTGGCGCAACAGCGGCGGCAGCGGCAACAAATGCAGGCGGGGGCGTTAATTCGTGAAACGAAGCGAAAGTCGAAAAAGTACAGAACAAAAGAAGGAAGGCAAATGACAGACACGTCCGCTTACACCCTCGCGACAGGCTCCGACTCCGGCTCTGGCTCCACACACGCACACAGGGAGTGAGCGATACACAGGCAGACAGACAGACAGCCACACACATGCAATGCACGTCTGCTATTTAATACATACATATAAAAATTTCAATATGTACATGCATACGCACAAGTGCGTTTGTGTGTGTATGCGCTGCGACTCCAAATGAATTTTAAATATGCACATCAGCAGCAGCCGCAGCGCAGTTTAGTCATCGAACGGACGCACACACAGACAAATTCTACACATATGTACATATTATGTGTATGCATCATATATGTATTTACTATAAATTTATTTTGACACAATGGCGATAAATAAATACCCAATTGAATATTATCGATAACAGTGTTGACTGTGCATGCGCCACGCCCTCGCTTAAGAAAATTTGCAACACACACACTCATACATACAAATCAAACGAATGCAGCTTAAATGCACAGCTGCAAATACAGACAAGCTTACACACCAAGTATGTATGTATGTTGTTGCTCATACACATATATGTACATGTCGGTGTGTTTGTGTGTGAGCACGCGCAAGCCGCAAGCACATACTGTGGGGAGGATATTAAGCAGCGTCAAACGCCCCGCCCAAACAGCACCAGACACACACACTCACACACAGGCACGCACGCACACAGATACAGACACATAAAGCAGACATTAAAAGACGAAAAAAAACGCCGGCCGGCAAAGCTCTAATACAACAGCAATGAAAAATGAGAGAAAAAAAAAAAATAACAAAGAAGCTTAAGGCCGTCGACTTAACAGCTGCCCAAATAAAACCTAAAAAATTTGCTAACGGAGCTGGAGTCGAAGCCGAAGATGGAAGATGGGGCCGAGGCCGGCTACAATAAATAATTTATAACAAATGCGAAGAACGCTTCCATTTGCAATGAATGGGAATGAAGCGCAACTTAAAGAATACAACAACAACAACTGCGGCTCAAAAACGACAGCAGCAAACAAAAACCAGTTGGCTTTGACTTCTGCATCAGAGCTTTGGTTTTTTTTTTCTTCTCTTTTCTTATTTGCAGACTTGCCCCTCCCTCTCTGGCAAAACAACTGACTACCACTTTCTGCAACATTGAAAAGAAGCGAAACGTAGCGAAAAATGGAAATTGGAAAAAAAATTGCCGGCTGTGAAATTTCAATAAGAAAAGACAAAAAAAATTATTTAAACTCACCTTAAATCTGTGCTTTGGATTTTTTGAAGGGTTTGGATTTAAACTGCGAAAGAATTGCGCACTTTATAAAAAATAAATGCGGGTGGGTGAGTTGGCTGGGTGGAAGTATATATATTAATTATATATATATATTAGTGGAGTGTAATCACTTTGCAAATTTTGACACTTGCTAATAAATTACAGTTTTATCGCGAAAGCTTGCAAGCAAACAGAACGACACACAACTTAATACTGCGCGACAATTGTTCAAATCCAAAAGATGAAGGCGTACAAAATTGATGTTGAAGCTCAGACGCGGTTATCGATAGCGATAGCGAGAGCGCAATCGAATGGATGAGTAATCGCATGCCAGTCGCACTGCGCATATGGTCGACTAATTTTACATGGAACTAAATCTAAAATTAAAGTAAATGCTCTGGTTAGTTGTAATATCTATGTATGCATGCCCCTCTGGATACTGATTTTTATTGCATTTGTTTTTACCCAAATAATCAGCGCTATGCAATGTTGGCGAAGCAGGACTCTTTGTAATATCTGCATAAATAGCCATTCTCTTGTAAACGAGCTGAGTAAATGCTGAAAATTAAAAAAGGATGGTGTAAATTAGATAATAAAACTAACGCAATTTACAAAAAAAGTACAATTTATTTAATTTTATTTGTTTAATGTCGACTTGCAGCTATTGCAAATGATAAATATATATATAAACATATGGAACAGCTGCGATATTAATACTCAGATATGCATGTAGCCTGATTATGATTACATAATTAATATTATACTTATCAAAAATATTTATTTCAAGTTTTAAGCTAGGTTTTGTCTTTGTTTTTGGTTTACTTTTAAGCTGTTTCTACTATCGATTGCCGGACGCACTGCAGCTTAAATATAATTATCGATAGCACGAGTGCATGACTAATCGCATTTTGTGCTGAGCAACCCAAGACCCGTTATGTTTTAAATGCATGCTTTTGTTTTTGTTGTTTTTGCTATGAGTATGAATTAATTTAATAAGGCATGATTTGTATGTGTTTTGATTATGAATGTATGTACATTTGTGCATTTGATAGCTTAGCCGGATTAACACATTATATTCAGTCATTTGGCGACGCTACGCATAATTCGCCGATCGGCATTCATTCCAAACCCGTTCCATTTCTTCAGGATCACCAAAGCCATGGGCGGCAATCACATTGCTGTAACTATCGGGTCCATCGTATGCGGGTCTGTAAAAGGAGAAGCCATCACAGTGATGGACGGGTATGCGGGCCTTAAGCGCTACAATTCCCAAGTAGATATCGTCGAACCGGAATAGCGGGATAGTCATACCCACAGAGTACATCTTGTGCATGGCACTGTTGGACAGCAGAAAGGCACCAGCTGTCACATATGGTGGCCACTTATCAAACGGATACTCCTCGAGTGACACATACCACTTGCTGAACTTATGACGCAGTGGTGTGCTATGGAACACGAAGCCGGCAAAGAGATCGCCCTCGTGATGCGACTGACGACCTTTACCCAGAAATCGTAGGGCATTCTTAATGGACACATAGTAGTCGTCGTCGACAAACATATAGAAATCACTCTTGTTGAAGTGCTTGCTTGCCCAACGCAATCCCAACATGGTTTTTATCGTATTATTGAAATAGGCATCGGCAAAATTAGATATAAGTATGTCGCCATTTTTTTGGGCCTCCAATTCGGCGGCATAATTTTGTTCGTTGTTGGACGATACTCCAAGCAAAAAGACTCGACGGATGTGTACATCTGAGAAACGACTCTCGTAGCCCCATGTATTACGTATGGCTTGTCTTCGACGTACATTACCAACGGCACTTTTCACCATTATTGTCAGCCGGGGCGGATCCGCTTTATCCGGGTTATCCGTAAAATCAGGCATTTGCAGATACCTGTAGTTGAGCTTTGCGCCACTTTCATTGTTCAATGGATAGCGGTAATGCGTATCAAAGTCCAACTCGTAAAAATGCGTCAGGAGGCCGCATAAATCAATTAGAAATATAATTGGTAATGCGAGTCCACATTTTAGCAGCAATTTGTAATGCTTTTTTAACATTGCGCGATGTGATATAGCGATGAGACTAATACCGATACATCGCTATTTGCCGACCGCCACACTTAACGGCAGTCGCTGTCATATGGTTGACTTTTGTTATCGGTAGTAACTACTTTAGTTTTATTCCGCAAAGTGTGCTAGGCTTTCTAAAGCAGAGTATAATTTCGGCTAATAAAATTATTTACTTTAACTAACTGACTCCAACTCGGCATTGTAAAGAATTTTTATATATCGAATAATTTGAGAATTTGTGTGTGTGTCCAAGTGACTGCCAAAGTCGCGAGTAGTAAACAAGAAGAAGAGCACAATTTGCATTAAACCAACAAAACGAAATGCGAATTGCGCTAAAAGTTTAAAAAAATGTCAGAAGAAACAAAAAGCGATGCGACTGGCTCAACAACCAGTTCAAAATTAACAAATGCACAAAGGGCGCGCATCGAACGTAATCAAGCCAAGGCACAAAAGCTAAGGGAAGCAAAGCTGGTCTCGCATCCCTATAAGAACATTACCAAGTAGGTGAAATTAACATTATAGTTATTGTTTTAATTATGAGGGACTTTGAAATGTAGTGCCAATGCAACCGAGGAGCGTCCCGATGGACCAGGCAAAGCAGTCATTAAAGTGCAGGGCACCAAGTACATAGACAGTGGCGGCGGTTTTCTGCTGGAGCAACCGGTGCTTCCATCCCTGAACAAGTCCGGTGAGGAGCCGCCTGAGGAAGCCCTTATTGAGGATGCCATTGCCATACCGGTAGTGTATGAGGAGTGCCTCGACTGTGGTGATCAGTATGCCGATTCGTATTTGTTTAACAATTTCGGTTACTCGGTGTGCGATAAATGCCGCGATACCGAAGATCGTCACTCGCTAATCACACGCACCGAGGCGAAGGCCGAGTATCTGCTCAAGGATTGTGATTTCGATAAGCGTGAACCAGTGCTGCGCTACATTAGTCGCAAGAATCCCCATAATGTACGCTGGGGCGAGATGAAGTTGTATTTGCACTTGCAGGTCGTTAAGCGAGCTATGGAGGTATGGGGCACCGAGGAGGAACTAACCCGACAGCATGAGCTGCGCGAGGACAAACGTGTGGTGGGCAAGGCCCGCAAGTACAACAAGCAGATGAAGCAACTACGCATGGAGGTCAGAAGCAGTCTCTTCACCAAGAAAACAACTGCTGTGCATGAGCATGAATTTGGTCAGGACACTTACAACGAGGAGGACGACACCTACACCCACACCTGCCTCACCTGTCCCTACAGCGAGACCTACGAGAAGATGTGAAGCTTTTACCAATTATATAATATAAGTTCTCATCTTAAAAAATTTGCATTAAATTTTAATCTTCACATTTAAGTTGTATTAGAATAAACCTACGTATTCCTGCCTGCCGTTTTCAAAAGAGTGAACTTGTGTTTGGGATTAATTTGGGATCAATTTAAGTGAAAACTTTTCTTTTTATGAAAATGATTTCTTAGCTTGTTTCTTATTGTTTCAAAGTTAAGGACAGTTAACAGCTTAAGAATTTCTGATTATTATCAAAAGTAACATTTCTGATGCCTCAAAACCAAAGATATGTTGATTTTATACACTCAAATTTAATTTCAGACTTAACTCTAAGGCGGCCGAACATTATATGTTTGAATTAAGAAACTATTCTGCAGGTTTGCGATTAATTTTATATTCTAAAAAGTGCTTAAAAGCTGTTTAAAATTGTAACTTAAAATGTTATATTCAAATTTGATTTCCAAAAATGTTTCAATACTGTATATAATTAAGTTAAATGCTTTAACGAAGTATGCTCTCCATATGGGACAGATTCAGTTGGTTTACAAATTCCATTTCAACTAATTCAATTTAATTTACGGTGAGTAATTTTTCAAATTAAATCAATAATTTAGTTTTATGCAAATGAGCGCGAAAATAAGTTCAAATTAACCGCGACTATCGATAGGCGCAACTAGTTTTGCCATTCGCAGTGAATAGTGTGTATGCAATTCTTATCGAGCGGTGTCATCGCCAAAACGAACGCCAGATTGTAGCAGAAGCAGAAGTAGCGCAACAGCAATAGCAACAACAGCAGCGGCTGCAGCAGTAGCAGAGGCAGCAACAGCAGCAGCGATAGCAGCGGCAGAGGCAGCGCCAGAAGCAGCAGCAAGCAACCAAATACAATAAAAAAAGTAGCATAAACAACAAATTTGGCTGACCCAAGCAGAACAAATTTGGCTGGCAACATGGAGGAGCAATCGGATGATGAGAACTTTGAGCCGACACCGAAGAAGATTAAGCGGGATTGGCTCAATAGCTATTGCTATTCGAACAAGGTCATGGGAATGATGAAGAAAATGGGTTACGAGGACGACAAAGGTCTGGGTAAGAGTAATCAAGGTCGTTTGGAGCCAGTGATTGCAGTGCAACAGGATGGTCGTCGTGGTTTTGGCCTCAAACTCGATACGGTCCATTGGTCCGCTGGCAAATGGGATCCCAGCTGTGAGGATCTTAAAATCGTTGAGCCTGTGAATTGGTTAGTGAAAAATAACGCGGAGAATATGCCCCTATGGAGTTTTGATGAACTTATGGGACAAATGGTGACGGGATCACGCAAATTGACACTGGACGATGAGACACAATATTGTGACCCCGAGATTTTGCATCATATACTTAATGCCAAGACCGTCTTCGATGATCTTAATGACACAGAGAAGCGACGTGCTCGCTCCCGCTGCAATCCCTTCGAGACCATACGTAGCTCCATCTTCCTCAACCGTGCAGCCGTTAAAATGGCCAACATTGATTCCATGTGCGAAAACATGTTCACGGATCCACGTGATCCGCAGGGCCAGTCGCTAATTGGACCCAATGAGCTGCTCTACTTCGCGGACATGTGTGCAGGTGAGTAACCAGTGAGAATCCATTGTTTATCCATGATTAACTGTTGTTTGTTTAGGTCCCGGTGGTTTTTCCGAGTACGTGCTGTACCGCAAGTCGTGGGAGGCCAAGGGATTTGGTTTTACGCTACGCGGTGCCAATGATTTCAAGCTGGATAAATTTTTTGCCGCTTCACCGGAATCTTTTGATGCCTTTTATGGCGAAAAGGATGATGGCAATATATTTGACCAGGAGAATCAGGATTCCCTAAGGGATTACATACGCAAACATACACCAGCTGGTGTACACTTTGCCATGGCCGATGGCGGCTTCTCCGTGGAGGGACAGGAGAATATACAGGAGATACTATCGAAGCAGTTGTATCTGTGCCAGTTCCTCACAGCACTCAAGATACTCCGTGTCAATGGTAGCTTCGTGTGCAAGCTATTTGATCTGTTCACACCATTTAGCGTCGGTCTCGTCTATCTGATGTACAAGAGCTTCGAGCAGATAGCCATCATTAAGCCCAACAGCAGCCGTCCAGCGAACTCGGAGCGTTACTTAGTCTGCAAGCACAAGCTGCCGGATATGCAGACAGAACCCATCATAGCCTACATGGATGAAATCAACAAGATACTGAACGAGGAGAGCCAGTGCGAGGAGGGTGAGCAACAACTGGATGTGTTGGAGATTGTCAATCGCGAGGAGATGCATCGGGATGAGCAGTTCATAAGCTACATCATCGAGTCCAACAATACGATTGGAAACACACAGATCTGGGGATTGCGTAAGATTGCAGCCTTTGCTCAGAATCTGGAATTGAAGGAGGTACGCCAGTCAGAGGTGCGTCAGGATTGCCTGAAGGCCTGGGGCTTGCCCGACAAACTGCGCCAGGCGCCCGAGGTGAAGACCACCGAAAGTCTGCTCGAAGAACTGCTAAAGGATTGGTTTAAGAATCGTGATTGGTTGAATGGACATGCCAACGAGTTGAACGGCATGTTGCCACTACAGAACACCGTGCTCAATGTGGACGACTGGCACTTTATGCCCATTGGACGTGGCGAGACAAACATCAACGGTTGCACCATCTTTCTATGCAAGTCCCGTGGAAATCTGCTGCGCTACACGGACCACCGCAAATGGGAGCTGGTCGAGACGAATTTCAATGTACAGCCGCGTTCGATATTCTTTGGCGAGATCATGTTCGAGTTCAGTGGCCAGGGACGCACCTCACAGTGTGTCTCGGCACTGCACATCATGGATGCGATCTGCCTGGGCGGCATTGATATACGTCGTCGGCCGTTCCTCGAGCGGGTGGCCATGTGTGCCAAGTATGCGAGCAGTTTGAACAAACCGTTTAAGAAGGATCGCACCTGTGGTGCCATACGCAGTCGTCCCATCTTTCGACTGCGCGACATGAGCCGATTCTTCAATGAGATGCGTCAATATGTGCTCAAGGATAACTCACAGCGTTATGGCTATGTGCTTGATGATCAAAAGTTCTTTGTGCCCGGTGGCATTATACTATTCTGTGAATTAACCATGAATTTTGTTACGGCCTTCTCGCGATCACGTCAACAGATTTATTACTATAATACCAATACAAAGAAATCGTTGTTTAAGGAACAAATTGAGCCATGTAAATTTAATGAGGTATTCTCATCGTTCCGTCATTGTTATTCACGTCGTTTGCTATGGAAATGGACGAGCACATTGCAGGTGGATGAGCATGCAACCGAGGATAATCCAAAGATATTATATCGCAGCCACTTTGAGCAATTTATACGCAGAAAGCTGACTAATCATTAGATAAACCCACTGAGAGAGAGACATAAAACCCCGCCCCCTCCCTTACGTATACCTATTAGTTATACACACAGCCATACACCACTCAATGCACACCCACACCCACACACCCTAGTCTTAAGACACATTTTAAAACGATTCAGTGAGTTTTGGAGCGATTCGTAGCGTTACCTTTACTGCTGGACAGAAAAACGAATCGACGCAGTGGTCAAAAGTTTTAGCTCCCTGGACTTATTATATAGACATTATATATATGGACTTATAATTTTGACTACTTGGCATGACGATGATCAGGAATTTTTGCTTGAGTTTCTAATTTTTTCCCAATATTTCTTGAACTTTACACATTTTGATTTTGTTATATTTTGATGAAGATTTTGGATTCTTTACTGCGTCGATTCGTATTACTATTTAAATGTTAATAAATATTATGATAATCTTGTACATTTTTAAATTGTAATCCATTGGGCACAAGTAATGCCCATTTATACTACTACTACTACTACTACTATATAGTATGATATATAACAGTTTATTACAACCCACACACATCTAAATTAGCTGCAAATTGCCCGTGTATTTTATGATAAATTACAAAAAAATGGACTTATGTTAAGTTGATGTTGCTAAATCTTTTTATTTACATGTTTTGGGGTTTTCACTTCTTGTTTTTGAAAGTCATGGGGTATTGAAGTCTGCTGTCTGAAGACCTTTTTAGAGTTACATATGTGTTATCTTAAGTATTGCTTGAATAAGAAAGAGACCGAGAAGCATAACTGCAAATTGTTGCTAAAGTTAATCTCTTTAAACCATTTCAGATTCTCGAGTATCTAAAGCAGTTCATAAGCTTAAACCTTTTTAAAATCGATCTTTAAGCTCTAAACGAACCCATTTTAAAATTTTTAGGCAATTTGTGGCAAAAGCCCACTGTGTGCCTAAAAAGTTTCCCGTATTCCTGGAATTTAGAGCACTAGTGAGCGCACGAGTCTATGCAAACTACTTGGCATTCCAAGAATTCTCTGATTTTTAAGAATACTTGCATTTTTGGCGATCCTTTTTGGTTTAAAGTCCCAAGTTTTTAAGATTTGGGTACATAAAAACAAGAATGAACTTGGCTTACAGTACTGTTTATATAAAATATATGTATAAAACGATCCTTTTAAACCCCGTATTCAAAAAAGTATAGAGGTCTATAAGGCAATAGTCGGTGGGAGGCGTATCCGGCACCACAATATATACATATGTGTATTCTTGATCACCATCAACAGCCGAGTCGATAAAGAGATGTCCGTCTGACTGTATAAACACCTATTTAAGTAGATCTCAGAGACTATAGAAGCTAGAGACACCAAACTTGGAATGAATGTTCGTGTACCAGACTAGTTGTTCCATCCCGATTAAACTTGGTAGGAGTCCTATAGCTTCTATAGGGCAAACTGGTCGAAAACTAGAACCTCGTTTGAAGACATTCAGTTCATTCTCATATGAACTTAAGCTAGCTACAGTATAAAATGTAATACATATATAAAAAAGCTGATTTTTAAAAAGTTTCTAATATTTTTCGATCTTTCTTACTTTCTTGAGTTTTATTACACCGTATGTAAACAAATGCCAGTTAAATATACTAAATTAGGTTCTGCTGCCCACGTTACTTGAGCAGCTTCAGATGCTTCACATACTTGTGGACCACATCCTTCACGTAGGGCTTTAGGGCGAGACAGGTGGGCGTGTTCTCGGGCTGTTCGATCCAGAGTTTATGCTTTATCTCGTTTTCCTTCAGTTTCTCGCTGAGCTTCTGTAATGCCGCCTCGTCCTTTGCCTCCAGCACAACCTTGTGCATGTTGTCCAGATCTTTGAGGTACGCCTGCGTCTCCTCGTCCTCCTGGTGAAGACTCATAACCGCTGCGGTGGCATGGCAACACTGTGCGATCACGGCACCGAGTGGCCAATTCAATGTGTTGCGCAGATCACTACGTACTATAATATATTGCACGATGTTGCTCATCTTGTAGTTTGAATCTTGACCAGAAATTTATTGTTTTGCAGCTGCATATGCGTCAGGCTGGTATGCTGCAAACGCCGGTTAGATTCGCTGGCAAAATTCACACGTCAAACGGTCTGGCAACGAAAGT
This sequence comes from Drosophila acutilabella, assembly GCA_035046005.1. Classification (NCBI taxonomy): domain Eukaryota; kingdom Metazoa; phylum Arthropoda; class Insecta; order Diptera; family Drosophilidae; genus Drosophila; species Drosophila acutilabella. Next base: position 5,664,850 of record JAWNOK010000020.1, read on the forward strand.
TGTCAGCTGCGTATCTGCCAGCAACAGCTGTTCCAGAGCTGCCAGACAAAACTAAATGTTCAATGGGCTGGTAGAGTGGCCAGACTGCTAAACTGCATGAGTTTGTTATCGATTGCAGCAGCGCGCGAAACTTATACAATTTAAATATTTTAAACTGTCAGTTTTATGTAATTTTATTTGTTTTTCATGCAGCGCGTAAGAATAAATGTTTTAGTTGCTCGATAATGCACTGAAATACTTCAATTAGTGTTTCTGAAAGGTAAACAATTTGTAGTGTATGAAATTTGTTAATTTGTTAATTAAATTATATTTTATGTTAAGCATGATTTAAAATATCTGTTCACAACTGTTGAAGTAAAATAAACTTCATTTTTATTTGTAAAATATTTGGCAACTATTTTTAGCTTAGCAATTAAATTTAGTAGATTAACCGTAATTAGTTGCATGGTTTTACTTTAAGTTGTCAGAAACAGCGAATTGCATTTCTGTAGCTTAATTAATCATCCAACAGTGGAGTGTGTATGCCAACGAGGGCTGCTCAAGCAGTAGTGAGTCTAAGTGTGGAAAATGTTGAGAACAAATTAATTGGCGGAATAGAAAATTGGGGTAGCTATATTAGTATTATATTTTTAATAGTTTCCAAATTGAATTAAGTTCTTAACAAGTTTTCTTTATGTTTATTTTTTTTTATGTTACATTACTTAATACTTATGGAACCACCCTCGGGGATGTACAACGTTTTTGTTTTGACTTCGGCAAAAAGCAAATAAGTATTTTATGTATTGCAATCACTTCAGAGGCTGTGAAACTTTTTCCAGCTGCAAATCTAAAGCAAAAACTGATAAAATGACGGCATGACTGGGGAAAGGGCTGGTGAAGTGGTACGATAAGAGGGGTAATGGGGTACTTTTGGGAGGTGGGTTATATTGCCACTGACATGCGCTCGTAATTAACGTCCCATTTTGGGGTTAGATTATCCATGAATAATTGGAAATGACGATGCTCGCGCCTGATTTTTCCGGCATTTTCCGACAGGACGTGACTAAAGTTTAGTTTTAATATGTACAAAAACTGTTGCTAACCGATCGATGCTATGTTATGAAGTAGTAAGTAGTTAGAAGTAGTCAAAATTGTACCGAAATTTTAGGAATTTTTTAAAAAGAATAGAATTTAAATTTTTCTTAGTTGTATCCTTAATTGCATCCTACATAAAATTTTGTTGTTTAGTTATAGGCTTAGCTATAAACGAGCTAAGTTGACAGCACTGCGCCTTGGTAGGTGCAATCGTAGAGTCGGCATGGAATGAGTTGAAGTGTAAGGGGTTAGGTTAGGGGTTGGGTAAGGGGTTAGGTAAGGGGTGATGTAAGGGGTGAAGTGTAAGGGGTTAAGGCAACTGCAGCAGATTGATGATGGCCCGCAAACAGCAGCAGCCGAAGCATCAGCAGCAGCCACTCTATCTCTCTTTCTTTCTCTGTCTCGCTTACTCTCTGTGTCTCTCTTACTCTCTGTGTCTGCCTGCCCACTCAGTCTCTTAATTTTGGGTCCGCTGTCCGTTTTTGGCATCGGCTAGCTGAAAAACTTTGCTAATTGCTTTTTGGCCACATTGGCCAAGTCGCTGGTGACGACAATGGACAAATGGCAAACTGGCAACTGGTAACTGGTAACTGGTAACGTGCTACATGCAGCATGCAGCATGCCACATGCAACGTGTACTCCAGTGCTAGGCAACAGTTATGGCAACAACAACAACAACTACAACCGAAACATTAGAGAATTGCCATTTGCCCACTTGGCACTGCAAATCCATATACCCTGTATGGCTGGAACAGAGCGGGTATGACTGACCTAAGCGTCGTTTGTTGCCATACCAAAGTTTGTATCGGTTTCTTTATTTTAGTTGCACTTGTTTTAAAATATTTATTATACTCACTACTACCCTATGCTTGTGTAAGTAACAGGGTATGCCCGACTACCAACTAATTTCCGTACTTTATATATACTCAATCATTTTATTGATAAAGTCTATGTTTTTAGTCGTTAAGAGACATGAAGAGCTCTGTTGTCAAAAGTACAGGGTATGCATTAGTTGTGCCAAACGTAAGAATGTTTCTTTGGCTTGAACTCTATTTACTCATGTTTGCTAGCTTAAATATTACTTAACCTAAAATCAACTAAAAGCCAGTGCTTACAGGGTATCTGCTAGTTGTGCTTAGTAAAACCATTGTACTCTTGTATATAAGTTTGATTATTTTTATTATTTTAAAGGTGTTTGTTGCACTTTAAGCTGTTCATAAGGTACAATTTGTCAGTACAGGGTAGTTAATAGTCGAGTTGATTTTCATAACATAGCTTGTATACATTTTTGCTTCTGTATTTCACTCGTTTTAAGCAAATATATATTTTTAATGCCCCTAACTTTACTTATATTTTTGCAGGGTATGTGCTAGTCGTGCTTGTTGACACCACTAGGCGTATACTCATTTATCTTTCTTGTAGTCGTGCATTTAATTGCGCCTTTTTGTGACTATTCGGTCCACAAATCGCCGAGTCAGCAAAGAATTAATTACGCAGCAAGCAAGAGAGAGGGAGAGAGAGAGAGATATAGAGAGGGGGTATGGCAGGAGAGAGAAAGAGAGGGTTGGATCAAGAGGTTACCAAATTTGAATAGATAGTTTATCTGCCTTTGGTTTGGCATTCCATAAATTTCGCACTCACTTCTCAATTGTCAAAACAAATTTGCCAAATGTGGCATTCATTCGTTATGAGATTAGGGCACGGTTGCCACATGCCACATGCCACACACACACTCACACACACACCTCCTCATCAGCTGGACACACAGCATCTCGGACATGTCCAGCTTTCTGCTCCCCGGGGTCCAGCACATGAGCCTCAGCTGGAAACTTGGGACGTGGATTTGACTATGGCGCAGTGATGGAAGGGGCAGCGGAAACGGAAGCGAAAACGAAGCAAAAGTAAAGCTACACTGCGAGAAATCGTAGAGTTGCTCAGCTTAAGAAATGAAAGAAAATTATAAGCTCACACCATAAAGTGATTTCCAGCTAACAGGTATAAAAATTGGGTTTAAAAGTGTCTACAAAAGGGAAGCGCCTTTTTTTTGCAGTGTATGGCTATGATTGAGGTTTCTAGTCGGCTGCTGAGGGAGTTACACCGACCGACCTCGACCGAGTGTTGTACAAATGCAAATGTCATTTTGTGGCCATTCGAATGAATAAACGAAATTAAACGCAAAACCAAAAAAAAGAAGGAGAAAAAAGGAAGGAGAAAAAAAGAAGGAAGAAAAACAGCAAAGCAGCAAAGTAAAGTAAAGAGTTTGAATGGCAGCTCAACTAGTCGCCTTGAGGACCACGCCCACTTAGACCCTGACAGCGAGCACCGCAAAGGGGGAAGGGGAATGTGGATAAACCTTTTGGGACCGCACATCAACCTGAAACCATCAATGGCTGGACAACACGTTTCAGGGTTGCAAAATTGATTCGCATTTAAATAGCAACACAATTCTGCCCATTAATCAAAAAACTCTTTCAATATCAAAACCGACCAAAAACAGAGCACTACGCCAACCAATAGATCCTATTCTCGAGACAAGGGGCTGCGATGAGCTGGGCGGAGTTGGGGCTATTCATAATTTATCATGTAATCAATTAAAATATATTTGCGAATATATTTATTATTTTATTTCTTTGTAAAAACTAAATATTTTTCTACTTTTCGGTGAAAATTATTGGAAATAATTTAATGGAATTTGTCACTTTCGGTCTTCAGTTGTTCTTATATATGAAAAATAATTTTATAACTACTTTAAAGCTTTAAAGAAACCAACAATTGTTAATAGCATTTTAATATATTGAGCTAAAATATTTAAATAACTTACCAATAATATTAAAGTTGTTTAAATTCAAATATTTTATACAACAGTTAAAAGTTAAATATATATGCTTAAAGGTTACATAGCATTTTGTTTAATTTAAGCCTCGAAACAAAATAATTTTAAATAAAAAAATTTAAGAATTGAAGTTAATTTTATTGTGCAGACTTAAAGAGCTGCTGTCTTTAAAACTAACTTTGTTTTCTTTGATTGTAATGCAATTACAAAAGCTTACAGTTTTTTATTCAAAGATTAAAAAGTAAATAAAATTTAATAGTAACTTTTTTCAGACGGTGTACTTTACGATGCTAATAAAAACCATTGCTCATAGAGTAAAAGCCATATCTTAATGAAACTGATACAGATTAGATTAGTCAGTAACATAAACATACTGACCAAGTTTCATTCGAATCGGACGACTGTATCATACAGGAATTGTATCATAGGAATTATTGATCAAAAATATCCTGTGTGTTTTCTGTGTTTAATCAAAGTCACTAGTGATCGCCACCTAAGCGTGAGAACTTATATTATTATCATACCCCACTGTGATTAATATATTAATATTTTACTAGGCTTTCAGTTGGTTGACTATAAATGTATAATTTTTTTTAAAAACTAAAGAAATGTTTAAAAAATGTTTCCATTTCCTTCAATTTAAAACTCAAGTTTAATATTTTGTAGAGCTAAAACTAATGAAATTAATATTATTTCATGTCATTTCTTAGTCTATCTAAATGACGTTTTATTAAATAAAATGTGTATAGAATATGTTTATTGTATAAACATCTTGTTTATATATATATATATATATATATATATATATATATATATTTAAGTAGCAGCTAAATTTAAAATGAACATTCGTTTTAAGGAAACATAATTTTTGTGCTAAATTGGAACTTATTTTAAGAAAAAATTAATGAAAATAAAATAGAATACTTCGTTTTCAGATAGAGAAAGAAAGGAAATGACTGAAAGGGAGTGAGTGAGAGGGGAAAGCAAGAGGGAAAGCTATAGATAGAGAAGAGGTAGCAAAGTCAAGTTGATTGAGGGTAAACGTGCAGTCGCTTCATATTAAGAGTTCTGCCAGAGTCAGGACAAGTTGTCAGTGAAATGGACGGGGTCAAAATAGGCCAAAAGGAGCAGTACTCAGTGTTGGGGGGCGGGGCAAGGTTTAAGAGGGAGGTTGCACATTCGATTAGCGCAGCGAGTGTGTGGAAAAACTCGATGAGTTTTATTAGTAAATAATGGCAAATCATTTGGCAGTTGACACTCGTTGAATGGCGAAGCAGCAAAAGGGAAGTAGGAAGAAGGGAAAAGGGGGAAGGGAGGGGGAAGAAGAGGGGAAGAGGGGAGCAGAGAGCTGAGTAAAGCAGCAGCAGCCAAAGGGACACACAAACAAAACCGTTCTAAGGACCTGAGGTCCTCACGATTCCCAAACAAGACCAAAAAAAATAGTAGGATAGACTACAGTCAAGCAAGCTGACTGCAAAAGACCCTGTAGTCGTTGTAGAGCACAGTTTTTGAATATGAGCTTTGGGATATAGCTGTTCGACCCGGATTAGACTCTGTGAAGATAGTTTTCATCATGATAATGACATAATGTGTGAGTTCGATTAGATACTCTACTAACCGCTGAGGTCTTCACAAAAATTTCCAATTTTCCAATTGGTTTGATCTATGAAAGCTCTATGCTATAGTTCATCGATTCTGCTGAAAATTGGTAAGGATACAGCTACTAGTACCATAAACATAATATGTGAATAAGGTCAGAATAGCTCAAGTAGTTACCAAGTTATGGTGTTATAAAAATGTTTTTCCCACTCTGGGCACAGGTGGTCACGGATATGTCGACTCATCTGTTACGGCTGATCAAGAATATATATGAATATATATTTTTTCTGAGGTCCGCCCTACCGCCTTTCTCCTGTTACGCACATTTCACTTCACACAAACCCACTAGCACTCTCTACTCTACTCAAGTACAGGGTCTAAAATACCACATACAGTTTCGGCTACAGCTTCAGTTTTGTGGCTGCTAATGAGCAGCATTAATGAGCGCTATTTTTCATTGAAAGGACAATCAGTGTGCCTACATGTGTGTGTGTGTGTGTGTGAGGGGACATGAGTTGCTCAAGTCTCTTGGGTATTTAAGCGTCCAGAATGTGGCAAGTGTAGCAGCAATGACAGCAGGTGCTGCACACACACACACACACATATCACCCCTCCTCCTTAACCTCCACCCCCTACCACAGCCCATGAAAATTTTTATATGAACTTTGGCCCAAAAGGAAAGCAAAGAATTTTTGTAATTAAATTAAGCATTTACGTCATTTTTGCCTGAGATATGAAATGCTTCCTCTTCTTCTGCTTTTGCTGTTCTAATTTTGCATTGGAAAAATAAGAAATTTATTTTTGACCCTGTAGTCGAGAGAAACACAGGGTTCTAGTAGGTTTGGCTGAAGAGCAGAGCTTTAAGAGCTAGAGTCACCTAATTTGGCTTGGTAGAAACTCTGAGTTTCCAAGTTATGCGCAGATCAAGTTTATTACACCACAGTTTTCATACTAGCATAACTTGGAAACTACTGGAGCTTTTCTGATGCCGTTTACACAGCATGTGTATGACCTTAGTGAGTATAATTAAACTAAATTTAGTTGGGATCAGACAAATATATCACATAGCTCCAGTAGGACAAATCGGTGGAAGTGATGATTTGTCTGAAAAAAGGTGCTCTAGAACGCCTACAGGGTCTTTTACACTTAGCTCGCTCGACTGTAGCCTCACTAAGATATTTCTTTAAAAAGTAGCTATAAAGTCAGTCAAGAGCTAGCTGTAAAAAGGCTAAAATTCCGCATAAAATGTTGACCTGTGAATGCCCAACAAGTAAGGAAAGTACAGTCGAGCAAGCCCGACCGTAAAATACTCTCTGCATTTTTTTTCCCGATTAAATTATTAAAATCGGTCCAGAGATATTACAATGTGTAGTACTTGCATTAAAACACGTTGAAAAAAAAACAATCTAAGCATATCAAACACACATCTGTTTGTATGTGAATACACATACGAAAGACAATATATGATGCATATACATGTATGTATGTATGTGTGTATTCAGCGCGGCCAGCGACTGCGGGCAGCGCTGTCACCACGCAAGCAACGAAAATATTCAAACATGTGCTTGTATGTTTCTATCTCGCTTGCACTCATACAAGATATTGCATTCAGTTATCTATATTGTAACGCTTCTAGTTTTCTTGTTTATAGTGCGATTTCAATGCGCCTTTCAGAATAGTTTGATATAGTTAGTCTTCACACGAATTATAAATTACAATACTGTACTATATTAACAAACGCCTAAGAACGGAACGAAAGTTGAGAATTATTTTTATAAATTGTGGGGGCGTGGCAGTCCAAAATTTTAAATGGCAATGCATTTAGGATGTCGCTAGGAACCTCCATACCAAAATTTGTGATCCTAGGTAAAATAGTTATTGAGATATTCGCCCAAAACACCAATTTTTTCCGAGGTGTGTCTAGTTTTTTGCTCATTGTGGGCGAATTGGGCGTGGCATCGAAAAAAAAAAAGATTCTTGTATTGACTGACTAAATATGTGATCGATTGAGACCAAGCTCGAACTTGTAGCTCTTACCATCTCTGAAATCTGTTTGTTCATACGGACAGACGGACAGACAGACAGACAGACAGACAGACAGACAGACAGACAGACAGACAGACGGACAGACGGACAGACGGACATGGCTATATCGACTCGGCTTGTGATGCTGATCAAGAATATATATACTTTATGGGGTCTGCCACGCCTCCTTCTGCCTGTTACATACATTTTCACAAACCCAATATACTCTTGCAGAGAGTATAAAAAGGGCTCAATCAGTTTCTAAGTAGCTGCAGCAGGCGAAAAGGGGTGGAAGGGGGGAAAAGGGGACAAGGCAGTAGGAAATGTGTAAAATGAGGGGAGAGTGGAGGGGGGTGTGTGGCAGGACACTCAGGAGAAATGTGAAATGAAAAATCGACTCGCAATTAGCAAACATGAAACACGTTGCGTTGTTTGAGTGGGTGGGTAGCACACACAAGCACACACATAGTCACACATGTACACAGCCCTCAAGCAACACACACACACACACGTAGGCAGAAAGAGATACAGGAACTGGCAGCGTTGTCAGCATGGTTAATAAGTTACTTTTGAGATACTTTATTACTTCCTTGCTGGCTGCACGACACGGCCGCTAGAGGGCGACAGTAAGGGGCGTAGAGGGCGCGGACTGGCAGTGGGTAGGGGTTGGAGCAGGGGTAGGGGTTACGGTTGCCAATTCACATTAAAAATAAACAGCAGCTAAAGCGCCAAAAGGGTTGCCAGACTCGGTCTTTCATTAGGCATGTGTGTGTGTGTGTGTGCGTGTGCTGGTGTGTGTGTGTGTTCAGTTTTTTAATTTATGCGATTTTTGACTGCGCGTGTAATGTGTTCCCAGAACAAAGTGGAGGGGGAAAAAGCGAAGGGGAAGGGGACGAGAAGAAGCAGACAGCAAGTGCTTCGACATTGATTGTCGCGCGCTTAAAAGTAGGCAATAGTTTTTTTCCTCGCTTCCCTTAGATTTTACCTGGCGCCTTATCAGCTGACGGGACAGTGTTGCCGGAGTTGTAAAAGGCAATATAGCTAGATCAATTAACTAGTATTAAAAAAAGCTCAAGTTAAAAAAGGCTATAATATTTGACGGGTTAACTTTTAAGGACAAGAAACTTTTACAACTTTAAGTGATCATTACTGAGCCAAATGTTGTATTAAATAGCTAAAACTTCTATATTATAGACAACTGATCAAATTGATTAAAAATCTGAAAAAGTACGGGGTCTAAAAATCTGGCAAAATACTTAAAAATTAACTATGCAATAAGCTACAACAGCTGTAAAACAGCTAAAATGGCAACACTGTTATCAGTCGACTGGCTGAGAAAAAAGGGCGTGTCACACGCCCCTTCACATGTCACTTAGTAGACACCCAATCAAGTTGTTTGCAGTTACTCTACAACAAATATAAGTTTAACTTTAAAGTATTTCTAATAATTAATAACTATAAAATGCAATATAAAATATTGTTAAAATTTTCAACACATTTTTTAGCATTTTTTTTTACTTTTGCTAAAAACACAATTTTAATTATTAGTTAAAAATTCATTTTAAGGCTGGTTGAAGCAAAAATGTAGCATTTTTTAATTTGCTTCAATTTCAGTAATAAAATATTGATGATTTTAAAGTTATAAGCAATTTCCTATAAGTTCTGCATATCTTAACTCATTTCCTATGTTATGTATATGTAGATAAATATTTTTTATTGATTTGCGTATAATAAAAAAATTTCTTTATAAATTTTCTTAAAAAACTTTGAATTTTCAAAAGTTATCAATTTTATAAATTATTAATTTTAAAGTATACATGGTTTATAGCGTTGTAGATGCTTAAATGTGAACAATTGTATTGCCTTTTTAAAATAATTAATAACTATAAAATGCAATATAAAATATTGTTAAAATTTTCAACACATTTTTTAGCATTTTTTTTTACTTTTGCTAAAAACACAATTTTAATTATTAGTTAAAAATTCATTTTAAGGCTGGTTGAAGCAAAAATGTAGCATTTTTTAATTTGCTTCAATTTCAGTAATAAAATATTGATGATTTTAAAGTTATAAGCAATTTCCTATAAGTTCTGCATATCTTAACTCATTTCCTATGTTATGTATATGTAGATAAATATTTTTTATTGATTTGCGTATAATAAAAAAATTTCTTTATAAATTTTCTTAAAAAACTTTGAATTTTCAAAAGTTATCAATTTTATAAATTATTAATTTTAAAGTATACATGGTTTATAGCGTTGTAGATGCTTAAATGTGAACAATTGTATTGCCTTTTTAAAAGGTTTTTTTTTAAAGTATTTTTTGTATATTTGTTAATTAAATAATATTAGAATATAAAGTATTTAAAACCATTTAGCACCACACATGCTTCTCTTGCAGTGAGTGTATTTTGTAGTCGGTTTGTTGGTCTTTTGCTCTGACTTTCATGTATTTTTTATACTTATTTATGCAAATGAAATCAATGCTTCTTGATGTGTGTGTGTGTGTGTGTGTGTGTGTGTGCGCGTATGTGTGTGTCAAAAGAATAGAATTTTTCATTTTAAATTACATGACGTCGCTGTGTGTGTGTATGTGTGTGTGTGGGTGTGTGTGTAAAGAAAACTTTTGTTCGTTTACGTTGTTGAAGAACTTTTCTGAACGTCGTCGTCGTCGTCTACTGACAGCACCCACTTGCCGACCACATGCCCCCACCCACTTACTGCCCCCTTCCCACTGACTACCCTTACCCACACTCAATTCAGCCACAATTCGTCTCTAACCTCACTCTCGCTATAGCCAAGCAAGTAAAACGCTGTCGAACCACATTAAAGGTAACTATGCAAATATTTTTGCGGCTCACACGAATAAACACCGAACCCTACACACATACACACCCACACACACACATTCTAAACCACTTGGACACATGCAATTGGACATTGGCCTTTGACAGAGAGAGACAGCTATAGAGAGGGAGATAGCACAATCGTTCGTTTGACCAAAAATATTCCTGGTCAATAGCTAAAACTACTCGGGACAAAAGGCGACTCCACATTTCCCATCCCACTCCACATTCCAGCACTGAAATGCCCAATTTGAAAATTTGAATTTGATTCGGATGCAGAAAGTAGCAGTGAATTCATGCCGCTTACCCCAGACCCCTTACCCAACACATGAAAATGTAACCGGTTCTAATTGCGTTCCACTTCGTGTTCGCTTTTAGTTCGCATTTGATTTTGTTGCCTCTTCTTTTTTTTTTTTGGCAATCACTTAGCTTTATTTTGTTGTTCACACACACACACACACACACAGCTCTTTTGGCTATGTGTGGAATGTCTAATGAAGCCACATAAATCAAGTGACTGCAAACCAACAAAGCAAAAGGCATTTGCAACCATTTACCACTCGCCACTTGCCACTTGCCACTTGCCACTTACCACTTGCCCCTTTAACTGACCATCTCTCCCTCTTAGCCTTTTCTCTCCTCTCTTCTCTCTTTCATAGTTACTTTCATCTAGTTTGCCGCTTTGTTGTCGCCGCGCTAATTGAAATTAAAAACGCTGCCAAGAATAAATTTATTTTTAATTTTTAATAAAAAAAGTGCTGAAAATGTAGTTGAAAAAAAGCGTCTCACTTTTAATTTTATTGCCACTTTCTTTTCACCTCTCTTCACGCTTCTTTCCCTGCTCTCCTTTTGCCTCTATTTATTTTCTTAATTTTCTCAATCTGCCTTTGATTTATAAAACTTTAATTACATATTTTCCTCATATTTACTTTTACCTTTTTTTGATAACTTTAATTTATTTTTTATTTAATGAACCTGTATGGTCTTCTCATTATTTTACTTATTTTTTTACTTTTTAATCTTTTCGAATCTGCTAGAAAGAAAGTACAAATTATTCGTATTTTTAATTTGTTTTTAATTTTAATACCCTGTTTATCGGTATAGACTTATTGTTTGTTTTCATTTATTATTATTTCTGCTTCAAATGTATTATTTTATTTTTTAATACAGTGTCTTCTTAAGCTTCTTCCTTCTTTATAAAGAAAAGGTATATACAAATCTTTATACTATTTTGATATTTTAAGCATGATTCATTTAATAAATTTCTTTAAAAGTTTGGGTAGAGCAAAGGGTTTTTATTTTAAAAAGTGTTTGGAATGACTTGACTGATTTCCAAATGTATATCAGAAGATTTAATTACTATATATATAGGATGTTAAGCATAGGATGTCAGCATCCTTATAGAGTTTCCCTCATTGGTACTACAGGCTCATACACCTCTTTTATACCACTGGACAAAAAAATAATTTTTATAACCACCCCCATAACCCGATAACGCATAAGTCGTATATATCCTTTATTTGTATTTGAATTATTTATTATTTCTTGTAATAATATTAAAAAAAAAGACAATGATCACATAAAATATTTTGTAAATTACAGAATTCTTTTGTTATACATTACATATTACATATATGTATAATTATTATAATATTTATAATTATATTTATCATAATATATATATTTATATTTATAGTTTTCATTTCTGTTTTTTGTTTTCTTCAATTATTATTTATTATTATAATAATATTTTGTTTTTAATGTTTAATCCATTTAATTTTATTTAATACAATAATTTTTAAGCCTGCTATTTTTGTTTTTATTTTTAAGTTTTCCTTTTGTTTTTTTATTTTGGTTTTAAAATTCGTCTAAATTACCTTGCGGTTGGTTTTTTTTTTTTGGGTTCCTCTGGGAATATTTTTTCTTTGTTTACTTTAGTTTATAGTTATATTTAGTTAAGTTTAAGTATTTATAAGTACGTAATACAAAAAAAAAAAAAATATTTCGATCAACTACGTTTCATTTTTTATTTTTCTTTTTTTACGACTTAAGTTTTACATTTCATTTTATTAAATGTATTGCACTGAACTTGTTTTATTCCATAATTTATTTTTATATTTTGAATTCTAAATTTTAAGTATCGTTTGCTTTAGTTGTTTGCATTTGCATACTACGTTTATCGATAAGTGACTTGTTATCGCTATCGTTTTTTTTTCCTTTTCTTTTTTTTTAACATTAAAACTTAATTTTCTAAAGTTTTTGCTTGTGGAAGTGTCTGTGTGTGAGTGTGTGTGTGTGTGTAGGAGTGTGTGTGTGTGTTTTGCGACAACTGTACTTTACTTATTTCATAGTAGTTGATTATTATTTGATATGGGCCGCAGCCCATAGTGAATTACCATCTAAAATTTAAGATTACAAAAAAAATTTCACATATTTTTTTATTTTTATTTTATTTGTTAGTTTATTGTTGATTATATTTGCATAAGTTTTTTTTTGGGTTTCGTCTGCTTTGTTGGTGTTAGACCTTCTCGTACCACTAACTAAATTTATTCTCTTGCTGCTCCTGTTTTCCTTGGGGTTTTTTTTACTATATCTTTTGCGATTGGTTCGTGTTTAACCACAAACTTGTTATACAAAATTGACCAGACATCAACAAACAAACATCCTACAGATACTTTAACTTCTAGGTAGTATTAGATACAGTTACAGTTACAAATATATGTACTATATATATACGTGTGTGTATATATTAAAAAAAAAAAATACTGGTATTGGAACATTAACTGAAAGCGCACATATAATTTTTAGTATTTTTTTTTGTTTTTGGTATTTTTATGCTAAATATTTAATAATTTTTACAATTGGTTTATCAACAGGACAAAGCGCCTAGAATCTAAATGTGGAACATCTCAATCTACTCTAGAACTTCTCTATCTTTCTCTCTCTCTTTTATTCTTTTCCTTTCTCTCTTTACCGCTTGTAAAACGGCTCTTTTCACTCGGCGACCCTTTTATTTAGTATTTCCTGTGGTTATATTGCAATTACTTAAGATCAAATATGCTACTCGAGTGTGTTAGACTTTAAATACCCTGTACCTGTGAAAGTTAGAGTTAACCCGACATGTTATCTACCCGATAATCCAGGTATAGCCTTGGGTACTGCCGTACTCTTCAGGTAATCTATGTAAATTGGGGTTTAAAGACCTGCCATCAAGTTTGCTTGACTGTAAACATACCCAGTCTTTATTTCTGCTAGGCAAACGGGTATACCAACTTAAGAAATACCCTGTAATCAACCTTTTAGAGCCCTACATATCATGAATAGCACTCAAAACTCGTTTGCTGTAAATAAAATACTCTGTAGTCACATCAAATAGAGTATGCTCGCTATTTTACACCCAGTAGCTTATAATTTGATCCTAAATTTGGAAATACTAATACACTGTACCGTTTTAGGCACTACTTTCGTAGGTTTTTAGCCTCCTGTTGCCTGCTTAAATGGGCGTGGGCATCAGCTTGCCATAGTCCTGGTGCATGCTGGGCTTAACGGAGTTGTAGACGGGTCTTCCCGCATCCTCGGGCAGTGCATAGACATCGGGCGGTACGCAAAGCGACTGCAGTTTCGAGATGTACGAGTCGAAGTGCTCGTGTGGATGATGGGCGTGATGGGCATGGTGGGCGGGGTGATGACCGTGCACCGCATAGCCGCCAGGATGATGCACTGTGTAGGCGTGATGCGGTGGCGGCGGTGGTGGCGGTGGTGCAACACAGCCACCGCCTTGATGGCCATACATGGGCGTGACACTTGACGACGCAGACGACGATGATGGCGGCGGTGGTGGTGGTGGCGGCGGTGGCGGTGGCAACAAGGCGCTGGAGTAAGCCACAGCAGCTGCTGCCGCTGCCGACGTATGATGCTCTGCACCGCTCAGTTGACCACCAGCAATACCTGCAATACCTGGAACACCAGCGACACCCACTGCACTGACACCGGGACCGCCAATGATGCAACCGTTGTCCATGGCCGACTGCAGGCCAGCACCACCCAATGACGATGATGATGACGAGGATGATGATGATGTTGTTGCCGATGCCGATGAGGAGGCGGAGACCGATGTGGCTGGCGGTGGTGGCGGCGGTGGCGGTGGTAGACGCACATGCTCCAACAGCGTGATAACATTATTGCGTAAACTTTCATAATAATTATTAAGATTATTGGCATTTGGTGGTGCACCGCTAGCAGTTGCAGTTGGACCACCAACACCTCCCACACCGCCAACACTAACGCCACCAATACCAATGCCAACACTGCCGTCCGCAATATGAGACATACCGCTGGCCACAAGATCAACACTGCTGCCAATCGCTGAGGTGGTGGAGGAGACACCGGCAAAGGGGGAGTGGCCGCTGGGCGAGGCCAATGATGATGCAGTGGCTCCCACAGCGCGTTGTTGTTGCTGCTGTTGTTGTTGTTGCTGCTGATGGTGTGCGCTCAGTGGAGAAGCCTCCTGTTTATGTGAAAAAGAGACAGAAAGAGAGAGTGGTGGGGTGAGTGTGAGTGCTAGAAAGAGAGAGCAATGCATTTGTATGTGTGCTTGGCCATTGGCTGTCACTGTTCAAAAAACAATATTCAAGTGCTTTGAATGATTCGCTTGATTTATTTCATTTCATTCATTGATTCATTGATTTCAATTTGCTCCTGGCTGCTCTTATATACACATATTACATACATATGTGTGCAAATTGAAATTCCAATAAGAACGCAGCAGCAGCGACAGCGACAGCGGCAGCAAAAGAGAAAAAAAAGAAATCAACAACAAGCAAAAAGAAACAAATAAACACGAACGAATGCGAACGACGAATGCACACGAACACACACAAACACTCTCACACACACAACGCCTGTGTGAGAGCGAGCCAGTGTATGTGTGTAAGAGAGTGGGAGCTGGCAGCAAAACTCAGCCAACTGCTGCTTAAGCAGCCTCTGCCTCTGCCTCTGCCGCTGTCGCTGCTCCCGTTGCCTGCGCTGCTTTTTTTCTTTTTCTCTTTCGTTAAACTGAATTTTTTTTTGCTTGTGTGGCGCTCCCTTAGGGAGCTGTGACTGCGGCCGCAGTGCTGCTATGCTGCCAGCGTCGCTGCCAACGCTGACGTCGTAGCACAGTTTTGTGCTTTTAGGAGCAAACGTAAATCGAATGCCGCTTTGCGATTTGCTGCCTGCCATCGGGTAACTGTGGCGCCGACTGCGACTGATAGCGGCCAGACGGATGAGATGGATACCCAGAGACCGACAATTGACTGCTTTGTGGGAGGGGCAAGACCCACAGGGGGTGTGGAAGCGTTGGGGCTTTGGGGTTGTGGGCTGGGTAAAGCTGCAGCTGCCTGCGCATGACCACACACATATACGTATGTATGTGTGTGTGTGTGTGTATAGGGACATGGCATGCGTAGAGCAAGAACACGTTTAGGTACGTACTCATGCGAGGTCAGAGCGTGGGGGGTGGGGTCATGTACACATTTAGGGGTGGTCTTCACTTTGTATACGTATGTATGTGTGTGTGTTTGCTCTGCGCTGATTCGTCGCTCGATGCAGTCGACGGCGGCTGCAGCTGCAGGGCCAGCTGATTGGCTGTTGGCCGCCATTTTGAATCTGCCGTGCAATTGACGAATGCGCTGCCAACACCAAACAACAGAGGGCGCTGCACTCGATCACAGTGCTGGCCAAACTAAAGTGCAACATGATTAAATTCCTTGCACACAATGTTGCCAAAGTGAAAACGGAAGTTAATTCTTCTTGTTGGGCCCCCCAAAAGAAAGGGCCATAACTTTTTTATTTGGTCGCGCGATAATTTCAATATAATAAAAGTTTTTGTTAAAACAAATGGTGGAGTGGGCGGTGAAGTCTGTGGAAAGGGGCGTGTTTTGGGAGGCAGACGTCGCCTAACTTTCTTTTGCAATGTTTTGGGTTAAAAAGTACATTTGCCAAGTAGGAAAGTTAACACGCTGACGACGTCGGCGGCTGGAAAACTTTTGTTGGCGACTTTTGCGCCGAGTTTTCACCATTTTCCACTCTTCTTTTACTTTACTTGTTCTTCTTCTTTCTTGTTTTTGTTGTTTTCCTTGTTGGGGTTTTACATTCGCTTTATTACTGCTTTGACTTAGGAAAGAAAGAGCGAGAGCGAGGGAGACGGAGATAGACAGAGTTTAGAGACGTCCTTGAAAAGTGGCCGCAACTTAGCAATAAACTCGACTGCGGCTCAGGTGCCAAAAACTTTAGGCAAAGTCGCAACTTTCGCTGCCACATGACTAGCCAAAGAAACGCTAAAGAATCGCTGCTTAGCCTACTTAGAAAATACCGCTAAAAGCGAACACTTTAAGTTTCATATACTAAATGCTTAGATGTATGTGTAAATTATTAAAAATACTCAAAATTTGTTGCGATCAACGAACCTGAGCCTACGTACCCGATCGCTGGTGCTCAGCTGTGATTCCATGGCATTAATGTCCGATTTCAATCTCATCATTTGCGATTCAACGCGTGCATTCTCACGCTGCAGTTCTGATATTTCGGCCTCCAGTGTATTGAGATCATCGCTGCCACCGCCGCCGTTAGTACCTACACTTACATTGCCGCCCGCTACTGTTTTATCGCTGCCAACGCCGACGCCAACGCCGATATTGCTGCCACTGCTGTTATTAATGCCAGGCGGCAATGGTACGCCAACGCCAACGCCGACGCCGCTCATTACAATATCCAAGCCGCCGCCACCTAAAGCACAAGAGTGTAAAAAGTAGCAAAGGATTGCATAAAAGAAAGAGAGAGAAAAAGAGAGAGCAGTTATTAGTAAGGCAACATATATTGCTAGCGCTCTCTTTCGAAAATTTAAATTCTTATGCGTCGCCTATGCAACTTTCTTGTTGTTGTTTGTTCTCTTTATTTTTATTTCTTTTTTTTTGGACGTTTAAGCTTGCTCAATTTGCTGTTGGCAAAAAGCTCTCCACGGTTGTCAATGTGCGCGTGTGCTAGCAACTCAATTGGAGCTTTCAAGTGAAGGTGAATAGCTAAGTGTATGTGTGTGTAAGTGTTTAAAGCGCAATGTTTGTGTGTGTGGGAGTGAGATAGCAAATAACACGGCTTACCTTTTGATCGTTTCTTTTGTTTGTTACTTTCTTTTATCATTTGCTTGTGTGACTTTTTGTTGTAGTTGTTGTTCTGGTTGTTGTTGTAGTTCTTGTCTTTCGTTATTTAATTTATATGCTTTAGTATATTTTTTTTGGTATATTCTCTAGATCACTATTTATTGTTAAACATTAATTGGTTTATATACATTTCTGGTAACTGTGATCTATTTTCAGTATTTTCTTTGCCTATTTACAGTAGATACTCAGCACCGATACAAAACGTCGCGTAATCTAAAAGAAAAAAACGCCAACGCAAGAAACGCATGAAACGAAACAAAAAGAAGGAAAACGGAATTAAAATTAATATTTTTAAACTAGGAATTCACACACACAAACACCTGCACACACACATAAACTATTGTACGTGTCAGTGTGCGTGCGTGTGTGTGTGTGTGTGTTTTTTTGGTATTTAGCAGTATTTTTGAGAATTATTTAGTATCGGGCGTCGGGTTCATGTTATGTACCGGGTTTGGTATCGGGAAACTCGAGGCCCGTCGTCTGTCGTAAGGTATGCAAATGCGGTATTTTTAGTATTTTGTATACGCAAGGCTATGACGGCTTAAAATTTTTGTAATTTTGGTATTTTTTTTATATTTTTTTGGCCTTGCACATTCCGAAAAAGGTAAACCGAAAGTGAAATCATAAAGGTAAATAAAAAGTTGTAGTATTTTTTTGGTATTTTTTTTTAGACGTTAGCACACGCACACAAAATGCCAACCGAAAATGTACAATACGAGAGAGTGAGAGCAAAGAGAGCAACAACAGGCCAGAAGAGCGAGTTAGAGTTGGAGAGAGAGAGACACACATAGAGCGAGACAGTTTCAACAGTTATCGATAACTATCGATGACAAAAATGTTTCGATAGGTTAAGTGACTTTCTTCTGTATGTGTTGCAAACTTTATGACAATGCCATGATGCCCCAAACTGTGTAGGGCATTACAGCAACAAGCCCAGTTCATAACAGAAAACACGCAAGAGAGAGAAAGATAGAGAGAGAGAGAAAGAGAGAAAGACTACGCGTGGAGGGTTTGATGATTGAGCTGCTTGAAGACTCACCTGTATAGCCCTTGGGATAAACCATGGTCACCTCATCGAACTTGGGTTTCTTGATGCCCTGACTGCCCACTGTAGTGCAGGCTAGAGTAAGAGGGTGCGATAGATTGAAAGAGAGAAAGAGACGGATTGAGTACAGGAATCTTTTGATTTCAAGAAATTAAACACTTTCTAAAATAAAAAATAATATTAAGTTTAGGTTTAAGTTAGTGATTTCTACCAATTTTTTTCTTTTTTTACTCACCATCAAATTTCATGGCCGTAGCAGCTGCCACAGCGGCCTTGTGCTGCTCCACTGTGCCGCCGGCTTCCAGCACCCGCATCTTGTTGCGATTGGCGATGGGACAACCGGATGCGCTATAAGTCAGCAAAACAATTAAAAACTGAAGGTTTAACACTCCTCAATCAATCCTCCACTTACCTTCTGTGTGAGAGGAATTTGCCCGTGGAGTGACCGGAGCCATCGCAGCCGGGTATGGGACAACGCAGCGGTTCCGAGTCTTGGCCATCGCGGGGCTTGCTCTTCGGCTTGTTGGCTCGCGGACAGCCGGAGAGACTGCGATGCGAGGAGTAGTTGCCGGTCACATGGCCAGAACCATCGCAGCCAGGTGTTGGACACTTCAGCTCCTGCGAATGTGATTGCAGATGATTGCGATCGGAGCGAGAGCAGCCCGTTAACCTGTTAAATAATCACAGGTGAGAAAAAATCGATGATTAGCAGTTGTTTTGGCTTACACGAGTGGACTTAAATGGGTACTGAGAATATGCACAACTGGCTTTGGCCTCAATAACT
Organism: Drosophila acutilabella; assembly: GCA_035046005.1. NCBI lineage: Eukaryota > Metazoa > Arthropoda > Insecta > Diptera > Drosophilidae > Drosophila > Drosophila acutilabella. Next base: position 5,684,251 of record JAWNOK010000020.1, read on the forward strand.
TGTTTTTTAAAGTTTTATTAAATTTATCAAGTGCTTGGAGAGCAGAAAGTAATTTTGGGGTGGGGGTGGGTAGCTTGGTTGGACAACTCTGGGGCAGCTTTTATGAGCGCACTGCGTCCGCATAGCAGTAATCATAAATATTAAACACACAGAGTGCACAGTGGTGTGCAGTTCATTAAAATATTATTAAAAGTAATTTGCTTGAAAATGTTGCTTAAAAGCAAGTAAACTCTGGGATCTTTGTTTTAAAACACAATAATCAAGCTTTATTTAATTAATTCTATTAACTTTTATGCCAAAAATAAGAAATTATTTTTTTTAATGTAATAAAATTGTTTCATAAAATAAAAACGAATTTAACAATTTAAAATATAATTTTTATAACTAATAATTATTATTTTTGTAAATAATACATAAGGCTAAGAATTAAAAATATATTTTTTATGTACACTAAAAAAAAATTAAAAAAAAAAAATTTGCAGGCAAATTTAAAATTTATATTGTAAAAAATTAATTTGATTGAAACTGTTTTATATACAAATTTGGCTTTATGTAGTTTTATTTATCATAAAAAATGTTTTTTTTTAATAAAGTTTTTAACTTATGAATTTAAACCGGTTTTCATAGCACCTTTTACCACTGTGCCACGTGCCGGTCACTGTTTTTGACTGAGACGGATGAGCCTGAGACTGAAACATCGTATGGGAATAGTTGGAACGTAAAGTAAAGGTAGCAGCAGCGGTAACTCTACTCGACAAAGGTGTCATTTATGATAATTGCATATTTCATTAGGGGACAAGGCAGGAATTAAGATGAATGTGATGACGTGTTGAGTACTCACCCATCTTTGGACTTGTCGTGCTGTGGTATATGCTGTGGCGGTGGCATCGAGTAGCAGGTGGCCGGACTGGGTGAATATCCGCCGGAGACGGGTGTCGGATAGCCGCCGGGTCCAACGGCTGTGGCATACGGATTGCTGCATTGATAGGCGGCGGGGCCATATCCATGGTAACCAGCTGGCGGGTAGTCTGATTGCACTACCATGCCATACCCTGGATGCGGTGAGTAACCTAGTAATGTGAAAAAAAAAACAATATAGTGTTATACAGGGTCTTTTAAAGTCGTTTCTTTTTTAGCTTAGGGACTTTTTCAAGCAAACTTACCACTTGGATCCCGATACGTCTCAATGTAGTGCGAGCCGCCGCTGTCCGGCGTAGATTCGCGACTGTAGGGTCGTGGACCGCTTATGTGACCCACTAAACCAAAGCCAAGTGGACGCGGTGGTCCACTAAAGTCCACCGGTTCCATTTGCGGTGATCGAGGCGGTCCGTTTGGTCCAATTGAGCCGGGCGCTGCACTACCAAAGGCCTGTCCGTGACCCACGACAAGGCCGTCGGCGCCGTACTGCGGACTCGTGATGATGCTATGCGTAGAAGAAATATAATTTAAAGATTAACAATCACACCGTAAGTAAAGTCATCTTATAAACACCTGTTTTTACTAAACTATCAAAAATTAAGTGTTTTACAACACTAATTTTTATTTAATTTGCTGTTTTCAATGGTTTTTCTTAAAATTCTTTGCTCTTGAAACTTTGAAACTTTAGTAAACTATACAAAATCATAAATATAAAATATCTCAACTGTAGCAAATGCAGTTTTCTAGCCTAAAGTAAAAAATATTTTAAAATGTACGGCTCTGTAGGGCTTTTAAGACTAATATATTTGCTATACTTTAAGTTTAATAGCTATACTTGCTAATATATTTGTATTCTAAAGCTAGACCTGCATTAAATTAGGTCACATTACTTTATTGCCCTTTAATTTGTAGACTAAAGCAAATAAATGAAGCAAATATTTGCCTAAACAGTAGCAAATATTTGCTTATTTGCGTAATATAAAAAGAATGCTTGCCAGTTGTTATTTGGCTACAACTTGACAAACTTGTTCAAATTTGAAGCAAATATTTGCTAGAAATATTTACTGTCCGAAGCTGACTTCAAAACCTGTAACCTACCCAAAAGTGCATTAAAAGGAAGTAAAATATGTATAAAAAATACCTAAAAATACAAAAAAATACCAAAAAAATACCAAAAATGAATCTCCAAAAATACCTTAAGCTCATACAGAACTGATAATTTGAAATAAACCTCCTTGCTTAGGAAAGTACGGTTGGGAAAGGGTTTTTAGGGTCAACCTGAACAGGGGTAGGGTTCGAGTCCTAGGTGAGGTACTTAGTGGCGGGGCCAGAGAGGGTCTCTCACCTGTGCGGCAAACGTGTGACGCTCAGGTCCAGCGTCTGACCCTGCGGACTGGGCACTTGGGGGCTGGCTATGTTGGGACTGGCTCCGGGTTGGGGGCTGCCGTTGCCCATACGCTGATTGTATTGGTTGTGCGAGGCTGGCGAGTTGAAACCGTGCGGGCTCGATGACGTCACCGATGTGGCACCAGACAGGTCAACAGCTGGCGCTGTCACGCCCACATTTGGTGTGGGCGATGAGCTCTGTTTGCTGTGTTGTTGCTGTTGTTGCTGCTGCTGTTGTTGTTGCTGCTGCTGTTGTTGCTGGTGATGTTGCTGCTGCTGTTGTTGTTGCTGTTGCTGCTGTTGTTGCTGTTGTTGCTGCTGCTGGTTCTGATAGGCAGCTGCGGCTGCTGCCGCTTGTGCAGCTGCCATTTTGACGGACAAATTGATGGCCGAGAAGCCCGGCGGAAGTGGTCCCATTGTTGGATCATAGTGATACATGGGACGTGGATAAAGTGGACCACCGCCATTGGCCAACTCCTCGTGTTCGGCCTTGGCCATCAGCAACTGTTGCTCCTGCAGATATTTCTGCTGCTGTACCTGCAAATCATCCGCACTCTGTGGCAAATAATGATACATATTGCTGCCGGCAGCAGTTGCTTGTCGCTGTCCACCGCTCGGACAACAATTGGGATCGTATCGCTCGAAGCCAGTGGCGCCGGCAGCAACACTATCACCAACGCCGAGACCGACGGCAAAAACGGGTGCCACCGATGAGCTAAGCGATGTGGGCGGATGCGGATGTGGATGCGGATGTGGGTGCGGATGCGGATCATAGGCGCTGCGTGCAGTAACAGGAGAAAGTTCGCTGCTGCTGCCATTGCTGGGATTGCTGGCGAGCAACTGTTGTTGCTGCTGTTGTTGTTGCTGCTGCTGTTGCTGCTCCGCTGCTGCTTCGTGCGCATAACGCATCTGCTCATATTGCTGCTGCCGTTCGTCCGCCTGTTGCTGCTGCTGCTGGTGCTCCGTATGATAGCTGGCCGGATCGGTGGCATCTGCTGTGCTCATTTGACTGGCATTGCCTTCAATAAACGGTCCACGTTGCTGATGCAACGTATGTTGCTGCTGCTGCTGTTGTTGTTGCTGCTGCTGCTGCTGCTGCTGTTGGTGATGTGCATGCGGACTGTGCAGTCCCACGAAACGGCTTAAATGCGGCTCGCTGCTGTTGCTGCTAGCCACATTGCTGCTGCTGTTGGTGTTGCTGCCGCGTGCGCTGCCGGCGGGTATTGCACTTGCTGCTGCCGTCGCGGCATCGTTAGCCAGATACGAGTGCATGGGACTTTTGTTGTACTCCGACTTGATGCTGGCCACGGGACTGTACTCCGATTTGATAATGGGCATCGTTTTATTGCTGTTGTTGTTGTTGCTGCTGTTGTTGTTGTTGTTGATGCAATTGCTGTTGTTGTTGTTGAGAAAATGATTTGAGGTGATTTTCAGTTTGTCCAGCGGATGCAGCTCCTTTTCATGCTTCTCCAGTTCTCCAGCTGCGCGGCGCCAAAGAGAGAGAGAGAGAGAAAGTGGAAGAGAGAGAAAGAGAGAGAGTGGAAGAAAGAGAGAGAGTGAGATACAGAGAGTGTTGGAAAGAAAGAGCACGAGAGCGAGAGAAAGAGACAAGGGTAGCAGAGCAGTAAATAAACAGAGAGAGAGGGGGAGAGAGATAGAGACAGATCGAACGAGAGCGCAAGAGAGAGAGAGAGGAAGAGAGAGAGAGAGAGAGAGAAGAGTTAAATTTGTTTGGCTTCCAATTTGAATTAACGAGTTTTTTGTTGTGCATACACAGGCAGGCGATAGAACGCACCTGCTGTGTTATCGTTATCGTTATCGAGTTCGAGATCGTTATCGATATGTCTATCGATGCTATGATCGGTATGTGTACGGTTATCGCTATCGTTATCGCTATCGCTATCAATATTGCCTAGACCTAGCGGTATTGTGATCGCTATCGGTTGTGCTATCGGTAACGGTAACGGTATGGGTAACGGTATCGCTATCGGTATCGCTAGCGATTTATTGTTAATCGCTTGATAACGCTGTGCTGCTGCTGATGCGACTGTGGCTGCCTCTGTTGCTGCTGCTGCTCCAGCTGCTACTGCTGATGTTGCTGCCGCTGTCGCCGACTGGCGTCGACTCCCCGAGCGCCTGATCGCCCTCGGGCAGCCGGAAAGACTCCGATGCACGCTCCGGTGCGGCTGTACGTGACCCCGTCCGTTGCATCCGGGAGTCGGGCATTTCAGTATCTGTTCATGCAACGCCAACACTGATCGATAATTGTCATCATGTTGTTCGTTGTTGTTGTTGTTGTTGTTGGTGGTAGTGGTGGTGGTGGTGGAAGGAGGAGGATTAGCCACGGGGGTGTTGTTTTTTGAGGGTGTGTTTAGGGTGTGAGGAGGGTTTATTTTAAATGTGTGATTAGTTATTTTGGCAGCAGGTAACTTGGTAAATGGCTAACAATTTCATCTGCTACAAGACTAGACAAGTCAAGACAAGACACGACACGATACAAGACACGACATGACAATACTAACACAAGCAGTCTATATGAGAACTACAATCAAAGGCACATGACATCAACTAAGAGAACAGAGCGAAAGATGAAAAGAGAGAGACAGAGAAAGAGGAGAAAAGGGCTAGAGAGCGCAGAGCAAAGAATTAGATAAAGAAAGAGAGAGAGAGAGAGAGAGAGCGAGAGATAAAGTAGGTAGTGAGACTAGCTAACTCCTTAGGAGCCAAGGAATCGATAGACTGATCTCTACAGAAAGAGAAAATAAGAAAGAAATGTAACCTAAAATAACGTAAAGTAAGAGACAACAATAAGAGAGAGTATGACAGAAAGAAGAGAAGCATAAATCAAGTTATAAATCATGTTAAAAATGTAGGGAGAGAGCGGAAAGAGAAAAAAAGAGTGGAAAGAAGGAGATAAAATAAAATTTGATCAAGAGAGTGAAGAGAACTTAGAAAGAGATATTACAAAGAAATCTTTAGGAGGTAGAATTTTGAACTTAGTGAAAGTCAAGGAGAGAAAAACATAAAATCAGAGAAAAGGTTAAAGGAAAGTAGTAAAATAATTCCCAGAGGTGGGGAAAAAATGGTAAAGGCTAAAAATAAAGCACTGAGGATCAGGCAAAAAGTTTGAAGAGAAGTAGAAATTGAAAGAGAGAGAACGAGAGAGAGATGGAACATGGTATTACCCGAGATGATGAGTAGCATAGCCTAAGCATACACACACACAGACTCACGTATACACACTACATGCAAATCAATTTCTTAGCTGATAGGTGTCAAAAGAGTGGCATAGAAAGAATGAAAGAGAGAAGGAGAAAGATATAGACAAAGAAGGAGACAGACAGGAGGTGAGACCAAGAGAGCCAGAAATATAGAAAGAAAAGCTCAAGAGAGCAAGGCAAAGATGCAGAAAGACAGCGATAGAGTGAAGTATAGAGACAAAGAGACAGAGATAGATAGTGAGAGAGAGAGAGAGAGATCTACATATGTTCTACAAATGAAGCAAACTTTTGGCACTTACATTCGGTTGTGACCTTATCACGTTTGGGACAACCCGACAAACTAAAGCCAAGAGAAGAAGAAGAACAGAGTTCAGTTCAGTCTGCAGTTGTAAGTGGGTGTATATATGTGTGTGTGTAGGTGTGTGTGTGTGTGTTTTTGTACCTGCGATGATGCGAATATAATCCTGTGACATGTCCTTGGCCAGTGCAATGAGGAGTTGGGCATTTGGCGCCATCTACAAGTAACCAAGTAACAGAATAAAATCAAATGAGTCTTCGACTACACACACACACACGCACACCTAGAAGAAATGACAGAGAGAGATAGAAGGAGAGACACGGGGAGAGCAAGTGACAGTCACTGGAACTGGAACTGGAGCTGGAGGCGAATGAAACAGGATTTCTAATTAATTATGTGAATGCGTCAAGCACTAGATGAGTGGGCGTGGCAGGGCAAAAGAGGCAAAGGGGGGGCGGGAAAAATGGGACGACAACTTGACAGCAAATACGAAAAATTTTAAGCAAAAATTTACAGCTGACAAGGCACACACGGCAGCAATACGACAGCAGCAGCAGCAACAACAACGGCAACAGCAACAACTATGTCTACAGCATAGAAAAATGAACAGCGACAACAACAACGAACGCACAACGAATTCTTTTGCCTAAATAATTAATTAAAATTTGATGGAAAACAGCTTTGCATTATTTACTTTAAAAAGCACACACACACAGGCACACACACGTAGAGCGAGGAAGTTGGTGGTGTGACGACAAAAAAGTTGGTAGTTGAAAAATCAGTCAGACCACGTCTAAACTTGGCCTTCTAAGCACAAATTCTCAAAGATAACGTTAAACAGCACACACACTTCACACACACTGCATACACACTTCAAACACACACGCACACACACAGAGCACGTAGATGTTGTTGCTGCTGTAAGAGACAGACAGGCAGCAACACGGCAGCAACAGCAGCAGTAAAAACGGGTTTAATGAAATATTTTTCGAAATATGCCAACGTATATAGACAGGTGTGTGTGTGAGGGTGTGTGTTAAGGGGTATGTGTGTGTGTGTTTGTGTCTATTACGTGGCCGTTCAAAATGTCAAACTGCAAGCACTCAAAAAAGTCGAGTCTAATTAGAATTTAATTAAAATAAAAGCAGATTGCACTTACTGCACTTGTCTAACAAAAACATGCCACGTACCACCCACAAGCCACCCACATTCAGCTAGAGTTTGGCTAAGCCTAATAAGCCACATTAGCTGTGGGGCTAACAACAACAACAACGAGGCTAATGACTTATTACGTGCTTGTATCTTTGTATCTTTTGTAGCTAAAAGTCTCTGCGTTGCGCAACTATTTAAAAAGTCATTCAAATTATATGAATACCATAGTGTAGTGTATGTGTGTTGGTGTGTGTGTGTGTGTGTGTGTGTGTGTGCTTCTGGCTTAAAGGCACTTCAACTTTGTGCTAAAGTTGAGAGCTCACAGCATATTAATGCCTACATAATGACAAAATAAATATGCAAAAGCGGTTCACAAAACGTGCTTCATATTCCTTTGTATCTAATCACCCTCTGTGTGTGTGTGTGCCTGTGTGTGTGTAGTCGAAGTGTGTATAGTCCTAGCTGCTTGTGTGCTCACTTTTTGACAACAAGTTCAATTTTCTAAATTCTACAATGCGCTGAAATTAGTGAAAAGGCCAACAACCAAAAAAGGAGGCACTCAACTAGAAGCCTCACTGTAGTGTATGGAAGTGTATGACTCTGTAGGGTTGTGTGTATGAGTGTGTGTCTTTGAGATGCGCTAAAGTTACAAATTACACATTAATTAAACTAAACTATTAAAGTCTATTTAAACGAACTCTTAAGAGCTTGAAGTAAATTCGTCGAAAAAAGTGTTATCGATAACTTTTGGTTTTGTGTTTAGGTGTTTTGTGTGTCTTTGAGATGCGCTAAAGTTACAAAATCCACTTCAATTAAACAATTAAAGTCTGTTTTAACAAACTTTTGAGAAGTGGAGTTAAAATTAGAAGAAAACATGTTATCAATAACTTTTGTTTTATAGTTTTGGAAAGATTAGTTGACTTTCTAAAAGCGTTTTGACATTTTATGGAAAATATATATGAAAATTCAAACTTTCGTGACTACGTTCATCATATTACTGTTATCGATAACAACTATCGATTTATATAAAACTTTCCAGAGCACTTGAAAATATATATATTACCGATTAAATTTAGAAAACCTATCGACAACAGGGGTTATTAACTACACTTTATATATGAATCAACAGAGTTGCCAGATGAGTCACAAATCACAGTGTTGCCACTCACGTACATTACTTGAATTCAATGAAATTTAAAGGAATCACTCCGCTAATATTTAAAATTTATTCTCTGTGCCTGTTAAAATATTAAACACAATATATGATTCTTCAAGTTCACCAGTGATGCCATATCAAACATATTCGTAGCACACTTTATTTATGAAATTATTTTATTTGATTTAAGTTTGGAAATAAGTAAATGAGGAATCACTTTACAGTATAGTGGCAGAGTTGCCATATCTCTAACTTTTGACTTTAAACTTTAAATAATTAAATATTAGATAAGTTTTACTTTGTTTTAACAGTAAGCAAAATCGTGCAGCCAGGGCTGCCGTACTTGCATAAAAAATGTCAAGTAAAACTTTAATTATAAATTTTATGACTATTAAATACTGCTCTTATTATTATGGCACAGCACTTTCTTTTGAAATCTCTCTTTTATTTTAAAGTAGCAAGTAAAATTACTAGCGTTGCCATATTTCACAATAATTTGAATAATCGCTTTTATAAATGTTCTCAAATTATATTTATAAAATTAAATTATAAATTTAATATTTTCTTTAAAATACACATGTTTAATAACGTTTAAAAAATCTGGCAACTCTGTTTAAGGCTTGTACTTTTGTGTCATCTCTAGCATTGTAGCATTTTTACAAGCCATTAGTTGTTGTCTTGTCTTAGCAATGTATGTGTTTGTGTGGGGGTGGGAGTGTGTGCCCCGCCCCTTTGCTCACCCACACTAAAACTGAGCCCACATTCATAACGACAAAATCGCTTAATGTCTTTTAAGAGCTCTGCGGTCTTTGGGTAGGGCAATACGTGTGTGTGTTGGAGTGTGTGTGCGTGTGTGTGGTGGGCGTGGGGCGTGGCGGGTTCTTGACACTTGAGCTAAATGTGCAAATAATAATTATAATTATAATAATAATAATAATAACAATAGAAGGTAAATTGTCAAATCATTTGTTGTTGGCCGCACTTCAAAATAGTTGAAGTGTTGTGTGTGATCACTCCCTCTCCCTCCCTCACTCTCCCATTCTCCCTGTCGCTCTCTAGCACTCACTGCCTCTGCCTCACACTCCTCTCTCTCTCCCACACTCTGAGTATTTAATTGTTAGCCAATTTGTTGATCTTAAAACTCAATGCAACAAGAAGTTTCGCACATGCGCTGCCGATCGATCACTCAAAAAACAAAATCAAAACCGGAAACGGAAACGGCAATGGCAATGGCTACCATTTACCATTAGGCCGACACCGTTAACACTCGCTGGCGTTGGGGCGGGGCGGGTGGTGCTGTGTTTTTTATTTTATTTCTTTTTTTTTTTATTTTTATTTTTACTTTCCTTCACTTTTTTTAGGGTTTCTCTTTTTGGGGGTGGGGTTAGTTCTTTTTATATTTTTTTTTGTGTCTAGTTTTGAACAACAACGACAACAACTTACCGCGATGCTGACTGCTCGGCGAATAACTCGGCGCTGGCGTAGCAGCAACTGTTGCTGCTGCTGTTAAGGGTGTTGCTGCTGCCGCTGCTGCTGCTGCTGCTCCCGGTCCGGCTGCTGTTGGTGTTGTGCTTGGCGGTGTTGCTACCAGCGGCACGCCCACAACGCCCTCGCGCGCTATGTCCTGCATCACAGAGGCCGCTCGACTGCCTACGCCTGCCGGCTGCAATATCGTGTATTGCTTTGTATCCACCAGCGGTGAGGGCAGCTCCTTGGGGGGCGTGGCACTGCCCTTAATGCCACGTTCAGTGGGCGAGCTCAATTGACTGGCAATATCAAAGCCGCGACTCTGAGCGGTCTCCAGACAGAGGCCATGTTGCTGCTGCTGTTGCTGTTGTTGCTGCTGACTAGCAACATAGCCGTAATATGCCTCCGCTGCATTGTAGGCGCTCGACGTGTACTGTGCATGTGCATAGGCCTGGGCCTGTGCCTGCGCGTGGGCGTGTGCCTGGGCGTGGGCATGGGCGGCAGCAGCAGCAGCTGCCAATTGTCCATTGCGTTTGATTATATCGATGGGCGGCTTGAAGGCGGATGTTGCTTGTGCGTAGGCAGCGGCAGCGGTAGCATCCACCAATGGCTCCTTTTTGCTGCCGATGTTGTTGTTGTTGTTGCCGCTACTGTTGTTGTTGGTGTGCGGCATTGTGACATGTTGCTGCTGCTGCTGTTGATGGTGTGCATTGAGACGCGCTTGATCGTTCTCCTTTTGTCTGTGGAAACGTAGCAAAAGTGTTGTGTTTGATGAGTGTTCACTGTCGTTCATGTTGTTGTTATTGTTGTTGTGTTCGTTTGTTGTTGTTGTGTGTGTTGGTGGTGGTGTTATTGCTGTTGTTGTTGTTGCCTCGCTGTGGCACGCATACTTTTGTTTCTCCTCAAAAAGATTCTGAAACGGCGGCGGATTCTCATCCTCCTGGTCCTGCAGTCGATACATATTCGTCCTTGCATCGGGCCAACTACCGGATAGACTTTTCAATGCCGCCTGTGTCTCACGTATCAGCGTCTCATCATCCTGATCCGCTGCATCCAACTGTGGCACGGCAGCAATCGCTGTTGTTGTTAAGCCTTTTGCTGTTGCTGGCGTGCTGTCGGCAATGGCTGCTGCTGTGCCTGTGGCTGCTGCTGTTGTTTTGGGCAACATAGTCAAGCCCAATTGCCGCTTCTTTTGTGGCAGTGTGTTGTTGTTGTTACTTATGTTGTTGTTGTTATTATTGTTGTTATTGTTGTTGTTGTTGTTGCCGGCAGTCATTTCATCATCGCGACTGCAACGTTTGCGTCGTTTAATTGCCGTCTCATGCTCATTGTTGTTGTTGTTATTGTTGTTGGTGCTGCCGTTGCTGTTGCTGTTGTTGCTGCTGCTGTCGACCAAGGGCGTCTCCTTGCTAAGCGGACGCTTGGACAGCGCCATTTTAGCCAAGTTATGTCAGTTTCCAGTCAACTGCCTTAACAACAAATTTGATTGTGAGCTCAGGTAATTTTCTTTTAGCTTTTCTTTAATTTTTGTGTTAATTTGTTGTTAGTAAACATTACTTACGACTAAATGTTAGTGGCATTTAGTTAGTTTGTTTGGGGGTTTCTTTGGGTTTATTGATGGGGCTTTGAGTTTGGGTTAATTAAGGGACACATGCAGAACTGAGGGCGCTTGCAACAGTTGCAGCTGCCAAATGTTGCAAGTCTCTAGCTAAGAGTCAAGACGACACCCCATAAAACTCAATTGCCCCCAAGGAACTGCAAGGAAATTCTAAATAAAAACAAAGTGCTAAAAAGTATGCTATAGTTTTTTTTAAACCAACCAAATTATTTGAAGACTTTAACAATCAACTAAAAAAGTTTAACAAACTAAAGCAAAGACTTGAAATAAACCAAATTTATTTAAGCTAAGCTCCTAAGCAAGTGTACAGCCTTCATAATTAGCCAGTAAAGCATTTGCTAACATACCACTAAGGCACTCAAATATGCGTATTGAATTTGCTTAATTTAAATCTAAATATATTTAAAAGATAAAGTATTTAAAATACTTTTAAGTTGTTCTGTTAGTACATTTTTAAGTAGTAAGTAAATTGAATTAAATTTTCTTTTCCAGTTGCACAAAATTTCATAGCAAGCCCGAAAGACCAGAAATAATTGTAAAATTTAAACTCTGACTTGAAAATTAAATACATTCGAAGCTAAAATATTTTTTATTTCCTTAAAAATGTGAAAATATATTCTTAAAAATCTTAGGTCCATACAACTCCTTAAATTTTTAAATGTTTTTAGTTTTTCTTATGTATTTTACTTTTAGTGGACAATAAAATGCTAGTGACTTTTAATATAATAATAAAACTTAAAGAAAAAAACTGATTTTCAAGTAGAATTATTTATAATCTAAAACAGTGTTACATAAACTTCTTCTTCTTTTATTTTTAAAAGTAGTTTTTATACAGAAAAAAATCATATTGAATCTACTAAAAATCTTCAACTTCCTCAGCGACTGTAATTAATTTACAGTGAGTCAAAATTCTAGTGCCTTAAAGTGGAATATTTAAAAAAACCCTCTTCCAAAAAACAACTGCAATGCTGCACAGTATGAGATAGTTGTCGAAATGTTTAAATATATATATATATATATTATATATAACAATATTGAATTGAAGACAATAAATGAGAAAAAATAGGCAAACTTTTGTTAATAAATTTGTTCATAAATTTCAATGTGATTATTCTTGTTGCATTGAATTTCTATATAGTTTTGGATTTCATTTTGTTTTTTTTTTCTTTTTAAATTGTTTTTGGTTTTTTTTTTGTATATTGTTTTTTAAGTTTATAACTTGCTAATTATTAACTGTGTGGATAGAATAAAATGCTGCAGAAAACTGAGTTCATTTTTCAAGCCATAAAGTTCGGGTCTGAGTCAAAGATTGAAATCTTTAGTGATTATTTTTGTTTAACATTTAGATTGAGATTTAGAAAATTGAACTTTACCTATTTGGGGAAATGCGAGAGATTTTTGCGTTTTTGTGTTTGATTTAGACACCTTAAATTTTGATTTGCTTTGGTTTATTAAACTTTTCTTTGATTGTCTTCACTTCACTTTAGTTGATTTGGTTTAAACATTTGTTGTTGCTGTTGCATGTTTGCTCCAAGCTTGTGCAACATGCTGTACGCACTTACACACACTCACAGTCACACACACACTACTGCACTAGCACCAAAAAAATTTGTTAAACTAAATAACAAAAAAATTTTGCAAAAAAAAAATTGACTTTGATTAGCACGCACTTGTTTTTCGTATTTATTTGGGTTTGTTTATGTTTTTGTTGCAGTTGTTTTGGAATTTGTTTTAGTTTTGTTTTGTGGCGTCTTCAAAGTTTTACTGTTGGCCAAAGAAAACTTTGTGAACTTTTTTGGGTTGCCCAACGCGGCGTATACGCAATATCAATTAACGCGCGCACTTTGCTCGACTTTGACTTTGTTTTTAGGCCGCTGCTGCTGCTGCTGCTGCGACAAACGGCGACGACAACGACGACGACGACGATGACGCTTAAAATATTTCTTTTATTTTCAAGTTTTTTTTTTTTTTTTTGGCAATGCAGGCGGAGGCGTGGCCGTGGAGGCAGTGGAACTTTAGTTTAGTTTGCCACGCGGCGCGTAGTTTGGCAAAAGTTTTTTGTTTGTTTTTGTTGTTGTTTTTAACTTTTGATGCCGCTCAAAGTTTTTTATGTTATCATTATAATTTTATTATTTTATGAATTTGTTTTTACTTCTTTTTCTATTTCTTTTTTTTTTGTGATTTATTTGTCTAGTTTTTGTTGTTGTCTTTGCGCTGCGTGTTGCGAATTTGCAATTAAACTCTTGCGCCACAAATTCTTTTGGCGGCGTGAAGTCCGGACGTCCAAAAACCGACTGCTGGATGCGTTTTGGGGTAATAAAATTTTACATCGTCGCATACACACACACAGACACAGCTCAGCGCCGCAGTCGGCGTCGACAGCGGTGGCGACGCAGCAGCGAACGCATCGAGCAGCAAATCAAACAAAAACAGCAGCGACGGTTGGAGGACGCATATATGCAATGCGATGGGAGTGCGGGGCGGAAGGGGCAGTGTCTCACACAAACACGCACACAACACAAACACACACACGCACACACCACTTGTCACTCGGCACACGACGCGTAACTTCGTAACGTCACGACGTAAACGTTTCGTTTGTTGTTGTTGTCGCTTCCTCTTTTACTTTTACTACTACAACTGCTACTCTTCTTCTTCTTTCACTACTCTTCTGCTGCTGCTGCTTTGGCCAGCTGATGCTTGTTCTTCCACAGCGCTTTTGCCAGTGTAGGAAGCCCGAAAAACGTGCGTCTCTACCTGTTCTAAGTTCGCTGCTAACTGACAGTTTTCCAAAGTTGTCGAACTTTCGAACGCAATGAAAATTGCAGCCAAAAATTTTCATACCATACGAATGCCGCTGTCGCCGTCGCTGTTGCTGCTCGCGTCGCTGCTAGCGCCAGCAGCGCCGTCAAACACTCACTTCGTTTCGTTTCGTTTGGCTGTGCGCATTATTCGGAGTAAACACGAAGCGTGTCAGTGCTTGCAGCCTTCGTGAATTTGCCGAAGCTTCGCACGACGCTCGTTGGACTTCCCCATGCTGCTGGCAGCGCGCTGTGTGTTAGCACAGTTTTCGTTGCTGCTGTTATACGTCGCTAAAGCGCCGGCGCAAGCTGGCGACGTCGCTGCTGACGTTGTGTGCGTGCCTGCTGCCTTCTGTGCTGTGTCCGAAAAGAGAAGGCAGCGCTGTCGCCTATCGCTTGGTGTGGTTGCTGCCGCCTTCACTGACTGTGCGCATTCCTGCAGCCGCCCTCGTCGCTGATTTGCCTTTTATCTCTTCTACGCTAATTGTGAATTCCAGCAGCGGCGTCAGCAGTGTCGTCGTCGTCGTCATCGTCATCGGCAGCGTAGCGTCAACGATGGTCACAATATGAGTTTATCCCGTTTGTCGGCCGACGCTCGTTGACGTGTTGTGGATGCGCAGTCCGTTAGTCTGTCGATACCGTTAGTCCGCTGGTCCGTTAGTCCGTCAGTCCGGTGGTCCGTTAGTTTGCTGGTACGCTGCTGTGCAGCTGCTTTACCACATTTACTCGATCACTTTAGCATGCAAAAAACTTACGTCTCTTATCAACTGCTGCTCACCTGCTCTTATCACCTGGCCACACGTCATGCACTTGTGACGCAGCAATACGCGATTTTACTATCACCTGGTTCCAAAAGTGCACTTCCTCAGCGATCGTCGTAGTTTTTTTTTTTTTTTTTTTTTTTAACTGATTCACGATGAGTTTTCTAGTTCGCAAGTGTTTCGAATGTTTTTGTCTTTGCCGTTTAAAAAAAATAACTCAAGTTTTTTTAAATTTAGGTTTTTGTGGAATTTGCTATCCGTTCTTAAAAATTTATTTCAATTTATTACAAAAAGTTTAGATACTTTTATCACTCCTTTATAAAACTTACTGCTCACACTGAAAAATACAAATATTTTAAAATTGTATCTGCTTTTTATCACATACAGTAATCGCTCTGGGCTCTGAGATATTTTTGTTAGTTTCTCTGGTTTTCAAATAGTACTTGTATTGTACGATTTTCTAATCAAACATGTCTTAAAAAAACCTATAACCTTTTTCCTCTTACTGTTATTCATTGTTTTGTTGCATAAAGATAATTTAAAGATTCCAAAAAATATTTAAGTATTTTATAATATTAAATTAAGCAGTAAACGCCTTGTCACATGCAATATGGTATTAATCAACACTGTATAAGACAACTTATGTTGTTCATTTCTTTTAATACGGTCTTTAAATTGCCCTATAGTATTATTTGAAATTTGGCTTTTTATTTAATCTGAAATCGCTTTTTGTGTAGCTTAAAGATAATTTAAATTTAAGATTACCAAAGCATTTTCTTTGCCTGTAAAACATGTTGACCTTGTTCAACACTAAAAAGTTTAAATTATTAAAAAAGTCTTTACAAAACTTTAAGCTCTTTAAAGAATTACTTGAAGCCAAAATTTGTTGTAAGCCCAAAAAATGTTTAAACTATTTGCAGCTAGAGAAATTTCCAACTTCAGTGCTGAATCAGTTTCAGATATAACTTTGATATGGGTTCTACAAAAAGTTCTACCAGAACGTGGTCATGGCTGGGAGAGGGGAGGGTGTGAAATGGGTAACGGGTAACGGGTAACGGGAAATGGGGAAAAGTTTGAAAGTCTGGCATTGGTAGTTTGAAAAGTTTTAATAGCGTGAGAAGACTACGTATATACAAATAGATTATGAGTTAAACGTATAATAATTATTAACCTTGTTGCAAGTCGACTCAACTTGGAGTTAGTGCTTAGAGTTTATCAGCTGACCGAGTTTTGAAATCAGCTGTGCATTGAGGTTTCAGTTCCTAACTTTGGAACCTCGCCATGAGCAGTGTTGGACAATGCGCGTGGCTTGTGAACGTTTTACGTGATTGTGGGCGAGTTTATTGTACTAGCGAAAAGTTGTTAACTTTATTGGTATTAGGGATTCTAAAAAGTTTTTGAGCAATCCTTAGAAATGGAATACAAATATTTAAAATTTTCTCGATATATTATTTTTAAAATGCTCAGTGTAAATGAAAATTTGGAAAAAGCTTTTATAAACTTAAGTAAAATCAATAAACTGTATTTAGTTATGTTTTAGTACTTAACTTAATCATTTTTAACCATCGTCTTACAAGAAGACTGTTGCCCCATAAAATATTACTGATATCATCGATTTGTTTATTAGTTTTGAAATTTAGGGGAATTTTACTAAGCACAAATTTAAGGCCTTAAATATTAAATATATCATTTATGTACATATCGAATGTATACTATTTAAAATTTATTTTAAATGCCCAAATTAGTTATTAACAAATTCAGAAATCAAACTCTTTATTAAGATCAAAATATCGAATTGTTAGAATGCTCATTAAATGCGCTAAAAAGTAACTCTAGTGAGTTTAATTACGAGATTTTTTTTTACTACTTTGTGAGCAAAAAGTTTTTCAGTTCATTTGAACTAGTTGAACAAAAGGGTGATGGAGAAAGGGGGAGGGGAAGGGGCAAATGAAAACTGGAAAATGTAAGCAACATAAAATTGTTGCCGTGTGTGCGTTGGGCCGTAATTAAAATAATTAAATGTGAAAAAAAGTAATCACAAGATTGAAAAGTAATTTACACATGTAAGCAAACACCACAGTGTGCATGGAAAAGGTTGGGGAGGGGGGAAAGGGTGGAAGGTAGGAAAGTACATGCATAGAGCTTAAGCAAATAGAAGGACAAACAAAGCCCGCAGGATACGTAACGTAACGTAAGGCGACGTAACGTGTAGATAGAGAAAGAGAGAGAGAGGGAGGAGGAGAGGGAGAGAGGGACTGGGTTCAAAAGAAATAAAAATAGAGGAAAAAGAAAAGCAAGTTGCAAGAAAATTGCCAAGGCAAATGGAAAAGTCAACAAGAAGCAGAGAAAGAGCAGAAAGAAGAAGACAGCACGAAGACGGCAGGATCAGCGGGTGTTTTCTGGGGTTTGAGGGGGGAGGAGGGAAAGAGCTGGAATTAGTAAAGTGAAGTGAAGAACGCAAAAACGCAAATGATTTCTCTTATTTCGACGCAGTTGCGTTGGCGTTTGCTCTATGATGGATGAGGTGTAGAAATGTCTTTTTTTTCTTGGGTGGGTGGCATTGAGCGACCGAAATTTGTGGTGTCCTTAAAGGGTTAGACCGGCAGACACACAGAAATATATACAAGAAACCGAAACAGAGAAACAGAATCAAAGACAGCGAAAGGCAGAGACAAAGACGTGGCTTCAGATTGAGAAAAGAGTTTTGTGGATTGAAAATGATTTTGTGTATGAGTTGAAGGCGTCTCGCTGTCTGGGCAGGCACAGCAGAAATTAAGTGGCAACAAGAGCGATTCACTGGCCTGGCCTAAAGGGCTAAGGGGTGGGTGGTAGTGGGGGTAGCAGCACAGACATAGACACAGGCACAGGCACAGGCAACGAAATGATTGACAGCGCATAATTAAATTAATTGAGTAATCCACGGGCTGCGTGGGTAGCGGGGCAGCAGCAGAGACAGCGGTTGGGGAGTGAGCGGACCAAAAAATGAATGGGTTAAATTCCCAGCAGTGCACACACACACACCGGCACACACCGCAGATGCGTGCCACAACAGCGGTTGCTTCATTTTCATTTTAAAAACGACGAACGGAGGCGAAGGAGCAGCTTCAAGGAACTTGCCACATAGCTACACACACACACCCACACACAACACGCACACACAGTTGTTGTTGTAGCCTGCATAATGAGAAATAAGACAAGTAAGCGCGTGAAAGTGTAGTATTACCTGACTTGGTGATACCTGTACATTGTCCCTGAAATAAAACTGGTAAAAAGCTTTCATTGAGTTGATTTTAAGCTTATATTTAAATTTTAAGATTGTTTAGTTTAATTATTGTATTTTTTTAAATTTAATGTTCAATAGTAGTAGCTTAACAACACATTTAGAGAATAGATTAAAGAACCAAACCTTCTGATATGCACAGTAGGACATAGAAATATTCAGAATATCAGTAGGTTTTCTAATATTTCTGGCAAAACCCAAGCGTTTTTGTCGCCTTTGTGGCTTCGCATCGTAGAAATCGTCTCGCTAGTAATTTTAATTATTAAATAAATATAGTATGAGGCTTAAAACGCTTAGAAAAAAATCATAGCATACTTTTCAGTGCTTGAAGAATTAGCTCAGAGAATTAAATGTACAAAGGTTTAGCAATATCAGCTCTAGTGTTAATTTAACAAACAATTAGGGAAAGTTCTTACTAATAAACGTTCTCGACCTGAAGGAATGTATATTACTACATATTTACTAAATTTGTATAACAAAACCCTAATCTATACAAGCTTCAATGAAGCCATAGCTTTGCAATGATATGTGTATAGCCAGTGATTAAATTGTCTAATAAATGTCAATTTGATTAAGTTGCAACTCAAGCACATAAGTTGTTTCAACAAATTATATAGAAGTTAAAAAACCAAACAGAACAAGAGTTGAAAATATCTTTACTGCGATAAAAAGCACTGCCTACTTTTAGGTGCTCAAATTATTTAAGTCTGTTCGCTAGCAAAAAGTAGGAAGCAACAGAGAAGTAGCAAACAATATAAAACGAACTTAATTAAGTACTATAATATACCCACACTCATAGACTAACGGGTATGATAAACCCAAAAACCCCTTCAAAGGGTTAGGGGCGGTTAGTGGGTAAGAAGCGCGGTTTGCATGCGAACGCCATGCAAATGTCGCCAGCGCGTCACATTTTTTGGGCGACTTTTTGCGTGGGAGTGAGTTTAAAAATAAGGGGGTGGGGAGGGGAGCGAACGTTGTCCGGGCATTCGCCTTGCGGTTTCCTGTTGATGTGAGCCTTTGTCTTAGCCCAGGATATCGAGTTGCTCAAGACGGCAGGCGACGTTGCCACACGCGGTGGCAGGCAGTCGGAGCAGTCACAGCAGCTGAAGCATTGTCTGTGCTCTGTGGCGCTTTATTAAAATTAGTAAAAATTGTAAAAGGGGTAGCTGAGTGTGTGGGGGGGGGGGCGGACAGAGGGGTGTTTGTGGCATACCAACCCCCTCACCAACCAACGACGCTCCTCCACCGACAGCCGCGGGCAATTGTTGACGAGTGTATCGCAAATTAAGTAGGGCTTAAATTTTACAAGCATTTCGCCTTTAAGAGTTAAGTGCTTTTCTCTTTCAGTTAGCAGTGCCCCTGCCCCCGCTACACCCCTCTCCACTACACCCCTCTGTTGTATTTGAAAATTTGAAATACTGGATTTCATTCATCTTCCAGCTGCCAGTCAGCCAGTCTGTCTGTCAGTCGTGTTGACATCCTTTTGGCTCATTGTCCTTGCCACTTGGCACTTGCCACTTTCAGGCTTCATTGAATTGGATTTGCTAGAGATTAGCGGCAGTGGCAGCAGAGCAACAGAGCCGCTTTATGCTAAGTGCAGTACAATGCTTGAGTCAACAGCTGCACTAAATCACTACAGCGTTGCAATTTACAGGGTATCTGTAAGCAGCACTAAAGAAATTTGGCTTGATTTACATTGGCAAGTCAACTGAGTGGTATAATTAATCACTTTAAGCGAAAACATAATTTACAGGGTATGCTAAAGTTGTGCTATTTTGTCTAAGTAGTTACTTGCGGCGCGGTTTCATATTATTTTACACCAACCTGTAGAAAATCTGCACTTTTTACTTGTTTTTACACAGTGAAAGTTATTACAGGGTATCTGTAAGTCTTGCTAATGAGCTCAAGCTGTGACTGTAATTTCTAGGCATTTTATGTGCTAGCATGTGATAATTTGGCACTAATCCGCAGTTGAGCAGCTTTTAAAAATAGTTACAGGGTATCTGTTAGTTGAGTAAATGTAAATGAAAATTATATTTTGGATACATTCTTTAACTAACAAACACTTTATATAGTGTTTGAAGTATTATAGTTATTAAAAACATTTTACAGGGTATTTATCCGTTGAGTCAATTTGTTTGTATGGCCTATACGGTGTCAAGCTAGTCGAGCGAAAACATTTTTATGCTGTCGTAATTTTTTTTTTTTTTTTTTTTTTTTTTTAAATTTCTGTTTTATTTATTCATTAATTTTACTGTTGTTTCTTGACAACCTGAATTAAAGTGTTTAGAATATTTACAAATTAGAGTTACAACTTAAAGTTATAAGTGATACTGTAGATTGTGGTTTAGGATCCACATCCAGATTTGAACTCATATAAGCATGAAGTTCTCCTTATGACAGGTCGGCAGCTCAGTTCTCTGAGCTATTGGGCAAACAATAGTTTAAACATCTTTAAGAACTCTAAAACAAAACAATTAAAAGGTTTATAATTTAGCTATCTTATCTTTAAAATACTTTGCCATAAAACATATTTTCCCAGACAATTGAAAATGTACAAAATTTCGCTTTGTTTTCCAAATATAAAAAAAAACCACACAAAAAGCGCAGAATGTTGAGACACAACAGCAGATTGAAGAGCTGTGGCAAGCAGCTAAGAAAAGCTGAAAGAAAAGGAAATCAGAGAAATGTAAACGAGGAAAATGCAAAAGAAAAGCGAGCAAAGAAAAGCAAATAAAATTGTTGTGATTGTTGGTGTTAATAATAAGGATGCGTGGTCAGGACAACATTTTGTGTAGCAGCCAAGCTACAGTTCATTCACTGGCAGCCCACAAAAGCGGCATTTGTGGTGGCATAGACCTGCTGACACCCAGCACACCCACATCACTGTCTTTCCTCCCATTGCTCTCACTGTCGCTCTTTGGTGGTACGTGAAGTTGTCGCGACTTTTTAGCGTCTCAACTCCTTCGAGGAGTTTGGAAACGGAGACTAAAAGTCTTTTTAATATTCCTGTTGTCGTTGCTGCGAGACTAACGTTAGTGCAAGCACAGAGAGAGAGAGAGAGAGGAGGGGAGAGAGGAGGGAGGAGTGAGGAGTGTGAAGCAAAGTAGCGTTGAGAATTCAGCAGTCATTGCAAAAATTCTGACTCTATAATTACGCGTATAGGATGATGATTAACGCGCACGCAGTTACAGCTACAGTAGCTACACGCAGACAGCGCCAGACAGCGCACAGTGGCGTCCACAGTGGTGGCAGGGGGGGTGCACGGGTGGGACTACAGCTGGCACTCGCATTTTGGCATTAACTGAAGCAAAGCTAATGAGTCTCTACAGCACTGCTCTCCCACTCTCTCCCACTCCCACTCTCTCTCCCACTCTCTCCTGCTCTCCCTTGCTCTGTGTGTGCATATGAATTCCGTTTGCAGATTTCTGCGTTGCTTTGCAATTAGTTTGCCCCCCCCTTCTCCCCCTGCTCGCCTCTACCCAAACTACGCCCCTGCGCATTTTATGAAATTAGCAAACGCATTTTTATGGAAATCCAAAAAGGCACAAATACTTTTTGACTAGACGCTAGACTTTTATCATAGGCTGTGTCGTCTTCCTCTTCTACTTCTGCTCCTCCTACCTCGCCCCTCTTCCCTCTTCTTCTACTGCTTGTTGTACTCCTTCTTCTTGGCTTTCCCCTGCTCTGTCTGCGTCCACTTTGCTCACTTTTTCAAGGACAAAAACTTTGTTTGGCTTTTGCGTTGTTAAAGCCTTTTGCCCAAAAACTTTGCTGCCGTTATTCCCCTGCCCCTGCACCACCCCCTCACTGTCTCGCCCTCGTTTTAATCAGACTCTAAAGTGTGAAAGTGTTGCAACCATAACTTGCCACACTTTGTGCCGCACAATTTTTAATTCAACTTTCCACTC
The DNA here is from genome assembly GCA_035046005.1 of Drosophila acutilabella. Taxonomy (NCBI): domain Eukaryota; kingdom Metazoa; phylum Arthropoda; class Insecta; order Diptera; family Drosophilidae; genus Drosophila; species Drosophila acutilabella. The sequence goes on from JAWNOK010000020.1 coordinate 5,706,220, forward strand.
GCTGCGTCTTCACTTCTAGTTAGAAATATTAATCGATATTTAAACAAGCACAAAATGTATCGATAACTTTTATAGTTAACTTTAGCGTAGCTTCAATTTTGAAAACCTTTAAACTTGTGCAGATTTTTGAACTCAGAGTTAAAAGAAATTTAATTAAAAATCGCTTTCTCTTTCTTCTTTCTTCTTTTTCTCTGCCCCGATCGTCTTCGTTCCCTCTCCATCTCCATCTCTCTCTCTATCTTTATCTCTATATTTATCTCTATCTCTATCTATATCTCCATCTCTACCTCTACCTCTACCTCTACCTCTATCTTTATCTCTGTCTCTATCTCTATCCGTATCTTTATCTCTATATCTGTCTCTATCTTTTTCTCACTCTCTCCCTCCCTCTCTCTCTCTCCCCTTCCATCGCTACCTCCTTCACTCGAGTGATGCCTTCTCAATTGCTTTTCGATGAAATTCGCGATTTCAGTTTAATGCAGCTGCCTCCTACTGCCACGCCCACTAGTTTAAGTCGTGTGTTGCGTGTGTGCTCAAGTGTGCAGCTATGTGTGTGTGTGTGTGTGTGTGTGTGTGTGGAGTGTGCGTGGCATATGCATATCTGAGTGTATCTATGTACTTTTAATTGCCAGCAATTAAAACTTAAACACTGTTCACACACACACACACACACACACACACACACACACACACGCTCTCTTCACTCTCTCACACACACACAGCTTGTTGTTGGTGCGTGTTAAGCTTCATTTAGTGCGTTTTGCCGAGCGGTTAAGTCACCAAGGTGCCAAGTGGCAAATGGAATGGAAGTGCGCCAAGGGGGTAAGGGGCGTGGCAGGGGCGAGTTGCATGTGGCAAGTGGAAAGCGACTAACAAGAAAATTGCGTCAATTGGCGAGGCATAAATGTGAAACAAGTTACAACTAGCTGTAAATGTAAATACAACACAAACTAACACACACACACGACGCACACACTCACACACACACTCTTACAACCATACACGCCATCAATAGATACAAAGATACATTAGCAAAGCTAGAGATACAAATAGAGATACGTAGAGACCGTTGAGTTTGAATTTATGTAAAGCACTTGATTTGCTGCACTTCAGTTTGAGGTGAAGTGGCAGCTAAGCACGGGGAGTAGTTAGGCGCTAGTTTAGAGGGGGTGGGGAGTGGAGAATGGGAGAGGGGGGAAGTCAGAAACCTCTGCGGTTTCCCAGCAAAAGAAAATTGTGGCTTAAGCGGAGGAAGGGAATGGGAAGAGGGTATTACAAAAGATACACAAATTAAAGGTACAAAAGCTAAGACGGTGCTACTAGTAGAAAGTAGGTACTTTTATATTTAGAGGAGGAGATAGAATATAAAAAATTTAAACACAAGAAAGAGGAGTAGATATAAAGAGAGTAAGTAAGAGGAAGGGTGAAAGGGAGAAAGGAAGGCAGGGATAGAGGCGATGGTAAGAGTTAGGCATAGCTGAGCTGTAAATGAGCTTATAAGCCAAAATGAGCCACTTAGCACATCATTACACCTCCACATTTATTACAGGGTATACAGAGCGTGTCTGGCTTATCAGTCACATCGCACAGTTGTCAGCACACAATGCACAGTCAGTCATAAAAGTTAAAACGCCATTAATAACTAAACAGCAACTGACCCGAACCCAACTACCGCCCACAACCCCACACACCACAACCTTAAAAAAAAATGTAATAAAAAATGTGAGGAAACAGAAAAAAAAACAGAAAAATTCGTCCTTGCTGCGCCTCATGCTAATTAAATTCAATTAAACGACAATCAAACAATGTCAAGCGGAAGTCAAAGCGAGTGACACGCGGACAAATCAGGAAAGATATGGACAGTGATATGGGCTAGAGGGGCTGGAGAGGGGAGGGGGAGAACGGGGCAGCATATGGGTAAGTGTATGCACTAAGGGTGGGAGCAGCTGTGCCTCTAACTGTAACTGTACCTCTACCTCTGCTCGTAGTGAACCTGTCGACGCCCACGCAATTGTGCTTGTAGGAGAGAAGTGAAGTAGCAATGGCAGGGGGCATGAGAGTAGGATCTGATTCGGTGTCCCCGTCGTGGGAACAACAAAAATTGTGTAAATTTGTCGAAATGTGAAAAGTGAAAGCTGTTGCATAACATTTGTCTAATTATTTTCATTTCACATTCACAGCTATACCCTATAGACAGCGGGTATGCTGACTAGCCATATGGGATATCATAGAGTTAATAGAATTCTACTTTTTCCACAGTAAGTGGTTTTGATTAAGTGTTATCGATAACAAGTGTAAAGATAATTAATTATTGAATGATCGCTAAGCTAGTTAACTACATTAACTAACCACTAAGTAGTGTTATCTAGGATAACTATCGGTTATCTAGTGCTTAGAACCAATATGACTTTAGGATAACACTGAGATGAGTGTGAACTTCTTCCGGTCACTTTCCTGAGATTCAGACTCTTGTCTGATCTGGTCTAAGTGTGGTCTAACTGGGGTCTAAGTCTGGTCAGTTCTTAGTAAAATAATCTTACGATAAACTTACCAATCGAATAAATTGATATACAATTTTCGTATCTTACACTACCTTAACTTAATTCAAACAGCTTTTTGGAACTGACAACAATTTAAAAGGTATTTAGTTGGATAAATGAATTGATAAATAATTCTAGAAATATTCAAAAAGTCTGACAACATTATAGATCTATCGAAATGTGAGACAGATTCATGACACATATATATTTATGGTCAGAAAAAGAGCCAGTAAAATGCAAAATAAATAACAATAGTACAATAAACGGAAATATAAAATAATTATAACTTTATGTAAATTTAAAGATAGTAAGTGAATATATTATACTATGCACTATACTATACTACTATATAAAGATATGCATACACTATTAATACTTCTGTATATAATGCAGATCTAAAAAAGCTTTTATTAGAGTGTTTTAGAAACCAACTATCTTTTAATAGTTGGTTGGGTAGTTTTCATCCTATACTAAGGCATTTTAGTAAGGGTATTCCCGTATTCGCTAGCCACAGCTGACATGCACATTCGTGTTTCCTTTTCTTAGCTAATTTTTTTACTTTTCTTTCTTTTTCTGATTTCTTTTTTACAAATACATTTTGTCAGCTGTCCGATGTCTTGGCTTGTATCTTGTCTGTTCTCTCTCTTGCCAGTTGACTATTTGTTATTTTTATTTTTATTTCTCATTTCATTTGTTATTTTTTTTCAGCTCCTTGTTGTTTTGACGTTTATTTTGTATTTATTCCTTTTGTATTTAATTTGGACTTATCGGCATTGTCCCCTGTCGACTTTTGCTAGGCAGCAACAATTGACACGCGATATATATAAATTTTTATATATATATTTAGACTGTATAATTTGTGGAGTTGGTGCCAGGGCTGGCAAAGCAGCTGCTGCTGCTGTGTAAACTTCTTACTTTCCGTTGTTGATAATAGCCAAGCAATTGGCCATTTGCAGTAGTTTAACCTGTTGACAGAGGACTCGAGTGGAGTGGAGTGTTGGGTAGAGGCAGTGGGAGTGGACACAGTGCGTATCACATGTCCTTTTGGCCATGTCCTGCAAACTGAGGCAGACTTTGAGGTCAGGCTAAAAACCCTTTTAGCGCATTTCATTAACAGCAAACTCTTTTCTCTTTTTTTGGTTGGACTTTAACTTTAGCTACACCTTTTTGTTGCTGTTTAAGGACCTGCCTTTTATACAGTTTCAGTTTTTTTTTGGTTTTTCGTTTTTTATTACTTGCCTCATTTTGCATGCAGCAAAGTTGTACGTGAATATTTTTTAATGCGTCGGTTTACTTGCTGATGAAGTGAATCAAATTGGAGGGCACTTCGCCAGCCGCAAGTGAGAGCGAGAGCTAGAGAGAGGGAGAGGGAGTAGAGGTAGCTAAAGCCACATCCGCATCCTTAAGTTGGCAACGACCTGGAAACAGGACGAGCCGTGTAATTGCATTTTTATTACAGTTTCTCTTCTTTTTTTTTGGATTTTTTACCGCGACAGTTTGTTAAGTGCTACGACTTGAAGGTATGGCAAGGGTTTGACCCAAAAGGGTTGCAACCAACTGCAAAATAATAAAAAAAAAACAGAGAAGTAACACAAAAATTCATCATCAAAGGTGTAAAAACTTTTAATATGTTTAATTTTCCACCTATTTTCTTGGTGTTACCCTTCCGTGAGTTTCAGTTCATTTAACGACCTATTCCAGTGTATGGGGTAGGGTTGCCACCACTGTCCAGTAGCTGCTGTTAACTGTTTCAACCGCACGCTGATTTAGTTATAACACCGTGTACCACCCAAAAGCCATTCATTCAACCCACTTAACCACCTCGCAACAGTAACAGCAACAGGGGAAAAAAAAAGAAGTGAAAGAAAATGTCGAAATTTGTTTATAAAAAATGATATAAAAAAGTCTTGAAGACGCAGCTGGGAACGCTCCTTGAAATGCTTTGCCACTTTTGAATAATTTTAACCCAAATAAAAAATGATGTGAATTCCTAATTAGGCACAACAACAACAGCAACAACAACAACAACCAAAACACCATGGAGAACATCAACAGAAAAACGTATAAAATCAGCGCCGTTTGTTCAGTCAACAAATAAGATAAACGAGACACAGTCTCGAGTAACGAATGCTTAATACTCTTTCTGTAGTAGTAGGCAACAAGTTGTTGGGTCTTAAACATAAACAAAACTGTATTGGAAGTGCTAGCTCTGAATGGAAATCCAATGGAAACATACAAGTTATGGCTTCACTTTGCTGACTTCATAGACTTTAGACTATACTCGCTACTCGTTATAGTTTTTACTTGAATTCTGATATATAGAGACCACTGATATTTGACTTCTTCTAAGGGATAGCTCTTGTGTTTATAGGAGTCTTCTGCAAACAGTCTTCTGGCTATGTTTATAGAGTTTGTTGTGCACTACTCGAAGCTTTGGGCTCTCGTTACTCGTTACTTTTTACTCGTTGGTCGTTACTTTTTACTCGTTAAATTTTACTTGTTAGTCGTTACCTTTTACTCATTACTTTTTACTTTTTATTCGTTAGTTTTTACACGTCGCTCGTTACTTTTTACTCGGTACTCTTTACTTTTTACTCGTTACTCGTTACCTTTTACTCGTTACTCGGTAATTTCTACTCGTTACTCGACACTTTTACTCATTATTGGTTACCTTGTTTACTCGTTACCCGTTACTGTTAGCTTCTGGTTTTGTGGACTCGTCAATTGTTGGCTCTTTCTACTTAAGAATTTTATTGTCCTTAATTGTAATGTGCCTTTCATTTTCTTTGATCTTTCGTTGTGTTTCTTCGCTTTTTCGCTTACGTCTCGTTACTTTTCAGGCTCGTTATTTCTAGATTTTAATACCTTTAAACCTTAAAATATTAGTTATATCTTTTCTCGTTCTAACTGTTTCCGTTTCGTACATATTTGTAATAGAATTTTGCAGTAAAATTTCTTAGCTTTGTCCTCCTCTTTCTTGCAATACTTTCTCAAGTTACTTGTATTAAATAACCTTATCGGTTTACTACCTTTATTTAAGAACCAAACTGCTATCTATTCAAAAAAGCTGAAATACCCCCAATAAAAATCTTTGCTTAGCTGCAAGATTCGCTAGCTGAGCTACCCCTTGAGTAGAGTGCAAGTCTTAAGGTAAAGAAGACCAAAGCAGCGAGAGAATAAAAAATACGAGCTGTTGGTTCTTGAGTTTGGCGTTATGATGATGGCTAAATGCCACGACTGTCATGGCCACATGGGAATTGGACTAAGCAGCTGCCAGTGACTGCGATTGCCCTGCTAACCAGGCTAAGAGGAAGCGGAATGGGACAGGGACTGGGATAGGGAATGGGCTTGAGACTGAGACTGGCCCAAGGCTACGGCTGACTAGTTAAAATGCAAGGATTTTTGGAAAATGGACAAGCTTTGGGTTTTCTCTGCTTTCCCTCCGGTTTTTTTTTTTGGTTTTTTGCTGGTCGCACGTCGAGTCAAAGTCAGATTCGAATACGGATTGAGAGTGAGAAGCATTGACAAATTGATATTTGCATTTAAATTGAAAATTTACATTTGTGCTATGATCGAGGCGCCACAGAGTGACACACTCACCATGACACACTGTGGTCACAGTGGTGTAATTCACATTAAATACCGCATTTTTCTTATTTCGTGTCCTCTGCCGACAATTGGACCGCTCTTCATTCGCTTGACATTCGACATTAATACAGGGCTCAATACCCCTGCCCATGGGCGTGTCCGAGGGGGTGCGGTGGTGCTCTGACTGTAGCTGCACAATTTGCATTATGAAATAACATTTCTTTTTACTTTACATACTTTTTTATTATTATTATTGTATTTCTTTTTCTTCATTTCAGGCTGGGTAGTGGTTGGAGGGGGAGTAGGGGTAGCTAAGGGGCTGGTCAGGGGGTGTTAAGGGGGGTGGCACTGTCTCTAAGCACTCGTTTGAAGCGCTGGAGCAGCTGGCAGATTGTCTTGGACATTGTTGCTCCTCAGGGGTGCTATGGGCAGGGAGTAGAGGGTGGGGTGGTTATGGGCAGGGTTGTGGTTATGGGGGTAGTGTGGAGTTTACAATCTGTGTGCTTATTACCTGTGTGCTCGCCTTTGTCAGCTGCTAGACGGGACTCAATCAATCAAGTTTTTCCAAAGTCTGCATAAGGCGAAAGGGGAAACTCACGTCTCAATCAGCCTAGCTGCTCTGCTTGCTTCTTCTCAACCCTCCTCTCCCTTCCTCTACTTACTTCTTTCTTTACCAACTGTACGTCATAAATATCAATGAGCTCGCATGCCTTTTTCTTTTGCTCTGTCTTAAGCAACACATACGGAAAAATGCACTTACTTTTACATAGAACTTTCCGTGGACATGTGGAAGTTCCAAACTGATTCGTTTGGAGGTTGGTTTTTAGTTGACATTTTACTAGTTTTAGGTAACCCCTTTAGCAAACACATTATTAAAATTTCTTCTTAAGTCTTTAAGAAACTGAACAGAGCATCAGAAATTCGTCTTATTCAGCAATTCTTTTTACTTGTTTTTTATTTATGATTTTTGCGTTTTTTGTTTCAGTGTGTGCCAAAAACTTGAGCATATTCATAAATTTTCCAGTTTGTTTAAACAAATTTGTTGGCCGTCCGTTATTATTTATTTGCCTAAGTGGCAGTCAAGCGGGCTGGACGAACGGACGGCCAAAGGAGTGCAGCGTGGTTGGAGGTGAGGGCGTGTGGGTTGAGGCACAGTGGCAAGTTGAAAGTTCGTTGCTTGATTGGATATAGTTGTGCGTGTGTGTGGGTGTGTGTGTATATGCGGGTGCCCAGCTTCGTGGTCGGTAACGTCACCGTCTCCGAGTACGGCGCTGTCTCCGGCACCGTCTCTGAGTCTGACTCCGTCTCCGGTTCCTTCTCCTTCTCCTTCATCGCCTCCTCCTCCTCTGGCTGCTGTGTGTGATGACGATGTTGACGTAAAAAAGGGTTGCCATGCAAAACAAAACAACGAACTCGTTCCCAAGTGTCCCCCGCCTTCAACCGACCATACACCCACCCACACACACCCCCACCCCCACATATATATGCGGGTTAGTTGGGTGCCAATATCTGGGGCCATGTATGTGTGCCTGCGGGTCACGATGCTCGGTAATGGTGATAAAATATGCTCAAATTTGCCAAAATATGAAAAGGTACAAAGTCCGCAAAGTCGCCCGCAGGGTCCCACTGTGGGGTTGGGTGGGTTAGGCTGCCGCAATTCAAATAATAACACACACACACACACACATATACACATGTACACATATACTTATACAAATATAAATATATTGAAATCAAGTAGCGAATACCCCCCACCCTTCCCGGTTACCCCTACCCCTTTTAACCCGCATCCCTTCAGCAAATCTCAGCGAAATGAAAATAAATGTATTCGCTAAAACGAAGCGATTGATTTTCATGCGGACACCGACATGGCTGCGTATCCTTTGTCTCGCAGGACACACAGGACATGAATGGAGCTGGACAGGCACACAGTGCGCTGCATTTGTATTCATACGCGCATAAAGCACTTGCCAAAAAAAATAAAAATAAAAAAAATCAAAGTCTTCACGACTTTTAAACAGCCCAAAAAATAAATTGTTTTAAGAAATAATTTATTTAAAAAATATTAAAATGAGTATGTTCAGTTTCCATTGTTTATTTTATAATTAAAATATCTTTTCCTTTTTAAATAAGTATTTATTTTATAAATTTTTGCATTTTGTTTGTTAGCTTTTAAATGGTTTTAAATATTTATTGACGTTGATATATTTTATCTATTAATATGTTACTTTTCATTTAATTTTTAGATCCATTTACTTGTTACTTTAACTTATTAACTTTATTTATTTTTTAATTTAATTTTTTTTAATTTTATTTCTGATTTTTTATTTTATTTTTATTTTATGAATATGTTTTTTGGATTTCTTTTAATCAGTTTGTTTTTAATCTGTTACTTTAGCTGAGGTTAGGTTAGGTTAAGTTGGACGCACTCAGCGGGCAGTGCATAGGCCATTTGGTGGCTCGTAGTGATCCGGCCGTGGAGGAACTCTCTACTTATAGTCCTGCAGGATACAAGATTGCTTGGCAAAAGCCAGCAGATCCCTAGGCTTTCTGCTGGAGGCATCTTTGAGTAAACGTAATATTGGTGCTCCTAGGCACTAAGTTTTCAAAGAAATATTGTTTATGAATGTAATTTAATTCCATTACTGACTATTTTCTGTCTATTTTAGCTATTTGTGTTTTAAGTTGAATCAAATTTATTTTCCATAAAAATATTAAATAGAAAACTTTATTAAAAAAATGTTTATATATTTTTATATAATTTATTGTTTAATAATTTTTTTTTTTGTCAACTTTAATCCATTTTTTTTTTAATTTACTGAGTTCACATTTTTGAAATTCGTTTTTTAATAATTTATTAAAGTCATTTATTTAATTCTAATTCGGGTTTTCACTTACACTACCACTGAGCTATAATTCCCAGCTTACACGTTTTACTACAGGGCTACAGGGCACACAAAATGTGTTGTTGTAAAATGGAATTTGAGTTTTCGTTTGCGTCATTTTGGCCAAGTTGCTGCTAGTGGAACTGGCCTAGAAGCCCCGTCCACTGGCTGGTCATTCATGTGTGTCAAAATGGCAAACTGCATTTGTATTCAAACATTCAAATGTTCACACACACACACCCATACACACACGCACACACACTGGAGACGTCGCACATGCGTTAATATTTCCGGGCGTAATGTCAGCCGGCCATAAAAATAGCATAAAAAAAATGACACACACATCATACACACACACACAACACCCGCACACTTGCCAAATTGTCACGCATTGAATTATTTTGTTTGCTTTTCTAAAAAAAACTGAAAATAAAATAAAAATAAAATGCGAAAAAAAATTGGGAATAAAATAAAATTTGCATTTTATTCAATTTTTTGAGCATCCGTCGCTGTTTTGTTCCCTTCGCTTCGCTTTTCTTGACCCCGCCACGCCCCCCAAACCCTCCGTCCGCCTACCTACCGCACTTTCACTGGCCATTCGCATTGTTCTGGTTATTTACGAGTTTGTTAAGTGCGCACATTCAGCGCCTTTTGAGCTGCCCCGCTGAGCTCAGTCCTGGACAGCACACAACACGCACTCCCGCTCCCGCTCCTCCCACTACTCCGCCTGCTCCCTTACGATTGAAAATTCACTTCTCCCATATCCACTTTCCACGCTCCATTGAGTCCTTCATCCAGGACCGTTCCAAATCCTCACATGCCATACAATTTGTCGTTGCTTCTTTTGTGCTCCGCTGGCGTCCAGCAAATGGATTCATTGAATTTGAGTCTGTGAATAGTAATAATCGAGTATTGATTCTGGGAAATCACACATTCCACAACCTATCAAATAGGCGTACTTTGGGTAGCCTATGATCTCAAGCTAAGAATGTTCCACTAATATGTTTATTTGCTTATTATTTTATAACTTTTCGACTGAGCTATAAATTTTGCTTATTTACCGAATTGTTTGAGAAATTTAATGAGCAAATGGGAATAGACTTTAGTCTACAACTTGGAGTAAACATTGTGCTTAAATTGAAGCCTAATTTAATTCTTTATTTATTACTTATATTAACTTGGGTAGCAAAGTGTGTTTTTATTGTATTCTGTAGTGTTTGTTTCATATACAATATTTCGAATTCTGCTTAAAATGAATCCATTTGTTAAAAATACATCTAAAAGTGACCTAAAAATAAATTTTAGAATAAATTAAATAAAATTTATTCGTTCTCTCTCGAATTTTGCGTTTTAGGTTTTAGACTCATGTTAGGAACTTAACAAAACTCAAGCCAATTGGCTTGTAAGGTATTTGGTTTTTGGTATTTTTTCTAATTTAAAAAATTCTAAAATATTTGAGCTACAAAATAATCAAACCGCCAGCAAGACATAGTCTTTTAATAGCCCCTCAAAAAATGATCAAACATTGCCATTTGATTGAACTATACCAAGAGAAGAATCCCTTAAAGGGTTTAGTTAAAATTGTGTTAAAAACAGTACCTTATTCATATAACTCTTTTGAGACTGTGGCCTTGACTTTCAAACATTTTTGATGGCGAAAAATTGTAAAACCTTAAAAGTATTAGACCTACTTAAACTTAATAGTCTAGAATTCGAAAAAAAAACATTTTTTTACAATGAATACTTTAATCAATTAAAGTAACAGTTCTTTTAGTAAGAGAAATTTATTACCAAAACTTCTATGTACCTAAGTGATATATAAGTATATGTGCATTGATATTATTTAACATACAAACTATGAAATATATAAGGAACAGTTTCAAATTCTTTTTTTGTTTTAAGTGAACCAAAAATATTAAAATAACAAACTAATTTTTATATGAAAGAATTATGGGTGCATAATGAAGAACTTATAGTAAATTTATAGTCAATATGTTTTCCTTTATTTAACATCCTTTGACTATTTTGACCCATAAATATTAAATTTTATGTAAACTGTTTCATATTTCCATTACTTAAAAAACTTCTAACACTTTGCAATTAAAATTATTTCTTAGATTAGCTACACCTTATTTTTAATATTTATCTACAACTGTATGTGATTATAAGTAAATTTCTTTGCATTGAAAGAAATCTAGCCCATAATTCTTTAAATATTCCTTTAAAAATAAGTTTCTATCTTTAACTTTTCCCTGTGAAATCCATAAGTATACAAACATCAAATGCATTTAATTCTACATAATAACTTTGTTTAGGTTTACATAAATGTTGACACATAAAAATAAGTAAGCACAAGAGTTTTTAGTTAGTTTGTGGCACGTCTAATTGCAGCTGGTGCTGGTGACGAAACTAGCAGCTGGTGACGAAAGCGCACAAGATATTAGCGTGACTAACTGACTAAGCCGTTGACTGTTTTGTCTGCTAGACGACATGTTTTAGTTTGGTAAGAGGGTGGGACAGTTTAGGAGCAGGGGAGGAATTTGAGCAATGCGACGTCCTTGTTGCATGCCAATATTAATAATAACAATGGGCAATAAAGCCTATTAGAGCCGGCACACATTTGCCATTAATGAAATACATTGATTTCTGTGTTAGTTCTAGTCACAGTAGGGCAGAAGAGGGGTTTGTAGGGTGAGGAAATTTGTTAGGGCACTGCCAGGAAGGGTTATGCTGACGGTTGCCTGTCGACCTAATCAATTCGGCGGCATCGAAGCAAACGCTCGACGGCCAAAAACTGTCTATTGTGACTTTGCGTGTTGTCACGTTATAAAAATCAGTGATCCACGCCGAAAAGCGCAGAGTCTTTGTGCCCCAACCCTGCCCCCAAACCTCTAACCCCGCTGCTTAACCCCTTTAAGACCCTTTGCTGCATTTGCCTAGGTTTTTTTTCCTACATTTTGCTCCCTTAAACGATTGCGAAGACCGTTTGTTCCGCTCGTTACCAGCAGCGCCCAGCGGTAGCTCTGTGGGTTGGGGTAAATAGGGGTTGGGGTGGAAGTGGGGGTAGTTGTAGTCAACTGTTTGTTGATCCTCGCTGGCAAAACTAGTGCCAACCCGCGCTGCTTAGCTCCTAGCCCGCTGCTAGCACATTTTGCTTAGTGTGCAGGTTATTAATAAATCTTGAACCCTTTTTTATTTTAACGGTTGTTGTTTTAGCCGAGTGTCTCTGTGTGTGTGTGTGTGTGTTGAAATGGTTTCCTGTTGCGGAAACGGAAACGCATTGCCGACAGAGTTACATGCGAGTATATATAATCGATTAATTCGATATAGATTGAATTTATGGCGCCCAGTAACCCGGCTACCCTTTGAACCCGGCACCCCTAACACACCCCCTTTTCCTCTCCCTACCTAGCCAAAAGACCCCTTTAAAATTAACATTTAGTTACGCTGCCTGCACATTTGGCAGTCGAGAGTCGAGAGTTGTGTGTGTTTTTTGAGCGTCGAGAGTTGAGGTTTGTGCTTAGGCCGTTGCACCTGCCCTACGACAATGAACTCGACAACAACTTTAAGAGTATTCCCCAGCTCCTACTCCCTACCTACACCCCTCACCCCCGCTGCTTGTTCTGCTCTAGACACAACACACACACACACACATATACAGTGAAAGCTTTTTGGCGAGAAATTAAAGTAAAAGTCGCGCGGCAAAAGTTTTTGGCAGAACTTTCGCCGGTTGAAAACTTGAGGCCATAATTGAAAATTGTTTTTCATCGAATTTGCGAGCGTTGCCAGCACGTCTGGTCAAGCAGACGCTTTAAGATGCGCTTTAAGCCAAGACAACTAACGGTTTATGCTCTTGCCAAATTACAGATTAATTAATTGGTATTGAAACGCGGCTGCCAATATCCAAAGAGGAGCACACCCTCCGTAGGTTGATACTAAGGGGCGGGGGCACTTTGTGCAGTTCAATAAAGTGGGCGTAGTTGGGTAGGATGGGGTAGGGTGCCCCTATGGTTGGTTAGGGGTCAGTGGTTGCTGCGTTGCTGTCTTTGATGGATTGCAAAAAGGTATTTTATGTAATATGCTCCACCCTTACGTGGCAGGGGGGTGCCTAAGGGAAGGATGGGGCCCTGGCACATATGTACATTTACAGTTATATACCAGCAGCCGTCTCTCTATGTGCCATACGCCAAGCGAGAGGGAGCTATGCCGTGAGAGTGAGCGTGAGCGTGAGAGCGAGTGTGTGAAAGAGAGCGCAGCATGTGACTGGCGGCTGTGTGAGCGAGAGCGCGCGTGAGAGCCGTGGCGTGGCAAATGAATGCGGCGCTTGAGAGGCGCAAGCGTTGGTGCCACACGGCGGTGCACGTAAGCCGCCTCCCAATGGAAAACCGTTTAAGGCGGGCACCACACGAAATTGTGGGAAGTCCTTGCTGCTTTGCCATACACACACGACGCATGCGTCAAGCAGCTCGCATTGGGGCGTCGTCCTCGTCCTCGTCATTGTCGGCTCCTGTCGTTTTGTAGCAAAGCGAAAAGGGAAAAGTCCGAAAAGCGTTTTGCTTGCACTGTGCTACGTGCTGCTGGCATTGTACGTGCTACGTTGCCACATGCTGCTTGCCACTTGCCACTTGACTACTTAATGCGACGCTTTCGGAATGCGTTGCTCAGTGGCAAACGGTACGGCTTGGCAAATGGGGCTGCCCGGCTGCAAATTGTTAAGTAAACAAGTTGACCCACACCAGCAACTGCGTCTGAGTAGTCCAACGAAACCAAGAGCCAAGAAAGAAATTGTTGAAAAATCAACAAGAAATATTGTAAAGCCAGACGGCAGCAGTTAGAATTTTGGGTGGATTTTTTTTTTGGAGGGGTGTTGGGTTGACTTGGCTGTGGCTGTGGCTGGTGTGGGTGTAGCGGCTAGTCCAATTCCAATTTGGAAATTCATACAAGGGGATGAATAATTAGATTTCTCAGTCCTCGGCCAAATTTCATTGTTTTTACAGTCATTTTGAATGATTTTCTTTTCACTTTTGAGCGCTGCCACAAAGGAGGAGGGGAGGGGAGTGGTGTAGGGTGAGGTCGGTGGTAGACAGGACACTTGTTCATTTCATTCTTTCTTCAATTCTGTTTTTTTCTGTGTTTTTTTTGTGTTTTTCTTTCTTATTAAGTTGAGCGACAGTTGTTTTTATTATTTTTATTGTTACACCGCACCACATCGCACCTCACCGCATCGCACCACTGCAATACCCACGAGCTTCATGTAAATCAAAACTGACTAATGGCATGCGAAAAACAATAAAAGCCCTAAATGAAATAATGAGCACAAAGCAGCAATACACAGAGCCGGGTTCGAGTGGTTGGGTGGTTGGCTGTTTGGGTCGCAGTGGGAGTGATAACTCAAAATGGCACAAATATTATGAAGCAAATCTTGCAATTTGCCATTTATACAAAAGATAAGCAGAGTTTGGACACTGGACACTGGACTGGACACCGTATGAGGCTCGGAGGTTCAGCGGGTGATTGGTTGGGGTTGCTTGTAAGGTTCAAGCTTATCGGGTCAGTTGTTGGATTGATATTGATGTGGGTGGTCAACTGTTGGGGGACTATTTTTAATGTGATTATCTTGTAGCGTGCTTGTCGCATTTCGAAATGTCCAAATGTTGAATGTCGAATGTGTCCAAGGACTCGACTAAGGACTTTGCTGTAGCGACCACTAGAGTCCCGGTCACTTGGCTTATCGGCAAAGTAACAGCAAAAGAATTGACAGCACCAGCACGCACACATGAGTGGGCAAAAGTGGACAGCAGATCGAAGGGAACTTCCATCGATTGGGTGATTGGGTGGTGTGCATGTGGCTGGGGGTGGGGGTGGTGGTGGGAGTCTGTGGATGGATGCTAGTCTACCAAATGATTAAAATGATGATGTCAGAGCTCTGAAGCGGCAGCAAAACAATCGAGTATCGGACACTAACGGACTTTTTGGGACAAGTGCTACAAACTCCGAACTTTGAGCTGCGAGCGAAACTCAACTTTTCACTTGACCACTTCACTTGAGGGGCTGACAACCCAAAAGAGCAAAAAAAAAAAAAAAATTATAGAAAGGGGGTGTGGCAAAGCAGCCTTGGCTAGACAGCAAGCAAATCACGGCTGTTAGCCCTGAAACGAAGCCAATCGAGAAACGCTACCAAACGAAGGAAACACGAAGAAGAAGAAGAAGAAGTGCCTTGAGGGTGCACTCTGTACAATACAATTTATGACATTCATTAGAACGTCAGATTAAGAAATGCTCAACATAAGCAGCTGACGCCATTTCAAATAGCAGATTGGTAAAATGTAGGAAATAGCGATTCGAATCACATCGAACCCACTACAGCAACAGGCAGTGAGCAAAGTGGGTATTGAGTGTAGGTTTTGGTTACAAAGATACCCTGTAAGATTTTACTAAGTTTTGTATAGGTTTTTTTGAACCTAAAGACGAGACTTTAGTTCCAATCGATGGGGAGCGTAGTAACTCCTGACTTTAAGTTAATTTCAAATTTCATTGCATACTTTTGGGCAGCAATAAAAAAAGGTTGTGATCTACGCTATTTAAGTACATGCTAACAAATTAGCTAATAGAACTACCCCGCTAGTGACAAAACTCCATCTAGGGCATTGTCTTAAGATGAAATTTGAATTCAGTTTACAGTTATTTAGTTATTAAGATATTGAAAGTAGCTTTAAGACTGCCTCAAGCGCAGCTGCTACGACTGCTTGCTTGCCTGCCTGCCTGCCTGCCTGTTTGCCGCACCAGGTGGACAACGGGGCGTGGCAGTAGTTGGGGTCTGGGCCCACATTAAAGGTAGCAGAAGGTGAAGCTGGCGAGCAGCTAAAGCGTCGGCGACTTCATAATTAAGTATGCGGTTTTTGCAGCAACCACTGAGCTGTGACATCAGAGCAGGGGCTGATGGAGTGGGGCACACACAACTGTCACCGTGGGCTGCCAGTGGCAGTGCCTTTGGGACAACTAGCGCTAGGATTTATGTGCACGACAAACAAACGAGCACCGCAGGACAAGAAAGCGCTTAAGAAGTGCTCCTTACCACGAGCTACTACTGCTTCTTCTCCCCCCCACCATAAGAAGGCGCAACAATTCAAACAGCTGCAATAGACAACAACAAGGCAGGGAAGGTGGGCAGTGGTGCTGGTGTGGAAGTAGAGAGGGGGGTGTGTTGCCCAGCACAGAAAGCAGCGAAACCGCATCGAGCAGCGACCACAGACCGCGTACTGTCTACAGACTAACAGCTCATTGCTCGGTCCAAAGTGCACAGGTCCTTGCTACTGAGTACCAACCCGCAACCCCTCTACCCACCCTACCCCAGCCCTACGCCAGCCCTGCTTTGGCAGCGCCTTTGGCGTTTTGGAAAACCAAGTTATTTAGCCACGAATCGAATGAAATGTCGCGAGAATCGTACCATCTTTCTACCAAACCTCAGTCCAGTTGTGCCACTCTTCCTCCCCTCCCCACTCACTCCACTCCCTCTGCTACTCTACGCCACTGCGTGCAAATCGTTTGCGGTGCCGTCTTGCCCCCCCCTCTCGTTCGTCAACGACATTTGGGACACATTTACCAAAACATTTTACGTATTCAGAAGCAAAAGTTTGCGACGCTCTGCCAGCACCCCACTCCACGCTCCTCTACGCCCTACGCCTCCTGCCAATGCGGTTCTTGTCGCCGACTTGTAACCACTGTCCCCTCCCAATGTCCCAGCTCCTCTCTCACTCAAGCAGCACACAAATACGCACACACACACACAGGCACACACTAATACACACAACGAGACTTGTTTGCATTTCGCATTTAGCATTGTTGGTGCTTCATAGTTGTTGTCTTCATCATAACGGAACTCTGGTTTGTTTGCCGCTGGGCCTCAACTTCATACGGTAAATAACAGCAACAACAACATTGTGTATGCGTGCCGATTGGCAACGCGAACTTCATTAAAGCTGGCAATGCGGGCCATTTAAAGCGCTGCGCCTCAAATTATGCTATAGAAAATTTAACAAAGTCTCTCAATTAGCCGCACACAAATAAAACAACAACTGTTGGCCAAGCAGGGGGTGGGGGGAGTGGCACACACGTAGTAGTCGCCCACGGGGCACAATACAACAGCAAAATTCGTGACATTGTCGTTGTTGTTGTTTTTGTTGTTGTGCGCCAACCAAATGTATGCAGATTTGCTGCTGATGATGTCTCTATATAAGTCTAGCTATCTCTTTCCAACACTCTGTGTGCTTGTGTGTGTGTGTGCCGTCATGTGTGCTCGACTCACGCACAATCCAATATAAATAAAATATACACACAAATACGCGTAACGACCTCATTAGCATAATAACGGTAAGTAATGGATGAAAAATGCCATTAAACAACACTTTATGACTTTCTCTCACACACACACACTTACACACACACAAATTTGATTTAAATGCGTGCGTGCTGCTGTTGTTGTTGTTGTTACTGTTGCTGTTGTTGCCGCATTTACAGTGGCTTCAAAATCTTAAGACTTAAAAGCTCTCGCACCACACTCCATAAACATTAACCGATCGACAGACGCCACAAATGAATAACGAGCTGCAGATTGTGTAGCTGAAGAGAAGGTGTGGGTATAGAGGAAAGCGCTGAAGAGGGATGGCAGCAGAGGGGTGGGCTGAGGCAGAGTCTGGGGAGACTAGAAGGTCGGTGTAGGTGGGGATATGAGTGGTAAGCAAGCGAGAGATTAGATTGAGAAATATAGCCAATTGAAACAGTTGCCAAGTGCTTTAAAATCACTGCAAAAAATTAAATTCACTGTATTTGCATAGACCCTGTAATTGAGGTTGTACTTAAACATGGGTACTCAAGGGCGTTTCTTATAAACCTCAAAAAAATGTTGAACTTTAAATGAAAAACTGGCAGCCTTTCCCATGGCGTTTAAAGCTGTAGTAAACCCGTTGGAATAATCGTTTGTCAAACATAGAATTTGTACTTGAATCCAAAACCGAATTGCCAATCTTTTAAAGGATTATTTAGACACATGTACAGAAGAATTCGGTTATACCGACTCAGACTCTGTTCGGTCCAATTCGATGACTTAATAGGTCCCTTTCTCCTTGGTCTCCGTTAGTCTCCTTTTGGTTAAAGCACCTACCGGGTATAACGATGTTAAATCGGTATCTTAAGGGGCATTATAACCGGATTCTACTATAGTTAAAGTAAAGCTATTGTAAGTCTCTTTCTGTAGATGGTCTTTTTTATAAATTAGCTTAAAAAGGTTTGCTTATTTTCTTAGTACATTAACTGTCTCACTTGGAATCACTTTACTAATTAGCTTAATTCAGTGAAGACAGAAATATTCTTTGAAATTAAAACCTTTTTTTTAAACAGAACTCAAATAAAAATTAAATGGAAATACTGCCCCGTTTCGACTTAATTGCTTAAAGAGCTCTCTCAATGCCTCAAATTCAATTAGGTTTTTGCTTGATTGCCCTGTACTTACCTGTTAATCGTTTTGGAATCACACTTTATGCCAAACTTTGTGTCAATCTAATCTTTATTAGTTCATTTCAAGCTGTCATTTAATTTGCGCGTTTACTTTTTGTAGCATTTTTTATATTTGTCGCTTTATTTCGTTGAATTTTGTCTCATTTTGTGATTTCATTTATTTTTTTTGCTACCGCGTTGTGTTTAAATGTTTATTTCAGGCAGGAAAAACATGTTTAAAGTATGTTAAATGACGGCTGCGACCCCATGGACCCCTTTACCGCGAACCCTTTAAACAGATAAAAGTCTTTGCCCCTTGGAAAAAATTACGGCCGTGCGCTGCTTACTCCTCACTGGATTGTGGGGGAAGAAAGGCGAGCGAGGAAAGGGGTGGGAACTGGGGACTGAGAACTTTAGCTCCATGTCCGACCTGCTCGCTTGGGCTTGTTTATTTAGGTCTGAGCTAATAAAAAGGCTTACCATCTCAATAAAAGTATTTAACACAAGCGTTTTACTACACTTCAAGCATTTTTTCTCCTTTTTTTCCTAAATTTTTTTTTTTTTTGTGCGTGCCGAAAATTTCTTTGCTCTGGTTTCAGTTGTATTTCTCAGTTTCGACCTCGCCCCTTTGCCTGGTGTCGGGTGGGTCTTTGTCTTTGGGTCTGTTCTGGTATCGGTGACGTCGAAGTGAAAGCAGTTGAGTAAATCCCTTAATCTATGGAAATGCTACGCAATTACTACGACAAGTTGAATGCCAAGGCAGACGACGCGTCATGTGATGCCCCGAGTGTCCTGCCCATCCCCCTCGTGAGCTGATCTCCCCTTTGTCCGCTTGTCCTTAACTGACTGACAGTGCTGACCCTTTCGTCGCTGCCCTTTTTTTTCCTCTACTTTTTTTTATGTTTTCCTTCTTCGTTGGGCAGGAGCTTCTGCTTTCTTTGGAGTGTTTACACAACCAGTTACAAAGTGCACAAGCCACCCAACGTCTTTAGTACTGGCTGATTTTGAACCTTTTTGCCTATGCTCCTCGGGGGCAATGGACGCTCTCACGTGCGGGACAACAAATCAAATTTGCATACCAAGTATTAACAGTATCAGTTCTTAACCCTGACCTGATACCAGCTTACCAGCTGCGTTTTACACTGCTCAAAAGTGTGCTTCAGTTTTAAAACACACTTCCGAGTACTGCAAATTGAAATAAAGAGTCGAAGAAGTACCCTAAGAATACTAGTGCTGACAGCACTGTCCCAACCCGTCTAGTGTTGGAAAACTACTTAATATCTTGGTTTGTCTGTTATAATTTATTAAAAGTTGCCTAAAGTTTCCTAAAAGTTACATATCACTTGATGTGAACACAAAATACAATTTTTTTTTTTGTTTTACGTTGTGGTTAATGTGTTGGTTATGTCGTGGCTAGGGAATTATCCATGTTATCAGCAGGGCGAGTTGTCACATTCAGTAAAGGTGATATCGGCTTGACCACATCATAGCAGACTTCAGCCATAGCCTTGGTCACGGCTTTACCGAAGTGTTTGCGTAAAAATTGAACTAGACGTGATGGCATCCGAGTCAGGTCAAAGGCATCAGTGATGTGTTGGACACGGATGCCGGGTATCAAATTGAGATATTTCACCAGTTCAGCGTGTGGAATGGATAGTGAAAAGAAGTAGTCCTCGGGTTTGTCGCTAAGGAAACTTTCAATGCGACATCGTTTCATATTAGTGGGTGAACATCCGGGCAGGTAACACTCCTCTCGAACAATCAGTTTGCAGTTGAGTAGTTTGAAGATTTGAAATAGATATATCAAGTGTTGGCTTTTGGGCTTAAGATTCGAGTTGATCCGGTTTATAAGACTTGTGATGTTATGGAAAACTTGTTCCTCAATTGGTTCACCTACTACATATCGATTGAGGTCCTCTCGCGTGAGATTTAGTGAACGTACCAAGTTTCTCATTAGTTGCTCAAATTGTTCAGAGTTTCGTGTCATTATATTATGCGATTCATTGAAAAATATTGCTGGCTCATCTGTCGGCACTAGGTCCAATTGAGTCTGCTGCTCGAAAACTTCAGCGTCAATTTCACTCATTTCAGTCTCAGTGAGACCTGTATACCTTCCTCGAGGTGTTCGATGCTCGATCGGTGGTGTTAGTTCCATTTCGGTCTCTGTTATCATTCTAATATTTGGAATAGCAGTTCTGATAGGATTGGTTCTTGGAGTTGCACCTCTTGACGGACCCGTGCTGATTTCCCCATCAGTAGCACTATCTGAAGGCACTGATCCCCGTTCCAGGTGACTTTCGGAAGGCATTGCGCTACTTCTCCTTTGACCGCATGCTGGCGGCATCGGGCTTTCTCCCCTTTGAGAACATCTTACTGGCCTTGGGCTTCTGCCCCTCGGGAATCTTCCTACAGGTAGCGGGCTGTATGCCCTTTCCACATTTGCATTATTTCGTGCATAATTGTTGAATCTTGGTGGTTGTGAAACGCATCGATTCCTCGATTGTTGAACATCTCGACCTCCTCGATTCCTCCGAGTCTCCACATTATTTTGATTAGTTGGAGTCTCCACTTGATATCGATTCCTCGGAGCATCCACTTGATTACGGTTTCGAGTCATTTCAGGTCGATTTCCTTGATTCAACTCAACGCGATTCCTCCGAGTGTCCTCAATTCGACTCCTTCGGGTCGCCTCGATGTCTGGATTCCCCCTAGTGTCACTATTTTGTCGATTTCCCCTAGTCGCTTCGATCTCTCGATCCCTTCGATTCGCTTCGACCTCTCGATTCCTCCGAGTCTCCTCAAGTCGAACCCTCCGAGTCGCTCCGATTTCTCTTGGGTTATTAGGAGCCGCTAAGACATTTTGATTGGGTGGCTGTGAAGTACTGCGACACGTCTGAGCTCTTCGGTCAATAGGTGCCCGTCTGCTGTTCGGCACGGGCCCTAACCCAACTGGATTGATTGGTGGCTGTGCATTTCTACGATTCCTTTCAGCCTCTACTTGATTCATCGGTGGTCTTGAAAGGTTGCGATTTCCTGGATTTTCTTCAGCGTTCTGTGCAACGGGTGAGTTATTTCGTGTAACTGTAACATTTCGAATAGGTGAGCTATTCCTAGTAACTGGCTGTCTTAAAATGGTTCGATTATTTGGTGGGTTATTCCTTGTAATATTCCGAATAGGTGAGTTATTCCTAGTGACTGCTTGTCTTAAAATATTTCGATTGACTGGTGAGTTATTCCGTGTAACTGGTTGGCTTAAAATGTTTCGATTATTCGGTGAGTTATAGCGCGTAGCTGGTTGCCATATATTTTGATTAAGCGGTGAATTAGCGCGAGTAGCGGGCAGCCATACATTTCGTTTCGGTACAGGGTTCGGTGCCGGCTTCTCTCGCGGCTTACGCTCATTTTGTTTTCCTCTGCGATTAAAAACTTCCGAGTTGGTACGAAGTGAATGGTACATTGTTTGCGACTTGACTTGCTTAATATTAAATCTGGCAGCAGCGCCGGGCCTTAGTGGCTGCATTCCATTGAGATGGCAACGTATTCTGGGTTGATTGTCCAATACGGATATATTATCATCATCATCAGCATTGGATACCTGTTCTATGTTGTCGTTTCCATAAGTTAAGGATAACCTATTGCCCTTGTATTGGATGCTTGTGGGTGTGCGAGTTTGGTTACGCAGCAGTGTGAAGACAAGTTCCTTTATCGGACTATTCATAAAGGCATCCTTCAGTTCGACACAGCCCGAACAGAAGACTATAGTGTAATCCGATGTTAGTTGTTCTCGTTTGATAATATTGCGTTCGTTTTTGGATATGGTTGTAACACCCAAGTGTTTACGGTCTTGAATTGTATAGCCATGCATATTATACTTATCCCTTCCACAGTCTGAAGGTGTTATCAAAAGCATGATAAACCTCAAGTCATAGACTCCGAAAATTTTCCTCAATACGCTGTCCGGACAGAAGCGCATTCTGTTGTCCCCAACCGGTTGAGCTCGCACAAAGCGTTTGGAAATTTTCATCGGATAGACATTGTCGACCTTGCTCACAAAGCGTCCAGGAAATACAGGTTTGCCTGGGTCGGCACTCGGACTCCTTGACTGCGGCACCTCTACAGGCGCAGCCGTAGAACAAGAAGCGATAGGTTCATCATCATCATCATCATTACTATCATCGGATGTATCTGCTTTGGGCTCAGAATCAGTTCCAGATTCACTTCCAGATTCAGTGCCGGCATCAGTTACCGCTTGTTGTTCAGCACTGAACATAGCTGTAAAGGATGAAGGTATATTATCTATATTCTCACTCTGAGCCAGTTGCTGTTCCTCTTCAGCGTTGGTTTCGGTGTAGACATAAGACTGCTCTGCAAGGCCATGTTCCATCAATGCCGCATTATTCTCATTTATTGTGTCAAGCAATCCGCAATAAATATCGCCCAGTTGTTGCTCTTCAATCATTTCAGCCGTTGGATATTCTTCATTTTCGTTATCAGCCATTTTTTGTTTGGTGTTCGGAATAAAAGTTTCGAATTATTTTCAATGTATGTGAAATAAAATAAAATTTATATTATTTCCTAAGCTAAGTTTGTTGTATAAACCCTAGACTACAATGAATGTGAATGAAAGCAAATGAACAAATGTTTTGGGTGCTCGACTCGAGTCGATGCGAAGGATACTTTGATGAGCAGTTTTTTAGCTAATTCAAATGGAGTTAAAAGCTGAACTTGCAGCAAAAAACAATCAACTTGCCTTTGACTTAACTATCAAATCGATTTAAAGTATTAGATTAAATTTAATTTAATTAGTAAAGTCAATTAAAATTACCTTCATAAAGTTTAAGGAATACCAATAGATTCCATGCAAAGCTGAACTCACTGAGATGTCGATTTGATGGATTTCTTGAGACGCTTTCAGCTTAAACCAACGCCTGGACACCAAGATATTGTAATGCCAAGAGGAATTCCATTTTGGTGGCTTTATTAGGCCGCATGTCAGTTGCAATTTGTGAGAGTCGACAGCCAAAAAAACTATGCAACAATAATTGCAATTCACACTAATTATGATTGATTGAGTTGGTAGAGACATCTCCCCACCTTGCCACCCCTCCTTCTGCAGGCAACTCATAATTGCGAAACTATGATGAGGGCTCAAACCACACGTTCGTGGCTGCTTCTACTGCTACTCCTACTCCTACTTGTACTCCTACTACTGCCTGGCCACGTCGCTGTCAATGTCTGCGCTAATGACGAACTGAAATGTGATTGCTCTGCGTGAGGGGGAGAGGCACTGAAGGGGGTGGAATCTGCTGCGGTTGGCAGTAGCAACCAAATGAAATTAAACCAAATAGAAGCCAAGAGCAGAATCCGCTAGGAATTGCTATGAGCAAATAATTAAATAATAAGCGAAAGCCTAACACACCCACACACACACACACATCCAGTCAAAGAAATTATGAAAGGAAATTAGATGAAGGGCAAATCCAAAAACCAAAATCCAAATCATTCGCCTGGCAATGGCAACTGGCCAAGTGATTTGGCAATTGTTGACTGACTAAGTGAATTCCAGCTCAACGGGGGTAGCCACTTCATACCCACTGCCTCTTCCTCCCCACCCCTTCCCACTGCTACCTAATAATTTTACCTGTGCGCCACTCCACTCCAGTTGTATTAAGACAAACGCCAAGCACTTGTAATTATGGCTAGAAAATGTATTCCTTACGCTCGGTGCCTCTTCAATAACAATAAATCGATTCAAGTGCGCGTAATCGGGCAATGTTATCCAATAATAAAAATAATAGAACCCAACGCGTTACGGGGACGACAATAAAACCGTCTAATGGCGATAGGTAAACATTTTTATGGCCATAACGAATAGCAGTTACGCTGCAGAGGAGGTAAGAGAAATATTTAATAAATTGTACAAATATTTAGGTCTGCACAGTGGCAACATTTCACAAGTGGCAACGCTGGCAACGTACATAAATTTAATGCTTTAAACGAGGTAAATAAATCAATGTATTGCCTTAACTAATATCTTTTTTTAAGTTGTCTATATGTTTTAGCCGAAAAGAGTCTGCAAAACGAAAACTTTGCTCAAGTGGCAACGCTGGAAAATAAACTTATGGCACCTATGAGCTAGAGGTTTGGTAAAACAAATAACAGTTGAATTCATTTGGTTATCAAACTGCTTATGAGCATTTTAAGATGCCTCTAAGTTGATGAACTCTGCAAAATTGACACAGTAAACAAGTGGCAACGCTGTAAAGTAAACATATGACACCCAAAAAGCTAGAAGTTTTGGAAGAAAATTTAGAAAGCTGAATTCATTTGGTTATCAAACTGCATGTGGGCAATTTTGGATCTCTCTAAAGTGGTGAACTCTGCAAAGTGGCCACACTAAACAAGTGGCAACGCTCTGGCCACCTAAAAACAAAGCCATATGAAATGAATAGAAGGAATCTTCAATTTGTTGGATACATTTGCTTGCAATGTAGGTTCTGAAGAGAATCCAAGCATTTTTAAAAGGTTGGAAGGCACTACCAGGTCCTACCAGTCTTACCAGTTCAACTAAGTGTCAACGCGGGGTTAAAACTTAGAAGATATGGCTTAATTTTCTTCAAGTCTGTGGCAAGAGCCAACTCTTATTCGAAAGGGTTCTTGCTGGTAGAGTATAAAAGCGAAGCAATTTCAATGCCTATTTGATTTCAATAAGTAGCAAATCAAGTGCAAAGAGATAGAGGAAAGGGAGAGGGAGAGAAGAAAGTATGGGGTAACCCTAGACTGATTTTGTCTAGGCCGCAGTAAGAGCTACAGGTAAGGCAGCCAGAAAATCAGGGGTATTTCAGGGGCTAAGTAACGGGGGGAATGGATAATCCACATCCGCCGCGGTGTAACGAGAGCACATTAAAGCCACTCACCTGTGTTGAAGTCGAGGCATCACTGATGCTTCCCATGTGTGTGTGTGTGTGTGTGTGTGTGTGTTGCCAATTCGCCGATTACCGTTTTTGCCGTTTGCCATTTGCCGATTTGCCATTTTACCGGCTGAACGACAGTTTGGCGCCGTCATCATCAACAAGAGATCAAGTTGCCATTGAACCGATGACTTCGAAAATCAACTTTGCCTCCGCTTAGCTCCCAGACGCACTCAAACGGAAATTGAATTGAGCAATTGTAAATGTGTGCACCACCCAGCAGTACCCAACCACCCAGCACCACCCAACCACCCAGTCAACACCACCCAATCGTTTGGAGTTTGTCAATTGCCGCAACATATCAAATGATTTGCTTCCAAATGATTTGATTTGAATTGACTTGAAATCGAGGCGACCCACATCATCAACAACAACAAAGGACAACAACCTGTGCCACGCCCCCCCTGTACGCCCATTCTGTCAGTTTAGTAGCATAACCTGGCCATATGCTGTACCATCATAATATCCACTTGATTTCTTTTCTCTGCCTTTGTTAATGTTCAAGTTTTTGAGACATATTGTTGCCGTGCCTTGATGTTGCTGCCGTGCAAATGTTGTAGCAGCCGCTGTGCCGAGTTGTTGTTGTTGTTGGCTGGCAATTTAAGAATTTGTCTAGCGAACGCGTTGTGAACGCGTAATGAATTTCATTTCAATTTAGTTAAATGTCAGGCCAATTTGTAAACACAGCAGCAACAACAGCAGCAGCAATGGCAACAGCAACAACAAGAGCATACAACAGCAACACACACAGGCTGTATATATGTATCCAGCAACTGTGTAGTGTGTTGAGGCGTTGTTTATAGTGTTTGCGGTTAATTAATTCACATTTACACCTGTTGGCGGCAGCACAGCAGACAGCAACAGCAACAACGGCAGCAACATAGGCAGCAGCAATGGCAACAGTTGACGCCCAGCCTGATTTTGCCTGGCAGCGGATTCACTCCCAACACAACACACCCACACACACATACTTCACACCTTCCACACACACACACGCACACCTTCATTCAATTCATTTGAAGCGCACAAATTAACTCAAAAGCAGCGACAATAACGAGCTGCCACAAGGACAAGCAGCAACATAGGGAAAGGGGTGCGACAGGTAGGGGGGGAGTGGCAACGACACACTTGCAGTGCCCTTTTTGCATAGGCATACGCGACAAGGGGGGCGTGGCAGTCGCGCTGAGGTGTTGACAGCAGCAGCAACGGGCGAAAAATGGACGCCAGCAGCAGCAACAACAACAACACTTGCTGCAGGTATGCCTGTGTGTGTGTGCGTAAGTGTTCGCCTGCTTTTTTCCTTTTAGCCACAACACGATTTTTACATATTTATTTTAGCATTTTTTCTTTTTTGAGCTGCACAAACAGATTTTCATTAATTTTCATACAAACACTTGGACAGCCTCCAAAGCGTTATGCATATAAATTATAATTTTCCCCATTTTGTTTTTCTTTAAAGTTTCCGAGCCACTCTCCTAACGTTTTTTTTATGTGTATGTGTCCATATGGCAAATGAAATTTTGCATATCAAGCCATATTTGTTGTTTGAATATTTAATTTGGCCGTAATCATTTTAAATGCATTTCAGGCCAAAAGTTGATGACCAATGAAAGGAGCTGGGGGAGTAGCACAGTCTCTGTAAGAAGCAGCGAGAGTAGTTTATTTCCTGCTTCTCAATTTCTAAAGAATTCAAAACGTTTAACAAAAAAACATTAATCCATTGTAAGGTGTTTTATATATAGGAATACCGCTAATGCATGTAATGTTAAGTAATTGCCGATAGATCGCTAAGAAAGTTATGTAAAATATCGTTTAAGTAGTGTTGTCCAGGCTAACTGTCTACTATCGAGTGTTAAGAACCTGCTGACAGTATGGACACTAGGATAAGACTGAACTTCCTTCCTTCTCTGCTTCCGGTAACTGTGATGAGTTGCAGACGTGTTCAGACCCTGTTCAGACCCTGTGTTTATTTAAATCTGTCGATAATCAAAGAATTAATTACCGAATATATAACATTTTCCTGATTCATTCTGTCCGATTGAAACTGATTTTGTTATTGCTTTATAGTGATTTTTCCGCACTTCTTCCATTACCTTTCACTTATTATATCATCTAGAACTTTTTCTTTTCCTTTTCTTTTCGGTAACGTTTATTCTTTTTGTCTTTCAATACTTCTCACTGAACTTCTCACTGAACTCTTCACTTGCTACTTTCTCCGCCTTTACTCTGATATTTTTGTCCACATTTTTACGCTTTGCTTCTTCCTTCACCTTTTACTAATTTATATATTTAGTTTAAAGCAAGTATATCTTTTAACTTCTCGCACTATTTCACTTACATGCATACAAAACACCGCTTTCATGGTATTACCCGCATCGAAGCACGCCGAGCACTCATCTCTGTTCATGTGTGGCGCTATGTGGACACCTCAACCACACACACACACACTCACACATACACACATTAATGCCTGTCAACGTCATTAACAAGCGAAAAAGAATGAGCACCCCAAAAAGGAGCTCCAGCCCAAGGATTCACATATTACCACCTCAACTCCTGTTGTACACACCGCCGTACTCCCCACTATAACCCCGGCTCTAGGTGCAGAGGCGCAACAGGCTGAAGGCTCTGGAATGAGAATCGAGGGCAGCAGGCGTTAATTACAAAATAAACTCTCATGTGCAAGGCAGCCAAGTGACAGTTGAGGTGAGTAGGCAGGGAGTAGGCTTACAAAGAGTAGGTGAGGAGTGTAGGGGGGTTGGAGGAGTTTGGGTGGCCATGTCATTAGGGCTGGGTATGAAACGCCCAAAGCACACATTTGCGTCAACACTCGCGTCGTTTTGCGTCGCTGACCAGTGGAAATAGAGCGGGAAGTGCCTCGACAAATGCAGTCCAAGTACCCAGAAGGACCCACACAAGTACGGCACCAGCAGAAGCAGCAGCAGGACGAGGACGTGCTTCAAGTGCAAATACACACACACATGTGTGTGTGTGTGTGTGTGTCCTTGTCAGAGTTAGCGGAGCAGCAAAACGAAAGGGCAGGGAAGCAGGTAGTCAGAGGTGTGAGGGGGGTAGGAAAATGGCCACTCGCTTGCCCAGCGGTCGCCGCCATTTAACGGCGTGATTTACTGCGGTTAACATATGTGTATGTATGTGTGTGTATGGCTGGGTGTGTTTGGTTGGGTGTGTGTGTTCAGTTATTTTGTGCGGTCGCCACCTGCGGCTGCCCTCAAATGACCAGCGAGCAGCTAAAGCAGCTTCCTGTCCCCAAGTTACAATTCCATTCAGACTTTTCCCAGCTACTGGTCTGCTCCTCGCCCCCTTTCCAACCATTGACCTCGGCATAATAATGTTTAATTTGAGGTAAATACGTTTTTGTTTTTCCCATTTAGCCTTGATATGCTTTTTTTTCTCTGCTTCGCTTGTCGCTGTCCCGCTGGGCAACCAGCAGGAACAGGAACTGCCACTGGAAGAGCAAAAGAAACTGGCATTTTTATAGCAGCAGCATGAAAAGGAAGGGGGGAACAGGAGCAGTCACGTGCTGCGTGCTGAGAAGTGCATTAAATTCTGTGGTCAGCGAATAAGAAAGTCGTCGAAAAATAAATAAAACATTTGCCGTTAGTTAACGAGACGCAGACAATGCGAAGACTTAATGCAGTCACTGTGAGCGAGTGAGGTAATGAGTGGGAAGCTGTAAGAAACCAACGTGAAAGGGGTAAAGGGAAAGAGTAAGCAGAGGCGAGTAAGAGGAAACGAATGTGTGGACGTAAAGCAACGAATAAGAAGGAAGCAACATGAAAGGGGTAAAAGGGAAAGAGTAAGCAGAGGCGAGTAAGAGGAAACGAGTAATTATGTGTAGATAAAAAGCAACGAGTAAGAAAATGTTTGAAGAAGGCAACGTGAAAGGAGTAAAAGGGACGAGTAAGAGGAATTATGTGTAGATAACGACAAGCAACAACGAGTAAGAGGTAACGAGTAAAAAAGTTGAATTGAAAGCGAAGAGTAAAGTGTAACGGGTGTAGTACGAGTAGTGAGTAAAAGTTGATAGAAAACAGATTTTTTTAGGAATAAGAAAGTGATTTGATATCAATTAATAATCAACGAGTGAAGACTCGTTCGAATGGTTATTTGAATATGTAGCCGGTAAATCATAAGCTTTAGAATTAAAGGCTAAATGATCAGTTAGTGATCGAGTGAATTAAAAGTAAACAGGATTTAAAAACTTGTTTAAAGTGATGGTAAGTTCTGTGAATAAATAGAAACGAGTAGAGAAAGATTTGAAGGCACGAAGCCAATAAAACAATTGTGAAATAACGAGAGATAAGCTGTGATTAGGTTTTACTACTTACATATGTAAAAGAAGAAGCAGTCAGTGAGGCCAAAGGAGGAGATGGGTTCAATTTGATGAACAGTGAGTGAATGCTCCATAAAACAATAACAATAAACGTGAATTCAATTCAGATTTGTTTAACTTGAAGCTTACTTTAAGAGCCCATCAACAATCACACACACACATATACATACACAACCTTTTACACACATGTCACTAATTGAAATTTGTAATACTTGTTACTGTAGGGGTGTTTGTGTGTGTGTGTGTTGTGGGTTTCAGTGGGAACAACATCATTCAACGTCTGGCTGGCCAATGGGCCACATAAAAGCGTCGCTAGAGTCACACAAAAGAGTAGAAAACAAAACAAAAGTAGAAAAAAAAGTATATAAAAATGTGAAAAGAAGAAAGAAAAATAGCGGAACAGCAACCTGGACAGGCAGACATTGTCAGCATTTCTTTTGTGCAATGCTGTGAAAAGGCTTCAAAGCTGAGCTGTAAAGGCTCACCCGAAAGGGCTGCCAGCCAGCCATACACCAGGAACAGGAAGCGGATGTCGCGTTGGCCACTGTGTTTCTGTTTCTGTCCCTGTCTCTGTCTCTGTTTCTGCTTTGGTTTCTGTTACGCTCCCAGTCACCATTCACCAGTCACTGTTACTGTTACCGTTACTGTTCCTGGCGCCGTCAGATCACCCCAAACCCAATACCGACCTAGACCCAGTTTCCCATACCGCTGGACATATGGTCGCATGTTATGACTAGCTATCATGTATGATGCATGTTATTGTATTAACTGGAAAACTTGAACAATGAACGAGTGACGAGAGAAAGTAGAGAGAGAGAGAGAGACACAGAGAGAGAGAGAGAGACGGAAAACGCTGTGTAGCTGGTAAGCAATAAAGTGGTTGACTATCGAGAGAAATAGAGCAAATATTGATGTGTGGTAACTGGTAGACAAGCATAAATAACAAATAGCGAGTAGCTAGAAGCGAGTAAAAAAGTCTAAAAAGCAGCGAATAACTCTTGACGAGTGCATACCAACGGTTAAATTGAAGTACTGACATACTGATGAGTTTTGAAGCTCTTAAAGTTTAAATGACCAAGAAAGACTAAGCAACGAATCAAAGTAACGAGTAGCGAGTACATGGCAGCGAGCAATAAAACCAACGATTGATTAGCAAAAGTAGAGAAAGCAACGAGCATGACAAACGCTAAGCAAAGGGTAGCTAGAAGGTCGCCGAGTAAATATATTTTCAGAAGGTTTCCAAAGCTGTCATGGATAATCAACGAGTATTAAATATAACGAGTAATTTTTCTATGAATTGACAGTAAACTTTTCGTGGCTAGATATGATTAAAGATTTAACCGAAATCTACTTTTTAAAACCAACGAGTAGCTCAAAACCAAGCAACGAGTAATAAGTGCAATTATATGTAATCTAGTTATCTTTAAAAAACATTCAAACATTCATAAAGTTTAGCTTCGAATGTGTAGAGGAAAAGTCACTGGGAAGCCACTGGGAAAGCACACGTGAAGGGGTTACTGACGATGTCAGTGACAAGTTTTTAGTTCGTTTGATTTCTTTTCATTTTTCATTTGGTTTCGTTTATTTTAATTTAATTTAATTTCAAAACGAAACTGCCAAAAAGCAAAAGGCAAACAAATCAAATGCCAGCTCTAAGCCAAAGGAAAATAAAAAAACCAACAAAACCAAGTGTGGGAAAATCATGGGGCGGTGCGGCAAGAGGGCGGGGTTAGAGGACACACTGCAGTCAGCAACTACAACAACAGCGAGTGAAACAGCAGTTTAGCTATAAGAAAAACAGCTAGAAAAAATGGTATAGGACATTGTTGTTGGTTGTCTGGATTGCTGTTGTTGTTGTTGCTGTTATTATTGACTTGCCGGCATTTCTTGGCCAATTTGGCAAAGTGTTTCGCTTGCTGCTCAATCTCGAGGCTCAACATGCACCAAAAATAAAACTAGCAGATGAATACAGTAGTTGATTTGACGCTGCTTTTAAAGACCCTGTACAGAAATTTGTTTATTAAATATCTCCTCTCAATCTACTTCTATCTATCTCTTAAGTATAACAAATGGAGACAAACTTAAGTCCCTAACTAAACTTATAGTACAGTGTAACCGTTTATTCCTAGCACGAGTAGCAATTACCTATGTCAAGTATTAATTTTAAACAATCGAGTTTAGTACTACAAATTTGTAATCGAATTCAACTCTCCTTAAAATCAATTTATTCTAAAAAAGTACCTAAAAAGTCCTAGCTAAAAGAATGAATTTGAAGGTAACATTTTGATACGACCCACAACCCTGTGGAGCTCTACCTCTAGTACCACGAATAACTAGTGTCTTTATTCCTAAGTCCCCTTAGCTACCTTCTCCTAGATACCCTTTGTTGCTGCGCCAGTACAGGGTCTTTGAAATTTATATATATGATTGCATCGACAGGCGCAATAAAGTGCCTACCTTGAGAGTAGTGGGGTTGAGGTTGGTGCGGCGAGTGGGTTGGGGTAGTGCCACTAGCGGTGCCAGGCACTTGCGGCCGTGTGCAGCGTATAGTCAGCATTTTCTTAATTTGTTGTGGGCGTGGCAGCGCTGATATGCCACGTAATTGCATTCGTAGTTTTTCTTGACTTTTTTTGTGCACTTGTTTTGTTTTTGCGCTGCGCTTCACTTTTTTAAGCCCTGTAAGACGAGCACTATAAGCAGGAGTTTGATTTATGCAAAGGCTGGATAGTAAAATAAAGTTGAAAACTATTTTCGTAGTACTACTGTACTCTTAATTAACATTTAAGTCTCTCAATCTACTCTCAGTTGTCTGCCCTTTGCTGGGTACGAACAAGTCGAGCACACTCGCCTATACTTGTCTTAGCCTTCTGTTCAGCCTTTTTTTTTGGGGACTGCGCGCGTTGCCAAGTGATGCGTTGCCTTGCAAAAAATTTACTTAAAGAAACTGCAGACACAGTTTCGTCTATGTGTGTGGGTGTGTGTGTGTGCATGAGTGTGTGTCGTTGTGTCTATAAATCAGCTGGCAAACGCAGCTGCTTGCCACGCAGTGGCACTTGCAACCAAAAAATGCAAATGAGCGGCATAAAACTAAAGCAGGGGCCAAAAAAGTTAAGTAAAACTGCTCGACAGACAGCAAAGATCCCCCGAGTGCCTTAATGAAAAGCAGAGTGCAAGAGTGACAGTGCTGAGGGGGTGGGGCCAGAGGGGGGAGAAAGGGAGTGGGAGTGGCAGTGAAGGCTGAAAGGTAGACACACCTGAAGCTCTGATGCTCTGTGCGTTGTCGGCGCTAATCCTCATTTAATTTTAAAGTTCGAAGGTGTTGAAGATAATTTTTGCACCACTTGCCACACACACCCACACACACCCACACACACACACACACACACAGGTAACCACAGTAGCTGTAGCTGACGCTGCTGCTGCTGCTGCTGCCACAACGCATTTATAGAGTGTTCGCACATAAAAATATTTTATGGCGAGGCGAGAAAGGATTGCAGACTGGATCAAATCCAAGGTGGTGAGGGCAGCAAGGAGGGTGTGTGGGTGGGGGGCTGCTGTAGCTAAGTGGCGTTACCGTTACCGCACATCGCCAGAGAGATAAAATAACGGTGCCAGACATTGTCTTATGAATAAATTGTTATGGAAATCGAATTAATGAACGCTGTGGCGCACAATGGAGGCTCCTTGGACGCAGTGTCGTCGTCTGCCGTCTTACGTGCGTGCGTATGTGTGTGTGTGTGTGTGTAGAGGTGTGTGTGTGCCAGAGGTTAATACCTGAGCTTATTTGTCTAACTCTTTCGTTTCGTTTCGTTTCGTCGTTCGCTCGCTGCGTAATTTAATTATGCGTTCACTTTGCCAGCCCACAGCCACGCCCACAGCAGCACAAGAAGAAGGAAGAAGTAGAAGAAGAAGCAGTAGCAGCAGAGAAAAGAGTTCTTATCTCAAATGCGGTGTCTGCTCTGCACTATGGGAAAAAAGTACGATATTTTGGCATTAATCAAATTTTTTTGTGGTCTCAAACCGCCAAACAAATATTTTTTTCCAATTCTAAATTCATTAGATAGAATCAAAATATATTTTTTTAATTTTTGGGGACTACCCCTATTTTTTGATAATTTTACAAAGTCAGCTGATTCTGAGTTGCATTGCAACGTGAAAAGCGCGCCAAATAGATCGCAACTTTTCAGCTGTATTAAATTTGTTTGTTAATCGCATAAATTAAAAGTTAATATGGAAAAAGTTAATAAAGGTATGTATAATAAGTGTCCGTAGTGAAGTAATGTATACTTCTGTGTTTTAGTGTAACTGTGCAATGTGTTGTTCATGTGTATTTTTAGCTTAACCCTAACATATATGTTTGTGTTCTGTGGAGTATTACTTTTACAGTCCTCGCTAGGCCTCGGCAATTTTACTTAAGGGTAATTAACTAAACCTTATACTATAAGGTCCAATAAATAACTTTTGCCCGTTTTTGCCCCTTTTCCCAAAAATTGACATGTTGTAGTTGCGCTTAAGTTTAGACGCTCAGTGCTGCTGGAAATTTGGAGCTGCAACAACCGCCAAGAAGACGCTGTAATATCGTTTATTGCCGAACCTTTTAACAACAAAGTGATCGAAGACCTGAACAAATTATCCATATCCATGAAATTGTATGATTGGTACCCAATGTCACCGACAGTACACAAAGTATTGGTTCACGGATACCAAATAATGAATGAATGCATTGTTCCTGTCGGAGTGCTTGAAGAGAACGCATCTATGGCCAGAAACAAAATATACAAGAATGACAGAAGATCTCATGCAAGAAAATGCAGTACATTGGATAATATAACCGATGTTTTTAACAGAGCATTAGACTCCTCAGAACCTCTATTATCAAGCCTCTGCCTAAATGAACGCCAAAAATTAAAAAAAAATAAATATTCCGAATAAAGTCGTTGCGCTATTTGAATCTCCCGATCATATTTTTAGAAAACATGAAAGTGATTCAAGTGACGAATGGACAGATGACAAGGCTACTGCGTAAGATTTTGAACTAGAAGAAGAATGTGACTAATTTTAATTATAAATAAAAAACACGTTACAAAAAAATGTTTGTTGTAATATTAATATAAGAAACATAATATAAAAATAACAAAAAATTAAAAGAACTGTCAAATTCTTACAAATGGCAAAAAAAAATCAAGTTCAACTCTTCATATTTAGATTTATTTATTAAATAGATTTTGGTTACACACTTGGAAATGGAAAAAAAAAAATATAGGGGTCAAATGAGGGTCAAATTGAAAAAACCAAAAGAACCCAAAATTAAGTTAAAGTCTGACGAACACCCAAAAAAAATTTCATGTCTCTAGCTCATTATTTGGAATTAATGCCAAAAAAATGGGATTTTTTCCCATAGTGCTCTGTTAGCCTTGGGTTTGTGTGTGTGTGTGTGTGTGTGTGTGTTTGGTTGTGGCATTAAATTGCAGCATTTAATCGAATTTTCAAGTGATGTGTGCACACACAATGCCACACACACACGCACACCCACACACACACAGGTGGCTCTATCTAATACCAAAGACTTATGCTTAGTCTGAAGCAAAAGCTATCAAATATCAGTTGCTGTAACTTAAGCTTAGCACTAAAGTCAACCCCAAATAACTCATAAATTGCAGCTTAAAGTCACAATTCAGTTATTAAAATATTTAATTTACAATCTCCCATTTAAATTAAAGCTTTATAGGCTCATAACTGAACTCATTAAATATAGCAGAAATAGAATTAATTTATATAAGACAGTCTAGAGTCAGTCTAGAGTCAGTCTAGAGTTAGACTAGATTCAGTCTAGAGTCAGTCTAGATTCAGTCTAGAGTCAGTCTAGAGTCAGTCTAGAGTCAGTCTAGAGTCAGTCTAGAGTCAGTCTAGAGTCAGTCTAGATTCAGTCTAGAGTCAGTCTAGATTCAGTCTAGAGTCCGTCTAAAGTCAGTCTAGAGAAAATCTGGAGTCAGTTTAGAGTCAGTTTTAGGTTAGTCTAGAGTCAGTCTAGAGTTAGTCTAGAGTCCATCTAAAGTCAGTCTAGAGTTAGACTATATTCAGTCTAGAGTCAGTCTAGTGTTAGTCTACAGTATTTCATAGGAATACCTGGTAAAAAATAAGCCCATTCTCTTCTTAAAGCTTCTCTTTACAGCCAACTCCGTTATATCTCAGATTCCCAAGGTCAGTTCGAATGGAGTCTCTGCCATTTATTCTTTCCCATAAATCAGAGATCTTTCGTGATAGCTTTGGCATAATTTTTTTTAAAGATCAGGTTGGTTTTTTCTGGGTTTCCTAACCCTGGCAACAAATATTGGATCCATTCTTTCACTTTCAACTCTCAGATTAATGGATTAATTATTTTCTTTTAATTTAAATTTTTTAAATCATTAAATATACATATATCTACATATATATAACTTAATTATTTAGTTAAACACTCGCTACTGCTCGTAGTTTTCTTAAAAAAATAACTAAATAAAGAACTAAACTTTCTGCTTACAAAACTAGCTTGTTTCCAGCTAAAATCTCTAGAGTTTTTCTATTACACAGCCGCTTAAAGCTAGTCACACACACAAGTAGACACACACACATCTATTGCTATACGACCTGTGCTTAAAGTGCTTCAAATTGGAATTTTTCCCAGATTTTTTTTCTACTTTTTCGTTGTACTTTTCCTTTGCCTCGAGGCTTTTATTTTATTTTATTTTATTTCGTTTCGTTTGTTTTATTATTGAGACTTAATCAATGCTGTGCGAGAGGGGACGGGCAGAGGGCGAATTGGGTTTGCTAAAAACCTTTTCACACACACACAATGGAGTGGGGGTTGTTAAGGGACAGGGACGGGGGGAGTGGCAGGGGCTGGGCAGGCAGACACGCATGTGGCTTTGGTTTTCATTTATCCCAAATTAATGAAAACGAAGGCAAAAGTTCCTTGCACGCACCAAATTCCCCCCCTGACAGACTACCCCGCCCCTTGTTCACCCTTCGCTCCTTCCACGTCCTTTCTATTTTTTTTTCACCGCTGGACAAACTCGAAAATTCCATTCACATTTTCACATTTCCTTCATTCGTCGCATTTTCACTTTGAACATTTTTAGTGTCTTGCACTTTACAGTTTTATTTGTTTGTTTGTTTGCCTGTTTGCTTGTTTGCTCGTTTGTTGGTTTCGTTTCGCTAGTGCCAGCTAATTACGTGACAGTCCATAGTAGCAGTCACAGTCACAATCACTGTCACGGGAGTCACCGTCACTGTCACAGCCACAAAGCATTCAAAGGGATGCAGTGGAGCAGGCGGCTGGAGGCAGGAGCCAAGGACGATGACGTTTTATGACACCAGCTACTGTTACCCCTGCCCCTACACTGCCCACCGCTCCCTCCGCTGCCTCTTGCCCTACCAGCACTCACGCTTATCCAGTTAAAGCCAAAAGTGCCAGCCAAGTTACCAACACAAAGTCACTGAATTGACGAGAGCGAGGGAGTGACTAGTAGAAAGCTACACCGTAGGCACCCGACAGCTAGGTGCCCAGTTTGTTTACTTCTGTACTGACTAGCTGGTAGTTGGTGGGTAGGGCGTAGGTGGCTGTCCCAATATTTCACTGCCAATAAAGCCATCAGCTTGGCCACAACAACATAAGCCCATGACTACCTTCTTGAACTGGGCTAAAGATTGAAGAGTTTTGGGGGTTTGGCTAAATGAGCTGCTTTTTTGGTTGTAGCCAGTGTCCCGTGCACTTGAAAGGGCTTCCAGTGATACTTTGAAATCAAAGACGGCGTTAAGGATATTAAGGACTCTCTTACTCTCCATCTCTTTCTGTCTCTCTTACTCTCTTTTCGTTCTTTGTTATGCCGAGTAAATGAGCAACTTCAGCTCGACCTATTTGACACAAGCTCGCTGCCGTGAGTTATCCACATTCCCATCGTGCTTATCAGCAGTATCATTATCATTTTCATTATCATTATCATGATGCCAAGACTGCTGCTGTTTTGGGTGTTGAAATTAAAAAGCAACTCACCGACGCCTTTTGAAGTTCGTTACGTAATTGTCGCAGCAACTGTTGCAGTTGCCACAGCAACACGACAACCTTTGGGGCATGCCACGAGGTGTGCGGCAAGCGGCTGCTTTAAGGCCTTGATTCATATTCCATATTGGGATTGCGCTTAAAGTGTTAATATAATATAAAAATTCGGAATAATTGTTGATTTTAAAACTTTGTCTGATTTGGCTAAAATATTGGGTCTAATAATGGAGTAGATGATAAGCCAAGGTCTTCAAACTTGGATTTTGGGTCTAAGAAATGCATAAAATTTTGAAGTTTTATAGAACTTAATTTTCTATCAATTGTAGTGAGACCTGTTCTTAAAAGTTCTTAGGCTACAGTCGAGTAAGTCGACTGTTAAAGACCCCTTACTCATTCTAGTGTGCATTTTTTGACCGATATGTCCTATGGAAGCTATGGGATATAGTTGTCCGATCGAGACCAAACTTGGTGGGGATTTTTATAATCATAATGTACACATAATGTGTGAGTTTGGTTGTGATCGCTTAACTAACTCTACATATCTTCCTACAAATTTGCTATTTTTGACCGATTTTTCCTATGGAAGCTATAGGATATAGTTGTCCTATCAGGATCAAACTTGGGGATTCTAGTTACAATGGTACCATACACCTGCTGTATGACTTGGGTTGCAAAGAATTGGTTGGCATCGCTCAACTAACGCTACTTGTCATCAATTGATTGATTTTCGATTGATTTGTCCTATGGAAGCCATAGGATATAGTTGTCTGATCTGCAGCAAACTGCACAAGGATAGTTACCATATCATCATACACACACTGACTTAATTTGCACAAATTTATATTAATTTTAAAACAACAGCACATGAATTTAAAAACGCCTCCAAGTGCCTCAAATGATAACCTCGTTGCCCAGTCCCACACACTCCCCAAGCTGCCAGTTGTTGAAAGTTAAAGCTAAATGGTCCATGGCCTACGATAGAAGCTGCCAACGCAGACATATCTCTGCATATAGACACATAGCTAGCAACAAAATGGATGGAGAATGTTGGATGTGCATGTGGCCATGTCTATGTCTATGTCTGGGGTTAAGTTAAAGGATAAGTCTAAGTATATAGTGGAAGGATGCTCTAATGCAATTGATGTCTGTTGCTGTTTTTTTTTTCGGGTATGAGAAGGCGTGGCAAATGTGTTTTGGGGGCGCGAGCGCATTGAGGCGGCAACCTAATAAAAGGAACGAAAACAACTTGTTTTCCAATTTTGCAATTTAACAAGTTGCCATTAGACGACGATAAAGCAGAAAAAGGCAGAAGAAAACGGAGAAGTAGCAGATGAAGATGCCTATATAACATGGCCAAAACCATGCAGTCGTTAGTTCTGAATCCTTTACAATCCCCCTTAACCCCGTGCCTCCTTAACCTCTTTCACTCTCCACCCCACAACGTTGGCAATACGTAATTCGCAATCCTTTTTGCCAGGGACACCAAAACCAAAGGCAACTACAACAACTTGTATGGAATTCCGAAGAAAATCGACAAGCATTGGATTCCAGTTTAGCCGTTAGAGTCTCCAGTTCCACGACACAAGCAACAACAATAGCATTGGTAAACAGAGACGCCAAAATGGCAAAATAAAAAAAAATTAAATAAAATAATAAAGGGTATCTTTGGCACGCCAAAGATTAGATACACTTGGAAACAGCGCAAAGGGAGATTTGTTTTATACTGAAATGGAAATTGTAGACCGAAACTGTAATACTATTTCTATGGAGTCCATGTGTTAAAGAGGTTATATCTGAGCCCTGTTTCATTATGGCTAAAAAAGCTTCAAAAACTAAAAAGTTTGTTACAAAAACTTCACCTACTTTCACCCTAAAAATCCTTTGATTGACTTTACATATAGCAAACCGATCGCACCGATTGTAACACTCAAAATATTCTCAGAGGCTACACGAAACTTTATCAAGTTCCCTTCAAAACTGAGTGACTATGTTAGGCATAGGAACACGTATATATTTTCTGTAAGAAACTCTATGGATTCCCCGACGCTTCCTTCACTGCCAATCGAACTGCCTGACAAAACTACATTACCCTTTTGAAAGGGTATGAAAAAAAAAAAAATAAAACACAAGTAAGGAAAATAGAAAGAAGCGAATTTTTCTCGGGCAAAGCGTACAAATTTTTCGAATTGTTCGCTGGAGACTAATAAAATCAACGACGTGGAACTTCCAAGCCGTTCCCATAGACCAGAAACCGGCGCACCAGAGACAATGAGTCGTCGTCCTGTACGTCCCCAGGACGTATCTCCACATGTATTTGGGGATAGAGTTGGCAACGCGACTTCTTGGCACGCGTGACACGTGGGAAGTACAAACATTTCTTGCAGCATTGGACGTGTTCATGCAAGTTTATGCATGTTTAAATCACTAGTTTAGTGCAAATTACATGTGTTCAATAAAATAATACATAAAGAGTAAGAAATATGACATTTTAGCCAAGCTAAACAGGAGTAAGCATTCTTGAAACCATTTCTAACGACTCTACAATTAAATGGACATGCAGTATCTTGTCTAGTCGTGTCGTGACACGTTCAGTACCATCTCTAATGACTGTCAGACAAGCAGCCAAAGTTATTAAACAGTTAAGCGGCGTCGCACGTCGTCGCGTTTGGGTGCCCAGTGGAAATCCCCGACTGAGATTTTTGGCTGTCGGACTCAACCCACATATTTATAGGGTTATAAACCGTATTTAGATCGCCCCATGACGCGTCGCTCTTGGCCAAGCTAAAGAGTTGTCATGTTCTCCTTTTGGACCCCTTTCCCTTCTGCTCTCCTCCCCTTACCGACTCTGGTTTTGTTGCCAGGTCGAAGTCGCTCCAATTTAGAGATTTCGACTTTGCCTTTCATATCGGCCAAGGGTATGGATATGGCCAAGTGGATGTGTGGGGTAGGGGCTTAACAGGGGGTGCGAACATTGCTCAGCGGATAGGCTTTAATCAGTCGGTCGCCATTAATAAATCAGAGTCATTAAAAATGCAGCTGCCCACGAAAGGCATACAAAAAAGGCAACGAACCAAATGAGCAGATGAAACAAAAAAAAAAAAAGAATTTAAAAAAATGAAGTAAACAAGCGAAGGAAAGGAATAAGTTATAAACGAATGTCAAATACGCTAATAGGAAAATCGAAAATTAAAGTTTTGCTTTAAGTGTAAGTGTGAAAAAATATGAAGACCTTTGGAAAACGCTAACAAAATAATAAGAAAAATATTTAAAAATTAAATATGTACAGTAGCAACCGGTTATACCAACTCCGCTTAAAGCGACCGTCCGGTTATTGCGACGAAAACTCGATCACTTGGTTGGTTCCCTTTTCCTTGGTCTCCGTACGTCACCTTTTGGTTAAAGCGTCTACCGGATATAACGACGTAAAATCGTCGGTCTCTTGAGCGTTGTTATAACCGGATACTGTTTTTTTTAAAAGCATACAAGAGTAGTACTCTTAGATATAGATATAGTAACAAGCAATGCTACAAACTGGGTAGCAAAGCTTTAAGATCCTTCAAAGAGGAAGTGAAAAAAGTAGAAGCAAAAAAAATATCAAATTGGAAATCGAATGAAAAGGCGCGGACTGTCCAAGAAGCTGTGGCTAAGAACGAGGGCGGGCCAGAGATTGAGATAGGCGGAGATGTAGACAAAGATTGAGAGCGAAACTGAGATGGAGACGGAGACTGAGACTAGATTCAAGGATTCGTTCATTAAGCAGCCAGGCGACCAGGCGGCGAAATCACACAAAGGGACACTTTACAGCCGAATGAATCTAATTAAAATGTAATTATAAATGTAACCGTTAAGCGGAAGTATCCGCGGGATACCAGCCAAACAACACTGAAAAATACGTAGAAAAATAATGAAAATGAAAATAAAAATGAAAATTAGAAGCGACAAGAAGCAAACCCCTTAATCATGACGCCCTAGCGCCCTCAATTTATGTGAAGACATTTCTTTATATAATTTTTTTTTTGAAATTTTTCTTTATTTTGGTTGTGTTTGAAGCTTTTGGCTGATTGCCTTAAAGCTGAGCGCTTTAGGCTTAAAGTGTTTGCTTCATATGCGTAAAAGGACACACAATTTGAATGCAATAAAACTAAAACTAAAACTAATGAAATTTAAGACCAGCGTCGAGACATGAGACACGACTCAGAGCACACGCAGGACTCACAGGACACGCAGGACACGCAGCTGGCATAAAGTTTTTGGGTAGTTGAAGTCTAGGCTAAAATACCAGCGATTCAGCCAGGCAAGTCAAACAATCGCCTTCGACTTTGTTTCGACTCCTTCATCTCAAGTCCTTCGACTTTGTCCTCGTCTGCATCTTCATCTTCATCTTTGCCTTTGTCTTTGTATGTCCTGTCCAGCATTTGACCTGAGCAGCCAACCAGTTGTGTTGTTGTCTGCTAGAATAAGCCGCCTCTAAATTCATGTCCTGGTCATGTAATCGCATTTCAATTTAAAGTCATCCATTTGCCCAAAGTGCGACTGAAATAGCTGTTGGTCTTAAGTCACTGCTGCTCCTTCTCGCCCACGCTCTTCCCCTCTCTCTCTCGCTCTCTCCTTTCTAGCTATGCCCCTCTATGTCTACGTCTTCTTATCTTTGTTGCTTCTTGGTCGCTTTC
The DNA here is from genome assembly GCA_035046005.1 of Drosophila acutilabella. Taxonomy (NCBI): domain Eukaryota; kingdom Metazoa; phylum Arthropoda; class Insecta; order Diptera; family Drosophilidae; genus Drosophila; species Drosophila acutilabella. The sequence continues at coordinate 5,748,758 of JAWNOK010000020.1, forward strand.
AGGGTGCACATATGCATGGTCTATGCACTGTGGGCCTCAGTCACTGAAAATGGCTTCAAAATTATTCAAGAACAGACAGACATCGCCATCGGAAGCTGGTGTTCCACTGGACTTGGCTATATGATCTACAATCTCAGGCTCTGGATTCCGTGTCACATTTTATTCACAACTCACAGGAATCACTATGGTATAATGGAGATTTTTTATAGGAAACAAGTAAGAAAGGCTACAGTCGATCGAGCCGACTGTAAAAGACCCCGCACTCCCATAGTAGTGCCCATTTTCTTAAAATTAAAATTTTAAAATGAAATTAAAAATTAAAAAAAATTAAAATGAAATATTTACATTTTGAATTAAAATTAAAAAGTAAATAAATTAACAATCGTCATTGCCAGCATTCGAACCCGCGATCTATACGAAGGTTCCATATTGCGCCGCAACTCTACCAGTTGCACCACGACCCTTTCTATCATTCTTCCGATTATTTGCAAATATGTATGTGTGCTCATACATATGTGTGTATGCATAGCATTGGTCGGCGCGGCCAGCGGCTCCGGGCAGCGCTGCCGCCAAAGCAGGTAGAGAAAACGTTCGAACATATGTTTGTATGTTTCTGTGTTTGTTTGTATGTGTTGCGCGCATGCAGTGATTTTGCAGTAAAATAACATGCACTTTGAACCGAAATTTCTCTCTTGTTTGACATAGGATTTTGATGCCACTTTCAGGAAAGTTAGAAATAGTATTTCTCTAAGCGTATGTTAAATTACAACACTGTACTATTTGATTTAATGCCTGCAAAAAGGCATTGAAGCTGGAGAGCTTTTTAGTTCCTATGAGCAAAAGGGGCGTGGCAGCTCAAAATTTTGAATGACATTATACTAAGGCTGTCTCTAAGAACCTGTTTACCAAAATTTGTGCTCCTAAGTGCTATAGTTACTGAGATATTCGCCTAAAACACAAATTTTTTCGAGGTGTGTCTGGTTTTTTGCTCATTGCGGGGGCGGTAAGGGCGTGGCAACAATTTGAAATAAACTTGATCTGCTCGAGAAAATAACGGACTTACATTCCAAATGTGGTGTCTTTAGCTCTTGTAGTTTAAAAGATCCAGGTGTTCATACGGACGGACAGACGGACAGACGGACATTGCTATATCGACTCGGCTGTTGATGCTGATCAAGAATATATATACTTTATGGGGTCGGCCACGCCTCCTTCTGCCTGTTACGCACATCTCGCTTCTGACAAACTTAATAGACCCCTATACTCTTTTTTAAAGAGTACGGGGTCTAAAAATGTCTGTTATTATATGTGTGTTATTATACCGGGGTTCAAAATTTTATTCGGCAAGTGCGCTCTGTAGCTGTGACCCTAGAAAATTATCAAGAAATAAAACATGTTGAAATTTTGTGCTTAAATTGTTCGAAATGTAAAAATTTCTTACCACGAGACAACAACAACGGGGACGTTTCTAAGAAGATCATAATTCAGGAAAACATCAAAAATTTTCAATTTAAAATCAATATTAGTTTTACCTTCATGATGTCCAGGATAAGTTTTCTAGAGTATATAATATGAAGCAGACTTAAACATGCTGATTATTTCTAAAATCATTTAGATGTACAGATTTCTGGAACACTTACCCCTTTCATTACTCGAAGTCTGAGAAAAGTTTGACAATGAATATTAAAAGACTCCGAGCAATATAATCCTCCCTTCTATACTTTAAGAATATACTAAAGTTACTACTGAAATTAATTAAAATTTCTATTCTCCATTCACAAATTGTTTTCAATATTTGCTCCACTGTGCTCACCCAGTTGGTTAAGAAAATTGAAAATTCCTCAGCATCAGTTGCAGCTACACATATGCATACCTTTCCAGGGAGTGTGTGTGTGTGTGTGTGCGTTTCAATAGTTTGACACTTGCAATGCACATAAATTTGGAACGCTCCTGCTGACCGACTTCACCCCTGACTCCTCCATCGACTCCACGAACTAACTTCAACTCCAGGTCCAGTTCTGGTACCAACTCCAGTTCTCCACTTTCAAGTCGAACTGCTTCGCTTTTCCTTTGCCCAATTTGGACTTTCCTTAACAACAACAACAACAAGTAGCAAGTCGTAAAGCGCTTTTAAGCACACAAATTAACCACAGTACATGGCCGAGCGCCCAAGCGGTCATAACCCCACTGTACAATGGACCACTACCACCTCCCTCTCCCCCCATCCACCATCAGCTGTAGACCTGGGGGCGACCATTTTGTTTGTCTATTTCGTTGTTTATTTGTTTTTGTGTGCACTCAAGGATTTCTAAGAACTTTAACTTGCCCAAAATATGTGCACATATGTGTGTGCACATAGTGGCAGAGGGAGTGAGTGTTAGAGCGAGAGAGAGAGAGAGAGAGGGAGAGAGAACGAATCATTTGCACAGGCAACTGACACTGGAGTTTATGCTTTTGGCTTCAAATTCGAATTTGTAGTTGCAAATTGTTGTTTTACACTGCGCGAAAAGAGTGTTAAATATAAATTTATGTACAAGATGTCAATTTAAAGCATGAAAACGTAAGCAATTACAGTAGAATCCGGTTATAACGACACTCAAGCAACCGACGATTTTATGTCGTTATAACCGGTAGATGCTTTGACCAAAAGGAGAGCAACGGAGACCAAGGAGATGGGAACCCACCAAGTCATCGTGTTTTCGTCGCAATAACCGGACGGACGCTTTAAGCGGAGTCGGTATAACCGGACTCTACTATTTACGGAAACTGACTTAATTAAAATAATTTCTTTATTAAATTCATGCTTCAAAAGTTACCTTAATGATTAAGCAATTTATTTTCAAAAGCAGTTCTAGAATTTAAACCCTTTTTTTTCTCAGTGTAGCTGTGCTCATTGTTGTTGCTGCTGTTGTTGTTGTGGTTGCTTGTGTAACGCAGTGACCATTAACGAATTTTCAACTATCAACATTCCCAGTGGCCTTTCTCTGTGAACTACAAAAACCAGTGCACATTGCTGTCCTCTACACACACACAGACACAGGCACAGACACACTAAGACGCACAGTGGTGTCGCACGCATGAGTGAGCCACGCATCCAAAAAGATGCGTCCAAAAGATGCGGTCCAAGGAAATTAATATTCCACTTCTGGCACTTACTTACGCTCCGTAAATGCCTAAGGGCAAGTGTAATCTCTAGCTACAACTTAAGTGTGTCTATCTCCGGACCACTCTCTTCCCTCCCCCCCTCTATATGTGTGTTTACAACAGATTTGCATTTGAAAGCCAAGTTAGTTGTCTTTCCCCTTGGCATTATGACAGCTATTACTAAATATTCTCATGCCCACTAGCTGCCTCTCTTTCTATCTCTTTCTGTCCTTCTACTTGCTGCATAATCAGTTCATTAGCGTGCCGTTTGGCCAAAACAAGCAAAATTTTCTCTATTTATAAATCAAGAAAAATATAAAAAAGTTCAAGAAAAAAAGAAAATTTTGAAATCAAAAAAATAAATAACAAGTAAATTACGCGTTTCCCACAGCGGCGCCACATCAAAGTGACCAGCGGTCTGCCTAACCAAACCTCCCCGCTACCCTCTCCCCACCTCCACCCTACTATGCGGTGCAGTCGTCTTAGGGAGCGGGCACTGTGTTGCCACGTAGCCCACAATTAGACGCACAAAGTCAAACGTCAACAAATTATAGCCGCATGGACACACAGCTGCAGCCTTCGCAACTAAGCTATCAAGCCAGCTACAGCCACGCCCCCCACCGCCCCGACCTTTCAGTCTGTAGAGCGACGGGTTTGGTTTGGCGGGGGGGGGGAGACGTGGGGATATTTTCACAAATTAACAAACAAACGTCAAGTAAAAAGGAAGCAAAGAAAACGCAGCCCAAGAAATTATGATGGGCATGCAACAAGTTGGCAGTGCTCGACTAGCAGTTACCCTAGCTAACAGCAGCGGCTATAGAACATATTTATCATAAACTTTATTTTATTATTTATTGGATTTTATAATAATTTTCCAGCATACAATTACATACACAGCTATAAATTCTGCTTTGCTGACACATTGCCCTCTAAAAAAACGCAGCTTAGGCATAAAGACTAGCATAACTTTTTAGTTTGTTCAGTGATTACTTTGAAATCTTCAGAACAGCTTGTATACATATTTAGCTATTTACTTGCTTGATATCAGTGTTTTAATTTTAGTGCTACAAAAGTTATGCACTGAGCATGAAGTTCCCAAATTGTTTTCAGTCTTAGAATTTTTATAACTTCCTTTCTTAGACATAATTGCAGGGTATTTCGAGACAGATACATGCCGCCCACCCCTACTCAACTAACTATTATTTCAACCCCCTACCCATACACACACACACACACACACACACACACACACACAGCCCACTAGAGACATGGGCACTGATTTGCATTAATGAACACTTGAGTGATTTTTGGTATTTTTTTTGCATTTCGTTTGGTTTTTTGAAGGCTTTTTGGGTCCAGCAGCTGTCGGCCGTGGGCTTTAATTAATTAAGTTCACATGAGCAGAGAACCAGAGCCGGTTTGAGTGGTGCGGGTGGTTCTAAAGTGGTTCGAGTGTGGTTCAACCTAAGCATTAACAGCCTGCAATCTATCGATTAATTTTCACATCCTTTTGTCCAGCGATTTTTGCTCATTACATGTTAAATTATTTTTTGTGTGTTTTATTTCACATTCAATTGTCAAAAAAGGACACAAGCATCCTTTCACCGCATTCCTTTCACTTTCCCTGCGATTTGACTCAAGTGAAAAGCTTCAAATGTCAAGCAACAAATGGCAACAATTTTATGTTGTGTAGAAGAGTTGATAAGCTAACAGATACTCCTTAATAAATAATAAAAGACTTAAGCCAACTGATTGGGATACCAGAGAAATGCTTCTTTAGTGAAGAAAGTTCTGAGAGCACCTGATACAACATACCCACCTAAGGGTGTCTCCAAGGGTATTCAAAGAGATACACTGCAAGTGGACAGCGAATGCCTCTAAAAAACTAAACAAGCAGTTACATTTAGCAACCCTTTTTGAGAGGCACCGCACTCGTATATCCTTCACGGCGTCCAACTGACCAAACGGACACGGGCACGACCGAAAAAAGAAACACTGGGGCTAAAGGGGCGTAGGAAGGTGGATGGGGAGGGTGGTGACAGGGGGTGTGGCAAGTAGTTCGGGGGATTTTGTGAACTTTTTGCTTTTGGCTTGGCTTCAAAACTTGGCTTTTTATTATGCTCAAAAATCACATTAAAAGGCAAACTCAAATATTTTAATCAGATTTTCGTAAAAAGGACAAACACACCCGTTCAAACACACACACACACACACAACCCTTACACACACCCACACACACATGCAGTTGTGCAGCAGCTTCCTTTGCCTTTATTTTATTTTATTTTTTTGCTGTTGTCGAGCTTGTTTTAATTTTTTCTGTGTGTACAAAAAGTGGACACAAGGACAACGCACAATGTGTGTTAATGTGCGTCCAGAAACGGCTCAATTCGGCCGTCAGTTCAGGGGCGGGTTGAAAAACAAGCGAAAGTCGTCGAAAGAAGGAAATGGACACAGCTGTTTCATTCATTCGCTCGTTTGTTGTCTCATTTTGTACCCCATACCCCATACCCCCTACCCACAACCCACACGTATGTGCCACTCGCATATGTGTGTGGGCTTCCGGTTTGGGCCGGTTCCAACTCCGGGTACGGTCAAAAAAAGAACCCCCCGGCTCAACAGCGGTCGTAACATCCACTTTAAAGCATAAGTTGCGGTTCCAGCGAAACGAAAAACTCATTTTCCATAGCCCTTGCCCCTCAGCCTCTTATGGCCACACCTCTGCCCACCCCTGCTTCTGTGGACTTAGATTGATATTTACTTTTTATGTACCATACTTAGTTTCTGCTTCTTTTTTTTTGGGTTTTTTCGATATAGACTAAAACTGACAATGTTTGCCACTTGTTGGTAATAACAGCAACAATGTCAAGTGTTGGAAAATGCCGAAAATCTAGTGCTAAACGAAAATCATACCACACGAAATTCTCTAGCGACATTTTCAACAAATTGACACAATTTTCAAGATGCTTAACGTTCAGAAATTGCCAGAGCCCTGGAGTCGTACCGCACTGGACATGGCAGGGGGCATGGGGTAGAGGGTGTGGCAAAGTGTCGCCACTCAATGCGCTACACGACACTTGGCGCCTTTGTTTTCACACGCCCCAAAAGGCACTAAAGTGCCATTTTAGGCAGCTCAAGTGGAGCCCAACAACAACAACAACAACAACAACAACAACAGGAGTTGAGTCGTGTCGAGGTAGTGCCCCACAGAGCACTTCAAAGTTGCAGTCCATCCCTCGTTGCTCCCTCCCTGCCCATACTCCTACATCCCTCAGCAAACAAAGAGCATCGACGATGGCGACAAATTAGAATGCCTCCTGAACTCTCCCCTTCCCTTGGCTGTGGCATTGACTGCAACCATAGGCTTGTGGGCGTGGCAACAGCAGCAACAGCAGCACCGTAAACACTTCACACGCAGCGCATCCCAAAACGCCTGTTTTTGGGGCACGCCCTCCAGCCCTGCTGCTGCTACCGCCCCTCAAAACCGTGCCGAAAAAAGCATCGTTCCCATGACGGTCGTCGATTAAATGCCGCGCCCGCTTTACCCTCTCTCCGCTGCCACTGCCTACCTCCACCTCTCTTCTCCGCCCTTCTACCCCCGCCGCACCTCACACCTAACGCTCTTGGCTCCAATTCCAAAGGCATCGCCCTGTGCAGCAATTGAAGCGATCAAAGGGCATAAATTTATGCAAATTATTTTCACGCCTTTTTAGATATGCGATTTCTTTCATTCTACACTCTCCTCCTGCTACTCCATCGCTTTTTTCTGGCTCTGCTTTTTGGCTTTGGCTAATCCAGAGGTTTGTATGAAAGTGGAATACCTAATGTGTTGCTTTTTTGTTAGCCACAAATTTACTCATTGATTGACTATGGAAAGCTAAAACAAGTAAGAAAGGCTACAGTCGAGCGAGCCGACTATAGAAGACCCTGTACTCTCATAGTAGTGCGCATAAAATTTTAAAAATACATTTACAAAATTAAAATTTAATATTTACATTTTCAATTTTAAATTTAAATTTAAAATATCAAATTAACGATTGTCATTGTCAACATTCGAACCCGCGATCTCAGACGAAGGTTCCATATTGCGCCGCAACTCTACCAGTTGCACCACGCCTCTCGTCTAATATTCTTCCGATTATTTGCATATATGTATGTGTGCATGTATATATTCATACGGACGGACAGACAGACAGACAGACAGACGGACATTGCTATATCGACTCGGCTGTTGATGCTGATCAAGAATATATATACTTTATGGGGTCGGCCACGCCTCCTTCTGCCTGTTACGCACATCTCGCTTCTGACAAACTTAATAGACCCCCTTTACTCTTTTTTAAAGAGTACGGGGTCTAAAAATATAGTGGAGTGTCAGGGGGGGAAAGCTTGGATTTAGATTGCCTAAAAAACAGATTACTAGCTGGTATTTAGCTGCAGACTTAAGGACTGCAAATATATATTTAAACTCGCCAAGAAAATGTCTTAAGTGTGCAACGAAAACTATTTTTCCTCTAGGGTCTAGCTAACTTAGAAATAAAATGTATATTAACAAAACATATCCTGGTAACATATAATTCTTCAAAATAATTTTAAATGTCATAAACAATCAATAAAATGAAATCAAACCCAAATTAGACCTTTGTATACACGTTTTTTCTTAAAGTTTAGCTAACTTTGGCTATAAAAATTGCGCACTGCTGGATTTTAGCTCCAAAGCAAGGTTTAAAGTGCTAGCAGTACAGTACAGTTTTTTAATGTACTCAAAGTCCAGTTAAGACAATTCTACGTTATAAGTTTAAACCAATTGATTGTCTGTAAAATTTTAGCTGGAAACTAGCTAAATTTACACTGATATCTTAACACTTCTTGGCGAATTTACTTAAAGATTGAATATAATATTTCAAGAGTCGTTAATCTGCACATTAAACATTTGTTTCAGCGCTAAATCGACGTATTTTCCTTAAGCAAAACAAGCCATTTTACGGCTAATCAGTGAAATATGCTAAAAACCATGGGAACGTAAGAAAAAAATCACGTATAACGGTAGCTGCGCTCAGCCGTGAAATGGAAAGTCATTTGAAGGTGTGCTATGGAGGGAGGGGCGGGGCAGTAGTGGAATGAGGCGGAGTTGAAGGTTAATGCCAGGTGTTGCCAGATCGCGTTCAGGCGCGTGTTAACGTTAATGCCGGCGTTGACCAAAAAACCAAGTCAAGCCAGGCAATTAGCTAAATGGTTTTTTATGGCCAACGGAGCAGATGTTTGCATGATTCTTGATAACTAAAACGGTTGCAATTTGACGCTACAGCTGAGGCCAACAGCCAAAAACCGACAGCCAAAAACCAACATCAATTGCACCCACATCAAATGCTCCGAGCTCTACACTGAAACGCTGCTCCGCGTGCTCCAAAAACGGTCGCGTTTCTTCTTTCCCGTTTTATTCCCTTATTTTTTTGGGCGCCAACGTGTGAGAATTTTGCGTAATTGAGTTTTAACTTCAAAGCACGCTAACCGCATGCACTTGAATGAGGTCCGTGCCCGTGTCCGAATCCGAGTCGAGTTGCTCCGGAAATGTTATTCAGCTCATTTGCTCATTTGCATATGCGGCAACAGCAATTCGTGCCTTTCTAGACCCTGTAGCTGGAGTAAACCAGCGGTAGGTTAAGTTAACGGTCACTGTAATACTCCAACCTTTAGAAATGCTTCAACCAAAGGGGTTAAGTGCGCCGATCGAAGCAGCTGAGGTCAAAATTTAAGTATCAATTCGAATTCTTGTTTTGCTGGGTAGAAAAGTAACTCTTAAAGGACAATGAACGGTTACAGGGAATTTTAAATTCTAGTTCTAGTCTATGTTAGCTTGGGCAGCTAGTGATATTTTATATGCGCAGCGTCAAGCAGGTGAAAGGTCAACTCACAGCCCAGGGCAGGGATGGCACATGGAGTTTGGGATATATTTGAGCTGTCGACACTTGCCAACCACGAAAGGCGAGTCCCTTTTTTTGCTACCAAAGGGGAATGGCTACAGAGTGGGAGTCAGAGTTGGGGGTGGGTGGAAAATGCTAGCGGAAAAGCGAACGCAGTGGCAAGTGATTCAAATTAGTGCAGAGCACACTTGAAAATTCGCTTCAAATGTGAATGGATAAACACTTAATTTATCAAAATTGAGCTTGTTATGCTAATAGAAAGTCAGACATCGAAACGAAAGTGGAGAAATGAGCGGAGAGCAGAGAGAAAGGAGGGAAATGAGAGTGGAGCAAAGAGAAGCAATTCCTGGATGCATAATTTTAATGAAATGCTCACAGATTGGCTTCTTTGCCAAAAAATAAACCAAAAATGGCAACACACATAGAAAGGAGTAGTGTGTGAGTGTGTGAATAGTGCCAAGGATTCGACAGACTCTAAAGTACTCCCTGTCTCCCTCACGCTCTCTAGCTATCTCTCTTTTTGTCTGGCGGGCCAAAGGCAAAGTCATAACTTCACTTATCAACATTAGCTGCTGCTTGGTAGTAAAGGGCGTACAGGGAGTGGTCGAGGGGTTTGTGTTTGGGATATTCATACATTTTAATACGCTGTTTATATTTTATGAAGGCAAATGAATGCACAAGGAAATGAACGAGCCAAATGAATGAAATGAGCGAATACACAACCATCTAGCACACACACACCCCCTACGCTTCCCTTTTCCTTGGCTACCCCCTCCAGCTGTGGGTTGACCTAAACCCCCGTTCAAAAAATTCAACACCATGTAACCAGCTAACTCCATGTAGACCCTGCTCCTCCCGCCTCCCCCTCTCCCCACACATGTGTGTGTGTGGCCCAAACGCAGACAAGGCTAGCAAGTATTCTGCATGTGGCTCTGGCAACAACCTCGCTTCGAGCTATAGACGAGTTTACAGTTATCAAGGGAAAATTATCATCTGCCATGAATCTCGATAAAATTCATATTCATATGCGAGTCGAGGCCAAAGCGGACAACGAACAACAGGGGGGCGGCAAAGGGGGCGTGCTTGAGTCCACATTGTATCTAACTGGTAGCTAACCACACACACACATGTATACACACATGTACACACACACCAACACATACAGACATTCATTACGTCGCCTGGCGTCCCAAAATGGAATACAGCAAGTGGCCGTTGGGTCACAGGAAACGCCAAAAGACTCAAAGATATGAGTTTGGAGACAGAGAGGAGACAAAGGGGGGGAGCAGGAGAGAGACAAGCGGTGGGCGGAGAGACACGTTTTGCATGTGAAGCAACAACAGCAACAATTGCCCGATATGAAACCGGCTCACAACTAATTTTTGGGGAAACAAATGACTTTCCCTCACACTCCACAGCTACACCCCCATAAGCCACCCAGCTCACACATAACACCCAACCAGCCGTTCAGCTTTTTTCTAGCTACAACTCGAAATTTGTTTGCTGCATTTGCGCTTAAAGTGAACGAATCGTCGCCCAGAAATTAGGGAATTGAAAATTTAATTAAAATGTTTTTTCCTACGAAGCTTTAAGATGATTAGTAGTGAAAACTTTTGAAAAACTATATGTCAATTTGTATTCAGCTTAGTTGTGTTAAGAAATAAATAAATTAAAAGACTTTACATTTTTATTTTCACTTTGTTATATCAGTTTGATTGCTCACATTAAGTACATAACTACATTACATATTTATTTAAATTTATTTATTTTTTTTCATTTCATTTTCATAAATTAAACGGGCCAATTTAAGTTTCGCCCTTTAAAGTAGGCAATAGTTTATGAGTGAATTTTTTTTTTTTTTTTTTCCTTTTTTTTAAATTCTGTTTTATTTATTCTTTTAATTTTACTGTTGTTTCTTTACAACCTAAATTAAAGTGTTTAGAATATTTACAAATTAGAGTTACAACTTAAAGTTATAAGTGATACTGTAGATTGTGGTTTTGGATCCACATCCAGATTTGAACTCATATAAGCATGAAGTTCTCTGAGCTATTGACACGGCCTATGAGTGAATGGATTTCAATTCGTTTGCCCCTAAAAGTAGGCAACACTTTCAATAACGATGCTGTTTCTTTCACTTTGCCGTTTCTTTTATGTTCCTATATTTTACTTTAGTTTAATGTTGTTAAATTATACTAGTTATAATATTTACAACTAGACTTTTATGTATTAAGGTACATTAATAATTAATTTATTCTTCTGATACTTCAATTGGGTTATATGTTTTTTGTTTACACTATGTGAAATGTAAACGAATGGAAATTTCTAATTTAATAGGGAAATTCCACATTTTACCTAAAAATATTAAAATTTGTTAAATAATAAAAAATTACTTACAATTTTTGCCACTTTCCCGCAAGTAAAATCTTATTTCTCTGTATAAATTGGCAACACTTTTTAGTCTCTCTATGTAGACATCACTTAAATATTAACAGTTACAGCTTGTACTACCTGCAGTCAAGAGATAAAAGTGCGCGTGCTGTCCGCTCCCTCAAACAAACAAGATGTGGCTCCTTTGGGCGCACTCACACACACACACACACCCACACACACGCACAGCATGCGGCTGGCAAAGGAGTTCATTAGCTTGGCAAAGGGTTTAATTACCTACTCTGTTCATTTAGCGCCACTTGCGCTCACGCGCTGTTGAGCAATGCAAACCAAACCAAAAAAAGCCGACTCAAACAACCAGCAAAAGAGTAGGACAAAAGACAGAGGATGGTGTATGGGGGACAGGTACAAAACTGTTGGTTAAAGCAGTTGGCTCAGCTGCCCAACCGAACCAAACGGAGTCCAACTGAACCCACCTGAGAGCTGTTGCAGCCAACGAAATGCGTTGACTTTGGTTGCTCCTGTTGCTCCTGCTGCTACTGCTGCTCCTGTTGCGGCCAGTCAGGATGTCAGGCAGTCAAAGACGCAGCCCATTTGGCTGGCAAACACAACTTTTCCATGTACACAGTTAATTAAAAAAAAGTGCACAAAAAAACCCCGCTAAAATCATTAAAAAAGGCGCAAGTTTAAATTTAAGAAGCGACTAACGAATACTCTTAAAAATTAACAGTATTGTAGTAGTAAAATACTTAAAAAAGGTTTGCTTTTAATGTGTTTAAAGTCAAATCGAAACAACTGAAACTTTTTTTTATAATTTTAGTTGTAAGCTACGAAAATGTTGCCCTAGAGTAGAAGTAAGAGTCGTACATTCTGGGTTGCTAGTAATGTCATATGAAGGAGTGTACAGAAAGTTCTAAAGTCTTGTGGAAAATAATTGATTTAAGTACGTATTTTATTTAGTCTTATATAATTTTTATTTTTGACAAATATTTGATTATCTATTTCAATGCTGTTTAGTAATTATTTAGTACTTACCGCCTTTTAAATATGCATTTATTTTTCCCCGTGCATCTTACATAATTAATGACCAACTCATGTTACCCACAGCTAAAGGGTATACTAAAAAAAAATCAAGTACGAAGTGCGCTTGGGCCAAATTGGTGCAGAAAAAGCCGGCTCAGCTCGAGGTTGTCATGAAGTGGCTGCTTGAGAGCGTACTCCTGCGTCTGCTGCCACTTTTCCAACTGTTTCCGGTTCCGTTCCGCCCACTGCGTGCCCCTTTCCAACATGGACTACCTGCGTACTTTACAATTAACGTGAGAGATACACGACAAAAGTGCCGTTTGAGCCAAAAGATGAAGTAGAAGATGAAGACTAAAGTAGAAGACTGAAGCTGTAGACTGAAGACGCAGCAAAGGCAATTAAATTTTGCTGCTTACCTCTCGTCTCCCCCTTCTTTAGACTCTACTGAAAATTTCTCGCTTCATCTTTAGGTAGAGAAACATGAAAGAAATTAGCAGCGTGGCCGAAAAATAGCATCAACAGGAGCGAGAAAACAGTGGCAAGTAGTTGGAGTAGACTCAAGGTAAGCAACCTGACCTTATGCCCCCAACCCTGCTTGGCTTGCCACGCCCCTCCTTAAGTAGCACGCGCCACAGCACGGGGCACACTTCAAGGCGTACTTATTACACCTGAGCTGCAGCTAAGTATGTTTACAAGATGTTCCGGCTGAGCGAAGGACCGACGGTGTACCGCTTCACTGTTTTTTTTTTTTTCATTTGGGATAAAGGCCAAGGGAAATTTGAAAATGGCAAAAACGACAACAAATTTCTGCTGCCTCTTTCCAGCTAACAGTTAAGGCGTTTATTTTTAATAAATCTGCACAAACAAACGGTTAATTGTAGATGTCTGAAGCTGGGACTTGGAGTAGGTTTGAGTGAATTAGAATGGAGGAAGAGGAATGGGGAAATGGAAAAGATATAGATATAGATATAGATATAGATATAGGTATTGATATAGCTATGGATATAGATATGTATCATACAGAATTTATTTTTTATTTTATATTTATTTATTTGGCTTAGGCAGATTCCCACTTTCTGAGCTAATTGCGCTCAGAGATCCCTGCCGCTGTTTGTCTGATTGTTCGCGGACGCCAGCAGAGCGCACGAACGGTTTGTGTGTTTGTTCGCTGTCAACTGCGGCGCTAACAAAGAGCACTCTCTGTTTACTGTTTACGTATGCTCCCGCTCTCTACTCTCTGTAATTGTATTCAAATTACAGTTTGTCGCTTGCTGCTGATTCTGATCGCCTGGTGTTTCACATAAAGAAATCTTCGATTTTGGCCTTTCGCGGATTTTTTTTTGCTGACGGCTGCGATCTGCAGTGCCAAAAATCGTTAATAATTCTTGCTGAAATACCAGGCAAACAGAAAGATCAGCAGGTCGCAATGCAAAATTATTTAACATTAACATTAACAATAACATTGAACTAACATCAACATTGAATTAACATTGCATTAACATTAACATTGAATTAACATTGCATTAACATTAACATTGAATTAACATTGCATTAACATTAACATTGAATTAATATTAACATTGAATTAACATTAACATTAAATTAACATTGCATGAACATTAACATTGAATTAACATTGCATTAACATTAACATTGAATTAACATTGCATTAACATTAACATTGAACTAACATTAAAATTGCATTAACATTAGAATTAAATTAACATTGCATTAACATAAGCATTAAATTATCATTACATTAACATTTCATTTACATTGCATTTACATTGCATTTACATTACATTAACATTAACATTGCATTAGAACTGCATTTACATTGCCTTTACTTTAACATTGCAATTACATTGCATAAACATTGCATTTACATTGCATTTACATTGAATTTACATTACATTTACATTAACATTGCATTTACATTGCATTTACATTACATTAACATTACATTAACATTGCATTTACATTACATTAACATTACATTAAATTACATTAACATTGCATTTACATTGCATTCACATTGCATTTAAATTTCGACTGTAGCCTTCTTACTTGCTTTTTTTTTATTTAACTAATATTAATTTATTAGTGTAACAAAATAGTAATAAATATTACACAAAAACTTTACAAATTTAACCACATTCCAAATAAATATTGAAAACATAATGAAATGTTGAGAATATTAAAATTTTAGAATATTTAAAATATTTTAGCAGACTTCATTTTAAATTGTGCCTTCATCCTATTGGTTGGCTATTCCTCTCTGAATTTCTTTCAATTCATTGACATAATTCTTCAATTCCACGCATTTTTTCCTTTTTATTTCCTTTACTCTCCATATTTTCCACCCTTTTGCTTTGTTATTATTTGGTACTATAACTTGTTTTAAATTATAGTAGTTTACTATAGGTTTTGGTTATTAGTTGACATCTTATACCCTCTTTTACCCTCCTAGCAATCTCAGTTCGAACAGGCTGGCAACTCCGGCGCTGGTGATTGTGTTCCTTTGTGTGTCGTCCTTTGTGTTGTGCTGCTTGTATAAATCCTTTAACTGTCGCGCGCTCAGCAATGACAGCAAATAAATTTTACCCAAGGGGGTAATCGACGAAATATATTCGATAAGAAATTTGTAATACAAGATGATGTAATCATCGATTCGGGGATGGCAAAGGGTCTCAACACTGATTGCTGAGACTAAAACCAAGAAAGGAGACATGACTTTACGGGTGGAGGGGAGTTGGAGGACTGGAGATGGGGTAGGAGTTGGGTTCTGTTTACGGAATTTCCTTTACGTAGGAGAGGAGGGGGTACGGGCCACCTGCTGTTCTTGGCCCAAAGAGATAGCTGTTGTCACTCGCTGAATTGCTTGGAGATTTCTAACGTGACTAACGGCGCCACAAAGGTGTCGTCTGCCCTTCAAAGAGGGATTTCCAATGGAGGAGAGCCCTGTACATTCCGCATTCACATCCCCATCGATATCGACATCCAACTCCAAGGGAAAGTCAAAGTCAGTGCTGAAATTGAAGTTAGTCGCATGCAGCGATTGCTTTTTAATCGATTCCATTTACAAATAAATTGCTTAAAGATTTATCTATCTATCTGTCGACTGGCAATTCCACACACTCTCTAAGCACCGCATTGTATCTTCATTACGAGCACATTAAGACACGACTTTACACATGGGTCAGTATTGTTGTTTGGGCCAAGTGTTTTAGCTCTTCACTCACACTCCAATTATCCTATTCATACCACATTATTTAACTGTGCTGTGAGCGAGTTGGTACCCATTTTCTGTCAGTGTATTGCATGCAACTTCAAATACTGCGGCGCCTCTTAATGAAGTTTCGCGGTGCGAAGTTTGGAAGGAGTTTTGAAGTATCTGCGGAGCTGAAGAGTAGCTAAGCAGCAGACATTTTACGAGCCTGTCTATTTTGGTAATGGAAAACACCGCGAAACGTACCCGCCCAGCCTACTCCCCGCCCTTTTCCCTCCTCTTACCAACAAAAGAAAATTGGTCAATGACGTTGCCTACTTTTGTGCGCAATTTATGGTTGGTCGCTGCGAGAATGAAGCTTCGCTTTGGAGACAGCAGCTGTAGGAGGCATTGATGAGTATACAAATGGATTGTGGGTAGGAGCAGTGTAGAGCAGGGCGTGGCAGTGGGGGCAAGTGCGGGTCGGTGTGGCAAGTAATCAAAGCGTTTGGCGCTAAGTGAAGCCCATCAACTGAGGGCGACGCACTTAGGACTGATGATGCCGATGATGATGATGCCTGTGAAAAGAATAACAATAATAATTTGAAAATTATGAAAGCTATAAACGCATAAATTTTCTTCACTTTCGCCAAAAGGCGGCCAAAAACAGCAAACGCCATTATATACGACATTTTAATAATTTTCCACACGCCGACTCGTTACTTAACCAGGGTTGGAATGCACACACACACAGGCACACACACATACAGACAACAACTTCGACACAGACACATAAAAATGCCTACGAAAAGCAACACTATATAAAAATTCATAATGCAAACATAAATTTTCATTTGAATATTTTGCTGTCTTGCGAAAATCGCTGCCGTCGTCAACGAGTGAAAAATATAGACAGCCAGTGGGTGTGCCAGGGAGTCTGGTAGTGTGTGTGAGTGGTAGAGAAGTAGTGTCTTCTTGTTCTACTCTGCTTCTTCTTGTGATGTTTTACTCCTTGCATAAATGGTATGCTCGAAGCTGCATTTGGAGTTGTGGCAAGGACGTCGCAACGATAATGGCGCTAGCTCTGATGCTGAGTTGTGTTGATGCCACAGTTACTGCCCCGCCCCCTCTTCCCGCCCTCTCCCTCTACCACTCTGTGTCTGCCTGCAATCTTCTTCTGGTGTTGTAAACATTTTCCAGTCGACATCATATGAATTATGGGGGTCGTACCGCGAAAAGCTTTTATAATCGCGCACAAATCGCGCAAAGTATTACAAAAATTATGTACATGCATACAACGCCCCTTGCCACACCCACCGCCCTTTAAGCCCCCTCACCCCAACCCCCCTTTGTATACATATATGAGCAAAATATGTTTGCATTCCGCGGCTTGACAAGTTAATGCGCTCACTGCTCGCAATCGACCAGCCAAATTCAGAGACTTCAGTTTGGTTTACTGTGGCGTGGGCGGTGTGTGTGTGGGGGTTGAGGCTAGGTGTAGTGCTATAAGTTGCGAAAACAGCACTAAAGTCTGGCGTGGCTCAATTGGCTAACTAGCAAGCATCGAGAACTTTAAGTTACCAAAGATTTGTGCACACAGTTTACACAATTTAAATGCAACTTTCTCCAAAAGGGGTACACAAAGGTTACAAAAAGGTGCAAAAAGGTACAAAAGGAATGAAATACCAATTTTTGTAGGTAGCTTAGTACACTTTAATGCGTAAGCACACTTATATTTACTGTATAGATACATTTGTATCTAATTGTTACATTCTTAGATACCGCAAACTTAAGCTGTAAAGATACATTCCATTGGTGCACATAAATTACTCTAAAGATACATATTTTGTAAGCTCACGAATTGAATACTTCTAGATTTTCTACTTTAAAATTAAGTTGTATCTTTTAATCTGAGATACTTTGCTCTGACTTGTAGATAGTTTTGCTTTAAGTCATATAGTTTGTATCTCTAAGAGAGAAGTACTTTTACAATTTAAAGAAATTTTTGTATCTTGAATTATGTCTAGTTAATTACACCTAGATAGTTTTGTATCTTTTAGACCCAATCTTTTCACAACATTCAGATAGTTTTGCTTTAAGTAAGATACATAGTTTGTATATGGAATTCTAAGATGTATTTGTATATTCTAAGATGAAAGTAAGTTTTTGACTTAAAGATACCTCTGTATCTAGAATTATTATCTAGCTAATTACATCTAGATAGTTTTGTATCTTTAAACACCAATCTTCTTACAACATTTGTATATAATTCTGAGCCAAGTTACATATAATTGGTTATTGCTTCCCGATTAACCACATTCAAACTAATTACTTTTTCCTTCTCTCTCTCTGTCTATCTCTTTCTTTCTCCTCCTTCGTTGACACCTTCTGATTGGTTGGCTTGCCAGTTTTGACCCTTGCACTGATTGCACTGCATGCAAAGCACGCTGGTGACAGATGTAGCTACACCCACACACTGCCATACACATGTACACAGGCGCAATAAAAGCCAGCAGACTCCAACTCCAGTGCAGCGTGGGGGGTTTGAGAAGTTGCTGGTTAATTGAGTGCACAGAGTCGCACCCACGACATCCGTTAAGGGGTAGAGACTGGAAGCTTGTATCGGAATTGAAAGTGGAACTGGAACTGGCACTGAAACTGGAGTTTGAGTTGGACACTCGAATCGTTTGACAAATGGAGCGCGAGGCAGGCGACCAGCAAGCACCAGAGCAGGCAGGGGCAGAGGAGCAGCAAGGGGAGTGGGTAGAGGCCACACAGATGGCGAGTGGCCAACAAGTGAAATTGATGACTACCCATCAATTTGGCTGGCGATGGCGGTGCGCGCGATAACCCTGGCAATGTACAGCACATGACCTTGTGCAGCGGCAGGCAGTGAGAAAGTCGGTGTGTGGGTGTATGGGTGTTTGGGTGTGTCTATGTGTGTGGTCAGCATACATGCCAATAAATGTTCAACTCACTCCAGTTAGTTCACTGCTCTTGGCACGTGGTCAACAGTGGAAAATCACGTTTGCATGCGAAATTTATCTCTGTGTGTACACTGAAAGAAATGGCCGGTCAAAATAGAAGTTGGGACTTTCAAATATTTTTTAAAATAAGAAATTTAACTGCTAACAATCACCTAACCCGCTGCCGTTTGATTTTATTTCCTTTACTCCCTTTGGGCTTCATTTTAGTCCACAGTACTCAATACTTTTCTGCTGTGTAGCGCTATCTCTCTTCCACACACCCCCTCTCCCTCCCTCGCTTACTCTTTGCGGAAGGGTTTGCTGTCGCTGCGGCCATAAAACATGCCACAAGAATTATTAATGGACCTCCAGCTGCCCGAATGCTGCAGAGAACGCGAATCTCTACCATTTGGGGAGTAGAGAGCGGGTAGAGGGGGTTTGATGAAGGACTGTGATTGATTTCGAATCGTTTTTCAATTGGCAAAGAACAGTGTGGTCGCCAGCGTGTGGCTGGAGGTCAGAGGTCAGGCGTCCAAAGAGGGTTATTTGTATTTGCATTTGACAAATTGTTTGCTTGTAAAGTCAATGAAGGGGCAACAGAAATAAACATGTAGCAATGCCACCTCACATGTGTGTGAGTGTGTGTGTGTGTGGCTGTGTGTGTGTGTGTGTGTGCAGAGCGTGTTGTCTCGGTAATTATTCAAACAAATTTTTGGTCGTTTAACGTTTACAGCGAACGAGACGCGAGTTTGAGTTGAAATTGTAAGTTAATATCCTGTCTGTTATTGCCCCACACACACACACACACACACACACACACACACACACACACTGCTACACACACACACATGTATGCAACATGCACGTCTGATGAATTGATTAAACAATTTCCTACCCTGCGTTTTCTTCTTCTTTTTTTGCATGCGACTCAAAAAACTCAACGCTGACTTTTAGGCCTTGACTTGGGCGTGAGTTGATGAGTAGGCGTGGCAGCATAGCATGGGTTAAGCACTCCATTTGGGTTGGGGTTAAGGGGGAGTGGTAGGAGGCGCTGTGCCACACCGTTGGCATTGGCAACAAATCACTTTAGTTGTGCGTGATAAATTGAGTTGTTGGTTTTTATTCTGTTTTTTTTTTTTTTTTTTTTTTTATTGTTCTTCGTTGCTTTTTTTTGTCTTGCTGCCTTTTTGGCCTTTTGCGTTAATTGGGCCAATTTCCACGAATCAAATGAAGGCTAACAATAATGCGAGCCAACAGTTTGACCGTGTACTGCTCTCCCTTTCTACCGCCCTCTCTCGCTCTTTGTCTCATTGTCCAGTTTGCCACATGTGTGACGTGCCATTTGGCAAAAATTAATATTGCAACAGAATTGAGCCAAGACACAACAGGCGGAAGTGCTGACCTCCATATTAAGTTGTCCAGCACATATAAAAAATAGACAACTTAATGCTTGCCAAGCAGCCAAGTGCGACTAGCAGATACCCTGTGTGTTTGCAGAATGCTTAGATTGGTAGTAGAAACTGAGAGTTAGGTTTTTGTAGCAAATACTTTTTGATAAAGGATTTTGAAGGTTTTTACCAGACAAAATTTAAATTTATAGAACTATAATTAATGTAACCCTTAAAGCAAATACTCTGCATATAAAAAAATTATATTTAAAAGAGCTCTGCAGCAGTAGTTAAGTATTTTTAGGATAAAGGTTGAATATTTCAAGACAAATTAAGTACAAGGTCAGGCAAACCCTCTTCCCTTCCTCCCTCTTAATACGACAGTTTTAAGTGCTGTAAATTTAAGCAAATTTCTACAAGAGAAAATTAGTATTGCTTAATGCATCTATTAACTATTTAAATGCTTAAAAACCATTCAGGCTTATTACTCTTAGAACCTCAGATCAAACCATACGCCGAAAGTTAATAAAATAACTCCATAGTATCCCTAGTAAAATTCTAGATACTCCTTACTAAATGCACCACTCCCGAGCCAACATTTACAGGGTATAATATAGAAATAACAACCATGGCTGTCACAATGTCCAAATGTCCTGCCGTAGTCTGAAGTCTGACGGCTGCCAAAACGACGCGTGTCAAATGTCAGGCAGTCAGTCGCTGAGTTCCTACCCCGTCCCTGCCACCGTCACCGTCACCGTCACCGCTACCTTCGATGTACCCACCCAACACACGAGCCCTGTCGAGCAGTACCTCGCGCCGCAATACCTACGGCCCAGTGCCGGTTATGCCGGTCACGTCGCACGTTGAAAATACCACAGATGTCATCAGTGCGCGACGAGGACGAGCTGCAAATCTCTGATCTGTTGATGAGATTGTGTCACAGCCGCCCGTCAACAGACCAAGGACCGTCGCCAGTTCCCACCTCCGACCCCAACTCCAACTCCAACTCCAACGCATACCGGAGGCCAGACGGGCAACAGCTTAACTAAGGTTAAGCCCTCCCACATATACGCACTGTGTGGGGTGTATTGTATGTCGGTTTTTTCCAACAGGGTTTGAGTGTCAATGACAAGAGTACTTAAGAGATTTTCACATCGTTACAAAAGAGAATTGGGTAGAAATTAAAATTAATGCTTTTTGTTGCTATTTTTGTTAGCAGTCGCCTTTTTTTCTGTGTGTAGGATTTCCCTTGGTTTTTTCTTGCTGGAAAATCGAAATAGTTTTGGCCGTAAGAAAAGTATACTTTGAGTGTTAGAGCTCTACACTCAGCAGTTAATCCAGGGATAGTGCTGCTTACTTCTTTTTTGGAGTTCATAAATAGCATTTTAACTTTAAGTTAAAGTTTAATTGAAGGGAGTTTGTAATCGAATGCGTGATTACCTTTTAAGCATTTTTTAAAGGCTTTTTATTTCGTCATTATTTTATTCAGTTGTTATAGCATTTGTTTTAACCATTTGGTAGCCCTGTTAAGTTGGCTGTGCTACATTTGTGGGTTATTGAACAGCTTCTACTTAAAGTTGGCAGCGCTTCGCATATTTTGAGTGACTATTGTTAAGTTGGCTGCGGCACAATAATTTCAGACGACGATCATTGTTAAGTTGACTGCACCGCATAGAATTCCATCTAATATCATTGTTAAGTTGGCTGCGCTTTAAACATTAGTGACTATCATTGTTAAGTTGGCCGCACCTGAGATAATTCCATCAAATTTCATTGTTAAGTTGGCAGCGCTGCACACCACAAATAGCTAAGCACTGAAAATAATTAAAAGTGCAATACAATTAATCTTTTAATGACAGAATATGTAGCTTTTACTTGTACTATAAGACTACATTCTTAACCTACTCAACTATAATTAGAGCTATAAGCTGCAAGCTTTAAATAATAAACTTTTTTCGCTCATATATTCACTAACTTAATTTCCACAATAGAATTTAAAAAACGAAATGAATTTCTTGAAAATGTTCTAGGTATTACCTTCAATTGACTAAAGTACCGCTAACCCCTAACCCCTTAACCCTACTCAACCATCCACAGAAATCTGGCAACGCTGTGCTGTGTAATCTGGCAATTTGGTAACTGGCTGCAGTTGCAAAACTAACTGTATTTCAAGTGGCAAACACAAAGCCAGCCACAATTTTAGTAGGAAAATACGCTGGAAAAGCGCAATAGCTTTTCCACTGCTCCACTGCCTTCCAACACCCCTTCCTCCTACCCTTTCGACTGCTTTTCTCCTTAGACCCCGACGAGCAACGCATTTTGGCAATTCAAAAATTTTTGAAGCGATCACAACATAAGCCACAACCGCATAATAGAGTTTTATTCATATGCCACACACTCACTAAGTGTATGTGCGAGTCTGTGTGTGTGTGTGTGTGTGCGTGGTAGGTGGGGGTACTAGTGGGCGTGGCTGCCGTGGGGATTGTGCAGACAACAGGATTAAAAAGCGCTCGAAAAATTGGCAACATGTTTAATAATTATATTTGGTGAATGTGCTTTTTGTGTTGCCACACACACACACGCACACCCCAACACACACTGGCACACGTACATATGGGAAGACAAGGCAAATATGTTATTTGACAAAACACAGTAGCACATGTTGCCGTCGTGCTCATTGCACGTTGTTGTTGCTGCTGTTGTCGCTGAGGCAAATGGCATAAAACAACCACAGGCGCCGCAACATTTGACGACTGTCTACCACATGCCTCCTCCAGCCCACCTTAGCTGAGCTCACCAACTCGCTGACTGACGCACTGACTGACAAGCGCCTTATCATTAAGGTAAACAGCAGCAACAACAACAGCAACAGCAGCAGCAGCAGTTGTCATCAGCATCATCACCATCATCATCGTCAGTTGTGGCGTCAACAACCTTAAAATTCGTTGCTGTTGTTGCTGCTGCTGTTGCTGTTGTCTCTGCATAGAGCAAAAAATCAAGCAGCCAAAAACAAAAGCAACAACAGTTGCTGCTGCTGTCACAGACAACGGCAACAAGACCAAAAAACCCCGAAAAACACAAGAAAAAAAACCAAAGCACACCTGACACACACACACACACACACACACACGCATACACACACACACACTTGTATGAGGCACTTATGCAAAAAAGGTAGCAACAACAATCAACGTGCCACATTGACAATGCCAGACGCGACAGCAATGTATTTGTGTGTGTGTGTGTGTGTGTATGTGTGTGCGATGACTGATGAGCGACATGTGGCACTAGCGTATATCCAGAACCATTGCCTTGCCACATGCCACTTGCCACATGCCTCAACGCACTTGCCACCTTGGCAGCAACGTCGCTCTATTGGCCATAAGGGTGTTGTTATCAAAAAAGAAAGGCGGCAACATCAGCAGCAGTAGCAGCAGCAACAGCAACAGCAACAATATGCTACTCCAGACAATGACAATGACGCACAGCAGCAACAACAACAGAGTGGAAACAACAACAGCATCTTTTGTGCACTTTGATTGACCGTTAAGCAAAAAGCGTTAAGAAACTTAATGAAAGAATGATAAAGTAATAGATAGATAGATAGATAGATAGATAGATAGATAGATAGATAGATAGATAGATAGATAGATAGATAGATAGATAGATAGATAGATAGATAGATATATATAGATAGATAGATAGATAGATAGATAGATAGATAGATAGATAGATAGATAGATAGATAGATAGATAGATAGATAGATAGATAGATAGATAGATAGATAGATAGATAGATAGATAGATAGATAGATAGATAGATAGATAGATAGATAGATAGATAGATAGATAGATAGATAGATAGATAGATAGATAGATAGATAGATAGATAGATAGATAGATAGATAGATAGATAGATAGATAGATAGATAGATAGATAGATAGATAGATAGATAGATAGATAGATAGATAGATAGATAGATAGATAGATAGATAGATAGATAGATAGATAGATAGATAGATAGATAGATAGATAGATAGATAGATAGATAGATAGATAGATAGATAGATAGATAGATAGATAGATAGATAGATAGATAGATAGATAGATAGATAGATAGATAGATAGATAGATAGATAGATAGATAGATAGATAGATAGATAGATAGATAGATAGATAGATAGATAGATAGATAGATAGATAGATAGATAGATAGATTGATTGATATTATTATGGATTCGTTTTTGAAATTATACCATTTTAGGTAATAGTAGAAAGGTTCTAGAGTTTACTTAATAGGGAGCACCTTGTTCCCTTTAAACAAGTCAGACAGACACTTAAAGATTTAAAAAAAAACTGCAGTTAATGTTAGCAAACTTAAAAAACAATTGAAAATTCTACACATGTGTCCATTTGTCCAGTTTGAAGAGGGAGTTGAAACAATTCGATAAGGGGGAATGTAACATAGTATAAAAATGAGTTTGGCCCTTATCAGTTGTATGTTTTTTTTTTTTTTGTTGGCTAGTTTTGTGCCAACATATTGTCTATTTGTGCGCTTTATTGCCAATAAATCAGAATTTATTTGCAACAACAAACGAATTAAAATGTTCAATAAATATTTGCACAGTCTCAGCCCCAAAAAGTAGGCAACATTTATTGCAAGGACTCGAAGCGCGTGTGTCTAAGATAGAAGAGTGCAAGTGTGTGTGTGTGTGTGCGTGTGTCTGCTTAGATGTATTTGTTGGCCACTTGGCAGACTTGGCAATAACTCTGGGCGCTTATCACGCAACATTCACTTGGACATATTCACTTTGAACGACGCTACGTGATGCGCATTTTTGTTACGCTCTTAACTTGAAACTCCACGCGTTCTCAACGAACCCCCTTCCACTCACCCCATAGTCCTCCACTCCATATTTCAGTTTCCAGCCGCCCAAACAGCACTTGAGTACACTGAAACACACTGCCAAGCATATGCTGTGCTGAAAAACCCCTAGAAGTTTGGAAAGTTTTATTTCTTCCTTCTTTTCCATGTCGTCATCATAGGCTATGTCCACTTTACGGGCCTTCACGGTCGCTAGTCTCTACTCTATTTTAGTAACTAGTCTTTTCTTATCTATAACTTTACTTATATAAATTAGTTAATATATTTATGGATCCTCTATCTCTGTCAATACTTATTGTCTTGTATATATGTATACATATTCTGTAGGTCCATAATTTAATTTCCTTACCACAAAGTACTTGGCTTTTCTAATATCCCTGCTCCTCTAGACTTCTAAGAGCTCTTCACTTTTTATTGACCTCTTGCATTCTACATTTGTTATCCTAATTTAATCCTTAGCCAGAACTCACAGCTTCCACCTTCATTCTTCTATTATCATCTTCTACCATCTGTGTTTTTCTCTCAGTGCATGGCCTGCTGGCGACACAACAAAGGCAACAAGGAGCAGTCGCAGAAAATCTATTAAAAAATTATGGGTTAATGCTGTTTGGATTTATGGAGAGCGAAATGCGAGTTGTTGTTTACGTTGCTGTTGTTGTTGTTGTTATTTATGTTGTTGTAACTTCTCTTGTTGTTGTTGTTACAGTGAGGCAAACAAATTGTCCACACGTGAGACAATCAAAGTGGCATAAACATAAGAAGACTATTGAAAAAGGACACTGCAAATGGCAATCGATGATTTGCGACGGAACAGAGAGCAGTAAGAGGAGCAGTGGGTAGAGGTGAGAAGGGAGCGGCGAGAGGGTAGCGGAGAGCAGAAGCGCAGCGGGCGACGCATTTTGGCGTTAACGTATGCGTCCCCGGGGTACCATCGATAAGGATGTCCGGATTAGGTCTGAATATGCGTTCTGTTGTCCTTGTCGCCGGGCTAATTCCATTATGCATTCCCCCATACCACGCCATTAACGAAATAAACATGTCTGGACTTGTACTGTCATGCAAATGCACGTCCAAAATGCTATTGTTCTAAACGCACGTGTATCGA
The DNA here is from genome assembly GCA_035046005.1 of Drosophila acutilabella. Lineage (NCBI taxonomy): Eukaryota > Metazoa > Arthropoda > Insecta > Diptera > Drosophilidae > Drosophila > Drosophila acutilabella. The sequence goes on from JAWNOK010000020.1 coordinate 5,774,790, forward strand.
GTGTATTTGCAATCGTTATCGAAAAGCGCCCCCAGCAAAAAACCAGAAAAAAAGAGCAAAAATAAAAAAAGAAAAAAAAAAATAGAAAATAAGAAAAATTGAGCGTAGGAAAGGAAATTGAAAGCAGGGGAATGACGCCAATTGACTGATGGCCACTAATTAACCCAGCGTGGAGCACGGTCAGCTTGAAGGAGAGAGAGAGAGAGGGAGAGGGAGTGGGGAGGGGGGCAAATGAGGGGAGCTTATGTTTGTCTGTAACTGAAGAGGGATTCTTTTGGTCGGCTGGCGTGGGAACCACTTGAAAATCAAATCAAGCGTTCAACTGTAAATCACAATAAATAATAAAAAAAAGAAAGGGAAAGGAAAGGAAGGAGGGAGAGAAGAGCAAGAGCACACAACAGCAATTGGCAGGCACACACACACACATAGGGTGTACTTTTTTTTGCCCCCCTTGTATTTATCATATTTTTCACTTCATTGTGTTTCCGGCCAAACGAATGACGTCGACGGCAGCCACTGCCTTTTGTTTGGCCTCGACGCTTTTGTCAAATGTCCAGCGAACAGGAATACCAACAATGCTAGCATAAGCCGTACTCTATGCGCTGTACACAGTGCGGAGTGAAAGGCACAGAAATGTAAGCCAATAAAACTTACTTAAAATACTTCGTGTTTAAATGTTAAAATAAAACCAAAATATTCAATCAGTAAACTAAATAAAATATATATATATATAAAAATTCTAAAAATATGAAAAACTCCAATCGTTTATTCTTCAGTCGATTCAAGTGCTTAGTGCCCTATTTCTTGCAGTGTAAAGTAAGTGAAAGGGGCTGGTACAGAAGTTTTTATGAGGCGTCGCTTACGTAATCTCGTTGCTCGTTTCTGGTATCTTGTAACTCATAGCTCATATCTGCAGCTTGGACAATTCGCTGACCAGTTGACTGGACTGAACTGTCACTCGAAGCATCGACTTCATTTGGTTTCACATTGAGCATTATGAGCCTGGACATAAGTACCGGAATAACAGCACATTTCCATTCGATGACCAAAACACTGGCGGCTATTTGGCAATACCCTGTAACAACTTATTCCCAGCAGGGCTCAGCACTAAACTCAGTGACTATATTTAAAGCATTTTTAAGGCAGCGAAAGTCTGGTCAACTATTTCTATTTATTAAGTGCAAAATTTACTTTATTTTCATAATTGAATTTTATTCAATTCATTTCACTTTCCATTGTGTTTTAAAATATATTACAATTAATTTATCTTTTAACTACAGCTTAGTATACTATCTTTAACAAAGAGTCCTCTATAAATATCGTCAATACACTAACTCAATCTTATCTTTACCACTTTTAGAGCAGGGTATCTTTAAGCCAATCATTTGCCCAATTTCATAATTTTCAACGCGTTTGCCAAATTGCCAAACGGAGCAAAAGAATTATTATGATATTTTGCTCAGATTTCCTTTTTTATTTTCCTTTCCCTATTTTTTTTCTAGATTCTTTTGTTGCTCGCTGACACATTGAAGTGAACCCGAACTTGTAACTCGAAACCGTGAACTAAACCCAAAACTCCAACTGAGACACAGTGCTATGCCTAGTGCTACCGACCCTGTGCGAAACCTTGATGCGAACTCTAACCCTCTGGAGTACTTATTCTTATGGCCTGGCTTATATGGCATTGTTGTGTAATAAGACGGAAATAATTTGTGTTGTCTTTTTTTTGTTCCTTTTCTGCTTTTCATTGTATGTGTGTGCGGTGTGTGTGAGTGTTCATTGTTATTGCTGCTGAAGTGTAAACAACACATTATCCAATCCCTGACCAGATTATGCGGAATGCAGCACAAATTGTTGACTAATTTGCGCCATTAACTGAGCCAATCGCTATAAGCATTGATTTCTCTATACACAAAATTGGCATTTCCTGTATCATATGAAAAGGAAATTCTTATCAACATTTTTTGTACACAACACAGCTTATCAATTTTTGCCATTTCCCGCTATAGCAAAATAATATTGAATTAACTTTGGGAGTGTAAAAGAAGTGTGTGAAAATGTGTTCAGTGCTGAAATCTGTGGGAATTCTTTAAAGGTAACGGGTTTTCAGGGGTTTTTTATGGATTAAATGTATGTTTAAACAAGTAAGAAAGGCTACAGTCAAGCGAGCCGACTGTTAAAGACCCCGTACTCCCTCTAGTGCGAATTTTCCTTAATTTTCGACCGATTTGTCCTATGGAAGCTTTAGGCTATAGTTGTTCGATCTGGATCAAACTTGTTAAGGATAGTAAAATTGGTAATATACACATACTGTATGAATTTGGCTTAAGTCGTTTCCAAGTTATGGAGCTTTTCATCATTTGCGGGGGCGCTAGGGGGCGTGTCAAAAATTTGATATAAATTTAACCTGCCTGACATATAGACGGACTTCATTCCGAATTTGGTGGCTCTAGCTCTTGTAGTTTAAAAGATCCAGCTGTTCATACGGACGGACAGACGGACAGCGCTATATAGACTCGTCTGTTTATGCTGATCAAGAATATATATACTTTATGAGGTCGGCCACGCCTCCTTCTGCCTGTTACACACATTTCGCTGCTGACAAACCTAATAGACCCCTCTACTCTTTTTTTAGAGTACGGTGTCTAAAAAGGGTTTAATATAAGTCTAATCTCTTTAAAACTTCAAGTATTTAAAATGTTTACTGATTTAAGTATTGTATAAATATGATAACATTCAAAAAGACTTTAAGAAACTGACTTCAATGTTATAGATGTAGTTTTACAGTGGTGTTTTATAAAGGTTTAGCTGTGGACAGCTGCATAATAAGCTCATAAAACTGTAACTAGCAGATAACCGACAAAAGTGAGACATAAAAAATGCATGTGTGCATTGCTGATGTGGCTAATTAAACGTTTTGGGCCAGGTTGAAAGGCGGTGCAGTCAGTAACTAAGGGTACTCACACACACACACACACACACTCTAACACACACACACACACTCTAACACACACACACACACTCTAACACACACACACACACTCATTTACACTCACATGTTGTTCAGCAATCGTATCTCTATCTAAACTCTGCGTGTAGCCGCGTTATTTTGGTCGAAATTGTGGCAAACACTACAAAATTTGATTTGCACTTTTTGGCAGCTCACATGTGTGTGTGTGTGTGTGTGTGAGTGTGCGTGTGTGAGTTGGGGTATATATGTGTGTGTAAAAATACAAATAGACGTTGATTGCTTTGTTGATTTGTTTGCGGTTGCTGCGTCGCGCCTTGTCTGTCGCCCCTCTAAGTCGCTTGGTTTGGGGCGTTGAGGGGGCGTGACAGGCGTCAAATGTTAGACGGTTAGTTAGTGGCACATGGGCCAACGGACGGGGCGGGTTGGGGTAGAAGGGGTTTGCCAAATGGCAATCAATGCACACATTGATGCAGTCATTTGCGCCTGCCAAATAATCGAAATCAGCAAAAACATCGAGCAAGACACAAACACACACCCACACACACACACACAGACGCCTGCACATACACAGACACACAGTCAGTGACCGAGGGCAACCCTTTTTGGCCCGGGCAACAATATTATTTATTGAAATTTTATAAATAGTGGGATCAGACAACGAAATTTGCTAGCCGAAAAAATACTAAAAGCAGTTGCTGCAGCTGGGTGTGAACGACTGTGAAAGACCTGTGGGGAACTGCATTATTAAGTAACTATTGTTAGATGTTACTCACATTAGTCTATAGTCGAATAAGTTGCCCTTTCAGTCACTATAGTAGTGCCTCTATACCTGTCCCATACAGGGTCAACATACAATGGAAGTATGTGTGCGTTTGCGACAAGGGTAGCTAATTTCAAACGATAAGCTGGCGTGGCACGACACTAACCCCGACTCCAGGCACCAGCAGAGAACCCCAAGCCCACCCACTCTCCCTGTCCACATGGCACTAGCCGAAGCGCTACAGTTTTTAGTTGCCCCAAAATGTATGCTACACATTTGCAGTTTTGTTGTTATCTAAAACCCTAGACCCAGCCAAGAAAAGACAGAGAGCAAGGGACAGCTCGGATGAGAGAGAGAGAGAGAGAGTAGGAGTGGAAGATAGTGAGCGTAGAGTGGGGTAAAGGCGTCTCTCTCCTTGGACAGGGGGCGGTCGTTTTTGGTCTCGGATATTAATGCATCATGGGCATTGTAAAATGTTCGTTAAGCTTCTGGGCACGGCAACTACGTTGGCAACTACTACAACAATAACAGCAAGAACAACAACACGTCGTCGTCTGCTGCCATAAAATTGCGACGACAAGGACGACAGCCTGCCAGGCAAAGGGTGGGGGGTAGGGGTGAGAAAGGGTGTTGGGGGTTAGTGTGGGAAGGCCGTCAGTACGACGTGGCGACGGTCGCGTTTATGCGGTTTTTCCGTACAGTTTTGCGAGTCAGACAAAAGCATCTCCGAAGAGTCGAGTGTTAGCCAGATTTAGCCAAGACCCCATGCCAACCCCTCCCCACTTACCTCGCCCTTAACACAACTACCTTACGCCCCTGGCAACTGCCATTACAACTACTTATGGCCGTCACTGTTTTAAAATCAAAAGTCGGAATGGGTTTAGCAGACAGTTTTCGGGGGAGGGGGGGTTGGATAACTCGCCTTGTTTTACTTTAGTCTCAGCTCCTTTTGCCGCTGTCCTGCCGACTGCATCCTGTTTGGCCAAAAGGACTCAACGGACCACGGACCGCCTGATCAGCGGCCCAGCTTACGGCTGAGGTTTTATGAAAATAAATTGTGCTTTATGCTCGATTATTACCGTAGACTTATTGGGTTTTCTGAAGCGCTCTAAATGCCCAACTCAGCAACGTTTCTCCCTTTATCCTTGCCTTGGAGTCAACTCCACTGCCCCACCATACGTATGGGCTTCCGGGCAGCCATGTGTGCCCGTGTTCCGTTGCCCTGTATGTCGTCTTTTTCGTTGGCGCTGTTGTAATTGTTAAGATTTTGTTACTTCAATTTATTATTGCGCCCAACTTTATGTGTGTGGGTATGTAGGTGTGTTAGTGTGTGTGGAGTGTCCTTTCCTTTGTAGCCAACTATAACTGTAGCTGTGCTCATGTGTGTGTTGAGGATGAGCCGACTGCTTTATGCTTTTGGGTAATTTGCATTTCACGTTTCGGTTTCTGGTTCTCGTTCTGGTTCTGGTGCTCCGTTTTCGGCTGTGGCTGCAGTCAAATGATTCGTGATTATGCGCAAAGTTATTACAGTTCCTGATTATAACCAGACCCATAGACCACACTACCTCCAAACCTTCGCAACCCTCTCTTTACTGCGGTCTCTAGTGCTCTGAGGTACCAGCTGCACCTGTGCTTAATTCGTTGAAGGTTAACTTACTTTAAAGCGACCTACAGCAAAGCATTTGTCCTTAGACCTAGCTTAGACCTATAGCTAACTATCAGGCGTTTATATGTACCGCTTACTTACTTCTCAATATTCTTTAATTAGTTTTAAACTGTCTTTATTTGCCAAAACTACTTCTTGTTTACTTGTGTTAACCTCAAACCACAACTAGTTAAAATTATTTGATCAATCTACTGTCAACAAGCGTCCTCCATGCTCACTTAAAGCACCCTCTCATTAAAGTTGAAAGAATCGCCATAAAGTTAAAGCATATCACAAATCTAATTAAGCCTTTCAATTCACAGACTGGACAAGAAACCTACAAGGGGTTAAGGATAGGGTAGGAGCAGGGGTCAAAGGGGTAGCAGGTCGCTGAGGTAGGGCATAAGGGGTAAGGCAGCAAGCAAGTGCAGCGCTAAAAGTATAAAATTAACAACTTCATTGATAGGCAACCAGCCAAAGGGCTAACAAATGAGGTGCGAGGGCAACAGGAAGGAACTAGGAAGGGGTTAGGAGCAAATAACCGTAGCAGGAACAAACCTGTGAGCAAAGGGTCAGCTCCGTTGTGTCCACAATGTGGGGTTTGTGGGCGGGGTTTGGTCGTGGCGATAATGGTGCGTGACCACGCATCAGCAACGATTTTGTCAGGGATTCCACTTCGAAAACCTCCTGCCGAGTGCTGCCTCAAACCCCTGAAGGCCTAAGCCCCCAAAAAACCCACGGTGGGTCTAACCGCTGTCCAAGCAGCGCGTGGCCACCTGAGCTGACATTTAGCCAAGCTGACGAGTTAATAACCCTTTTTAGCGGCGTGTGAATAGCCCTTCGTATGTGGACACGCGACTGGTCAGGGAGTTGGGGACGACAGGTGACCAGGGTCAGGGCCATGTACCAAAATGGGGAGGTGGAGGGTACCATTGCCGGTGCTTAAGTGGCTTGAACGCCCTTTTGGCATGTGAGTCGCGTTGCGGCTGTTAATGAAAAGAATGGGTGGTTAACGTACCCATAAAAGGTAAGGGGTTAAAACAACCTAAGGCACAGTATGGGGTTAAAGATGGGTTTCACTTCCAATTAAGTATTGGCTCTGACAATGTGTGTGTGTCTATGGCGCTCGCAGCGCATCGGTTAATTGAATCAAGTCACGTGATGTGAATAACAAAACTGATATCGACAACTCGCAGTCGCACTCGCTCTTCGTACTTTAATTGACAACTGACCGACCCTCGGAGGAAATTGTAAGTTGTCTTACTTCTCTCGCTGCTGTAGGTGCATGTGTGTGTGAGTTGTGTTTTTCTTTTGACGGCTTTTAAATATTACATGAGAGACCGAAAGCATTTAATTTGCTTTCTATTTGCATTTGACTGGACAGCGCCCAGACCAAAGTTTCCAAAAACCCCTCGCAACCCAAACCTCAGCACAAGAACCCTCCTTCAGTACCATGCCAAAATGTTGTCGTTGGCGTTGTCAAAGCGACCGCAGTCGAAGATCTTAAAGAATTTTGTAAGACGTGCAGCCATACGAAAGCCAAAGCACAACAACAAAGCACACACAAACCCACACACACACACATAGTGGGAGAGTACTGCAAGTTGTGCTCCTTCCATTGCATGGGTTCAGTTTTTAGGACTCGCAAGTTTTGAGCCAAGAAATCCAAAACCACACTAAAGACGCCAAAAAGATGCAAAGACGCAAACGGAAAAGCAAACCCAAAAACCCAAAAGAACGAATATGTACTATTTGACACGCCCCCTCTTTGTCCACCGCACATCTGCACATACTTTAAAAGGTCCTTTCATTTACTCCAATCTGGCATTTCAAATACGTCGTCCTGCATGCATTTCCCTTGGACCGTCTTTGTTTTTTCCTTCGTACGCTCTGCTTCTTGGGCTCTTTTTCTTTGCCTCTGTTTGCTTTCATCGTCTATTTCTATTACGACACCACACACACACACACCCACACATGCACATGTTTGGGGTTTTTGGCCTTAAGTCTAAAGACATTTTTAAGGCCATTCGTGCGGTTGATGCGGCGCTGAGATTTTCCCGTGCAAATTGCAAGGCTTAAATTTCATTTCAATTTTCGAAATTGTTGCCAATGGTCCCCCTGTCCCCCTACTCCCCTACCTACTCCCATTCCACAACTTCTGCTTGCCAGCCTCAAAAACCGGACAAGGATCATGACCCTAACCTACAAGTGCAAGTGGTCAACCGTCTTATACACCCTCATACATGTGTGTGTGTATATTTCACTCGACTGTCAAAACTATAGATTTGTATTCAAATGAGTTTATGTTGATTGGGTGTTTTCTTCGCTTTCCTTCTCTCATTTTATTGCCTTTAAGTACTTAATTCAATTAATTCATCTTAGCTTTCTTCGAGTACTTTTCACTTTATTACTCGTACTTACTTTTAGTCAGTTACTCGATATGTGTATTTGCAATTTTTTAAAAGGAATTTAAATCACTTTTTAATATTTGAAATTTTGTTTAGGTTTTTTCAAAATTTTTACATAAATTTATCCTAAAAATAATTTATTTAACGCTAGTTTAATTTTTAACCGACTACTGCTATCTATTAAAAAAAAATGTTTTTTGCTTAAATCTGCTTAGTTTTTCTCTTATCAATCAATCAATCAATCAGCACAACAAGTTTTTCTATACCTTTAAAGCTAACACTAACTTGTTAAAGTAAATACACAAATCAATGTATTTTTATTATTAATTAGTTATATATACAAACAATTAAACAGTTTAGAGAACTAGCTTCAATCAATCAATCAAACAATCAACACACAAATTGCTTCATCCTTTAGCCCCAACATTTAAATCAAGTAATTACTTAAACTGAAACTTAAGTGTCTTAATTATTAAACGGAAATATATTTGCCCAGAAACTTTCAGTTCATGCTGGTAATGATTGATTCAATTTGATTGACCTCCCCCGTCCCTTGCAGCTGCCACATGCCACCGTCTTGTGGCGTTTTGGGAAACAAATTCGAAATGCGATTTGCAAACTGCAAAATCAAAATCAATATAACAAATCGTATTAAGCGAATTTTGTTTTTGCATTTTGCGATTCGTTGCCTGCGCTTAATTTGATTGCCCCTCCCCGTGAAGTGCTCTACCGCCGCCCCTTTCCAATGGGGCAGACCGTGTTCATGCAGCTCGTCTTGCCATACCACGCAGCTGTCAGTTGCAGGAGCAGCATGCTCCCCTACCCCCCCTGGCCTCAGCTCAAAAGGAAACGAAACGAATCCCAGGTAAATTGCTTCACTCATTTGCATGCCTTCAAAGACAGGCTAACAACCCCCGCTACCCACTCTCCCAGCTACCCCTACTCACCAGCACAACAACAAGAACTCAATAAAACTGATTATCGCAAAATTGCAAATTAAAAATTTTCAACGCGCATTCATTTTTCTCTCGCATTTTTCTCTGGTTTTTCTACTGCGTCCTGAGGGGAGTTGGGGGGGCGTGGCATATGTGTCTGTGTGTGTGTTGACTGATTTCACGCATATGTGACCCGATTCGATTTGCACGCGCAAATCGCATAATTGCTCACACGCCACAGCGTTGATTCTCATCAACGGTACTGGTAGTCCCAGCTCCCCCCGTACACGCCCCTTCGCCCGCATGCCAAGGGACCCCAAACAGTCCCGCCCCTCCCCTCGGCCCACTGGCACGCCTTTTGTTTGCCCTTATTAAATTTTGCCAATTTTTTTATGTCTCGTTTTCATTTTTTTAGCTTTCGTTTTATTATTTTTATTTATTTTTTTTTTTAAGCGAATTAAACTCCAAACGAAGCGCAAAAAAAATCGCGGTTAACGATTTCGCGTGGCTTTTTATTAAAACAGAAAAAAAGTTCAACGTGTGTGTGGGTGTGTGTGTGTGTGTGTGGGTGTAGATGGTTGTCTGTCAAAATAAACAAGTTTGTGTCACTGCAGAAATTTCATTTAATTTGCTTAGCGATGACGACAGCCCGCGGAGGCAACCAACAAAAAAAAGCACACGCCAAAAAGGACACACGCCAGTAAAAAATGAACAACAACAAACAGAAGGGAATCGGTGGAAAACAATGGGGTTTTGTCGGACGATTAGCTGATACCCTTATGACGTCATTATGTCATAATTATCATATATATTATACTGTTAGAGCTATCATTTATAAAAGGCTTTGAGTGAAACCACCTCTAGATTCTTAAACTTCTACTGAACTCGATACTTCTGCACTCGCTATTTTTATGGTCTTCTTGGGCACTCGTTGTAAGTTCATTTCCCATTGTCTTGTTAGTCTGATTAACTACTGATTAAGAACTCGTGGTAACTAAAAACTCGCTACTTTTGTAGCCTTTTTGGCATTCGCTACTAGCTTAAAAGCACAACTCTCTGCAGAGTATGGGCCAATTTTCTTAGACTCTAGGCTTAACTATATTTTACCTACTACTGGTTTTACTTTACTCTTTAAACTTTAAAATTTGCATTCGCTACTTCTTGCAATCATTGTTTTTGAGCGACCTTTTCTACTCGCCACTAAGTTTAGTGGTTTAATGAGCTATTAAGAACCCACTTGTTACTTTGTTTTGTATTGAGAATTCTTTAAAACACTTATCACTCCGATACTACCTTCATTCAGTATTCGCCTGATCGCATCTAAGCCGAACTCCCTATTTAGAAATCTCCTATTTGCTGTGTTACATCTTTAATTCACATATAAATGTTCTATCTTGTGCTACACTTGAAAATCTCCATACATTGTTAGTTTTCTGCGCTACACTCGTTACTTTAGTTATTACTAGACTCGTTACTTTGTCTTATTGCCTTAGTTGTCTACTTAAATCCTGTTCAAAATCAGCTTGTCAGTACTTCTTACGTTGCTTCTTACCCTTTGCTCGCAGCACTCGCTACTTTAAGTACTCGTTACATTAAACTCTTGTTCAGCACCAGAAACTTTACCTACTCAATTTCCGATTCATTTAGATCTTTACACCATTACTCGCTAGTTCAGCTCTCGTTACTGACTTCCCCACTCGCTACAACTTTACTCGCTCATCTACAGCGAATGGATGCATTGTTGTTTTGAACTTGTTGACTTCTTAGTCTCCACATTGCCCACAAAAGACTCAGATCAAGCATGAACATGCCATACAAATTCGCTGTCAGAAATGATAATACCCTAACGAAGGGTATTTATATCATAATATGCTTAAAATTGCCTGCCAGACAAAAGGTGCGCAGCGGAAGTTGCCCAACGGAAGCGGAACAACATCCACAAGGGGGGTGTGGGAGGGGGTTTCAAGAGCTGCGGCTACTGAACCTGAAAAGTGGTTAAATTACAAATTATCCACGGCATCTGCCACACGAGGCAGGCAACAACAAAGGCAGGAGAAACAAGGAGCTCGGCATATTGTGAAGCCGGTTCGATGCTCCACTTGGAGTCACTTCTGAAGCCTCTCAAAAAGCGTCCACAAAAATATGAAGAATTATGCGACACGTGGGACGAAAGGTACGGCCAGGGACGAAGGACACGAGCAAGGAGTGGAGGGGGCGTGGCATGGGCCAGCAGTGAAGAGTATGAGTGTTATGGCCATAAATCAAACATAGACAGACGCAGGCTGCTCCATAATTCAAGCGTTGATGCCTCTACTCCCTCAACACCCTTTCAGAGCTCCAGTTTTACCCTGGCCCCCCTACCCCTACCTCTACCCCCCTTCAACCCGTCGCTGCACAGGTGCCGCTTTCAATTTACACATGTGAATTAAGGTTTTAAAATTGTTTGACAAAAACGCGCACGCACACAGAAAAATGTACAACAAAAAGCTTACTCGACTAGGCAGATACCACGTGAAGTTCTGAGTGCGAGTCGCAGAGCAAAGCAGCTTGACTTAAGTGCAAAACTTTTTATATATTTACTTTACTTGAAGTGGAATCTTATAGGGTATCTGCCTAGCTATCATCAGGAAATTTTCAGCTTATACCCTTAAAAAAGTTTTTTATAAGATAGTTAAGTTTAAAGCTTATAACTTAAGAAATGTCTGATATAATTCAATTTTAAAAATTTATTGTTCCAAAGAAATACTAGAATTTTTTAGTGTTACCTAGCTAACTACTGCTCCTGACTACCCTTGCTGTTCACTTGTTTTTTCTTACAGGGTATGGCAAAAAGATGTTGATGACGCTGGGTCCGAGTTTGCTGTTAGTTCGTTGGCAGGCAAATAATTCAGTGTCATGCCCATGTGGCCACCAAGTGGCGCCAACTGTTCTGACACACATGTGTGTGTGTGTGTGGGTGTGTACTGCAAAGATTAACCTGCCACAGAGCAACGGGCACAGCTCCAACTCCTGCCACTCCAGAGTCTCCAAGACTCGGGCAAACCTTCTTCAACTCGCATTACACGGCCCTGCTTATCGCATGGCGCCTTATATACCCCCCTTACCTCAACCTCTTCCTCGTTCACCCCATCCACTGCCTGCCCCAGCTACTCGCAACGTTGTGGCACGTTCGCCAGCCACATGCTCATTCGCTGTTTGGTCCTTTTGGTCCTTGTAATCGATTTTTGATTGAATATTGCGCTTAGATTGCACCCTTCTGCCTGTAACCGTACACCCGCAGAGCCCTTTCGCCCCGCACCCCTTTCCTGTGCCGCCCCTGGAGTTATGCCCTAGATCGGCGGCATGTTGTCACACACATGTCGCTCGTTATAAATTTTCCGCCTTTTCAAATATCAATAACTGTAAATATTATGAACACGTTCACTTATGGGCTTAGCCGTACCTTCATCTATACAGTTTTTTTTTTTTTTTGGTTTGGTTCGGCTGCCTTTTCTTTATTTCAATACCCCGAAAACAATCACCTCCAACCTTGGGCAGCCTTGTATCAGTCCCCCTCAGACTGACTTTGGTCCTGCCCTGGCAGCGTTCGGTTTTTGCCATCTGTTTGCCCCTTTGACATGCAACATTCGTGTGGCACTGGCACAGTGGGCAGGCTTTGAACAAGTGGGTGACAAATATTAGAGGCATACAGCGTTGCCAGATTGCTTAAAGAGGTTTATTAATTGTAGGGAAAGGTATAAGCTGTTTAAAAATGATTTTAAATTTAAAGTTAGTATTTCAAATCGCTATAAAATACTTCTATAACAGGGTTTTCAAGCAAACTGCTTTATGGGTAGTACTTCAATAGTTTAATTTATTTTCCTTAACCTTAAAATAAGTACAGTATTCAATAAATAGTTTTTATTAGTACTTACTTATAGTTTAGGCACTACTATTCAAAACTCCTACTAGTCTACTTCCATCTGTCAGTTTTATGAGCCCTAATACTACTGCATTTTCCCACATATTTTCAATATTTGGCCAACTACTTTATTTAATCCCCGATTCACCATAGTGCGACCTTTAGTCCGCACACCTTTAAGAGCTAAGTGTTTGGGTTAAGTCTACTTTTATTGTATGTACCACAGTTGACTTTAAGCCTGCCCCAAAACCTACAGCCTACCCTGCCACACCCCCTGGCTGCATATGTTTGGCATATTTTTCCACGCATAAATCCAAATATGATCACTTCATAATTTGACATTGATAGATGAGTTAAACAAAAATCGAAGCCAAAAGGGGTAAACAACAAACACAACAACAGCCAACTGGCACTCAATCATCTCCGCACACACACACACACACACACACACGGGGTATATTATTGGTTTTGGGTGTGAGGGTTAGGCTGGGGTTTGAGGGATTTCAGGCAAGAGGTAGGGCTACTTACTGTGAAACGAGTTGAGCCGTGTTGTTTCGCCTGTGGTTCAGTAAATGTTTCTGTTTCGGGTTTTTGGGTTTCTTTCTGTGCCCTTGACTGCTGCTGCATACCCTGTAAATATAGAAAATATGTAGTAAGGCAGAAATTTCTAAAGAAAATTGAATTTAAACTTGAATTTTCCTTATTTTATAAATTGCTATAACTTTGTAGTTCTCAAAGCTAAAGTCTTCAACTTTTATTTTTATACTTAGTTTCCACTAAACTTTATATACTAAGACTTTCAGCATTGCTGCTTCAGCCTATACAGGGTATAACCCAGTCGATAAGTGTTTCCACTTTCGGCCCTTTATTTTTTCTGATTTTTTGTAGTCATAGGCATAACGTGGCTTTGATGGCTGTTTGATTTCTTGTTTTCCAACGATTGATATTTTATCGTCTTGGTCCTTACCATAGAAGGGTGAGTGTGTGTGTGTGTGTGTGTGTGTGTGTGGGTGTGTGTTGGACTTTTGTCAGCGTTACATGTGGTTGCTTAATAGATTTTTTATGATCTGTTTGCATTTATATTCCTTTTGCTTCTTTTCCTTTTCTTTTGCGATTGCCTAAAGGGTTACAAATGTGCTCTGTGTTGTGTGTGTGCATGGGTGTGGTTGGCCAAGGGGGGTTCGTAGGGGGTGCAGTGACAGTTTGCTTGTTGTCTTTTAGGTTGAAACTCTTGATGGTTGTTGCTTTTATTGATGTGCTTAGTTCACGTGCATGTAAACAAGCAAATAACATTAATAACCACACACACACACACACACACACGCTCACATGTGCTCATGTGTCACAAGTGTTGGTATCAATAATAAAGGCATATTATTATTATTATTATGATTATTATCATCGTCATCAGGGCCAAAATTAAATATAACTGCAGGTCAAAACGCGCATCAAGACTCAATAACCGCACACAAGGCACCCCCGCCTCTACCCCCGGCGACCCTGTAGCATAGACACACATGTAGAGTTGTTCCTTCTGAACCCCTGTGCTTCCCTAGGGCCAAAAGGGTAATGGCAGCCAGGCAAACAATGCAGCCAGAGGTCCTTTTATTTAACAGGGCTCTGAAACAGCGCAGCTGAGTTCATAGGGGGGCTGACAGAGGGCAGCTCAGAGGAGTAGTCAGTGGGGAGTTCAAAGGGGGTGACAGAGGGTAGGCCACCAGTAGCCCTTGAGCGCCATAAATTAACCCTTTTGTTAATTGATACAAATACAATTAATGTGCATGTGTGTGCCTGAGTATACGTGTGTGCGTGTGTGTGGGGCTACTTAACGGTAACTAAGCAAACACAACAACAACAACGTGAGGCAAGAACTTTTGGGGGGCAGGCAGCGTGACCATTTGATTGCAATCCTAATTATTGCTTAAAACAATTAACATTTCAATGTGTAATACAACACAATGACCACACACACACACACACACACACAGGTGCTGTTACAGAATGCTGCCCAGGGCTGTGAAACGTATTGTTGCATTTATGCATATCCTGTGGTCGCTGTCCATTCAAACGTTGCAAGTGTAGGTGTGTGTGTGTGTGTGTGTGTGTGTGTAACTGTTAATAGAGTGCATGTGTGTGTGTGTGGGTGTGTGTCCAGGTATCGGACATAAGGCCAGCGTAACGCTTGAGGGAAACAACAGAATAGTTGACCATCTTCAGCAGGCGGCACAGTGGGGCAAGTAGGCCGAATTGGAGCTGAATAATACGTGTTACACTATATCAACAAGGGGTACGGCATATAAAACAATATGTATATAGACAGTAGAATCCGGTTATACCGACTTCGCTTAAAGCGTCCGTCCGGTTATTGCGACGAAAATTCGATGACTTGGTTGGTGCCCTTCTCCTTGGTCTTCGTTGGTCTCCTTTTGGTTAAAGCGTATGACGACGTATAATCGTCAATCCCTCGAGTGTCGTTGTAACCGGTTTTTACTGTACACATATAATTTGAAGACTTTGATTTCCGTAAGGAAAAGCAAAAAAGTAATTTATGTTTTTGATTTTATAGGCAAAAACACGGAATACTCTAGAAATTTTATAGAAAACTTTTTATTTTCTGTAGATCGAATTGAAATTGTTGATTAAATTCTATGTTTAAAGCAGTCTAGACTCTATAACTAGCCTAAAATGACTTTTTAAGCCGGCAAAGGAGCTAATTTAAGAAAAAACTTATATACTGTAAACACAATGAAGTTCACTTCAAAAATTCTATGTTTAAATGAAACTCTTTAGTCTATTCTTTACTACATATATAAACTCTATAACCTATTCGGAAGCCACTTTAAACAGGCTGGCAACCACTGTCCAGCGCTATGAGCGGAAATGTTTCGCCAAATGGGCAACGCTCTCTCCGCGCGCCTTGCTCCATTTCCAAGTAGAACTTTCAAGTTCTTGTGTGTGTGTGTGTCTGTGTAGGTGTATGTTGTGTTCTGCCCGGAAGTCGTAATTACCATGTAGTAAGTACATATATTGACCAGGCCTAAACTGAAACTGAAACCTAACGTGTAATTCATGCACAACCAACAGCAACAACAACAATGAAATTAATGTACTCGCTAAACACACACACACAGTAAGGGGCTTCAAGGGGTTAAGGTGGAGGGGCGTTGGTGGGCGTGCCCTTTGTGGCGACCACTTTGTTTTAATGGCTCGCTCGCTGCGCTATTATTAAATGTGCTGCATCTTATTATTAACTGGTTGTGCACACACACACACACACCCGTTGTACCCCTTGCCCTTCCTTTGCCCCTGCCACTGGCATTTCCTTTCAAGCGGTCTCCTCTTAACCCATGCTTGCCCACTTTGCCCACTGGACAGCGTCTCAAATTAATTAGAAAGCGCGCGCGTTGTCTGTTCACGCCCCTTTTGCCCGCAAGCTCTTACGCCCACTTCACTAGCCCCAACCCCCTTCTCAACTGTGTCCATTAATCTATTAATGCAGCCTGCAAAGGATGTCGAAGGACTGAGTCTTGGACTTGGTCTAGAACTCGAATTGCGACTCGGATTCGGACTTGGATTTGGTCTTGGAAGTCGCCTCGCACGACGCATTTCCGTTTCCGCTTCAATGGCAATGCGGCTCAAGCAGCCAAGCGTTCCACTACCTCAACCCCAAAAACTCTCACAAATCCCCCTCAACCCCTCATTACCCTGCTAGAGGTCTACCCAAGCCAGATTGTCAGAAGTTCGGAACGAATGGCGGTAATGACTTTTCATTCTCGCCCAGATAACGCCAACGATTACTTTTGGGCGCAGGTCGCTGGGAGTAAGGGGGTATAGTACCATCGTGAAGGCTAAAGCTCATTCAATCGGTTCGACGGGTTTTCTTAGGGGTAGGAGAAGGGGTAAGGAGCACCCTGTTTGCCCACATAATGAACGCAATAAACGCAACCCGAAAAATTTGCCGAAAACCCTCACACGGCACAAATGGCTGAAAATAAATGGCTCGTATACCAGCACCAGCAGTGGAGACCTAGGTCCACGGGCCCTAACCTCTAAATCCCACTTTTTAAAGGCCAGCGAATAACCGAAATAGTTTCCACTAGAGATGAGCGCGTGTAGTCAGAGCATGGGAGAATAGTATAGCTAACAACTGTTAGTGATTGGTGAAACCTGTTGTGTAGAGTAGTGTAGAGTTGGGTAGGGTTGTCGACAATCGTATGAAATTCCAGATAGTTACTTAAGTAGTGTTAAAGACTGTTATGAAAGGATCCTTTGAAGTAAGCTAAGCGTGTAGAGATGTGTAGAGAACAATCAAGCCAAAATATAAGCCGATAAAAGACCGTGTGGTATTACTGTACCTTTGTTATTGTTTAGGATTAATTGTAGAGCCGTTTGCTGCCTGAGGTTAAGACAGAAGAGGTGTAAGCCTTGCCTTGAATTCTATAGAGTTTTGTAGATTCTTGGAGAGCTGTGTAGGAAGAGGTAGAGTATATTCACGACAATAAAAAAAGACAAGTCGGCCTCAACTAAACCGTATTTATGAATTGTCTAGAGCAGAGTAGAGCTGTGTAGAGTTGTGTCGAGCTAAGTAGAGCTGTAAAAAATTGTATAGGTTTGTATTGAGTTGTGTAGAGTTATGTAGAGTTCAGAAGAGTTGTGTTGAATTATTTGGAGTAGAGTTACACTGTTTATACTCAACTTTAGATTTATTTATACTTTTTTATTGCTGTGTAGACTTGTCTGATATTGTGTAGAGTTGTATCGACTTTCATACAATGCTGCTGAGTAGTGCCACGTTGCAAAAAGCATGACTCAGACTCAAATCTAGCGCCGATTACAGTTATGTAGGGCTGTAAAGAGTTGTTCAGAGTTGTGTAGAGTCTTGTAGAATTGTATAGGAATCTTTCGAGTAGAGTCACGCTGCAAAAAGCACGAGTCAGACTCCACTCTAGTGGGAACCTGGACGTTGCCTACAGCAAAATGCGCGTTTTGTGCGCTCAAGCGGCAAAAAGGGGGCAACGGGTGAGCAGAGGGTGGACAAGGTAGTGCCAAAGCGGTGCCAAAGGGTGCAGAATGGGCAAGAAGCCCTCGCTGCTTGCAGTTAGTCATAAGCAGGAAGGCAGTTGAGTGGTGCGGGGCACGGGGATAAGTTTGGACTGGTAAACGTTTTGTAGTGCGTTTGTTGCCATTTCCGGGTCTATGAGGCAAGTACGGCCAAGGGGTACAGCGTGCGGGGTACGGTCATGAGGCATGCCGGAGACGGCGCCGCTGTCTGCCACATTCAGTTGTGTGCTGTGTTGTGCTCTGAGCTGCTTTTGCTATTTTGCATAGAGACAATCAGTGAAATGGGGTGGGAGGGGTGTAGAACAAGTGGGGGGAGGGGTGGACTAACGGCCGTCGCCATCGTCGACTAATTAACTGCGATTATTACGGTCATTACGTGGGATTTCCTTTGCGTAAACATCTTGAATTTTGGCGCTCTCCTCTGACGACAGCGACAAATGTTGTTGCTGTTGTTGTTACTGTTGTTGTTGTTACTGTTGTTGTTGTTGCTGCTGTTGTCTCTCGACATTGGCAGCAAAGGAGTTATGTCGGGCTAATGGCTGTTTCCCCAGCTAAACTCCACGTCCTGCCACGTCCTTTTGGCCAAGGCATTTGCGCCGACATTAAAGCAAATTAACCGCACCCCGTTCAGTCTTAACCCCCCTTCCTACCCCCACTGCCACCCTCTAACCCTGCACTACAGTGTGGCAAAAGACAAGAGACCAGCCCCAAAAGTCATTTGTTGTGCAATGTGTTCATGTGGCTGGCAGTTTAAAAACCAAAGCAAAAATCAATACAAACCCAAAAGGATAACTTGTCTAGGAGTGGGCGTAGCGGGAGGGCGTGGCAGTGGTACAGGGGTTTTGGTATGGGGGTTGCACAACTTTCGCTGTCTGATTAGAGACACGCCAAGGCTAATGGTTATGATTGTGGTGGTCCAAGATGACAGCGGCTTTTGGCTTAAACGAATCCTCTTGCCACGACCGCAAAGCCGACGAGCAGTACATATATATATATAGCTCAAGATGTCCTCTAGTGCGACGCTTCGAATGCGCCCCAGGACATTAGCCCACCGCCCCTCTACCATCGCTTTGCCACTAAAGACTTGAATGAAGCAGAGCAGCAAACCGAATGCTAAAACTTAACTAAAAGGTAAAATGTCTACATTCAACCTTTGCTTAAGATTACTCAATTAATGCACTTTCATTTTACGACTTGCCCAATGTCTCGGCGTAAGTGTGTGTGTGTGTGTGGGTGTGCGTGTGTGTTTGTCTTTTAAGCTAACGATTTTTAGCTACAAATGTAGTCATCTGAGGTCCAGCAAAGACTTTCTCATTTCCACCTTCTGCTGACTGCATTTGTAGTCCTAAAGTGAACTAGTTCCTTTGTAGTTCCAGCCGAAATCCAGCTAGATTCTAGCTTTAAAGTTAGCCAGCTAGTTTTCTAAAAGAAAATACGAGTATATAGCAAAATGTTCCAATCTAGCTAGACCTAAAGCCTTTTCTAAGCACTCGATCATTTAACATTTATTATTCCGGCAGTAAAAGAACTAGTTCTTGAAGCTGAATATTTTGTGGAATATTTTAAGAACTCTAAAGTGTGCTTCAAGTACAAAATGAGTTTGTAAAAAAATTCAATTATAATAAACATTTCCTTAAACTTTAATAAATACAAGAAAAACTTTTATATTTACAAGTTTTTTTACGCTCATTGATTTGTTAAAAAAAACCGCATTTAAATCATGTGGGGTTCATACTTCTTAGGAATAACTTTAGCACAAAACCTCAATTTCTTCCCAATTTATCCAATTTGCCAAAAAAAAAGTATTAAACAAAATGAAATGTAAGCTTAGAATTTGAACTAGTTCGCATTGAAGCGTTAAGCTGTCAACACTAATGTGCAATGCAAATATGTTTGCACACAACACAACACACAACACAACACACACACCCACACACACACACACACACACACACACACACACCGTCGAACGTGCTCTTTGGGCAGAGCAAGCGCTTTGTCTACACTCGATTTGACTTTTGTCATTCGGTTTCGTTCACTCCGTTCACTTGTAGTTTTCCGCTCGTAATCGAGTTTGGCTCTTGCATTTACTATTGTTGCCCTCAACGAGCGGAAAATTCAATTAGCCAATGTCTTAAAGCCCAAAAGCTCAGTCAAAAGATGCCCCAAAAGGAGCAGAAAAGCAGAAGAACGAAAACAAATAACTTTAAGTTGCATAACTGACGTGAGGCACTGTAAAGTGAAAGTCGCGACGACCAAAATTTGAGTTTGTTGCCTTCTCCTTCCCCTCCCACCACTCTCCTTTGGACACAATTTTGGCATGCAACTGATATGAATTTC
Organism: Drosophila acutilabella; assembly: GCA_035046005.1. Classification (NCBI taxonomy): domain Eukaryota; kingdom Metazoa; phylum Arthropoda; class Insecta; order Diptera; family Drosophilidae; genus Drosophila; species Drosophila acutilabella. The sequence goes on from JAWNOK010000020.1 coordinate 5,794,811, forward strand.
CATATTGACAGCCGACGACGTCCTCCGTCCCCCAGTCCCCTGCCCCGCCCCCTTTGCCACCCAGTCCAACAAGTTTTTCCTGTTCAATTTTGTGGCCGTTGTTTTATGGCCAGCTGCCACTCCATTGCCACGCCCATTGCCATCTTTCAGTCCAAATGAAATGAGGGCGAGGGTTTGTTCTTCTCGGATATTTTTTTTTTTTTTGGATTTTTATTTTTTGGACAACCCACACACAGGTCGATTTTTTAATAAGCTCCGTCGGCCCAGCACCCCGAGAAGTACAAAGCAAATATAATAACTTGCAAGTAGCGTCTGTCCGAACTGTGCGGCCCTAACCAAACTTATCCCAAGCACCGCGTACATATATCCATATGGCTATAAAAAAAAGAGCCAAAAAAAAAAGAAAGAAAAAAAAACCAACTGCAAATTGGCAAGAAATGGAAGCCGCTGCTCGATTTTTTGATGCCTGCTCGTTGGGTATTTCCAGACCGCGTACTTAACATATGTACAGGGTGTATTAGGTGCGAGACGACCCGTTTAACTTTATAGACACGATAAGAAACGGTCTTAAGCAAAGTATGGCTAAACACGACACTTTCTCTACAGTGAAACGTTTACCCCTTATAAGCGGACATCACTCTATTGATCTAAGGTGAGCACTATTTGCTTTGTACACCCCTTTAAGCCAGCCAAAGTATACTTCATAATAGTTGTCCGTTTATCAGGTTTAAAATATTAAAAAAGCCTATGTATTCCTTAACTTATTATGCGGTCTTTTACAGTCGTACCGTTCTGCCATTCCACTGGCTACAACTTCTTTTTTTCGGGCATTTTTCCCTCTTTTGCCCTCCGACGTCTGCGGCTGTAGCACTAGGTAAATACCAATATTTTGTTGCTCGTGTGGCCAAGAGGACATGCATCATAAAGTGCAATATGGGTTACAGCTCCACTTTTGGGGGTAACCCAATCCCTTAACCTCCTTAACCCTTGGACTTTCCTATATTTTTTTTGTGCCCCGACTAGTAGTAACGTTTAACGGTTATGGGGTTGCGGCTGTGCAAGGATTTTGTGTCGTAGGGCAACGAAAAATAAAGTTAAAGCAATTAATTTCCACAAAACAACCAATTAGCTCAAAAGTTTACCTTAAGTGTCTAAACACTCAGACCGTAGACAACGAAGGCGAACCCGAGTCAGTTCCCAAAAACGCTCCTCAAACCGTTTCCTCTAACCGCTCCTCTAACCTCTGCTTCTTTTCGTCCCCGTTTCTCTCCGTTTGAAACCTCAAACTGCGCCGTTAAGTGGAAAAACAAAAGGTTACTTGATTTTACTATTTTGAATGTTTGACACTTTTCGGCAACTGGCTGAGAACGCTTGGACGCTCTGGACACTTCGGTACACTTTGGACACTCTGGACACTTGTGGACTCGCAGGATGCTGGGACACTGAAAGCAGCTTGTTTTGCTTGTAATGTCACATCCTGCTGAAATAATTTAGCAGCCAGAGGCCAGACGAAAAACAGCCAGACCAAAAGCACAGTTCATCAAAAGTCCTTCTTACCTGCCTGCCTGTGGAGCAGGAGTAGTAGATGCTACGAAGGAGTAGGTATGAGTATTGGTAGCAATCTCATAGCTGTTGGCGACTTGAAGGCCTGGCCGACAAGTGTGAACAAGATGTTTTAGGCCAGGACGACAGCTGGACAGCAGTTGACACCAATGGCATATCCTGGTCAGTACACACACACACACACACACATCCTGAAAACTTCAAAGTCACAAGAACGAGCCTGGAAGCCTGCACTTTTGTTTGTCGTCATCATTGTCGTTGTTGTTGTTGTTGTTGTTGTTATTTTAGTTGTCGTTTTCATTCTGTCATTAAAAACCCTTGTCAAGTCTGCGCCAGGACATGGCCACATAGCCACAGTCACATCCTTTTTGCACTTACCAAGCACTACACCTGCATAATGAATTTCATAGTCGACTCTGAGTCGACATCCAAAGAAAACACAAGCATTTAAATTAGTTACCACACGACAGCAAACCAAAATTTGCATTTTCGCTTTTAAGTGGCAAATCTCAAAGATAAGAAGCTCACAGTTCTCGGAGTTCCAAAGTCCTGGAGTCCTTCACTCCTGACGTCCTTCGACCAAAGTCCTCACGAATTTCACTTTTCAAGCTGTAGCCTTTTTTGCTTAATTGAATTGATGGATTTCAGCTTAAAATGCGCTTTAGTTCCATGGCCAAGTCGATTAACAATATGCAGTGCTCCAAAAATGGGGTAGGAACAGTACACTGAAAGAAATGAGACAGCAATACCAAAGGAGGACAATTTAGTTATAAGCTTTATTTATTTTTAGAGTATTTTCTTAATTCAAGTATCTAATTCAAAGCTCAAAAGAGGTTAACCTTTAGTACCTTACTTTTTTCTCAGTGTAGTGCTTCATTTAGCCGCTTTCGAGGTCCTTCGACAATGCTTAAAACGTTTTACATTTAACAGGAATACAGCGAACCATTTAAATTATGAAAAGTAAGCCATGAAATCTTATTTTTACTTCCGACAACAGGCACTTCACCCCCAACCACACCTCTGCACCCCTTTTTTACCCCCTTTAACCCCCGACGCTCTGGCGCTCCTCAAGAAACGCCTTGGGCAACTTCGCTGATAGCGTGCGTGCCCCGCCCACTGAGGCTTCCTGGGGGGTAACAGGCGACGCTGCTTGAAGGAATAGGTTGAAAGGGGTTGGTAGGTTTGGTAAGGGGTCGGGGCACTCGACAGTAGGCTGAGCACATTTCGGATACAATTTTAATTATGGCAACCGTAAGCTTTTGGTTGTAAATATTTGAGAGTGCCCGATAACGTCGACGATTTTCATAAATAATACACACAGCAGCCCCTATAGCCCAAGCAGCCCCAACCCCCCGTTAGCCCCCTGCCACATGCCAACCTCTGTGACTACTCCATCAGCTTGAGTGCCAGGCACAGCAACAGGAGTGGGTTCAACAGCGGGACCAGCTTTTCCAAAAGGGGGTGAGAGCTTGCCAGCTTGCCACTGTGTGTGTGTGTAACTACCCCTACCAACCCCCTGCCCACCCACAACCCTTTTTAAAGACAAAAGGATTTACTTTGTGGGCGCTTTCTCTTACTCCTCTGGTGCGTGCGTTGCTTTATCTCTGGCACTGTGGCTGTTTGCTTGCCTGCTGATTAGACCGCCAAGCTACACTACCCCCTCTCCCCCCTTGTGCCCACCGGAGCACCCGCTTACCCGCAGCTACTACATTAGCGCAGCTCGTGACTCGACGCTTGATAAGCTTGATAAGCAGCAGAAGGTTTTTCGAGCCTCGTGAGTGTCCTGTCTGCTAACCCGTTAGCTTATGTAACCCACACTCATCTCACTCACTGCCAAAAACCCACCCCCAAGCACCCCCTGCCGCCATTTTTGCATCTCTCAAGACGCCGCTGTCTGATTTCAGTTTCCTGATTTTGGGTTTTTTGAATTTTGAAATTTTTGTACTTGAGGCATTCATCATCATCGCCCGCATCTTCATTTTACAGTCAGTGCAAACAACAGGCACACACACACTCCCCCCCTCCCTTACTCCCATGACAGGCACACCAACCCCCCTACCCCCCCTTAACCCTTTTCCAGACCCGAGGCAGACAGTTTTTGACGAGCACTTCTTAATTTATGATAAGGGTTTGGAAAATTGGAAAATGTTCAAATGCGGCCTGTTACTTTTTGGGGGCCAAGCAAACAAAACACACACACACACAGCCATATCTAGTGTGTGTGGGAGTGTGTGTACAGCTGTGTGTGTGTGTGTGTGTTTGCATAAACGAACCTACGGGTTTTTCACGTAATGAGCTGCAAAAGCATTTGAATTATTTTTAACCCCGACGACATTGTGCCCTTGAGATCAACACACACGCGCACACACACCCGCACACCCACACACACCCACACACACACATATGTCATTCTGTTTCCCTCACTCCCATGGAGCTGAGTGAATTTGATTTAGGATTTTTAATTTTGTGCTCTACTCATATTTTTTAATTATGCTGAGTAAAAAAGGATTTACAACACACACTCCCACACACGCACACACACACAATTGTGTGTGTCGTATATTTTTGCTTTTCGAAAATTAATTAAATTTGCACACATTTCCAGCTGCCTTTTTAGTTCTTCTACCCGTTCGTGTCTACTCCCTTTTTTTGTCTCCTGCTTTTTACTTAGTCACTGAGCACTTTAAGTTCTATTTCAGCAATCAACATTTATTTGTGGGCACTGTTTATTTGTGGGCTTAATAGTGACACTTCCAGTTGTTATTCCAAGAAAACTGTCCAGCTTCCTAGCAAATTCGATTTCTTTCTGCAACACTTCCACTCTGACTTCCATCTCCAGTTCCTGTTCTATGCATCCATTGTCCATAGTCAACACTTTTGAGGCTACTTTCAGTCGAATTTTCAGTTGCTGTTCTAGTTTAAGCTTTTCTGACTCCACTTCTATGGTTTCCAGGCCAATTTCCGTGCTTCCTGGGTAGTGTTAGCAAATGTTTCTTGTACCATAAATCTGAATGAAACTTTCAGTTAGACTTCCAGTCAATTTTTACTTAAGCATTCTGTTATTTTTCCATCAGATTACATTTTGGGTTATTCCTTTACGTCAGTTACACTTCCAGTTATACTTCCAGAATTGTTACCAACATGGAAATGTCCTAAAACTTTCTTTCGCTTCTTCTTGTATTTCAACTCCGATTTCCAGGCTAACTAACAGACCACTTTCCAGTCCAACTTTCTGTCCAACTTCCAGCCCAACTTCCAGCCCAATTTTTAGTCCACCATGCAGTCCAACTTCCAGTCCATCCACCTTACAGTCCAACTTTCAATTCAACTTCTAGTCCTAGTTCCTTTCAAAGTTTCGATTCCACGTTCAGTTAGCTTCAAGTCTAACTTCCATAACCTCTTTCAGTTCCAATTCCAGTCCGACGTCCAGTATCACTTTCAGCTCCTATTCCAGTGCCTTATACATTTTTGCCATGCATCAATCCCATCATACCTGCTTATTCCCATGATAAATTGTGTCACTTTCAGCAAAAGTTCCACTTTGACTTCCAGTTTCCAGTTGCACTTCCAGTTGCTACATTCCAGTTCAACTTCCACAGCCCCAGTGCCTGTGGGCAGTACTTTAAGTAAGTTCTTTGCCACAACAAGCAGAGTTATCAATGACATTGAGATGAGTTTTGGGTGGGGTGAATACTACTACGGAAATACAACAGGGGGGAAATACAGGGGGCCTAAGATGGAGGGGTAGGCTAGTGGGGTGGCTGTGTGTGAGGGGGCACTGGGTAAGCTGACGTCTCCTTGCGGTGGTGGCTTCGCTGTCTTACGCTTAAGCGAATTATGAAGTGGCTGGCGCATAAAAATTTATTGCTGCGAAATAAAAATCAGCGTAAAAGTCTGTCCATGAACAATGCTCAAGGACTACATCCTAGTTTATACTTATATACATATAAATATATCTCTGCCCCCGCCCACTGATCCACCGCCTGTGCCCGCATAAAGATGAAATCAGCATGTGAAAAAGGATGAAAAAAAATGAGAGAAAAAAACAAGAAACTGAATTTGCGGTTGCCAGTTTCAACACGAGGAAACTGACCCGGTCGTGAGGGGAGGGTAGTGGGCAGAGACGGGGTGGGGAGAGCTCGGGCTAAACTGTCAGCCAAGTACATCCCCCGTGCGAGTGTGTATGTGTGTGTTTGGTCCTTTGGCCCGCGGGGCCAGTGCGACAAGAAAGTCCTTTTAATCTTAACACATATCATCGTGATAACAATTTGGTCACTTTAAGTGAGGCAAATTTATTTATAAGCCGTTTTTTTTTGCCTCTTGCCTCCCACTCTTAACATCCCCCGCCACTGACTGACCGGGCAGTGATTCACTTACTCTATTATTGCATCCTGAATCACTCACGGCCCAGATAACAGGCCAGACAAGAGCGTCCCTCTGTCTAGAATATATGCCACGTTTAGTTCGCATACCCTGTAGAGCAGCTAACTCAGCGGGCAGTCACAACTACATCAAAAATTAGGAATAACCTTACCTCTCAAATGTCCCGTAGAAACCCATTTTTCCTTAACCAATAGCAACATAATTTCCTAACATTTACAGGGTGTCTGCTAGTCCAGCTACACACGGCTTTAACTGCCCTTTTTTTAGTGTTTTTGCCGTTTTTTGTTGTGCTTTCTTTTGGTGTTTTAGTAAATTGAAGCAAATGTGCTTTGATGTGCTTGTTACATGTGATTCAAGTAGTTGTTCTGCTGTTTCTCCCCCGTCCCGCTCCACCACCACCTCCTTCTTCTATTGCCTCCCGCTAACGGTACTGGCCGACTCTAATCGTGCTTTATGTACCGTTACGCACTCAACTTTTGTTGGCCCAATGGCATCAATTCATCGTTTTAACCGGAAACGAAAACATGTCCAGTGATTTTTTTGCAATTCCCTTGCTACCCACACATGTGTGTATGTGGGTGAGTGTGTGTGTGGAGTTTGCGTGTGCAAATATTTGTAATTTTATTACGCACTCAAGCACTCATAAATAAACAATTAGACAAAAGCAGGATATAAGAGTACGAATAGCACCACTCGATAACCTTAAGGTCCTGCCACGCCCCCGGCCCATGCTATCCCCAGCCACTCATCTCCCCTTAAGCTATTGCGATTGCTGTGCCAATTATTTACAGTTATGTTGCCTATTAGCTCGGCACTACAATGAGCACTACTTTCTCCTGTCTCACCCAGCACTACTTTCCCCTCACCAACTCCCCACCTGACTCACTGAACTCTGAACTGTTTGAACTCTGAAATTGCAGGCAGTTTACCCCCAACCCTTAGCCCCTCCAAACACCTGGCATTATTTTGCTAATCTCGAGAAATCGCGGTAAAAAAGGAAAATCGTGTTCAGGTGGCAAAAGCAAAGCATTTCCTATATCGCTCTCTCTTTCTCTCTCTTACTTACACACTCATTCTCTCTCTCTCTTCATCTCTGTCTGTCTGGCAAAAGGCTTTTAACATGTCTGAGCACGCAACGTAATTTTAGTTTAATTGGGTAATTATGCGCATACATAGTGCGCGAACTTCTTCACTCTAACCTACAAAAAATTGTCTAACTGTTGTCGCGATTTCGTTATTCCTTTCGACACCCGGTAGCTAATTAAAAGGAGAGGGTCTGTTAGACTATCGGTTATACAAACAAAATGTTTAGGTAGAAGAAAGCGTAATAGAAGCCAAGTAGTATTATTGTTCTTGATCATCAGCATGCGAGTCTATATAATCTGTGTATTTTATGAAAGTTTAAGTTAATTCGAGTCATTTCCTACGATTTCTGATTTAATTTCTTACCCTTTCTACTCCTTAATAAATACAGGGTCTTTTACAGCAGCTAGACTTGACTGTCCAGCTTTTCTAATAGTTGTTGTTGTTGTTATTTTTGGTGCAGACAGATCAGCAGGCAACGTAACTAACGGTAAGATGAATCCGTTGCACAGCATTGCCACAAAGTCAGTCTGCTGTCTGTCAGTCTGGCAGCACAGTTCTGGTTTGAGTAACCAGTGGCGTGGAATAGAGTAACGAGAGTGAGGAGGGGGCGTGGTGCGCGGCAATGCAGCGGAAGTTGTCGTTTTTGGTTGCAGGAAGCGCGCATTTTTGACTGCAAGGTGTGTACTCCCCCACTAACCGGCACCACACTACCCTGCAATACTCTCAGGCTTACACTAGTTACCCTTTCCCCTCACTCGACCCCTTTGCAGTTTATGCTTGGCTACGCTTCTGGCTTTGCACGTTTAATTTATGTGCAGAAGCATGCGAGACATTCGAATTGACAGTGTTCGGCGTAAGCGAAAGCGGGACAGCAAGCGAGATAAAGGATTGTGACGACGTACGTCGGAAGCAGTGACTAAAAGGAAGGAGAAAGAGACTGTGACGTTAACGGGGGGTGGGGGCAATGCACTTTTGCATATGCATATGCAAAAGCAAAAACGTTTTACAGTTAGCCCAGCTTTAATTGCGAGCGACAAATGTAAACAAACGAAAAGCAAAAGCAAAACGAAAATGAATACAACAACAACACAAAGCACGCATTGCAAAGTCTTTAAGAAATTTTGCAAAAAGTTTGCCGCGAAATTGGGGCAAAAAAATAAAACAAAAAGAAACGAGAAAAACAAAAAAAAAAACTTAGCGAACATTTAAGAGAGAGCGCACGCAACTGAAGTGTTAGAGAGAGCGGGAGCCAGAGAGCACTGTCTCTCTTTTCATTGTTATTATTTGCCGGCGCGAAAGTTTTAATTTTTATTATTAACTACGAAACTTTGCGCAAGGCAAGAAACTTAAAAAGGCGACCAGACAGAGACAGAGACAGAAGACATGCAGACAGACGGAGAGACAGACGGTCTTGAGACAGTGTGCAACAGAGACAGCAATAGACAGCGGCGACAGACAGCGCATAGACAGAGCTTTGCTAAGAGGGATCTAGTTTGTAACGGCAAGTGGAAAAGAGTGTGGTGGGGTAAGGGGAGCGGTAAGGGAAAAGGGAATGACTGGAAGGGGAATAGGTGTAGGGGAAGGGGAAAAAAGGCACAGGGACCAGAGGCAGGGGCTATTGAAAGGGGTGCGACGGCGGCTGGCAAAGTTTTAAAGTAAAGTTTTTGGCGTTCAAACTGTTTTCCTCTCTCACTCGCACGCACACACACACACACACACACACACATACCCAAACACACACACACACTTTTGGCTGTGTTAAACGTCTGTAAAGTATAACTTTGTTTTAGGTTTTTGGGGTTTTCGCTCTTTCTTCCTCTTCCTCTTGCTTCTCCTTTTACCATATGATTTCTTGGCGTTTTTCTTTTGCCACAGTTGCCAAAATCGGGCAAGGTCAGGGACAAGGCTGACGACTCTCTCTCTCATTCCCTCACATACTGTCTTCCTTGCTCACACTCCTCTCAACAGCGCTCAACGGCTTTAAGCTGCATTTGCATAAAGAAGCGGCTTTTCTGTAAGAGCCGTCTTAAAGACTGGAAGTGGAACTTGGAAATCAACACTGGAAGGCATTGCTGAAAAGAAATACGAGTAGCATCTATAAATTCTAGATAATTGTAGAAACTGAAAGTTTACACTAATACTAGAAATAAATAAAAGGGAATAACTCAAACTACTTTCTATTTTTTAATTAAAAAATAGAGGTAACTGGAAGGGGCAATCTGGAAGTTACACACAGAATGTTAGGCAAGTGACTAGTTGTTAAGGTTAGTAGTTTAAAACTAGAAGAATAAACAAGCAAATATCTTCAATCTAGTGAAATAACCTACTGGATGGTTCAACTGGAAGGATCAACTGGAAGTGTCTACTGAAAGTAACCACTCGAAGTATTCACTGGATCTGTCCATTGGAAGTATCCACTGAAAGTGTCTACTGGAAGTATCCACTTAATGTATCCACTGAAAGTAACGTGTGGGCATATTTACTGGATATAATTACTGTTCTTATTGGTAAAACCTAATGGAAGTATCTACTGGAAGTATCTACTGGAAGTATCCATTGAAACTATCCACTGGAAATATCCACGGGAAGTGCCCACTGAAAGTGTCTACTGGAAATATCCACTGGAAATATCTTTTGGACTTATCTACTAAATGCACACTTTTACTACTGAAATTGTGAACTGGAAGTTCCTTCCAGAAGCCTAACTGAGAGTGAGTACTAAAAGTATACATTCCAACTGCACACGAATTTCGACAGCGAACTGTAAAGTAAAACAAAAAGTGAAAACTTTCGGAAAAATTAAATAAAGAAAGTAAAACCATGAAGTAAGTTATGACAACATAAAAAAAACTGACTCCAAATAGAAAGTGCGAACAGAAAATGGAAGCTTAGACTGAAAATTTAAACATGAAACAGAAAAATATAAAACGATAACTGGAATGCAAAATTAAATATATTAAAAGACACTCAAAACATATATAAAACTTAAAGATATTGTTAAATTCCCCGAGATTTCTATAGTGAAAGTTATCAAGTTTCCCATGAAGAATGAAAACTTTGCAATGAACAATTTTTGGTTTCTGGTTTTTTGTTTTTGTTATTTTTGGTATTTTTGGCTTTTTGGTATTTTTGACTGTCCATTTAACATTCGAGTTGCGAAATTTCGTCACTTTCTGTCTCTGTCTAAACACACGCACATTATTTATGCTGCATTTAACTTTGGTTTTGGCCAAAAAGTAAAGCTGGCAAAAACCTACTTTGGCACCCCCCCCCCCCCCCACAACGCCCACTCGGCCACACCCCCCTGTTGGCGCGCCACTGTTTTGCGGTCGAAATCCATGTTGGTCATTGAGGGCGGCGGAGTGGGTGGGGGTTGGGGTGAGGGGTGAGGGGCGTGGCAAAGTGTGCATACACAAATTAAGTAACACTTACAATGGGCAAAAATGGTCACAATTTAGCATTTCTGGATTCCATTTCGGGCCACCACGCAGCGTGTGGCAAACGGTCAAGCTGTACCGCCCCTCACCCACCCCCTACACACCCTTTGAGCCTTTTTTGTTACATTGTGACCAAAAATTGAAAAACCGCCTGCAGTTGTAAAATGTTCAGGCGTGAAAACCTCGTTTGAGGTTAGAGGCGTACACTGTCTGTGTGTATGTGTGTGAGTGTGTCTACATGTGTATACTGCTCTCTGCTTCCACTCAGCCCTTCCCCCTACCCTTCTTTTGTGTATTATAATGCGCACTCATTTAAAAAGCCAAAGTGAAAATCCGACTTTGGATTCCATCCCAATTTTTACTTCATTTTTTTTTTGTATCGCTCTCAAATCTAAAATCCACTTGAACATTTCGCATTCATTAACATTTTTCCATTTGCTTTTTTTTACCCAACTCACACTCGACCCCACCCCCAACGCCTTTCAACAAATCCAAAGCATAAACAAAACAATTTTCACGCGTTTTTAATGCGACGCGAATTTAAACATTTTAAATAGCATAAATCTCATACATATGCAATTTATACACACGCACACACACACAGTCAGTTGCCAATTTGAAATTATTGCGTAGGGCAGGTGCTACCTACCCCTACCCTTCCCACCGAGGAAAAACAACTTCACATGTTTTTCCAGTTTGCATTGCAAGCAGAAAACTCGCTTAAGAAAAAACCAAATTACCACATTTGAATTATATATGTGGCACAGTGGTTCGAGGGCAGCTGAAAACTATACGAAATCTAAGAATTTTTAGTGCTTCATTAATTAATTTCTTAAAGTGACTGTATTTATATCTAATTTTTTAAAGGAAATATAAATTTATATGCTTTCCAGAAATAGTCACCATTAAGTACAAAATTTGTTGCATACTTTTCAGCAGCTGGTTTCTTTTGAATTCTTTTGTTTATTTTAAGTCTTTATCTTAGTTTGCTTACAATGTTTAAAATAATCTCGATTCTTTTATTTACTCTCTTTGATTTCTATATTTTATTGACTTTATATTTTACCATGCTTTCTTTGGCTTGTAGTCCTCATATTGTCCTTGAGTTTCATTACTAGTTATTTCTTAATAGCTTTTTTGCTTTATATACTAATAGTACTCCGATTTCTTGCTTTCCAAAATAAGTTCCTCTACCAATTCTGCATGTTTCATCTTCTTTCTTAGCACTCATTGCCAGTGTGCACTTAAGCCAGCTGCAATGTGAATTATAAACCAAAAAAAAAAAAAATACAAATAAAAATAAAACGCAAACATTTTTAAATTCGACTTTCGGAATCTGCTGCTGTAATGTCTCAATCTCAGACAGTGCTCGTTTTTCGCTGCACAAGTGTTGGCACAGTTACTTAAATACACCCCATCCCCTACACCCCTCTCGCCCAGCCTTCCGCCTCTTCCTACCCCACTCCTTATAGGCACAGGCTGCAGCTTGCCGCTACTGCTACTCCTACCCCTGCCTTTGCCTGTTTAAATTAATTCAAATTAATTCACTTGCGTCGCAGCTGCTTCAGCTCAAATTTTATGCGCGAATTTCAGTTTACAACAAAACCATTTGGCATCAGGCCTCACTGTTTTGGCCACGTCAACAACGCCACGTGGGGCCAACGAATGTGGGGAGTGGCACTCAGTTAGGTAGGGCAGGCAGCGTCTTGCCAAATGTGACTGCAGTCGCCAAGGAGCCTACAAGTCTTGTGGGATATTTAATTTTCAATTTACAAAAACTATAGCATACATTATGGGGCTACATTAAATTTGGAACTTAATAATGATTAAAATTAAACACACAGCTTAAGGAAAAGTCAAAGTCTTAGTTTTATGCAATTAATTATTATTTAAAGACAGTTTATTGGCTAAATAAGCTAAAAAAGCAAAGGTTTTGGTATAGGCATAGGAATAGGAATAGGAATAGGCTAATGATAAAAATAAAATTAATAATAATAATTATAATAATAATGATAATAATGATAATAATAATAATAATAATAATAATAATAATAATAATAATAATAATAATAATAATAATAAAAAAAAAAATAATAATAATAATAATAATAATAATAATGATAATAATAATAATAATAATAATAATAATAATAATAATACTAATAATAATAATAATAATAATACTACTAATAATAATAATAATACTTATAATAATAATGATAATAATAATAATAATAATAATAATAATAATAATAATAATAATAATAATAATAATAATATATAATAATAATAATAATAATAATAATAACAATAATAATAATAATAATAATAATAATAATAATAATAATAATAATAATAATAATAATAATAATAATAATAATAATAATAATGAAAATAGTTATAATAATAATAGAAATAATATTAACAGACATTCAAAAAATCTTTAGGAAAATGAAATTTAAAATTTTTCTTTCTTCTTTAAACCACAATTTAAATTGCCTATTTCTGTGTATCCCACTCCTCATCACTCTCTTCCCTCATCTGCCTTTCTCTTTCCCCCTTCTTTGCTTCTTCCCCTCCTTCATTTCATTCTTTGTTTTCGGAGTTCCTTATCGAAATATCAATAACATAAGCTACTTAAGTGCAAAATGTTTTTAGGCCGCACAAAACTAAAGGCGACATCGAATCCAGCCCAAAAAGTGCTCATTGTTGTAACAATTGTTGTTGTCGCTCTTGTTCTTCTTGTTGTTGTTGTATTCAATGCCACACGCCCCGCGTTAATGCCAATGACAAAACAAAAAAGCAAAAAAAAAATAAGAAAACAATAACACAAAAGCCAAAAGTGCGAATGAAATAAGAAGAAAAAAAAATGCTAAAGAAAATGAAAATAGAAGAAAATCTTGAAACTGACGACGACAGAGGCACAAAGCAGAAAGACAAAGAGAGAGAAGGAAGGCGAATGAAAGGAGAGAGGAAGAGAGAGGATGGCAAATGCGTTAATTCCATTTTCTTAATTAAATGCACAAACAAAATCACGGAAATGAAAAATAAAATCCAAGTCTTTTACACTCAATGATTTGTTTTCATTAAAACAAGAAATTCTCATTAACAATGGCAATGACAGCGAACAGAAAAGCGACAGCAGCAGCAATGAAGGGATGGACCAAGAGGGGGAGGGTTGGGGAGTGGCAAGTGGCAAGTAAAACCACCGATGGGTGCAAAAGCAAAAGGCATAAGAAACTGCTTTTTGGAGAGTCCAAAGGACATTGGACATTCTCGCCCCTATCGCAGCTGATTGTTGTTGTTGTTGTGCTCATTGTTGTTGTTTTTGTTGTTGTTGCTGTGTCAATGAGCGCATTTCCAAATGCGCCACATTTTAATTGCCAACAATTGTCGCAACGGCAACGCAGCTGCTTTTGGCCAACAACTTGTCGACTCTGCCTTCATTTTAGGCCATATTCATCCCTCTCTCAGCTTTCTCTTCCCTTTCCTTCCTCAAGTGTCCCCGGCTAGCGCTCAAAATTTATGACATACTTCTCGGCGCAATTGTTGCCGCGATTTACGCGCCTCTATTTCATGCCACTTCGCCTCCCACCCCTCCTTCACCCACTCCTCCAACACGCCCTCCACTCACTAGCCTCTTGCAATTAGCTAAAACAATCGATAAAAATCGAAACAAAGCAATTCACTTAATCGCATTCGATTATTTCCCAGCCAATAATCCTTACACATTATTTCATAACACAACAAAAATATTCTCCTAAGAAAAATAAAGAAAACTGAAACTCATCATAACAATAATAAAAGAAAACAATCTTAAAATCAATTTCGGAAACGAATTTATAAAAAAAGTGGAAATTGAAATGGAAATTTGCATTACACCAGGGAATCGCTTAATTTTTACAACTTATTAAAGATGAAAGGTTCCAAATGTAACGAAATGACAATGGAAATTGAATAAATTCTGGAAATTGTGTAACTTAAAGCTATTCACTTTGCATACTAAACTTTCTTCGGGGAAAACGCTGCAAAATGCCCATAAAAGTATGCTAAATAATTTCACTTTCGAGTCTAGTTTACATAAAAATGGAGACATATTATTTAAGCGCGTAAAAGTATGCTGCGTTTTTTATTCAGAGACAGTGAGTTTCGAATTCTGGAATCTCCAAAGAATTGAATGAAACCCATGGTGATTATATTATAATTTTATGAGAAAAGATTTTGACATTTGATGTGCACTAAGATTTCTGAAATTACAAAATCTAAATGAATTTGTGTATATTTATTGAAGGTTTAATTTTTTATAAAGTTAGCAGAACATTTATTCATTCAAAATTGTATTTATTAAAACTTTATAAATGTATATAATTAGGTTTACTGCTACCTTGTTGTCAGCTTAACCAGACGTCTCTTAAAATATAAAAATATAAAATATAATTTGACTTCAAAAAAACTCTCAATTAAGTTTAAGTTTTTAAGACTTTAAAAATCAACTAAAAAAAAAATATTTTACCAAATAATTTGCTTCAATAATTTATTAAATTGCTTTGCTTTGTAACATTCTTATATTCCACCTGCTCCAAGTTATTAAATAAATGCACAATTTCCATGCATTAATTTTGTATTAACTTTCTCGTTGGGTTATGCAACATTTTTTAATGCATTTTCATACACTAATTAGATCTGATAAAGCTTTTCCAACAGAGCACACAGTAATCGATTGTCTAGTTACATATGAGCTAAAGTTGCTGCTGCCACGCCCCCGCCACCGCCAACAGCTGACCGTCTGCTGTGTGCTGTCTGCAGCAATTGTCCATGTGTAAGCGGTGCAGCAAAAAAAAAAAAACAACGAGAAAAAACCAAAAGATAGAGAGAGAGAGAGGGGAGGAGATGAAGCATTAGACTAACGCCGCTAATCGCACAAAATGGCGGCAAGCAAAAACAACAATAAAATAGCAGCAAAAGCATTTTCGTTGCGCTCTCCCAGCAGCGCACAAAAAAGATGAGAAAGGAAAAAAAGAAAGGAGAAGCGAAAAAAACGAGCAAACGCCATCGTAAATTTGCACAACGTCACTTATATTTTTATTTTTTGCAATCTTTTGTTTGCTGCTTTTCGGTTGCCTGCTGCTGACGTCGCTGCCTGGCTGCGTCTGCTGTTTGCAGCGCACACTGACGTCGCTGCTGCTGCTGCGGCGGCTGCTGCAGATGCCGAGTCTCCTGTTGTCGCTATTTTTTTCATTCTATTTTTTTTTATCTTGTGCATTTTATGGTTGCCGTAGCAATGGACCCGCCTTCTTTTGCTGGCTTCACCTATCGCAGCGTCCGCTGCACAACTGCGTTGACGTTGAAACGGCAGAAGCCACTACAACTGTCCAAGCTGCAGTTGGTGCGTGCGTGCAAGCGAGAAAGCAACTGCTGCACGCTCTCTCTGACTGTGCTTGTGCTCTCAGTAAAACTGTATGCAGCTCCCACTCTCTTTACCCCACACCCCACACTGCTTGACTACTACACACCCATGCTCTCAGCATGCAGTCAGCAGCCACTGGCAACGTTCACGCTCTCTCACTCTCACTGTGCTGCTCTTGTGCTCTTTTGGTCTTGCGCTGCGCTGCGCTCTCTCTGCCTCTGCCTCTGCCCAATGTGCATGTAGTTTATTTGTGTGCAAAGCTTTTTGTGTGCTCTTTTTTTTCTTCTTGCTTGCATTTGTGCTTGTTGTTGTTGTGCTTTAAATTTGATTTGCAGTTGAGCATTTAAATGCGCATTGTTTGTGCTTGAAATGCAACGGTAATTTAAGCTTTTGCTCTTCAATTAGTTATTGTAGCAATCTACCCACAGCTCCCCTACTTCAACTCCTCCTCTCTTAACTCACCGCATGCCACAAGCCATAAATAATTTGCAACTCATTTTGCAGATGGTTTTTATGAATTGCCGTGCAATTTTTAATGAAATTTATCGCGCTTATCTGCGGGCATTAATCAAAACCAAACCGAATTTCGCACAGTTATCAGTGCGACCGCCCGGGCCGCAGCAATAAATAAACCGTAGTGCCTCACAGTACCGTTGTTATGCGGACGTACGTATTACGCAACGGAACTGACTGTTGCGCCAGAACGGAGGTCGCTAATTTAAACCAAATGAATTGGCACATTTTTCACTTTTTGCGTTTCGTACCTTGGCCCTAAATGAGCAGGCCAAAATGCCATCTCTTGCCACTCTAACTGCCACAAAAGGTGGCAACAATAACAACAACAACAACATTGTTGCTGTCTCGCGTTGAGTCACTTAATCCATGCCGCGATAAAAATCTCGAAAATCCAACTTAAGTGTTTGGTAATTTATCTCGCTGCGAGTGAGCGTTGCTCTCCCCAACCACTTTTCTCCTGTTGCCTATCGGTTACAGCGCACACCCCGCCCACAGGCAGCCCACTTTGCTCTGCTCACTTGCATACGCGACAATTTTTTTTTTTTTTTTTGCTTATAATCGCCAGCGTTTTCTCTCGTCAATTGTCTGTCTCCCACACCTTCTACTACTCCTTGAGCATCGTCAGTCATCGGTCTATTTCTCTCCCACCCCTGTTCTAACCACAATTTGACGGGGTACCACACCCCACCTCCTACCCCCCACCTCCCAGGCAACACCAGCCGCTCGTTGTCAGTCATTTTGACTTTGGCTTTTCGCTCGGCTCGATGAAATGATAAATGATGAAAAATGTTGCAAAAGATTTGAAAATTATCCGAGAGCAAAGTCAACATCAATTCACAAGTTCCCTTTCCCCCTGCCCCCCAGCCACACCCACTCGAAATGAGCTTGCAAATACAGATAGATTTCAGCTTTCCATTTTCCACTTTTCATTTACCATTTTCCTTAGGTGACGCTAAAACAGCTGAGACTTTGCTTAAAAAAAAAGATACCTGAAAATTGAAAAACTAAATTTAACTTAATGACTTTCCACCAGAAATAACTTCCCCCAAATTCCATTTCCCTCTTCTACTTCAAGCATTTTCCAGCTTGATTTCAAAAGGATTTTGAAAATATGTGCACAAAATTGTGAGACTCATTCAAAAAGACAGTTGTCCACACTTTGAATAAAATTAATTAGTTTGGGCTATTAAAATATGAGAAGAGAGGGGAGTGGAGACCGTAGAAGCTGTAGGTATTTGAAAACTCGAAATAAAAACAAAATTGTAATTTAATGTTATTAATTTAAGATAATTGAGTGACTTTAAATATTAGTTCTTTTCTTGAAGTATCTTATTGAAACGATATTGAGAAAATAAAGTAAAAATTGTTTCCTTTCCTTAAAAAATATTTGAAGGCTTTACTGAACGAGTGTTAACTGATAACGAAATTTGTAAGTAGTCTGCATAAAGATATTTCTATATAGATACAAGTATTAAATTCCCTACAACTTTTACCGTTAGGTACGACTCTTAAGCCCTTCGATTTCAGTTGTTCCACTTTTATACACCGTACCCAAAAATATGTGCAGGAATCTACTGGGTTTGTCATAGGCCAAATGTGCGTAACAGGTAAAGGAAGCATTACCGAACACTAAAAGTATTTTCTTGATCAGCATCAACATCCGAGTCGGGATAACCCTCTTTCTCTATCGGTTCATTTGCCTAGATTTCAGCGACTATTAGTGCTGTAGATATTAAATTAGGTGTAAAAGTTCGTCTTTGGTGTACGCAGATCAAGTATATTTCAAAATGTTCGGCACGCCCCAACCTTAACTATTTTTCCATCACTATAACTCGGAAACTACTTCAGCCAACGCTTCCAAATTGATACATAACTATCCTCACCAAATTAGGATCGGTGACCTAAACCTACAACTTCCATAGCACAAATCGATCATAAATTGATCATTAGTATACAAAATTTGATTTTTCATTAATTGGTCATAATCAAACTCGTATATAGTGATACTGAACGTATAACTTTAACCTCTAGCTCCCAAATAACAATTCTTATACAACAATTTTTACTTGAGAAAGATATGTGCCGAAAACTTTTGTATCTACGGTCAGCTCCATGATGATTATGGTATAGTTTCATGTCTCTAGCACTACATAAATTGTTATTTAATCCTTAAACCTTATATTTAAATTCACGACTTAAACAATTTACTGTCAGGACAGTTTACTAATAATTTAACTAATTATGGTTACTACCGCTACCTTTACTTCTTTATTTATTCGTTTAAGTGTTTCTCGTTATATATTGCAAAAATCTGATCAATGGCACTTGACTTAAAGTCCCCTTTAAATCCATTCAGCATCTACTGAGCCCTTTTTGCTACTATAAATCCCGTAGGTTCCTTCGTTTCTTTGTCTTTTCTCATCTGCCTGAAGTATTTTAATAGTTTTCAATTCAACGCGACGCGAAAATAAGAAAATTGCTTTTCTCATAGTTGTTTTATTTTTTTTTTTTTTTTTTTGGTGTACTGGGGTTGTAAAGTGAAGGGCTGGCAGCCATTTTTGGGGGGCACCAAGTGCTACCCTACGCTGAACGACCCCCGGAGGCATTCCACTCAACAGCTACAGCAGCTCATCGGTCTTAAATGTCGAATCACTCGATATACATTTAGATTTTGTATAGCAGGAGTAGGAGGAGGTAGGTGGAGGAGTAGGTCGAAGGGACTTAGCATGTATAAGCATGTGAAGGGTCGTATAGTTGGGTAAAGGGAGGGTGGTACAAGGGACACGGTCGGAGGCAGGTCGGAGTTTTAAATAGCCATTAGCGAAAACGCTTATTAAAAATTTACATTTCATTCTACTTTACAGCTGAGCGAGTGAGTGAGCGTGTGAGTGAGCGAGAGAGGTGACGACAAAGTGCTCGGCGTGACAGGGACAGCAGGAGGTGAAATTGTGAGGGAATTTTTGAAGGATGCCTGCAAAATTCATTTGGCTCAAGCGGTCGGGCACACTTCCCAACTTCCTGTGCCACGCCCAGCAAGACGAACCCCCATTCCACTGCCTCCCTACTACTTGAACACCCCTTTCATTGGGGTAATTCCTGTTGTTGTTGTGTCTTTAGGTGTTCATGCCAAGTTAATTTAATAATAAAACTGAAATTTAATTCATTTGTGTTTAGGCCAAGACTCGTGCTGCCAGCCATGCCCACCTCCAGTCCATCTTGACTACTTTTTTATGCAAAAGGAGAGCACGAACGGTCGTCTTCTGCTACCTTTCCACTCTACCCACTCCGTTGCTTCTTTGTCTGCTTTGTGCTCGCAAAACTCCTCGGGGATATAAGCCCTTTTGCCCAAAATTGGCGCCTTAGCTAACCAGTTGAGCTGCCAATCCAATCCCGTCCAGTTGTATGCTACCAAAAATTCCCTCAAACTGCCGAAATTTCCAAAAACTCCCCAACGATTTGCGTCTTCAACATCTTTTGACTCGTTTTTAATAATATTTTCCAGTTATCTGACCTTTTTCTACTCAACCGCTCTTCCTCTAACCCTCTCGCTCTCTCATGGGCATGGCACACCCGCGGGCGTTACGCCAAAAATTGCACAACTGAGAAATTGAGGAATCATTGTGCGCAAGTTTCGTCCAAAAATCATGTGACCCTCAACACAAAATTTTAATTATGCGCAGGGCTTTAAGCAACTTGGCTAAAACGTGCTTAAAGACGCGAAATTTTGGCGCTAAAAGGAGCTAGGGTGGCTGGTGCTGTAGTGTAACGGTGTGAGCACTTGCAGCCAAATTGAATTGCGTACAAGTAACCGCTGAATTGCGCTGCCGCACAATTAAGTTTGAGGTTTCGATGACGTCACAAAATGTGAAGGTTTCACATGCCAAGTGCCACACAACTCACACCACAGTCAATCACAAACCCATTCCCAGCTGACATGTGGAATTGATGTGGGAGGAGAGAGAAGTTTCGTGGGGGTAACAGAGGGGAGCTCTGCGGGTGGCAGCTGTCAGTGCGTTAGTCAGTTACTGTCAGTGCTCTGGGCTCTGGTTGTGGGCTCTGGGACATGTCTATCCGACGACTCACGGTGTCTACCTGTATGTAGCATACAGTTTTTGGTGCCCCCAAAGGGTCCAAAGTGGCGAAGCGTGGCAGCAACGACAACCAAAGAGGAAGAAGCTGTAGGAGGAGGAAGAGCAGATAGCGGAAGCAGCAGAAGATTCGTATAGGGATTCGAAATGTGGGCACATAAAACATATTTGCAAAATATTACACACAACCACAGTGCACAGTTAGTTAGCTCACACACACACACACACAGACACACACACGCACACAAAGCAAGAAACTATCTTAGCTAGAAAGCGCTACACAAATACTCTACAAATTGGCTAGAAAAACTCAGTAAATTCAGTAAATTAGAAATTACTTCTCTAGTTGCTTCAGTGACTTCTTTGGTAAGAAACTTAATTAACTTAGTAATTAACTAACACTAACAATTATTTTTATTAAATATTTTTTTATTATTTTCTAAGCTTCTATCATTATTTGTATATATTCTATATAATTTTATTTCATTTTATTGATCCCGCGTTTCTGCTAAAATTAAACTCGAAAACACTTCAAGAACTTGGCTGGAAAATCCTATTTATCGAATTTTATCGAACTAAAACGAATAATAATCATAATAATTATTTATTTTTAATTGTATAATTTAAACTTAGTATAAGACAAGACAAAAAAAGCTGCTTACATTTAAATTAGGTATAAATTAGCCTTTCGATAAATTCGATAAATTTTAAGTTTTTATCGAATAGTGCTTGACTTTAGTCAGACTACCTAATAAGGCTTCCCCAATGTATATCATACTTAATATAAATAAAATGAGCACCATTTGTAATATTCGATTATTTGATTGATAGTCATCGCCTACTAATAGTTATCGATACAATTACTGTACATCGATAAGTCATGGCAAATAGCTGCAATTCCTTAGCAATTAATTGTAATTGTAGAAAAAAAACCTACGCTACAATTGATCGATTTCAATTTATATTGCCTCTAAATAATCGATTTATCGATAACATTCAGCTGTTGTTACCATAAGCAAATAGGCCATTTTAAATAGTGTTCAGACCCACTGTGAGAGTGTATTGCCTAGCCGAAGCAGAAACTAGTGACGTCGCTCGAGGACAACATGGGCAAGGACTTGGACCAGTGGCAGGATCAGAGCAAGAGCATGACAGGAGCAGGGGGAAGAGGAAAAAGAGGGGGGCACAATTCGAGCCGACGAATGCAACGCTTTTTAGCCGCACAACAAAATTTGATTTGTATTTCTGTGGTTTACCTTTGGCCCCAGCAACCGGCAACCGGCAGCGCCAAACCAAAGGAGGAGAGCAGGGGACAGTGGAGGGGAGTGGTTATAGGGCTGGAGGGTATGAAGAGCTGTACAGTGTTGTGTCAGCAGTGTCAGTGGCACCTGGACTTGGTTTTGCCTGTCGTAGATTCTGAGGTTAAAATGTAAAATGCAGAGAATGGATTGTGCGGGTAACCGGAACAATTAAGGAATTTTCCCTTGAATGTGGCTGAAAAGCCAGAGCTTTTCCTTAGCAGCAGTAGAACTACCAATTACAAATGGCACACAATTTGTGCCACGCCCAGTGCAGCAGTACAGCGACTACCCGCCCATTTTGAGCAGTCTGACCAAAATGATTAAGTAGATTGCAATGACTAAATTTTGCGCAAGACGACAAGACGATGACGACCAGCAAAGCACAAGAAGTGGAAGGAGGAGGAGGCGGAGGAGGGGAAGAAGAAGGAGGAGGCGGAGGAGAGGAAGAAGAAGGAGAAGGAGAAGGGAAAGCAGTAGTGGCAGCAGCACCGTCCTGCACAGGACATTGGCGTGTTGGCTTTTGTTTCTTATGCCTTATGCATACGAAATTTTGCTTTAATTTGCAGCTGTGTTTGAGCTTCTATATTTCATCGATAACAACGATAAGAAATGCGGAGACTGCACGACTAAGCAACACCCTGTAAACACCAAAATTCACAAAGTTATACTCAATTCAAATTTGTAAGGCAAACACGCTGTAAAAAAACTGTTGCATACTTTTGGGCTAGTTTCTGCCTATAAACTCAAAATAGCTGTAACTTTTGTTGTATGTAACCGATTTGTGTGCGACTGAAAAGCTATAAAAGAGAAGGCTAATAACTGATAAATTTTGGAGGTAGGCAAAGCTTTTCGCTTGTTAATATGTGGGAAAAAACACAAAAGTGTAGAGACTCTTCAGTAGAATGTAAATGTATATGCAGGTCACTGCATATTTTTATAGTTTTCTCTTATAAAAACTAACTAATCAACTAAAATTTATTAATTTTTGAATTTCGCTTAAAGAAAACCCTTAAAACAGTTACACGCAATGGGCACAGGGTATGACAACTGCACATTGTCGCATTCGACGTGTCCGTACCGGATTCAGGTTCGTTTTGCTAGTTAGGGTTCGGGTTTCGTCTTTGGGACAGCTGTACGTGGCGACGTCTACCTCAACAAGAAGGACGACGACGATGTTGGCACGGAAATAATTGAAAATACGTGTTTGGGTTTCTGTGGACAGCGACATTTGCTTGACAAGCACAGCAACAACATCAACGACAGCAATAACAATAACAAGGAGCTCACTTAGTGACCAAAACCGACTTGGTTACATTAAGCCCTACCTCGACCGTACTACCATTTTCCACTTTCTATATTACCACATTTCACATTTTACGTTGACAAATTTCGTTGGCTTTGACTGCGCATAATAAATTTTCTAATTTCTTTAAATGAATTTTGAAAAAAACAAACACAAAATGTACAAAACGTTCAGCAATTGAAAGCGGTCTTGGAAAAAAACACTTTGAGAATGATTAGAGTTTAAATCGATAACGTTTAAACGCGTTTATGCATAACGATTACATTTGATTTGCTTCTAAAAGTTGCGTAATCTGTGCAATTTCTTGCATTTTTGATGGCATGGCGGTGACGGTGTCGGCTGTGGCACCTACTGGATTGATAGGTCCTACTTTAAGTAGCAGTTAGCCCACTTTTGAACCGTTTGTGTAAGTAGTAGCAGCTGACAGTAGTTATCAGCTAAAATAGAACCTTCAATCAATTCAAAGCTATAATAGAAGTGAGGTTATGTGAGTTATAATCCTTTACTGTTTATAGAAAACCTAAAATTGGTAGAAATTTTTAGAATAGTATTCGAAATCATGATCAAATATTGGAAAGTGTGTCAACCTAATCAATAATTGTTAGCCTTTAGCCTAAAACCCGCTTTTTGCCGTACCTAGAGCCGTCTCAATTTTAAGTATTGCCAAATCTACCCAACTTTCCCAGCCAATTTTGCTTACATAACTTAAAAACTTGTTTCCTACAAGTATACCTACAAGCAACGCCTTTTTGCCGTACCTAGAGCCGTATCAACTTTAAGTATTGCTACATTTTCCATAATTTTGACCCCCATTCCTCCCCAGCGATATTCTACACACTCTTAGCTTTAAAAGCTGCAATCAATCAATTAAATTTAAGCCAAGTCCGACTTTAAAGCCAAAAACTCAACGCGGACCGTCCCAGTTCCAGTTGGACAACCATTTGGGACACTCGTCGAAGCTGATTTACGACAATTTTTTAATTACCGCACTTGAGGAGCACAGCAAAAAAGTAAAGAAAATAAATGGGAAAAAATAAGTGAACTCTGCGGCTGTGGTGAAAACTCTTTTGGGCCAAATTAGCTGGCTGAAAAAATCAATTAGCCGCAAAAGAAGGGGAGTAAAATAAAATAAAATAAAATCAAAATAAACAATGCAACGAACTGGACAGGGCGGTCGTAGGGCGTTATTGGGAGTATCTTTTCCTCACTGTGCCTTACTCTACCCTGCTCACCCCTCACCCCTCAGCCACTCAACTTCTCTGCTTTAAATCAATAAATCATCTGCAAGCAAATTAGTCGCAGAGTCTGAGCATGAGAGCAGTGGAGACTGGAGTCGAAGGTAGCTGGGTAGGAGTGTAGAGCGACCATTAGTCTTGCTTGGACACGGCCTTCTTGCTGCCTGAGACTTGGCCAAAAAAGCACGTGATTGGCTTTTTCTGGCTGCAGCTTCCACTTCGACTTCAACTTTAGCTTCGGCTTTGGCTTTGGAGCTGGCCAAATGAAATCCATTATATTCATGCCTAACAAAAGCAACGTTTCCTTCGTGTCCAGGACCTGCTTCAGCTCGTCCTTGTGACTTTAGCGGCGACATAAAAAATTCATTAAAAGTAATAAACTAATTCCATTCGATCCTATTAAAAATCATTTTCGAATTAAGGATATTTGCATATCCTTAATAAAGTTTACTGGACAAAGCCCGAGCGCACCCAAAGCCCTGTACGTCTGTCCGCCTTTTGTGACATTTTACAGACAAGTGGATGAGCTAACCTGCCTACCCACTGCCCCCCTTCTTCACCCCTGTGCCCACTCCAACCCTAAACTACAGCTAGAGCGCCACTGAGTGGCCCCGTTTGGTGGTTGACGGCTGCTGATGAGCTGACGGTCCTTCAAGTAGAGCGGACTGAAAATCTTGTTTTTATTTGTTTGTTTACCGTCCGCAAAATGAACGTTGGCAGCAGCAGCAGCAGGGGGGGGTGGCATAGGGGTGGGAGTAGGCAGTTGCTTCTGGTAGTGCCTGAGATAGCAGAGGGCGGTTGTTGCTGCGCCTTTTGTACAGATATTTAAATTTTATCGCAGCCCGAACTGTGATTGCCAGACGGTGGTAGGGGCTGGGGTAGGTAGTGGTAGGGGCTGGAGGACGTACACGGATTCTGAGTGAGCTGCCAGGACGCATCAATCAGCTGCAGACTAATTACATAATCTCCTCTTGATTATGTCGTTGTGTCCCACTCAAAGCACAAAACGGAACAAAAACTTTCACATGACAAACATAAAGCTGACCGCAGTGCCCCCGCCCCACACTCCGCCCCCTGTGGGTCTACGCCACTGCTAAAAGTTAGCGATCAAAATGGCGGCAACTTTTAAATATGTTTCACAATTTTATGGCTCTTGTTGTTCTTCTTAGCGCTCATTAAACTAGAAGAAGAAGAAGCAGCAGCAGCAGTTCAGAAGTTAAAGAAGAAGAAGAAGAAGAAACTTCGCAGTGACCTTGACACTGAAAAACTCAAACTGAAAAGCTGAAAATACTAAAAGTAACTGCAAAAAGCGAACTTTGCGTACGACTAAACTTTAAGGCGTGCCAAAACGCCTGCGCCCCCCCCCCCGCCGACCACGCCTCCCCTCTGCCCCTGCTGGAACTTACTAAGTAACTTACTCAGGCACTGGGCAAAAGAGATAGCAACAGCGACTGGTGTGAGCGGGACAGAGCGTGAAAACTTTTGCGGCAAAGTTGAGAGAGAGTTCTTCAAAGAAGCGAGACGGCAATAGAGCGCAGAGGAGGAGGAAAGAGAGCAGAGCGAAGGTTAAGGCGAAAAACAAAAAAAAAAAAATTAAACTTATGCCGGTTTTAAGCAACAAATTTATACAAAATTATTGCTAACGGTAACTGAAAAGTTGTCCCAGTCTCAGACAGTGTCCTCACCCCACCTACACCCCCCTAACTGCTGGGCCTATGTCGAGCACTGAACTTTGACCCCAGCGCGGAGGACACACAGTGAAAAAGCACACCATAATTAAAGTAACCCTTTAAAGTCAATTAAAACAAAATTCAAAGTTTTTTCTTGTTTTCTTTTGGGGAATTTGGAAACTTTTTGTAAAAATTAAGCGCTTTGAAAATTTTCAACTTTTGCGTTTTAAATTCGCAGCAAACTCAAATTTTAATAACGGTAAAAATTAACGGAAATTTTTATAAATTTAATGTTGTTACTCAAGCTAAGAATTTGGGTAAGTTAAGCTAATTTCTAAGCTTTTGTAGTAAACTGTGCCAAATGCACAAAAATAATAAAAGGGAACTTTAAAAATTAAAATAATGTTAGCGTTAAAATAATAAATAAGGTATATAATGATAAGAAATTATATAAAAGGAAGTTTTTATAAATAAATAAATAAAAAATAAAAATAAATAAAATATTTGTTTTTTTCCAAACGCGTTTAAAAAATCTAATGAATTTGCGCTACAATATTATTTTAAATTATGTATTCTTAGGCACATATTTTATACTTTTATTTAAGTGTATAAAATATAAAAAACTTTAAGATAATATTTATAGAAATTCATTTTTTTCCATAAACAGTTTGTGATTTAAATGAAATATTCACAATCGATTCCTTAAACAAAAATGGTTTTTTAACGAAAATAAAAATAATTTTATTTAATTTTAAAATATATAGAATTTCTTATTAAAGTATCAGTGATTTTTTAACAGTTTCTGCTCTTCAAAAAAAATGCGTGTTGAATATTTTGAGAAATTTAACGATTTTCTACACAAACAGTTAACAAAAATGTGGAAAAATAGTTAAAAATAAACGCATACAATTTAAGACATTTAAAAAATACTAATACATGTTAATGAACATTTTTCATTGTATTAAAAACAATTTTAGCACTAACCCAGTATTTAATAAATTAAAAAAAAAAAATTCATTTTAAGCCATGTGTGCCTAGGCATTACACTACCTCAGCCACTGTTGTGGCATCTACGCACTTTTTCCAAACAACTAATCGATCACTTATCGAGAGCTACCAAGAGCTGCTGCACATGTCAGCCCTGGCATGTGTTGTGACCAAACAAACCGAAGGTTAAGCGCATTTTCCGCTGCTGAAACCCAAACAAAAATCCAAAAAAAACAGCCATATTTAAAAAGCAAGCAACTCGAAAGGATAATGGATAAAAAGGGTTAAATTTGTGGTCGTTTCAGTTGTTCCTGTTGTTGTTGTTGTTGTTCGCATTTCGCTTTGGAGCCGGCTGCAAAGTTTGTTTCGAGACAAAGTTTCGTCTCGCCAAACAGTCCCCCCCTCCCGCTTGCCAACACTACTGCTGCCCCCTTCACCAACACTACCCGCTCTCTCTCAGCTGCCTAACGCCCATTGAACAGCTGTGCTGCTAGCGTTGATCAGCTGATTCCCAGCCGCCTCTGCCCAGCCAACCCCTCTCCCGCTACGCCGCTGCTGCTAAAAACTTGGTTCATATTATTTTATAGGCCGTTCCGTCGCCAAAGTTCCAAACAACAACAACAACAAGAACAACAACAAACTTTTGACAATACCTAATTGCAAACTTTTTGATATCGCGAGTGGGCGTGGCAGCTGTGATGCTGAAGCAGCCGCCGCCAGCTTTGCCTTGGCCACTTTAAAGAGTTGCGTGCCGACTGCGACGTCGACGCCAACGCCGACTGCGACCGCTTGGCCTATTTTTTTTCCACTGTACTTTGGCTTAGACGCAGCAACAACAACAACAACAACAGCCAGGAATGATAACATTTAGTGCGTCGCAAAAGTTTCCAACACTTTTTTTGTGTGTTGGTTTTTTTTTTTGTTTTTGTTTTTGAAACTTCTTTAGCGGCAACGACGACGACGACGACGGCGGCGGCTTTTATAGACCTCAGAAGTTTTGTGTTTGTGTTTTTGAAAAGTTCCTCAATGGGGTGTTCCGGGTCTCGTGTGTGTGTGTGTGTTTGTGTGTGTGGCAAATGCGTGTACAAAGTTTTAACCAAAAAAATCAATACAAGTCGTCGACTTTGAGTAAAGTGCGTGCAACTTGCGTTCCAAAATGCAATTTTACTTAAACTTTAACTTTGCCACGAAGTTGCATAACTAAACAATTGCCTCCAGTTGCAGCACTTAACGCTGCCACGCCCACAAGCAGCAGGCATTTATATACCCAGTGCTTTTTGTAACTAAAACGGGTGTTATGGGTTCTTTTAGGCGCTGGAACTTAAATCTTTCTTAGTTTTGAAATCTGTTTTAAATTTTGCAAGACGCGCCCTATATTTTCACATACTGAAAGTAGTAGAATGTCGGCTCAGCAACTATAGTAGCTAGAAACATTAGAAATTATCAAAAGTTTAAAAAATAAAAGATTTTGTAATAAACTAAAATTAGTATTAATTTCAGGGTATTGTAAAGTTGCACATGTTTTAATATAGATTTCATACGTGTCGTATGTATATTTTTTAATGTTTGTGTAGTAGGGGTAGGTATAGGAGAAGCACCTCAAAAGCTAAAAGTTTGTTAATGCCTGGCAAGGACTTTTTCCTTTATTTAATTACCAGAAATTGACAGTTTCTTAGACAAAGTCAATCAAAGGAAGCTCTTGGTAGCCAATCCCAGCAGCAAATTAAAGGTTACAACTAAAAAACATACATAAAAATCGAAAGTATAATAATCTCTGCACTTTAAACCTTTTTTTAAAATCGGTTATGGGTTAGTCGATAACTTTTTTGCAATCTTTTATATCTTATGTGAAATTTTATTTTCCATTGCATTTATGCTGTCTCTTAGAACCTACATACCAAAATTGGTATGCCAAAGTGCCACAGTTACTGAAATATTTGCTAAAAACATCCAGATGTTCCGAGGTGTGTCTAGTTTGCCGCCCATTGTGGGCGACTAAGGCGTGGCAACGAAACTAAGCTCGAATTTGTAGCTCATTACAACTCCGACATCTGGTTGTTCATGGACCGACAGCCAGACATGGTTATATCGACTCAGCTTGTGATGCTGATCAAGAATATATATACTTTATGGGATCAGAAACGGTTACATAGCCAATAAACTCTTGAAAACAACTTAATAAGAGTACTAAAGATTTGAATGATCTTTGATTAGTTTAAGATTATTGATTGCAGGCATAAACTTTGAGAGTGTCTTTTAAAAGTTTTAACTAAATGTTATTTTTGTAACAATGTTCTTAAGAGTGTTTAAAGAACATTTTATTTGTTAACTATTATTAGGTATTCTTCCATTTTTAGGCAGTCACTTCAATCGACTACTTTGCTTGCTGAATATTCATTATCCCTGGTTTCTAGTTTGCCTATATTATCAAATTTAAAACTTAGTTTGCCTTTAAAACTTTCCCTACATCATGCAAATAAAAGTCTTAAAGTTTACGACAATTGAAACACATTAAAAACCTTTTTGATAGTTAAGTGACTCTTTGTTCTCATAAGTACAGGGTCTGGTAAATTCATTAAAAGTAAAAATTGAATTTTTAGACGATAGAGAAATAAAGAGGGGAAGAGGAGAGAGAAGGGGAGAAGGAGAGCAATGAAATCCACCTGTCTGTGTGTTTATTTGTTTGCTGCTTTGCTTCTTAGCTGCAAATGTATTCAATTCCCAAATGCGACTGAGATCGATCAATCACACGATTGCACTCATTCAATGCACTCATACACACACTACCACACACACACACACCCACCCACACACACTCATGTGTGTAGTCACATTCATCTAGTGCGCTTAATGCTCGTCAAGTGTCGCCCGTGTCGCAGTTTGGCCATAAAACAAAAATGTGTCTACGTTGAGGCAAGATAATCGTATGTGGCAACACAACCACACCCCCTGCCCAACCCCCGCCTCACCGTCCACTGGTTATGTGCCCCTCAGGACGTGGCATGCCACCACTTAGCGGCTAAAGTCCTTTGACAGCAACTGAGTCTGTGATTGTCAGCGACTCCTCAACGTAAGTCCTGTGTCCTGTGTCCTGTGTCCTGTACGCTCTCTGTGTGCTGTGTCCTGCGTCCTGTGTTCTGTGTCTTCATCCGACTGAGCTTATATATCATTCATGTTTGCGGCACAATTTTCAATAAATTTAGACGGCAGCAAATGCGTGAAAAGTCAGTGGAAAAATCCCCTGCTGAAAAGTCAACTGTTAAAAAAGGATGACAAATGATCGTGCAAACATTTGGCAAATCCACGATTTCCATAATGAACCAAACACCAAAACGACGTACAGGTGCTGCAGGGTGGCTGCCATGGGCGGTGGGGTGCTACCAACTTGCTAGATAAATATTATGGCATAAAACACTTTGGCAAAGGTAACGGCAACGGCTACGGTAAAACGCCACTTGGCGCATTATTTCATGAGGTCGTTACCGTCGCCATCGCCGTCGTCGCCGTCGCCGTTGCCGTTGCCGTTGCTTCTTGCGTCCCGTGGCCTTGCCACAAACGTATAAATAACAACAATATAGAGACAAGCGCCGTGCACAGTGGTACTAAATAAATACACATTTCGTGTTGGGAGTAAAAAAAATATTTCAATTTAAAAATCCAAAAAATTTTATAAAAAAAAAATATTTAAATTTAAGCATGAAATAAAGTTTATAAGTAAATTAAAGCTACTTTAAGTTTAAAACATAACAAACAAAAAAATTTTTGTTTTAATACTCAATTTAAAGGCCTAAAAACTCAAAAGTTGAGTGTAAGACAAAAATAAAAAGAGAAAATAAAAAATAAAAAAAAAATAAATAAATAAAATTCAGATTTATTTTTTAAGATGATTTCAATAATTCAACGAGTGTAATATCATTTAATTACTATTTATTTGTTTATAATTTATTTATTTTATTTATGCTCACTAAAAGCAGTTGCGAGTATTAAACTTAATAATTAAATTGTATGTAAAATAAAATATTGAAATTAAAGCATTAAATATTCAAGTTATCTGAAACATTAGAAGTAATTAATCCATTAATCTGCAAATCAGAAGTATAGAAATTGATCCAACATTTCTTGAAATTAATTTTTGTGTATTTAAAAAACTCATGTAATTTAAAAATAGCAATAAATATTTATATATTAATATTATATAATATATAATATTATTTAGAAACATATCAAATATTCTAATAACTAGTTTTCTAGTCTTAGTTTATTTAGAGCAAACTAAATGTAATTTAAATTTATATTTAAG
Source organism: Drosophila acutilabella (assembly GCA_035046005.1). NCBI lineage: Eukaryota > Metazoa > Arthropoda > Insecta > Diptera > Drosophilidae > Drosophila > Drosophila acutilabella. Next base: position 5,826,087 of record JAWNOK010000020.1, read on the forward strand.
ACTTTTTATGCTAAGGTTTTTAAAGGACACATTTTATTTACTAAATCTTAATTTAATGCTCAAGTTGGAATGCTACCCCTTTTATTTCACGCCCTTGCAAAGGTGAAAAAAATTTTGTAAGAACAAAAAAAATAATTTTTTATTTTTTTCATTTAAAAACTCCGAATTTTTTCTGTTAATTGTAAATTTTTAATATTTTTTAAACATTTTCAGTGACTTGTAACCACTGTGCGTAGAGACATTGTGTGATTGGGGTCTTCGCTGTCTTCGCTGGGTGGTGTGCGTAAATAATGCCACCTGTGCTGCAGCTAAATCCCGTACAGCGCCTGCTGCTGCTGCTGCTGCTGCTGCCTGAACTGCTCCAGTTGTGAGCTCCTACTGACAGTGTCACTCCCCTTACCTCCCCCTGCCTGCTGCTCCTCGCTTTTAGGCTGAGAAAATTATGACTTCACTTACAAGAAAACATTAAAGTTTAACATTAAATGGCATGTCATTTGGGCCGGAACAGCTCAAGACACGACAGCAACAGCGACAGCTCAGGACTTGACTAACGGCAAGCCACATGTCACTTGCCACATGCCACACACACACACACACATGAATACACACCACGAACCACATGCGAGTGTGGTTAGATTTATGTGTGGATGTGTGTGAGTGTGTGTGTATTTCCGTGTGTTTGTCTCATAGACATCATCAAATTTGCCTAAATTGCATTCACCGCGTAACTTTCAACTTCGATTGAAAACTATTGCTGCTCCCCCTGCCCCCTGCCCCCAGCCCCTTGACACGCCCCCATCTTACCATTCCTAAAAAGAGTGGGAAGCAGTCGGAACTATATTAAACCCACATTCCCCCCTGATGGGTAAATATAATTATACTTTGCTCGACACTAAATTAGTTTTACCTACGTTTGATTTGTATTTACTAGGCGCAGGAAATATGACTTAAAATATTTATATTAAAATATTTATCTATTAAATAAAACTAAATAAAAGAAAATAATAATTTCGTATCACTTTTTAAGTAACCCAACGTAAGACTCTCATAAAACACCTTAAAAATAAGTAAACCCCAGAATATTCAGTTTTTAAGTCTGCGCTATATAATATTATATAGCAAATTAAATGATATTTTCAATTATTAACAACATTTAAGAAAATCTTGTCATTTTATAAGCTTTCTTAAGCAAAACCCACAAAATGACATTTCAAATTAATTAATTTCCATTTTAATTCATTATTTCTGGCATACATTAAATTCCTAGCTAAAAATAAAACAAGTTTAGACTTAAAGAATTACTCAATTCTTCTTGAAAACATTTAAGTTTAGTAAATTAACCAATTCTATCTTAAATAATAAGCTATTTCAATATATAGATAATACTTTAGTATTACTGTCCAACTAATTCAAAGGTAGAAATTTTTTTGACGTAAGCAACTCAATTATAACTAGGAAACCTTCGAAGAAGTAAACCCCTTTAAGATTTCTGTTTTCTCCTCAGTTCCATTAGTTACAAACCTTAAACTCCAGAGTGTGTTATTATAAATATTAACTGATAGATAGATTATCGTATGCGTTTGTTGTCAATTTTTTATGAGATCCCACAACTAGTCAAACATTTCAGAATTTTAGAATTATATTTAAATATATTTTCTAAAACTCCAAAGCAACTGAACACTCGTAACGCTCAGACTTAGACTCAAGACTATTTGATAGTTGGATAGAAATATAGATAGATAGTTAGATAGATCTACAGATAGATAGCTAACAGTTACAGTCAGTTGTCAGTTTTGTGTGTTCCCAGAACTCATAAAAATCGTAATTGTTTAATGCTTTGGCAGACGCCATAAGGTCATAAATACAACAACTGCGTTGCCTGCAAGAAATATATATGACTATAAATATATATATATATATATGGATATATATATTTATACGCGAATAACAACAACTGTGTGTGCGGGGGGGTGGGGAGTAGCTGGGAGGATGGAGGAATCTTAGCTAGCGACATTGGAGCTCAGGCGAGGCGCTCATTAGGATAATTGCAGGCAATTAACTAAATTGCCGCCGCATTTGTCGCTTAGCCTCAGTGTCGCGACACACAGCACGAAGAGGGGTGAGGAGTGTGAGGGGTGAGGGTGGGGAGGGTGGAAAGCGTTGTTGTTTGAGAAGGAGTGAGACAGAGTGTTAGCTTATAGAAATTATGGTTCATAAATTTCTGCTGCTGCCTAAAAGTATGCCACACTTATTTTCACACACACATGCAGTGCAAGAGAGCAATTGGCAGTGGGTGAGTGAGTGAGGCAGCGTCTGTATGTGCGAGTGAGACAGCTGCTGTGCCTTTAGTGTGTTTTAATTAGCTGACGGATTTCGTTAGCTTGCCCCATGTGGCACGTTCTGCGTCTTAGCCTGGTCGTGATTAGATGACCGCTGAATTGGTAATCAATGCCGCTACCTTTTCACTACTCCCGCACCCCACTCTACCCCCTTTACTAGACCTCCGCCCCCTCCACGCCCTCTTCATTTTGGCAGCTTAATAAAAACGCTTCGTGCGGCGCTGCGTACGTGACACTGCCGCTTAAGAGTTTTCGCACACACTTTACAGCTGCTATACAAGCGGTACGCCCCCACCACCGCCTCTCATATGCCACGCCCACCTTCAGCTGGCAGCTGAATGCCGCCTCAACTGGCCACGTGATGCGTTGAACGTGTCTGGTAATGAAATCATTTCCGTGCTCTTTTGAAGTTTTTACTGGTATTATCGGCTACAGCTGCCTGCAATATGGCCTAAAACTACACTGAGAGAAATTTACACACCCTCAAGTAAAACCCTTCTATATTAAAAAATAGCTTTGCCATTAGTTATTATTAAACTGCTCAAAGTATGTTCAATTTGTGCTAAGCAACTATTTGGTCTACACTGTAAACATTTTTGTGTTTTGATTTAATCAACAAGTCAGTAAATTTAATCAAAAACATAAACAAAAGTTTTTAATAACACAAAGAACACTTTGTTTTAGCTAAATAATATATAAATTATGTTCATAAAATTCGTTACACTGCGAGAAATTTAAAGTATTAAATTAAATTCATTCAAAATATGCTGCTATTTTGGTAAAATAAAAAAATAAATATTTTCTTTAGTACTTTATCTATTAAATTTAAAAAAATTATTTTTTTTTTTTTTTTTTTTTTTTAATTAAATTTAATTATTATATAAGTTTTATATGTTCAACAAAGTCAAGGAATACGTTTAATTTAAGTTTAATTATTAGTCTACGCGCCCTTTAGTTCTTTGTCTACCTTTAGTTACTTCTAGCTAAATTGTTCTCAGTGTAGTTGCCAGCAGATCGCATTAAAGTTCAGTTTCAGCTTCAGTTTCAGCTTCGTGTTTGTGCTTCACTTGTGAATGTGACTCTGGAATGCTAAATTAGTGTAGGATATTTGAGGAGGGGAGAGAAGGGAGAAGAGAAGTGGAGACTGGCAAAGGGGGTGGGGCGTGGGCGTTAAGCGGGAGAGAGAGGGAAGCTGCAGTTCGGCATTTGGATATTTTGGCCAAAACGTTTTGCAGCAAAGCAGAAAAAGTTATGCAACAAGAAGAAGAAGAAGCAGCAGCAACAGCTAAAGTGCAAGAGGGAAGAAAGCAAAGAAGAGGAGGCAAAGAAAAGAAGAGAAGAAGGAAAATGGCGAAAAAGGGGAGCAAGAGAAGAGAAATAGCAACAACAACAAAGTTGAAAGTCAAAATGAAATCGATTTATCTGTTCTATTGGCGCGCCCCAATACACACACACACACACCCAGCCACATATGACCACTGTGTGGGTGTGGTAGAGCGAGGGGGAGGGGGGCTGGTAGAGCTGCTTATATACCAAGCTGTGTACATAAATGGCAGAGAAAACCGAATCTCTGAGCGCGGTGGGTGGAGCCTACAAAATGGCCAAGAGCACATGCTGTGTGTGTGTGTGTGTGTGAGTGTGTCCCATATGAATGCGGGTGTATGTTAGTGTGCGTGGGTGTGTGTGATGTGTCCAATCAGAAACAAGTCTCATGCACAGTCAGAGACGACAGTGACAATGGCAACAACACGAGCCAAAAGAATAAAAGCAAAAAAATAAACGAAAAAAAAAGAGAAGAGAAGAGCAGAGTGGAGATGAAACTGGAGAAGAGTAGGAGTAGTGGGTGGAGTTGGGTGGTTGGTTGTAGTGGTTAAGGGGGTGTGGCAGGGGGCTGGCAAACAGTGTGTGTGCGCTGCTGACAAAATAAGAAATACGAAAAGAAATGGAAAATGACTGAAGAGCTGAATGAAGCTCAGTCAGCCAGAAATCAACAAAAGCCTCTCAAGAGGAAGACAACAAATGGAAACCAGCAACAAGAATAACAACAACAACAACAACATAAACAACAACAATCAGTAGCAACAAAAATAAAATAAAATAAAATGTTAGCAAAATTGTTGAAGCAGCCAGCAATAAAAGCATTGAGAGCATGTGTAGTCATATATGTATTACTCACCCACATACACACACACACACACACATGCACACACACATAGTTATAGTTGTGCACAAAAGGTTAAAGGATTTTCAGAACTGAGGCATAGTTTTCCCTTAAGTAATTTGTAAAAACAAAATTATTTCTATTCAATTTAAAATGAATTTGCAGAAAGAGCAGGTTCTCGAGAGCAGCTGAGAAAGAGAGAAGAGACAAGAAGAGAAGAGTAAGAAAGAGGTGAGATGAGAAGAGACAAGAAATGAAACGAAGGGAGAAGAGTAGAGAAATGATGAGCAGTAGAAAAGAAAGTAGGAGAGTAACCAACAAAATATTTTGACTCAATAGTTAGAAGAGTATGATATTTAAAAGTTTCAAGACAAAAGGTTAGCAAAAAAGGAATGTCAGATAAAAGTAAAACAGTAACAAAAGGATCAAACAAATTAAGACTAGTTTTATAAAAGTAAAAAAAAAAACAATTAAGAAAAACTACAGGTATTATCAGCTACAGCTGGTAAGGCTACAGGCTCTCCCTAGTGCAAATTTTCCTAAATTTTCGACCGATTTGTCCTATGGAAGATATAGGCTATAGTTGTTCAATTTAGATCAATCTTGGTAAGGATAGTTATAATGGTACCAAACACATAATATGTGAATTTGGTCACTATAGCTTAAGTCGTTTCCAAGTTACGGATTTTTTAATTATTTGCGGAGGAAAAAATTTGAAACAAACTTATCCTGCCTAACATATATCCAAATTTGATCGCTCTAGCTCTTGTAGTTTAAGTGATCCAAGTGTTCATACGGACATCGCAATATCGACTCGGCTGTTGATGCTGATCAAGAATATATATACTTTATGGGGTCGGCCACGCTTCCTTCTGCCTGTTACGCACATTTCGCTTCTGACAAACCTTATAGACCCCTCTACTCATTTTAAGAGTACGGGGTCTAAAAATAGGTTAAGAAAAAGAAAAAGGTAAAAATACAAGGAAAACTAGGTATAGGAATGGAATAAAAAACATGAATAAATATAATAGAATAAATAGAAGAGGATAAATTTAATAATGGATAGGTTACTATAGAAACCTTAACGGTTATAAAATTATAATTATAATTAAATTATAAATGAATCTTTGATATCTGCATTAAAAAATAAAATAGTAAATTATAAAAGTGAAGTAATAAAGCTAGAAATTAAAGGACATGTAATTGAAAAATAAAAATATAAAACTAAATGTCAATAAGATAAAAGTGAGTTATACATATATAATAAATAATTCGACTAAAGGTAGGCATAAAGTTAAGCTTAAAATTTCATTCCCTCAATATTTGTACCCTCATGTGTTCCAATTTTCTACTTACTTATTATGAAACGAGGATAAAATTAAAGTTAAAAAAATCTTAAAATGTTAACAGCTGACAAAAGTTAACTTTAAGCTTTTATATATAAATATATATAACCAATAATTTGCATGTACGATTCTTAAGTATTTGAATGGAAGTATCAAAAGAATATGCCAGAGAGAAAGAGAGGGGGAGAGAGAGAGAGAGTAGGGTAGACTAAGAGACTGTGAGAAATAGAAATGTAAATGAGATTTCCAGGAAATGAGTTGCAACTTGTGTTGCAACAACCGACAGCGACCTACATAAACAGCAAAAACTTCCCCTCCTCCCACTCCTTTCCCTTCCTACCGTTCCCACCCACTCCCGTTTCCCCCTGCTCCCACGCACAGGTAAGAAATCTGCCCTTACGCATCAGTACCAGCCGTTTAACACTAACTAAGCTGCTTATTTTGTGTTGTTGCTGGCGATTTTCTAATACAAAAGAAAATGCCAAGGAAAATGGGGAAAATGAGGAAAAAAATAATGTGCCGCAGGGCAGACTAGATAAGGGGATGAGGGAGCAGTGGAGGGGGCGTTGGGCAAGTTAAGAAATCAAACAGCTGACATAAATAACATTTTAATTTAAATACGACAGGACAAACAGCAACAGCAACAACAATAATAACAAAAGTAACAGCACATTTTTTTGCCGTTAAGGTAAGCACAAGGTGCAACAACAACAACAACAACAACAACAGCAGGAGGACAACAAGGACAATCTGGGGAAAAAATACATATTTAAAGAGTGTCCTCAACAAGCAGCAGGGGGAGCAGAGAAAGAAGCAGGAGGGAAAAGGAGGAAAAGCGACCACGCAGCGAGAAAGCAAACAAAATTAAACAGCAACAACAATAAGAAGCAAATATACAACAAAAATATAAATAAAAATACAAAAGAAATTGAGATACTTAAGCGAGTGGGTCGACTGACAGCATACCCTGTAATTAGCTGAAGCGAAACAACAATTGGTATAATGAAAATGTATAAAATATGTAAAAAAATATATGAAGTGCTTAACTTCATAAAATAAATATAATTGTCATCTTTAAATTAATAAATAAATATTAAATTATTAATATAAAAAAAAACTATAATATAAATATAAATAAACAAATATTCATATTCAATATTAATTGTTAACTTTAAACTAATAAATAAACATTAAATTATTAATAATAAAATATAATATAAATATATAAATAATAAACTAATATTCAATTACAATTGGTTTTTAAAAAATGTTAAGTTTCATCAAAACAGTTAAACAAATGATTTTACACAAAAAAAAAATAAAATTGTTAAAAAAGGTATTTTTAGGATCTTTGACACTTTGCCCAAACAATTATTAAACAACTATTATTTCAAATAATACAACTATCTTATGAAATATTAAAGTTTTCCATAAGAAATCTTCAAAACTAATTTAAAATTTAAATACAAAATTTCTAGACTTAACAGTATGTATTTTATATTTCATTGAAAAAATAACTATTTGTAAACAAAAAGAATATTTAAATTATGAAAATATAACAACGTTAAACAAACTAAACTAATTTTTTAAAAATTTTAAAAAAGTGAAAAATAGTAAAATCGTAGATGAATTAAATTGCAAGCAGTAAAAAAAAAATTATACAAAAATTAAAAAATGTCTATAAATGTTTTTTGTTTAGCCTAACTCTTTATTATATATTTATTTGTTTTTATTTTAATTGAATTGAAGCTTATTTAAAAATAACGATAGCTTAATTTAATATTTTCATATTTACTTTACATAGCTGTGCATACCCCAAAACGAGACAAGCACAACTAGGGTATACCAAACGAGCAGCAGCAGTGGGAAAGTAAATTTTATTTTAAAATAAATTTATCGCCTTATCCGTTGTCCATGGCAGCGCCGAAGACTCACCAGGACAACAACGGGATACACGACACAGGACACACAACGGGAGAGAGCAGGAAGAGTAGGAAGAGGGAGAGGCAGTAGACAAACTGGAGTCAAAGTCAAGTTTCCATTTTTTTTTCAGTCTCTCTGCTGTTGGTTTTGCTGCAACGCCAATTGCAGGACAACAAAGCAGCCAACGGCAAATGCTGGCCAAACACATGCGACAAGTTTCCTGTGCCCCAACACCACCCCACCCCACCCCACTGGCACACACCTTAGCACCCCCCACTCCCACGGGTGGAGCGCAACAACAGCTGGACAGCGGTAGCTTTTTTCCCCAGCACGAGCGCTTCATTTGAACGAAATGAAATCATAATGAGATTTTTGCGTTCATTTTTTTTTCGCACAAGCAGAGCAGGAGAAAAGCGCCGGGAATGGGCGGGCAGTGAGCGGGGTTGGGGGACGTTAGAGCCTGTGGAGTAAGCAGAATGTGCTCCACAAATATAATGACAAAAATTCAAATTTGGATAAATTTGAGCGCAAATTTTGTGGACTCTTTAAAGCGTGGACTAGAAAGTGGAAGAGTCAGAAAGACAGACAGAAGGACAATGGGACAGTCAGACCGACAGAGCGCTACACATATGGGCTCATTTGTCAGTTCGTTCGCTTGGATAATTGTCCTGCGATAAACAAAATTAGCAGCAATTTACGCGCAAGGACAAAACGACAGCTAGAAAACGCCACCCCATTCGGCATAACTGCATCCCTTTCTAACAGCCATCATTTATAGTGTCAGGATATTCATGCGTCACATGTTGACTCACCCCCAACGCGCCCCCAACCCCACCCGGAAAGAAGTCAACTTGCAACATTAGTTATAGTTTTGATGAGTGGCATTAATGAGTCGTCTCTGTGTCTGCAACTGTCTGACGACATATCCATATGTATGTGTATGTTTAGTGTCTTTTGTCAGCTAAGAGGGACTGGGTGTGGGGCTGCTAAAGGGGGTGTGGTTGGGGCGTTGCTGACATTAATGACACTCACACATGGCAGGCAATTTGACAGGCAACATTCGCCAAATTAGTGCAAATCACAACTCGCTCTATCTCACTCCCCCCACCACGCGCTCTCTCTCCCTCACACCTCTCTACGCCTTCCCACACTTCTCTTCCTTCTTTCCCTTACCCTTCCCCTTCCCTTTCCTGCTTTCACTTCCCTCATTTTTTTTTTTTACTTTAGAAAAACTTTCACTGTGACTTTTGGCAGCTGCTGACCAAGCACTGTCCAGGGGTGTAGGCACAGGGGTGGCTCAGGGGGGGGGTAACTGGCTTGGTATCGATAACTATCGACAGCCGTCGAAATAGGCAACAAGCCATGAGTTATTTATGGCTTTTAAGCGACAGCTAAAATCTAACAATTTTACTCTGCAAACAACAACAAAAAAATAAAAATCACAACAGCTTTCAAGTGCTGCCACATTTAGCTATTTTTAGCTTTTTTTAGCAGTGAAAATTAAGCGCTAAAAAATAAAAAATTCCTGTAGATACTTCTATAAAGTCACTGCTAAGCTTTAGAAGAAATTATATTAAAAAACACTGAAAACTCTCATAAGCGGACAGCAATCTTTGTCTGCTGAAAAAGTGTGTACACTTCTGAGAGAGGCAAGTTGTTTTGAAGTAGTATGCAGGTCACAAAAAAAATGTCCGCTTATTAGGGGTAACCGTTAAGAGCACTTTCACTGTATTACTATTACATACATATTTTATAATATGCTTTGCAATACTTTACTCAAAGCAACCCAACCATTTTTTAAGCATACTTTTCTACGCAACTTTTGCTAGCCTTTTTACGGCTAAACCAGCGTTGCCACCACTTCTTAGTTGACAGCTCCGCAGGGTGTAGAGCTTGGGATTTGCTACTAGAGCGGGGGCTTGTCAACTCACATATGGAGATTTATTTGCAATACATTCGCATGTTAAGCGCATTTCTAAGCATTTTTAATAGAGTCCGTTGAGTCCGTTCGGTGGCTCAACGGTGGGTTAAGTGGATTTCGATATGTGTGTGGGTGGAGTGTGTGTATTTTCTTGAGTTCACTTTAGTCTGCTGTCTCCCTTCTCACTTCCTTCTCGATTTCCAGCTGCCAATTGCCCTCGTTTTGGCCTTCAACAGTATTTGGCTTAAGGCAGCGATTGTAACTGACATAATCAGAGTGCCAAAGATCAGCAATCACACACCAATAGACAGAACAAAAAACACATGCCAAAGCAGACAAAGTGAAGTGGAATGTATCAGTTTAAGTAGAATTGATCAAAATTTAGTTGTTATAAGCAAATTAACTTCTTGCTGACAAGTTTATTTAACTTGATTTATTTCACAAAAAATTTGACAGGAACAATTAATTTTATGTGTAGAAAAATAGATTTAGGATCGCTTTAATAGTGTGAAATTTGTATAACATTTATTATTGATTAACAAGCTTTTGATTAATTATAATAGTAGCAGGACTAATTAAGTTAGTTGGCAGGACTACTTTAAAAAGTTGGCTACATTACTTTAGTAGGTTGTAGTTACGACTTCATAAGTTGGCAGCTCTACTTTAGTAAGTTGGCAGCTCTACTTTAATAAGTGGGCAGCACTACTTTAATAAGTTGGCAACCATACTGAAGTATATTGACTGTACTACTCTAGTAAGTTGAAGGCGCTACTTCAGTACATTGCCAGTACTATGGAAGTATTGTTTACGGGAACCCCTTTAAGCTTTGTTAAAGTACTGAGAATTTTTAGGCATAAATTAGCTAATTTTTTATATAAAGCTTTAAAGCTGCTTAAACTTAGTTTTAATCCAAAATTGTTTGCAGTTGAAAACAACCATTACTTAATATACAGCTTTAAGCTATGTTTTAGCTACTTTGTCTAGGAAAATCGAACAGAAAGGAGCGAGGAAGCATCTTATTTGCACATATGACTGTGTGCCGAAAAACATCTGGCAACGCTGGAGCAGACGACAACACCACAAAGTGCCAACTACATGAGTGCAATAAAAATGAAGCCAAAAATAACAAAAAGCACAGAAATAACTAGACTACCTCTATGTGTGTGTGTGGGTGTGTGTCTCAGTGTATTTTAGCTTAATTTTATTATAAAACGCAGGGAGAGTTACCCAAGTGGCAACGCTGCCCTCCCGACACTGATAAGACGGCAACGTCTTGTGACTTTGACTTTAATGACTGGATTTATAGGTCCTTTGAGATAATCTCGGCCACCGCACACACATACACACACAAACTAATACAACCAAACAGACATATAGTACTACCAACACACACACACACACACAGTACGCTGCCGGCTGCTGTTTTGTTTACCAACCGTCAGGCAAATTCATTCGCTGGTTTGGGTGGTTTTTGGCTTTTTATACCCAGCTGTCAAAAAACAGAGGGTATTATAAATTTCTGCTCAAGTAAATGTTAAAGTTAAAGCTCTAATCTGGTATTGGTATATATAAAAAAAATTGGGCAAATTATAGCACTAAAATATTTATAAATCTGTAATGAAATTACGATTAGATTAAGCCAACTTTGTGTTAATCATTTTATAAATAGTAGAAAGTTAAGTTTAAAAATAAATATAAAAATAATTTAAATATATTTGATTAATTTAACCTGTTTTCCAAAAGGTTTTATATATACATGTGTCCTTCTACTGACCTGAATCATAAATACTTAAATTCGGTGGATAAGAATTTATTTCTGACAGCACTACAAACATTTTTCTGATCGCTTAGTGACCATAGAATTCATAGAACAGTTAAGATAATCATGGGTTCTTATCAAAAATCAGTTTGTAACGATCAAAAGTAGATTAAACCCGAATATTTTTGAAACAGTTATGGAATACTTTACTTAAGAACAAAGCCAATTTTTGAGACCTTAAAAAACTGAACTTAATTCACAATACTTTTGTATTTTCAAAAATTTTTTTATTTATTTTATTTTTCTTTTAAATCTTAAATTCAACTTCTTGTGCAAAAACATGCAGCAAAGTGAGTGAGATTTTCAGTATGAGCTAATTTCTGTCAGCTGTAAACAGAGTATCTAAAGGTAGAGCACGATGAAAGCCAAGGCGTTGCTTGCTACTGAGCATAAGTAGCCAGCGCGGGGGAAAGCCGCTTTTCCAGCGGTGCTGGGGGCGGTGAGCGTCACAGGAATAGAGGGGCGATAAGGAGGGTAGTGGAGATACGTCGTCGTTGTTACAGGGTAATTAACATCAAAGCCCGACAAAGCTCATAAAAAGACACAACGCGCTGGCGAGATAAACACACACAGAGAGACAAAGAGCTGGAGAAAGCGAAGAGAGAAGTGGAGAGAGGAGGGAGAAAAGGAGAGAAAGGGAGAGAGGGCAGAGACAAAGAAAGCAACATGCGGAGACACACATGGGAAATGCGACGTGTTGTAGTGCGGACAGTGAGCAGGGAAAGTGGGCGCAGGGGGTGTGGCCAAGTGTGAGCGTAGAGGGCGTTGCAGGGAAGCAGGCGTGGCGAAGGGGTCATCAGCTTGTCTGGCAAAGAGACGTGAAATAATGTTGACAGCGCCAAAAAAGGATGTCAAAAGGATGCGCTAGACACACACACACGCACACACTACACACACACACACACACACACACACACACACACTCTATGTGGAGACAATGATGTGCAGTTTGTGCACGCACATGTTTGCAGCAATTAAAATCAGATAAGTTATAGAAAATGGCCTGTCGTCGGCATTTAGACATGCCACTGTCACTTGGCTCTAACTGCCACGCCCCCCTGCTTATAGCCTACACACTTGTCACACACACAGACACACACACCCAGCTCTGCCTCTTGTTTCTGCGCTATTGTCGCGCTGTCTGTGTCTTCTTCCGTTACGTTTGTCACGGCCTGCCATTGTCTGAGTGTGCGTGTGTATGTGTGTGAGTGTGTGGGTGTGTGTGGGTGTGTGTGCTGCATGCCACTTGCGATGCTGCTTCCTGGCAGCCGCTTTGCGTAATGAATTTCAACGAGCAGCCAAAGTGACAGCCAAACGAGCAGCGGCAACTGCCACTTGCCACACACTCACACACACTCTCACCCACCCACCCAACGACCAACTCATAGGTGTGAAATATTTTTGGGTTCAACTGCAAACGCGTACAACTCGCGGCAGTCCGCAAAAACAGCCAAAACAGCTGAAAACAGCCAAAACAGGCATTCAAACGGTTTGGCCTTTTCACTGCCAAACGCCCCCGCCCCCTACCACGCCTACAAGACTATCACTGCCACATTGGCAGCCGCGACATCTTCTGCTGATGTATTCATGGCCTTGACGTTAACGGAGTGACAAAATTCGCACCCTTCGCTCAAGTGTGAATGGCAAAAACACAACGCAGCAAAAAAAAAAACAAAAACATTAAAAATACAAAGTACAAAAACATTAAATGCATGACGAATATTGTATACACTATGTATTCAGCTTGAAAGACATGCAAGATTAATAATTTTGTTAAGTTGGCAGCGCCAATTCATTAAGTTGGCAGTTCTAAATCAGATGGCTTTGATTTCGTTAAGTTGGCAGCCCTTTTATTGATAAGCTGGCAGCATCAAATTGATAAGTTGGCAACCCTTTATTCGCAGCTCCAAACCTTTTAATTGGTAGTACAAATTTATTGATCAGATGGCTTTACTGTATTAAGTTGGCATCACCATTCATAATTAAGTTGGCAACACCACGATTTTAAGTTAGCAGCTCCAAATAGTCAAGCTGGAAGCACCAATTTGTTAAGCTGGCAGATCTAAATATTTTAGTTGGTACTCCAAATTTGTTAATTTCACGGCTTTGCTTTATTAAGTTGGCAGCGCCACATTATTAAGTTGGCTGCCCTGTCCAAAACAGCTTACAAGTAGCAGCATTTACAAGCTCACTGTTAAAAATGGTAATACCCTTAGTTTAGGGTATCAGAATCACGCACCGTCACGTTGAAATATTCGCACGCCCCGTTACCACATTGTTGCTGTACGTAGTAGTGCCATAAACAAGATGGAGATGGAAATGGTAGGTGGGGGAAGGGATTTTTGGAAGGGTCGCGAATTGTCGCCGCATTGTGCACTCAAGACATTTGGACAACTTGAACACGAAGTGTGAATACTTTGAATGCCAAGTCCATAATTCTAAACAGAGCAACTCCAACAACTCCAGCCCCAAAAACGATTAAACCAGAGTTGAGTATTTTAGAGGATAACTAAGCTGATTTCAAGATGGTGGCAAGGGAATTGAAGAAATTAAAGGAATTTAAGCAGAAAGTTAAGGGAAAGTCAAAAAAGCTACTAAACTTATAAAGGGTTTGACTTTTTTTTAATATGGTCTGGAAAAATACTAATGAATCTTAAGGGTTTACCTAGGGATTACTACAACAAACTATAAGATTTCAATGGATTTTCTTACATATTTTCAGGCAATACCTTTCTTAAATTAAAGTGCCGATCTTTAGATATATATCTTTAGAAAAATACTAAGTTCCTCAAAGTTCCAAAACTCCATACTTTTAAATGTTATTAATCTAAAAATTTATTATATTATGAACTTGTCTCCATAAGGATTCAACTTCAACTTTGAAAAAAAAGAATGTTGAGGAAATTCCCTAATTTCGTTATCCTTAAAAATTCCCTGAAAAAATGCGGAGTGCCAATAATCTATGAGAATAATTACTTTCATCCTATTGCGTAAACAAATGAGTTCGATTGCATGAATTTGTATTGGAGCTTCTGGTTTTCTTATTACCGGTAATATCGGTCACCACTGCATCGAGTCGCGTCTGTTGTGGTTCATCCTCAAGCTTAACATAATTGGATAATGCCTGTCGTAGACGCATTACCGATTCCATATAGCTCGTTTCGGACTCCTTACCATCGATGGATGAAAGCGTATTCTCATTTCTCATCTGTGATCGCATTTTATCGCTTTGAATACGCAATTCGATGACGCGATCAGCTAAGAGGCGCTATAGAGCAGGGTTAATTAATTAATATAGAATATATAGTTATATATAGTTAGTTGCTTTACCTCGGTAAAATTGGTGCAGGCTTGACAACGTTTAAGTTCATGTGGTATATTCATTTTAAGAGCACTGTCTCTAAAATAAATAAATCTATCTGACAACAAATTTCGAATTGTGTGTAATGTAAAATATGAATATCTGAATTGTTCATACAAATCATCTGTAGGCGAACAACAACTGACACGCCTACTATATTCACCCCCCTGCAAAAAAAATTTGTAGCAAAAAAACCTCAAAACCTTGCACTACCTTAGCCACAAGAGGGTTCATTTTGTGTGGAAGGTTAGGGTAACCAATTGTGGCACTTGATTGTTAGCGCCTTGTTGGGCAGTCAACAGGGCGTGGCACTGCCAGCCATATGGCTCAGCATCGATGTTGTTCTTGTAGGCCGTAAGACGCTGTGTGAAGGGTTTTATAGGTTAAGTAAGTCGCAGTCAGGTATGGCTGGAGTTTAAAGCAACCAATTCGATACCACACCCCTTAAGCCCAAACATATGTAAAGGACTTGGGCTAAAATGATTCCAAGCTATATTTTCTTTCAGTGTTGTAAAACGCTGGTATAAATTTCACTTGCCCCTTAACAAAATAGTAATTGCCCCATAAACTCCCACTGACTACAGCGTATACTAAGGTCGAGTGAACTCGTCAGCTACCCACAATACTTGTTGTTATTGTTGTTGGCAAATGCCAGGCATTCGAATGCACTGGCCCGTGATCCCTGGCGCAAGCCTTGGCAGCTGCACTTCACTTCAAATCGCAAAAAAAAGCACAAAACAAAGAATTGAAAAAATAAAAAAATAAAAAAAAAAACAAATGAAAAAATGTTGGCATTCAAAAAATAAAACTCTACCCAGTTTTCCACGAGCCCAACAAAGCAGAACTTTAGGCTGATTGTTTTGGCCAAGATGCGCGGCAAAGTTGCAGCCAATTGGCTTTAACGTGCGTAAGTTGGCTAAAATTTGCTGTAGACCTCATATAAACTTTGAATATCGATGTTTATTAATTATACATAAGATATATAAGATATTGGTTAATTCAAAATAAATGTTTTAATTAGTCTGGCCTATGTAAAAACTTCTAGAAAATTATATTGAGTTCTTAAAAATGTTTCGAAAATTTAACAACATGCGAAAAATTTTATTGAAGTTTCTTTTAGCAAGGAACTCCTATGTAGACTTTAAAATAATAAAAGTTTATAATTATGTTTACGATATATAGTGTATATCTACAAGTGATTTTAATAGCGCTATTTTTTTTATAACGGGTTTTTTTTTAAAGAACCTTTGTAAGCACTTGCTAATCTCTTTTTAGTTTTAATGGGTTTGAGGCTTTTGAAATAGTATATATTAAACTCACTATTTAGTTATGCCCTAGTAAAGTTTAATGTTAATGAACTCAAATATATTCTATTCAATTTCTTTAAATTTTCTATTAAGTTACAAAAGAACTATAATAAATCAAGGGTTTAATAATTTAATATATTTTCATCGCCTTAAAGTAAAAACATTTTATTAAAATTTTTAAAAACCATTTTAAAATAGCCCTTCGCAAAAAACAGCTTAATAAATTAATAATAGTAACTTTAGTTAATTTGTAATTTAATTTTAAAATTTTAATTTGCTCTTTAATTCGAAAAAGGTTTAAAAAAAACGATAACACTTCTTTTAAGTTCATTTTAACAAGTTTATAATTTTTAAAACAGTGAAAAAATGTATTCAATTTTATTTATGTGTTATTTTTTACTTTATTTAAACAAATAAGAGTGTACTATCGATAAAAAGAGATATAAATTGATTATAACAAAGCGTTGGCCTAAAAGTATGCAACGTATAAAATGAATGGGAAACAGGCTAATTTAAAATATTTATTCTTTCTCTGCCTTCATTTCCATTGTGTGTGTGTGTGTGTGTTAGGTGTGTTGGGTGTGTACTGTGTCTATATTGGATTCGATTTCGTAGTAAATCGTGCTGAATAACTTAGTTTGACAGCAGCTCTTAACTCTAGCACAAAGGCAACAGAGTATGCAACATAATGGCAGTGTGTGTGGGTGTGCGAGAGTGTGTGTGTGTGTGTGTGTGTGCTTCAGCAGCTGCCACAACTAATTAGCTATAGCGTGCATACATTGGCAGTCTCTTGGATTGTTAATGGTCTGCGTAATGGGTTAATTTTCGACAGAAATGGGAAGTGGCAAGTGTACGCAAGTGAGGGGGAAAAAAAAGGGGGAAATCCCCCAGAATCTGTACGTGTGCTCATTCCTGTCACAACGTGTCGCGACGTGCTCGCATCAGAGAGTCAACGCCTGACGACAACTTAATCACATCGTGTCCAATCAACCGAGCTAATCCCCGACTTCCAACCGGAATATCTACATAGATATATAAATACACAGATGCACAGTTACACAGATAGATAGATAGATGGATAGATAGCTGTTAGATATTTTTATTATTATTACCATGATGGCTCAAAGTGCAGGCTTTCAGCTGCCCCGCCCTTCACCTTTTGGTGTCCTGCTTAGCCTACTTAAATACGCAACAGCTGCTGCATATCAATTTGTGGCATTCACCACGTCCGAAGCCGAAGCACCACCGCCAAAATAAACTTTTTTGGCCATGGCTTAGACTCTAAGCCAGGCCCGGACATTGGCAATTTACATTTGGAATTCGACATCCGCAACAGATTCTTTCTATATGCATACATTATATTTACTCCATCCCCCGTTCTCCCATCCCTGATCAATGTCCTGTCATATTTCCCAACATTCTCATCGACATTTTCTAGTGGCCAATTATCGCTTAAGCCTCAACGTTTTCTCTTTTTTTTTTGTGTTTAGGCCTTTTAAAGTTATGCGTTTTTTGGATTTTGGATTTTGTGCTCTTTTACAAAATTTCGTTTAAATTCCATTGACATTGGCAGTGCCCCGCCTCTGTTCTTTTTCTGGCTCACACGCCCCTTGAACAGACCTTAAAACGTTAAAGCCAAACAAGTAATAAGGCAATAGAAGTTGCTGGGTTGGCTATTAAGATACCCTGTAAAGTGACTTAGTAGCGAAGAGTTAATAATAAATATTAAAAAAACAAGCAAAGAATTAGGTAAAGCAGTCTAAAACAGGTAAGAATAAATAAGCCAAGGAGAGAAGTTAAAGAGATTAAAACATTTTGTTTAGAAAATGAAGAAAGACTCTGGAAGCAGCTCTGAGCAAAGTTATTCAGGGGAAGCATATGAAAAACAGCCTCAAAATCAATTTTAAAGAGCAACAAAACAGAAAGAAGCGAGCAGAGAAGTGAAAAAGTGGCACATGAAACGATTAAAGAGAAAAACGGATCAAACTTTTTGATAATTTATTTAAATGAATAAGGAATAGTTAAAGGTTTAAGAGCAAAAATAAGCAAATGGGTTAAACAGTAAGCGAAAGCAGCAAAGAAAAGTATTTGCATAAAACCCAATTTAATAGTGTAAGTCAAAAGAGTTATAAGTTCAACTAAAACTAAAGAAAACCAAAAAAAAAAAAACTAAAAATGTAGACAATAAACGAGTGGAAAATAGTCAAGTAATGATTGATGGATCAAATTGCAAAGCGAGACGCAAACTATCAACTATAAGGAGTCAATTTATTGTAAGAAAGTAACCGAAAAAAACTAAAGGTAAGTGGAATAAAAGCCAAGAAACTAAAAACTAAACAGATTTTTAAATAAAACTTACAAAAAATTAAAGCAAAACAAACATAAAAAGAAAAGAGAAAAGAAAAAAAAATGGAGAAAAACAGACCTAAAACACCTACATATAAAAATAGAGAAGTTAAAAGAGAAAGAAAAGTAGTCAAGTAATAAGTACAATGAAAACACATGTCCTTAAACAATAACAAACGAACAAAGCTCAACTTAAGCAATTAACTAAATGACCCAACAGTTCAATATACTCAGTGGCATGAACTGCGCTACAGGGTATGTCTAGAGAGGCTGGGAAAATATGCAGTAACCGCGAAATTGAAATTTGGCTTCGGCTTCGGCTTCGGCTGCGGCAACCGAAAGCGGCTTCTTTGCATTGTTTGTGCCGCTTGTGTTGTGTGTGGTTGTTGTTGTTGTTGTTTTTCTTTTTTGTATTTTCCTCTTTCCTCTCGTTGTAGTTGTTGTTGGAAAAAGGCCGTCGCACCACCTGATCCTAAGTAAATACGCCGCGGAAAGTCATACTGGCATTGAGGCCAACAAGCCAAAGGGACTGGGGACAGGGGACAGACATGTATGTAGATATTTTTTATTATGCGTCGCGTTACGAGCCGCGTTTTTCTTTTTAATTAAATGAAACCAGAGAGGAATTGACCCAAAACGTAGAATAAATAAATATTTTGGCGGTTGTTGGCAGCAGTGCGGCGCAGAAATGATAGCTTTGAAAAAGGCTAGAAAAAGCTAAAGATATGTTTAAAAAAAAAAATCTTTGTATATTAGAAAATAAAGAAAACTCATAACAATTTAATTTGTATCCAAAATGTTATTAAACTGATGCCATTATTAAATTTTTTAAATTTAAAATATGTAAAATTTATTTAAATAAAGAGTTTTAATTATATTTATATTCATAATTTAACTGACATTGAGACTATATAGTATACTATATAGTTTAAGGATCAGCTCGATCATTCATGCTGTCTACAATTGAAATACTTTTTATTTATCTTAAAAATTTAGAAAATCGAAATTTGTGTTTATTCTATCAAAATTATATTGCCGCTTAATTTTTGTTAAATTATTTATATTCAATCACAAATAATGTTGCTATTTTATTATTAAATAATTAAGTTAAGCTTAAACTTTGAAAGCTTTCAAAAATAAAATAAATGTGCTATGCATTTTTTAAATTATGTACTGAAAAAACAGTAAGAAAATATAATTTTACTTTAGGAAAAACTTTACTTTTAAAGGCGACAAGAGGCATTAAAAAAAACTTTATTAGATTTAAAAATAAAATCAAATATTTACCCCTAATTAAATTTACAAAAAAAAACCTTTCTGTTCACAAAAAAAGCTACTTTGACAGCACTGTTAAGTCCGAGGGTTTAGGATCATAGTGCGGGGTTTCCCGCATATTTCTAAGCAGCTGCCCTTGTTGTGCTCCTTGTTTTTGTTAATAATTATTTCACTTTTTCCCTACCAAAGGGTAAGAAACAAAAATTCAAAAGATGCCGCGCGGTCTTTTGTTGATTTTTCAAAAAAAAAAAAAAAAAAAAATAACACGTAAAATAAAAATCACTGTAAAACAATAGGAAAAATTGCCCAACAGCGAGAATTTGTGTAAAAAACAATAAATATTTCACCTTCAATAAATCATTTTCATTTTCATTCTCATTTTGACTGTTGGCTCGGGGATGGGCATCGTTTGGTTACTGGCCAAAGGGTTTGTCAATTGGCTGGGAGGATTTGTTGGTTTGGGTTCTGTTTGGCTTTTTACTTCGTTTCGTTACACCTCCGCCTCCTTGGCCACTGCCACACCCCTTTTTTTTTAAAGCACAAAAGCCTGCATAATCTTGAAAAAATATATGTAAATAAATATTTGTAAGACAACGCAAAATAATATCTTAAAGGCAGCCTTAAAGTTGACCTTTTTATTGCTTTCACACGTTTTTTGATTGCTTATATATTTTATCATAAGTTTTATTTACCCGCAGAAATTTAAAAAAAAATTTAAAAATTTTTTTAAAACTGTTTAGTTTGATTGTTTTATTTAAAAAGATAGAAAATTGCTATTTTTTTCACAGTTTTACATGTTTAACTTTAGGAGCAAATAGCTAAAAATATAAGAAAGTTTTTTAACTTACATAAGCATCAAAAATTTTAGTTAAAAGAGTTAAAATTTATTAAATTCCGTCAAAAAATTTAATTAAATAAAAAATCATACGGCAGTATTAAACAAATAGTTTGTGACCCTTGACTGCCCGCATAAAAGCCATCTTTATTTTTGGACATATAGTCTTAAAATTATTGATTTATATATAATAAAAAACTCGTACCAAAATTATAAAGTAAAAAATTACTTTCCATTGTAATATCAGGTCAAATCTATATCTATATTTATTTGCAATTTAAATCAGGACTTGATTTCAAAAATAAGATTATTAAATTAATCAAGTTGGAAAGCAGCCAACATTAAAACAAAAGGCCCACGTGACCCCTGTGAACCCTCTGACCCCTGTGACCTACTTGAGCCTTAAAACAAAATAGTTTTACAACATAAAATTAATTTATTTCCAGTGTAGTTTAATCACCACGTTTTTTTTTACACACCATGTGAGTAAATAACTCAATTTTGCGTTATTTCTGAAAAGTTTTCTGGATGACCAATGTCATTGTTTTTGTTTGGATATATTTTTATTAAATTTCTTCTTTTATTTTTTTTTCTTGACAAATGACCACTCAAGTGGATTAAAACTGGATGTAACTAAATAAATCTGCGGCCTAGACATGCACATTTGTCATAAGTCGCCACACAGGGTGCTTCAGTTGGTGAGTCAAGTGGTAAGTGGGAATGGGTCAAAGTGTTTTGCTTGTGTCGCATATTAGTTACCAAAACTTGTGAAAGGTAAATATGTGAGGCAGGTGAGTTGGTAGTAGTAAAAAAAAGTGAAGCACAAATTAAACCCATCATTCTTTTTCTCTAGTTCTGGCACCCCCTCCCCATCTCTTTTCCTCTCTGTTTCACTCTTAGTCATTTTCTCTGTCTCTCAACTTCAAAGGCCGCAGACGCTGTGCTTATTAGCTCGTCGGCATTTTTTGGCATGCAAAGGCATTTTTAAGTGCGCTTCAGCATATGATACCCTGTAATTGGGTAGGAGTAGGGAATACGCAAACCACTAAACTAAAAAAATTTAGAATTTAATTGGAAACACATTTTTGATAACACCAATAAAGAGAAATACTAAAACAGAGAACTAGAACAGTTAAAAAATAATTTTTTTAAAATAAAATTGATGAGTATTGAGTAAAATGTCATACCCTACCTATATTTTTAAAGTCCACCAGCTTGCCGGGTATGCCCCGCGTCGTGCATACCCCAACTTAAGCTTACAGGTTTTTTTCCGACTAAGTCTCAGTGCATCATTTTTTTAATAATTTTTTTCTCTCCCAGTTACGTCAACTTTCAAGTTTCGAAGCCAAACAAAACGAATTTGTTATTTCGCTTTTATTTTTTATCAAAAAAAAATTAAAATTTTGGCATTTTTTTTAATCTTTCAGCAAATATTTGTTGCATGCAACAAATAAGCATATTTGGTGTGCTAATAAGCTAATTTTATTATGATTAAAATTCAAATTTTTGAAAACGAAACTCGAAAACAAAATCCCAAGACAACATTTTTTGTGGCTCAAAACAAACTGAAGGCCAAGACGTAGAGACTGATGTTGATGTTGATGCTGATGATGTTGTTGTTGTTAATGTTGATGTGTTTGTTAACCACATTGACCATTTTTTGACAGCCAAAACACGTTAAGAGTACAGCAAACGAATTACCAAATTGAAGTACGCTACGCAGCATGTATCACTAATTAAAAAAATATTGAAAGGAGCTACACTTCAACTAATCGCCAAAAATAGATAAAAATTGGCAAAAAAAATCCAAAATTTTGCCAGTCATTTGGCACAGTTTGAGCACAGCATTTTAGCCACATTTAGGCACAGTGACACCAAGCGCATTAAACACTAAAATAAGACATCAAAACACAGCTTAATAAAAGACTTTAAAATAGCGCTTGCTTAGTCTTCTTTTAAGCCTTTCATAAATGACGCAATAAATTGTATTTTATTTGCAAAAAAAGACTTTCCAGTTAAAGCTTAGGCAACTTTCATTTAAACTTTATATTAATAAAATAAAGCAAATTTATTTGTAACTAATACAAAATGGGATTTTTGACTTACAAAAAAGTCTTTCAAAACCCCTTTCACCACATTTGAAGCTTAAATTATTGTATTTAGCGACTGCTGCACTTTACAAAAGTCAACAAACCTTAAGATTTAAATTTACAACACGGAAATCAAGTTTAAAAAAAAATCAGTCTTAATTTTACAATATTTAAAAAAAACTGGAAAAATGTACGTTGTCAGAAAGTTAAAGAAAATTCCATTTGGATGAAACATGTTTCATAATTTATGTCCAAAAAATGGTTAATTAAAATTATGTTAATTTCGTACGACTGTTCCCATCATTTATGACTAGTTTTTGGGCCGCTTTGTAAGCCAAAATAAAAGTTTACTTAATGCCATTAGAATGAGAATGAAAACGAATTTAAAAGCGAATCGATTAACAAGTGATATTCATATCAAAGCTTCAGAGGTTGCGTATGTAAATGAATTGCCCGCTGCTCACAGTGGTTCAAGACACGCCAACACTCTACCAAATTTAGCTGTAACTTTATATTTAAGGGAAATAAAAGCATTTCTTGCCATAAACTGTACGTTTATGTATCGTTAAAAAACGTTTTCTTAGCCGTGCAACTCCCTGCCCAAAATTTTAGATGAAGTCATACTTGCCGGAAGCAAAGCCATCAATCAAAAAAAACCAGTTAAGTTCTGTATGCACATAAAGGTTACAAATTATTTCTTATTCCTCAAAATAATTGTTAAACATTATTGTGCCCAAAATAAATGGCTTTTAATGGAGAATAGGATTTTTTTTTGTATTTTTATATACCCTGTGGCGTGAGTATAATAGGTGTACAGCATACCCGTAACCGAAATTCTCTGTCGTAGCTGGTATACTGACAAAAAATTCTGTTTCTCAAAGCATAGAATTTTGATGCACTGAAAAGTGCTTTAAAAAAAGTTTTGATTTTAAAGCTTAGATTTTTGGAGAAAAAAAATATGTTACTGTAAAAAAAGCTCTTAATTTTAGAGACAGAACAGACAAAAACATATTTTAAAATTCTTATCACTTGAAGAAAATTGTGCAAAATTTTCTAAAAAAAATTCGCTTAAGTAAATCTATTAAGGAATTTAATTATTATTGTTATAGTCCGAGTGCAGAAATATTTTTAAGAATAAAAATTCTCTTTAGATTAAAGTTCAAAATTTAAGACCTTAATTCTGAAAACAAATTCGGTAAAACTTTGTTTTAAAATTCAAGATTAAAAATCAATACTTTTTTTGCCAGTGTACCGCTAAAAACTGCTGTCAATAACTTATAGTCCCAAAAGGTATGAAAAATATGAAAAGAAAAATGATTTGACAAAAACTTACAGGTCACAAAGGTCGAACCATTAGTGTAAGAGCGAGATGGAGCACTTACAATCGCATAGCAGTCAGCTAGAAAACCAGTCGATAGCAGTCAGCTTAAACAACAGAGTGCTTTGTAGTCGAGTGTGCTCAACTCCACATTTGACACTTGTTTGCCGCTGTCGCAACCAGTGTGCGTTACTGATGGGATTTCATTAAAGTTGTTGTAATCTTAAAACCGGCAGCGTATTGAGTTAACCAAATCAGTTTGTTTTGAAGACCAGACGAAATGAGAAGAATTCGGCAAACGCTGCTGCTCCCGCTGCTGTTGCTCTTGGGATTGGAACTGAAAGTGCAGCTGATCGAAGCACGTGCCTCGCAAGGACTACACGTACAGTTACCACATGGCGGTTGGCTAATTGGACGGCACAGGACCACCCACAACGGTCGACATATGCGCGCTTTTATGGGAGTGCCATATGCGCTGCCACCGCTGGGTGAGCTGCGCTTCCAGCCGCCAGTGGAGCTACCCGCTTGGGTGGGTGAACGATTAGCGGTTAAGGATGCACCCATTTGCATGCAGAGGGATCCGTATCGACGTGATATGATCATCGAGGGTAGCGAGGATTGTTTGTATTTGAATGTGTATACACCAGATCCGATTCCGGACACGACAGCTCCGCTGCCCGTCATGGTCTGGTTCCATGGCGGTGGCTGGCAATGTGGTTCAGGCATCAGCAGCTTCTATGGCCCAGATTTTCTACTCGATCATGATGTCATACTGGTCTCAGCTAATTTCCGCTTAGGTCCGCTGGGTTTCCTCAGCACGGAGACACTCGATTGTCCGGGTAACAATGGCTTGAAGGATCAGCTGCAGGTGCTGCGTTGGGTGCGTGACAATATCGCTGCGTTTGGTGGTGATCCCAACAGTGTGACCGTGTTTGGTGAAAGTGCTGGTGGTGCCAGTGTCACCTATCACATGCTCTCGGAGCAGTCACGTGGTCTGCTGCATCGCGGCATTGCGCAATCCGGTACTTATTACAATCCCTGGGCTCAGCCAGCGCACAAGGGTGTGGCAGCGAAGCGTGCACAAAAGCTGACAGCTGGTGGGCTGTGCTGAAGCTGGCCAGGATTGGGCAGCGAAACTAAAGTGTCTGCGTAGCAAACCAGCTGAAGATGTTGTGGCCACACTCTATGACATGTTTGTAAGTAAGATGGAGTCCCTTTGTTGGCCACATAATAATGATTCCATTGGCAGTTGTGGGATTTTGATCCGATGATTCCCTTTCCTCCGGTTATTGAACCCGCTCATGAGGGCGCCTTTCTGACTGCACGTCCACGAGACGCACAGGCACCACATGGTCTGCAGCTGCCACTTATGATAGGCGTGACATCCGAAGAGGGTCTGTTAAAAACAGCAGCGATGCTCAATATGCCGCAGCTCCTAGACGAGTTTAAGGCCAAGTTTGGAGAACTGCTCCCAATAGTGCTCAACTATGATCATCACGAGGAGCAGGCACAACAGCAGATAACGCAGCACATAGAGACATTTTACTTTGGTTCGGGCCACGACTACAACAAGTCCAATCATCAGAACTTGACCGACGTAAGACAGAACCTGATGCCAATTTGTACAGTACTAGGATTATAGTGACTTCTTTGCTTATAGCTCATATCCGATGGCTGGTTTGTCGCCGGCGTCGATGAGTATCTACAGATGCGCCTGTCCAAGCAGCAACAGAAGGTGGCACCCACTTATGTCTACCTCTTTGAACACAAGGGAGCCGCCAGTTTCTCCGAGTTGTTCAAGGGTGGACACAATGACTTCTATGGCGCCTGTCATGCCGAGGAATTGCAATACCTGTTTCCCATTGGTCGTGAACTCTTTGTGAGCGCTGTGCCCACGCGACAGGATCTAAAGCTGCGCGAGCTTATGCTACGTTTCTGGGTGAACTTTGCGCGCATGGGGTAAGAGTCCACATTGTTTGCTCTGTCTTATCAGCATCTAAAAAACCAACTTTCATTTTAGCAATCCGAATACTGCGGCCAGTAATAGCAGCTTACCTAGTTGGTTGCCCACATCCGCGTATCCAGTGGACTATGCGCGACTTGGTAACAAATTCGATGTGGACGATGCAAATTTGCCGCCATTGTTAAGCATGGAGGCAGCACTGTTGCAGCAACGTGTGGACTTCTGGCGAGACCTCAAGGCGCATGTACCCGCCCATCAGCGTGCACATTCACATCAAGAGCTTTAAATTGCATCATTTACATTAATTTTATTCATTTTTTTTGCATATCTTTTATACATATTTTTTGAATCGCAATAAATTAACATCGTTGCCAGATCCACGTTTTTAATTGAATTAACAATAAGCGTTGCCAGCTGTCTCCAACCATATCATTGCCAGCGCTGCCAGATGCTGGCAATACATAATCCGTCAGCTGATGACTTTGTGACAAATTGATTAAAGCCTTCACATTAGGCAACAACAATAATACAATTTTTAAGCAAGCTAGTAGCCCATGCAACAATTGTTTTACACACATGCACGTAGATTTGTATATATTTTGAAGCACATCTGTGTAGTAAACAGTCTGATTGGCTGACAGGCTGGCAACTCTATCGATAAACGTAGTTTCATTTTTTTTTTCAAGCTGGCCGACATCGACATACGCATACGGATAAAATAAAAACACAAATACTATACAAAAAAAAAAGTTAAGCATTATATTTTGCATCAATATATCTATATGTATATATAGAAATATACAAGAAAAATACGAAAAGAACGGCAAACATTATTACATCTATGCCACACGCTTGCAAATACCAACGTGGTGCATTTGTTTAACTTGACCTCCAGCTGCAACTGAAGTGGACAACAACAATGGCTGGCTCGGCGTTGCGTCGCCTGATGGCGGAATACAAACGTAAGTGTGAATGAGCTTACGAGAGAGTGAGTGAGAACGAATGATGAAACCGCGCGCTTAAGTTGTGCAGGTTGCTGTGTGAGCGAAAGGGATAGGGAAGGGGGTACGGGTACGGTGCGGTACGACGCTAACTGGTAAAGTCCATTATTTAGCTTCAAACGAACCACTTGTAATGTAATTTAGCATAACCCACATGACCTTTCTATTAATTTAATTTGAATTAAATATACATAAATACTTGACTTTTACAGAGCTTACAATGGATCCACCCGAGGGCATTGCAGCTGGACCGATCAGTGAGGATAATTTCTTTGAATGGGAGGCACTAATTGCGTGAGTTTGCAAATGCCTAATCATCATTACTTTCATTATTCATATGATAAGATGATGGTATAAAGCACTTGTTAAATTAACGCTCCCTTTCTCTTTCTCACGCCCT
Organism: Drosophila acutilabella; assembly: GCA_035046005.1. NCBI lineage: Eukaryota > Metazoa > Arthropoda > Insecta > Diptera > Drosophilidae > Drosophila > Drosophila acutilabella. The sequence continues at coordinate 5,853,492 of JAWNOK010000020.1, forward strand.
GTCTGTCTCGCTTTGTTTTGTAGTGGACCTGAAGGAACATGCTTTGAGGGCGGCGTATTTCCAGCTCGATTGGTATTTCCACCCGATTATCCACTTAGTCCACCAAAAATGAAATTTACTTGTGATATGTTTCATCCAAACATTTTTGCCGATGGCCGCGTTTGCATATCAATATTACATGCTCCCGGTGATGATCCCATGGGATATGAGCTATCAGCTGAGCGTTGGAGTCCCGTTCAAAGTGTTGAGAAGATTTTGTTGAGTGTGGTCAGCATGTTAGCGGGTGAGTGATAAAATCTAAAACGGTTAACCGCACAAACAGCTGGTTTGCAGTAAAACAGCTGTTCTGCTGCAAATTCAGATGTTTTTTTTTTGTAATTTCTATATTTAATTTTGTTTTTCTTTCTTTTAGAGCCTAATGATGAAAGCGGCGCTAATGTAGATGCTGCGATTATGTGGCGAGAGCGAAGAGAGGAATTCAACAGGATCGCTCAGCGTTTGGTGCGCAAAACTCTCGGATTGCCAACATAAACACGACTGAAGTGGCCCTTCCTCTCGCCTCCCACTACCACTACCACAAATACCAATCCTCCTCCTCCTTGTCGTCGTCGTCGTCATCACTTCCAACATCAGCAGCAATCAGGAGCAAAATACAACAACAACAACATTCACGAGAACGAATCAAAATCTAGGAAACAACACAGACTGCCTGCTCGGTTTTGTGGGCGCGTGTGGTGGGTGTGTGCTTTCAGCATGTTGTGTGCGTGTGTGGATGTGTGTGCATTCAAAATTGTAGGAGATATTCAAAAGGATCGAAATTAATTCCCCATATTATTGTGCAATTGATATTTTGATTCACCCGACTCCCCCGTCCCGCCCCCCGTAATCTTGTAAATTTTCTTCTATCTGTTTTATTCAAATATTTTTCTTTTTGGGTTACAAACGAATCATTAAATTTCACTTAGTTACTATTGTTTATGCAAATTCAAATCCCGAGTATATGAGTACTATACATATATATATTTTACTGTATAAAGATAACTAGTTTCAATTTGAACTATCTTTTTGTTAATGGAAAGAGAAGAATAAGAGAGCAAAAACACCGATTTTGCTGATTTGTGCCTAGCAATAAACTATAAGTTCGAAAAGCTAAGCGATATTCATCAGTGCAATACTCCAATTTGATAATAGTTTATTTTTTCATCTCGTTTTGTCCTGATGCACAAAAATAATGAACAGAATAGACTAAGATAAGCATACAAAATACAAAAAATAATACAATATGTAAGCAAATAAGATGTCCACTTAGTTCTTTTGTTTTGTTTTTTGTTAATAGTCTCCTCTAATAATATAGTTGATGGTCACTTCCTCTACCCCTGCTGCTAAAGACAATGATAAAGATTTCGTGTTCTCTTTTTCTAAAACCTGAATATACTACTTTATGTTTAAATATTAAGGTTTTTAATCTAGATAATAGCTGAGATATATATATCTTAAACTCAAGTAAAGGAAATGGGCATTAATCAACCAGAAATTTAATTAGGCTTCATTTAATGTCAAGGGTCATATAAAAACTTTAGTGACGTGGTGAAAAAAACTAAAGCACAATATTCAAATATTGCGCGTTAATTAGTGCTGCCAGATCGGTTGTACTAGCATAAATGGGCTACTCTATTCGTGTTGCCTCTAATGTGCGAATATAGCGCTATCACGACTTGGTCACACTATTTCAAGGTGTTAAAATTCAGTCGTTGTTTTTGCTTTTGCTTGAACACGCAGCGTGCTGCGTTCGTAATTAAGAAAAGATTTAATTCGGTTTGTTTTCTTTTTGTTGTTGTTGTTATTGTTACATAGCACGCCGAAAAACAAATACTTGAAGGTATGTTAATGAAAACAAGAGCACTCATGAAAGCCAAGTATTAAGTGCTAATTTAAACATTTAACGAGCCGCAGCTACGTTATTTGTGGTTCAAAATTAATTCAAACAAGGGTTCTAATAAAAAAAAAAATTGTGCGTTCGGACATATTGATAATAAAATTAAGCGCAATGTGAAAATGATACTAAATAAATATCAAACCGTATTTACCAGGGAAATATGACGCATGTTGCTGCCGCATTGACACGCCAGGTGTCTGTGTATGTGCGTTTGTGTACGGAGTTTATTAGTGTGTGTGCGTAACATTAGTAAGTGCTGCGTGCGTGCAATATGTCGTTAGATGTGACCACAATAGCATTCCAAGAATTTACCACATGTGGATTAAATATGCGAGCTTTCTTTGGTTAAGCATAATGTGATTTAAACAAATAATAACAGAAGTTAATTTCATCAGCGGTAAATACACTTACGCAGACGCACACACACAAACACACACACATTCCCATCGGCTAAAGTGGGCATGCCAACGCAGCTCAATGTCCAATCAGAGTTGCCAGCCTGCAAGTGCATTTTTTTGTCGTTTTTTTTTTAACACTCCCCGTTGAATATTGTGTAATGTTTGTTTTATTTCTACCGCACTCACAATTAGTGCAAGATTTATCATTGTTACTAACTGTACAAATCGCATGGCAAAAGCAGCTGACCATACGGCACACTCACACATACATGCACACCCACACATACACCCAAGCACACAGAGATAAACTCAGGTAAACTCTCAACAGCTTCGTTTGCTGCATAAAATTTCATAAACAAAACGGAAATCTCTGTAAGCCAATTTACATATTCGAAAATCAAATACGAAATGAAAATAAAACAAAATTGAGGGCAGTTGATGGTAAATTTATGCCATTGTAAATCACTCGATAAATGCATATATACATGTAGTATGCTTGCAATATATTCAATTATTTGAAGTTCGGTTACGTTTGTGGCGCAACTTCACTTCTTCCCCTGCTCCTCTCTCTAACCTTCTGCGCCATTTTGCTTTATACGGCATTAGGATGATCACTGTGTGAACGGTTTATTTTTTTTGGCATTGTTAACAAGTTGTTGTTTCCACCCACACTTATAAAAAACGAAATACTAAGAATCCAAAGTCGCGTTAATTGTTTTATTTGTAAATTATATCGCGAGTGCATGTGTGTGTGTGTGATTGTAAATGTGTGAATGTAAATGAACAAATGAATTATTGAGCATGTCGCACGTGACGTCATTTGCTGGAATTAAATTGGTTTAAAATTAGCGAATGTACTCTCATTATAATACCACTATGCTCAGATGACACTTGCAATTAAACAAGCGATCTGGCAACATTGCCAATGCCCCAATAACAGTTATTGCGTGCACTGAGTGCACTGTAGAACATTTCGAACATAAAAGATTAATTATCTATGATTTGTTGTTTTTATTTTATGGATTTTAGATACTGCTTGGGCCATAAACAAAAAGAATGCTTTCGCTGCAAAATCAACGGCAACCAAAAACGACGCCTCTCGTCGACGACTTTGAAATATCGGACACTGTTTTGGGACTTGGCATCAATGGAAAAGTCGTTCAATGCACCAACCGACGCACCAAACAGAATTATGCCCTCAAAGTGCTGCTGGACAACGAGAAGGCGCGACGCGAGGTCGACTTGCATTGGCGGGTCAGCAGCTGTAGGCACATTGTGAACATCATCGATGTCTACGAAAACACGTATAGTGGTCGCAAGTGTCTGCTTGTCGTTATGGAATGGTGCGTTCACAACTCCTACACTTCACTTCACCTCCCCTATCACTTCACTTCAGTATTATTTGGCTGCAAATTAAGAAAAAAGCTTTGTTATATGGTTCACCTTAAATCACATTAGTTTGCAATTGAAAGATATCGCTATCTCTGAAGTATCTGAAAGATATTTCAGAGTTAGATTCTTGACAAAAAGCTCTTAGCTAACATATTTTATTTCTGAACCGATTCTTAAACGGTTTCAAACTATTTAATACTAAGCTTCATCTAAATTATGTCTTAGTACCAGTTTTGCAAAACAATTGATTTTAGGACTTCTTCAACATTATCGAAGTCTTAAATCGTTCTTACATATATTAGGAACATATCCATTATTTCCTCTGCTCAGCCTTATAAATAGCGCTAACCATTTTCATAAGAAGCGTAAGAATAAAATATTTCTCATTAGTTTATTTTTATCGCTTATACGATTCCACATAAGGTTGATTCAATATTATTTTTATATTAAATCTAATTTTACTACTCAAATCATAGCTATTCCAAGAAAATTCATAACCATTTTTGCAAAGTCCTATGTGAAACATCATTAAGTCTCTTAGAGATGGCTTGATATTTTCATATAAATATTTGACAGTGCTGCCACTTTTCACATCGTCACTGCCAACTCGCTGTTGCGGTGCTGTCAAATTGTTGTCTAGTTTCTTTGACTGAGTCACGAATTAGCGATTGATTAATACGAATTGTTCACTATTTTTTCTAGCATGGAAGGTGGCGAATTATTTCAGCGCATACAGGACAAGGCTGATGGCGCGTTCACGGAACGGGAAGCGGCACAGATAATGCACGAGATATGTGCGGCAATACATTATCTGCATAGTCGCGATATCGCGCATCGCGATCTTAAGCCAGAGAATTTGCTCTATACGACAAAGCAGCCAAATGCGATATTGAAACTGACCGATTTCGGTTTCGCCAAGGAGACATTTACCAATGATACCCTACAGACGCCCTGCTACACGCCCTACTATGTCGGTAAGTACAGTCTAATGGCTCCAGAACAGGTACAGGGTCTCTTTAAACCGATTAGCCCAACGCTACACATATTTCTCTATTTTTCCCATTTAATTCCTTTAATTTTCCCATTTATTTTACAGCTCCCGAAGTGCTTGGCCCGCAAAAGTATGACAAAAGCTGCGACATCTGGTCGCTGGGCGTGGTCATGTACATTATCATGTGCGGCTTTCCGCCGTTCTACAGCAACAACGGATTGGCCATATCGCCGGGCATGAAGAAACGCATACGAACGGGACAATATGATTTTCCCGATCCCGAATGGACGAATGTTAGTCAATCGGCAAAGGATTTAATTAAGGGTATGCTTAATGTTGATCCCAGCAAACGTTTGCGTATCGAGGATGTGTTGCGCAACAAATGGATTGCACAGTTCCATGCGGTGCCACAAACACCGCTCTGCACCGGACGCATGCTCAAGGAGGGCGAGGAGACCTGGCCCGAGGTGCAGGAGGAAATGACACGATCCTTAGCCACCATGCGTGTGGACTACGACCAGGTAAAGTTTGAATAAACCTAAAATGAAACCTTAAACTAATTTATTTATGTGTTTTATTGTTTAGATGCAAATTAAAGCGCTGGATAAGTCCAATAATCCGCTGTTGACAAAGCGCAGGAAAAAGATTGAGGAGATTTATACGGCGCAAAACAAATGAGTTAATGCAAAGCAACAACAACAAAAGGATTAAAGGACAAACGCCAAACCCCTAAAGCCCTACAGCCCTCTAAAGATCCTACCACACACACCCCCCTTAAATCCTTCCTCTATGAGATACATTATCCAAGTTGGATTCTCCATAAGATTTAAGCAAAGTTGTTCAATGCTTTAAAAGTGAAACACGACAAGAGCTACAAGTTATAGCACGCTTACTACCACCCCAGACCTCCCTATCCGTTTTTATATATAATATTATATGTACTTTCTTTTTTTTTTTTTGTGTCTTATCGTCTATTTGTTTGTGTGTTTGTTTGTTTTCGTATGTGCAGTACAACAAACATTTCCAAATGTTCGATTAAAAGGTTTTTTGGGTATTTCTTTTAGTCTGATAAAGTGCTCTTTCATAATGAAACTAAACCTACGCAACTCTATATAAAAATATGTTATATGTACGCTGTATTTGGATTCCTCATCCTGCTTCAGCTATAAAAAAAAAAAATCAAAAAAAAAAGTTTTAAAAATATGTGAAAAAAATATCCAACATTTTATTGCTTGTAATTTGTGTACGTGATTTTTTTCATACGTAATTGTATAAATGTAAAAGAAGAAAGGAAAGAAAAGAAAAGAAATGATAAATGAGATATATTTATAATTTAATTAATTAAATATTTTATGTCCAGATTTGCAAGTGGATGAAATGACGATGTTGCCAGTTAACATTAAATTAAACCTTAACTTTAGCATTGCTGCAGTTTTCCTTTTCTTTTTCATGTGTTTTCTGTTTAACTGTTTGCCTCTGCAGACTCTACTTACATAAATATATATACTTGCATATATATATATATATGCAAACTATACAATTTATCATATAAATAAAGTATTTGTAGTTTATAAAATCTATATAAATTATGCATTTTTCTTTAAAAGTTTATTGAAAGGTTTATTGATCACTATTCCATTAAATTTTTAATATATAGAGTCGTGTGATAAAGATTTAAGTCATGGAGTAGACTTTTTTTTTGCGATTAAGAGCACATATGTGCTTTGAAAGCTTTCATTGAACTATTTAAGCTACTTTTGATCAAAGTTTTTATTTTCCAGAAGCTTTCGTCAAATTTAGTTGCTGATAAAGCCTATCTGAGAAGTGTTTCTTATGCTTTTCTGTGCTGCTTACAAAAATAATTCAATACTTATACCAAAGATTTTTTTTTAAGGTGCTTTCAGCAAAGTTTCAGATGCATAAACTTTCTGAAGCGATCTTTACTGACAGCCAAGTATGTAAACTTCGATCTAAACTATTTTAAAAGCTTTAAATTGTGTTTATTCCAATATCTTTCTCATTCTAACATTTTGTATCTACTTATTTGAAAACGTTTTAAGGTGCAGCTTTTAGAAAAGCTTTAAATCAAGTACTTCAGGCTTTCTTCAAAAGCTTTACTCAAAGTCACTCAATCAATTATCACTTGTTCCTCCTACTAATACTACCATTTAGTCTATAAAAGAGCACTACTTTCGGGTGCATATAGCAAATATTTTTGTACAATTCTAAAATGATCTCATCGCATTGTTGGCGTTCCATTTACTGACTGCAACAAATCGCACTAAATCGATACGTGTGCCAAAAAATGTGTGATTTAAAAATAGTTTGAGCTAAAGAGACAATTGAACGTACTTAAATACCAAATAGAAAATTATTTTTGAGTAGTTCACGCAGTAGACAATCATGATATCAGAGCGTATATATGTTATTTATAGCTGATAACAAGCTGATAAAAATTCTAAATGTTACGTAAAATAGTCAAGTATTTTAGCATTTTAATTAGGACCGCTTTCGTCACTGGAAAGGGTTGTCGTACTCTAAAAAAAATAGAAGTCGTTACTTATACCATATTTAGAAGCCCAAGTTGAGCTAAGATTTAACTATATAAACAGTCTGTCAAGGAAATTATGTTACACTTTTTAATAAAATATATTTTTTTTATATTTATAAAAATTTCTTAACAGTGTAACATTTTTCCTAGCAGACTGTTCAGTTTAGACTATATAGTATGTATGTGCTTGAAGTATAGCTAAAAATTCCCCCGCGGAAACCCCCTCAAAAAAACATCTTTTGTTTGTTTTTTATTTTTTAATATTTTGTTTTATTGACGTTTGTATGTATATAATATATAACAGTGCAATTCTATACGCACACACTCACACACACGCTTGCTCGCTCACACACGCACACACACACACACATCAGGCGATTCCCTAAGTCTACTTCGTTCAGGTGAGGAAAGTGGGCGTTGGATGTTGTGGGTGGGCGGGGAGCTGGCTAAGGTAACAGGACTTTTTTTCTTTCTTTGCAAATAACAGTTTGCTAATGGAGAACTAATGGGTATCTCAGTTCTGGGCGGGTATATTAGTTAACAATTGCAAAAACACAAAACAAAAAAAAAATAGTTTGTTAATGAAAAGCGTTTAACAAATACAACAACAAACATCAACAACAGCTAACAGTTGATATGCATAACTATACACGGACATATAGTCATGCATATACATATACTATATAGATAGACGATCCTACGGCATTAGTTAACAATTCGTTCATAAAAGTTGTCGTGAAAGGTGCATTTAAAAAACGTCTAATAACATTATGTTATACATATATATATAGTTATATATATATATATATACATATATATTCGTATTCACATTGCTTTTACAAAAATACATAGGATATTTCTATAAATATATTTTAATAGGTATTTGCAGTTTGTGCAGTTTTTTAGTGGTTCTGTTTTTTTTCTCATTTAATCATAGCTATTACTGATTCTGTTTCTGTTTCGGATTGAAGGTGGTTTAGTCTCTGGTTGTTCAAAAGCCTTAAAAACTATTTGAGTATTTTTATGGCAGATTCGAGATTAAAGTTGTTTTCCTAGTAGTTCCATCATTAACTTTAACTTCTTCGACTTCTTTGACTTCGTGTAGTTGAACTTTAAAATTCCTGCATACGTTTTCATTAAACTACTTCTATATTCATGTACTGCGGTGTGTTTTTGTGGGGTTTTTTTAAAATTTTTTTTAGTATTTTCTTTTAGTATTTTTTTTTTTTTGTTTGTTGATTTGTAAACTGAAGGTACTTAATTACATTTCTTTGTTGGTTGCTTGTTTTCCAGCTTAGATAAAACTATCGCAGCTATTCTCTGTCTCGCTATTGGAACAATCCATCGCTGGCAACGATCCACCTCTTCTATATGCTCTCTGATGATGCGGCTGCTGCAGTTGCTGCTGCATCTGATGACGTATTGCTGCACTGCGTTCAATATCACTGCCACCGCCACCGCTGCTGCTACTGCTACTGCTGCTATTCCCACTGCTTGTGGCGCATAGGTGACTGCCACGCCTGTGCGCTGCACTCGGCGATGTGGGCGGCGGCACAACATTATTGAGTATTGGAAAATATTTGTAAATTTCCAATAAATTATTTAGCTTAATATGCGGTTTATATTCCACATCGTTTAGGCACTGTGCGGCACTATTGCTGTTCAACGGCGTCCAGAAGGTCAGACCCAGTTGGGCGAGGTGGCCGCCCTGAAAATAGTACAGAAAATGGCAGCAGAAAAAGACTTACAGTTAGCAATCAATTAAATGGTTTGAAGCGCAGTTGGAACTAAAAGTGTGTTTCTATAACTAGGTACAGTGGCTGATCATCGTAGGATTCTCAGATACATGATTCTTAATAATTTTGTACCAAACAAACTGATGATATTTGATTTTTGTTATTCATATTTTTTCATCGACCTAAAATTATTTATCATTGATTGTAATGGTGATTGAAAATATAATTTGAGTCTGAAATCATAGCTTTGTTATTGTATTTTTTTATTTTTATTTTTTTTTTTTGTAGTGCTTAATAAAACAGCCTTTCCAAAAACTTTAATTTACATCAAAAGGTAAACAAAATATACAATTTTCGTATATTATATAAACACTTTGAACCATTATTATTAAAAACTGGGATAATTCTTTTTTTAGTCCGTTAACGTAACGTTTATTCCCTCGTTTCTCTCGATAGTTTATGCGGTCCCTTTAGCAAACGAATTATCAAGGTTTTTCCTGTATATATTTACAGCTAACATAACAGTTGAAACTTTGTTAAACCCATCATACATTATCAATGATGCCATTGAAACGATTATTCCTACGTTAGCTATATGATATAGTTAAGCAATATAAAACAAACAGTTCTTTTTAAGACGCCATAAACACAATAAGTGAGAATATTTCAAGCATATTGTACCAATCGGTGATATTGGACCGATTTATTTTATGTACATATGTAGATCATAACAAGAGATTTGAAATATACTTGATCTTCGATTGATAAATGACTGATTTTCTAAAATACAAGATTTTTTTATATCGACTATGGTTGCTGATCAGGAATATACATGCTTTATCTTCTTCTAACCCAAACACCCAAATTATCCCCTACAAATAAACAATCTATAAAAAACTCTTGATGTTCACAGAAAGAAATGCACATCTAGTATAGTAATCTAGTATAGCATTATATCAGTTCAACGTCTATACTATTATAGATAATGACTCACCTTGATATCGGTCTCGAGTTTATCACCAATCATGGCGCATTCCTGCGGTTTGACATTCAAAAAATTGCATGCAGCATAGAATATCTCCGGATGTGGTTTCTCCCATGGAAGATCGGATGAGACGAGAACACAATCGAAATATCCCCGTACACGTAATTTGGCCACCTTCTCCCACTGTGCATTCGATGGTCCATTGGTGATGAGAGCCAGGGCATAGCCGGCTCTTCGCATACGCTGCAATAGTTGTACATAATCCTGAGGTACGGCCAAATAACGGTATCGCAGCTTTAACCACTGCGGATATATATCATCGGCGAGATGTTTATGCTTCGATTGCAACGATTCGCGCCACAAATGCGTACGCCACGAATCCAACGATGTTTGCGAATTGTCCGGACAACGACGGAACGATTTCAAAAAGTTTTGGGTCGCCAAGTTGGCATCATCTTTGGTAAAGCTATACTGCGTTTCCAGTACGTCTGCAAGCTGTTAAAATATCCAGAAAAAGAGGGAAACAATTAGAAGAAATGTCGGAAAAGAAATTTTATCATAGGCACGCCAAAGATTCGGTTATAATCTTTAACTTGGAATATGTCATATTAATGACTTCATAGACCATAAAATAACTTTAACTTATACTAAGTATACTACTGAATTAATGGCTTTCATTACTTTTCAAGCTATTGGTTTCAAACATGCTTTGGCTTTATAACAAGTATTTTGATTATTTTGGAATTCAGTCAAGATGCTATAGGATATAATCATCCTATGATATATAAACAGTCTACCGAAATAGTATGGCACATATCTACCAAGTATTTGTAAGATATGTTTCTTGATTAACAAGATTATAATTGAGCTATAAATTTAAAAAAATAATAATAATTACTTAAAATCAAGAAAAAACTTTTTCAAAACAATTAAATTAAAATTCGATAGTATTTTTTTTACCATAAATACTTATTACTGTGTTATTTTTTCGTTTATACTTTTATGACTTAAATCATTGCCACTGGACCTTTATAACTAAATGGCAAATTTATATAACTAAATAGATAAATTTTATAGTTTCAAACAAAAAAAATTAAACCACACAATATACCGGTATTTATATTATAATATTTATTTAAATTAATTTTAAATCTTTTGTTGTCACAAAATTAAATTTTAAAATACATTTATAGGGGAAATGGTTATTTCTATATATTTTAGTTTTTGTTTTAAAATGTTCACAAAAAGTTAACTCATTGTAAGGGTATACAAAGGGTATTATATGTTCTGAAATCGTAAGGCTAAAAAGTTACATTTATGCGGGCAAGACACTTGATAGCTGAACTCGGCATGACGCATAGTGTCGTAACATAAAGTGCATTGATAGCACGTTATCAGTGCAGACAGACAGGCTAGTGATAACAGCAGAGCCTAATGGACTTTTTTAAGACTACAAATTTGAAATGCTTCTTTAGAACACTTGAAAAATAAACACAGTTTTTATTAATAGAAGACTTTCTTAAATTTACACACACAAAAAAAAGTAATTAAGCGTTTCCGGCTACTCAATCAATTAACGACTATAACAAAAATTAATTGTAAAATTCTAGTGAAAAACTAAGCAATTTAATGGATAACAATTTTTTATATTTATTCCGAGCAATCATTTTTAAATGGTTTTCCGGTTATTTTCTAGTGACTAATGGTGAAAATAAAGCCAAATAGAAAAAAAAAACCGGCGTCAATTATAAGTAAAGTTTGCTGTAATCAATTTAAACTAATTTATGAGCATGTTATTACAGCGGGTTTGCCTAAAACAGGTTTTCAGACTTTCCATAACATATTAGTGCAATTTTTTTTAATTATTTGCTTTCCAACAAAATTTACAGCTGTTTTGCTTATTTCTGGGCAAATCTAATCAACAAAAAAAATCAAAAGGAAAACCGAAATTAACCCAAAAGTAATTGCATTCTAAATAAAACTTAACAAGCTCCCACCCAAAAAAAAAAGGCGTGTCCAGGTATTACTCAATTATGTTGTGTACAATTTTTACACACGGCACGCAATCAAACTTGTTCGCAACTGATTAAAATGCATATTTTTAACTCGTTCCAAGTTCCAAATGACTTTTTTACGTCTTAGCTTCCGCCTAAATGCGTCGTCGCATCAAGATAATGGAACGCAATAAACCCCAAAATAAAGGGAGTACATAAAATGCATTTCCCTCAGCGTCCTAAATAAAATGTTTCACTTGGAGAATACCAAAATCCAATAGTACATCAAGTTAACTGCACCACATACCACCAAGTTTAAGTGATTTCAAAAGTATGTCACAATTTTATTACCGAAAATCAAACAAAAGTTTAATACTATATCTTCTTTTTAAATTGCAGCATTTAAATTTATCTACTTTAAATATCGTAAAGTTGATCCACAACAAGTGCCCCAATCTTCTTATCAGAAATTATCTTTTTAGCATAGGAAAATCGTTAGGGCATCAAACTAAGAAGTGTCATCCGTAAAGCATCAAACTAACAAGTGTCATTCGGGCATTAGAGATGCACATTTATTTTCGTTTGTTATGACTTTGACCTCTAGCGATGGACAAAGAGATAAACAGACATGCTGGCAGGCAGGCGGGTAGGGAGACAGAGAGAAACAACGTGCATTGATCAAACTTGCATTCACTCACATACATATATAACACACACGTGCACACATGCATACTCTATGAGAAGCGAGCGCGTGCCGACTACTGATACACACGGCAAAGAGAATCATCGATATACATACGTAACAAGCGTGAATGCAATGGAAAATTTTTACAAAATTTGTTTGACTTTTTGGGTATGTGTTCGGGTGTGTTCTGTTTGTGTGTGCGTGTGAGAGTGTGGGTGGAGCATGACACAGAACGCGCGCACTTTCACCCGTCTCTTTCGGGCAGCTTAAACGGTGTTACTTTGTACTACGTACCTTACGTACTGCTTTGGAGTCACCGGCCCGCGTTGGGATAAGTGTATTATCTAAGTCGAAGTAAAACGCTGAGATTTTCGCACAAATGCCATCGAATGGTGTTGTGTGCTTGATGCTCGTTGTTACCGTCGCTGTTGAATATTTGCTAGCGGCCATGAGTTATTGCCACGCACTGTAGAAGCACTTTAATGATTCTCAAGGGAATTGGGTCTATGGGAAGTTCGGGGTTCAGCACTAGTATCATAAGAGCGTACAACAAAATGATTTGTTTTATTTTCTTTCGTTTTTATTTTATATTATTATTATTTAAATGTTTGGCGCCACTCAAAACAAAACAAAAAAATGTCTTTGCTGATGTTAGACACTTTAGGAGGTAGTTGCACGCGTTTCGTTAGTTGAACAGCAACTAAGTCTAAAACCAAAAAAACGTTGTACTAAGTTAAATAAGGGAACAGGTAAATGTAACCAAAGTGAGAGCGAAGCAATGACTGAAAGAAAGTGTACGCACGCACGATTCTACAGTTGGGCGCGTAAGTTCATGTGCAGTTCATTTACATTGGCTTAAATAACTCTTCAAATTTATTTATATTATCACAGTAATTATTAAGCAAAATTTTTTTAAATTTTAATTCCAACTATTGCACTTAGTAATGTCAAACTTCTTATGAACTGAAGTTGGCAATTTAAGGAGTTGTTTTACGTCCACAGCTTTTAAAGTGTCACTGTAAGTTGAGTATAGAGAGAGGTCAGGTCGCCCGTCAATAAGTAAGAGCGAGCAAGCAGTAGTCTGCTGAGAGAGCGCAAGAACAGTTTGCATAACTATAAGTTAAACAAAGTAAATGTCAACTTTAAATATTTCATTGCATGAAAGAATAATACAAAAAAATTCAGAACTTTAACAGTAAATAACGTGTTAATTAAATCAAGCTGTTTATTTATTAATTCCATTTTACAGCACTTTCGAAATGCATTTACTAGCACTGCACAATCGATAGTAAGCGTTATTATCGATATATCGAAACCAAACAGCATTTTTCATACAGCTGGCAACGCCAATTACATATTGCGGCCAAATTTTGTTTACAATTGATGTAATTGATTTTACTACTTGTTTCAAAAATTATAAAAGCAAACTTAGCGATGTCCAAGGCTGAGGCTGATATGGAAGTGCTAGAGCCAGGTGGGTACACACAAACCCGTAATCAATATACAATTTTACAATTGCATTTCAAACACACAGAGATTACACTCAACACTGAGACAAGTGACAATGCTGGGGAAAAAAATAAAAACAACGCTGAGACCGCCAAAGATGATGACTTAAAATCTGCTGAGGTATTGCGTGAATCGCCAGTGCAATGGCCAGAACGCTGTAAGTATGCACCACGTGTGGATAGTGAATATTATTTTTATCCAGACTGCATGTAATGCCTTTAGAATGCTTCCATAAACTGAAAGCTACATGAGTTATATATAGACAGATTCAGTTGACACCACTCTGCAAGGGCATCCAAGCATTGACATACTTTTAATACTATAATTTAACCACTTACAGTTCCCGGCATGGACGATTTTCTGCTAAGGAGTGAAGTCCCCATACACACACCAAATATCGATGCGGCCCAGATTTTGACGAGCTCTAGCATGGCGGACATCAACCGTGAGTAGTGAATTTGGTATAGTCCCGTGCAAGCAAAAGCTGTAATCAAATTGTAAATTGCAGAATTTGCCCGCTTGTCGCCTGACCAACTGATGGAAAAGATCAAATCGATGCGCGATGAAATCAATAAATTGAGCATACGTGAGTCTCAGGAGATTACGCGTGGGAAACTCTTGGGCATCTTTGATCGTGAACGTCTCACTAGGACGAAAACGTCAAAGCGCTAAGTGTAAAACAACTTGTGACGTCAGACTGGATAACCTTTAGTTAATAACAAAACTCACAAATACTAACCATACATATTAACATCTTTTTAGTCGTGGTTTTACGTTAAGAATGCTTGTAAAATGCGACTACCATAAAAAAAATATGCGTCGATTACGCTAGTCAACAATAAATAACATTTATTTCCATTAAAGCATTTAGTTTCTTCTGATATTTATACAGAGTCTACGTAGTAAATACTAGTCCCGTTATATTTGCAGAGTTTGCCAGAGATACCGTGAGTGTGAGTGAGACAGTTGGTCGGTGTTGTTAGGTAGGTGAGTGAGTGAGTGAGGAGAAGGCACAGTTTATAAATTCCGCTATGCTTAAACCATCTTTACAGTTTGTTCATGTGTGGGTGTGTGCAAAAGTTGAGAGTGTGGTGAATTTGTCTTCAATTGTTTTATTTACCACCATGCTCATCCCAAGTGAAGCTAAAATTTGCACAAGTGGTGAGTAGTCTTAAAACACAAAATGTCAAACGCTGTGGTGAATTTAACAAGACCACATGCAAACAGTATGTATGTATGTGAGTGTGTTTGTTTTAACTTGTTGGGTGAGAGGAGGAGAGGGAACAAGGACCAAACAGTTATTTTTATTTATTCCTGCCACTGCATGCCAAAGCGTTGCTCGAATGTAATGCGATTAAAGACACCAACATCAGCCAATTGCA
Organism: Drosophila acutilabella; assembly: GCA_035046005.1. Lineage (NCBI taxonomy): Eukaryota > Metazoa > Arthropoda > Insecta > Diptera > Drosophilidae > Drosophila > Drosophila acutilabella. The sequence goes on from JAWNOK010000020.1 coordinate 5,869,051, forward strand.
TGGGATCCGTATAATAGGCATAACGTCTAATATCCAACATGGCGACATCGAACATCTGCTTCCAGCTGGTCAAATCCGTAACGCTCATATGGATGGGCATCTGTGGATCGGGTATGTCGATGGCAGCCTGCAACCGATCAAATGCCTCGGCAATGGGTCCCACCGATAGATTCACCCAATATTCCGCCGGAAAACGTTTATTCTCACAGAATGGCGCTCCCTTGCGCATAATGAACACAAGCATCAAAATCTCGTAGCGTTCGCTGCTCTCGTAGAAACGCTTTGTACGCGTCTTTTCCACAAAATCGATGAGCAATATTAAAGGTGTATAGTTCTGTAGATGCATTAGCAACTCCCGATCCGTCCAGAGATAACGTGATGCTGCACCAGCTGCTTTGACGCTTAACATGCTCATGTTGTTGCTCAATTGATGGGGATGTTGTTGTTGTTGTTGCTGCTGTTGTTGATGCTGCTGGTGCTGATGCTGCTGCTGTTGATGTTGCTGATGAGCTGTTGCTGTTGTGTTGACCGATGCAATGCCAACGCCAGCACTGCCAGCAACTGTGCCTGGATTTCCACCAACTGCATTCGATACACTCTGACTGGGCATGGCGATGTGAATGCCGATGCCGCCAGTTTGTCTAAGGCAGCTAACCTCCTCGACCATGTGGTGTTAAGCTCGGGATATCACTCCGAGTGTGGCCGTTGCTGTGCCAACTAGGCCAAGGCCAGACACTGCCCACTGCAGTGGGTGGCAACCCTCAACAAAAATACACACACACACACACAGTCACATGCACACACCCACACAAACACCAGCATGCACCACCCACTGGACTTGTTGCAACTACAATCGCTTTTCACCAATTTGTTTACCTTTAATTGTTTTTCTTTGTAAATTTTTTTTCAATTTATATTTAAAGACTTGTGTGTGCGAAATTTCAAAGAAAAACCTCTACTGCAGCAGCTGGAAATGCAACTAATGGAGTTGCGTGCTTAGTGGACGATTGTTGTCACGCGAGTGTCAATGTGCGTGCACAGAAATAGACGAGGACAACGAGAACACAGCGGATTCACGACTACGACTGCAACTGCATCTCTCTTGCTCTCCCTCTCTCCCGTTCGGTCTCGGCAGCTCGGCATCATATACGTTGCAGAAAACCCTTTCTTTTCGCTCTAGCACACACAAACACAACGCACACAGCTTTAGCAGCTTAAACACATGCATGAGCCTGAAGAGTGCAGAGCAATTTATGCATGCTTTCAAGCTAATTAAATTGCATTTCTAATTCCAACACTTGACCTCTAAGTTTGCCATTTCAAAATATATTAACTAAGCACAGCAATTAATCACATATGTTTTCAAGTGTAAGCACGAAAGGATTACACCTTTACAAAGCGAACTGAATAAATACAAAACGAAAGCTTTTTATACTAATGGGTCGTATATTATACTTAGTAGTGTTCTGGCATATCATTTAACTACAAGCCATTGCAGCTTACCAGCTAGCATTAGGTCTTACAACTATCTTAATAACCATATAAAAAGCGTAACTACAAATGCATCTATTGCTGCAGTGGCTCCTGCAGTCTATAGCAATCGGATGCTATCTTCCACTTGTCGTTTTCGGCGGTGATCACAAACGACTGTTGAAAGTTGCGTATTACCTGCTCTGCATATTTAACCGTTCCGCTGGCCAGAATAATGTAAGTCGCTTGATTTCCCACTGCCGGATCCAATATGGGCTGTGAGTCCAGAGTTGTCACTTGGTGACGCGAACTTGGCAGCTCAAGAAAATAGCGCTCAATTGTCTCACGTCCCTGGGCGCCATTGCCGTTCCAGCTGAATGTAGCGTTGTCTATATATAGACGGCCCATTTGCTGTTAATAATAAATTTATGTGCAAAAGAAAATTTTATTATTTGTTGTTGTCTATTTCATTATTGCCGGCAATATTTTACTTACATGGCGGCGATGGTCCACGGATGCATAGTACAAGCGCGTGAAATCCTCGGCAGTACGACAGCAAGTCTCGACCTTGTTCTTCAGTTCCTAAAATGAAATTTGTTAATTATAATGCTATGTTAAAATAATTATTTATTTGTACGCACGTTGTTCATTTTGGATTTTTGTTCGAAATGAAACGAGACACGCAGTTAGTGTTACAACTATCGATTCGATAGTATCGAATAGGTTCGATACATTTTCCTATGAAGTTGGCTGCACAGAAAGTTGCCACCTGGTGCACTAAATTAAGGCCACAAATCCTATGCATACCATCTATCGATATGTTGCTGCTTTTTATTAACTGCAAACTTTTTTAAAATGTTTGCTCTTTTGGAAGCGATTAAAACGAATGAAAAAAACACCGTTTAATAATTGGCATACCCTTGACTATATTTTATAAAAGGAATGAAACTCAACAAATTAGCTAGTCACTATAAATGAACCCAATGAACTGCAGGCGGTCAAGAGTTATCGAGTTCCTGATGGAGCAGTTTTTCCCGCCAACCTGGACTTCCAAGGCGCTCCCGTAGAGCTTCTAAACGTTGTGCAATCTCCGCATGCTGCTGTGCTGTATCACGGTCACTGCATTCCATTAAAATACTTGTAATTTGAGCATTTAATGCACGTTCCAGCAATGTCGGCTCATCTTGCTTAATATACTGTTGTACACAGTCAACCAGCTCCGTTAGATGCTCATCCACTGCATCAGGGAATAGTTCTTGCATGGCAATGGATAAATTGAAAAGATACTCTCGATTTGGACCGCTGGGACCGGCTGAGGTAAAGATTTGCTTGGCAATGCATGGCACTTGCCACACATCTCCCGCATAGGAATCATTTGCTTGCGATGCCATGTACATAATAACTTTAATGGGCATCTTGGCGGTTGGATACTCATGAAACTCCAAGTTGACACGATCATAACCATTCTTTTCTCGATAATCCAGATGATCCAACACCTGAGCCTTCTGTACTCCGGCAATCCGATAAGCGACACCATAAACACGATCTGTGTCCGTGTCACCCGGCAGTAAGGTGACCACACGACCTGGTTTCTCCGGAATGCCGCGATGATCGATGCTGTGCTGATAGAAACGGCGTTTGTAGCCACAAATGAAGCCACGTCTACGATCTATGTAGGGAAAATCCGCTTTCCATACCAACGATCCATAGCCAAAGATCCACACATCGTCCTCGGTTGGCGAAATAATCTCCGATTGATTGGTTTTCTGTGCATCAAAGCTCTGCAAAAGTGTTGATGAATTTTGTCCATTTGGCTGGTGATTCCCATTCTTTGCCTGCTCCGCAAAACAATGGCGATAAATCTCAGCAGCAATGACGGACACTTCCGTCATCGTTTGACTGTTGTTCAGTCGTAAGTTTTGTACAAAACGCAACATTTGTCGCAATTATTAAAACTCAACTGACTGACGTATACTATATTCAAATAATCATAATAAGACAAAGCAGGAAATAAACACTTGACCTGCTGATTTGTTATCGGTAAGTTCGTTTTTCTCTTAAACAAATTTTCGATTGCATTTATGTGTTGTTGAAAACACGTGTAAATGTCTTAAATTCTACTTTTTAAATTAATTAAGTTAATATATTATTATTAAAGTTTAATAAGCTGCTGAAACTATGTTTATTTTAATAATACGAAAATATAGAAGTCGACTACACATCACAACGATCTGGCAGCATTGAGACAACAGCTGGTGGCCCAGCTGTTTCCGCTGCCACAGCAACTATATGTAAAACGTAAACAAATCGTTTTTGAATTTATAATTTATTTTTTATAGCTTTACCAAGGCAAAATGAGTGGCAAAGACGATCGATCGAAGGAGTAAGTAAGACGTAATCACAAGCTCTGCACATTTTTAGCTAAAATTTACCACAATTCTTGCAGCAACCGGAAAAACATGAAACAACATAAATACTACCACAAACAGCAGCAAAAGGAACGTGGCGCCGGTGGCAATAACACATCATCCAGTTCGCCACAGACGACGGCGGTGCGCAGCCTTGTGGATGTAGCCGATTCCAGTGATGAGCCACGTTTCGGCCGCAAGGGCTGGTCAAGTGGCACACGCTCCCTGGCACCGCAACAGAGCCGGGACATGCCCACGGACACTGACGATGTGGAGCAACTGGGTGTGGATGGTGCACCCATTGATGAGAATGCTCGCGCACAGTTGCGCGCTGGTGATTTCAAGCAAATGTCACAGTTTCCCAGCATGGGCGGTGGCCATTTTACCTTTGGTTCCGAAAAGGAATGGAACAACATTGCCGAGGGTCAAACCCAACTGCATACCAAGGCGGCCAGCAGTTATTTTACACTGAATCTTAGCCTACTCAATGCCGGCCTACAGACTATACCGTTCTACAAACGCATGGACTACCCGACAAGCATGTTTACACGTCGGCAAATCGTTGCACAAACCGAGGCAGCGGAACGCGCTGAGCGCAGCTATCAGGAGCGCATCCTCAAAGAGTCTAATGGTCGTGGGAGTGCCAGCAAATCCCGTGCGCCATCGGCCAAGTCGGTGGTAAAGGAGACAGCTGTGCCCAGTGAAGCACCCGATGAACTGGACGAGCTTTTGGCCATGACAGAAACACAATTGGAGCAAACCTCCATTGCCACATCACAGACACCAGTGCCACTTGCCACGCCCATAGTGCCGCAGCCTGTGACGCCCACCAGCGCCAGCAAAAACGAAGTGGAGCAGTGGCTGGACAGCGTGCTCGATGAGTGAGGCAAGCGGATTTAACCATGGACTATGTCATATATATACACGATTTAGATCAAGCTTGTTGCGCCTACTTAGACCATCTCTTCATGCATAGATAACTAATTAAACTGCTTTAAGTGCACTTTAAATCTGTTTTATTTCAAGAGTTACTCCATTGAAATACCCTGTAATTTTACAACAACCATTCGAAATCGTCATCGTTGTCGCACTGATGATCGGAGACGAAACCGTCATCCTGATAGTCCGTGAATTTATAGCGATTCTGGTAGAACTCGGAGAGATGGGCGTGCACCAGTTTCATCAGATCACAGACCATCTCGAGGATAACCATACGCTCCGGAACATGAGCATCGCGCAACTGCAGCTCGCTTCTAAGCTCATCCACAATGGTGTTGAGCCAACGGAACAGCACCGCAGCATCTTCTGTGGGAAACCGAATGATGGACATGGGCACGCCCACCTCATTGCACAGCCTTTCCGTCGAGCCGTACGGTCCAGTAACCAGCAACGCTGCAATCACACGCACAATCAAATTGAGTGAATGCAGATAATTCTGTAGATAATCCAAGGGATTAACCATGGAAATGGCCATCATTATCTCAGTGTAGGCACGCGGACGGTGTGTAACTAAGCACAGATCGGTCAGTTTGTATAACATGGCCCAGAGCAGACAGCTGCCCACGATCTGAGCCATTGTATTCAATGGACACGCTGTGCGGCAGCAAACGATCGTGTTGAGCATCGTGTCCGAGTCGTTGATGTCCAGCAGGAACAGTATATGGGTGACAAGCTCGTGAATCTAGGTGGGGGTAAAAAACAGGCCAATTAGCAGTAAATGAATGTATTGAGTGGGCTGACTGTAAAAGACCCTGTGTACGTGCTAGAGCAAACATTCAGTTGTCAAGCAATTTGACCTGTAGGAGCTATATGATATAGGTTTCAGATCGGAGCCTATGATGTATAAAATGACAATATAAACATAATCAGAGAGTTTGTTTGAGATAACTCTATAAACACTTAAAAATACCATACAAATAACCACTTTTCGAACGGTTTGGTCTATGGGGAGCTATGTGATATAGTTGTCTGATCTGTAACAAATTTGGTAGGGGAAAATAAAACGATGATGGACACATAATGCGTGTGAGTTTGGTTGAGATAGCTTCGAAAACATTACAATTTTCTCAAAAACTAAAAATTTAGGCACGATTTGGTCTTTAGGATAGTGGATATAGTGGTTCGATCCGGTACAATTTTGCCGATATCTAAAAATTTTTTGTTTTTTCTTATTGATTCACTGTAAGTGGACCGATTGTACATATGAAAGCTAAATGATATATGTAAGTAGTTATCTGATTCCGCCAAGTACTATTCGATATAGTCGATAAAGGGAAACGATTTAAACCAGATTTGTTAGGTGATTTCTCGAAAATGACTACGCGGTCTTTAACAGTCGGTTTGCCCTCACTTACATGCGTCTCCTCGGTGCAGGCCATGTAGTCAAAGCAGCGCTGCATAAAGATGACCCGTTGCACCTGTGTGCTGGCCAAATCCTCATGATGCAGCATATAGATCATCATGCCGGTCGCATGTAGCGCTGCCAAGGAATCGGCACCGAATTCAATCTCCTCGCGTGACATCAGTTGGCCAAGACCCTCTATTAACTGTACAAGAGTTTTTTAATACCACTTTTGGCAATAAACTTTGGCTACTTGCTCAACTTACCTCCAAGACATTGTCGGTGAGATACACAATTGTGACTCGGGTCATGAGCACCGTTTTGTTGAGCATCATACGCAGTTGCTCGATGTCAAAGCCCTGTGGGCGTATAGCAAGCTGATGGCAATTTCTAAAAAATTTATTAATATTTAAAAAAAAATTTCTATTTTGCCCAAATATATGCAACATTATTTTTTAAACGAAAGAGTTCGAAGTTCTTAAGTTAAGTTGGTAAGATCGAGAAAAAAATGATTGAAGTTAACTTAAAAAAGCTATAAAAATGTAATTAATAAAAATAAATTTTAATAAATATATGCTTATTTTATTTAGATACTATATTATTTGTAACTTTAAGCAATCATAACTTAGCCAAATGAAGAAATAACGTAAAATGCTATAAAATACTGAATTTTTTAAAAAAATTTGGATTTTTTATCGCCCTAAAATTCTAATCTTCAACTATACTACAAGGCGAGCAGAACTTTAAGTCACAAAATATTTAAACATGCCAAAAACAGCTAAATCGTTTACGAAAATGCCTTTTTATAGTTAACAGCGCTACTTAAAAACTGTAACTTGTTTTTAAAAACAGCTACAACTAAAGCTAACAATAATCTCGCCCTTTTCATAATGTATTCATGAATAAATAGTTAGAATTGCTATTAAACAGCTGAAGTGGCATCACTAAAATAAAGCTAAATTCAAGTAACGGTTGTTTAACAGTTCGAAACTGTTAACATGTTATGAGAAATATCAATTCCATTATATTTGATATAATTAGAAAATCTAAGAAAAATTACAAGTTTTGTGTGCACATCTGTACGTGTTTGTGTGTGTGTGAGTACAGTGAACACTCGTATGTAGATAAAGCATGCCGTTGGCTGCTGTTAATGGGCAACTTGTCAGCGACAACTTAACACTATTTTAATGAGCTGCAAAAAGTTCGCCATTTTGTTTGCTGCTTGCTGTGGATGTTGTGGAATGTGTGCTACTGTTGCTTTGCCAAAGACTTTCAACTTAAGTAGGAGGAGGGAGAGAGAGGTGGAGATGTGTAGATTGTGTGTGTCCTTGCGCCGCATTGTAAAAGAAACTGACAAAATGCAAGTGCACGCGCGAGTCGCACATTTTAGCATAAAAGTTACCGCCCGCCTCCCCCCACACCACGCCCATCTACCACTTGCTGCTTGAAGTTTCTTTGCACACTTGGAAATATCTGCTCATTATGCATTCATATTTTGCAATTACTTTGCACACACACACACGCACGACTATATAGCGACAGCTAAAAGCGCAAGTATGCAGGCGTGCGACAAGGACAACAACAGTAGTTACAGGAGAAGAGAGCTGAGCAGAGCAGAAGAGGAGAAGAGAGCAGCGAGGCCAAAGCTCTGGGCTGTTAACGAGCAGCGGCGACTGTTAAGTTGCTGTCAGCGTATGTTTGTGTGTGTGTTGCTCTCTCTATGTTTGTGTGTGTGTGTGTGTTTTTAAGAGTTTTCTTCCCATTTTTTTTTGTATTTTACCTTTTGCATTTTGGTTATTTGCCATTTGGCCCATTTGCATGCGAGCTGAAAAGAGGCGCAATGAATTTTCATAGAAATTTCCATATTCTGTTTATTTTAATTATGCAGCTGCATGAAAAGATTAACAACTTTTGCCAAGACGACGGCGACGTCGACGTCAGCTACGACAGCGACTGCATTGTGCATTTTATATTTTAATTATGCATATTTTTTGCTATTTTTTTTTTTGAATAAAGGCAGTCAAGGAGCAGCGCTCTATGTACACATGCCAAACATATTCATTTTTTAAGATATGATAACACACACATGCACACACACATGCGCCTAAGTGCTGCGCTTTCAACTTAACCTCACATCAGCACTAATTGCAATTTCTATTTGCTATTTTAGATGTTTCTAATGATAAAACATGTGAGCAAGGTGCATAAAAAACACACACACTCACACACACACACTTGCCTGTATGCTAACTTGGCCTTAACAAAGCAGAGCCAATTATGCAAATCAGCTTAGACTAAACTATAAGGACTATAAACATATCTCAAACTGATAAGAATCTTTACCGCCCCTTTATTGTTCCACAAAGACGCAATCAATGCCCACTGTATTTTCACTTCAATTAGATGGCATAAAAGCAACAAATTAGCAGAGGGTTGGATCATAGCCCACTCCCCTACCTCTAACCCCTACTCCTTCCCTACCCACCCTCTTTCCAACCTAGTGTCAAGTGTGGTTAAAAAAAAAACACAAAAGCGAGTGGAAAAAATCACGATTATCATGTTGATGATAATTATGATGATGATGATGATAAGTAGCAACTACCCTTTTATTAGTGTACAGCTGAGAGCCAGTAGTTATACCCTGTAAATGTGTGATACAAACAAAGGGCGTTATAAATAAGACAAAAATTTTAATGTTTCATGCAATAATCTATTTTCTTTAAGTAAATTAATTTATAGGGTAGCGGCTAGTCGTTTAGAACTGTTTACGCTACCTGAATGTGCAACATAAAATGCTACTACTTGGTTTGAAATACGCTAGAAATGCTTAAAATTCGATTTTTTCTATGTTATAGGGTATGAGCTAGTCAGTCAGTAAACTGTATATGAATTCTCACTGGCTTGGTGATATTTTAATGCTAAATGTCAATTTCAGTTTTGTTCAGACACTACACAGAGCTCTAGAGCACTTAAGGCAAGAAGCTAGGGTATCTTATAGTCGTGCAACGACATGCAAATAATTTTAATATTATACTACACTGGTTTTAATACTACTAATACAGTAAAAACATATTAATATAGCTATTTTCAGCTTAATTTGCTTTTGAAATAGGGTATCTGTTAGTCGATCACTATGCTTATTTACTGTATTTAACTAATATGACATGCGTTAATATTTAAAACTGTTAGTTTGTCCTTAGTAAACACTAAAGACTACTATTAAGTGGTTTAGAGGGTATCTGCTAGTCGAGCACTACTTAAATTTGCTGCATTTAGTTAATAAAACATTAGTTACTGTTTCTAAAATTGTAACTTTTGTTTCTAAGCATTTTAAACCGGTGTTGATTTGCCTATAGGGTATCAGCTAGTCGTGCCAGCCTATAAACCGTTTGCTGTTTTTCTGATTATGGGGTGGATTCATTGTTTATTTGGCAAGCGGGCAATCTGTAAATTTTACGCCTAATTTAAGACAAATTGTTGACATACAGTTGGCACTTTTGTGGTCTAAGGGTGGGCGGGGTTAAAGGGGCTAGGGGGTGTGTCAGGGAGTGGAGGGGGCTCATTTTTTGTTTGACTGGGCCACAAAAGCCAACAGATTTTCATATCATTATGGGCTGATTTGTTGAAAAAGCAAACGATTGCTCTGGGCGATTTTTTGTTTGTTAACGAAGTTGTTCAACATGTAAATAATACAGCTGGCGACGAATGAGTTAAGAAGTGGGGTGGACAGGGGGTGAGGTGGTATGCCAGGGGTGGAGGAGTAGCGGCGGGGTGTACGCGACTTGCCACTCGACATACACAAGTCCAATTTCAGATTATTTAAAGTCGCTAAATTGACAATTACAAACAAAAAAAAAAATTCTGTTTACTTTCATTTCCCCTTAGCTACACCTCTCCCCCCTTTCACCCCATGACCAACTCCTCTTCTCTATAATTTCCAGGCTTGTAAACAAACGTTTCGATTTGCCATAAACACAGACAGTTACTAGAAGTACGAAATTAATAAATAAATAAAAGTTTTGTTTATAGCACGAGTGACTTAATTTATAAAAACTGAGATAAAGAATTTTAAAATTATTAACACATTTAATTTTTAAATATATGTTTTTTTTTAGATAACTAAATTAAGATTTCTTTTTTAAACGTAAACAGAAGCTCAAATAAAAGTGAATAAATAATGATAATAAATAAAAAATAAATAGCGGAAAAATAGTTAAATAAATTGAAAAAATAGAAATAATTGATTTTAAAAAAGTTACTCTTTTGTTTAATGAGTTAAGTATATAGGATTTAGTTGTCCGATCCGTATTAAATTTGGTGAGGATAGTAATGATAGTACCATACACATAATGTGTGAGTTTTTTCACGAAAGATCTAGTAGTTTTTAAATTATGGAATTTTGAAAATAGTTTCTCCTTTTTTATTTGATACTTTCATTACAAATTTGGTGACTCTAGCTCTTACAGGCTGTGAGATCTAAGACAGTCAGACATTGCTACATATATGGACTTAGCAATTGATGCTGATTAAGAATATATATGTATACTTTATAGGGTCGGAAACGCCTTCTTCCAACTGTGCACTTTTTGAGTTAGGAGTTTAAAAACTTTAGACCTTGGCGACCTTCATAAGAAGTCGGGTTTGTGATGCATAATTAACTTTTACTTGAATGTGCTTTCTAAGCGCAGCATTTAAAGGTATAATGACAACTACAAAAGTTACTCAAATCAAGTATTTGATACTCAGCTTGATAACATCGGGGACTCCCCTTATTAGCCCAGAATTTTAAATGTATTTTCTGTGTACTCACATTGTTTCCATAACGTTTTCCTGTCTCTTGCTCGCTCACTCCCTCTCTTCACTCCCTATCCCTCTCCCGTTCTTTATCACTTTCGCTTAGATCGTTGCTTCTCATGCAACGCTCCCTGATCAACTGTCACTTGGCTGAAACCGTTCAATACCAAAGTATTAACCAAAACATCGAACAAGTTTGTCATTCAATTGGGTTTGATTGGGTTCGATGCGTTTGATGCGTCTCTTCTAGACTTCTAGAAATTTCAGATAAAATCATTTAAGTCATCATTTTGGAGAGGCTCGAGTTTATAATGTCCCAAAGTCAATTGACTTCCGATTCAGAGCTTAAAACTGCCATAGAATTGATTTAGCTAACAGTGCTGCCATTCTAGCCATACATTTATTATAAAAAATTTTGCTTCCGGAATAATCTACATACGAAATTTTCCAAAACTAAGCCAAGTTGCGATCATTTAAATTTGAAAAACTAATTTTTAAAATCTATCTTGGAGCTTGATTACAATTTGACCAAATTTAATTGCTTTGCAAATATAATAAATTTCAATACAGCTTAAAATTTAATTAACAACAAATTTTAAATACATTTTATTTATTTTTAAAGTTTTTGTCTGCTATTTTAAGCTACTATTTAGCTATAAATAGCTAAAACAATGCTTTGTTTCTGTCAAGCAAAGCTCCTTTGTTCTGAGAAATGCTGGCAACTCTGTTGAGAGAGTCAAGTGCGTGCGTAGCTCAGTGAATGTGTGCGTGTGTGTGTAAGCAGTTGTTGCTGCTGCTGCTCCTATTGTTGTCCTGTTTACTCCTGTGTGCGTTGGTGGTTGCTGTTTCTGTTTTATTTTCGGTTTAGGTTTTGGTTTCGGTTTCATTTTGTGATTAAAATGTTTGTCATTATCCGTTTGGAAAAATGTTGCAAATTGTGTTTGTGCCGCAGGGCGTGCTGACACTTGTCTGGGTTTTTGTTGCCACCCCCCATCTGCTTCCCATTTCCCCTCTCCTCCCCTCTGCCACTGCTGTTGTTGTTGTTGTTGTTGATGTCACCATCGTTAGCACCAGGGAGCAGTGCCTTGTTAACCGTTAATTGTTTTCCATATCTGTTTCTTTTTATTTGCATCTCTGTATATGTATCTTTGTATCTGTATCTGTGCTGTGTGTGAGCTGCATTTACCGCTAAATTGTTTAGTCTTTAACAAAGCTTTTTAGCTTATGAGGCAGTTTATCTGATTTTTATTTTATCAGCTTGGAACTTGTTTGTTCTTGTTATTAGTTCTTAAAGGGTTTTCCAGTTTTCCAGCTCAGCGTTTAGTTTTAAATACAATATAGGCAAAATTGTGACCTTATACTATTTTCTTTAGATAGATTCTTAAATCTCGTATTCAAATAAAAGAAAACAAAAACAGATTTGCATTTTTGACAGAGATTTAAACTTAAAAGTTCCAACTTGAAAATTTCAAGTAAAATGTCCTTAAAAATTGTTAAAGGTAAAGACGAAAAAAAAGTTTCGTTCTATTACGAGATTATATCTTGTTAAAGAAGATTTCAAAATTTCAAAGAGGTCGTCTTACAACTTTTGGAGAAATCGTGACTACCGTGACTGTAGACTACAATATTTTGATGTGCGTAACTTCCAATGGCTCTACCTCTTACAAGTTTACTCAGATCAGTTTTAAATTTAGGCAGAATATTTTTTAACTCGATTTTTATTCAGAAAATTATTTTCCTGCTCAGAAATAAGCAAAGTTTTCTTATCACACGACCACTATAAACAGTGACCTATAAAATATATTCATAACTTAACTGTAACCAGTGCTGGAAAGCGCATTAAAAAAAACTTTTTTAATCCCACTGATCAGTATACAAAGAGATAAATAAATTAAATAAGTTTATTATCAATACTTTCATGGCCTTTGCTTTATGCCATTGGTCACTTGCCAGTCAGTGAGCCAGACCATAACTTTGACCGCTTTTGATGCCTTTATGCCTTATCCTTTTGAGGTTATGTATTCAGTGTGTTTATTCATTTTTCTTCCCCTCTTTTGACTTGCTCCCGTTTGAGCTTTGGTGCATTAATTGCAAAAAGCTGAAAGCTTAATGCTTAATGCAATTAATAACTCATTAAATAAATACAAATCAAAGTGGATGGAGCAACAGGCACAAACGGAATGCAAAGTTGAATCCTTTTTGGGTATACACTCAAAAGGATGGCAGACGTAAAATGTACCAATTAAAAATGCTATTGAAATTTCAATAGATGCGCAAATGAACCGCAATCAAATAGATCTATGTAAGAGGAAAATTACAAACAACTAAAAGGAAGGCTCAATGAATGCAGGTGTAGAGAGGAGAGGTGAGAAAGGGGAGGTGAATGGTAGGGAAGAGTGTGCTGCATTTTATTCATTAAATTACATTCGCATTTCATAGACAATTTCATGGATAACTGTAGCGCTCTAACGGCAAAAAAAAAAAACTTAACGCAAAGCCAACTTTCCCCTTCCCCACACTTCCCACTCCATCACTTTGTCTCTCTGTGGCGCTCTCTTTGCTCTCCCCGCTGGCCGCCAGAGCACGAGTCAAGTGCCTTTTTAATTAGCGTTCTGCGCTGCTTCCGTTTGTGGCCACTCGAACTATGACTATGCTCTTTACCATCTTCTGCTCCCACTCTCACTCCCACTGCCGCTCTCGAGCCACCTATCAGCGTGTATGGCGCTCTCTCACTCGCACTTGCTTGCGAACACACTCTTCTCCTTTTGCTGTTCGTTCTCTTGCTCTCACGCTCACTGGCTGTAGAGAACACAGCTGCTGCTCGTTAAACTGACTCGCCACAGATTCAATTTGTAGCTAAACATTTCTCGTCCTTTTTGTGTTTCGTGCTCGTCCTCGCGAGCTAAATGTGCATGAAAAATCAAACCGCAAAATACGTCGACTGTGACGCCGACGTCAACACTGACGCTGACGTCGCGACGTCTGCTGGCCCCCCCACTTAACAACGCTCCACGCTCTCACTCTCTGTGCTTTTGTCACTACTGCTGTCTCGCTTGCGTACACGCATATTGCATTTATGCAGTCGCTCTTTGCGGTCCTTTCGTAATTGCGTGCAGAGTTGTTGCTTGTTTTCCGGTTGGCTGACAGCATGTTAGACACATTTCCCCTCCTCACTTCCCTCAAACTTTGACGTCACACAAACATAACCATCTAAAAATGTACACGTATTTCTATATTAATATTTGAATGTATTTGTACACAGCAAGAAATGAAAATTGTAAATAATTTTAGTTAAAAATTCAATCCTTAAAAATTTGTTTTAAATACTTGTTGACAAAATCCCTACTTAAGTCAAGTCAGCCACACTTTCTTGCAGTGTGTTTGCGCAGTAACTCAAATTTTTCTCGCTGTGTAGCTTGGCATTTACTACTATATAGCGACAAATTGATAACGTTTTGTATGATTCGCTCAAGTTGATTTTTAAGCATGACTCAATGAATAAGAATTCACATCGGAATTCTGAATTCCAATTGGAAACCATTTGGAAATACAGCGCAAGCTTTTCAAATTTAAATGCAATGCATTGACTAACGGTTAATTCATTCGACATGCACGCGCATGTTTTGTCATGCAAGTTTTTGCTTAAAATAAATGCTTGCCAATGAAATGGTTAATAATTTAGTTTAAGTTGCTAAATTGAGCTTTAATAAATTCATCCAAAATTTCCCAATAAATTCATTCAAACTTTTTCCATAACGAACTTTATCAAATCTGCAATCAAATTTTTATTTTTCACAAAAAAAAACTTTTTTTTATAGTGCGTGGTGTTTACAATTGTAATCGTGTGTGTGTGTGTGTGTGTATTTGTATATTACAGTTAATTCGACTAAGCCTAATATATATGATTGGATCTGGCGTATAGAGAGGGAAGCGTGTGAGGAGTAGGGGAGAGGCGAGGGAAGTTTACTGGGAAATATTTGTTAACCGGAATCCACCGAAATGTGTGCACAATCGATTATTCGATAATTACAGCTATCGATTATTAATCGATAAGTTAATCTAACGTCTACAGATCCATCAAATAAAACCAAAGTCCACTAGAGCATGTACAAATTCGATAAATTAGTCGAATATTAATCGATATTCGATTAAATGATAAATTGTGTGTAGATTATCTGCTTAAAAGATGACACGATAAACTCTTTATAGCTCCAATGATCGATCACTTTCTGTGGTGACTGTTTATCGAATAATCGATTGCCGCACAGCTTCATGTATTGCACAAAAAAAAAACAATTCTATATTATTTACATAGGCAAGCGAGGGATGGCGATGGCATGTGACACGCCTCATGTGGGCGTGTCCATCTACATGGGACAGCCGTGGACATAGCCAACATTGCGAAAGATTGCCGCCGCAGCGGCCGAGGTCAAGAAGTTGCACGGATTACTCGCCGCAGCGGCGGCGGCAGCAGCGGCACTGAACGAACTGGACAATCCGCTGGGACAGCAACCGAGTGCACCGCCAGCACCGCCGTTCTCCTGCACACCAAAGTCCTTCTCCAGCGTGGCCTGATGACGTAGCTGCTCCAGGCGCAGTTGATTCTGGCGCTTCCATTTGGTGCTGCAGGCGGAAGAGCATGAGAGGGAAAGAGAGAAGAGGAAGGAAGAGAGAGAGTGAATGTAGTGAAGTAAAAGTCGGACTCATAGTATGAACAGTAAAACAATCGATGCATCGATAATTTTAAGAATATGTTATCGATATATCGATGCTTTAATATGTAGGACTATGACTGAAAACTAAAGAAGGGCTTAAAGATCGGACTTAATCTATTCACAATACAAAAATCAGCTTTGCAGTATGCCACAAAAAATAATCGATAAATCGACTTAATGTGCTATCGATTAAACTATAAAATACCACGTTATCGAAAAATCAATATTCTTCTACGAAAGGTAAAACGACTTAAAAGCCGGACATACTGTTCGACTCTTAAAATGAAATCGTTGCAACGATAAAAATCATTAATCGATTTCTTAAACATTTTACGATAGTTTAACATAATTCGATATTTTAATAATATTTCTAGGCTTTTTGCTTAAATCGCAAAAAATATATATATAAATAAATCTATTTATAAATTTTTATATCGATTATTATTTATCGATAACAAATAAAGACTCAAAAACCATTCAATATAAGCTTTTTAAGGCTGTATTGTCACGTCAGGTAGAGCTGTTTGAACTTATATCAGTGCTGGCACTTTAGCTATTTTTTTGTTAGCTTTAAAAGTGCTTTTTACGCAACAACAAAGTCCTGCCTATTCTAGCCATTTTTTAGTACCCCCTCTAGCTTTACTGTAAGCGAGAGCGAGCGGTACAACTAGTGTTACTTACCGTCGGTTCTGGTACCAGGTCTTGACCTGCGTCTCCGACAGATTGAGCGTCTCGGCGACGTCGCTGCGATCGGCAACGCTCAAATACTTTTGGCAGCGAAACTTTCGCTCCAAATACGCCAATTGGGCGTGTGTGAATGCCGTGCGTCGTCGTCTTGGCTTTCTGCCGCTCTTGCTCAGCTGCAGCTTGTGCTCCGCATAGCTGCCACTGCCACTCCCACCGCCGCCACCGCCTCCACCTGGCCCAGCGGAACCGTCGCCAGCTGCTGCAGCTGCCAATAAGCCGGCAGCCATGCCTGCAGCAGCCGCTGCTGCACTTAAACCAGCTCCATGTGCTGTGGCAGGTCCCGGCGTTGCCGTACCGCACGACTCCACACTGGACTCGTCGTTGTGACGGTAGTGATGGGACATCAGTAGATCCTGCTGGCAACCGTTCAGCGTGGAGTCCGGAGTGGAGCGATCCTCGATATCAATGTCCGACTCATCGTTGGATAACTCGATGTCTGTGAGAAAGTTGAAGATGGAGTTTTATGCTTAGTACAGTCTGTAGTAGAGATACTAAATAAATACCAAAAATACTGTAGTTATACCCTGTAAAAGGTAGTGTACCCACCCAAGGCATGCCACACCTCTAAAAGACCCTAAGCTGCTACCCTATATAATTGAATACTTTTTTAATTACTAACATAACCTCAAATAGCCTATATATGCTATATAAAAATCCTTTTATAGGTTAGATTTCATAAAAACATTTTATTAAAAATAATTAAAGTGTTTTTAAACCAACTTGCTGAGCAATTGCTAGAAAAAATCAAACTTGAAGCTATTTTTTAGGTTAGAATACCAAACGCACATAACCTAAAAAGACTTTCCAACATTATAATCCATAGATTTCAAATTAAATTAAATTTAATGTAAATTAAGTGTTGTTTTTTCGCATTTGATCAATAACACTCTAAATTTCAAGTACAGTTATGGCTTTCGATCGCTTTAATTGGGGAAAGGGATGCTAAAAGTGAGGTTAGAATGGCAATGCTGAATGGTTTTTCGAGCGCAGCGTGGCGTTAATGCGTTTCCAAGAGATGCGCTGAGAAATTGATGCTGCGAGATGCGAGGCGCGTGCAAGCACTTTTGACCTGGCCCAAAAAAAAAAAGTCATTAGGCTGCCCACGAAACGCTCATTATCATCCTGTGGCGAGACAACGAGGAGCCGTGCAGGAAACGGGGGATGGAGAAGGGTAGAAAGGGAGTCACTCAAGTGGGCGTTGGTTGAGGTCCATTAACAAGACAAAAAACGTCAAGTGATTCTGATTTCGGACGAGCAATCAAACATGTTATTTATAGCCATAAAAAAATCCTTATATATCCTTACATATATATATACAGATATCCTGGAACCGTTTGGTCGCTCACAACGGGATGTTGCCTGATTAAATTCACGTGTCTTCGTCTCAATTGTTCCTTTCCTATTGGAATTTACTTCATTTCCCTCATATGCACGCAGTTCGGGCGGAAGGAGGAAGTGGAGAAGGAGCTGAGTAGGAAGTGGAGGGGAAAAAAAAACAACCACCGGAAAAATACTTTTGACTTCTGACTGACTTTTGACTGCAGGCGCTCACGTGTGCGTTCCAGCCGCCCAGCAAGGCATCCACTTTGTCTGATACCCTGTAGCAGTAGAGTAGTGCCAAGGGGGTGGGTTATAAAGTATGACAAATAGAGAGTGGAGTTGGGGCATATGCATACTCTAAGGATATCGAGAGTAGTGCAGTACCGTTTTTAAACGTATGTTATGTGAAATTTCTTGATTTGTGTAGTAATTTTTTTAGTGAATATTTGAAGCATCAAATTATTTATTTGGTATTTTTTGTTTAAGTTTTTTTTGAATCCTTGAATAGTGTTTTAATTTTTTTTCTAGTATTTTTTTGGTATATTTTGCACATATTTTTTGTAATCCTTTAACAGCATATAAAATAATTTTAAGTATTGTTTTAGTATTTTTTGATATTGTTTTTTTTTCCGTTTTTTTTACTAATTTCTTGTTGTGTTTTTCCCCACTTAAATGTTATTTTTATTTAAGTTTTTTAACTTTATAAGAGTACATAAAATATATACTTAGTTTTTTTATTTAAAATATTTTTTTTAGTATTTAATTTTTTATTTTTCCACTAAAATGGAACTTAATAAAATGTATATACTATTTTTTCTTGAGTGTATAAGCTAAAAGCTAGATTACTATAGGGTATCTGCCAGTGGCTGACTAATATTGCTTGATTGTTGTAGTTAATTCTATGCAAATGATTTAATACTTAACTGCAGGGTATCTTTAAGTTAAGCCTACGCTATAAGAGCTCTAAAAATCTTGGCTAAAAAGTGCTAACGAGCCTTTAACCAACTACAGGGTAACTGCTGGTCAAACACACACTTTAAGAGCTTTCTACCCAGCACAGAGTATCTGCTAGTCGAGCAAGCGCATTTTCATAGCATACTTATTTGTATTTTTATAAGTTAAATGCGGAAATTATTTTTATATTTTTCTGGTTTAACCCCAAATGTTTTTTATTTCGACTTCTATTTTTAAGAGGACGACACACACACACTTACACACAGAGAGAGTAAGAAGAAGACCCAGAAGACATCGGCATATGAATGATGATTCAATTATGCACGTGTGTGCGTGTGTGTGTGTAAGTGTGTAAGTGTGTGAGTGTGTGTAACTGTGGGGAGTCTCAAGTGAGTTGCTTCGGTTTTTGATGAAAAGTCACGTCGTATCAATTTGCAGCACAATTGCCATTTAATAGTCACTTGAACTGTGAGACACTCACTACCGGCTCACAATAAAAAAAAAACAAATACAACAACAACAACTCACATGTGCCGTCAATTTAATTTAACTTACAGATAAATAAAAGCATAACATAAGTTTCAATCTATTTGCGTCGCTTACATTTTATTTATAGTCCCGCGTGTGTTCCTAATTGGGCACTGCTTTCGTCACTAGCGTGTACTGCGTACTGAGTGTAAAAAGAAAGTTGCCCTAATTCAACTAAAAGGACATTCGTGCTTTCTATTGGTTAAGCTACTTTTGGCTAGTATCTGGGCAGCTTTATGGTAAATATACTCATGTTAGTATGTTCAAATATATACTAAACAATTTATAAGATATTAAACTAATCTTCCTTTTAGAATTATAGTCTCCTGTATTCATTTTGAGCATAGCGTCTAAATATTAAACAAATTTTACATTGTATTCTAAGAGTATTGACGTTTGTGGTGCTTCAAAACCTCTTTTTATACTTTGCAATATCAAAATAAATTTCAGAATAATTTTTAATTCAAAAACCTTTCCTTAAAACATTAGTTTTAGCAGTTGTAGCCAATAAATAGACAACTACTGACCTGGAATTATTAATATAATTTAGTTGAGTATATTACATAGCTCAACTTAACTTTTCTTAATTATTTTATTACTATACAATACTTTTTTTAGTATGCCCGCTCAACAACCGCCAAATTAATTTGATTAAGTTCAATTATCTTGACTTATAATGCATTTTTAAGTGCTTTTAATATACATAATAAAGTCCAAAACGGTGAATATTCATATATAGATGTTATTTGCAATGAATATGTGTACTTTTACTTTTATAATCCTCCTAATAAGCCTGTAAAACAATGTTAATTAAATAAAAGTACTTTCTACATTACGCGCGCTGAAAAGTATGCAACGAATTGTAAACTGCTGTCAAATCGGTACTAAGCTCACATGTGACTCTCTCTCTCTCTTCCTCTCTCACTACCTACCTCCCTACCTCCTCCCATCGCTCTCTTAATTTCTCTTTCATTTCTTCTGCGCGTCTTGCATGCAATTCTTAATTGTCTTGCTGGCAATTAGCTGCCACTTTACATGCTTCCAACACATTTGATCTTGCCTACGTATGTGTGTGTGTGTGTGTGTGAGGGGCGAGTGGTTGACTGTGTGTGGGAAGGACTATCGCTGACAATTGGCCGCAGGCATTTAAATCTCACACTTTGCCTCAATTAGAAACGACAACAAAACTTTTAGCAAGCACTGTGTGTGTGGGAAGGGGCGAGGGTATGTGCAAGCGGTCGGGGCTGTGCAGTGGCAGCAACAAAACGCTTAAGGCAATAATTTAATTTGTTGTTGTTGTTTGGCTCGTAACTTGCGCTCGAGCAATTTGTCACGTACAACAACTTTGATTGTTTAGCCTCGAATCAACCACAACAACAACAACAATTGGAACAACAACTGAAACAACAACAAGCCAGACAATGCAAAACAATAGACTGCAAGTTCGTTGGTAAAAGCTCAGGCAGCAGCTGACTACAAGATATCCTGTAAAGTAGGTAGCGCTAAAAAGTATGCTACGAAAAATGTTTGAAAACTTTTTAGATTGAAACCATTAAAATACTTATAATTAAAGGTGTAAAAAGGTTAAAAAAAAAGACTATAAAATAGAAGAAAATCGGTTTGTATTTCTATACAGAAATATAATTTTGGTATACTAAAAATCATTTAAGAAAGAATTGATTTGGGGCACAAGCTGTGGTATATAGACAGTCCTAGAAAGTAGATCAGCTAATATGCCCACTTTCTAGACTAACTACAGGGCATAAAATAGCCGCAGGTGCTCGCTTGTTTGTCTAACTTTGTGTGAATGTTTTTATTTTGGTTTGTCTTCTCTTCTAATTATGCATGACATTAAATAAAGTTTAGCTCAACAATTTCAACTATTTAGTAGCTAATTGTTTTTGTCACATGTGTAAGTAAGTGCGTGTATGTGTGTGTGAAGCTGTGCAAGTGTGAGTGCATTGTATGTGCTTAGCTTTGTAGTTTTGGAGTAAACGGAACACCTTTATGTGTTGCTTTGTAAGAAAATATAAAATTTTCTTAAACATTGCATTTTAAAACAGAAATTTAGCAGATCTCAAGAATGAGGAAACTTTAACTGGAATTATTTTAATCAAGTTATTCGTATTGTGTGACTAAATCAAAGTACAAGTCAACTAAAATTTAGATAATAATAATTCTGTCTCAATTTTAATTAATTTTTCCCCTGATGGCTCACCCTATAAAATGGATCTACCATGTCCATTAATTATTAAATTATTCTTCTATTTCAAAAACAGCTCGAAACTCACCCGAATCCGTTTGTCGACGATTGATAAGGTCTCCCAGTAGATCGCGTATTAGAAACGATTTCGAACTTTGCATTTTCAAAATTTCACCGTACGAATTTCCGTGTTTGTTTTTTAACTGTTTAAACACTTTGAATTTCAAGTAGTGTCAAAATCTTAACGGAAATTTAAAGCAAGGCAAACTGCATTTCACTTTGTATAGTGTACAATACTTAGTCATACGCTTAGTTATAGTATTTAATGGCACATGGCACAGTTGCAGAACAAAACAAAAAAACTAACCGCAAGAAATCGACGGCAGAACAAGAACGAGATAAACTTGTAAATATTTTTATAAGCAGAGGAAAAAAAATTGCAAGTTGAAGGAATTTTTTTTTTAATTGAATTGTTGGTGACGCCTGGCAGCTGAACCGTTAAGCGCAAAGTCAAATGAACAACTGAGATGCGAACGTTTATTAATCCTTTTAGCGCAGCGCAAGGCTCACACAAACACACACACACACACACACACAAGTGAATTACAAGATTTGTTGCTGTAAACGAGACAGTTTAGCCAGCACAGCCGGCAGTCAGCAGTCAGCAATGGCAGCTGTCTCTCCACTTCCCCTACCCACACACACATAACTGTTAACATCTCATTTAGCTGTGATTAAATCAGTCCAACAGTCGCTTTATCTCGCTCGCACACAGCGACAAGTGCAAGTTCCGCACAAACGTTAGCCATTTTGTTTTCCCTCAAACGTAGGACACCAAAGAGCTTACCATCTCGCTCGCACGCTGCACTGCTGCTCACTGATTGGTTGCACAGTCTGCCAAGGCAGCAACCCTGTGCACTCTCCCGCTCTCCCACTCTCACGCTCTCACGTACACACGCACACAGGCAAACATCCCCATTGCCTGCTCAGGTTCAGGTTCAGCGCTAAAGCTTTCGCTTTACACAAATTTTTTTTTTTGCTTCTTCGCTTTGTCGCTTCATTCGCTGCTCGTAGCGCTGCAGCGCGCAGCGCTCGTTACGTTTCTTTGCCGTCGGTTTACGTTGTGTGTGTGACGTTACTAGCGACGGCGTTTTGGAGGTTAGTTGCGAGTTTGTGTGCGGAATTTAAACGTATCGAGTTACGAATTCCGAATTATCGTCTGGTTTTCGCATATCTGCTAAGTATTATTTAACAGTTTAAAAACATTTGTTGACTTTAAGCCAAAGTAATATAAAGAAATTCAAGCGAACCAAATTAATCCAAAAGTCAACAAAAATTTGAAGACTAAACAAATATTGAAAAACACTTGATTTGAGTCAAATTTTAAGCAGTTATGCAATACCTTCAGCATGTGCTTTTATTCGCGTTATTTACTTATTAGAAATTAAAAAAAAATGTTAAGTAATTTGCGTGTGTTGTGAAAAAAACAGAATAATAAAAACACATGTTTCTATTTTCATTTTATGAATACTTAGTAAACTATTTACATGATTCATTTATTGGCATTTTTTTTTTTTTAAGTTTTCTGTAGGTTTTGTGTTGTAAATACAAGAGGGTTTATTGCATATATATATATACTAAATATTTATTAACGTTAAAATTTTGAGATGTTTTCACACTTCGATTCACTGACTTCGACCCACTGATCAATTGGAGGTTCCACCTCCACCTCCACCTCTGTACGCCAATCATTTAGCGCTGATATCGCCGAACCGAGCAAATGTATTGATCCCGTTATGAGTAAATCAATTTCAATATTTTTACTCAAATAACGATTTTGCATGGCATCAAATGCATCCGACAATGTGCCATAAAATTGCCCAAGATTATTCTTTTTATTGGTCACACACATTGTATCCCATATGGCCGTTATGTTCTTAGCCCTCTCACGCTGTCTAGCGGCACTGCAATACATGGCCACCTGATTGGGATCACCTTCCTTATGGTTCGCCAGATTTGGCACAAAACAAACCATATCAAAATTACACATCGAATGGAGTACGTGCAATATGTCTTTCGGATCCGAGTCGCCAGTTCGATTAAAGATCAGAATTTTTGGATTACCAGGGCTGCAAAAAGAAAAAAGATTTTTTAAATACATCTAGGAAGGTTTTCTATTAAAAAACATCTACTAAACAGCTACTAACTAGCTTGCTTAAAGTAGCTTAAGTATGTATCTTGGTTTAAGCTGGTATAGCTTTAAAAGTTAAGAAAATAAGCTTAAAGGCATAATGAATACGAAATACTTGATATCCATTTAAAATTTAAAAAAACTGCCTAAGAAAATCCCCAAGCATTCTCAAGTATTCATTCTCTTTTTTAACGCGAAATAAGATAAGAAACCTTTAAAAACCTCCGCATAGTGCGGCTTAGACCGTTATTCTTTAAGGCAAACAAAGATATATTAAATTTTATGATTTGTTTGCTCTACATTATTTTTTAAATTAACATTTTTAGTACAAAAAATCATAGAAGTTGAACAAAATCCTGATTATGCTTAACTTTTTTGTTAACTGTTAAACTATTGGTAAATTTTGTCATAAGAAATATTTTTTTCTAGGTTAAATTAAGAGTACCATAGCTAAAAAACCCATTTTTGATTAAAATTATTTTTCAGTATGTGAAATAATTCTTAAAATATTAAGCCAAACAAATATAAAGGAAAGATAAACAAAAGTGATCAATAGAGAACTGCATAGCTACAGGATAAAGCTGTTCGATACGGTTCAAACATGGTCGAAATAACTATATTTGTACTATAAACATAATGTGTAAATTTGGTCAAGATAGCTCTAGTCGTTTCTGAATTATGGTAATGTGAAAATGGGTAGGCGAAAAGACATGTAGACGGACTTCTATTACAAATTTGGTGGCCCTAGCTCTTATAGTTTAGATTCTGATGTTTTTTATGGACGAACGGACAATTCATAGGTTGATGCTGATCAAGAATATGTATATACTTTATAGCCTTCCGAAACACCTTCATCTGTGTGACCTAATAGACCTTCCACCATTCTTTTTGAGTGCATATCTTGGAAAAACTTACCTGATTTTCGTGCTTTTCAGATACCAATCACAACAGACTTGCATGCTCTCCACGGTGTGTGCTCCATCGAGATGGACACGCATGTTCCGGAACTTGACAAGCTGACAACGGCCAGGCCAATGGGCCTTAGTAAGACCGGTCAATACCTGTGGCGTCATAGCTGTCTCATTGATGGCATTATTCTCACGCCAAGGTCCTGTTGTCTTGCGCAACCAATCGTAGGCCAATTGTATGGCCAGAGCGCCATTAAGACGGACATAATCATTGCAACTATCCAAATAATCATTATAAAGATTATGTGTGAAATACGATTCAGTGCTGAGAACTTGAATGACTTTGGCATTATTTTTGCGAGCACGATCGAAGATCACTTCCAGGCACTCGGGTTGCTGGACATGTGTGTAAACATCTGAATTTGGTTTAATGATTCCCGCCTTTTGCCAGGCAATTTCTTTCATTGTATTACCAAGCAACGCTGTATGCTCCAGTGCCAGTGAGGTAATTCCAATGGTTTTAACATTTTTTATAATATTCGTGCAATCGCTCTCACCGCCCATGCCCACCTCGAGGACCACAACATCGACCTTCTCATGGACAAACACATGAAAGCCCAAGATGGTAAGGAACATAAAAAACGATGGCATATCCGCATCATTCTCCCGTAGCCCCGTCAAACGATTGTGCACCTTCCAAAAGTGTTTTGTAAACTCGGCCTTGCTCAATGGATCACCATCGATGCGTATCCGCTCATTGGTGGACACCAAGTGGGGGGAACTGAAGAAACCGGTTTTGACTCCGTACTGTCGCAGTATTGACTCGGTCAGTGCGCAGGTGGAGCCCTAAAAAACATCAACAAAAAACAGACCAGAATTAAATTATTTAAAACAGACAACGCTCGACTTTAAATGCCCGTGTAGTTGGAGTAATTTGGGGATTATATTTTAGTTTTTGGAATTTGACTTTTATTTATTTTTTATATAATAAAAAAAATGAAGTGGAACCGCAAGCAAAAATTATTTCCCAACTTTAATATTTTTAGAAATGTATAAATTTACAGTAAACCTTTATTCTAACCAATATTTCAATATTTTTTTAATCTCTATTGTTTAAAAAAGCTTTTAAACGGTGTTTTAAATTATTTAAAACTAATTTTGATCCATTTCACAGAAAATCTTTATCAAATTAAAGCAAACATTTTAACAACAAAATGAAACATTTAAACAAAAATCAAAAATGGACAATAAAAAATCTCTTTAAGGTACAACTTGTTAAGCTGCCCATAAGATAGCAGTAATTACAAAAAAATATTCTTTTTAAAAAATCTCTAATAAACTATGTATATAAAATATATTTACTTTGTTTTATTTTTAAGTGAACATTTTTTGAACAATAAACAGAAAAAAAAAAAATTTTGGATTTCTTAAAAAACTAAAACAAAAAATTATTAGAAATCATTTTGAAAGAAATTCTAAATTTAAAAATTTTAGAGGAGTACAAAATATTTCTACGATATATATAAAATGCATGAACGAAGTTTTTAAACAAATATTTAAATCATCAAGATAAAAATAAACTATCATAAACCAATCTTAGCTTAAATTAAATTTAAGATTTTAAAGCTTCAAATGTATAAAATTTTTTTTTTTTAATTTACACAGAAATCTTAGGAATTTTTATAAGAAAATAATACCAAGAAATGAATGCAGTAAATTCTTTGAAACATTTTTTGCTCCGTTTGGGACTGCATTCAACTGGCACACCAAACAGACCACTTGTGTTTGCTTAGTACAGGGTCTAATGAACCCAGAAACGAGTCACACACAAATGGTTGACCATTCACCATATCAAATACCAGATTAAAAAAAGCTCAATAGATTTCAAAACGAAACACAGCAGCAAAAACAAAAGCAATAACAAAAGCTTATCAATTGTAAAAGCTGGAAGAGCGACACGGTAATCGATAGAATTACACTGCGAGAAATGCTGTGTATGGCAGGTAAATAAATTCTTAAAATTCAATAATGGAGTTATTTTTTCAATGAACTGATTACTCAAAGAAAAGTTAAGCTAAGTAGCAGGTTGAAATAAAATTAATTTTAATATATATAGTGAAGGCAGTAAAATTTTAAATTTTTATTTAATAATGAGGGTGGTTATTTATAAAGTTAAATTAATAAAAAAAAAATTATAATATAACATAAATTACTCAATAAACTCAAGAAAAAATACAATAAAATGACAAAAAATGCACTCAATATTGTATTTCATCATTTTAATGGTAATGATCATGTTAATGAATAATTTTAATGCTAATGAACGACGGTTTATAATGGAAAGGATGCTTTAAAATAATTATATTAATTATAATAAAAATGCTTGTATGATTTAAAGTTTTTAAACTGCTTAATGCTAATGTAAATGCCAATGAAAACGAAAATAATTAGTAATAACTTGAAAACATAGCTAACGATGAATGATAAACTTTTCCTATTAAAACTAACATGTTATAAAACAAATTTGCAATATAAATAAAAAACTTAACAAAGTTTCAATGAAGTATAGCAAAAAGCTGAATTTTTAGTTCTAAGCCGGAAAAAATGTAGTGCAATAATATTAAACAGCTTTCAGACATTCCTCATCGATCAAAACATAAGTAGTGAGTGTGCAAAAATTTGATATTTTTTTTTTCTTATCAATTTTAGCAAAAACTGCTTATCGATGCAGAATTTGTCAGCTGAGTACATAATTAATGAGCACAACAATGAAGCAATTAATGCAAATTATAATTCCAACTAAAATAGAAGTGAACAAGAAATGAAATGACTATTTTTTTACAGTGTAAATCTGCTCTCACGCATAAACTAAAACTCAGATTGGACTGTCATTATTGTGAGCTTTAGTAGTTAGCGTTAATTTGCGCTCTTTTGATTAAATCATTTTGTGTAAATCGTGTTGAAAACTGGAATTGAATTTTGGTGTTGGGCGTAGGAAGTGGAAATAGAAGTGGAAGTGGAACTCACCTTGCCCTTGGTGCCGGCAACATGGATTATGGACAACTTTTCGACAGTTTCCAGGGATAAGCCACTGCGTTCCAGAAACTTGATGGTATCCACAACGGAAAAGCTTTTATCATTCAATATGGAACTTCGAATGCTCTCCTCATTCGGCTGCATTAACGTCAGTTCCCTGATGGCATCCTACAGACAGGTATTAAACACAGTTATACACAAGTAGAATTAATTTTTGTAATTGTTTTCAACTCACATTATAGGCGGCATTCTCCCGAGCGATGCTACTTGGATCCTGCTCGACGGTTGTATGCCGTCCATTGGGATAGAAGACCAGATCCTCGAAACGAACATCGTTTTGATTTTGTGTTGGTTGTAACGAATTTGAGTTTAAATTGGAATTTGTTGCTTTTGTTGTTGCCGTTGCTGTTTGTGGGTGATTGTGCGTTAAGTAACTGTATTGCTGTAGCTCCTGTGTCCTTGGCGCGGCTGGCACGGTGCTAGCCAGGCGAAATTTAATATTGTCCATGCGTCTAAATTGGCACACAATACGCACATCCAGACACACAATGCTGGTCTTTAGCACTGGCCGGATTACCTTGCCGCAAAACATTTTCTTTCCAATTATTTATACCGCTTAAGCTAACGCTCTCACGCTCGCTCTCTCTCTCTCTCTCTCCCAATTGGTTTGTATAAGTCTCTCTCTTCGCTCTCTTTGTTTTTGTTTTCGCTTTTGTTTCTCTTTTGCTTTCAAACTTGTTCGATCGTTGACAGAACGTTGAGCAAATCAGCGATAAGTGGTTAGCGGGGAGACCCTTGGGCGGCAATACTTTGCGGTTACTAAAAAACAACAATAACACCATGAGCTAATAACAATAGATAATAGTTAATTGACACATTTATAATATAAACAACATGTATGCGTGGCAGGTAATTTGCTTAATTTCAATTGATAAGATTAACGTAACCATTAAATAAATATGCAAACGCAATCATGACATACAATTGCGACACGTGCATCAATATATTTACATATACATTTAGTTTCATGCTTATCATTTCCTTTTGCAATTGACTAACATTGAAACGATAACGGTTATTAAGATAACGCGCCAATTGCACGATTAGTTTACTTTGTTGTTATCGGTTTTAAGCGATTACGATACATACACGATATTTAACTACTCAAGGTGGCAACACCACTCAGCGCTCACACACGTGTTAACTAAACTATCGTCACTACACAATAAGCACGTACACATACACACATGCACAAGCACATACATACACATGCTAGCCCTCGCGGGCTATTGTTGTGTACACACATTCACAACGAATTATGCAGCATCTACAAATTAATGTTGCTAATAATCGATTTGATTTGTATTAATTAACTTACATGTCATTCACGGCTGAGCCTGTGAAGCGGCTTGTCACCGTCTGCGGGCAAATTGCGAATTATGAATAGAATGCATGTATAATCCGTAACGATATGGTTTGCAACAGAATCCAAAATAGCGTAGCGACTTGCGTAAAGTGTGAATGACGGTGGGTTGAATGGCAAAGAGTGCTACAAGCAAGAAGAAGTAAAATAAATGTGACAATTTTGAGACAGCTGTTGCTGCGTGCTATTCAAAATATGAGCATAAAACTGAAATAAATCATGACTGACTCTAGAAGCAAATCAAACGAGTAAGTACAACGCCTACTAAGTTTAAAAAAACAACAACTTAAGTTAACGTACTTAATAAATTAGCTGCGTATCGCGTCTGGGGGAGTGTGAGGTGTGTGCCAAGACAGCGGCTCGCTATGCATGCCCCAAGTGCGAGGTAAAGACCTGCTCGGTGACCTGTGTGCAAATCCACAAACGTGAACTTGACTGCGATGGCGTTAGGGATCGCACCAAGTACATGCCACTGAGCGAAATGACCGAACGGGAATTCATGAGCGACTATTGTTTTCTCGAGGAGTGCACACGCTATGCGGAGGATCGAAAGAAGGATCACAGCAAGCGCTATACACATCAGCAGCGCCAGTTGCCATTGCCGTTACACCGCATGCGCACAGAGGCAGCGAAACGTGGTACTAAACTACAGTTCCTCTTGCCCAACTTTAGTCGCCACAAACAGAATTCTTCGTTCCTGAATTGGAAAATTCTGCGTTTCTTTTGGCACATCGAATGGCTCTTCACTCACACCGATGGCAGCGAATCCACACGCTTTGTGGACCCCCGCTGTGATGAGCAGAAGAGTCTGAGCGAATTGCTGCACAAGTACTTGAGTCTGCAGGACGAGGAGACGGCTCGGCAGCAGCGCAAAGTGTTGCAGCATCATCAAAGCGCTGGCATTGGACAGCTGACGCTTTGGTTGCGTGCCGAGGGCGTTAGATGCAGTGGCTCACGTTGCTATGCTCTCGAGGCACACAAAACGTTGCGCGAGAATTTGGCTGGCAAAACAATTGTCGAATTTCCCACCATCTACGTGAGCTATGAGCAACGTCCTCCCACGGGCTACGAGGTCATAGACACAGGTAAGAAATGAGTGAGCCCAACTATCAAGCAAATCACTATACTAAAGCAATTCCTTCTCTAACAGATGAGCAAGAATATGAACTCTCTACGGATGTGGCCGAGGCAGCGAACGTAGTCCAAAAGCGTCCAAAGACGGAGCAGAAACAAACAGCAGCCAAAAGGAGCAAAACTACAGCTACAGTGACCAAGGAACTACCCGAGTTGCATAATATTTATGACTTGGCTGCCAGCTTCAATGAGCAGGACAACAACGAAGATGAAGACGAGGATGATGATGACGAAGAGAAGGAAGACGATGAGTTGCAGACCAGCAGTGATGATTTGCCCATTGAAAGCGAAGAGCAATTAACTACTTGTGTGTATTAAGTTAAGTTACTTCCTTGTTTTACTCTAAATTAGTTACAAAAATCGCAAACCTCGTTGTAAACTAGTTGTAGCATAAGCTTCATAATTTTAAGATACACAGATTGTTATAGGCATATAAGAATAAAGTTTGAAATCTACAATTCTTTACTGAAATTATTGTACTTATATTAAAAAGTAAGAAAGGTGTGCAGACCCCATTAGTTTTTCATACAAAAACAATTACGACCGATTTGGCCTATGGTGGCTATAAGATATAGCTATGATATGATATAGTTGTCAGCTCCAAAGCAAATTTGTTGGCTATAGCTCTAACAGGCTCAAAAGTTCGTTCGGAACTTCTCCGTTAATGCTTATCAAAAATGGAATTGGCCATAAGTTAAGCCGTCATATCTCTCTTTCCTTCTCCTTCTACCACAAAGTCGGCCTATCTCCCTCTAAACAGCGTAAATAAACCACAAAATGCTTTAATTTCATACCATTGATTTATTCATTTAATGTTTTTAGGCTAATTATATGATAAGAAGTTTTGTCAGGCTTTAGCTATCGTCGATGATACAGCTTACGCTGGCATATCATCAATCGTATAGTTTAAAAAAACAATTATATATAAGAAAAAGTTAATTACAGCCCGCATATGCATCCTCTGTCTATATAGGCAATATATAGTTATTTATATCTCAGTGTACAATTTGTGTTAATGCAAAGTTTTCGATTTTAATATTTCAATTGTTTTTTAAGTTTATTAAATTTTGTTGTACCAATCGAAGGATGTCAACTGATTTCATTATTTTCTCTCTTTTTATTTGTGTACACAATATTTATAAATATTGATTTTGTTTTAATTTTTTGCCTGCACCAGTTTTTTTTTATTTTTGTTTTAAACTTAATAAAAAAAATTAATTAAAAAAAAATTAAACATACGCACAACTTTTTAACAAATTATAACATTTTTGAAATGCATTACAAGGAAATTAGTTAAAAAAAAAACAAAAAAGAAAAATATAAGAAAGACACATTTGCGCTATAAATTAAATGGAATAGTTATGTTAATATATATGTGTGTGTATATATATGCGTGAAATGTATGTGTGTATGGATGTATGTGTATTATTTATATATATTTATATGCACACCAGAAATCAACATTGAATACATCGAGAATTGAATAAATCGACAAATATGAAAACAACTTGTTTTCGTTTCAATAATTAAATTAAACTATTTGTATAAATATATTAACCAATTCTCTCACTTTCACTTTCTCCTTCACATTTCCATTAGTTTTCCACAATTTCCACTATTCTATACTATATATACGTACATGATTTCTTAGCTTTCTCTTCGCTCTATTTAAGACGAACAAAAAACTTTATATTTATTTATATATATTATATATTTATAATGAAATTATATATTGAAACAATTGTATAATTATGCAAATTGCCTGTCTTTACGCATTCTACAACTAAAAAACAATGCAACATTTGAAAAAAAAAAAATAATAAACAATTAATTTTTATAGTTTTGGGGGAAAAACAATATTAAACAAAAGATTTCTCGTTGCATTTGAATTATTAGAGAATTCAGGGGTGGGGGCGTTAGGGGGCGTGACAGAGGCGCTACATAGAGATGAACAATTTTATACATATACATTTTCCTTTGCTAATAGTACATAAGTTTGTTAACACTCGCACACACACGCACACAACAAAATGAAAAAACATTTAATAAAAATTAATTAATTATATTAATAATATGAAAACAACAATGAAACACAATTTTGACTTCTTATTGTTGTCTGTCGTTGTTGGTGTTGCTGTTGATGTGGCTGTTGTTCTTGTTGTTGTTGTTGTTTGGAGCAGCATGCAGCAAGTTGTTTTGGTTCTTGTGTAGCTTCCTGTTGGTCTTGGATGTTAATGTTGCTGTTGTCAGTTGTGTGTGTTGTTTGTTGTTTGCTGTTGTTGTGCACGCATCACAAATTTGAAATATTTTACGTATTGCTCGAAATGCTGCAAATATTTGAAATAAATTCTTTACTCTTGTTTAAGACATCGCATATAGAATTTGGTTGGCCCTTGAACACCTACATTTGCTACTCCTACTGAGGCTGCTGCTGCTGTTGGTTGGGCACTGCACCAGGCACAAAGAAACCGCCCTGCGGTACGGCAACCGGTGCCATTATGGGCGCCAGCACAGTCTGTGGCGCCGCTGTCATTGGCGCACCCGATGGATTGAACACATCCACATAGGAGTTCTTTAGTGCTGCAAGTATACAAATTGTTTTAGACGCACTGCATCCAAGTGGCAGTAACTTTTGACTACTTACTGCGATTACGTTTGATTTTAAACATGTTCGATTGCAGTTTGGGCTGTGCACCCGCGGCTGTTGGCGCTGCAGCTCCTGGCGTTGATGTTGCTGCTGTTCCCGGACCTGACATGGGAACGGTTGGTATGGGTGATGCGGCTGGTGCTGGCACAGCTCCTCCAGGTGCACCAGGTGTTGGTGCTGCCGCATACGCTTGCTCACCATAATTGTTGCCATAATCATAATCCATTTGATTATTGTCATACATATTATTGTTGGCATTTGGCGGCAACTCATGTGCTTGCTGTGGCAACAGATTGGGCGTGGCCACTGGCGTCGGTATGGTGCCCAATGTATTGAGTGGCTGTGGTGGCATTCCTGCTGGCATTCCCATGCCACCGCCACCGCCACCGCCCATGCCCATGCCCATATCGCTCATCTTTGGTGGCGGCTTAAATGATTCCGCTTCTTCGGCCGTGCCCTCTGTGTTGGTCCAGCATTTGCGTTCCTTGTCCCAAACAATTGTTGGATTCTTGTCATCCGGTAATATCATTTGATTCTTCGGCTTCAGCGAGAACTTATTCCACAAGCCACCAAACCAACCAGCATTCTGATTGCCTCCTTGTGCGCTGTAGTTAAAAAAAAAAAAAAACAAATTTTAGTTTGCATAATTTAAACTATATTTTAAAAATAACTTACCCAGGTAAACCGCCAGCTTGTTGCTGCTGTTGTTGTTGCTGCTGCTTGCCCGTTGCAGTTGTAGCTGAGGCATTGCCGCCGGCAGAGCCAACAGCAGCAGCTGTTGCTGCTCCATCATCGTCATCGTAGCTCTTTGATTTTGGCATCGAAATCGTTGGTCGCATTTGTTGCTGCTGCTCATGAATGTGATGTTGTTGATGTACATGATGTTGTTGGTAGTTTGTATTTTTATTTGATTTGATGTAGCAATTTTTGCGTGTGGCATGAAAAAGTCGTTTTCGAGTTGTAGATGAAGATGTTGTTGTTTGATTTGTTGTTGGACGTGGGTGGAGAGGGAAGGGGGTTTGAGAAATGGCAGTTGATTAGTTTTGGTTATTTGCAAACGAAACACATCAAGATATTTGTTATAGTGCATATAAAACACACATATACATACAAAATATTCGTATAGCAATTTCAAATGTTAGTTGAAACAAAAATATATATAATATATCGTATATAGACACATTTATATAGTCCAAAAAAAACTGGCGCAGTTAGAAAACAAAACTAACGAATTTTGCACATTTCAATTACAAGAAACAAAAAAAAAAAAACAGGCGCTCTTTATCTATAGATCATGTAATGTATGTATGATTATGTATGAAGGTCATGTATGTACATAGCTTAAGCTTACATTATTTAGCATTATTGCATTTAACATTTTGTTTGTTTTGTTTTGTTTCCTTTCTCACATCACAGAGTGCCATTTTAACATATACAAATATAGTTTACAGTTGTAAACATGTGTGTGTGTGTAGCGCGCAGGTACATTAGGGCAATAGAAAAGCTGTTAAGCTCAGTGCGCAGCGCGCCTTAACAGTCTGTTAACAGTCCTGTCGCGAGGCTGCTCTGTTAACCGCTAACACTTGCAGTCTGGCAACGCTGTGCACTTTACTTTTACATTGTGACAAATTTAAAGGAAGAAATTTTAACGAAACGAAAAACAAAACAAATTTAAAAGCAATCTTAAAGTTTTAAAGCTGTTTCTTAGAGCTAAGAGCCAAGCCGGCAGCGCCGTTGCCATTGCCATTGCCACAGTCACTCCCACTGCCTTTGCCTCTGCCACTGCCACTGCCATCTCCAATATTTCCGGTGGGTGCATCAATGTCAAAGGTGCGCACCACCGTTTTTCCAGCCGTTTTTGTTGCTGTTGGTGTTGCTGACTTTTTGGCATCCAAAAATGCTTCGAATTTACACAAACTCTGCTCGACTTCGCTGCACATTTTCTTATAGTTAAGCGGTATGGCCGGATTGGCGATCAACTCCTGCATGGACCAAACGTTTTGTGGCGTTGCTGCTCCTGCTGACGATGTTGAGGCTGCTGCTGCTCTAGCTGTTGCCGCTGCCACCGCCGCTGCTGATGACGATGAAGACGTCGAGGACGATGAAGTTGCTGTTGTTGCAACACGTTGCCTTGGTTGCTGCTGCTGCTGCTGCTGGCGCTGCTCTGGCTGTTGCTGCGGACGTTGCTTGATGATGCCCAATTTGCTGAGAAAATCATTATCTTGTTGCATCATATAATAATCATCAACATATTCATCATCATCATCTTCATCGTCCTCTTCATCGTATAGCTCATCATCATCGTCATCTTCCTCGGCCAGCTCCTCACCTTCAGCATCCTCATCGATAACATATTCGTGCATCATGTATCGATAACGTTGCAATTCACTGCGATCGGCATTCGCCTCAGCGTCGTAACCACTGCGCTGCTGCTGAGACGCCGGCAGAGCGCCAGCTCCTAATGGCATATCGATGGGAAATGTGCCATTGAAGACAATGTGGGGTTTGTGCTTCTTGGGCTTGAACAGACTGTGATTGCTGTGATTTGGTATTGGTCTGGCCAATGCTAAGCTATAGTTGTTATCGTTATCGTAATCGTTATCGCTATCGGCATCGTTCTCCTGCTCAGCGCCCTCATCAATCGTTGTTGGCAATTCAAAGTTGACGCGCTTAACACCGCCTGTTGCTGCCGACGCTGTGGTTGTTGTTGTTGTTGCTATTGTTGCTGTTGTGACTGTACTGGCAATTGGCTTGGCTAACACCGGCTTGGCTGGTATAAAGCGTGTGGGCGTGGTTAGGGTTTTGGGCACAGCATTTGCCAAATTGTTGCACTTTTTGTTAACACTATGCACACGACTAGCAGCGACTGTTGCTGTTGTTGTTGCTGTTGCTAAATTGACGTTGCTGTTGGCGTTGTTACTGCTGCTGCTGCTGTTGTTGGTAGCATTGTGACTTTTATTTATGCATTTTATGCTACTTACATCATTCAAATTGAATGCCTTTGTTATTGTTGCGTTGCTTGTTGTTGGCACTGCTGCTGGTATTGCTGTTGCTGCTGCTGCTGCTGATGTTGGTGCTACTGCTGTTGTTGCTGCTGCTGCTGTTGTGCCTTCCATTGTATCAAATTGCAGTTTACGTGCCAATAATTTGGTTTTATCCTTGCCAGCAGCGGGCAGCTTAAAGGCATTGTGTTTAAAGCGATTGTTGTTGCTGTGTTTGCTAATGTTGCTGTTCTCAATGTCGTTTTCAATGTTGCTGCTGTTCATGTATTGCTCCTGCAAGTGCAGTTGCTGCAACTGATGCTCATGCTGCTGCTGCTCAATTTCAGCTGCGTTTATTGACATATTGCTATTGCTGTCGGCAATGTTGCTGTCGCTGTGGTTCATGTTGTTGTTCTCAGCAATCATCTCATTGTTTTCCAATTGCTCCAGCTGCATTCCGTATATATTTAGGCGTGCGTGTGTGTATTAAGAGTATGCGTGTGCATGTGTGTGTGTGATTAGAAACGTTAGCAACATCATTTTGTTTTTGTTGATTTGCATGCAGCGCGTAAATTTCAAATTTCAATTTTGTGTTGCTCTCTTTAGCCAAAAAAAAAATGTAAATAAATAAATTCAAACAAAACTTATTTTTAGAAAAATGTACATAAAACTAAGAGACAAACTGAACTAACTACAACAAAAACTAAGACTTAAGTCGGTAACTAACCATACAATTTAAATAATCAACAAACAAACAAACATAATTATACTAACAAAATGAATATAACTAAAAAGAGGCCATTGAGAAAAATGTGTCAACTAATCGAGATGTGAGGCTGCAATGCAATAGTTGCTGTTGTTGTTGCACCTACCTCATCGCCATAAGGCGGCTGCTGCACATTGTTGGGCCAGTAATCGTAACCAGTTGCTGCAGCTGCTGCTGGTGGTGCACCGTAGCCAGTGTTGCCTGTTTGTTGCTCGCCATACGCCTCGCTTGCTGGCTCAATGTGTCCATAAACCGATGTCTGTTGTTGCTGCGAGGGATCATACAATTGTTGCTGCTGCTGCTG
This sequence comes from Drosophila acutilabella, assembly GCA_035046005.1. Taxonomy (NCBI): domain Eukaryota; kingdom Metazoa; phylum Arthropoda; class Insecta; order Diptera; family Drosophilidae; genus Drosophila; species Drosophila acutilabella. Next base: position 5,905,921 of record JAWNOK010000020.1, read on the forward strand.
TTGTGCTGCATTGGGATCATAGTACATTTGTGGTGTATAAGCAGCAGAGGCAGCTGCATCACTGTTGAGCGCTTGCTCATGATTATGCTGCATTGGCGGCGGCTCATAATAATCTGGCTGCAATTGTTGCTGCTGTGGTGGCAACTGCTGCTGCTGTTGTTGCTGCTGCTGCTGGTCTTGCTGCAACTCTTGCTCACGCTGCTTGTTGTCATCGTATTGCATGTTTAGCTCATGCATTTGCTTATTTAAATCCACAAATTGCTGATCAATATCGTTTTGTTGCTGCTGTTGCTGCAGTTGCTCCAGCTGCTGCTGCTGTGGTTGCTGAGGAAATAAAAAACATATAAAATACTGTCGGAATGTCGGCTAATCATCTACAGCTCACACACCTGATCTGCCAGCGTGCGCAGTTGACGCAGCCACTCCTTCTCCTCGGTAGCACTTTGAGCCGGTGTCGATTGTCCCGATGCATTGCTGGCATTTGGTGGACTTGCAAAGGACACACGATTGATCAAAATGGGATCATGATAGCGCAAACGTTCCGCCAAACCACAGACCTTAAATGAAGTAATTAAATTAATTTATAAAAGTCTTTCGAAGTGTTGTTAGTAAATGATTTCTTACGCGTTTTATGAAATCGCCATCGTAGCTATCCGGTTTGAGTTCAATATGTTTGGCAATCTGTTCCAAATAGTTGGTACAACGGAAATGCTGACCGTAATCAAGTATGCGTGTGGCCAGCAGGAACTTATAATGCTGAAAGTTAACGATGCTAAACTTCTGATCGAACAGAGAGCGTGCATACTCGTAAATCTCCGTCATAATGATGGCCTCATTGCTGGCAAACTCATTGAAGGGCTTGTAATGCGAGGCGCCCAACAGAATCAGCCTGAATGGAGTAAGGGAAAAGAAGTTAAATGATCAGATTGTTAGTTTTCATCACTCGCTGCTCACCTGGGCACATTGCCTGTGAGCGTGGTCAGCTCTGTGGCAGCGCTATCGTAGCGTCCGAACTCCTCCTGGGCCACCAGATAGCAAAAGTGTGCAGCATAAATGTCGCCACGTTGGAACAGCGTATCACCCAAAGCCACAACTGAGCTGCGATCGTATTCGGGTTGTCGTGACTTGTTGGTCACCAGTATCGAAAGATGTGAACGCCAGTCGCCCCACTGCTCGTCACGCAATTGACTGACACAAGCCGGTGTATGACAGCTTTTCATTTGATAAAGCGTCTGCAATGGATCATTTGCTTTGATTGCACGACTGAGGAACTTCTGTGCCACATCTGTTAAAGCATAACGATCCTCGTACAGTGCCAAGAAGAATGCATGTGTCCACAAATTATGATCGGTGGCCCATTGTAGAGCCTCTTCCACATTGCCGCGCAAGACGTAGCTGCGGAACTGATCAGTGGCCGCTTGCTCGGACATTGTTGCATCTGCTGTTGCTGCCACATCGTTGGCATCCGCATCCAGTTCAGTAGCTGCGCCAGCAGATGCAGCTCCCGTTGCCGTTACGGGCTCAGCATCCGAATCGTTAGGATCGGCACGTGGTTCAGACGATTCGGCATCCGTTTCGGTATCGGGAGCATAGGGATATTCCCGCTGATTCTCTAGCAATAAATCCCCGACATCCGTATCCGCAATGACCTGCAAATTTAAGGGATTTATATTATTATTTTTATTACCAAATAATTCCATTTTAAAGGCTTTGGGTCGAAACAAATGATTTCAAGTTATACAGATATGCTTTTGAGTTGAAATGATTTTAGTATTCTAAAGCTATTCCATTTGATTGAAATTTCCCAGGTATTCTACTTACGCCATTTTGTCGCAGCAGTAGAATCAGTAAATGCCACATTAGGGCATGGGAGGCACGATATTTCTCAACGCTGCCCTGCGGTTTCTTTTGTGTGGCATACAACATGGTGCATGCACGAGCTGGTCCCAAACGTATCTGCTCCTTGCAGAAACTAATGATCTTGTCCTTGTGCAATTTGCGTCCTTGCAACGGTCCTGGATACGAGCGCAGTAAACTGCTAGTGGCATCCTTAATCCGTGGCGCTGCAACTTCCACATCGTTGCGCAAACGTCCGCGTCCAGTGTATTTGGGCCACACACACAGCATCAGACTCATCGAATAGGATGCCACCAAGTGTGGTCGATTGAAGAGCAACGGTGTGCGATTTCTTGGTGGACGTGCCACCGTCGTTGTCGTTGTACCCTCCGCATTGCTGCCGTACGTTGTGGCAGCAGCACCAACAGCTCTACGATATGAGAATTCAGTTAATGCATATACCAAATTAATTTAAGTGTATAGTAAGGGGAATTCCCCTTTAGTTTTTCTTTACAAAACTCAGCAGCAGGCAATTTCGATAAACGATAATCGATAAACAAAATCAATAAAGTCGTATTGCATGCAAATAGGAAAGTAAAATTTAGGATGGGAGCTAGGAAAAATGTTGTTCTTATAAGTAGTTGAAGTTTGTTGGAATTCTCTTTTTCTCTAATCAGTTAAGCACCATATAAATCCGGTTTAACTTAGATGAATAGATATTTAAGATAAGATAGAGAAATATCAGTTAGTCTAGAAAGAACTAGTCTGTTTAAAGAACTAGCAAATCCGTTGTACAAGTCGAGAAGTAGCGAAAAAGTTCTGTTAAACCCATAAAGATAACAGCCAAATGTCCATAGCTGAAGCTTATAATCATCTTTTATCATGAAAATGTTAAAAATTTAGTTGAAACCCGTTTCGTGATTAACAATTTCGAAAAGAATCCAAGTCATTAGCCCTACACGATATTAAAAAGCTGTTGAAGCGCTGTTACTAACAGCAAACGGTTATGTCCTCACTTAATTTATTTATTTATTTATTTATTTATTTATTGTCAGACTATGAGCAGTCGACACAAAAAGAAAAATAAATTAAATTTAAGTAATTTAAAATAAACAGTTTAAAAATAAGAGTACAATTTAACGTTAAAAACGACAAAAATTTTAAATTAAAATTAAGTTTAAATAATTAATTAATTAACTAACTGGGGAAGAATTACAAAAATTAGAAACGTTGGTCCAACATTCGTTGCAAGGGTTAGGAAAACCCCAGAAAAAACACTAACCAGACCAAACAGAAAAAAAAAAAAATTAAAATAAATAAAGTCAAGTGTTAGTAACGCGGTGATAAACGATAAGGCTCGCGAGAACGAGATACGCGATAACGATAAAAAAAGAAGTATATTAAAAGATACTACGATTGACTAGATATGTAAGAAAGAAGTGACATTCTAAGAGAAGACAAAGAAGTGGCTCCACACACTACATGAGAAAGACTATTATAGTTATTACATAAGATACGAAACGGATTATGCAAAGCATAATTCGTGGTACAGCGTTGAAGGGACAAAGGAAGAAAGTTTCTGGTATTTCGGATCGGAACCGCAAAACTAATTTGGCTAATTAGATACGGAGAATCAATCTCACCATTAATTAATTTATGTAAGAAGACTACACCAAGCATGGTTCTGCGATCCAAAAGGGAAGGAAGGTTAATTAACAAGAGTCTACTACGATACGAAGGTAATCGAAAATTAGTATTCCAGCTAAGGCCCCTAAGGGCAAACAGAAGAAATTGTTTTTGTACAGCTTCTAATCTCTCCTGATGAACAATGTATTGGGGAGACCATACACACGATCCATATTCAAGAATAGGGCGTACAAGTGAAGTATACAGAGTTTTAGTTAGGTAGGGATCGTCAAATTCCTTAGACCACCGCTTTATGAAACCTAAGACACCAAAAGCTCGATTAACAGCAGAAGATATGTGCTTATCAAACTTTAGTTTTGGATCGAAAAGGATACCCAAATCATTGACCGACTCTATTCTCTGAAGAGGCTTGCCGTCGAGAAAGTAGTTATTAAAGGTAGGTATTCGCCTACTATAGGACATTACGTTACATTTACTGAAATTAAGATGTAGTAGGTTAACTTTACACCAGGCTTGAAGTGTGTCGAGATCACTTTGTAGACCGTGACTCAGGCCAGAGTCATCTCTTGACAAACAAAGTTTCACATCATCGGCATACATCAGAACCCGGGAACTAGAAATAGCTAAAGGTAAATCATTAATGAATAATGAGAAAAGTAAAGGCCCCAAATGGCTTCCTTGAGGAACACCCGAGGTAACACGCACGGGCTTGGATAATGTGCCATTAAAATTAACTCTTTGAGTTCTTGAACATAAATAGTTCGCAATCCAAAGAATTAATTTATCTGGAAATCCAAGCAAATTAAGTTTATGAATTAATAGACAATGATTAACAGTATCAAAAGCCTTGCTAAAGTCAGTGTAAATGACATCCGTTTGCAATTTATTTTGAAACCCCTGTATCACAATGGAAGTAAATTCTAATAAGTTAGTGGAAGTAGATCTATATTTCATAAACCCATGCTGGCAAGGTGAAACAATAGATCTACATAGATGTTGCAATTGTGAAGTTATTAATTTCTCAAAAGTTTTAGGAATTGCAGACAACTTAGAGATACCCCTATAGTTGCAAGTATTAGATTTAGTACCCTTTTTATGAAGGGGAATAATAAAAGATGCTTTCCAAATGTCAGGAAAGGAGCACGACTCAACAGACAAATTAAATAAGTTATACAAAGGTTTCAAGAGGCCGTCGGCACAGTGTCTGAGCACACAACCAGGAACACCATCTGGACCCGGGGAAAAGACAGGTTTAACAGCCTTTAGATCACTCAAGAGCGATTCTTCAGTGATCAATGGCCTAAAATTACAATTAGAGGCATTCACACTGTAGGGATAAGGCAAATTTAGATTATTTTGATGAATGCAATAAGTTGATTGGAAAAAATCAGCAAATAAATTGGCTATAGCCTGATCGGAGTTAGCAGTCTTATTGTCAAAGACCATTGAGGAAGGAAGTGTTGATGAATTGCGCTTCGCATTAACGAAGTTATAAAAAAGTTTAGGATTACTTCGAAACTGCTGACCACAGCTCCTAAGGTAATTCCGATAGCACAGGCTGTTCAATGCAGAGAAATCAGATCGAGCAATCACATAACGAGAGAGATCAAGGGAAGAGCCAGATTCCCTGAATTTCTTATAAAATTTAGATTTAATGTTTTTTAAACGTGTTAATTCCCTTGTAAACCAAATAGGTTTTTTAGACATAATTGGAACACAAGATGGAACACAAAGGTCAAATAAATTATTTATAGTAAGATAAAAAAATGTGACTGCTTCATCCACATCCCGGCACTTGAAAAGCCAAGACCAGTCAGTTTGGGATAAAAGCTGATTTAACTTGTTAAAATCAGCCTTCCGAAACTGGCGAATACGCTTTTTAGGTCTCGAGCTGGACTTTCCCATTTGGGTAGGCAATTCCATCAACAATTCCAAAGTCGGATGATATGGATCTTCAGGAAGAGAAAGGGGAGCAATACGGGAAACAGATGGAAATGTTGGATCTAGGACAAAAATAAGATCAAGCATCTTATTTAATGAATTGGGAATGCCATTAATTTGAGATAGAGAAATCCCAAATAAATGATCAAGGAAATCATTTTGGGTCGTGGAAGTCAATACAGCAGAGCCTGGAGTAGAGATCCAAGTAGTTCCTGCAATATTAAAATCACCCAGAACTACGAGGATATCCCGATCAGAAGTTAAAGAAGAAACAGATTTGATAGCTGAGAAATGTTCAAAATAAACAGAACTATCAGAAGAAGGAGGAATATAAGAGCAAGTAATAAAAACGCTAAAATTTAAAATATTGAGCTTTATAGCAATAAATTCTAAGTCTGTAGAAATGTTAAGATTAACTACTTCAGAGGTAAGATCAGCATCTACAGCAATAAGTACACCACCACCACGACGAGAAGTACGATCATTCCTAAAAATGGAAAATTTGTCGCAGAATATCTCTGCATTAAGAATGTCAGGCCTTAACCAAGTTTCAGTAAAGGCAATGACATGATAGGGAAAAGAAACACTAGATAAGTAAAGGTTGCTAAGTTTGCTACAAAGACCTCTTACATTCTGATAGGCAAGCAAGAGGGAGGAGTTTAGTTTTTTTTGTTATTACCAGCTGATTGGTTAGAGGAAGAAATAGAAGGTAACGCAATCGGAGTCCGATTTCGTTTTTTAGCAGTATATTCTTTCACTACTAAGTGGTCCGGCCAGAACTCTTTACAGCATATTTTGCTAAATTGTTCGGCCGGAACACTTATTTTAAATGAAGAAATCTCCCGAGCATAAGAAAATTTGAATTTTTCTACCGTAAAGTTGGCTATAGATTTGGCCTGTATAAAAGCCTTCACATCATCAGATGTAGTATTAGGGGCTAGCCGTGAAACAAAGATTTGTTTTTTCGGTGGGATACCTACAAGAGTCATGTTATTATCAACCACTGTTATCTCAATGTTTGAACTTATAACACTGGTTGATTGACTAGTTGATCCAGTCGTAATGTCATCATTGGTATGTTGGTCAACAACAACCGCATTGACAGCGACAGTATCAGGAATTTGCTCGGTGTCTATAGGAATAACTTCTGTGGGAGACGTAAAATTATCATTCCTACTGACATTGCTATTTGGAGAAGGGGTAGAAAGATTTATTAGAGAAGGATCAGAATTTATGGAGATATGAGGAGGAACTAAAAGTTCATTAGGACCAATCGACAACCTAAAATTGGCCTTTTTCCTCTTTGGAGAATCATTCAAGAGGTTCATACTCTTGAAGTCCTTATCCAACGAGGAGAAACTATCAAACAGGTTCTTAAATCTGCCCAATAGTTCCCCAAAGCCTCGTTTAGTTTGCCTCATGAAGCCCATAATATCCCTTTCAACATTCCTGCAAGACTCACATGTCCATTTAATACCCGAATTGGAGTTAATCAGGTCGATAATACGGCCGTTCAGGCCAGCGCATTTTTCGTGTGATACATTATCACACAGCCAGCAGCAAACATAGCCCACCTTAACATTGGTTCGCACCTGGCAGTTTTTATTATAACAGACATACATAGTAAAAATTTAAATTTAAACAACAAAATGGAAAAAAATTATACTGCGATAAGAAATAAATAACACAAAAGATTATAAGATTAGCAATTTGTATCGAGTGTTAAAAAGAATGACGGGTAAACACAAGGGTTAAATAAAACAGATGCTAAGCTAGAGCAGAACTACAGCGTACTTACAAAAACAAAAATTGATTTGCGCGGCAAACGAAAAATTTACCGTCGGAGGTTAGGTAGCCAACACCAACAACACTTAGATCGCGGGATAGCAGAGGGGTGAAGTAAAGCGCGGCTTACAGAGAGCAGAGAGAAATGACGCGCGAGAGTAATAATCTATTTATAGATTGCGCTCGCGACTGAAACTATGTAAGCGGAGAGTAGCAGGCAAACAAAAATTGCAAGTTACAAAAACAAAGCTTGTTGGGAGACGACAAAGCAAGAGCACAAAATAAACAAACAACTTGCTTTGACTAAGCTTTGATTTGGTAAATATTGCAAGGAAATTATAAAATCTGATTGTTAGTATATATTAAACTTTGCGTTTACACAGCCGGTGTATGACACAATGTATTATTAATGATGTAGTTTACTTTAATTGATTTAAAGACAAGAAAAATCGACGAAAAGTAACTTTTACACGAGGAAAGAAAAAAACACGTCCGTTTGCAAAGCGAGTGCGAAGCGAGTGATAACATAGGCATTAACAGCGTTATTTATTAGAATTCAAAGCAGTTGAACTCAAACATGCCATAAAAAAACATTCGAAATATAAAGCGAAAGCAGAGAAAGAAACGAGAGTAGAGAAAAGCAGAATTTAGAAAGGTCATTTTTGGGGAGAAACATATGGTAAAATGTACAAATTTGTATGTAAGATGGAGAGAGTATGAAATGCAGCAGATGCACACAAAGAGACCAGAGACCAAAAGTTGTGGAGAATTTTTTAGTTAACTTTTGAGAAGGAAGAAGGTAGATTTATGGGTACTATTTTTGTGTGTGTGTTTGTTTTGGGGGATGTTGTTTGGGATGACCACCTGATATCAACGCCGCATTCGGAGCCAGCATAGTATCGTGTATATCCTCCAGCATCCTCGCTGTTCAAATTGCTAAGGGAACGTGCACTGGTGATGCCATAAGAAGCCAAAAGACGGCGACTGCTGTGCGTATCGCTGCCATAAAGACTGCTCGTGTCTTCGCCCAGAGTTGTGTTTAAAAGATCCGTGTAGTTTTGCTGATGCGGATGCTGTTGCTGGTAGAGATTGAGCTGCTCGTGGCGACGACGATGGAATTCATTTGCTTGTGTTATGTATGCGTGTGTGTACCTAAAGAGTAAGCACAATGGCGGCAAGATTTTTTTTTTTTTTTGTTTTCAACCAGATTTTATGGTGTTTTTTTTTTAGGGTTAGAAACAAATCATTAAGAAATTATTTTATTTTGCAAATTGTTAACGCAGTGTTAGTAGAAGACACAACACAACTGTACTTTAAGAGGGAATTTATTTTTTTAATTTGTTTTCTTTAAGGGGGAACTACATTAAAAGCGCAGCGAGCGAGTGAACGAGCAAATTGACAACGAAACGGAGCGAGGTGAGCGAGAGCAAAAGGGACAAAAGTGGGAGAGGCAGAGCGAGTAATACACAGTGAAACGAAGTGAGTATTGTACTTGGAAGAGGGAGAAGGAGAAGAGGAAGGAGAGGGAGAGGAGAGAGAAGGTAACGACACATATAATTAATTGATTATTTTGGGAGTTGAAAGGTAAACAACAAAACGCCCAATTTGTATTAATTTTTAAACGAAAGTTACGTAATTAGGTGTGTCATATAGTTAGCAGTGCCTCTGTTAGGCACAATGTTAGCTCAATGTTAATTAACATAACGAGTAAGTAACAACTCTAAAAGAGAACGAGAGAGAAACAACAGGTCTGCAGCTGATTGAACGAGCTCAGCTGTGCGTGGTGAGTAAGGTGTGGTGAGTTAGGTGACTACAACATGCCCCAAACAATAGTGTCGGATTAAAAAAGTAATTTATCAAAATTAAATAAGAAAACTAGTAACAAAACAAGCCATAACTTCGATTCAAACCGAAGTGGATTTAATTTTTTTTTTAACTCTGCAGACATTTTTTTAACTATAGTGTTGGAATAGTGTGGAAATGGAACACTTTGTTGTGTAATTAAGTCTAAGTTTGCAATAATTAGGTTTAGGGAACGGACAGTATTTGTAAAGCTCTCGGCTGGTACATTACCACTTGTTTCTCTTCAAAAACTAAACTGAAACAAAATTTTCTGTTAAGATTAAAAAAAAAAAACTTTCATGTTCCATTGCCATGCGTTCCAATACAATTTAACATGCCTCAAAAGCAGACAACTGCTAGAATTTACAGTTAACAATCTACTGTTTCAATTCCAAATCGTTCCACTAACAATTTTTGAAATCTAATCCAATAAATCAACTATACTTAGTGCTAGCAGTTGAACAAGCTACTCAAGTTCTTAATCAGTCTGCAAAGTTATGGAAATTTTAAGTCTTTTCCTTGCTGGGAAAACTCACCTTTCGCGTTCCCTGAGCAGAGCTGCTTCATTGCCATCGCTGGGCAAGAGATGAGCCGCAGCTGCAGCCGGTGTAGCAGCCCCCAAAGATGCGAGTGGTGTTCCAGCAGCAGCAGCCGCCGCCATTTGTTGCTGATAGGCGGCATGGGGCGTGGTCTTTGAGGCAGCAGCTGCCTTTATGGCTGCTGCATTTACCGCCGCCATTGTCATTGAGTTCATCATTTGGCCATAGAATTTGGCATACATGTCCGCATAGGCTTGTGGATTCCTGGACAATTGCTCGTACATGCCATACGGATCATAGGCGGCTGCATTTGCATATTGATCGTAGTTGCGTTGCCGTTTGCCACTGCTGCTGCCAGCACCGCCGCCAACACCACTAGCACCACCGCCATTGGTGCGTTCCTTTTCCAGATCACTATTACGTGAACTCTTGCCACGATATTCCTCATAGTCACGGGCATCCCACTGCGAGTGCGGATGATGATGATGACGTCGTGAGTCCCGACGATCCGAGCGACTGTCGCTGCCATCGTGACTGCGTCTGCCGCCGCGTAGCTTATCATGGGACTGCTTGTCGCGACGTGGCTGATACTGACTGCCACCCGTAGTAGCAGCACTACGTGTTGCCGTCTGCTGTTCGTAGTCATCGTAATCATCATCAGCAGCTGCTGCACTGCGTCTGGAACGATTAGCTTTGCTGCTGCGTCCACCGCCACCAGGAGCAGCTGCACCACCATCACTAGCTGCTGCTTGAGCAACTGCATCCGCTGCATCCGATTCGCCATCATAGTTGCTATTGCTATTGTTGCTATAACGCGGACGTCGTTCCACTTTCTGATCCTCACGACGCCACAAGTTGCGTTCACGTTCCCGCTCCCGTTCACGCTCACGTTCCCGCTCACGTTCCCTTTCACGCTCTCGTTCGCTTCGCTCGCGTCCACTGCGTTCCGGTTCGTGACGTCGCTGGTTCTCATTCTCACGACTACGACGCTTGACATCTCGTCGGGATTTGCTGCCCAAACTATCATTGTGACTGTTACCCACACCAGTTTGACCACCGGTAACAGCTCCACCACGCACCGAATCCTCCGTTTCACCCTCATAGTTGTTGCTGTTGTTGTAGTGGTGACGTCCACTGCGCCCACTGCGTAAACTACGCTCATCGGTCTGCCGACGTGGTGGCTCATGGCGATCACTTAGTAGCCACTCATCCTCCGACTCATCCTCGGATTCCAGATCCAATGAGGCACCAGGTCGTGGCTTGACACGTCCATGTTTCTTATCCATGCCCAGGGACAACGGTTGCTGTTGCTGCTGCTGCAGTTGCTCCTGTCGTTGTTGCTGCAACTGCTGTTCGTTATCCTCATGACTGATGTGATGTGTTTCCGTTTCCAAATCCCCACCAGCTGCAATTGTTGTTGCTGCCGCTGTTTGGGGCGCCACAGGTAGCGACTGATGCACCGTTTGTACAAACGAACGCTGATCATCGAGATTTTCACCATCGAGCACCACTTCACGCTGTTCCACCAATGGCACCACCGTGGTTAGCGTCTCCACACCCGTCACAACACGTCGCGGCGGTGACAACAGCTGTTGTTGTTGTTGCTGCAACTGCTGCTGATGTTGTTGCTGCTGCTGTTGCAACTGCTGCTGCTGATAGCTGGGATTGACTGTGGTCTGTTCACCCTCAGAGGTATCCTCACCATCTGCCTGACGCTCGGACATGTGCAGTGCATTTGGTAGACTGCTTATGGGTTGCTCTGTACCAGTCACCAAACGCTGTTGCTCCACCAGCTCGGGTTGTCCCAACACCAGACGGGATAGTCCCGGTGGTGGCAATAAACCATCCGCCTCCCAATTGCCCTCATTCAGATCCTCGGTCTGCTCGGACAAGTGACTGGTCTGCAAATACTGAGCACGCTCATCGTTAGGTGCCGCCAACAGCACCTCCTGATTCTCATATTGCTGCTCCGCATTGTGTTCTGGTTGCAACAGCAGCGGCATGGGCATCGCTGTGGCCAAAGGAGCTGCTACAGCTGGTGGTGGTGCAGCCACAGCAGTTGGTGGTGGCGTTGCCTCGCTGCTGGCGAGTATATTCACTCGTTTGCTGAGTCCACCCGAACGTTTGAAGGGATTACCAGCACTTCCCAAGCTCTCCAAAGCAGGAGATGCTCTTGCTGCTGGCGGCAAAGCTGCTGGTGATGCTACTGTTGGTACTGTTGGTGGTACTGCTGCAGGTGGTGCAGGTGCTGGTGCTGCTGCTACAGGAGGTGGTGCTACTGCTGGTGGTGGCGTTTCTACTACTGGTGCTGCTGCTGGCTGATTTTGAAAGGCGCGTGGTGGCACAATGGCATTCAGTTCAGTTTCTGGCACACTTGGCAGCTGCTCCGCAGCAGGTGATAACAGCGGTGGCAGCTCCAGCGTCTTATCAGCAGTATTATTGCTGCTTAGCAGGTTGTTGTTGGTGACATTGCCAAAATTATGCCAACTACTTTGACCCTGCACATTAAATGCATCTTCAACAACACAAGCCAGTGGTGGTGTCTCACTGTTGTTGTTGTTGTTAGTGGTGTTGGTGTTGCTGTTGTTCATCAAAGCATTGCTGTTGTTGCTGTTATTATTAGCATTATCATTCCAATCGCCCCAATCATCCCAGCCGTCATTCTTGCCCGCATTATTGTTATCAAATGAATCCAACGGCAACATCGATTGTTGTTGCTGCTGCAGTGGCTGATAGAACTGCTGTGTGTTGAGTTCTGGCGGTGGCAGCGGTGCAGTAACTGCTGCTGTTGGTGCTGTATAGAGCATTGGTTGCACTGGCGCTGGCTGCTGGTGTTGCTGCTGTGTGCCGGCATAATAGTTGTTGTAGTTGAGCGACTGTTGCTGTTGCTCATCTGGCCAGTATTGCTGAGTTGTTGGCTGTGGTGGTAACTGCGGCTGCTGAAACATTTGGCTGGCATAAAGCTGCGTGGCTTGTGGTTGTTGCTGATGTTGTTGTTGCTGATGTTGCTGCTGCTGCAGTTGCATGTTTAAAGGCGCCTGTTGCTGTTGCTGTTGCAGTGGTTGCTGTTGTTGCTGAGTGTGATGTAGAGTTGGTGCCTGATGCTGTTGTTGTAGTTGTTGCTGCTGCTGCTGCGGCGGTGGCAACCAGTTAGTGTTGTTGTGCAACATGTTGTCACACTGGCCAAACTGCAAAAAATAAATGAATGTAAAAATTAGATTAAGTTAAATTTGTTTAAACACATTTTGGTAACTTCCTTTTATGGAGCTGCCACTTGGCCACTTCCTACGCAATTACTTAGTTTAAAACGAGAGAATTTTGCAGAGATAATTTAACTAACGAAAGTTGACTATGAATTCAATATCAAAAAATTTGTATTGTGTGCAATTAAAAAAAAATTATATTCTACGTGTAAACTTAGTAACAGTTATATTTTACAGCGTTGCCATACAACGCTCAGACTGACAGCTGGTAATTGCCATTAAATAACTGTTGTTTCCAATAAATCACACACAGCCATGCACACACACACGTTTACCTGCTCACTACTGAATTGTGGATTGTGATTAACTTGCAAGAGTTGAAAATCTATAAATTTGGATTTTGCCTGCTTCTGCTGTGCGCGATGCTTTAGCCAAGACATGTTTTTGGAGTTGGGCTTTAGGTCGTTTAGAGTAATGACAATAAGGAAATGAGACTCGAATGAAAAATATACAAACCCGAAAGAAAATAAAATCAAGTATTTGTATGTATGTACTTTTATGTGTAGAACTTGCCAATTTGTTATGCGCTTCTTTTTTTTCTATTTGTTTTTTAATGTTGCCTACACTTTTAAATAATCCAACAATCGTCAACAACAACAATAAATGTACGCTGAGCTAAAAGTTTACGTGGACGTTTGCTGTGCGTTCCCCTGTAACCCGCTTTCTGCCTCACACTCTTATTCGTCGTTGTTACCACCGTTTCGCTCTGAATGTTGTTTTTGTTATTGTTGGCGTTGTTGTTGCTGCTTGACACAGCAGGTTTTTATTTAAATGACTTCGGCTTTTTAGCACATGTACTGTTAATACTATTTACTGTTGCATTTAAGTAGTTTATAATTAATATGCATATTAAGTACTTATTTATTGTGTATATTTTTCGACATTGAACGTAAAGTCAAAAGTGAAAACAGCCAAATTGGAGCAGTGGTTCGGGAATGAAAGAGGGAGAGAGATAGAGCAAAATTGAGAGAGAAGTTGTCGGAGAGAGCGCGAGCCAAGTGTCGCAAACAGGCGAATGAGCTGCAAATACAAATAGTACACGCACACACACTCACACACACAAACAGGGTTGTAACCACTCAAATTTATATTTGCTTAGAGTGCCCCGGGGGGTTGATAGCACTTGCAGACAACTATTTTCGCATAATTAGCTGGAAAGCAGCTGATTATCCAATGGTCACCATGATTTGGAAAAAATAAAGTAACTATAGCAGCCTTTGATTTACACACATACATTTTCACATGTAAAGTGTCACAACACTTCTCTCACTTCTCATATATAAGGCACATCAACACAAACACAAGGTGTTACTCCTGTGCCTTTCTTTTTTTTTTTCTTTCCGTTTTGCTTTGGCCTAATTACTAACTTATATCTGGGAGCATGACTTACACAAAACGGTTGTTTAATAACGCGTACTTGCAGTGTGTAAATAAACCATTTACTTGTTTTACAATTTGAATGCAGTTGGGTTTATTACTTTAATTAAATGGAATTTTTCGAGTACAAATGCCAACTCGACTTTTTGCAAGCGTTGCCAGTCTGTTAGCGGCAGACTGACTATTTTATCTTTAAACAACATACCAAAACTGGCCACTTCTTTTTGCTGAAAATTCTTCGATTGTTCAATTGAACTATAATCGACAACAGTTGTGACTAAAACGGTCACCCATATTTTTGTTTGGCACCAACGTTACCAAAGATAAAAAGAATAAATAGAACAAAATCCAACAAAATGCAATGTTATTGTAAACATTATTTTATGCATTTATAAAAATCTCTTGTTAGGCTCCACCTGTCTCTATTGCTCTTCATGCTTTTGACAATCGATAAATTGGGCACAAATCAAAATATTTAAACTATCGATAGTCGATAGTCGGTCACTAAAACGTGCTTTTGGTCTTTGAAAACAACAGCTTCTATTTTTATTAAATTGTTAACAAAATGGGCAAAAAGGACAAAAATAAGAAGAAAGGCAAAGGTGCCGAGAAGACAGCAATGAAAACGGATAAAAAACTGGCAGCCAAACAAAAGAAAATGCTGGAAAAACTGGGCGAAGTAAACGCACGCTTATTTACCGGTTTAAAACAATTTGTAAACAAATGAATTTTCTGTGCTTAACAGTCGGATATCGCTGAAATCGTGAAGACTTTGGAGGCCGAGGAGGGACGCATTAAGGCCATAACCGAAGAGATTTGCACAGCACCAACTCCTAGGGCCAATTTCACACTTGTGTCCCATCCCGAGAAGGAGGAGCTCATCATGTTCGGCGGGGAGCTCTACAACGGCTCCAAAGTCACAGTTTACAATGATTTGTTCTTCTACAATATTCCACGCAACGAGTGGAAGCAGTTAAAGTCACCGTCGGGACCAACGCCGCGCAGTGGACATCAAATGGTCTCCGTGGCCACCGATGGCGGACAGTTGTGGGTAAGAGTTGCCCTGTTATGAAAGCGTAGCAAAGTGTACTAAGTGTATGTTTATTTCCAGCTCTTTGGCGGCGAGCACGCCAGTCCCTCCCAGCTGCAGTTCTATCACTACAAGGATCTGTGGACAATGAGCCTGAAATCCCGTCAATGGACCAAGGTAAATGCACCGAACGGACCCAGTGCAAGAAGTGGACATCGCATGGTTGCGGCCAAGAAGCGTCTGTTTATTTTTGGCGGCTTTCACGATAACAATCAGTCCTATCACTACTACAACGATGTACACATTTTCTCACTCGAGTCCTATCAGTGGCTTAAAGTTGAAATAACCGGAGCTGTTGTGCCTGCGGTGCGTTCCGGTTGTTGCATAGCAGCTGCACCCGACGGCAAGATCTTCGTGTGGGGCGGCTACTCCAGAACCTCCATGAAAAAGGATCTTGATAGGGGCATAACACACACGGACATGTTCGCCCTCGAGCAGGACAGTAAGCAAACAAATTCATACAAATTAAACGTAGTACTAACTGTTAATTTACTTGTCCAGAATCCGGTGGTGACAAGTACAAATGGAGCACTGTGAAGGCTGGTGGTTATCGTCCTAAACCTAGAAACAGCGTTGGCTGCACAGTAGCACCAAATGGTAAAGCTTATTGCTTTGGCGGCGTCATGGATGTAAACGAGGATGATGAGAATGTACAGGGTCAATTTGGTGACGAGCTGCTTGCCTTTGATTTGACATCACAGTCCTGGCGCTTGCTCGACATAGTACCCAAGGCCAAGAAGGACGCGGCTAAAAAGGACACTGAGAAGCCCAATGATGTGGAAATGGCAGAAAATGCTGCAGAGCCCGCGAAGTCGGTGACAACAACCACCGATGGCATTTTCACAGTGACCGTAGGTGGACCTGGTGCCACACAATCCTCCACTCCCTATGTCTCTGCCATTCCAAGTCTGTTTGGTAACACGACTCCACGTCGCACAGACGCTCCGGCATCCCGCATGAATCCGGGACTTTGTGTTTGCAAGGGCATTTTGTATGTCTTTGGCGGTCTCTACGAAGAGGATGAAAAACAACAGACTCTGAATGATTTCTATGCCTTGGATCTGCACAAATTGGAACAGTGGAAAGTGATCATTGCGTCGAATCAAAAGGCTCACGATTGGATTGATGACAGCGAGAGCAGCAGCTCCGATGAGGAGTGCTCCAGCAACGATGATGACGACGATGATGATAGTTCGGGCATGGACACTGATTGATTTATGTGTAAAAAAAAACTATTTTTCAATAAATTTTTGCAAAATTGTTTGTATAAATGTGTTAATTTCGATTTCTTTATTTTAATGTTTTTTTACTTTAATAATTGAACTTTACTTTTTAAATCACACTTTAATCGTTTTTAAATTTAACAGCATACTTGCCTTAATATCGATAAAATCTTGCAGACTTTTCACTTAAACATATCGATTATGCAACAGATAACACTAGCAAGTTGTATGTGCAACGCATGCCGTTGCCACAATTAAATAAACAACTCACATACATTTATACAATTTCATTAGCACAAAAATAAATTCTTGTTTCGTAATTAGTAAAAATTTTGTTGTAAAATTGTTGGTAACTTTTTATGTTTGGCGCAACTCAGTTTGGTATTTTAATATTGCGGTTCGAAAGAAACTATCGGCACGCCGCACATCGCTAAACGTGTGCGCGCTTCAGTGTGTGCGTGCGCCAATTGTATGCAAGTAGTGTGTGTGTGTGTGTGTGCGTGTGAGTGAGTGTGTGTGCGGGCATGTGTGTGTTATTATTATTGTTAAGGTTAACCAACAACTTAGTTTAATGCTTTAGCGCTTGCGTATATTGTTAATTATTGTAAGTTAAGTGGAGTGACAAACGAAAGCCAGAGAGATGCTGCGCCTACTACTATCCAACTGCAGTCGCAGCGATATGCTCAGGTAAAGCTACAAATTACATTGCCTACTAATCTTCCCCCCACCCACTGCACACACGCACCCATCCATGCCAGCCCTGGTTAAGTTTTGGCCGCCCTCACACACATGGCCTCGAAGAGCGCCTCCAAGGTCTTCCCGCCTGCCGTGGACTCAAGTGATAAAGTCTAAAATACCCAGGACGTGGGGTGTTATCAGTTTGTAGACCAACAAATGGTTTGCGTGCAGCTGTGTGTTTGTGTGTGTGTGTGTGTGTACACCGAGTGCCAAAAGTAAGTGTGCTACATAGCGAGTGACTACTGTAGCACGCATAAATCGAAATCTTTGCTAGATAAGCCCTCCATCGATTTGGTTTTCTATTCTTTTCTATGATTTTTATGCTGATTATGTCATCGTTTAGTATTTTAATTCAATTTCTCTGCTTCTAGCCGCAACCTGTTGCAGCAGGCGCCGTTGCTGGGCCAACGACTGCAAAATGCCAGCCGACTGATGCAGAAGCATCAACACATGATGAACACCCTCGTGAAGGGACCCAAACCCACAACGACGGGCGCTAGTAGAGCGAGTCGTGCACTGCACACGACGCGAGCGTTACTCTTGGGAGGCGGCACTATCGGCGCGGGCGTGGCTATGCGCAGCTGGTGGTCAGCGCGTGGCGTGGTGAACTGCGAGGGCAATCGACTCGCTGGTGTCATTCAGCACACACTCAATCACGAGGTGGAGGATCAACACTTTGATTGGAGACGCTTCTGGTCGTACCTGGAGCCACACACCTGGGAGCTGCTGGGTGCCATATTCGTAAGCAAACAGAGGGAACAGTGGGAACCTAAAATTGGTAGCAGAAAAGTGGAAGAGTTACAGTGGAGTTAAAAAAACATCCCTTTGTCCATCTTAGTCATAACCCATTTTAAACTCACTGTATAACTTTTCGTAGTGTTAAAGCTTCTTCAAGCTTCAGTGCGCTTTTTAGACCCTGTACTTAGCAGAAGTGTGAGTGTCTTTAAGTTCAAATTGTTACAAAAAGAGCGTTGACTTAGTTCTAAATCTGAATAGTTGATTCTATACAGCTAGATCTATCTGTTTAAGCTAGAGATCTCGTCGACTATTGTAGCTATGGGTGCTGTAGCTGTGGCTGTGCTGCACGCAGATCAGGCTAGCTGAAGCTTATACAAATTTGGTACGAATCGAAGATACAGTAGAATCCGGGTATACCCCCTTCTCTTTGGTCTTCGTTGGTCTCCTTTTGGTTAACGCGTCTATCGGGTATAACGACGTAAAATCGTTGTTACCTTAGGTGTCGTTATAACCGGATTCTACTGTATATAGCATTTATGTATAGCTTCCAAAAAGTATATGAAATATAGCTTCTAGATATATCAGATACAACTCGAAGTTATATATTATTTAAAGCTCTTAAATATGATTTGATATACAACTCTCAGATATATATAATAGATTTGTATTATGTATCAAACGATTAATTGCAGATCAGGAAACAGTATAGTGTATATGTCCAAAAAACTCTAGTAGCCTGAACTTCAAAATGTTCCAGGGTCTTTTCAAGTAGATTCGACTGTAGACTTTTCTATTATTATATCAAGAAATCGACTTAAAAGATATAAAAACTACTTTTTATAGTACAGATAGATTTAAGTCTTGATGCTTCCTGCTTAGTCCTAAACATACAGAAAGAATATATAGATATATGTATATAGGAGTTATATAAAGAAGATATATATAGATGATATAAGTTATATAGATGATATTTCTAGTTCTTAGTTCTCTTTATATTTTAAAGATACCCAGCTCCCAATCTAATCTCTTCTTTGCTTTCAGGCGGCATTAGTTGTGGCCTTTATCAACATACGTATACCCAATCTGTTGGGTGATCTGGTCAATACCTTGGCCCGCTATGCCAACACCTTTGTGATGAATCCAATAAACAATTCCTTTGTGAAGGATGTGAGCAAACCTGCCAGTAATTTGCTAAGTCTTTATATGCTCCAATCGGGCTTTACCTTCATGTATATATATCTACTGAGTCGGATTGGTGAACAGATGGCGGCCAAGATGCGTCAGGATCTCTTCAAGCAGATCGTATTGCAGGATATATCCTTCTTCGATGAGAATCGCACAGGAGAGCTAGTGAATCGTCTCACTGCCGATGTCCAAGACTTCAAGACGTCCTTCAAACAGTTTGTTGCCCATGGACTACGTAGCGCTGCCCAGTTGATTGGTGGCAGCATTTCACTCTTCATGATATCACCACACATGGCAGCGATAGCGTTAGCGAGTGTACCCTGTGTCGTCATGTTCATGACGTATCTGGGACGCAAACTGCGTTCGCTGAGCAAGAGCTCACAGGCTCAGGTGAGTGGATGGGACAGGAGAAGGAGACAGCTCCGAGCCGATTTTGATTTTGATTTTTACAGGCTGAGCGTGCGACGGGCGTGTGTGAGGAGGCGCTGTCCAACATACGCACGGTGCGTTCCAGTGCCTGCGAGTACCGGGAGATGCAGCTCTTCGAGAACGAAACGAATGAGGCCGCACGACTGGCACAGGATTTGGGACACGGCATTGCCATCTTTCAGGGACTTACAAATTTCTTTTTAAACACACTCGTGCTGTCCACACTCTTTATGGGTGGCCATCTAATGTCCACGGAGAGTCTGACGCCGGGTGCATTGATGGCATTCCTTGTCGCCTCACAGGGTGTGCAGCGTTCGTTGGCCCAGGGATCCGTGTTGCTGGGCACCATGATACGTGGCATGACGGCGGGCAGTCGTGTCTTTGAGTTCCTTTCCATGCAACCCAAGGTGGAGCTGCTACGTGGCTATATCATACCACAGGAGCGACTCCATGGTGAAATAC
Organism: Drosophila acutilabella; assembly: GCA_035046005.1. Lineage (NCBI taxonomy): Eukaryota > Metazoa > Arthropoda > Insecta > Diptera > Drosophilidae > Drosophila > Drosophila acutilabella. The sequence goes on from JAWNOK010000020.1 coordinate 5,926,016, forward strand.
GCTTCGAGAATGTATCCTTTGCCTATCCCATGCGGCCAGACCAGGTGAGCAACAAGTTCTATCCACTATCGAAGTGTTTGACTAAGTCCCTTCCACTTTTAACAGCTCGTCTTGAAGGACTTTAGTCTGACGCTGCGTCCTGGCCAGACGGTGGCCTTGGTCGGTGCCAGTGGATCGGGTAAATCCACGATAGCAGCGCTGCTGGAACGCTTCTATGAGCCCAGCTCGGGTAATATCAAACTGGATGGCTATAAGCTCTCGGATATTTCACCCTATTGGCTGCGTGCCAATGTCCTGGGCTTCATTGAGCAACAGCCGGTGCTGTTTGGCACCAGCATCTTGGAGAATGTGCGTTATGGCAAACCAGATGCTAGTCAGGATGATGTCTATGATGCCTCTAAGCTGGCACAGTCCCATGACTTTGTCAGTGCACTGCCCGAGGGCTATGACACGAATGTGGGTGAGCGTGGCACACAATTGAGTGGAGGACAGCGGCAGCGTATTGCCATTGCTCGCGCGCTGGTAAAGAATCCACGTGTCCTCATCTTGGATGAGGCAACCAGCGCATTGGATGCCACTAGCGAGGCGGAGGTGCAGAAGGCACTCGACACGGCTGTCAAGAATCGCACCACATTGGTGATTGCCCACAGGTTGTCCACCATCAGGAATGCGGACCTAATTGTGGTATTGGATCAAGGACGAGTAGTAGAGGTGAGTTTAACATCAAATGCTTTAGTACTTCCCCTTATACCCTAACTTATGCCTTTTACAGACGGGTAAGCATGACGAGCTCATGTCTAAGCGTGGCTTGTACTATGAGCTAGTGCGTCAACAGGAGCGCAGGGAAATTCAGGATCAGTTTCAGGCTGTGGAGACGGAGGAAACAACGACTACGACCAATTTACCGCAGGGATAAAACTCGACGAACAAGTGAAACAATAATCCACACACACACACACACATATGATTCCCTTGTACATATATTATTATTTATTTTGATTGCTCATAAGAACAAATGTTAAAAATTAGTAAGAAAACTTAAAACAAAAAATAGGTACACAAAAAACAAAATTTAGAAGGCGGTCAAAGTGGTTTAAGCATGTAGGCAATTGGAACAGAATTAGTTCATGTTAAATAAATGAATACTTATGTTGATTTATGTAAAATTCAAGTTTTTTATTTAATTTCGTTTATCAATTGGGGAAATTTATTTGAATTCCGCGCTGATTTCGCTCTCTTGGCTGGTATTTTCGTTATACGATATTCATCGCCACTCTGCTATTTGGTATATTAAATGTTTTGCGCATTTTTGAGTTTGATGCGCACGGTCACACTGTTCGCTAACGCCAGTCTCATTTTGGTTTTTTTTTTAAACAAATGCATTTGTTTTTTATTTTCGACTTGTGTGCAGTAATTCAAGTGCCCAAATGTGCTACCGGCTGTGGAAAATGGTGTGAGGACGTTAAATCGTAAAAATTCGCAATGTGCGTTAAATAACAGCGTTAAAGTATAACAAAAATTATGTAAGTGTGTGTGTGTTTGTGCGCTCGTTCGTGTACGGTGGTTGTTTGTATGCACGTGTGTGTGTGAATGTGTGTGACTACTTTGGCAGCAACAACTATTAGTAAGAATGCAACAACAACAAAAACAGTATGAGAGAAAAACAATAGCCAACTAAAATAACAATAGCACAAACTTGCTATTTGTTAATGCTGATGGCGTTGTTGTTCCCGTTCCCCCACACACATTTTAATCAACATCAACTTTTTTTTTTTTTGTGTATCGCATGTTCGTGTTTCGTGCCTGTGTTTGTGTGCATTCGTCATTTTTTGTTTGTGTAGTTTTGTTAACTTAAATTGGTACAATGTGTCAATGTGCATTAACATGATACGGCTGTGCGTCATAAATATTGTATTAAAAATCCTCGTATAAATATAATTGTGATATAGTACTTGGTTATTTATTGTTGTGCAAGAATTCAGTCACTTCATTTCTCAGGGTCAATGCTGCCAATAACAATATGCGCGGTACTCTTCGCACTTGTTTGTACTCCCACCCCTCCTCTAACTTAATTCCCGTGGAGTTGTGCACTTTAGCTCCATTACGCTGAACTAGTTCCATGACTGTGGTGCCATCCATCACGCGATAAACAAGAAAAATTATAGTATATATTAGTTAGCTACGTATGTTTAATGCCGGCTCTGACATCATATTTCAATTAGACATAAAAGCACACGCAGCAATAAAGTAGTTAGACTTGTTTACACATGCGTTTGATTTAAGAAAAAAATAGTAGTTCATTTTGTGTAAAACCGGTTCATTAAACAAAGGCTTGCCAGATCGTCGGTCATGGATGCACACTCTCGCTCTTGGCTCTCAGCATCTTAAGCTCTCTCTTTTCTATTTCTATCTCTTTTACTATTTTCTCTCTCAGCAAGCGAAACGAAAATACAAAACACACGCACACATACACATACATACGTTCCCATGCATCAACAAAAAGAATTGAAACAACAACAACAGCGTTCAGCGGGCGTGCTGCCAACTTGCGCCAGTTGTCTCTGTCCACTGCTGACAAACAACAAAAACAACGATGAGCCAATAGTGATGGCACTAGGCCAACAATGGCACTGCGATTGCTTTCGCTGCTCCGTTTGCGATTCCCATCTTCATAATTGGTATTTTGAGCGAGAGAATTTGCTCTATTGCCGTGAGGATTATTATGCACGCTTTGGCGATGCCTGTCAGCAATGTATGTCGGTTATTACGGGACCTGTTATGGTCGCCGGCGAGCATAAATTTCATCCGGAATGCTTCTGTTGTGCCGCCTGCGGTTCCTTCATTGGCGAAGGCGAATCCTATGCTCTGGTGGAACGCTCCAAGCTCTACTGTGGCCAATGCTATGGCAAAAGTTTACCAATCGATGCCCGACCAAGGATCACAAAGGCCGGCAAACCGATGCACTCGATTCGTCTTGTCGAGATTCCCAAGGATGCGACGCCTGGTCTGCGTGTGGATGGCGGCGCCTTAGACGACGGTTGTCCCACTGTGCGGATAACCGAGTAAGTTCTCCTCCCAATCCACTCCTTCACTCTGCCTTCTTCTACAACTAACAAATTTACTACCATTTCGGTATTTTAATACTAGCATAAATATTTAATTCAATAAGGTATTTTTAACAAAAATACTAAAAGTACTAAAACTTTAAAATAAAACAATAATTAACAAAAAATAATAAACAAATACTAATTGCAAAAGCAAAATTAGCTGAAAATATACTAAAATTCGTATACATATGAATTAATCTAAAAAATTAAAACAATATTTTTTTAAACATATTTTAGCATTAAAAAATACTAAATTTATTTAACGACATGACAAGTTTGATATTGTATTTGATATTGTGATACTTAAAAAAGTTTTAATCATTTAATTTTTTTTTCTAGTATCAATAAAAGAAACTTTTTAAATTTTTCAATTACAAATCAATAAAAATAACTTTCTTTTTTCTTTTTACATTAGTCTTAGCACTAATTTAAAAATGCTGTAAAAATTACATGATTTTTTGTTTGTAAACGAAACTTGTAGTTGTTTCAACTCAATAAAAGCTCCTACTAAGCTTTAACTTTATTTTTTAAAGATATTTAAAAAACTTAAATAAACTGATTTGTTTAAAAACTATGTAAAAAAATAGTTTAGCTTAAAAAATGTTACTAACAAAATCAATTTTTAAGCATAAAATTTTTATAGTATTTTTTTAATATCTAGTTTTTTGTGTAAGTTTTTTAGTATTATGAAAATAACGGCAAGCAAAGTGATTAAATAATCACATCCAAATACATGTTAATTTAAGTTTTGAAAAGTATTCAAATAAGTAACAAATTTAAATGCTTTAAGAGACTTCAAGCTTTAATGGACTTGAAGCTTAATGCTTTAAAAATAAGCTTTTTTGAATACTTGCCCCCGAATTGTATGTAGTATTTTAAAATAATTTAACTAAGGTGTTGGTGTCATGTGTTTTCCTCTAATACTGTTTCTCTCTTGCTCGCTCTCTCTCTCTCTCTATCTGTCTCTTGCTCTGTCTTGCACTGTGTGTTGGCTTTTTGAAGTTTAATTTGTAAATTTTATGGTCGCATGGGCAAATACGCCTTCTCCCTGCTTACCTCGGTGGCGGATCGTTGTTGTGCTTCATATAGGTAACAAAATTAACCCATTTCCACTACCCCAAGTAACCAAAAGCTCCCAGAATCCCTATGTTTAACCCTAAAGACCAAGTAATTGAACTGATGCCTTTGCAGGATCGATGTGAACCTCACAAATTTGCACATTGGCGATCGGATACTGGAGGTTAATGGCACACCCGTGAGCAATTCATCCGTGGAACAGATCGACAAACTCATACGCAGCAATGAGAAGATGCTGCAACTGACCGTGGAGCATGATCCGGTGCAAGTTTGCCGTAGTTGCAGTCAAGCGGATATACAGCGTGCCAGTTCCGCGTCTACATTGATATTACCGCTCAGCACATCCGCTTCCAGTGTGGAGGTTGGTGGACGTGGTCGGGAGCGACTGTATAAAGCAGCTGGCGTCGCGGAGCAGTGCGGCAAGGCGCGTAAAATGCGTCAACAGACGGTGCAAAGTGTACAAATGTCCAAGTCTTCGTTGCAGCAGCAACTGTTGCTGCAGCAACAACAGCAACAGCAGCAGCAGCAGCAATACCTACACCATCAACAGCCACAGCATCCGCAGCAGTTGAAGGAGAAGGAACGCTGCTCGAGTATGTCCAAGTTACTGGATGAGCAGCACACGGCACAACAGCACTCGGCACATCCCCAGCTCTATGATCTTTCGCGCACGCAAAGTTGTCGCGTGGTGCAAAAACCGCAGCGCATCTTTCGTGCCTCGGATCTGGTGATTGGTGAGAAACTCGGTGAGGGATTCTTTGGCAAGGTGTACAAGGTGACGCATCGCTTGACCGGTGAACTGATGGTACTCAAGGAGCTGCATCGTGCGGATGAGGAGGCCCAACGGAATTTCATCAAGGAGGTGGCTGTGCTGCGTCTGCTCGATCATCGGCATGTGCTCAAATTCATTGGTGTACTCTACAAGGATAAGAAACTGCACATGGTCACTGAGTATGTGGCCGGTGGTTGTCTCAAGGAGCTCATACATGATCCCGCCCAGTCACTGAATTGGCCCCAACGCGTGTGTCTGGCCCGGGACATTGCCTGCGGCATGAGCTATTTGCATTCCATGAACATTATACACCGTGATCTGAATTCCATGAACTGTTTGGTACGCGAGGATCGTTCCGTTATTGTTGCTGACTTTGGCTTGGCACGCAGTGTGGATGCACCGCGTCTTCCGGGGGGTGCAGCTTCTGCTAATGCCTCTCCTGCCACCACGGTGGGCTCAACATCTTCGTCTTCGGTTGGTGGCATGTTGGAGCACAGCGTGGCCATGTCGCCCAGCGGCACGCTGAGGCGGAGTAAGAGTCGACAGCGCAGGCAGCGGTATACGGTGGTTGGGAATCCCTATTGGATGGCACCCGAGATGATGAAGGGCCTCAAGTACGACGAGAAGGTCGATGTCTTCTCCTTTGGCATTATGCTGTGCGAGGTGAGCAGCTTTCTCTCTCTCTCTCTCCCGCTCTTTTCCATGAGACATTGCAATTACCTATCTGTCCCTCTTTCAGATCATTGGCCGCGTTGAAGCCGATCCGGATTACATGCCCCGCAACTCGGACTTTAGCCTGAATCAACAGGAGTTCCGTGAGAAATTCTGTGCCCACTGTCCCGAGGCATTCGTTAAGGTGGCCTTTGTCTGCTGTGATCTGAATCCGGATATGCGTCCATGCTTCGAAACACTGCACATTTGGTTGGAGCAACTGCGTCAGCACTTGGACGCACAACAACAGCCACCGGCGGGACTTTTGCATGAAATCGAGAACTTTCAGGATAGCTACATCAGCTCCGAGGATGCATTGTCGCCCACATCGCAGCGTAGCCTGGATAACTTGGTGTCTGCCGTGTCCACGCCCAGTGTGGACAAGCTGGAGGAGAAGGAAAACGTGGAGCAAGTGGAGCCGGTGGTAATGCGCACACCGGAGATACCAAAATCACCGCATTTGGGCAAAGATTTCTCACCCAGCGGTGAGCGTCTAAGGGACAGCATGAGAGCACGTCGTCGTCAGCGTTTTCTGGGCGCACAGCAGCAGCTACGTGGTCTGACACCAGAGACCACATCAACGGAGCGTGCACTGAAGCAGGCGCTCAAAAAGTGTCGTCCCTATGGCGAGAAAGGTTACCTCGTTGACCTGCGACCCGGCGCCGAGTTGCAGTTGAACGATGTGCGGGATTTGAATAACTATTCGGATGTGGATTCCAGTTGTGATACCAGTCTCAATTACCATGAAGTGAATGCCATAACGCCGCCAACGGCAACACCCACGCCACCCGCTAATGTCACGCCCAGCACACCTCCAGCAGCACCACCGTCAACAACACCACCGCCAACATCAGTGGAGCATCGTTTGGCCTTTGAGGACATGCGCACGCGACTGCATCAGTGTCGCAGCAAATTTGAGCATCTCGAGGAGGCGAATCGTCGCAATTTTAGTCAATCCCAGCACTCGATGAGGAACTTCTTTAAGAAGCCACCGGTGGCACTGAAAATGTTTCAGCGTCTGGAGCATGAGGCGACGCTGAATGGCGGCAGTGCCGCACCGCGTTGCACCACCGAGCGCATCAATCAGACGCCCATCTTTGGACGCCGTCAATTACCAGCGTTGGTGCCGCAGCTGCAGCAAGCGGAGTCTTTGGAGAACTTGGTGCTGCCAGCGAATGAGCAGTGCAAACCACTGACCACCAAACGCAGTAAAATGACAGCCAACAACAGTGAGTTGCATGCAACAACAGCAGCAGTAACAACAGCAACTGTTGCCGCTGCCACAGCCACAATAGCAGCACCAACTGTTGCTGCAACAACAACAGCAACAACTGCAGCGCCAACTGCTGTCGCCAGCTCTGATTACCTGCCCAAGAAGCATAAGTTGACTTTGCCACTGTCACCGTGCAGCAACAGCTCCTCACGTACGGGGCAAAGTCGTGTCCAGGGCGGCAGTCACAAGGCGAAGCCACTGAAGCCACCAAATGGCAGCAGCAGCAACACCAACACCAGCTGCGTCTCACCCACGAGAAATAGACCCGGTTCGCCCAGCAAACACTTGGCCCAGAGACATACGGCCGCTACAGCGCAGCGCCAGAACAATATTGGTAAGAATAGAGGGTGTGACAAGGGTGTGTATGGGGAAAAGAGTAGAGTAGTCTATTAGGAGAAAAGGGAACCTTTTTCGATGCCATAAAGTGTATAGATTTTGAGCACCTGGATCTCAGGGATTATAAGAGCTAGAGATACCAAATTCGGAATAAATATTTAACTAGGTGTGCGTAGGTCAAGTTTTTTTTAAAACCAACAACCTTCAACAAAAAAAACTTATAGGAAAGACTTAAGATACCATTTTAAGTCTGAAGCCATTACACATAGTTATGTATATCATAAAATCTATATCACACACTCTATGCTGCTTACTGGAGTTAAGATCATAAAGGAAATTGCTTCGCGTTGAGGTTTTTATTTTTAAATCATACCGCCTGGTCCAACAAAAAAATTTCGGTCCCGATGCCCATTTCTACTTGTTATGAAGTTGAGACCGGAATGTTTCTATGGCAGCTATACATGTGTGTTAGCTAATATTGCTAGATATCTTTTATACCCTCTTGACTTCGACTGATGAACCGATTACCAAGCTATATGATATAGTAGTTTGATTACAAAACTCATGCTGTATAAATTAATTGAGAAATTTATAAAGTGTGCTCACTAAACGTTACATTTTTTTGAATATTAATGACGGGTTTTTGACTAATTGTTCCTGCTGAAGCTGTTTCATATAGATCTGTGATTTTAACCGATAATTTAGGAAGATACATTTATTATTTGTATAGAAAGACAAAATAGAATTTAATTTTAGATACAAATTTATGGAACTTTGCACTCTAATTGTGTTCCTTTTCTTACAGTGCCCTCTGCCTACCAGCAACAGTCGCAGTCACATTCTCCGTCACAGCCGGCGTCGCAGCCAACGCTGCAGAAGAGCACGCGGCTCAGCATACTCAGCCCAGAGAAGGTGCATCGCTTGGGAGCGCGACTGAGCGATCAGAAGCAAAAGATGCGTGAGGAGGCGGCGGCAGCTTTGGCTGGCAACAGTAATGGGCATAGTCGTGGAGGTGTTGGTGTAACAGGGAACACTGCGTCGGTGGGGGAAAGAAGAAGAAGAGCAGCGCCACCGGCGCCAGTGCGAACGCATTTCAACACACGTTGTTAGCTGTTATACGCAAAGCCGAAACTGTTATACACGACAAGAAAAGCAATAACATTCCGTCAAGCATTCAAAGGATAAGAAAGGCGAAGAAAGAAACAAAACAAAAGCAATAACTACAAAGAAGAAGAAAAGAAAAACAAATGAATTAAACGACGAGTAAACGAAGCAAACGAAGCGAACAGCGCTGCCCGCAGCAGCAGTAGCAGAGCGGCAGCGGCAGCGCAGCGACAGCAGTTGACACATAACTGTTTGACACGAGAAGTAGAAGTAGTAGATGAGAAGAAGCAGCAGAAGATGCACAACAACAAGAGCGAAAGCAAACATGTATGAGAGCGAGAGAGCAGGAGAGCGTAGAGTTGTAGAGTAGAGTAAATTGCGCCTACGCCTGTGACCAGCGCCAGAACGAGATAGAAATATGTTGCAATACTTGACCTAACCTACAGGCAACTAAACATAAATTAAAGTAAAACTAAAAAAGCTAAGAACTAACGCGCAGCTATTTAACAACTAAACTAGCTTTAAAAAAAAAAAATTATGTTGGTCACAGTGCGGCGTCATATAACAGAAATGCTCAATTTTTTCCAACTGTTTCTATTAATTTTTTTTTTGGTTTTCTTTACAAAATACTTAAAAAAAAAAAATACTATAAATCTCTAAGTATTTAATCGACATGAAGGTTAAGTGCCTGTAATATGAAAGTTGCAATATTTACAAAATTGTACATAATAATGTTTAGCATCTAAGTTTACAGGGTATTGCCTAATTATATACACCCAAACACACAGACACACACAAACACATACATGAATATAACAGTTTTCGTTTAAAGTAACGCACACGAACAAAGTAAGGGAAAAAATACTAACTTTTAAGAAAAAAAAAAGAAAGAAACTGAGACAAAAAATACGAATAGTTACGAAGTAGAGAAAGAGAGAGAGATGAATAATGTAAACCTTGTGCCATGCCCACCATACGCAGTTAGATGCGAGCGAAAAAGAGACGACGATAGTGAAATTGTCTGTGTTAAGGTTTTTTGGGATAGAATTGAAAGACAAACGAATAATCGAAAGACAGCTAAAATCTACATAAACAACAATTATTTTTTTATACACATACATTCATACATTTACATAAATATATATATACAATTACAATTACAATTACATTCCATGTTAGTGCTTAAATCTAATTTATTATACAAATGAAAATGTATAACAGTATAACAAATACCCTCCTATTAACAAATACGATAATTATACTAAACAATAATGTTGCATATATATTTAAATTACGTACGATTATTGAGTAACAGAAGTTTAACTTACACAAACATTCGTACATTTATATAAATATTTAAATATATATATAAATTATTATGTATAACTGATAACTGTACTACGTCTGACGCAAATATCTGTATACAAAAAAAATTAAACAAACAAAACACAAAAGTTGCAATTGCTCAATGCAAAATTTAGTACGTAAGTAGCACAGTACTAACTGTTATACACCCACACACACACAACACTCGTATTTATGCTGTTAAAACTGTTATACATGCTGTATTGTACTTTATATAACTAGGCATTGTAAAAAAAAAAAACAAACAAAAAACGCTTACAATTAACTGCTATAATGTAACACGCCCCCGATCCCGCCCCCCTGCTAAATAACTGATTTACATGTGTATAAAATAATCGTATTAATAACTGATGGCATTTAGCTTGGCTTAGCTGTTATATTGACTGTTATGCTAACAGCCGTATAACAGCTGTTGGCTATGTTATTAAAAATTCTGTTTTTATTTTCTGTCTATATACTATTAAATATTGTGAATTGTGCGCCTCTCAATGTTTAAAACCTTAAACTAACTTTAATACGTATACATTATAAATCTAGAAATTATATATACATACTATATTGCGTATATTTTTGTATGCAGTTGATAATTATTATAATTATTATGTTTAAAAATACATTTGATTCCAACAAAATCCCACATAAATAATTAAAGCGGTTTTTACTTCTCAGGGGGGGGCTTACACTGTTATACACAAGTACACCCATCATCCAATTTTTTATTACAGTATGTCAAGTAATTCTCTACCTATCTATTTTTTGTGGGTTCTCTGTCTATTTTTACGCTTACTTGACTTACTGTACAGAAGCTAGTAAATCAAGGCCCAGGGCTTCAGTGGAGCTTTTCCTGTGTACTGGTGTGCGTGCTTGTATCTGTGTATCTGGTTTTTCCGCATTCTTGCTTCCAGGAAGCTCAATACAACAATTTAGCGTATACAGAGAAAATAAAAGGCAACACGACAGGTTGTATCCATCGTGGAATTTGTCCCAGACCATGGTCGGCATATCGATCCATATATCCATACATACATATAAAACTCTGAGTGTATGTGTTTCAGGCCAACAGCCCAGGACAATTGGTATACATACACACGGCCCAGCAGTCAAGGAGGCGTGGCACGATACACAGCCACACACCTCCTTTAAGTACATGCGCAGTTCTAACATTTCCTGGTCACCAAAATGGAATACATAACATACACACATAGTATGTATACAAACAATACCCACACACATACGCGCATTAAGTAAATAACATACATATCATTGACACATAACAGGACGCTGTTAGTTGCAACGTTGCCAAGTTTCTTGCGCTGTACATTAACAGCTGTTAAGACAGCTGATTTTGTGAATGGACGCATACCATCCAATCAGCTGCTGCTGCTTGCGCTAATTGGTTTTCTTTTTGCTTTCATCTTCTTTGCATTTTTACACGATATAGTATATGTATGTGTGCGTGTGTGTAAGTGTATGTATGTTTGCAGTAACTGTCTTCGGTAACTGTCATAGCTCATAGCTTTATGGAAAACGTCATCGTTAACGATATGATGATGCAGCTGCAGCGCTTTTAATGTAAAACACATACAATTGCAATCATTCACTTAGTTGCAGTGACGTAGCAGCGACGCCGCAGCGCGGCCGGCTGAGGCAGCAACGACGCGCCGTTACGTATTCAAGGTCTACATTTGTGTATCGATACACGAATGCTTTTATGTATGTACATATGTATGTATGTATGTATGCCACAATTTGGTGTGTATGCCGCTGGATACATATATGTGTGTGCATTTACATATGTATGTACATAGTATACATACAAAATGTTAGTACTAGAGCAATGGTCGTTGTTCTCGTTTCAACCCCCAAACACGAAACGCGCCCCTTTTGCACGATGTACCCATGAACGCCGCGACGCGCGTCGTCACCGCCGTCAGCCTTGCTTTGCGTTTTGCTTATGACGTGCTCGCACGTACGCGACTCACAACTGTTGTGTGTGTGTATGTATGTACTGCGCGTCATGCATGCACATGCTACGGCAAACATACACACATATAATGTGTACATTTGTATTTGCCTACAGTGGTTACCCGCTGTCACGCACCAGAATATCGCTCATAAATTTGTGCCTACTACGTCCAATCGGAGTGTTCTTAGCACAGAGCTTGCACTGTACGATTGAATGCACATGTGTGTGTGTGCATGTATATATATGCCAAAAGCACACGCACACAAGCATGACAAAGAGAGGAAGAGAGTGAAAGAGCGTGCGCGCATGAACTGAAAAATGTGTACAACATGAAACGGCAAGTAGCCCAGTTGCCAATTGGCTACCGTGCAGCTTTTAAGAGATAAGGTGTATTACCTCAAAAATTACGATACAAATACTTTACTTTAATTACATAACTTATCTGGCTTTGTTTATATTTAAAATTACTATACAAACAAAAAATAAAACTTTATATTAACAGCTGAATGCATCAAATTGTACAGTTTAGTACCAATACTTGTAATCTCCAAATAAACATCTCAAATACATTACGAGTATTGATATTATTATCAACATTCCCTACTTTAGCAGTAACATGACCTACGTACGTACACATTGTAGGTAGGTACCACATATATGTACATATACATTCACCATTGGGTCTGTGTGCTGCCTTTTTTTTCTTGTTTGCCTTTACTTTACGCTGCTTTGCTTTGCGCACCGCTCATTTTCATCATTCTGTAGCCGAACGTTGCCGCGTCAAGTTACGCTTACGCTAAACATTCTTCGGTATTTCATTGCCCACACAATTTTAGCGTCGCTCGTGTACGTGTCTCTGCCGCTATAACAGTGTGTGTGTGTGTGTGTATTCGTGTATTCTCTCTCTCGCTTTGCAGGCGACAAAGCCGTACGAAAAACGTAACGCGTACGTGTATGTGTATACATGCATAGTTTTGTAGCAGTGTGTGCGTGTGTCGTGCGCCGCAGCGTAATAGAAAAATAATAAGAAAAACAATAAAAAATACAACTATTTTGTTTTTTTTTGAAAGTGTAATATAAAATAATAAGAAAAAAAAACAAGAATCTTAAAAATAAGGAATTTCGCTGGTCATGTGTGTGTGCGTGTGCAATAGCAGCAGCGGCAAAAGCAGCGAAAATCAATAACAAAGCGCAAGGCGCTAAACAGAAAAGAAAAATGTACAACAAGCCGCCTCAGCAGCAGCAGCCGAGCAGCCAAAGAGCAATGATAAAAACGACAACAAACTGCCAACGCCGCCGGTACATTATTGAGCATCATCATCAGCAGCAGCAGGAACAGCATCAGCAATTGGAGGCGCCATTATTAAACAATTGTATCGATATCTGTTATCGGCACTAATTAATCAACCGATAAACAGCAGTAAACGACCGCGCTTAAGAGAACAAAATTTTAGCTCTGTGTGTGTGTGTTAGTCGTTTATTTCTTATTATTTTTTTTTTACTGTGAGTGCGTGTGTGTGAGTGTGCGTGGTATATTTGCAAGCAGCGACGCCAAAAAGTGGGTCGACTTGCGCGCGTAAATTTGGGTCGCAGCAGCAGCGCAGCAACAGCATCTCGCAGCAGATTGCAAGCTTTTTTGCGTGTGAGCCACTGTGTGTGTATGTGTTTGTGTGTGTGTCTGTGCGTGTAGTGCATTCCATTCGACTTCCAGTTGAGCTACAACTACAGCAGACACCACAACCCTAAGCCCCTTGCACTAAAAAAACACAACACAAAAAATAAAAATAAAAAAAATGTCGCTGCAAACGAAACGTCAGCACTGTTATCTTTGCGATCTGCCCCGCATGCCATGGGCGATGATCAATGATTTTTCTGAAGCGGTTTGCCGCGGATGTGTCAACTACGAAGGCGCCGATCGGATTGAAGTCGTACTCGATGCGGCGCGACAAATGAAACGCTTGCATCCAAGCAGTAAGCGTGCCCATGAGAATGGCGAAGTTGTGGTGCTGCAGCAACAACAACAGCAGCAGCAACAACAAACTGCGTTACAACAACTAACAGGACCCGGCGGTGGTGGTGGTGGCGGTGTTGGACCACAGCAGCATCGTGGAGCGCCCAGCACAAGCGGTGGACCCTCGTCAGTGGGTGGAGGTGGTGTACCGGGTCCGTTATCCTTATCACATCATCATGTTGCCGCTGTGGCGGCTTATCAGATGCCACGAATTGGACCACCACCACCGCCACCGCAGCAGCAGCAACAGAGCAGCGGTGGCAGCTTAATGGATTTTCCCGTTAAACTTGAGGCATCACCGGATGTTCGTCCCGTTCGCATTTCCCACATGACACCCCACCATATGGCGCCATCGGGCGGTCAACGAGGTCCTGTTACACAGCAATCACCTGGCGGTCCCGGCGGTGGTGTACCAGGTGGCGGCGGTGGTTCAACATTGTTGCCATCCCTATCGGTTAACCTGAAGCGTCCACCCTCCGATGATGTCGATGTCGATCAACCTCATGGCCCCCCGCATGGCGTCGGTGTCGGCGTTAGTGTTGCTGAACTCGCTGCCGGCGGTGGCAACAGCAGCGGCAGCGGCGGTCCCTCGAGTGTTAAACGCAGCGCATTAGCTCTGGACGATCCAACTGGTGTCCGGCCGCCATTAACGCGTGGCGAATCGTTGCCAGCACCCGTCAGCTATGTACCCGAACGACAAATGAATTTACGGGACAAACAGCAACCGGTGCGAGCGCCCAGCTTCGATGCATCCACCTTCAAGGCAGGCGGTAAGTATTTCCATTTCATTTCCACTCACTGAATTCCATAAGCAAAATCAAAGAGAGCTTTTGCTTAAGAGCGTCAAATTAAGAGAGCACGCTGCTGCGATCGTTACAGGAGTAAAAGGGACACAAAGAGCAAGGAGTATGTGCAGCGTTGCCACTTAGTTGACATTTTAGATGTCATGGTGAAATTGAGCTTTTGTTATTGATATTAACAGTTACACTCTGCCTGAAATAGTTGAGGTCTGAGTCGAAATAAAGCAAAGATTCGGTTCCGCATACACACACATGTACTTGTATGTGTGGGTGTGTTTGTGTGTGTGTACATCATGTACATTTACGTTGTTGGCAGATAAGCGGCAACTGCAAACTGGCACAAATCCTCCTCCTTTCCCTCCTCTCAGCGCTGAGTGAGCGAGCGTGATTGGCGCTTATCAGCAGCACAGTAAATGCGTGTGAGCGGGAGAGATACAGAGATAGAGCAAACGAGAGAGAGTGAGAGTGGGAGAGAGGTGGTGAGCGGGGGCACAGGAAGAGATAGAAGATAGGAAGACATAAGTTGTGCTATTACCGCTTATCAGTCGAAATACTAAAAAGAAAAAAAAACACTTACTATTTGGCTGATAAGCAGTCAGAGCAGCAGCAGCAGAACAGAGCCGCCAACAGCGATTAGATAATGGAAAAAAAAAACAGACAGAGACGGCCCCATGTTTCTTATCAGTGGCTCTATCATTAGGCATGCTTATCGGACACGACGCGACGCTGTCTCTCAGTCAGCTTTTGCTACCAATATTGCAGTGGCTGCAACTGTTATACTATGTACCAATAAGCGAGCTTTTCCAGGCTCTAGACCACACACACACAAATACATACATACAAATGCAGGTGTGCACAAAGCGCAGAGGGAGAGGAAGGGAAACTAGTATGCATTTTTTCCTTACTAAATGAAACTTGAAACGTTCAATACACACACAGAAGTGCATAGATAAAGCTAGTCACACCTACACACACCCACAAACACACACACACACAGTTGTACAGCTAGAAGTCAACGCATTTTGCAAGATGACGACGCAACCCTCGTTGACACGGCAGCACCTTTTTGGCTGGTTTGCCAACCCTTGCCATAAACAGGCATTTGCTTGTCATGCGCACAAATTTAAGCAGCTCAAATACATAACACGCACGACACACACATACATGCACGTGCACACTGCAGATACGCAGCAGCGCCATGGTAGCAGCAGAGGGCAGCACCGCTACACGTAACCCGAAAGGACTGTCGTCCCGATGCGACCCGCAAAAATGTAATAAAAACAGACGTGCAAAAATCGACTTCACTGTTGACTCTCTCAACTCTGTTGCTGCTGGGGAGTTGGGGGATGCAGGCTGTAACTGTGCCTCTCTCTTTCTATCTTGCGCTCTCTTTGAAGCTGATGTGCTGCTGCTTCTGCTGTAACTGTGTCTCTCTTGTTCTCCACAACAGGCTTGTTGTTGTTGCTGCTTGCCTGGGCTAAACGAGTTTTTAGCTTTAGTCTGTTCTGCCTTTGTATGTTTTACTTATTCTTGGTTTTTTTGTATTTTATTTTATTTTGGTGTGCGCGCGCAAAACGTCATTAAACTTGTTTTGGTTTTTATGTCTTCTTCTTTGCTGTTTTACGCTATGCGATAACAAGTTGCACACACACATACATCTATATATATGTATGTATGTATACGTATATATGTACTTACACACAGACGCGCGCAAACGCAGAACAGCAAACAGTGTAGATAAATTTAAGTTTGTATACGGAACGAACTGCAACAGAAAACGATAATCGTATATGCACTAATACACACGCGCACAAACTTGATATATATATTTGTGTATATATGTAAGTGTGTGTGTGATTATATGTGTTTCAATACATACTTGAATGCTCACAAAAAAGCGAAAAATCAAAACAACCAACCAAAATAAATAGGGATTTTTCGCGCATGCCGATGCCGTCATCTTGTGAGTGTATGTGTGTGTGTCTACTGTGGGGCCAAGCTTATTTTCATTGATGACTGCCGTTGCACTTTTTATTTAATTGCTGATAATGACAATTATCGCATTTTCATTGATATAATGCGATAAAGCTAAATATAGTATTGCAACATATAAATTCATTTTTTGATTACTGGTATCAATATTGCCAATTAGATTATTAGCTGCTACAATAACAAATCAATTTGGCATCACTGTGCGTAAAGATTGCTTGTTTGCTTTAGCTGTTGACTTTGTGTGTCTTGTGTTGTTGTTGTTTTTGTGCTTTTACGTTTTACGCTGCTTGCGGCAGCTTATTGCTTATTACGTATATTTACGTTACGTTTTCCCTATTAATGTACATGTATGCGTGCGTTTGTAATGAGTGTGTATGTATGTGTTTCATTACCAAAACTGCGCGCGTGTGCATGCGTGTGTGTGTGTTTGTATACTAAAAATATAACAAACGCTTTTAGTATACATACACAAAAAAAACTGTGTGTAAACATACATACAAACATATACATACATATACAAATACATCAAAATAAGCAGTGCCGCTGACACGCCAGCGTCGTTTAGTGCATGCTTTATAGGTATGTATGTAGGTGCATACTTGCAAGTATGTGTGTGTGTGTGTTTGTGCAGAAGACGTGCGAGCTGTAGCTGCTGCTGCTGCTTTCCGCCCACTGTCATCTCCCTTACTCCTGCAGAGTAAATGCCTGTTTGTCTCGTCGTCTTCATTCAGCGCTCTTCGTTAAGTGCAGCTGTTGTTGTTGTTGGCAGGGCACTACGTACTGAATAGTGTGCGTTTAAAAGGAATTTTTCATTGTGCATATTACACCTCTCTTTTACGCTCTGTCTCACACTCTCTCTTGCCGTGTCAGTGTACTTATCTTAAATGAGAATTAGGCACGCTCTCTGGTCAATCAGCGTCGGCTTGCAGTGCGGCACTTTTACCGTTAACACGTGAACAGCGGCGTGCAGAGTTATAGCTGCAATGAGAGATTCTTCGGTAGATGTGAGTGCTTCCCTGTACGTGAGTGTGTGTATGTGCTTGTGTGTGCATGAACCAAAACGACGCGACGTCGCTGCTCTCGGTTTTCTGATTAGATGCATCAGTGCACAGTGTGACCAATAGCCTGTCAAATGCATGCACATACATTTTTGCATATATGTGAATGAAAGCGACAATGTTTTTTGGTGCACAAATCAGATTTCGTTAGTATCAGGCACTTGGAGCCAAATGATAAGAAACAATAAAAAAGCGTATCATGCGGTAAACATAATCTTATCACACCACAGTTCTTATCAGTTACTTATCAGGCACTGTGCTACAGATAAGCAGGTAACTGCTCGATAAGCACACGACGCACAGTGGTTGTGAAACAGCCTTTTTTTGTAATATGATTAAGTAAATTGAATGTTATCAATAAATGTGGTGTTAGTTTTTGATAATATAGATTATATTATGAATATTATCAGTGATATATCGATTCCCATACAATAATATCAAATGGAACTATTAAATTTCGAACTTTTTCTACCCGCCCAAAATCGATTAAATTCGTTATGTGAATTTTAGAGGGGAAAACCGGGCAATGAACCCCAATCGATACAAACTATTGTGATCAGTAATATATTGGAATGTTTCGGAAAATTCCGCGGCATATCGCCAAAGTTTACTTGAGATGTGGGTAAACTTATAAAGAATTTTCTACATCATATTGAAGTTTTGTGGCTTTGCTTATTTTATAATTTTTTTTTTTTTTTATTCCCATGCGGCTTTATAGCTCTCTTAACGCTTAACTGATAAGTTATGCATGCGTAATACCGCTCCAAGCTCTAAAACTGACTTTGCGATAAGTATTAATTCCCCTTCCATATGTGTATACACAGTATATATACAGTCAGCCGATCCGCTGCTGTCGGTAGTTTTCTCGTTCCATTTAGAGCGACGTCATGTGCTTTAAATTCGCCGCATTCCCCCGACATTGTTCCACATAAAGAAGCTAAGCGATATAGTAGCAAACGTAATACATATAGTATATATGTACTACATATATATTAGTATAATTATTATTTTTCTTCTTTTTTTTTTTTTTATATAGACTGTGTATGTATTTGTGTAGACTCCACTTTCGTTTGCTTTTGGTGCGTTTATACACACAGCTGTTTTGTTTATCTTATCGCTTGGAGGTGCCTCATTGAGGGCTCTATGAGGCCCCTATCTTATCGCCATGGCCAACTATGACTGATAGTGAACGGAACAGAACATAAATAGTACATTTTCATACAAATGTACATATATATGACGACTATATATGGTTGCATTCTCCAATGGAGGCAGATCACACGCTACATTTCTTTATATACTTAGTTTTTGTTTATTTTTGATTATGCGCTGTGTTGGGTACTTTTTTTCCTGCTCTACTTCACCCCTTTTGCTCTCTGGGTTTCGGATTCTATTGAATGTTTTTATTTTATGATTTATAAAGTGGTTTTATCAACGGAAATCAATTGAGAGATCCGAATTATGAGTACCACCACTTGAAATAATCAGACTGCCATTAAGTGTCACACACATACTCACACTACCGTAAAATATACATATCTAAAAATTCGTAATTTCCAATTACGCACAAAAACTGTTGTTTCATTTCATACACAATTAGCTCTGAAAAATCAAAAACAATAATTTTTAATCTATAAATGTATTTATCGATGGATGTTTATAGTTTTGTAAATGTAAAGCGTGAGATTTTTGGGGTGTGGTTTCATTTCATTCATTTAACAAAAATCTCAACACAAAATTTATTGCAATGTTTATTTATCATTTGTTTCTAGTCGTTTCAAATTGCACAAGTTGTAATAGAATTGACAAATGATTCATTCAATTTTTTTTTCGTTAGGGTGTGCAAAAAATATTCCATAAGCAGTTGGAAAAAAAAAACATTCGAAAAGAAATTAAACCAAAAATAGATTTACACTCAAGAGCGAGATTGTGCTCAGCATTCACGTTGGTAAATTTATTATTACTTTTTGTTTATTTCGTTAGTTTTTTTTTTGTGTTTTAATGTGAATGAAAACATAAACAAAATGAGAAATGTGTAAGGCTCCCGTTCGTCTTTCTATTTTTAATTTAACTCGTGTGTATTACTCATAATCGAAACTAATTTTATAGTATGTTTTTTTTTTTGCGATTGAACATGAATTGAATTTTGAATTCAGCGAATTAACTGCAATGCAACCACTGTGCAAGCGGCGATTGCATATTTTGTTGCTCACTCTCCCACTCTCTCTTCCTCTTATTTGCTCTCTTCGCGTCTGCTCTTATTGGCGTTGATTCTGCTGCTGCTGCTTCTTTTTGCTGTATTTGTTTGTTATTGTTGTTGATTTTGTTGGCATTATAATTATTATTTATTTATTTTGTTATTATTTTTACACATTTTACGTGCAAAAATATAAACAAATGCTATAAATATCCACATTTCATTATTGGGGAGGCCACACACAGCACGCCAACGACAGCGCTGACGTCTACGTCGGCGTCAACGGCGACGGGGACAGTAGCAGCGATGCACACTGGGGCAGCAGCCCGAAAAGCATGGCTAAAATCATTTTTGCGATGGTAGCGTTTGACAAAAAAAAAATGCGTTTAGTTAAGAAATGATCACTGGTGATAATAGATCCAAAATATTTGACCTTTGACCTCATTTCTAAAATGTGCCAAAATGTATACATTTTTATTGAGAAGAAAAGAAAGAAAATTGTTTTTTGGGAGTTCTTTTCAATCAATCCAAAAATTGTTATTTTATATTCAGTATGAATTTTAATTTTCGCTTAATAACTGTATATTCCGAATAAAAATTAAAAAATATAATAATTTTGGCAATTTTTTAAACTAAAGTTCAACGAACGTCAAAATTAAACTATGTACACAGGATAAAGGGAACCTTTCTCTAATATGTTTTTATAATTTTGCCCAGTGCGGTCCTTACAGGCTTTTATAAGAAAATAGTTGCAGTTTCTAAATGTTATGATTATAAGGTATGCTTATGTTAATATTTATTTACAAAAGCCAAAGGACTTGGAAAATAATAATTACAGCTCCAAAATATTAACGTTAAATATTGCAATAAATAAATAAATGTAGATGCTCATTTTAATGAAAATTGGATTTTGTTAAAAAGCTCTATTGGTTCAAAAGATATACATAATTTTAGCACAGTTTTTCGGCCCGCTGCCCCACAGTGCGACGCACAAAATTGCGATTGTCGTCTGTGCGCGTTTTTTGACTTGCCAATTTAGCAACGTGCCGCGTGAGCGGTTTTAGCAGGAACATAGGCAAAAACACAAACAACAATAAGAAGAAGAAGAAGAAGAAGTACAACCCAGAGTCTCAATAAATAAACATAACAGCACTCCGTTGCAGACGAAACATTTGGTATGCAGCCCACTGTGCGCCGCTGACAGCGTCGTCGACATTTGAGCAATGTGCCCGGCTCCGTTTGGCATACAAATTTTAAAGTTTCAGCTTAGTTTAGCTTGCCGTTGACTACGTTTTTTTCCTCTCAGCCGTTTTTTTTTTCAATATCATCATCATCAGCAGCAAAAGTAAATTGTGGCTACGCGTGCGCGTGCGTTGAATACAACGTTTTGGGAAGACATTTTCAAAGTTAACAGCAAAAGTTAACAGCGAACAGAAAGCAAAAAAAATACGCTTGTGGCCTGTTAAGTGTCGCAGCAGTTTGCGCATGTTCCCATGTACATAACCAAGTATGCATGTATACGCATATACACGCACACATACAGACAGACGTACAGAATCTTGTGCATGTAATTGTATGTATGTATGTTAATTGGCGTGACCGCTGCTTGGCAAGTCACGCGGCGACCGTGCCGGCTGCGTGACGAAAAAGAAGAGAAACACAACAAAAAAACAAAGCAAATAGTCAAAACAAAACTTAAAATATGTTTGGTCTTCTATGTATGTATTTGTGCATGCGTGTGCACGCTGCTATGTATGTGTGTGTGTGTGTGCGTAGGTTCGTGTCTGGTGTACATACTCAAACGTCAGCTTCGTGGCTGTCGTTGTGGTTGTCGTTGCATGCTTACAGAAAATGAAAAGGAAGAGAAGAAATAAAAAGTAAAATAGCGAAAAGCACAAACAGAAGAAAAAAGAAACCGGCCCTGCCAACTGCATTCTGCACGTTTTTGCTTCTCCGTTCTGTTGCGCTCTCTGCATGCGTCGCTGCCTTGTGACGTATGCGCAGCAGCAACAAAAACTTGTTTCGTTTCATTTCGTGTCATTTTATGTGTTTCTCTGCCGGCGTTTCTGTCGCTGCTGCTGCTGGCACTTTGCCAACTGACGTTTTTGTTGTTGCTATTTGACGTCGCTAGCAAAAAAAAAAAAACCAGCTGGCTGAAAGAATCTACTGCTGTTGTTGTTTTTATTATTATTATTATTATTACTTTGCGGTGCGGCACAGTGGGGCCAGCAACCTGCACAACGCTGTGTGCTCTGTGACGTCACGTTGCTGCTGTTGGTGAATGAAAACGTTGTCGTTGTTGCTTGGCTGTTGCCAAGAATTAAGACGCATACATATACACGTACGATGGTGTGTTTATGTGTACATAAACTGTGAAAAAAATCGTTCGTTCGTGCCAAGTTCTAAAATTACAAACATTGCGCCAAAGAACTAAGAAAATAACAACATCTTGCAATGAAAATGATTTCATTTATGTACATAATTTGTTTTTGCTTTTTGTTTTTTGATTCATTCGCATGAAAAATTGAAAGCAGCCTCCATTAAGTAAACATACATAAACACACGCACACACATACATACAAACATAAACACAGGCATTCCTCTCGTATATGTATGTGTGTGCATTTACATGAAGTGCGTTTGCTACAGCGCAAACTTTTGTTTTCTTTGGTAAACAAAGCGCCTAAAATAGTTTTTTTTGTTTATGGTCCCGCATTCGATAAACGATTTGTTTTGATGTAAAGCAGCGACTTCCTAGAGGTCATTTCTTATTTGCCCCGAAAGCTCTTTTACCTGCAGAACTCGCTCTTCACTTTAAAACTTTCTGCACCCAAAAGCAAACGCCGCTTAAAAGCTCTCTTTGATCGCTCTCTTTGTTGTGCTTTATCTTTGAACTATTGATCTCTCGGAGACTAAACCTAATACAGTCTCCAATCATTACTATATTGCAGAGCATTTGTCACCGGCCAGTCGACGTAACGGTTCCAGTCCGCCATCGGGTCCATTGCCCCCCCGCAGTGTCCATTCGCCCAACAGTTCGGGTAAGTCAATTAATTCTCTTAAATTATTTCTGCTCTTAATTGCAACTCTCTTTAATTTCGTTTGCAGGCTCATCGTCTGGTCGTCGTTCGTCGGGATCGCGTCATGTGTCCAGCACAACTGTCACAAGCAGCGAAGTCGGCGGTTCGAATTCCGTTCAAGCGGCCGCTGTCGCAGCCGGTCTGGGCAGCGCTGCTGGCTCCGCAGTCGGCTCTCTGGGTGGACCTGGAGGTGGCGGTAGTAATTCGCTAAGCAGTTGCAGTAGTGGCGGCGGAGGTGGCGGTAGCAGTGCCTCCGGTAATAGTGGAAATAATGCTGGTCCTTCGTCGTTGCCACCTAATCCGAATGCCGTGTCAGGCGATGGCAGTGGCGTTAGTGGTGGCAACAATGGTGGCTCCATTGGACCGAGTGGCAACAATGGCAGCGGTGCTGTCAACCCTGGTCCTGGAAGTAGCGGCAGTC
Source organism: Drosophila acutilabella (assembly GCA_035046005.1). NCBI lineage: Eukaryota > Metazoa > Arthropoda > Insecta > Diptera > Drosophilidae > Drosophila > Drosophila acutilabella. The sequence goes on from JAWNOK010000020.1 coordinate 5,949,286, forward strand.
AAGGTACACCAGGCATGAGCAGCAGCAGCAGCAGTGCTGGCGGTAGCGCTACCGGCATTAGCGGTGCGCCTGGCAGCAGCTCAGCGCCAAATTCGGCAGCAGCAGCAGCTGCAGCAGCGGCACAAAATGCAACACTTAAGTGCACACTGTGCCAAGAGCGTCTCGAGGACACACATTTCGTACAGTGTCCCTCTGTCAACATACACAAGTTCTGTTTTCCCTGCAGTCGCGAGAGCATCAAACGTCAAAATGTAAGTAATCGCTCTCTTAATCGTTTGCTCTTTTAAATTTTTATTGTAAGCAAATTAACTCATGCTGTTTCTTTCACTCTCATGTACGTGTTTTTAGGGCCTCGGCAATGAGGTGTACTGTCCTAGTGGTGAACGCTGCCCGCTGGCAAATTCCACCATACCCTGGGCATTTATGCAGGGGGAAATCACGACCATATTGGGCGAGGAGGTCAAGGTGAAGAAGGAGCGCGAGTCTTAATGTCCATTTTATTGTAAAAAGCTGCGCAGAGCTTTGGAGCACTTTTAAGCCAGCGTCAGCGCCAACGCCAGCATCAACGCCAACGCCAATGTAAGCGCCAGCGACACAAAAACAAAAATATCGAAACGTCAGAGAGTGTTCAGATCAGTTGGCAGCCCACTTCGCTCTAGCAAGCTCGCTCGCATGCTCTTTTTATCTCTCTCACGCTCGCGCTCACAAACTATCATATGATTACCACTCTCACGCACTCTGTCTCTCTTTGTCCAAGCGAATGCATGTTAAGAGAGCAGAGCAATGTGAGTGGTGTGAGTGTGCGTTGACAACTTTTTTTGTGGGGCGATCGCAACGCCGGCTTCGCCGGCAGCAGCAGCAGCAAATCAGCGAGCGGCTCTGTCCATGACGACCAACAACAACAAACATTTGTAGTCATAAGCAACAACAAAACGAAACAAAATAATACCAATTGTAATTTGTTTCAAACAACAAAGATAACAAAAGAAAATTTGTAACTTTTAAAAAGATAAAAACAAAAAGAAGAAGAAGATATAAACACCAAAAGAGCGAAGCGAAGGAAAACGGAAAGAGATACAAGAGATATGAAGTGAAATCTTAAATTTGTAGCATACTTATCAGCGTCAAAGCAAATGAGTGAATGCGTAAAAGTTTTTTGTTTTATTTTTTTAATCCTTTATACCTTTTGGTTCAAGTCAACTGAAGAATGATCAGCAAAGAGAGACGAAGAGAAAATCGAAAGAATTCAAGAAAACACCACAAAAGTAATCAGTAAAATATTAAATGAATTATTTGTAATACAAAAACACTATATGAAAAAAAAGAAAGAAAAAACGTATATATATAAACATATATTTATGTATATTTGGATATATATAAATATTATTTTTTTTACCAACTATTTGTATAAGATAATTTTTGTTGTTAACACATGCAAATGATTTAAGTATGTAAGCTTATTTAGTTTGTACTAATGAATTAATTTATTTTAACGCAGTCTTTTTATTTTTATTTTGATTTATATACGTATATATATACATAAACCTACTACAATTACATATATAATATATGTATAAATAAAACTATATATATATATATATATATATATTATGTGTAACAATACTTTTTTTTTCCTTAACCTTATATAATTTAAAGATCAGTTTTTATGCTTAAAATTGTACATACGCATACCACATAATCGGAATATAAAAACAAAATATATATATAATACACATATACCAACATATATACGTATATATTCTATATGTATGTATTTTAATATATGTGTATACATTTAAATAAAAATAATTATATATATTTGATGTTGAAGCAGAGGAAGCTGAAAACAAAAAAACAAAATGTAGACTTGGCTAACAGAGCTCTCGGCAAATGTAACCAAAAAAAAAACGAATATTTGGCTAATACGTAAATTTTTAAAACGATTTTTAACCCAGGCAGCACAATTGCAGCACATTTGGATCGGATTTGGGAATCGGCATGTAGTTTTATATATATTTTGTTGTCGGTAGTTTTTAAAACTAATACGCATAAAACAAAACGAAAAACAAGAAAACTTAAAAAAATAATTACACTGTGTGAAATTTTGCAACGTTGCCGTGAAGTTAGCGGAGAAGTGGCAACAGCGCAAAGAAACCATTTTGTATTGCATTGTGTATCGATAGTCGATTACACTAAATATTGTCCTTTGAGCTTGTGCCGCCAATTTTATCGGAAAATTTTGCAACACTTAACATAAAAAATTAAAAACTAAAAAACCAAAAAAAAAAAAAATGAAACTAAAACAAAACTGGACCAACACAGTATGAAAAAAGTTTGTAAAATACGAATAGAGATCTAGAGTTGCCACATAGTTGCACAAAACATACATTCTTACAGAAATATTTAACACGAATTGGTGGAAAATTCGAGAGGAAAGTTTTTTGGTGAAATGAAGCCACAATCATTTATCGATAACAACAACCAGTTGAACTGGTAAATAGCCCGCAAAACTATAGATGGCAGCTAAGAACATAGGTCGATAGTTTCGATTATTGGCGTTAGCTTGTCTATCGATAGTTTCCTTTGAATAATTTGTGCGCTGCTGGCAACTGTACTTTTTGCAGTAGATTTAAACAGCGGTTTTTACTAGATTAACAGTTACGATCATAAACGAAATGAAATGAAAAAGCAAAACAAATATCAAATCAAAAATGGAAATCAGTCAAGTCGATATATAGATATAACTTATATATACATGTATGCCATTTATATACACAAAGCTATGAGGTATAGCGGGTATAGCGGGAGCCATAGCTGTTTTCCCACTCTTTCCAACACACGCTCCCTCACTGTCGCTCTGTCTCTGCCTCTCCCACATGTTGTTATAAAAGCGAAAATAGTTTGTTTTATGTGCTGTCTCTTTCTACGTCTTACTTTCCCACTCTCTCTCTTTTTATCGCTCTCTCTCTCTAACTTGCGCTACTGCCAGCGATATGGCAACGCTGTCAGCACAAATTAGTCCAATCAGAATCAAGCAAATTTCTTTTATTTTTCCCTTTTGGAGTAGGGAGCAGTAGTGAGCGGGGAATCCCCCAATAAACAAAAAAATAAACTTTATAATCGACGACGATTTATGATGAATTTAAGATCTCATAGTGTCGAAATTTGTAATTGTAAAACTGCGCAATAGGCCAATAACGACAACCAAAGTAAACAAAGTTTAAAATCAAACAGAAGAAAAGAAAACTAAGAATTGAAAAGAAAAGAAAATGAAATGAAAGAGCAGAAAATTTCTTTGCTAATAGTTGGTGTCTGTGTCTGTGTGTGTGCGTGCGTGTTTGTGTGTGTGAGTGTGAAGCAGTGAAGTAAATAAAAAACAAACACCATTTAAACGCATTTTTTGTGTATGTTCGATGTCAACTAAATGTTTAAACTAAACTTAAACTATAACTAAATGGAAAAATGAAAAGAAAATCAAATGGTAGAGAGAAATACATAAAGTTAAGATCAGATAATACATATACATATATACATTCTATGTGTGGATTTAGCCAAAGAAGCGTTTTCGATCGATTATCGATTATCAGCACATTGTCAATCGACTATCGAGGGCGTGTTTTGTGGGTATTTCTAAAGTACATTCTATATATATATATGTGTATATCACACGCTAAAAACTAAGCAAATGATGGGAATGATAACGATAACGATACAGATACAGCTAACGATAACGTAACGATAACGATAACGATAACGATTAATGATGATGAATATGGAACTGCCCACTGGCAAACCAATTAAAAATACTATAAACATGAAATGAAACTTAAATACAATTTCAACTGAAGTTTTAATCATTTTGGGTTAACGTCTTATTATTTTTTAGCTGGTGGGAAGTGTGTGGGAGCTGAGTGTTGTGCCTGGTTTGTATGGGTCTCAGTTAAGGCTACTTCCAGCTGATTAGGCTGGTTTGGCTTTGTGTTTATTTTATTTTTACTATTTTAAAAGCTAGTTCATAACTATCCTATTTTAGCTCTTAATTTTAAAGCTTGAATAGTGGCTAGAAAGTAGGCTTTGTTTTTCAGCATTTGAGTGAGAGCGATTAACCAGCTGGCGCCATCTATGGCAGCGCAGTCGCACCGTAAGACAGCAGATGGCGCTACCAGCAAAGCAAAGTTAAATATCCTTAACATTTACCTTTTTCAGTGTAAATGAAGTTTATTCTTTTAAAAGCTAACTTTTCTGTTAAATAAAAAAAAACTGCCTTACTTATTTAAATACTCAAAAATTAAGTCTTATAAGTAACTTAATGTAGTTGTTTGTTTATAAAAATGCTTATCCTAGGACCTGCCATTTGGAAGCAATCTTCTTCGCTGCCTCTCTATACACTGAGTACCGTTATGAATTAAAATACCAGTGGCCGTTAAAAAATTGAAAACGCAGGGATGCTCAAAGATAATTCATCGATTGAAGCTCCCACTTAAGGTTTTGAATGAGTCAACGTTTGGAATACAAAAATAAATAAGAAATTAATTGACAGTGCTTGACAAAATAAAACATATAAAATACTTAATTTAAATAAAATAGCTTGTTTTTAACTTTAACTAGTTAATAGCTACAGCTAAACTTAAACATAACTTTGCCTAGCACAGCCCGGTTTTTGAAGTCTGTTTAATGTTTACATTTTTGAAGAGAGCCGCCAACAACTGACAGCAAGAGAGTAAGAAGAAGAGAGCGTGGAGAGCAGTGTAAGTTCGATTGTGAGTGGGAGCATGAGCGTAACGGAATTCGACTCTCAATTGTCGCTGTCGCCTGTCAGTGTCGCTGCTTTTGGGCTCTGCCGCAGTCGCAGCCGCTGCTTGAGTTGAACGTCGCTCGCTGCTTTGGCTGCTTTATTTGTGCGTGCGCGTTGCCAATAAACGGGCAGAGGCTTCTGCTCCTGGCCAAGTGGCGCAGCGAATTTCGTTGTTTGTGATAAAAAATGTAAATTTCTCTTTTTTTTTAACTGTTGACCGTAACTAATTGTTAAGTGTTTGGCGTTATAACTGTGAATAAAAATGTTGTTCTTATGCCCTCAAAATGGCCAACTATTTTGTATAATCAAGTGACTTGAATTAAATCATACTATCTATCGGCTATCATAGCGGAATTGTAGTGGTACTATTTGCCATCGCACTCACACACACATTCACAGTGACGGCACGTCACCAGGAATTCCCTTGCAGCGTCAAGCGCAAATTGTTTGTGTTATACACAGGACGTGGCAGAATACGACGACGATTGCCGCAGCCACACGGTTAGATTGCGCCCACGCATAAGTACTAAGCAGAGAAACAGAGTGGGCGAACGAGAGACAGAGAGTGAGAGAGCGCGTGCGAGTACCGTTTGAAAGAGCGGCAACTGCTGAGAGCGCACAAGCTGCTCCTGTGCAGGCACAGTGGTTCTCCAACCGTCAAATGGTGTTCAATTTTGGTGACTAATCAAATGACCCAACCCAGCTGAAGTTGCCTGTTTACTTTCATAGACAAAACAGTCGGAAAAAAGAATGAAATTTGAAAATATTTTAATGATTATATTTAATAATATTTCAATTTTAATGAATTACATTTTCAATTGAATGGTACTCATGCTACTCAAAGCGGTTTTTTAAATGTGAACCCTCTCAGTACCTTTTAGGCCACATTTAATAAATGAATAAATTAAAAATTAAATTTTTGTCATATGAAACAATGTTAAGGAATAAGGCAAAGCTTTATCCGCTTAACAGCAGTATTACCTTTATTACATGCCAAGCAACTAAAAGCAAAATGCTAAAAAATAAATGTAATTTCATCTGCTACGAAACGAAATTTGCACAGCATAGAAATTTATCAGTCTCTGACCACTGTTCGCAATTGAGAGAAGTAAAGCAAAGAAATGTTAGGAAACAGCAGCAGCAGCAGAAGCAAAAGAAGAAGCAGCAATAACAACAACAACAACAGCGACGAAGGCAGCGACTTGACAACGACAACAAATGCGGCGCTTTTGGTTGCCATCGCGCCCGTTAAACTCTCATGCTTTACTTTTCCTTCAAGGCCTGGTGCCGTGCCCGTGCTGGTGTTCATGTGTGTGTGTGTTTGTGTTGCGCTTGTGTGTGTGTATAATTTTTTGTTGCGCTCTTCTCTCATTACTAACGCAAAATTAGACAAAACGTGAAATGTGTGTCGTTGACGACGCTCTTGTCGCAGTTTCAGTTGTCGCTGTTGCTTTTTTAGCTGCTGTTGATTGCTGCTATTTGCACACACACAAGGCTATTAAGTTTTATGCGAAAAAATTAATAAAATAAATATTTAAAAGGCAATTACACTCGCACATGCAAGCGGCAGTTGTGTTAATTTTTTTTACAACGTTTTTTTTCGCGTGTTTGTTTGTGTGTGTGTGAAGGCTCGTTCAATTGCTCTCTGCAGTTCACAATTCATTTTCATTCACAAGTGCAATAACAAAGCAACAACAAGAACACCAGCAGCAGCGAGCAGGCAAAGTAGTAGCAGAAGACGAAGAAGAAGAGCGAGAGGAATAACTCAACGATAACAATGGCGCGGCTTAACGAATTGAGTGAAGCGCGTGCTTAACCTAAAAAGTGCATGACAAAAGTTTTCGCACACACACACACACACACATAAACACAAGCACAGGCATAGTGAGCTGTGAGTGTGTTTGGTTAAACTCAATTCATTGCTTTTTGTTTTCCACTTCCGCAATCCACAGATAACAAAAAACAACAACAACAAGGACAACAACTAAAATAACAAAAAAAATGCATAGTTCCTGCTGAGTAGCTTTTTTTTCACGTTATTATTGTGTGCGTGTGTGCGAGTGAGTGAGTGAGTGAGTGAGTTTGTTATTGTGAGCGTGTGTGTGTGTTTGTGCGTGCGTGCGTGTGTGTGTGAAGCTCTGTAGCCATGTTGCTGCTGCTGTTGCCCGAGACAGCGACGCAGCTGACAACAAAACAACTAAACACTGCCACCTCGGAACAATAAGACAACAACAACAACAAAAACAACGACAACTTCCAGTGCTGTCCTAGCTAAACTCCCTCGCATCCAAAGACCCTGTAGCTAGTTTCAATTGCATAGAAATAAAGAAAAAACCCCTCAAAAACAAAAACAACAACTATGGAACGCATGTGGCGTAAAGTGAATCACAGCCTGCGCAACAGCAAATCGCAGTCTCAGCAGCATCCACACCCACAGCAACAGCAACAACAGCAGCAGCAACAACAACAACAGCAGCAACAGAATGCGGCGGCTGCTGCTGCTGGTGCCGCAACGCCACAATCCACCGACACTATCAGCTCAGCGGGCGGCTTTGGTGATGCCCAACTTGTGGTTGCTGTGCAAGGCTTACAGGCGCCAGGTGGCGCCACACTTACCGCATCTACGGCTGCTGCTGTCAGTGGCAGCAATGCAACCGGTCGCCGTTTGGCCAATAGCGGTCAACAATCTGCCTCAAGTTGCCACAAATCGCTTAGCCAACATGTGCTACAAACACGCACTGCTTCCTCGGAGCGTCGGCGACGACGTCGACGCAAGAGTCGACCGCGACGCAGCGGCGGCATGGCCGGTGTGACCAGCTGTGTGGGCGATGGCGGCGGCGATAATATGTCGTAAGTGTATAATTTAGCTATAAATCTGCACTGACATTTATAATTTGTAATACGGTCACACTAGAGAAGTAACAGCTGTAGCAGTGAGCTTGATTTATAGCCTTATTAGTGGGTTTTTTCAAGGGATTTCTTGGCCAATCAGAGATCAGCAAGAAAGTTGCACCTGAAAGTAGGCTTCAAATTTTTAATTTTAGCCTCGATTTCTTACTTGAGAATGAATTAAGGGAATTCTTAAATACTGAATTCAAATCTACTTTTCGATAGCTTAAAATTTGTAGTAATTTAAGAGTTGTCTGTTGTCAGCCTATGGGACTATTTTTGACAGTAATCCGAACTCTTTTTAGACAGCGAGCTCTTAGAAAGAGTAGAGGGTCTGTTAGATCGGATCGGACAACTATAACCTATAGCTCTCATAGCATCAATCGGTCAACAATGGGAAATTTGTATGAAGACGTGTACTGTTAGTTAAGCTATCGCCACCAAACTGACATATTATGTGCATATAGTGGTTAAAACTATACTCACTTAGTTTAAACCAGGTCAGACAACTATTGCCTATAGCTCCCATACGAAAATTGCACATTTGTATGCCAAAATACGCACCAGAAGCAGTACTGGGTCTTTTACAGTCGGCTCGCTGCACTGTAGCCTTTCTTACTTGTTTGCTGTACGCTTGACCCAAGAATTTATGAAAGAATTCTTGTGTATCATGATTCAGCTTCGTAAATTGTTGTTTGGTATGAGGATTATTTATGTACTTGATTGATGGCAGCATGGCCAACTTAAGGTATTCCAGAGCTTGGGCATGCTTCAAAAAGTGTGCGATAGAGCGATAGAGAAAAATATTTGAGATGAGTTCCTTCAGCATTTCGAAAACTATCATAAGTTATTGTTGTTAAGTGTTGGATTTCTGTTAAAGTCAATTTAAAGCATTCTCAATCATTAATCTTTATTTTGCAGTTCCTCTGGCGGCTTCTACACACTGAAGGAGCATCATCAGCACTACAGACATGGTCATGGTCATCACGGCAGTGGTGGTGTCTCCAGTTCACATCGTCTATTTGCCACATCGGCTCCAAGTGGCACTGTTATGATGTATCCCAACTCGCAGCGTGTTACAGCCACAACTGGAGTGTCAGGAGTGGGTGTAGCAGCTGGCACTGCTGGACCAGGCGGTGCAAGTGCTGCTGCAGCGGCACCAACACAGCCGGACATTTCATTGAGACAACGTGCGGTGGCAAAATTGCGCATGTTCAACTTTCACCTTAACTGGGATCTGCATATGACGCACTGCAAGCCCTGTGGGTAAGTGCTACCTATACCTGCAGCTGCACCTGTGTATTTACCTGTAGCTTTTGCGGCTTCGAGTTGCAACCTCTAAGTGGCAGCCACTTGAGCCTTTTAAGACCCTGTACTTCAAGTGCTCTGAGTGTCGACTGAATTTTCTTGTGTAACTTGAAATGAAAACTAAACAGCAAAAAATTACTGATTTTGGGAGGGAAATCTTTAAGTAGAAGTTTAAAATTTAGTTAATAAAATAATTAAGCACTTTTAATCGGTACATAAATGACAAATTAGCCCTGTAGTTAGTGTATATCTTTATAAAATCGTTATAAAATTCTGGTAGTTTAAAATCGATTTGAAAATAATAAGGTTTGTTCTACTTTGACTTAGTTGCTGTTGATTTTAGTCTGCAATTGGAATTCTTCGATGCCAGACTCCTTTGGAGTGCAGGTTAAAGGCTGGGTCAGTGGCGTGGGTGACTATATAAAGAGTAATTGAGTCATTCGTTCTGAACTGAGCCTTCCATACGCCCAAACTTTGGTAAATAAATGATTAACCTCAGTCCTAGTCCTTATTTAAAAACTGTCCTCTTTAATACTAAATGACTTTAATATGGCAAATCTGAAGTGGCGCTGGACTATCCACATTTTCATTTTAAGTTTTCTTGATTAAATATAAATCAAAATAAAATTCCGTATCATTTACTAACTATTGTATGGAAATGGTAATATCTGTCTGCAGAAACTGCTGAATCTCAGCGACTAACAGATGTAGAGATACTAAATTTGGTATACAACTCCGTCTATACGTCACGCACATAAAGTGGCTTTTCAATTGTTACAACTCCACTTTTTAACTACTCAAAAGCTTAAAACTATAAAAAATTTGAGCGAAAAATCTGTGTTTATGTTTAGATACATTTGTTGTTTTTGACATAACCCAAAAGAAATCACAGATTGTATTGAGATTATAGTAAGGAACAGACGACTATACCAATTGGCACTGTTGTTATACAAAATTATTAAATAGACACGCAAATCGATTGCTCCACATGAAGTGCGGTCTCTTTATAGGTTGGCTCGCCCAACTGTAGAATTTTTAACTTATGTAGAACTCTGCCCTTTGGTATCTAAAGTGTCCTACGATATTCAGTTATATTTTTAAGTTTATTTGGAAACATTTATAAAATATTACAATAAACAGAAGCTAACCAAATATGCAATACAGCTTTCTACAGGGGCTTTTAAAGTCCATTATACTTCTTGCTTTATAGAGCTACTTCTGTTTTCTGCAGTGTTTTTTGTGCTTTTGTTGCAGGATGAGTTTGGCTTTTGGTTTTGTTTTGTTTACAGTTTTGCGGCAAGGTTTGGGGCCACAACAAAGTCGGTTAGTTGGCTTCAGATGGAGTGGGTGTGGGTGTGTATGTGGGAGTGCGCGAGTGTGCGTTTGAAATGCAAAATGGGTCGTCTAGCTGCTTTCATGTGGCGTATCTTTAATTTTGTGGCTTTAATTTGTAGCCAAAGTGACACAAAATCCGCATTTGCATCTCAACTCTTTTCAGTCCCAAATGTGTCAAATTTTAATGAACGAAGCTAACGAGCTTCTTGCCATCTTCTGTTCCTACCTGCCACAACAGGTGAGGTGGCAACCCTATAACGTGGGAGGTGGCACTTTGAGGTCTCTGTTGACAGTGCGCCGCAAGCGTTCAAAGTTAATGATGTGCGCCATTGGGGGAATCACACATATATTTACCTTTTTACCACCTCTGTCTCTCCTTTTTTTTCTTTTTTGCACTTTTTTGACAGCTTAAAAACTGAAAATTTTAACAAAATTGTAAAATGGATTGGCAGTTGAGTGGTGCACATTATATATGCCGAATACAAAGTCATGATTTTTTTGTAATGAAGCGAAAAGTTTCACTTTGTATATTGGAAAACTTATTAAACACCTTTCTCAAAAAGAGTAGAGGGAAGGTCTATTAGGTTGGACAAAAGCTCATTGTGCGTAACAGGCAGAAGGAGGCGTTTTCGACCCTATAAAGGGCTCATATTTATGATCAGCATAGGTCGGTTCCTCTTTCTGTCCGTATAAACAACTGGATCTCGGGGACTATAAGAGCTAGAGCCATCAAATTTGGTATAAAGGTCCTTCTATGATGTACGCAGATCAAGTTTATTTTAAATTGCTGCCACGCCTTCTAACATCTCCATAAATTGTAAAAAGACATTTCCATAATATCATAACTTGGAACATATCAAAGCTATCTTGATTAAATTTACTCACTATGTGTATGTTACCATTACAACTATCCTCAATTAATTTAATCCGGATCGGACATCTATAGCCTATAGCTCCCATAGAACAAATTTTTCAAAAATTGCACATTTGTATGAAGACATGTAGTGTTTGTAGAGCTATCACAATCAAACTCATACATTATGTGTATATTAGGGTTATAACTATCCTTACTAAGTTTAAACCGAATCAGTCAACTATAGCCTACAGCTCCCATAGGGCATAGTATGAAAAAATAAACACTAGATGGAGTACGGGGTCTTTTACAGTCAGCTCGCACGACTGTAGCCTTTCTTACTTGTTAAATCATTAATCCCTCTACTACTAACTGTATTTAGGATTGATTTAAGTTCGGTATACATATCAGTTTTATAAATTTATGAGTCCATTTTAAAAGCAATAAATTTTTACTCGATCAATGAACCTTGAAGTAGCTGTCTCAAGTTAGTGACTTGCGCTAGTTTAAGTTTATTTGTTATGCTACTATCTCGACTAACAATTGATAACTTCTTTTTGCACTTCTTTACTCGTCTTCTTGGCTTCTTCTTCTTCTTCATCAACTGTTACTGGTGCAGGCCACGCTTGAGTGGGAGTGGCAACATCATCACCCGTCGACTGTGTCGCAATCGTCGACGTGAGGACAATGAGCTCTATCGCTCCAATAGCTTCAAGTTTGAGCGTTTCGAGCGCAAGGAGTGCCTCGAGGAGCTCTCCAATACGTTGCAGAAGCAGGTGAGTACCCCCAACTGTCGTTATACTCTAAACGCCATCACAAGCAAGTACAGTTGTGTGCAAAACATGGCAAATAGTCGAAAGTGGCTGACTTTAAGTGACCCTGTACTGCAGAAAACCTATTTATAAACTTTCAACCCGTTTTAGACCCTGTAATTGCATAAAGCACAAGGCTGCATTAACTTTGAAGTAGCACAGCGTTAATAGCTACTTTTTAGGTAAACCCAACTGCCTCTTTTGGCATGTTTAAGTACAGGGTCTAACAATTATGCCGCCTGTTTGGGTTGCATAATTTATTAGTGATGCTGGGACCACATGTTGCATGCCACCGTCATCCATCTGTTAAATTTATGCGCATAGATTACAACTAATTGAAGTGTCGAGAAAAAAAAATAAGAAGAAAATTCTATTTCACCTAATTAGAGAAGGTTTTTCCCCCCCTGCCACTACCCGTTTTGGCCCACTCCTCAATCGTCTCAGCTGCAGTTCAATAAAAATTGCATTAAATTTTGGCTGATGAGGTGATTTTGGGGGTCTAGGACCCTTAGGGGAATGTGGTTCACGTCACAGGTGTCTGTCTGAAACTTGTTTTCGTGAAAGTTCATTCGCCAGTCTCACCCGCTGGCGGCATTTTGGAGCGGGTTTGGAGAACGAATCTAATTAATGGCGCACAACAAATTGAATTTTAATTGAGCGTCGAATTTGATTTTGGCCTCTGAAGTTTTGGTTGCAGGGGCCATTTTGTGCGCTATTCCTGCTCCCTCTACCTCTCCCTCCCCCTCCCCCTCTTCTCATCGTGTTCGTTCTTTGTCTAGCAGTCCATCAGTCAGTGCGTCTGCCTGGCAGCTGTGTTAACCAAGTTAACTACATAAGTTGATTGGAGCTTGTAAGCGAACTGGTAATTACTTAAAAGGGCTTTCAACTGGACTCGAATTTAATGTAAATCTAAGCCGAATTAGTGTAAAGTGTTTTTATAGCAAGTTGGCAGTCTGGTTTCTTTATATTGGCTTACAAAGGAACTTTATTTGTAACAAGTTGGCAGTGCCATTTGAAAATGTTGATAACAAATCATCAAAAATCGAGACAATAGATTTTGTGTTAAAATAATAAGTGTAGTAGCAAGTTGGCAGCCCTTTATTTGCTTTACTTCTTATTTTAATATCAGCACAGTTAATATACCCTTCACTTCAAATTCTTTGGGATACAAACCATTTTACCTCATTTCTTTCCACTTTTTAACAAGTTGGCAGTCCGCATGTGCTTTTTATTTGCCTACAGTGCCAAATTGCTAAGTAGTCAAAGAAGTAAAGTTACTTTGCACCCTATGTTTTAATTTGTCATGTCTTCAAAATGAATTTATTGACAAGTGGGCAGTACCAGTAACAAGTTGGCAGTTCCAATTTAAATTTTTGCTGCCCTTAAGTTCAGTTTGCTTTAAAAAGGTGAACTAAACAGCAATTTGTCACCAACTAAGAACTCAATGTTAAAAAAGATATAGCAAGTTGGCAGTTCCCTTTCGACCCTTCAACTTTCTACTCGTCAGTTGCTGATTGAAGTGTTGAACACTAAGTGAGGCATCTCCTGTGCTAATGTAATTCCGCTATTTAAAGCTTTAATTGTTAATGCCCTCGAAGGCAATTGTCGTTGCGTGTGTACAACACGAATTGGCAGCACTGCCAGGGGTGGGGCTGGGTGTGGGTGTGGGTGGCAGTAAAACCGCGTGACAGGCAGACCATTTATCAGAGAAAAGTTGCAAGTTCGCTGCGGTTTTTTTTTCCTTCCTTTTACGTCTACAAAAGCACTTGAAAATGTTGTCGTCTTTTGGAGTCGACTTGTTTGGTGTCCGTCTTCCGTTCTTCCCTCCTGCCGTCCGTCTGTCTGTCTGTCAGCTGTCCAACTCGATAAGCAACAACAGTAGATTTTTCTTCAAGGTGATAAATAAATAAAAATGCAGTACCTTCTACCGCATATTCAATTAGAAAACTGTAGTCGTCTGGCCGCAATCTTCCCACAGATTTTGATGGGTTTATCACAAAACTTCAACTCCCACGACTCCCACGACTTTGAGGACTTGCACGACTCTTCAATTCCCCAACTCCCTGGCCACAACTCCGCCGTTGCTCCGCCTGCTTCTCCTGCCCAAATTCAATTCGAAATTTGAGTTGCACTTCAGCTTAGATTTATGTTCTCTGCGCCGCATTGTGACATGACGGGCCTCAGCTCAAAATTCAACTGTATTTCCTACCTGTACAGCAACCTCTCACCTGTCTGTCCCATTGCCAGGCTACTAATCATGCTGGAGTGCCTCTGGAGTAGACATGTCTGCGTGCCACCAACTTCTGCCACATGCCACATGTTTCAGTCCTTCTTCCTTCCTCCTGCTGTGCTACTCGGCTGTCGCTGTCAATTTGATTTCCAACTGAGCGAGAAAAATGCGATGCCCAAGACAAATGACAACGAAATTTTGCTTGGCAGCTTAAGTAGTTACCAAACCGCAGCAGTAGCCGCTTCTCCCTTCAAAATCAACTCCTCTTTCTAGCGGTTTTTCCGCCAAATATTGAGACTTGCGTAAAGAACTTACATGTGTTTTATGTAACTTAGTGGTTTAGGTAACTTATGTTTTGAACGGGGTATATATAGCCTATAATTTGTTGCTTAAATTTCAATTAAATTTTTTAAAGCATACTTTTAGGGGGTATGTTATATGTGCTTATAACTTTTATACTTTTACACTTTTAGCCAACTAAACCTTTCAATTAAATTAACTACTATGTGTTCTATAGTTCCTGAAAATTTGATAAAAATCGGCACATAAATACAAATGTTATAGCGTTTATGCTGCAGACACTTGAGAACATAGAAAACTTGCATAACTTTTTGAGCTTGCGAAACTTATATATGACCAAATGATTAAATACATGATAAGCCTATAGATGTAAGATTAACTTGGCTACCATCTCCATAATTCTACATAGTAGAGCTCAAATGTTAATTCAGATTTATGTAGATATATTCAATTTCAGCAAATTAAATAAACAGTTTAAAACACACCAAAAGTCTCGCAACTAACACACAAAAGTTATGCGCAAAGTGTAAATAAACTAGTGGCAACTAGTCAACTGTAAAAGACCCTGTAGCTATTAAAAGTCAGTGCTATCAATGGAAAATCTCCTTTTAATCTCTTACACTCGTTTCACTTTATTTGTATTAAATACAGGGTCTAGAAAGGAGTTTCTAAAGGGGAATAAAACTTCAACTCCCACCAACGGGCACAAGCAGCCTATCCAAACGCCCTAAATTATGTTATTTTTGTTTCCCAAAGGGCGTGGCAAGTTGGTCAATGGTAGTTCAACTTTAGTTTTAGCCTTCAGCTCGTAAATTGTTTATTATAAACAGGAAAAAAAAAAAAAAAAAAAATAACTGAAAACAACCGAAAATGTTAAGAAAAAGGAGCAAAACTTTTGCCTTCAGGGTAAAATTCTACTCCTCTTTTTTGCTGCTCTCTTTGCTATTGAATTATGCGAACTTAAAATTATTAGATATGCGAGTTAGTTTGGGTTCTGTGCCGGATTTGGTTTGGGGTTATGGGCTTTTTTGGGTACGGCTGTGGTACGGCTTGTGTTGCGGCCCCCAACGCCCATGGGCGCAAATGCAATTATTTTAAATGAATTCTGGACCGGAGGTCAATGCAACTGTTCAATAAATATTTACGAAATTTTCATTGGAAAAACCAAATTTATTGCAAATTTCATTTGTGGTTCGTTGCCTTTTCCGGTTACCTGTTTCGGCCGCCTGAAAGGGGTTTTGACCAAGTTAAGCCATTTATTGTTTTTGAATTTGCCACAAATGCTTGCAATCTAGATTAAACACTTCAATTTGCTTTTAATTTCACACATTTTTTAGCCGAAATATTTGTAGTATTCATAATTTGTATTTGTCAGCTTAGTTCAGTTAAAAATTAATAAAAATCGGATTTTTATTGAAAGTCAATTGAGGAGTTTAAAGTTGAAAATGTTGCACTAAAAGTGTCTTTTTTTATTCTGTCAAGTTGTTAGTTTAAGCTGCCTAAAGTTTATTAATCTGTTCGTAAAGCTTAAAGCTTATTTAACTTAATACTTTTCTAATTTAAAGTATACTTTTTGGGGAGTTTCTTTTTTACTCTTGTAAAATATAAAGTTAAGTAAAGTTAAGTACTCGTATATTAATCTAGAGTCAAAGCTTAGCTAAAGCTCATTAAAGCTATTTTATCTATATGAGCCTGCAATTTAATTGTCATCTACCTATAAATTTATTGCTTAATTTTGTAAAGACTTCCCAGATTAAGCTAAAGCTGCTATCAAAAGCTCTTGGTAATCTTTGGTTCACAGCTGCCATTGTCACTTAATATCTTGAAAGAGCTTTAAATTTTTTGGTATTAAAAGTAATGCTGACCCTTGTTAAAACTTTAAGGCTTTGTTAAGACTTTACTAATTTGTATTATTTAATTACAAAGCTCGTTAAAAGCTTCTACAGACTTACAGTTAACTGTCAAAGCTCACTTATTTCAAAGTGCATTATAACTTCGTTGTTCTTCATTTGATACAGCCTGAAATAAATATTAAAAAATTGTGCTTAACCCACAACTGCCACAACTTCACTTATTTGCCTCTTAACCCATAGAAAACACATGCTTTTTGCTACCAGCTGTGTGTTATTTTTCATAAACTTTTCACTTAAAAAAACAGCATTTATTTCTAACTCTCTACCTCTGCTGTCTTATCTTGTTGCATGTTCCTTTGAGCTTCAGTTTATTTCAGTGTAATTGAATTTCTAACTAACCCACTTTCATGCACAGCCACCTTCGTCTACTTACCCATTTCCACTTCTTTTTTAAGCTCTATTGGGGCTACGTTTTTGGGCCCATCTATTTTCATCTGACAACCGTCGACAGGCATTTGTACGGTCTCATCATTGTGCCTTATAATTTCCCCAAAAAAGCAACTAATGCGCTATCAGGTCCCCGCCCACGCATTACTTTTGATGGCACAATTTGGAGCAAGACTCGTAACCACTCCCCTTAGGAGTGGGTTTTTAGGTTGGGAGCAGAAATTGCGCAGTGATCTGTGTGCTGGCAATCATTAGCCTCCAACAATCAGTCGAAATAAGCACCACTCATAGCACCCAAAAACATCCCAATCCAATGGAATCCAAGGGAATCCAAGCCAATCCATCCATCCACAGCCATTGCCTGTTTATTCATGCAACAATTGTTGATTGCGTTCTCTGTGGCTTAACCCACCACTGCCACAAGTTATTCTCTCTACTTTTTTTCCTGCCTTGGGTTGTGTGTGCGTGTTTCGGTGTGAATTATTGTTTGGCTCATAATGAGAATTGCTCTGTCGGCTGAGATATGTTATGATATTTGACCCAACTGCAATTGAGAAATTAGTTAACTACCAGACGAAGTGTTTACGTCTCTCTCCCCCTCTTCTCCCACTCCCTCCCCTTACCCGCCTTGTCTCATTTTAATGAAATGCGCAATAAAACGAGTTAATTTCCGACGCCTTTGCTAAAAGTTGTCTTGAATTTTGCTTCGAAGTGGCAACAAATTTAATCAAACATTACACACGCGTGGGGTGAGTTACGGTCAGGTGTCTGTCGGTGTGTGTGTGTGTGTGTACTACATTTCTCTCTCTCTCTTCCCCATTTCACTCCCCTTCTCATTTTGCTTGGGTGTTCTAAATAATTCATGTCGGCAACATCGTTCTGTGTCCTTTTGTGCTGGCATTTTTGTATGTCTAAAACTTGTTGTAATACATTCAAATGAGTCCACAGTTCTGTGTGTTGTGTCCCTATCAAGTTTTGCTCCCCACCCTTCCCTCTTCCCCCCTCTTTCCTAACTGCTTCGCCATGTATTTTGTGTAAATCTCAAGTTGTTTAAAACATATACATACATACATATAAATATACACAACAAGACGACGCGAAAAGTAGAAAGTTTTTCAAGCTTTGCAGCTGCAGTCGGCCCTGCACAGTGGTGCAAAGCTGCTACACTGTGTGTGCAATTTAAAGTATTTGCTGAAGAGCTTAAAGCTTAAAGGTAATTTATTTATTTTTCATGAACAACTTAACAAAGTTAAATATAATGGTTTGAGAAGTCTTCTAAACTTTAAAAAGGTTAAAATTTGTGTAGAGCACATTAAAGGTAGCTTGTTCATAAAGCTTAAAGCTCATTAAAAGTTGATATTTTGCTGATTAAAGAGTTTGCACTGCTTTCGAGCTCACAGTTTCTATATTTTAATAGTAAAAGCTACTTGAAAGCTCATAAAAGCTTTCCATTTCGTATAGCAATTAGTTTAAACAAGTTTTGTATGGCTTATAGTTGCGCTTCGTTGTTTAAGCCTCTCTTTCATGCAATTTAAAGCTGGTGTAAAGCTCATTAAAGCTTCTGCTTGCATCTTTATCTTAACATTTTAGCACCGTTTGTTAAAATTAATTTGAAAGCTTTTTCAGCAGCTTTTATACTTTGATATATGAAAGCTTTTCCAGCAGCTTTTATACTTTGATATATAAATGCTTAGACAAAGCTTCCTTATACAGCCTTTTTGAACGGCTTATTTATTTGAATTACATGAAAGCTTCTTGTGAGCTTTCACTTACTGCTTACTTAAGTGCTTGCAGTTATCACTGTGCACACTTCGCACTTTCCTTACCTCCCCCGTTGGCCCCAAAAAATACAATTTGTCAGTGAATTGCACGATGGACTCATTCCCATGCTCATTCTCATTCCCATTTCCCATTTTCATTCTCATTCTGATGCTCGTGCTCGTAGTCAACTTAAATATGCGTTTCACTTGTCTTGCGTATTATTTGGCGCATTAAATTTATGTGCGCAATTGTGCTGAGTTGTGTGAAATACACCCACACCCACACCCACACACACACACACTTGACACCCCCTGCTTCCTGCTTCCATCCTTTATGGGTGTATTACATGGCTTTGGGATATTTCTTTGTGCCCTGTTCTGGTTCTGGCTCTGGTTGGAACTCTTGGGTTTCCATCTCGATTTCAATGAGAGTCGCTGGCACCTTGGCTCCTTGGACTCCTGTTTTGTTGGTTCCTTTGGGTCCTTTGGCAGTCCTTTGTGTGTTATTATTCAAAATCCAGTCAATAATACGAAACGCGACGCTAATTTATTATCGCAAAATGCGAGGCACTTTGTAAATATTTCACGAGAGCAGTTACAATTACAGACAACCCAATCTACAATTTATGCCCCATACCCAAAACCCCTACCCCTTCCTCCTGCTACCCCCCTTTGCTCATGTGTGTGTGTGTCGTGGCGCTTTTCAATTTTATCCCTTTTATTGGCTTTGCATTTTTTACAGCTGCTTAAAATTCATACACAAATATTCCGACAGGACCTCCGCATTGCCCGACAGTTCTCCCCTCAACCTTTACACCCTTGTGCTTCTTTTTGGCACCGTGAAAAACTTCAATTCCAATCCCAGTTTTATTTCCATTTCCCCTCTCCCCCCCGCCGCTATCTTTCTCGCTTTCGTGTGCAAATTAGTTTATTGGAATTTCTTGTTTGCGTTTTACCCAATCTCTTTTAGCCCTCCTTCCCCTCCCCCTATCCCACATTGTCCCAACCCCTTTTTTGTACCTCTCCGCCTTCGATGCGTTCATCACTTGGTTACACTTCGGTTTTATTGCATACATATGTGTCCACTCATTGCTGTGGTTAAATCGACACATGACCCAGCAGCACCCAACGCCACACGTTCACTTTGAGCTTTTAAAGTTGCATTAAAGCTTCAAGCTCTAAGGCGTCAAGGCTGTCTGACGGCTGAACTTGATTTATAGTTTACTTAGCTGATCGGCTTTTAGGCAAATTTTAGTCTTAGTTTGAGAATTTTCATTTAAATGAAAGCTCTTAGATTTAAAGTATTGAATTTAGCTTGAGTTCTTTTTGGATTTCTGATACGATGGAAGATTTCTACAATCTCAAGTTGGGATCGGACTTCTTACTGGGTATCTTACGGACGGAAGAGCTTGATTGTATTTTGATTGTTGTTTTTACTTAAGAACTTAAAGTCTTTTTAAGTGCAAAGTTAAGTTTAAGTTAAGCACTTTAGTTTAATTTTTGCCAAAAATATAAAATTCTAGATAGCTTTTTTGTGATTTAAACTTGACTTAGTATAAGTTTCAAATGTATTTTATAAAAGCTTCAGGCTTAAAAGCTCATCAATGCTTTAAAGTCTCTACTTTCATCAATTGTCTTAAGATTAGTTTTACTTTTGCCTTTCCTACGGCACTCGCTGTTTAAACATTTGTCAATCCGCTTTGCTCTGACATTCGTAAACGTTTTTTGAGCACTGTTTGCGCTTGTTTGTAATATAAACAAACTGAAATGTATTTCAACTTAGAGAATTGCCTTTCAGCTGTGCTGAGTGACTCTTGAGATTGGCGAGAAGGACATTGTTTTAGACAAGTTATGGATATGACTTGTTAGTTGTCAGACGAAAAGACGTTCGTGTAGGGAGGGGAGGAGGGAGGGAAGGGACGACGAAAAAGGGCAAACAAGGCTATTAAAATTTTAATGAAAATGATGCCCGTTGGGACGAGTGTAACGGGTAACGAGAGCAGCAACGAAATAAACTGACAATGACTCACATGCAGACAGGGAGGGCGGGAGAGAGGAGCAGACGAAGGGGGAGCAAGGACTAGTGTTGAGTAAAGTCAGTGTACAATGGGCAAAAAGTGCGTTTACTTTGAATCAGAAGAAAAATCACACTTAAAAAAGAAAATTCATTGAATTTGAATTTTATATTTTATTTATTTAAAAGTTTTACTGGAGGAAAATTGATAATCCCAAGCTGATTTTGAGGTCTAAGACTTGAGCTGTAAGTTTATAAATTATATCCAAAATAAGTGCTCTTTTGCCCACTGTGCAGTGTTGGAAAAATGGTGTGGGGGTAGCTAGGGACGGTAGTGTGTAACATAGTAAGCTTTTAGGCGAGTGCGTGAAGAGAAGCGTTGTGCGTGCGACTGCCATATCAATATCAAAATAAAGTGAAGTCCACACACACACACACACATACAGGAACTAACACTCACACACACACACACTCGTGTGTGCATATAAACATCAAGTCTAACTGACATGCCGCTAGATGGCGCCCTTAGCCGCCACGCTTTGTTGACAGGCACGCAATGCCGTGCCAATTTCTCCTCAGTTTCACCAAAAACTTCTCTTTTTCACCTTCGACTTTTACTACATGTTTTCTCCCACCACTGGCCCTTACTCTGGCCCCTCTTAGTCAACTCCCTCCACTTGCAAATATGGCAAATTATTTGCACGTCTTTTGGCTTTAAGTTTTCGCATAGCTTTCAGAAGTTAACTACTTACTAGATGCTACTTCTAACTTAGATAGTTTCTTCTGCTTTTAGCTTACTCTGTTGACCACAGAACACGCCCTGCTACTTCCAGGCTTAAGTTGGCTTAAATGCTGCAAAGATTGGCTCTTATTAAACAACCAAAATATGTTGGGGATAAGTTGGAAAAATTATAATAAACATAAGATTTAAGTGGAGTATTAAAGCTATTTTTTCAAGCATTTTTATTAGCTTTCGACTAGCTTCAAATTTAACTTATTTATCAAATATTTAAGTTATATTTTCTCATAGTTTTCTTTTGGTAAAAAAATGATTTAAAAATGTATATTTCAATACAGTTTCCAGTTCCCTAAATTTTTCATAAGCTTCTGCAAAACTATTTAAGCCCTGTAGCTCAAATTTTGTTTTGTGGCCACTACATATATTAACAGGGCTAACAGCGTTTAAGCCCAATGTATTAGCGCTTTGTGCAACAGTTGTACAAGTTTTGAATGTGGCAAATAAACGGGGAGCTTTATTAAAAATTATTACAACTGCCTTGCGCTCCAGTTCAAGTGGAAAATATCAAAAAACCGGGGGAGAAAAAGGGCATTTTATTTAATTTTTTTTCGGCTTAATAAAGTGTTGGCAAAGCGTTGCCGTTATTAAGTGCTGCCCAACACTTAATGCCCAACGAAACACCCAAAAAAAAAAAAAAACTTTCAACTTTAAATTCGTTTGACAAATGTAAAATAAGTTTAAAGTTGTGTTTGTGTGGGTGTGTGTGAGGTGTCAGCCCTGGGGGCAGTAAGCGTTGCACAACACTGACACCTCTAACTCCAACTTCAAGCCAACGCCGGAGACGTTACGAGGGTTGTCAAACGCGTTTTGCTCGAGGCGCAACGCAAATCCGTTTAAATTTATGGTGTGTCATTGTTTTGGCATAAAATTAAGTGAGTGCAGTGCACAAAGTGGGCGGGGTGGGTGTTGAGAAATGGGGCAAGGGGGTGCGGTGGTGTGTGCCCTCAGTACATGTGTAACTTGTGTGGTTAAACAAGCACAGACATGCATGCAAATGATTGCAGTCCAATGAAATTCAATAAGAATGTTGCCTACTTTTAGGCCCTGTGCCTTGACTACCAGCCCAGCCCACACCACCCCATCCCCACCCCCTGTAGCCCTGCAGCGAACCAATGTCTGCTTCTAATGGGAAAATATAATTCATAAAATTCATAAGCGCCCTTTTAATTTATGAAGACTTTTCCTGTCCTTTCGCCCCACTTTCTCCTACACTTCCATCAAGTATACGCCCCCGGGTGATTCTGTGTAATTTTAATTAATGCGAGCGTCGTTTAACATCAACGAAATGCGAATACGAAGCGATAAACGAGAAGAATGCACAAAAAAACAGCCTGAAATGAAAGTAAAGGGGGAGCTGAGACAAGCAGGAAGCAGGAAGCGTATTTTGATTAAGGGAGGGGGCTGCTTGGCGTAGACAGCTAAAGATGCTGAGCAAAAGAAATCTATAAAGAGTATAAAGAGAAAAAAGTTTCACAAAGACAATGCTTAAAACTTGACAATTCTCCATTTATTCAGCGCTGCATGTTTGTGCTGCTTTTCAATGCTGTATACCCTGTAATTATGCAAATGAAGTGAGGGCAGAGTAGTCAAAGAAGAGACTGTACAAATTTGTGAAAAAGGCTTGAAAAAATAAACTATTTTGTTATATTTAAAAATATTTAAGATTTAAACTAATTTTTCTTAGTAGGAGAAAGGGCCAAGAACTTAAACTAGAAATATTAATATTATAAATTTATGTTTTTTTTATGTTGTTTTTAAAAATGCTAAAAAATTTTCATTTTAAGGAATTGGAAGAAATTTTGTTAATTTTTTCCACTATATTTAAAAGTTTTTTTTTAAATCAATTTTTTTATACCATTCATTAAACAAATTATCTTATTGTTAGTACTACAGGGTATGTTATAGTCGCACACTTTTATTATTATTTTTTTTTTTTTCATATTGTTGCTTTGCTCATTTCCCAGTTTTGCGGCAATTTTCAACAGCATCTACTATAAGTTATCGCTCACTCTTGTGCATACCAACTAAGTCAAAGTCTGAGTTCTATATGCTAAATAGCAAATGTTATACATATATATCAAGATGCTATGTTTTTAATATATATGGATTCGTATATATGATTAATGTTCCTGACAATGGCGCAAAAGTTGCCAAAAAGCACAAAAAAGCCGCGAATAAAGTTGAGTGCGACAACTTTTTGGCTTGTTTTGATTTTTGCCAGCAAAGGAAAAACTTCAGAGGTGAAAATACGCAGGAAAATGGCGTAAAAAAGGGGGACGAAGGGGAAGAAGGGGCAACTGTGGTCTTTTGGTGTTGTTTTAACTGCTTAACTGCATATTAATCAGTTTTACTTTTGCCTGACGATGGAACTTTGCCAAAAACTTGAGAACATGAAGCATTTAACACCGAACAGCAAAGAGGCGTGGCAGGCGACGTTGTGCTTGGCATTTGGGCGTGTGTTGTTAGTGTGTGTGTTCAAGTTGATAGAAAAATGCTGACGAATACTGGAAATATGTTGAAAAACAATAGGAAATTCTGTTATTTAGTTAAGCTAGAAAATTGCTAGACTGAAAAGCTACAAACTTTTAGAAAACTTGTGCACAAAGTCAAAATCAAAAATTCTGTCAGTTTAGGGAAATCAAAAAACCTTCCAAATTAGATTTTTATTTGGGACTTATAAGAAAAATACCAAAATTAATCGAAAATATGTAAAAAGCTAATAAATGTACGAAAGGCTTGGACATTT
The DNA here is from genome assembly GCA_035046005.1 of Drosophila acutilabella. NCBI lineage: Eukaryota > Metazoa > Arthropoda > Insecta > Diptera > Drosophilidae > Drosophila > Drosophila acutilabella. The sequence goes on from JAWNOK010000020.1 coordinate 5,973,427, forward strand.
AACAGAACAAAATAATATAGATACTACTTAAATACTAAACAAAATACTACAAATACTTGTTAAATACCAAACGTAATACCAGATATACTGCTTAAATACTAAACAAAATACTACAAATACTAAAAAAATACTAATACTATTTAAATACCAAACTAAATACTGGGTAAATACTTAACAAACTACTAAAAATACTGCTTGAAATCTTAACAAAATTCCAAAAATACTAATTAAGTACTAAACTTAATAAACTTGAAACACTGCTTAAATACTAAACAAAATGCTTCAAATGCTACTTAAATACTAAATATAATACTACTTACATACTAAACAAAATTCTTAAGTTGACTTGAATACTACAAAAAAATTTAAGAAAACTTTAATATTTAGGACTGTTTACAAAGAATACTACTTAAATACTAAAAAAATACCACAGTCAGAAACTTTTTCGTGTTTTCCGACAAGAGACAAAACTGAGAATTCTAAATTAATTTTTTTAGTAGTTTCAAACTAAACCATTAAGCGATTTATTTTTTTTGAGCTTCATTTATTAAAAAACTTTTGCAAATTTTCGGGAATTTGAACTAAATTTTTATTCATGTACGTAAAATCAAATACATTTGCTTAAGGAATAAACGTATAAATCAAGTTCAGCCAAATCTGAAGAGCTGCGGATTAATCCAGTTGGAGGTGTGGGCAGTGGAAGGGGTGTGTAGGGAGGGAGGTTTAATAGTGTCTGCGTTGACGATAACCGGGGGGTAGGTAACGGGAAGAGGCAGCTGGAGAACTGGCAGCGCCATGATAGGCACTAGCGTGGTAGCCCCCAGCGGGGCCAGCAGCACTACGATGCTGATGATGACTAAAGTTACGGAAAAGTAAGGAAATTATATAGAAATTAAATAGATTTGTTATGTAAGAAGTTTGGTTAGTTCACTTACTCAGCGGGCAGTGAAGGAGAAGTGGGCAAATGTGCACCTTCGGCTTGGAAACCGTTCTTATCGGCCTTATAGTTGACGGTGTACTGTTTGCCGTCATCACCTGTGTAGGAGTAGGATCCACGTACGCCTAGGGAGCCATGGGGCCAGCCTCCCTTGAACTCGCCAGTCTCATCACGATGAATGCCGTTGCCAGTGTCGAAGCTGAAAGAATAAAAACAAAAGTTTTATAAATTCAAGAATTAAATAATTAATAATGTTTTCAGCTTTATATTACTAAATTTACTGACTATAATACTGCTCAAAGTGTAAAATTTAAGTAGTATCTAAAGTTATGACTTTTTACTCTTTAAAGTTGTTCAAGTGTTTAATTTAGTATGGAATTAATTACATATAGTTTTTGAACAAAAAAAAGAGTGAAATTTAGTTCAAAAACTTAGTGAGCAATACTCAATATTTAGGCACACGATATGTTAAAATCAAGAACTATATTTTTCACTCTTATAAAAATGTTTGTTCATTTGTTATTATTAAAAAAAAATTAGGTGCTCTTGAAAAATTGGCAAATCTCTATTTTTAAACTAAAGAATGGAACTAGAATTCTTTAAGTTCAATTAAATTATTTAAACCAATTTATTCGGCACTAAATGTGTAAGCGTATTTTTGGAAAAGGACTCTGAAGAAACCAAAATCAATTTATAGTTTGAAATTTTAAGCATACCAAAATATTTGTACTTTAAATTCCATGAATAAAATTTCTGTTAATGCTGAAACTAGCACAATCGATAGTATTTCGATAGTTGTTAATAGCATAAGTTATTTGATAAATCGATAAGTATCAAGGCCATCGATAGCGTCGATTAGTTTAAGCTTAATTCTCTTAGATAATTATTAATATCCTATTTTAATTAAGGGCACTACTTTGCGATAAATTATTTTTCATTAGTGCTACAAGAGCAATCGATAATGTTATCGATAAATTCGATTAGTTACCCAAAGTTGTAGTTGCCGCTGGTATCGCTCTGATAATCGCTTCGGACAATAGGAATCTGCTGCTGGCGAGGTCCATGTCCATGTCCATGTCCCACACCCTGGCCATGTCCAGCAAACGCTGAGACAGCGCCACCATGTACGCCTCCAATGCCAGCTGTCCTGCTGGCATGGGCGTGGCCACCGCTGCTCACACCATGATAGTGGAGATTGGCTTGAGGTGCCAGATATTGGTTCGAGGGCAAATAACGTTGGGTAAGACGACCGGCGGAGACGACACTGAAACTGGCCAAAACCAGGCAGCCAAAAAGGACAACACAATGATTCAACATCGTCAGCTCAAACAAAGCACTTCACAGTACACAACAAAAAAAAATATGATAACAAAAAAAAATAGGGTAACTAGTAGAACTGTCTAAAAGTTGTGGTTGGATGATTGGATCTAAGTAGCGTTTTGCGTTTGCGTTTGCCTGCTCGGATGGGACGACGTCGACGGTTTGTTGGTGGGTTCATTGTGGGTCTTCAGTTTTATAGTCGTCGAGCGGAGCAGAGCCGCAATTTCATGCTCAATTTTAATTGTTTTTTGTTCAAAAGTCTTGTCTTCGGTTTTGTGCTGTTCTGCTTTTTTTTTTGCCTTCTTCTTTTTTGACGTTTTAGCGCGTCTTTTTTTTTGTTGTTTTGCTTTGCTTTTATTAATTTTTTTTTTATTGTGTGTGTGTGTGTGTGTGTGGTGTGCTGCTTGCTGTCTTTTGGCCGTTTAATTAGCCAAAATGCTGACATGCACCAAAACGCTTTTTTGCAATTTTCAAATTTTTTCAAATTTTTGTAATTAATGCGAAACTTTAGCTGCGAGTACATCAAACTAGGGTGTGCACAGGTGTGTGTGTGTGTGTGTGTGTGTGTTTGTGTATTTATGTGGGTGGCAACAAACAATAAGCAGAACAACAACTTTTGGGCTACATTTTGGCGGCTTTAACTAATTATAGCATCGGGCTTTAGCTCTCGTCATTAGCGCACAACAAACACACACACTGCTTTAAAGCTTCTTGGAGTTCCGGCTCGCCTTGCTTTTTGGAGTGGCTTTAACCAAAAAACTAAAAGTGCCCTCACTTGAGGGCCATTTACAGACGGGCTTAAAAAGTGCCGCTCTTCAGTTTAAGCCAAAACGGGAGAGAGGTGTTGCTGGTCCACCAATAAACAACTTGAGACGATCAACAACATTTTTGGCCAAATCCGTAAACAGTAGCCAACAAAACATTTCTAAGTCTTCTAAGCCCTGGGCTTTCCATCATTTAATTATGTAAAGAAATGTGTTGAAATTTGTTTGAAAGTCAACGTTTTAAATGCCTTACGATTGAGTGCTGCTATGCACATCAATTATGCTTTGTGTTGCGCATTCGTAAACGTTTTCAAAATGCCCCAAAGAGCAAAAGCTAAGAGCGAAAGTGCACTTTAATTATTTAAAGCTCTTAATTAACTCACATTTAGTTATTAAATATTTTGGCAAGAATTGTATACTGAGTGGAGTGCAGTTAATAAAGTTTTTAGACCCTGTACTTCAAAAGAGTACAGTGTTTACTAGGCTTATTAGCAGCGCCATGTGTGTAACAGGTAGAAGCAGGCGTTTCGGACCCCATTGAGTGTACATATTCTTCATCGCCATCAAAATTCGAGTCAATATAGCAATGTCTGTTCGTCCTTCCATATAAACACCTGGATCTCAGTGACTACAAGAGCTAGAGCTACTAAATTTGGTATTAAAGTCCGCCTGTGGCAGACACAGCTCAAGTATATTTCAAATAATTGCCACGCCCAATACCAGCCCTTAAATTTCCTTTTTTTATCATTTTTTCTTAAGAAAATTGATGAACTCGACACCTCAAATTCAGTCTCCAACTTGACTTTAGCGTTTCTACTCGATTTTATTGAGAATTTTTTTATTATATTTAATTTAACAAGCTGTTAAATAACAGCTAAAAAAAAAATTCAAGGCTAAAAAAATAGTAGAAATAACGAAATAATTAAAAGTCCATTGTATTTAGATTAAAGCACATTTAATCAACTTAAATCCTAACTAATTTAAGAACTGCCATATCATGTCCAGCTATACAATACCAAAATATTTACTATTAATACACTTCCCCCAAAAACCCAAAAAAAAAATGTGCAAACTCATTCAATTATCTCACATACCCGCAACTAGAGGAAGCGCATTGAACTGGATTGGATTATATTTTGTTTTGAGAGAAATTTGCCAAATCATTTGATAGGGAATGACGGCAGATTCCAAGTGTAGGAATTTCCCGCAGCAATCCATTATTTTAACCAGACTGAGTAGTACCCGCAGCCCCTCCCTCTGCGGCTTTACTACGCTTCCTCTTGTTTAAGCTGGAAATAAACTGGTAGTTGAGGCACAACAATGAATAGTTAAGAATAAAAATTCGCACATATCCGCAATTATTAATATAATGACAACAAATATTTGTTGTTAATACCATTGTTGTTGTTGTAGTTATTAAAAATAGCTGTCGATAAACGAAACGCAACTTCATTAATTAATAATAATTAATGATGATGATGAACTAATCAAATAAAAGCGTGAAAAGTTAAGTTCGCCACAGCGCCAACCATAAATCATCATTATGATCATCATTATTAGCTGTGTTTAATGATCATTATGTTCATTGACTTGATCATTATGTTTTGGTTTTTCGGTATGAAGTGAATGTCGATAGCCCCAGTGAATTACAGAACGCGTGCCCAATTCTTTGTTCTTTGCGCATGTTCTTCTTCTGCACCTTCCTCTTCTCCTTCTTTATAGCTGTAATTATCACATTGTTTCTATATTTATCCGTAGCTTCAACTGTTAGCTTAAGCTTCCCGATATGTCTAGCTCGCTCTAACTAACTGTTTGCATTCCTTCTGAAGTTTTTGGCTTTAAATTGAGTTTCTATAAATATATTTTTTTAAAAATTAATCGGAATATTTATCGCTTGTATGTCTCTCTGTCTGCTTATCTACTTCAATTATTTTTATTATGTATTGAGAATTAAACAAAAAATTAAGCTTATAACTAATGAGCCATACCCGCATCTAGTAATCTAATATTTAATTCAAACACAGACAACTTCAAGCAAGTAATAAGGCTACTTTTGAGGTACTCGACTGCTATCTGAGTTTTAGAATTTATAATAAAATATATATTATATATATTTAACAGTCTTTTAGCTTTATTTATTTTTTTTAGACAAATCCTTTGCTCTACTTTTCTTAAGCTTTCAAATGTTTATATTTAAATATATATTTTTTAAACCAATTTTTATTTAAAATTTATCAAACGTCTGTCAGTCTCATTGTCTACTTTTCACTGTTTATCTTCGACTCTGACAATGGCTATTTTTTTTTAGCTATAAAAGAAACACCAAAAAAAGCCATTCAGTTCGGAATTGTTGCACTTCTCTTCTCCTTCTCCTTCTTTTTGCTGCCTGTGCATTTGATATTTTCTTGGTCCGCTTGAACTTCTCGCTTCGTTGCCGTCTCAAAATGCATATTGTACAGTTAGCTGGACACTCGCTAATGGCGCATCATTAAGTTTCATTACGAGCTAACTGAACTGCAGCAGCAGCGTCATGACGTTACACTGAGAGAAATAAGGTCGAGTGGGCAAAAATTAAATTTAGAGTGCAATGATTGGAAAGTAGCAGTTCAATTATGTAAAGTATTTCCATCGTAACTTAAAATATTTAAAGCTTGGTTTTTTTATAAATAATTTATAAGTTAATAATTTAATAACTGCTGCTGGTTAATGAAAAAACTGATCTTAAATTAGTTTTTAAGTCTCAAAAGTTGGATAGAAACTTTTAAATAAAGGTTAAGCTTCTTAAGAACTTTTAAAAATATTTTTTAAAATGTTTTTTTTAATTGCAATTAATTAATTTAAACTTTACTTTAATTTTGCTTACTTTTATTTCAGTTATCAGATTTTTGGTGCTTTAAATTCTTGCTTATTTTTGACTTTTAAGATTTTAAAGTACACAACTTTTTGTTGAGTGTAGTGTAAAGTGTTCAGTGTACGGTTCTTCGACCTGGCTTTATAATTTATGCAGCAAAAGTTTATACTTTACTTTGTGGCAGACCTTAAGATGGCTTAAGCGGATGTTATGTTGTATTCACAGCCGCAAATGAACTTGTAATTTACAATGAATTTGACACTGACAGCTGGCAGCTGCTAAACGGCACTCACTGTACAAGTACAAGTATTCATATACTTTTGGCATTGACTGTACAAACAACGGGACTACAAAAAAGTTTTGCAACTTTTTAGACGCTTTTTTTCCCCATTTTGAGTTTGAGTTAAATTTTTTTTGTTTTCGACTTAAGCCACTTGAGCAACATTTGGATTATACAAACCAAAATTCGATAAACAAAAGAAGTAGAAGTAGAAGAAGAATAACTTCTTATTATGCAACATTTCACAGAATTAATTCTATTTTCGTAATCATTAAGTTTATTATCTTAATTCCTGGTTTCATGGGGTGTTTTCTGTCATTGTTTTTAGATTTACTGCTCAAGTTTCAGTCCTAACTCTGTGGTTCTGGGGGCTAGAGTCTTTGCGGTATTTTTAGGGGTTCCCACAAAAGGGTTGCAGTATTTTTATACCCAAAATGTGCCTTTAAAATAATATTTAATATATCTAAAGATTTCTATGATTTAAATACTTTACTGTCTGTAATTGACTATGATTAAATGCAGTCTTAGTTTAAAATACTTTTACTATTTATCATATTTTTTTATAAGGTATTTCTGTAGTATTTAAGTAATCTGTCAATTGTGTTACCTTCTTGTTACTACCTCCCTCTTCACTAACGTTGACTGCTCTTCTCTGTAATAACTCTAGGATAATAACTCAACCGACACTGCAATATTTTCTTTATTATTTTTTGCCATTTCCCAACACTTTTTTTTTGTGGTAACCAAGTTATTTTTAGAAGCTCCTTAGCCATTAAAATTGTATTAAATCAGATTAGACGAAAGCTTAACAAACTGACGATGCCCTGAGAGGGCGACCTAAGGGGAGAGAAGGAGAGTGGGCGTGGGGGGAGAGAGGGGGAAACAGTAGAGACAGTTGCTTAACTTGTTCCTCTGGCTATAACTCATGGCAAGCCAAATGGAGGCAAAGTACTGGCCATGATAGATAATTGCTTTGCTTGCTTATCATACCCTGTAATTGCAAATATCGATTAGAGAGGTGTTAAAAATTTATAGAAAATTAGGGTAAGAAATATGGGATTTATTTTAGGAATTAATTATGGTATAAACAGGTCTAACTGAATTTATTTACATTAACAGGGTATCTACAAGTCTGGCAGGGTATATTATAGGCTTACCCACTATCTATACAACCTACAACTTACAACTTCCAGGGTGTCAACAGGTCTAGCAGATTTGTGCACATTTTATTTGTACTTGTCAACGCTTTAGATAAAAACTATAGGGTATATTATAGGGCTTACCCACTAATCAAACAATATTTAATTTTCTATTCTTAGGGTATCTGCCCGCCCAGCAGTTGAATTCTTATAAAAATAATTATCTTTTTTATGATAAAAAAAAGTATCGTTTTTTATTTGTTATTTTTCAATTGAAAACTCAAGAGACACGCCCAGCTAAGCGCATTGGGCTGTGGCTAATTGAATCATGAGAGATGCGATGCTCTAAAGAAATTGCTGAAATGTTTATACCCATAAATGTGTGTAATCGCTTAAGAGGTACAACGCAAGGGGTGGGGGAGGGCCAAGTGGGTGGAGGGGGTGTGGCAATGTGAGTGGAAACAAACATTTGCCTAGCCAGCAGGACGATTGCAGCTGTTATTGTTGATGCCAATGCACTGATAAGAACAACTGAAAGGAACAAGAAGCAGCAGCAGAAGCAGAAGAGGAAGCAAATTTTGAGAGAAGAAAATGAAAGGCGGTAGAAGTGGTGGTGAGGGCAGCAGAGGGGAGGTGACAACAGCTGTGTGTATCGGAGGAAAATGTTGAAAGTTCCTTCAGTTGCTTTCGATAAGCGACGTACGCGAAGTGGAGGAGTTTTTAGCCTAGTTACCAAATTCCGAGAGCAACTTATATTTTAGTGGGAAATTTAAGCTATAAACAAGCTACATTTTGGTTATTGCTAGACCAAAAATCCTGAAATGAATGAAAGCTGAGGTCGATTTCATGCCGAGAAATTTATTTTAGATTTTTGACATATTTTTTGGCCTTTTCACAAATTTAAAAAATTACTATTGTGTTTCTGGCACATTTTGGCACTTTTTAGACCAAAATTTCAGACCTATATGGTGCCTAATAGAATGAAAGGCTAATTACTTTTACAGTAACATATTCTACAAATTTTATCAGGTTTACTAACTAATCAAAGAAGTTATACAAGTTTTTGTGTACTTGATTGGGTCATAAAATGTTACAAATGTTATAGCCAGTCAACATTAATCTAAAAGGCTCATTTCATAACTTATTTTTTAGACTTTAATGTCTTTTTAAAAACTTTACTCCTACCATTTTATTCTATATTCCAATACTGCCTTTACTGGGCACTCAACAGTCGAGCAGCTTGACTGCAGCATTCCTTGGGCTAAAATGAAGGGCAGATCGAAATTCAGTGGCGTCGTCCTTGCTACCGAGAGCACTGTCAGCGCTCTTATCGCGCGTCCTCGGCTCGTTATTTCCCTTAGCTTATGAGTTCTCCCTTTGAACTTTATGCCATTTACTTTCGAGCCAAAAAATGTCAAATTCAGCTATTTGTTTAATTGAAAAATAAAAAAAAGAAAAGAAAACGTTAAAGAAAAGAAAGGAAAGTAGAAAGTAGGAACATAAAGCAGAAATAAGCACGCTGTGTACTCCATCCCTGGTTTCAAGTGGGTATGGTGGCCCTTGCAAGAGCGCATCAAATTGTTATGTGCTCCATTAATGTGAATAAAAGTAATTCGAAAAAGGTTCCCGTTTCCTGCACTGCATAGACACAAGAGGTAGTCACACCCACACACACACCCCCATCCCCACCCCCACTCATATATGCTCAATAAGTACTCGTAAACGGTCTCATTTCCCATTCATTTGTTCGTATTCAAAGTCCGCATGCAAATTCATTTGATATGCACTTCTTAGCTTTTGATTTTGAGCGTTATGCTCGCTCGTATGCAATGCAAACATTTTCCCTCATTTTTAGCTAAGCCCTGGGATTTCCAGGAGACAATTGATGGTGCAACTTAAACGTTTACAGGGTAGCACAGTGCTTAAGCAAGTTTCCTCTTAGTTTTGGTGTTGCTGGGCGACATTTTAGATACTTTCTTCCTGGGATTTGCTGTCTTTCCAAACTTCCCAAGTAGTCTCAAAGGTAGTTTCCTTTTAAACCCACTTTACCACTCTTTAGCATTTGAAGTGTTTTCTAGAGACGTTTTATGTTAAAGGTTTTATACAGAAGTTTGTCCAAAAGTCAGCTTGAGGTATCCCCAAAATTATCTCTGCTGAAACTATACTAAATCTACACTGAAATGTAAAATCTTTGCCTGCATTCTCAAATGGTTTCTTAGCGATGTTTAAAATGGAATAGTTTGGAATTATTGTTTCGTTTAAAATACTTTATTGAAGTGCGGGCTTTTAAGCAAATAGTTTAATAACTAAATCATGATAAAGAAATTTGTTCTTAAATCATATATTTTACATGTATTATATTTTAAAAATCTAATTAAAGGTTGAAGCTAAAGTTAGAAAGTCTTATGGAGACTATTGTCTAGAAACCGCAGACAAAATTAACGCGAAATTGAATAAAATTTGTTTATAAATTTGAAATAAATTTTTTTTTAGGAATTCTAGTGAAGTTTTTCATATGAGTACAGCTACCGTCAAGCTTTGACCGCTTCAAAGAGGTGACGGGGTGTGTAGAGCAGAGAATTCTAGTTAGCGTTAAGGGGCTGTCCGTTTAGGCATAATTCACTCTATCATTAATTTTAAAAATTTCCAATTTATTCATTCCCCAAGATATATAATGAAAGCGCACTATTTCAGTGTTGACTAACGTCTAATTGTAATAACAATCTAATTATTTAGCCACAAAAATAATAATAGCATAATTATTTTAGCTGTAGATTTCTTTAGAGTTTCCTACGATTCGGTAATCCCCAAACAAATCCTCGACACAAACAAATCTGATTTGGTATTTTTGCAGTATTATTTTGTGTGTGTGTGTGTGTGCTTTGCTTTAAGCCCCAAAGATCGCTTATCTCCTGGCCGCATTGAGGGACTAATTCCCATGTAGGAAGTTTGCCATACAATTCGACTGCCTTGAACTATGACTATTTGCACAGTGGCTGACAAAAGTCAGCCGCCTGGCAAACAATAACAATTTGTTGCTAATGCACTTTCTGTTTGTCGAACGCGGCTTAGACCAGACACCACAAGTGACCCCCAGAAATGCGGGGCGCAACTTCACTCATTAAGAGAACTTTTATCCTTCTTTTTTTTTGGGGCGGAGGGCAGATTTGGTCAGATACGCTTGGCTATATACCCAGTAGCTAAGCTATGCTGTGTTTGATTAAGCAATTCCAGGCGGAAATTAAATGGACACGCAAAACAAACTGCGTGCCAGGGGTGCAGCATCTGGAAAGCAAGGGATGACAGACAGTGCGACTGCAGTAGACCCTGTAAATAGAACGATTGTATAGCGCTTGAAAAGTACACAAAATCGGCTGTTAGGTAGATTCTGTTTATTTAGGTTGTACAGGGTCAAAAAAGGGTCAGCTGGGCTGCTGGAGTGGAGTGGTGTTGGTTGGGGAGTCTATCAAACTTAACTGAGCAGCGTTCAAGTGAGAAGATTAAATCGCCATAAATATTAACTACAGTTGCTTCCGTTTGTATACGCTCAGGGAGGTGGTAGCTAAGGGTGGGGGTTGCTGGGGTACTGGGGCTGATGTGGGTGGTGTGGGCGCAAGGTAAGACAATTTGAAAACGCTTGCCTTGATTTAGCACCGGAAGGCACGCACATCACGTGTCCGACTTAGAAGCAGAGCAGAGACCCGGAGGCACAGACAGCACCATGAGTAGACGGACAAATGGACAATGGACTAATACGGACACGAAGCGCGTTCGGGGATTGCTTCAAGTTGCAAGTTTCCACTCCACGCGCTTTGGGGCAAGTGTACAAATCAAATGATTTATTGCAGTTTATTCTCTCTTTGGCCGGTACAAAATTGGAGCACGCTAAAAATAATTGAAACGTACAGCTAAGCTGGGTAGAAATTGGGTGGGCAGGTGGTTAAAGGGGTGGAGGAAGTGTTGGGAGTGGGAGAGGTGGGGGCAGTGACTGGTGTTCGGAACTCACCTGGCATCTTGGGTTCATTTCTATCTATTAAGCCATGAAATTGCTGTACAACTTTCTGCAGCTGCTAATTGACACACGTAGCATGCAACTGCCGGTGTGCGTGAGTGTGCCTGTGTGTGTGTGTGTGCCTGTGTGTGCGTGATTAAGACTTGCCACATAATTGAGTTATCAACATGTCTGCGACAAATACCACTTCCCATCGCGCTTTAGCTGGCTTTTTTGGCCAAAAACCAATTGCCTTGCAAATTGAACTTTTTGACTGCGAACGCAAAACGCTTCCGGTCAGCCGAAATGAGCTATTGGCCATTTGGCTGCCTGTTTTGGGTCCGTAAACAATTTCGCTTACCGTTAGCCGCAGCATTACAAATTATCATCAGGTTTTTTTGGGCTTTTAGTGCGAGTACACTTCACTACTTCAGCTACACTCCTCTCTCCTGCTGTCTACTACCGGTCTCTCTCTCTCTTTCTTCCCACCTGATTATACCCAGCTCATTGCGTTTCCCACTCCCCCTGTCACCCCCCAACCACCCACTGCCATCATCATCATCTTCTTATTCGTTGTGAAAGACGCATTCGCATCGCATCCATTCAAAAATCAACCCCATTTTGTGTTAGTTAATTGCCAATATTACACAAGTGGCAAGCCAAAGCGCAAAAAAGCAAACTACGCTCTCTGCCAGCTACAGCAGCAGCCGTAGCAGCAGCCGCAGCAACACTCTCTCACTCTCATTTAAAGTGACACGCTCACTCGCTGTTGCTCTCACACTCTCTGTGTTTTGACTTGAGCATAGTGCGTGCGTTAAGTTAGCGTACAACTTTTACGCAAAGCTTGTTTTAGAATTTACTCAATAAGAATACAAATATTTATAACATATCATAACTCTTTTGATCAAATTTTCAAATAATTAATTATTAAATCTATACCGCTGCACTAAAAACTAAAATTTTTTAAGACTACCTTAATAACTTTTATACAATAAATCATTTCTTATTGCATAACTTTTGGTAGTGACTGTTTGCGGCTGAGACGCTGCGGTGCCACTGCAGTTGTGCGCAGACGCCGGCGTCAGGCCGGCAACGCCGCATAGCAATAACACAGGGTTGTGCTGCTGTTATTGTTGCTGCTTTCGCTGTTACTCTCGCTGTTATTCTTCACATCGGTGTTGTTGTTATTGTGGGTGCCGTGTGGTCGTCACACGTGCGCTTTGGGGGTTGCTATAAGCTGAACGAAGCGAATGAGCAGGAGACAGAGAAAGAGAGAGTAAATGTAAGTGTGAGGAGAGAACAGCAGGAGAGTAGAAAGGCAGAGCCTGCAGCTGTGAGCTAAGCTGAGCTAACTTGGCAACCGCGTGTAAGGTTTGCTTTCAGTTCAGCAGCAGCCTTTGCAGTGTACGCAACGTCAACGCAGAGCGCGTGTTGACGTCGTCGTCGTCGCCGGCCACAAAAGCATAGAACAACGACAACGACGGCAGAAATACAAAAATAATAACAGTTATAACTGTAAACACTCAAGTGACAGCGATAACGGAAATAGTGAAACACAAAAACTAAAAGCTCAGCGCGCGAAAATAAAAACTTACAATTAAAACAACAATTCGCTTTAGTTGTTGTTGTTGTTTAATGCATTTTGTTGAACATTTTTTTGTTGTTGTTTAAGGACAAACTTTGCAAGTTTAAAGAAATAACAATACAAAATATTTTGCCAGTTAAAAGTGCTGTTGTTTTTGTTGGCAAAGTAACACACAAACACACACACACACACACACACACCGACACACACGCAAACAAACATACCCATATACATATCAAAAGAAAAAGTGGGCTAAAAAACAACAAGTATAAGAGGTGAGTACATCAACTGTAATAACAACATTGAGTCATCTGAAAATGAGCGCCATTCGTTTACAGTTAGTTTTAATTAGAGCGCCAACAACAATGGTTTCATTTATTGTGTAATTCATTAATAAACAATGCAAATAAATAAAGAGTGAGTGCAACATTTGCGACTAATGAGTTACATTAGGGCGCAAAAGCAACAACACAGGCACAGAAACAGAAAAACAGTCACAAAAACAAACACAAACAAACACAACACAACATTCAGTACCAGCAGCAACGGCAGCGCCAGCAGCAACGGACGCTTACGCCGCTGTCAACGTCAACATCGACGTCGTAACATTGCGAAATTGATTTTTCATAGCGGCAGCGCGCTCTGTGCGCTCTCTTTTCCTCTCTCAATCTCATTTCGTTCTGTGAGAGCACACTGCCAAAATGTCTGCCAGGCGCGTCGTCAACCTGTCACAACAGCAGAAATTGTAAAAACAATAACAACAACAAAGAGAGTTGCTGCTGTACCATTGTGGCATTGTTGTTGTTACGACAACTAATCAAAGCGACTTTTGGTGCTGTCGCTGGCACGCTGTAGACGTCGACTTCGCTGTTTGCTTTGCTTTCGTCATGACCTTCATGACTCATCGTTCGCCTTGCTTGGAGTTAGCCAAGGAAGGGGCGCAAAAAGGCACAGGCAGCGGCGGCGGCTTGTTCCTGAGTATGACTACGTGCCGCCGCATGGCCCTCCTTTTTAGCTCTATCCTCTCGCTCTGCTACTCTCTTTCTACTGCCTTTTTTTTCGCCTATTTTACCATTGCTTTGGCTTTGGTTTCGTTTTGACTCAAGTTTTTCTTCTTGTTATTTGTGTTTATTTTTTGTTTCGCCTGCGCATTTAATTAAATAAATTGTCCTTACATTTAGCCGCAGCCATTGTTAATGTGCTTTTTCCTGGTTGCATAAATTGGAGCGCTGTTAATTTATAGTTGCCCATTTTGTTCATTAATTTTGTTCACATTTAATTCAACTTTTTGCTGCTGTTTCTTGTTGTTTTTCTTTGTTGTTTTGACAAAACAGGCCGCACCTGTGTGTTGTGAGACACCAGCAAAACAGTTTTAACTGCTTTGCAAATGCCACACCACAAACATTTTGCGATTCGCTCACCAATTGGCCAAGTTAACTAAGGTTAGTTTGTTGGCCAAACAAAACAGACATTGAAATGTAATTTAATCTCAAGTATTTAGCATATAAACACGCAAAACAAGGAGTGTCTGCGTGTGTTTAGCACAGCCAAATAATACTACGTAATTTGTGGTGTTCTTTTGGCCATAAACTATTGCGTAGCATACTTTTGAGGGCAGGTGTGAACTTGTTTTTTGCTAAAAATAAATTTTAATGCGTAAATTGAAACCTAATAGTTGAGTTCAGCTTAGAAAAAATATGAAAAAGTTAACAAATTTAAAATAAATTCATTTTTAGCTTAAATGGGTAGTTTATCTAATAGAATAACTCGTTTCTGACAATCGTAAAATTTACAAAAAAAATGCTAAAATAAACTTGATAATATTAATTATCTGGATGCACAATATTTACCAAATTGCTTAATTGGTTTTGTGTAAATTTTAGGAATTGTTCAATTGTAAAGTGAATTCAATGTCTCATAATATTACAGAAAATTCAATAAACATATTTATTTTATATTTTAAATGAATATACTGATGATTCATAACAATTATTTTTGTTTCCAAAAGAAATTTGTATAAATAAAATTGTTTAGTTATTGATGGGATTTCTTATCAATTACTTAATTGACATGTCATTATTCACTGCATATATGAAACTAAGCAGATTCTTTGCTCCTTATCAGCTTATAAATTTCACAAAGTCTTTTTAAAATGCACCATTGATAGTCAAATGGAATTACATGGATTTAGCATAAGTTTGCAAGTATCAGCAGAAGTGACCTAAGCTTATTTTTTATCCAAACTTCAAGATGATTTTTCTTATTTTAGTTTTTTTTCACAATTTTGCAGTCGCTTTATCAGCGTTTCCTTTTATCACTTTCATTTGCTGATCCGTTCAGTGTCGACAAAAGTTGCAAAAGCGATTAATTTTAATGCGCTTTATGCTAAATGCCATTTTTCTAATTGTTCTAACTTAGTTATTTTTATTTGCAGCGCTTTATCATTTACAAACAGTCCAATTTCATTTTATTTAATTTCCTTTTTTTTTTTGCGGCTTTTGGCAACTTTAATTAAGGTTGATTTTTGTGCTGTTTTTTTTGTGGCTGTCTGAAAATGTTGGTATTATTTTTACAGTTTACGTGGTGGCAAGTTTTAAGCCTTTTAATGAAGCGCAAAAATGAGTTTATGAGACTTAGTTTGAATGTATATATATATCGAGGACAAAGTTAATGAAAAAGCGCTGAAAAATGCAAATGAATAGCTTAAAATATATATTTAAAAAAAAAGGAAAACTTTTTTGGTTTGCCTGTGGGCAAAGGCGTTGCCAATTTCCACGTAATAAGTACGTACATCAAACTGACTTTTTGAATCTAAAGTAATTCGTCTACGGCAGTGCTTCTCCACCCCCACACCGTCTGCTGCTACGTCCCGGAGATGGCATCTCGAGCCAATAATAGAGTTGACAGAAAAGTAAAATGTAATCAAAGGGCAGTCGACATAATATTAACAAATGACTGGCCATCAATTTAAAGCTTATTTAATGTTGCCAACAATTGTTAAGGAGCTCACCGAGCAGACAATGGTGTAGGCGGGTGGCACTTTACTTTTTGCCAGCACTGTCAAATTACATAAGTAAGCGACACTTTTCGGTGAAAAAAAGGCCTTTCAAGAATGAAAAATAACACACGACACGCGTGTAAAACACACACACGCACACACACAATTTTCCAGAAAGGCATAAAAGCGTAAAAATTGAAAAAGCAAATTCGCACAGTTGCTCGATTGGCAAATACTCCTTAAAAGAATTTTTTTATGATAATTTAAAACCATTTGCAATGAAGTGGTTTCAATGGTCTAAATTTACTTATTTATTAAATTTATTATTAGCCATGTGAATAACCGTTTGATGAAACTGTCAATAGGACTTTCTACCGTACCTTATAGAGAGCTGGGCATATTGCTCACAAAGCTCACACAGTTAGTTCTTGCCAAAATACATGTTTGCACATCTTTTCGGATAAAGATTTTTGCTTTTCTAAGGAAAATATAGGTTATAGGTAATAGGTTTTGTTATAAAAGGTTATTAATATATAAAAGTTGTTCCTCTATTTTAACGGCTGATTTATCATACCCCACATGCGCAATATTTGCTTACAGGGCATTTAAATAATCACAATACTGTGCAAATTTACATGCAATATACAAATGCATGAATAAAAAATTATGATAGAGCCAAAAAAAATTGGCAAAAAGAGAGAGGGGGGCAAGAGAGTGTGTGTGTTTGTGTGTGCGTGCGTGTGTAAACGTGTGTGGCATGGGGGAAAACTGTGTCTGAAGTCTGTGTCAAGAAGTGATTTTCCACAATTTTTCAGTACCTTTTTGCCATTTACTGCTTACCATTTTTTTTGTGCTGCTAACTGGTTGCTGGACGGAGAATTGTGGGGGCTAAGGGAGTGGGAGTGGAGTTGGGGTGGTGGGGTAAGGCAAGGGGAAGGTCTTTTCCGGCAGACGTCTGCGAAATAAGATAAAAAACATTTAGGCCTCACAATGGTATTGTTGTTTAGTCATGCTGTGTGTGTGTGTGTTGGTCTTGGAGAAGGGCCACCAGTGTTGGGCAATGTCCCTGTTAGAACGCTAAGCGGCTTCTGCTGCTCTGGCTGGCTTTTAGCCTAAGACACACACTTACACCCACAGCAACTTCGTCCTTCGAAGTCGTCGTCGTCGTCGTTGTCATCATCATCATCATCTGGTGGTTGCTTTCTTTTGCCCGAGACGGTCGCATTTTTGCGCTAATGATTAATGGCTGTCCTCCTGTCGTCCTGCTGTCTTACCGTTGCCTCCAGCTCCTTTCCGTCTTCTTGTCCTGCCGTCCCAAAAGTTGTAAGCGCCTCGAGCGTAAAGCCGTTCAAAATGTACAACTTTTTGAGTAGTGTCTCCGGGCAGAGAATGCTGTTGCCTGTTGCCTCCTGTCACCGCATTGCTTGCAGCTGTTGCAAATCTCAGACAGTGTTGATAAATGCACTTAATATATACACATACATCCCATTGAAAGGATCAGAGGCATTCAATCTGCTGTTGTCATGCAAATACACTCAAATCATTCATTACTTTCATTAGCTAAGGATTTGTCGACAGCTCGAAAAACCATATAACAAATGAGAATTGACAGGCGCTACTTTCGTGGCACTACTCAATACTGTATATATACCTGTATATACCATATACATATACATATATATCAGTATATAATAGGCACAGTGACAAATGCGAAATACGCCAAAGTCCCGCACGAAACGGGGACGCTCCCATTTCCGTTGGCTCGGAGACCTGCTAAGGAGTGAGCATCGAGCTTTTAATCCCCGTAGTAACTACGCAGTAAGAATGTCTTTTTGCTGTTAAACGTTTACGGAATTTTAAAATGTTTTCCTAACGCTTTGCATTTTTAATTTTTAAGTTTTACATTTTTTTCGGCTTAGTTTTTGAAGAGTCACAGCTGATGACAGCGTTAAATTCGTAGCAGGTTGTTTGCGGTGGCGAACTGTAAATGGATTGATGAGAGGCGTGAGCTATTATATTTAAGATTACTTAAGGCTTATTATTTAAAATTAAAGACTTATAAGAATTGTTTTGCTTGGCAAACTTAGCAAAAGTCACAAACTGTTTAAACCGTTGAGTTTTAGAAATGGAAAAAACAGAATGTTCTTTGATTCATTCAGTAATTCTATCAATATTATATTTAAGTTCATGAAACTGGTTTAAAGTCATGATTTTTATATTCAGAAATTAAAAGATTTTAGCAAGATTACATAATTTTCTATACTCTTTTGAGGCTTTTTTCTTAAAAGTTTTAAGATAGCAAATAAAATAAACTAAAATTTGATGAGTTCTAAAATCATTTCCTTTTGAAGTACGTTCATTCAGTAATACAATAAGTCAAGTATGACATAATTTGCAAGCACTTTTATGCCCACTTTAAGTTAAATTCAATACACAATTAATCTAAAATCAGCCTAAACCTAAACTAGTATCGTAGTGCTTTTTTTGTCAGTGTAGCTTATAAATTTTCAACGACTTAGCTTAAAAATAATTCTATGCATAACTCCAACTTCAAAATGTCACTTGCATTATGAGCAAAAATTAAAAATTCGCACTTTTTGCACCCCTTACCTCTGCCACGCCCACTTTCCCACTAAAGCAGCGATCCACACCGGTTGCCTCCCATGTGAAATCTACATGTAAATTGCGTTAAAAGGTCGAATCATTGAACTTTCTTCATATGAGCTAAAGTCCATACACGAAAGTGGCAAGTTGGGAAATGGGAAATGGGAAAAGGGAAAGGGAAGATGGAAAATGGGTAAATGGGAGTTGGATACACGTGTAACAACAAGTGTTATATTGAAACACCCTACTCATATTGAAGCACCCCAGTTGCTCACTCGCTGGACAGAACAATTTGTCATTTGGCAAATGAAACCAACGCGCAGAAAAAAACAAAAAAAAAAAAAAAAAAGAATTGAGAATAAAGTCAAAGTCGGAGCACTGAATTCTCGTTGTTCTTTGGGATTTTTGGGTGGAGTTTTGCAAGTTTTTTACTCATTTTTTTTTTGTGGGCCAGGTAAGCTTTGCTCTATTAAATATTCACCCTTTTTTTGTTGGTTGTTTGTTTGTTTTTGCTTACGGTATGGGCGTTACGAAAACACTGACAAACACGCCCACTCTGCCCCTTTGTTGTGTGTGTGTGCGTGTGTGTGTGTGGCGACTTGAACATGCAAGTTTCGTTTATTCGCTGATGTTTACAAATTTTCACGCCAAATGAAAAAAGTTTTTTGTTGTTTCTGCTGTTCGCAAGTCAGCAACAAAATTTGAAGTTGGAGTTTCCTAGCTTGCTGTCTCTCTCTAGCCCTCTTGCTGTTCCTTTCTAGCGCTTTTCTTGTGCGGTTTTGTGCAATATCTCCGGGGAAGTTGTGTGTGTGTGTTGCCACTTCTTGTGTTGTTTTATTTTTGCCGTCTCGTTGTCATGTGTCAAGTGCCCAAGTAGTAAACAACATGTTTATGCTACTGAAACAACAACAACAACAAGCAGTATTATTAACAACAACAATCTACAAGAATCCGCTCAAATGATGTCTTGGCCTTGAAGCAGCAAAGTAAAACTTGCGAGACAGCTCGCTATAACTCCCCCTCTATACGCTTCTCATAACTGGTCTTTGCTTTTATTGCATAACTTTGATTTCCCCTAAGACTAACACTCAATTGTCGTTGTCGTTGTTGTTGTCGTTCCTTAAATCGCAGACAATTGTTTACAACTCTTTATTTGCAACTTTGTCAATATTCGTAAAATTTGTTGGATTTTCGCATGTAAAACAATTTGTCAAATTCGCAATAAAGGGACTTTGTACATAGTTTTGTAATCTATTATTTGTTATTTCAATTTTATTAAACATTGAATTTTTTATTGTTCTTAGAAATTATGCCAAACATTTTGTGGGTTCTTTTAATGAGATTGTCAGCAATTTAGTAAATTAGGAAGCAGTTACAAATATAATTAATAATTTTAATGAAAAGGAACTATGGAACTTAAAGAATTTTAAATTCTATATATTTTATAGGGCTTCCTTACAACTTTTATTCTTAAAAAATTGTGACAATGGAAAATTCACTGTCAGCTTCATTATAAAAATTTCACTATATAAATTAAACTTGGAGATTTGCGGTAGAAAAATTTATTCATAAGCTAAACTGAAGAAAAATTTTATTTTAAAAGTATAAACAACTAAAAATAATTCAAATTATAGGAAATTTTTGTAAGCAGATACATAACTAATAATAGTAATAAATGTATTTAAATAAAAAACGGGATTGAGATTCTATTCTTAAAGTTAATAATAATTTTATTTTATTTTTCTCTCATTTTTAACAGAATAAAACTAACTTTTACACTCCGTTCAGAGAGAGTATCTAATAGTCGTACAGCTAAGAGAATTATAGGTTGATTTATAGACTTGAAATTTGGCAACTTTATATTTTTATTAAGCATGTGTTGCTCAAACTTTCTTTTATGAGCACGTCATGCATCAAAGGTCATTAATGTGGCCTAAAAGTTGGCAACAGTTTGTGCAAATTGCTTATTTATGCGACTGTGTGTGTGTGCTTGTGTGTGCAGTCAGTGTTAGTCAGTGGGCGTGTGCTGCCCTAACCAGTGTTGGCAAATGCCACACGCACGACAATTACAACAATGACAAACAAAGTTATTAGTTATGTAAAGTGCGATTTGCTGTCGTTGCTATTATGTTAGCGGTTTTATTTTTGCCAGTGCCTAAACAAGGTCTGGAAAATGTCGCGAAAAAGGGGGCGTGTTTGCTGTGGGGTAGGGGAAGTTTGGGGTCAACATTTTCGCTGATTTGGCACGTACATGGCCTTGTTGTTGTTGCTGTTGTTACTCTGTACTAATAAGGCCATTTGCACAACAGATGGCGCTGTGGTCGATGCCAGGCAGGGCAGGGCAGAGCAGGCTGCCCAAATTGACCGCTGGTCGGCGCCAGCGTGTTAAATTTGTGAATTATGTTAATTTCAATGCTTTTTGCACCCAGTCGCTGTCCACTCTTCCCTTACTCCCCCTCTGTTCCCCTAAAGATGACACACGCACTCACTACCCTAGCACCACCCCTACCCCTAGCTGTATCCCTAGTCCCACCCCCTACTTTTTACACCCCCCTACTCCCACACTTGATGTCCCTTTGCTGCGTGTTGTGTTTCACAAGTTGTTTGAAGGCATCAGTTGACAGTCCCAACGGCATATACAGGGTGTCCCCCACTTGGCTATGCGTCATCGTCTGCCTCACACACACACACACAGACAGACACACATACACACGTACACTTAGACAAATGCGTCTCTATGTCGTCACATGTGCGCAACAAATTGCGTCTGCCGGTTTTGAATTTTGCGGTTACATTTCCGTTGCACCGTCGGCATCGATACACTCCAAAGGTAGACAGCGCAGGAAGGGTAGTGGGGTGAAGCTGCCCATTCCTCAGCTACCACATTCAACGTTGACAGCATTTCAAATAGCAAATGGCAAATGGCAGCAAAGCAAAAAAAAAGCGTGCAAAAATAATAATAAGAAGCAGCAAGAGAAAACCTGTCTAAGGCAGCAGGCGCAGCGCACAAAATCCCAGCACAGCAGCTCACACGGCACGCGCACAGTGACGCCAAGTGCATTTGTTAAGGGGCGAAAAAAGAAATCGGCACAGAAAGGGAACTGGGATTTTGGGCTAAAATCGAGAGGGGTGATGCTGAATACTAACTTGGAAATAATTTACTAGATTTAAAATTTAATAAAATACATTTAACTATCATTATGATAGATATTTTAAGTATAGTTTTATCTCAAACTTTCATCAGAATGTCCCTAAGTGTTAGTTAAGTTCTGTTTTGTAATCAATTGCCATTGCTAATTACAAGCTGATGAAAATTTTTATAACTAAACAGTATTTTAAAAAAATAACGATAGTTTCTATGTTTTCTGTAAAATCAAAAATTGTATGAATAATTTCTCATTAACAGCATATTTTAAATTTGAATACTTATAAAAAACTATAAAGCAACACAACTTTAAAACAGAGCTCACTAAACTAATTCGTTGAATAAAATGTGACTGCTTAACACTGTGCAGCAGCCTAACTGTTGTCTAACACAGTGTAAGTTCTGCCTCTACCTCTGCCTCAGTCGCAGTCGCAGTCGCAGTCTGCGTTACCGTCTGCGATGCTGCGGTTTCGCATGCAGCCCAATAGTATGCAATGCAAAAGAAGCAAAAGATCGAAGGAATATAAATCTGTAAATCTGATTTATGCGTTTGGTGCGCGATGCGACGACACGTGAGCACAAAAGAGATGGAAGAGGTGTACAAAAGAAGTGAGAAAGAAGTGTGCGAGTGTGAGGAAGACAAAGACATGACTTGGTTGTTAGATATCGACAACAAATCGCATCAAATTTTCATCCTCAGAGCCCCGAATTACGAATTGGCAGATTATGGAAATTACCAAGTGCCACAGCTGGAATGTTGTTGCAAGTTTATTGATCAGCAGCGATGCTGCATAGCCAAATAGCTGGACACAGGCTAGAGGATGATGGTGATGATGATGTGGGCTATGCATAAGCTTATGGCTCAGTTTTTGTTGTAGTTGTAGTGGGCTAATGCTATGACTCATGTGCCATAAAAGAGAAAGAAAGCGACAAGGAAAGAAGTGGGTAAGGGGGAGTGGGGATGTGAGTGGTGTAGAATGTCATAATTTGATATGCGGCTAAAGTAATGCCAAGCTTAATACCTGTAGACAAATAATTACAACAACAAACACAGGTGGCAAGTGGCAGTGGAATAAGTGAGTGGGTAGAGGAGTGTTAAGGCTGTCAGGCATGGGAATGAATGGTGCCACATGTAGCATATTTAATGACAATGAAGCTCGTGTCAAGGATTACTAATTAGTGTCTGGACTTTGACGACCAAACTCAATGATGATGATGTTCCCGTTATTGTTGTTGTTGCTTTTATAGCCCAACTATGTGTCGGTGTGTGCTCTACTGTTATCTTTGGCTTAAGTGCACACACACACACACACACATTTGTACCCACATTTATACACACACACACAAGATATTTGCTTTTTAAATTGACTTTACCGCCCACAAATTGAGTTGTCCAAGGGAAATACACACTCACACACACACACGCGGTTGCTCCCGGAATGACAACTGTGCCCTGACACATCCCCTTACACCCTCCCACCCCCCTTGCCCACAATTTGCTGCCTGTCTGTCTTGCTGTCTGATAAGCGTTCATGTCTTTGGTTACCTGCGGCTTAAGTGAAATTTTTGTTGATGTTTTTCAGCTCACTCCTCAATTTTTTGCTGTCTTTCGAGGGGGTAGTGATGGGTGGAGGGGTGTGCAAGGGGGTGGCAGTCCTGGGCGTTGCAGAAGGCGTGTCCGTTTAATTGCAGCTTCACTTTTGTACACATTTGCAGGGTATATAAGCATTATGGCTTTATCCCGTTGGTCTTTGGGAAAGACCAACACACACAGACACACTCACACATCACCCGATGCAGATAATACAAAGTTTTGTTAAAAATATTCGTATTTATATCAAGTATTTCTTAGCCAAATCATAACTATTTGGGACTACCCTGCTGTTGACATCATTTAGACCAAGTTCTTCCCAGACTGTACTATATAATTTCAAAACTTTTGTAATATTTGTGTGATTATTGTGAAATTATTTGTCATTTCGCAGAAAATTTCACACACGTATTTCAAGTGACTCATAATTTGTGTGCGAGAGTCTGAGAGACATGACTCAATTCCCATTATGAAATCACACGCTCAAAATGTATAATGTTCTAAGCACTATATAATAATGGCCATATTAGTATACTAGTTCAGTTCGGTCGGGAATTACATATTGTAAAGGTCTTGCTAAGCTGAAATTACTAAGATAGAAGAATTACCAAAGTGACTTACAGAAAAAACAAATTTAAGCAAGTAAAAGTAAGTGTAAAGAACTTTTTGTAAAGTTAAATATAAAGTTTGAAATGTGTGCCCCTTATATATAACTCGGAAAGAGTATGCAAAATTCGTTGACTGTAAAAGTTAGTGGGAAAAGCACTTGAGAGATGAATGTCGTTTGTTGTGTTTTGTGATGAAAATGCGTCTGTTTGATGGCGAGACTGTTGCTCAAGTCTTTGCTAAGCTGATTTGTATTTAATGAGCTGTATATGAGACACACACACATACACACACACTCACACACACCTATACCTAAAGGCGAAATGAAAACATTTACATTTTCCAAGGGTGGCCCAATATGAATTGTGGATTTTACTGTAGATTGTCTGGCTATGGTTGGGTGCTTGGGTGGTTTGGGTGACACTGGGCTGGTTTTTCAAGTACCCGACGACTCGTCTGGATTGCCAAACAGTCTCAGTGCCTCATTGGGGTCTGGGCTTTATCGCTGCGATTCAGGCTAAGTCTCAGTCTCAGGTTTTAGTCTCAGAGGCTCAGGCGCCTGTCACAGCTCGTCAAATTGTGGGCTCGTCAAATCGACAAGTCGTGAGCACAAATGCTATATAACAAGTTGGATGAATAAAGTCTACAGCTGACTGTAGGATACCCGTTAATCTGTGGAACAACTAAATGTTAACCGAAGGATTGTTCCTATACTAGTTGTATGATATAGTAGTCCGATTTAAACGATAAAATTTAGAATACTTAACTCTTCTCGTCTCTAATCATACTTCTAACACATGCGATATCGACTCCAATTTGGATACTGATCAAGAATATATAAACTTTTTGAGGTTAGTTGGGAGTACTCACTTTCTCTCTGCTGGTTATGTATATATAAATTTTGTGTGGTTAGTTCGGAGTTATCTCCTTCTCTTCGTAGCACACCCCCAAACATTTACTGCACTTCCATGTAACGGGTATTAAAAACCACCTGTCAGTCGATTCAAATTCTTCGTGCCTCATTCCCCGCCTTCTACAGCCATTCGATATTAACATCAACAACATGAGACGCGATTATTTGCCTTAATATTAGGCTTCGTTGGCTTTCGTTCAATCCTCGGGGCACTTGCAATTTTTATTTGTTTAGCATTATGCGTTGGTTTAGCTGCCGTCTCCTTTTCCCTTTCCTTTTCCTACTTTATCAAACCCCCTTCCAGTGCCACACCCCCTACCAGTACTCGCGTAACCCCAAAAATTGTCTGGCCTCAGAAGGCAACGCATCGCGCGCATCGTTTTAACCCCTCGAGTGAAAATTCATAAATGAAATAAATGAAATATTTTCGTTGGTTTCGCTTTCTAGACTGTGAATGATGCCCTCGGCTTTTCTATATATTTCTCATTTTTCCAATAACAAATTTTCCCATTTCTACGTTAGATTTCTCTCTTTGTAATTTCAATCGCAATCTGAGTAAACATTCGTTTACTTTGCGCATCTTTTTAATTTCAATTGGAATTTTTGGCTTAAATTATTATGAAACATTTCAGTTAAACAGATTTTATTTATATTACTTTGGATTGGCTTTTTGTATTATCATTTGAATTATTTTTATTATGAATAGGTGTTTAAACTTGTTGAGAGATTTTTCTCTATGATTTAAAATCTTTATTATTATAATTTCGATCGAAATTTGTACTTAAAAGTTTAATTAAACTTAATATACACTACATTCGGGCTTTTAGAAACAAAATAATTCCCCATGCTTCAAAATTTTATATTAATTTTCTTTGTATTTTATTTAATTTAATTTTTCTAACTTTTATAATATTTCCAAAATTTTGTATAATCTTTCTGTACTTCGTATTATTTATTAACTTTTCAGCTACTCTTATTGAACATTATTGAACACTTTTTAGACACCGTACTTTAAAAAAGAGTAGAGGGGTCTCTAAAATTTGTCTAACAGGCAAAAGAAAGCGTGGCCGACCCCATAAAGTATATATGTTCTTGATCAGCATCAACAGCCGAGTCGATATAGTGATGTCCGTCTATATGTAAGACAGGTTAAGTTTAAGCGAGTACGGAGTCTTTTAAAGTCGGCTCGCTTTACTGTAGCCCTTCTTACTTGTTTTTAATTTTATTTCTCTTACTTGTATACTTTTTCCACAATTTTGCATAATCTATCTATACTCGCTTTTATTTTGAAGCTTCTCAGCGGCGCTTTTTGAACACTTTTTAAAATGTTCCTTTATCACATTTCCTTAGCTAAAATGGCACTGCTTGTGGTTTTCCTATATGATTACTTGGGCACTCAGTAGACCCTATAAAAATGTTGCATTTACAAATCGGTCAATTTCTTGGCAAGCAATTTCTTAAATTGTTTTGCACTCACAACTAATAATGAGAACGACGACAAGGATGAGCGTCAGAGACTGGCAAATGGGTGTGACAGTGGGTGTAGGGTTACGTTATGGGTATGGCTGTGTATAAGGGTCTTTGTAGTGTCCTCTAACCCCCCGCCTTGGTATAGAGCTGAGTCATGGCCAGCATTAATGTGGTCGTGGTTGTAGTTTTAGTTGTAGTTGTTCGCTTTTTGGCTTGTATCTCCCCTTGTTTTTGGCATTGGCCTTGTCCAGTGGTTTTTGGGGGTCTTCACACTGCTGTTGGTTAGCAGCTGTTTTGGTCGCTTTGTCTGAAAGCCAAGAAAAACCATAGAACCAAGGAACGTTTGGGACGGACGTAGCTTAATCGACTTTGCCAACATTAAATGCGTGTGGTTAGCCCCTTCCCTTTCTACATCTTTTATTTGCCCTATTGAAAACTCTACCCCGCATGAAAATAGCGTGAAAAACTGTTTGGCAGCACAAGCAAAAATCCGTTTTCCCCCTCACCCCCCCGCTACTTAAAGTTCGGTCTCAGCCTCTGCTATATTATTTATGCCCATAAAAATATTATTGCCATTTTTTCGCATTTGGGATTTTTTTTTTTTTAAGGCGTCACTCCCCCTTGCTCTTGTCACTCCCCCTGCAAACGAAACGTCTTGTCAAATGTCAGGCGTGAAGTGTTTGTTGATGCGCTCTTCGTGCGATGATGAGGCAAAAACCCATTCAAGGGGGGAGCAAGGGAAAAGTGAAGAAAAGATACGAAGGAAAACTCTGAAGAAAACGCCGGATGTGCTACGTAATTGGACCCATATGCTGTCGGGTGTTGGGTGTTAGGGGGTGCTGGGTAGCATAAATTGTGGGCACTTGGTAGCATATAGTTTTCGGTGGTTTCTGTGGCATGCGGTGGCTTCTTCTTGGTGACGCCGTTATCCACTTGCTTGGCGTTGTGCAGATTAGGCTCCGTTTTTAACCCAATTGGACTACACATATACTCAAAGTTAACCAAACAGAGCTTTTTTTGCTGCAAATTTGAGGTTATGCTTGCAAAAAGTGAGGTTATCAACGAGCCAAGTCGAAAGTTGAATTTTTTTTGGATAATTAACAGGAAAATAGGCTAAAACTTGCCATAATTTGTAATTGGTTAATTGCTAACGAAACTTAGACTTAGTTTAGCTGAAACAGTTAATACATAAGTTAGGTTAGGTAGCTATAAAACTGAGACAAAAGAATTTAAAGTTTGTGAAAGTTATTGCAAAGTGGTAGCTAAAATAGCTGTAAAGTTAACACTTTAGTTTATAATATTTGTATAGCGGTTTATGAATTCTTAGGTGTACAGGCTAAAAGTGAGGTTAAAAAAGTGTAATTATGTTTTAAAGGTCGGAAACGAGAATTATTGATAGAAGTTTTCATGTAATACAAGTTATAGATGAAATAATTTAAGCGAAATGTGAATATTGACTTAAATTTCAGACCAGTTGCTATTAAGAGTGAGGTTAGGAACGATGCTTGGACTGTAATTCATTCAAAACTGGTTGTAAAATTATGTTGAGCCAATTAAAATGAGCTTAAATTTTAATGTGTTTCATAACAGTGCTAAAATAATAACAATAAGTGTGAGGTTATGTAAACGTTTGAGGTTAAGTTCATGAGGCAATGTGGGTGTATTTCAATCGAAATGTAGTTAATAATTGAGACATAATTGTAAGCAGGTTAGCAAACTTGTTTCATATGCAAACAGTTGGACACAATTCAAGTGAATCATATTCATGTGAATGGCCACAAATAACATTGCAAATGGCGATTTACCGATATGTGATTTACTGTTGTTGTTGTTCTTTTGGGTCTCTCTCTCTCTCTCTCTCTCTCTCTCAATTATTGCCCATTGGCAGCTGGCAATACATTTGGGTTTGCCACGTAATGCCCATTTAAGTGACTACACACAAAAGCCCAAAGGGCCAGCCGATATACAGTATACACCATAGAACGATTGCAATGTGGAGCCAAGAGACGCCACCAATCAGAGGCAACAACACTGAAGCTCCACAAATAAAGTGGCGATTGGATATTACAACTTTCCGGTCACTGCATTTCTGCAAAGTTCACAAAACTACAACTGCACGAATTTGCCCATAACCAGCGACAACCTGAACACCCCACGCCCCCCTCATAGCCTGGCCGACTTTTACCACCTTCCCTTCACTTTCCCCGCCACCCCCATGAAATGCCCTCTCACAACTTCTGCTCCCACAAGCAGAACAATTTCGAATGTGCGCTCAACTGTAGTGGCAAACGGGTTGTTGCAACGTTGCATGGATTTGTAATGAATGGGGAATGAGTAGGAAATGGCAGGCGTTCAGTGTTGTGTAGTGTTGTTCAAACAGGAAGTCGCATACACCCCCACAAGCACACCCATACACACCTACCCACCTCATGCACACTTGTACAAAGAGTCAACATTTGGCAACATGTGTAGAATTGCGAGTATTTAAAACAGAAAATCGTCCTTGGACAGCGGCCACAAAATGAATTTATTTATTTTACGGTTTTGACCCAACCTTTGGGTGAAGTTTTTTCTTATATTTACCTGTAATTTGTAGAGTGCGGGCATGCTGCATGTGTTGGAAAGCAGATAACAGTAAAAAGCAGTTAGAAGAAGATGCTTATAGAATTTATTTATATGTGAATTGCTCTTCCAATGCCGCATCAACTAAACTATAAGTGTTTAAAACTAGCATAATGAGCGTAGATACTCTTATTATCTCATACAGAAAGGTTTCTTTCACACTTAGAATGGAAGTTTTCACATGAAACGCAGATTTTAATGAAGAACTTGTTATATCCTGTATGATTCTCGATTTGATTAAGTTGGAATGTTTATAGCAGAAGTTATAGCTGTTTATAGGCTCTTACGCAGCGTCAGCGCCCAAAAGTATGCACTAGTTTTGTTAAATACATTGTACAGGCAGTCTTTAGCTCTAGAGCAGTCTAATGCGCCTGACACTCCCACCACTACTTCTAAAATACTTTTGAGTAAAGGGTACCTCGTAGTCTATAACTCAACTCTACAATTTGTACATGTTTTTTATATCGCTCATTCCCATAACACGACGCAAACAATTTATATGGCATGCCAGGGTTGTCACCCGCTACCAATGCCTACAAAATGCGTCTGCCTGTCTATCTATCTGCTAGCTGCTGCTGTTGCTGTTGTTGTTGTGGTTGTTGGGTTAAGCAAGCAACCCTCGAAGGAGTTTTTTGGGTGGTTGCGACACTGAAATTTACAGACTTGCCCCACACACACCCGCGCACACACAGTTGTCAGGTGGTGCGGATTTCAAGTGGTGCCTGGAGAGGATCTCTGCTCTTGATCTCTGACTTCAGGATACACGCCATATTTCACTGGCGCGCTTTAAAAAAAATACAGAAAACAGAAACACACACAAAATTCAAAAACATGAACAACGAGCAGCGCTCACAATGCCAAAAAATATTTAATTAAAATTTATGACGCAACCCGAGGGTGCAGAGCTACCCAAGCGGACCACCTGACGACACAGTCGAGGCCCAACAGGATGAACAGGATGAGATGGACGACAGCCCGCATCAGCAGTCAGTGAAATGCCAAACGATGACACCCTTCAACAAACGTTTCATTTTCTCCCATTTCAACTTCAAATGGCAACGTTGACTTTTGCCTCTCGCTTCCTGGCAACCAGCGACCACCTTCCCGCTCCTACCCCTTCCCCTATTCCATTTCCTGCCTCTGCTCTGCACAGCCTATGTCGTTGCGTCCACACTTGAAAGTTTGCGCTCCCAAATGCCTCATTGACGGCCATTTTTAATGGCCTGCACTTGAAGTACAACAAAAATTACAAAACATAAACAAAAACCCGCATAAAGTGTAAATGTCAAAGTGTATGTAACTCGACTATACCCTGTAGAAATTTCAATTGGGTAATCAATGGAAACTAGACTGATCTAGGTAACGAAATGAGGTTAAAGAAGGTAAACGAATTTGTCATATTCCAAATTGAAGAGTTCTAATACTTAAAGTAGTTTGTTGTAAAGACGAGGTACAAAGTTTAAGTTTTCCATGATTTTCAGTGCAGCTACCCGCTTAACACTTAAGAAATTTACAGGGTATATGGCAGCAAATACATTCAACAGAATTATGCTGCATACTTTTGGGCGCACAATGCACATGCGAGCTATTAAAAAGTTGCAACGTTATAAAAACAGCAGCCAAACACACAGCAGAGCGTAACGGGTGGAGGGGTGAAGTGAGGGGGTTGTGTAAAAAATTAAGCAATACGCTGGTGGGGGCGTGGCAAGCGAGATGCCACGATGGTTTGTTACGCTTCCGACTGAATAAGTTGAGTAAACATTTGATAAACCAATTGACGCTGGCAGCACGGAAATTTACCTGTAATCGCACCGCAGAGTAAACAAATCAATTGAGCGTTAAAGGCCACGCAAGTAGCAATACACCCACCCACACCTGATGGTGTTGCCAACTGTTGTTACAGCGACTCCAAGGCAGCAGGTAGAATGTAACACATTTTCGTGGTAATTGAAAGCGTCTCAATGAATCAATCAGCTAAACAGTCGATCGATCAATCAATCAGCCAAATAAAAAGGTCAACGTGGTGTGACTAAAGGCAACTTTGGGTAGAGCCCTACTATAGGTAGGTGTATGTGTGTTTGTGTGCCTTGAGAATGGTGCTAATTGCAATTAGTGCGCGACTTTGACAGTCACAGTAACAAAAACAACAACAACAACAAGCGAAGTGAATGGCAACAATGGTGGCACCAACAAAACCCTAAAAAAAACTACAACAAGTGAAAATAGCGAGGTCAAGCGTTGAGGTTTATTCAGCGGGTTTAAAGGGTTAACTAACGAGTCAAAGAGGATTTGACAATAGACAACAGTCGAGTGAAGGCATTCGCTTGAAAGCGCTTTTGTTAAGTAAATTAACGTTCACTTTAAGCTTGTATAACAAAAGTTTGCATGCCCCTTACTTAATTCTTAAGAAGTTAGGAAAAATCACTAAGCTTTCAATGAAAAATTCAAGACTTTCAGTTACTTAAGAAACTTAAGAACTGTTAACATAAGAATATCGGTTATAAATGCTCTAAAATCAATCTGTAATACTTAAAAAGCACTTTAATAAAAGGTTTAATTTGAAAAGCTGCGCAAATGCTACAAAAAAACATTCAAAAAAGTTTAACTAGCAAACCTTACAAAGTTCAATTGTTTAGAGTTGCCACCTAGTTGCATAGTTTGACCGGAAAATATGTGTTCTATTTTATAAGCTGCCCTCACTAACTTAACTTGTAAAGCTTTCTATAGGAAAAAAGACGTGTTAGTACATGAAGTATAGGGTAGCCACCTTTTTCAAAGTACATTCCCTAACTTACCAAATATCTTTAGCTTTTCTGGTTAAGTATTCAACACATGTCAAACTAAAGTCAACCTGCAAAAGTGTATTTTATTTTTGGGCATTGCAGAGTTGCCACTGTGTCGGAATGTCACAGTTTGACAAGTTGAATTCACTTGAACCTTCACTTAACCTTTTCGACTGTCATTTGTCCTTTTGGAATACATAAACTACCATTTAGACTGACAAAAGTTTGAATTTGCATTTGAGAGAGAGAGAGAGAGAGATCTAAAAATAAGATAAGCCCACTAAAAAAGCGTTAGGCTTGCGATGCTTTCACATGCTGTCAATCCCTACTCAATTTGGAGTAATTACGTCATTGGAAAAGTGTGTGGAAAATGGGTTAAGAGTTACTAAATTGTAGGATGAACGGCTGTCAGTAGAGTTGGGAATAACATAATACAATTAAGCATTGTCTATAAGTCACAAAAAGATATAGAAGAGAAGAGGAAGGGAGTGGGATTGGAAGTGGTGAAAGAGGAGCGACAATCAGGCAGCTTCATTTCCTGGCCCGTTAGTAAGCTGGCTAACAAACTGTGTCAAAGCGGGCCAGCATTGTGGCAACATGTGGCAATATACGCTACTAGCCACGGTTAGCACTTTAAATACACTGTTAAATGAAGAGGGGAATAGGAAAAGTAAAAAAACTTATATTTCAAAACACACTTAAAGATAAAAGATTCTTTTAATAGTTTTATGAGTATGTTATTTAAATAAATATGAATAAATGTAGAATATTACCGCTGATATAATACCGCTTTATTGGGTATAATTGTGGATAAGATCAATAAGTATTAATAGATTAATTTACAGCTCTGAATCTATTAAAAAATTCCATTTAAGGGTTGTAAAACTTAAAAACAATAAACCCCTTTTTCTTACATAATTGATGTACGGTTTGTTATGCTAAAACATATAATAAATTGTTTTGGAAATATTAAATAGTAACAAAAAATATTAGAATAATTAAAAGAATTATTAACAAGTTCTAAAAGTGTTTTTATTAGCTTGGACTAATTTTTGTCTTGCAAAATTTGTCATACTGACAATAGTTGCTATATTGACAAAAACAAATAATAGAATAATTCAAATCGCAGTACAGATTTGAACTTATTTTTATAGATTAAAATATTGTATTAGGCCAGGCATCACACGGTCATACTCAATCAGCTGTTATAATATGAGTATAGCTATAAGTATAAGTACAAGAACATAGACATGATGAGAAGAATGAGGAGTAAGAAGATAAAGAGAATGTAAACGAGTGAGTTTAGAGTAAATCACGAAGCTTTAGGAAATACGATCAGCAAGAAATGTGGAGAGATATGAAGGTTGTGATTGAATAAACTACTTTGAAACTAAGGGAAAGAAATATACATTTAATTATAAAACTATGCTGGTGATTGAATAAGAACTACAGTATGATTTTCAACCTAAAATAATACCGTTTGAACTTGAGCTAAGAATCGGTTCTATTTGTTTTTTTATCAGTGTAGCATCTTTGTCTTTCTTTTCTATGTTGCTGTGTGTGTGTCTTTGTGTGTGTTGGTTGTGGCTGTTGCAGGAACCGGGCGCGTTGCCAAAGTGCCTGCGGTTATGCGCCAGTGTTTGAGCTTTGTCAGTGCCACCAAGGCTGTGTGCCACAAGGGCTGGGCAGCGGGGCTGGGCAGGGCTAACTTGCAGCTTGCAACGTGCAACGTGCAACTGGCAACTCGAAACTGAAACAAGCCGCATTAACGCCGCCTTTAAAATTTATGATATTTACTCGAGCAGACACAGCAGAGGCCAACGAGTTGCAGGGGGGCAAAGGGCAGTGGTGGTGAGACGGGGGCGGGAGATAGAAGCGACTTGGGGGCGTCAGCAGGGGCGTGAACACACGTGGCAACCAAGGCCCGATGTCTCGTTTTTTTTTTCATCTTCTTTTTTGGTTATGCATTTTTTATGGCTGCACATGGAAGGCAAAGCCAAACTAAAGAGACGCCAACGAGCACAACAACAGCAACAAACTCAGCGGAGAACAAACATCCAACAACAACAACAACAACAAGAACAACAATTTGGCAATCAGTGTCGTTCAGAACAGGCCAATGAGTAGCCTTTTAAGTGTCTCTGACTCATCTTGTGGGTGTAGTGTTGTGTGTAGGTTTGTTTCATGAAATACCCTGTAAAATGTGCTTAGTCGAAGCTTTATTTATTGCTGTCTTTAGCTACACCAGACTGTCGTGTCTCTGTCTTGCTCTCACTCACTCTTTCTGCTCTCATTTTCCTTGCCTACATTTACTGTATCGCCAAAACTGTCAGTTTTTTTAAGCTTCACTTCACTTAAAGTTTAAAGTGTCTGTCGTTTTATGTAATACCAATTGTGTTAGATCGTAAACTGTGTTTAGTATTTTATGATAGAATCTTTTCTTTATTAGTTTCCCAGCTCTTCAGTTGACTTTCCAAATTTGAATCCTTTTTGCTTTCATTCGTTGTCTTTAGTCGGTCGAATTTTGAGATTCTTCTAAATTAAATAGTTTTTAGCTTCTCCCAGTCTTCTCCTATTTCTTATTTTCCATGTACACCCACTCCTACAATCTCATACTTCTCTTCCTGGCACTTCTTTCTCTTAGCTGATTTCTTGTGACTTTCTCACTATATTGCTTTCCCTCTCTACCTTTCTTTGCCTTTCTTTCTACCTCAGTTTATTATTCTATTTTTCTCTTGCTCGATCTTATATCAGTTGTATCTACACTCTCTTTCATTTTCTTTTAACTGAAATCCTTGCAATCAAATCCTTTCTCCACTTAACTGATTTCTTTTGATTCACTTTCCACTTTCCCCTTTCTATTTCCTTTCACTCTTTCCACTTTTCCCACTTCAACTGTCTCTACAGTTGCTATCCAAATGTCTTTTATACGTTTGGCATCTTGCAACTGCCCACATTTGTGTGTGTGGGTGTGTGTGTGTGTGGGTGGGTGGCAAGTAGCGAAGTGCATTATGCACACTAACCAACTGCCTTCATTCAGTTCGTGATTCGGGCCTTTCAATTTGAAAAGCGAATGCCCCAAGGGCAATTTCAATATGAGGCACTGTAGCCACTGTGGCCAGAGTTGCCACCACAGCTACGTAGTAGATGCCACAGTTTCCAATGGTGGCCACAGCTGCCACTGTATATAAAGTTTACATCTTTTAAGCGTCTTTTTCTTAACTCAGTTTCGCGCTGCCCGTTCACCTGTCGACACCTGAGGTTGCCACATGCCACTCGCAACTTAGTTTACCGCTACTTTTACTCCTTTCGCTGTCTGTGCGATTTTTCTACTTTTTTCTTTTTTTTTTTTTTTAATTTTCCTAAGTGTTTGTCCTGTGAGACAATTTCATCCCCAAAGAAGTTAGAAAATTATTAGCAAGAAGATGTTCTGTCGTCGCTGTAGGATTGATTTTAACAGCGGTGAGGATTACGTGGTATGCGCCGGTCCCTGTGCTTGGCCCTATCATGCCACCTGTGTCGATCTCCCACGGGAACTGGCGCGTGAGTTACGGCACAACTTGGCCGAAAGCAGATACAATTCGGCTTGTATCTCGGCCTCGGGTGTGGAATGGTATTGCCGCAATTGTCGTCAACTTTATCGCCTGCAATTGTACTTTGAGGTAGCTACAAATACACACACACACACACACACAAACACACACACACACACTCACACAGAAATGTAGCTGAGCAGCACGTTCGTTTGACATTTAACAGATGCAGATAGACATAAAGAGCGCTATAAAAGATACAAAAGCATTTGCAAGATGCATGTAGAAGAACATCAATAGCAAATAATGGATACTTGTGCCAGCGTGCAGTTGGAGATACATTAATAGTTAAAGATACAATTGTGTAGTTACATAAATCAGTATGAGTAAAGATACAGTTATGTATCAGAAAGATAGCTTAAAGATTTATGAATGCTAGAAGCATATTTACTAAAGATACAAATGCATTTATAATTCAAAACAATTTTGTGATGTAGATAGATTTTAATCTGCTAACTAAGCTAACTAAATAAAATAAAAATAGGATACGTGCACAAAAATATATTTACACCGAAATCCACTTAACGCTATAAAATGCAGCTGTAGATGCATTTTTAGAAGTGCTCAAATGCAAATGCAAAATTTGCATAAATGCAGAACAAAAATACCGTAAGCAACATGCATAAACATGCACAGATGATGTCGAAAATAGATTTGCGCTTAAGCTGCAGAGCAAAAGATACAAAACACAGTTGCAGATGCAGATGCAGATACAAGTGAATAGATTGTGTTTTCAGACTAAAAAAGTCACATATTTTGACATTTGTAGAAGTTTAAAAAACCTTCCCCCTACAAGGCATTTTCCCATGCCACCAACCACCCCCCACCCCTCGAGAGTTTTCCACCCACTTAACGTTAATTGCAAAACTCATGACGGTTTTTTGTGCTCGCCTTTCATAACTGCACATTATCAAAAGAAGGCGTGTGTGTGGGTGTGCGGATGGCCACGCCCACTTGACAAAAGAATCTCGAGGCGTTTTGCCCAAAAGGCGGCGACGCCATTTTTAATTGTAACTGTAATTTAGCCATTGTGTTGAACACTTTTGATGACGCAGCGAACGTCGTTTTGCAACACTTGCAATCTACGGCTGCAGCGCCCAAAATAATGTGTGTGTGTGTGTGTGTGTGCTTGGGTGTGTGTGTGTGTTTAAGGTGCACAGCTGTGGCCACTTGCCTTCTCTCTGTGTGTGTGTGTGTGTGTGCATGTGTCGTGCTTCTGCTTGAAAGTGTTATTTTTAGCATACAAATCGTGTCTCTCTCTCTCTCTTTTTTACCCCCTCTCTGTCCACTGTTTTTTGCTCTCTCTTTTGATTTCTATTACTCATTCTCTCGCTGTCTTGTTATTTGCGTACTTTCAGATTGCCATCTGTGATGATTACAGCCTGCCTGTAGACTTTGTTAAGAAACGACCGTCCAGTTTCGATCCCTGCCTGGCCGAGGCAATACCAACAAATCCGGAGCATTGGATTGCACCGAGTCCACAAACTGAATTTGTAAGTAAATTCTAACCTAACCTTACTTAACTTAACTTAATACGAAGCTTTGATATTGCCAACGAGTTGGAAATGGCATAAGCTGAGCTAAGAAGCTTTTAGTTAGCTACAATTCATTGGAAACGGGATTGAAAGCAGAGCAAAGTTTCTTGTGCAGAATTTATAGCATACTTTTTGGGGCTGGCAGTAAATGAAAATCATTTGATTATTTAAATGAATTTAATTGGATAATAATCAAGCTTTGAAACGAATTTTACAAATAAATAGCTCAAGTTTGAACTACATAAAAATGTTTGATATTTTTCCTTAGTTATTTTATATATATTTTATACTATAGTAAGTGTGAACTAATTGGACACGCTCTCCTGAGAAATATATCTGAAATAAACGAGTTTAAAAGAGATAATTAAAAGTAGAGAGCTTAAGTTTCAGCTATGATAGTTTTCTTTAGTTATTTTTATATTTATTTTATACTATAGCAAGCAGAATATATGTGAACTAATTGGATATACTCGCCTGAGAAATATACCTGAAATAAACAATTTTAAAAGAAAAATATTAAGCTAAACAAACGCTATTTGAACGAGTTTTCTTAGGTTGATAGAAAAGTTATGTGGTTGAAAAAGTTTAGTTAAAATATATAAACTTATGGAAACTTATAGTTACTCAAGTGTTTATACATTGAAGAACCTTTAAAAGCTTTCAAGTGTGTGCCTATAAATCCAGCTCCAACTAGTACGCAAACTGCATAAAATGAACAACAAATTGGATGCTTTCAAAGCTGTCAAAGTTGCATACAGAAATCGTTTTTAAAGCGAAAAGTGCAACATGGCAAAGAAAAAGCAGCAGAGCAAAAAGCAATGTGAGAATAGAGGCAGGGGGAGGCACAGAGGTCAGCCATGGAGCAAAGAAGCCTAGAGGAGTATTGGTAAAAAGCAATTAACTGGCCTCAGGCAGCTAATTGATAAACTGCACGCACCGGCGAAGAGACAACGACAACGACAGACGACATCAGACGCATCAGCAATGCGCTAATGAAAAGCATGAAAAGCATTTTCTTCCCCACTTCCCCCACAGCCACTGCCCATTCACGCCCAACCAAAACTCAGCTTTCCATTTGCTGCCTGGTCTTTTGTGTATTTAAGCGAAGCGAACAAAGCGCCGCTCAAACAATGACTTTTGGCTAAATATTTGCAAAAAACGAAGGCTGGAAAAAAAAATGTGGCGGAAAAAAATAGAAATCAGGCAGCAAAATGGGAGAAAAGCCTGCCTGGAGTTGCCCAGCGGGTGGTCAGGCATAAAAGCTGTCGAGTTACAGATACAAAGCATGAAGAGGGCAGGAAAGGGAGGCGAGCTGAGCACTGAGAGCAAGAGGCACGCGTACACTGAGAAAAATAATGGGGTTAAATTTGGAATTAACGCTAAAATCGGGGTCCAAAAAAGTAATTGTCTTGAAATAAAACTGTCTGATGTTGGAGAGCTTAGTTTAAGCGTTTGGTGCTTAAAAGGACTTTGGTAGAGAGTTATTTTTTTACTATACACTTCTTTTGGTCAGTGTAGCACAACCTCAGGCTGCTGCAAACGTTGTTGCCCACAAATCAAATGGCGAATGTGAATGTAAAAGTTCGGTCTCCCTCCTACCCTCTCTCTTACTCCCTCTCTCTCTCTCTCTCATACCTTACTGCTGCCTATTGCTCTCCTCTCTTCGCTTCCCTCTTCTCTCCTCTTTCCTTCTCTGTCCAAAAATCACAGCGCGTTATCTCGAGAGCTGCGCTTTGGGAGGCCAGGCAAGGAAGAGGAGGTTGGCATGACAGTGGTAGGAGTTGGAATTCACTTTTTTATGGTCTCATACGAAATATACTATACATATATACCATATATATTTTGCTGCTTTTGTTGTAGTTGTTGTTATTGTATATTGTTTTGTGTGCTGCATTGTTGTACTCGTTGTTGTTGCTTTGTCCTTTTGCATATTGGTCGTAAAGTGAAAGTGAAAGCGAAATCTGCGCACCGCATGAGGCGCATAAAAAATGTTGCCTGCCACTTGAATTTCATTTTATTGAAATTTGTTTAGCCGCAAGCCTCCTATGTGTGTGAGTATTGTATGTGTATGTGTGTGTGTGTGTGTGTGTGTGTGTGTGTGTGTGTGTGTGTGTGTGTGTGTGTGTGTGTGTGTGTGTGTGTGTGTGTGTGTGTGTGTGTGTGTGTTTGTGTGTCTTTCCTTGTAAGTGTTTGAGTGTTTGCGTAAGTTGGACGCAATTTGGTAGCACAACAATTTAGCAATATTCACAAATAGTTAGTTACAGCAGCAGAGCGCGCATAAAAAGCTACAATGGCTGACAGCACAAACGTTTCACTGGCTGCAGGCGATTTTTGCACAGCTAGAGTGTGTTTATTTCTTTACTGTGTATCATAAACGTTTCACTGCCTGCTTAAAGCTTTTTCGTCCACACTTTGCCCACGTTTGATGGGCTTTAACTTTCATGTACCTCAAAGATGTGTGTTGAGATAAATATACCGTGGAATTCGGTTATACCGACTACGCTTAAAGCGTCCGTCCGCTTATTGCGACGAAAATTAGATGACTTGCTTGGTTCCCTTCCCACTTGGTCTCCGTTGATCTGCTTTTGTTTAAAGCATCTACCGGTTATAACGACGTATAATCGTTGGTCCCTTGAGTGTCGTTATAACCGAATTCTACTGTATTTTAAATAAAGAGAACTATTAGTGTATTCGTAAACGTTTTGCTGGCAACTGAGTTTAGTTGAAACTTAAATGATGGATTATAGTTATACATATAACTATTGAAGACTTTTGCTGTCGTTATCTGCAAGTTTAAGTTTAAATATTTATGTCCATTCTTTCATCAGCGTTACACTGGGTGTACTGTCATTTACTTATTTCTTCTTTCTTTCGATTTCCATCTCTTTTCCCTTCTCTTTCTCTTTTGTTATGCATAAATGCATTTAACATT
Source organism: Drosophila acutilabella (assembly GCA_035046005.1). Taxonomy (NCBI): domain Eukaryota; kingdom Metazoa; phylum Arthropoda; class Insecta; order Diptera; family Drosophilidae; genus Drosophila; species Drosophila acutilabella. Next base: position 6,013,086 of record JAWNOK010000020.1, read on the forward strand.
TAAATGAGCTCTTGTTGGGTCAAACAATTGGCTAGAATTGGATTTGCCTTCGTTTAGTTGGTTTATTGATTGGTCAATTACTCTTTTCACGACCAAGTTGAGAGTGCGCTTATGAATATTTCACTGAATACACTCGATGCATTCAAGTTTTGCCTGCTGAGTGCGCTGTTGAGTGTTTGGTTTTTTTTTTGCATTGAAATATTGGCAATACACATATGCACCCCAATTCCGTCGAAGTCCTTTAGGCCCAGCCACACTTAGGGCCGCCTCCTGTTGCCACTTATCTCGCCTACCCCTCCCCCTTCACTCCCCCCCACAGCCAATGGCCCAAAGCGACAACGTTTAACGTCAATTCCACGCGAATTCGCTTTTTCCATATTCGCTTTTTTTTCGCATTTCTTTAGTTGCCTGGCGTTGACGGCTCTGCCTGCCCCAAGCTCTGTCCCTCCTTACCCCCCTCTGTCCCACTCGCTGTCTCTGGCTGCTTTCCCTTGGCTGGGCCACAATTATTAATGTAATTTTATCTTATGACTTTTGTTTTGCGTAAACAGCCGCGACGCGTGTCCACAAATAAAAGCTTCGAGCTACGTGCCAGTGTGTGTGTGTGTGTGTGTGTGTGTGTGTGTGTGTGTGCCACACACACATGTGTTGCTCTTTCTGCTCTTCTTGTTTTGGTTTTATTTTTATTTTTATTTTTTTTGGCGTTGTCTCACGTTTTAATGGCAACGCGCGCGACATTTTCGATATGAAATTTGCGCTCCCTTTCGCTGCCTCACTCTCCCTCTCTCTTTCACTCTCTTTCCCTGCTTGCTCTGTGTCTGCTCTGCATTGTGAAGTGCACTTTGGTGTGGGAGTTGTCGCCTGTTTAGCGAACGTCGAGCTCTTGTATTACTCTCCGTGGAGTAATATCAGCGATAACTCAGCAGCTTCAACACAACACGTTTTATACCGCTAGCTGTATGTGTGTGTGTGTGCGTGTGTGTTTGTTAGTTCTTGTTGTTGCTGTGCTCTTTTTGTTTATTTCAATAACTTGGCTACAGGCTTTGTTTTGTTACATTTCTTTTTTCTACTGTACGCAAACACATACACACATTACTCATACGCCGCTTTGTCTAGCTTAGAAAGTGCAGAAATGGATTCAAAAGCAAAAAAATCAGTAAAGAACCAAACTAAACGAATTGTAAATGCTCTGAAATATAAGAACTTTAAATAAAGTTATTAATATAAATAAGAAAAATACTTTAAATATTTTATTAATAATAAAAACACTCTAAAGACTGAAAATATATATAATAAACAGCTGTTTATTAAAAATTTAAATCCTAGCTTAATTTTTAAACAATAAATAACTAACTGTAATTTAAAATCCCAGTTAAATCTTTTCGATTGATATATATTTAACTGCTTTATTCAACTCCTTGGGCACATCACAAAGTTACGCTACCCTCTGGCAGAGTATTTAAACACTCGTCGTAAGCATTAACAGATGGAAAACTAGACACAGTTGAAAAAGGAGTGAAAGGGAAGTGGAAGGGAAATGGGAAACAGCAAAGAGGATAGAGGATAGAGCAGAGAGATAAGAGAGAAATGTATCAACAGACAGAATTTGCTCATGTGTCTGCTCAGCGTATTTGTTGTCTGCTTTTTTTTAGACCCTGTAATTAAAAAAAGATTGCAAGGGTTTGTAAGAGTAAAAAAAAGAAGAACAGAAAAACAGTTTGTAGAAAAACATTGATCTGAAAGACTAGAATAGCAAGCGAAAGAAAAGAGCTTTGGAGCTTAAGTTTTGAATTCTGATACATTTACTTAAATGCAGTAAAAACTTGTAAGCCAAAGGCGATAAAACAAAAAGCTGAAAAAAGCTAACACAAAATAAAAGAATTTAGGGCTTCAAGCTTAGAATTTTATAGTGTATTTGGTATAAATAAAAAGTATTAAATTAGTATAAAAATGTAGTATAAACGAAAGTAAATAAATCTAAAATACTTGAGTCCTCAACAAAATACTTTTATTAAATTTTAAATATTAAATTTCCCACTCAGTTAAAACTTAGTTCATGTCCTGCTTGCCTCTTCGCTTGGGCTGTGCTTTAGCCCAAAATTCTCAATTTTTTTTTAGCACAACTACAGGGTCCCTAACAGTCGCTTGCACTCTACTATGTTCCTACAGTTATCTATCTTTTTTTTTAAGGAAAACAACTTCGAAGCCTTCCAGCTCGTTAGTTTGCACGCTTCTTATGACAGCCACATCACCACCACCATCATCATCATCATCATTATCATTACAATGATAATCGTCAGGCGGAATGTTTTCATTAACGTTCGCATAAAAATCACGTTGCTTAAGCAACAACAACAATGAGAACAACGACCGTTCGTTGGCCATACGTCTAACCATTTTGATTGTAGTTTGTCTAGCCTGTCAGCCATTTCCCCATCTCCCCTTTTCCCCATTTTCCCCACTTTACTGCCCTTCCACTAACCATACGTCTATCATCAGTAGCTGCTGCTCTTCTTCTGCTTTCCGTTTTGTATTCTGTTCTCCACCTTTCTTCTGCTTCCTTCCTCTTTCAACTCTATTGATTTGTGGGCAAAGCAATCGAGACGCGCGTGTTGCAAAATCCACGTTTGCCGATAATCAAGGGCAAATATTTAAAGAGCAATGTGTGTGCACAATATGTGAATAAGATTTCCAGTTCGACCTATGGCATACACTCATACCTCAGACCTCATAGCTCAGACCTTAAGCCCCCATGGCCCATACTAAACAGTTAAAATCTAGCGATGACAATCGCACAGTCGATTGACTATCGTTTAAATATTTAAGCCAGAAATTAAGACTTAAAGATGTTTTTAGTTGAAATGTTTGAATATTTACATAGATATAAGTTGAAAATTAATTATTTGTGAATAATAAATATTTTATTATATGCAATACGATTTATATTATAAGCATACTTTAAAATATACTTAGGGTATTATATAAATATATTTATTTTTTGATTTAAAGAAATAGTTTACATATTTGTTTGCTTTATTCAACTCCTTGAGCACCTCACAAAGTTATGCTACCCTTGGACAGAGTATTTAAATAAGTATTTTATTATTCAAATTTAGATTATCTTGGTAATAAAGTATCAGAAGTTCAGTTTTTTTTAGGAATATGAACATATTTTTAACGATTTTTTTTTAAATTGTAAGAAATTGGCTATGAATTTCCATAGAAATAAAGCTTGCATAGCTATTTTCCCACTTATAAAGCTAGAAGTGCATTAAAGTATAGACTTAAATATAGCTAAATTTTATTTAGGCATTTATGTATTATTTATTAGTGAATTTTCATTAAAAGCAAATATTATAGTCAAGTTAATAAACGATGCTTATTAACTGAAGGGCATGATTTTCTACCGGAAGGACAGATTTAGCATATTATAGTTTTTTCCTGGTACACGTCAGACTCTAAAGTGTTTAACATAAATAACCAGCTGAATAATCCATGATAAATAAACTATAAATTAATTCAAGCTTAGTAGAAGTTCATCTCTATATGCCAAAATAATATATGTACATACTCTCAAACACACTAGGATCAACCCTATCAGTGTGTAAAAACACACAACTGTATGTGTGTGGGGTATGGGTGTGTGTGTGTGGCATGGGTGTGTGTTAAATTACTCTATCTCTATTGTCTCTGGCATTTATGAGTGTTGAGTTTTGAGGGTCTGAGTGAAGTTATCAGCAACCTGGCAACCTGCCCGGTACCACAAACAATGCGGCCGCTAGGGGCAACTTGCCAGGCTGAGGCTGCTCTAAAGCGACAAGAGGGCGTGGCAGTGGGGGAGGCGAGGCAGACTGCCATTTGGTAGTGGTGAGTAGAATTTGCATTGCACTCGGCACAAGTTCAGACTCATTAAGAGTGCTTTTTTTTGTCTTACTGTATTTTGGTTTCATCGATGAACAGTAGCAACAGCAGCAGCTAAAACAACAGCAACAACAACAACAGCAACAACAACAATTGTCGACGCAGTTGACGCTTAATTTATGAGTTTCAATTAAAAATTCCTTTCAATTTGAAAGTCCGAGCAACAAAAGCGACCATTGCTTAGTCACCAATCGTTGTCCACCTCTCCTACCTCTTCTCCTCTTCTTTCTCGTGCTCTTGCCACTCTATTGTGGCATCAATTTCCGTTTGCAACATGCCCCACAGCTCGTCACATGACTCTGTCCATGTAAAGGAAATTTATGTTTAACAATAATGTGCATATTTACGGCTGTGCCCCAGTCCCTGTTCCTATCCCTGCCTCTACCAGGGCTGGGGTGCACAGTGGGTAACTGTGGGTCAGTCTACTCTCTCGCTTATAATGTGTTCACATTAGAGACACGTTAATACCATTCGCTCTTGTCTTGTCCTTTCCGTCTCGCTCACTCTGTGCGACCTGCTGTTGCAGTTCTGTAATGCTCAGCTATTTGTCATGCTACATGTCGGAAGATGAACAGCAGCTGAAATGTATCGAGTTAAGGGATGACAACCAAAGTGCAAAACTTTATGGCAACTGGGCTGAGGAAACAGTTTGATAGATCGCAAGAAATTGATTGAAATGAAAACAGATTGTTATGCCATTTATAAGTTATCAATAACGGAGATGGGCAGGGGCACTATGGTTTGAATAACTAAGAAATATTAGCTATGTAATATAACATTATTATGGCTAAAAGTCAGAGTCAGAGTAACTGCTCTGATTTGTTTATAGAAATAAATTTTTAAATATTAATACATATATAGTCGAATCCGGTTATAGCGACTTCGCTTAAAGCGTCCGTCCGGTTATTGCGACGAAAATTCGATGACTTGGTGGGTTTCCTTCCCACTTGGTCTCCTTTTATTTAAAGCGTCTACCGGTTATAACGACGTAAAATCGTCGGTCCCTTGAGTGTCGTTATAACCGGTTTCTACTGTAATTTATTTTATTATTTACGAGTGAGAAAGCGAGTTCACTATACACTGTGTACACTTTACTCATTATATTGCGTTTTCCAAACAATCTCCAATATTATACCAATTTGTGCTATGGGAGCTATAGGCTAAAGTTGTCCGATCCGGATTAAACTTGGTGAGGATAGTTATAGTGTAACCATACACATTATAAGTGAGTTTGGTTGCGATAGCTCACCTAACACGACATGTCTTCATAAAAATTTCCTATTTTTGAGCGATCTGTAGTATTGGTGTTGTAGAATATAGTAGCCTAATCCAAATCCAACTTGGTTAGAATAGGTTCAAAGTGAAAATTTCGTCCCAAAAAAAAATAGTAGTTATAATGATGTGAGTAGTAGTTTTTTACAATTTGCCGGCAACACTGTCTGATATATTTGGTGGCTCTAGCTCGTATAGCCTCTGGGTTCTAGGTGTGTTGTTTAAAAAACAAAGGATTAAATTTAGTCCCCACACATAGGTACCACCAGAAAGGTACCTAGGGAAATGAGCAATGTTTTGTTTAATTTAAAATTGATTTTGTGGGAAATTAGTGATGCTATCAGAAGGAAATGGAAATGTAAATGAAAATGGGAAAATGCGAAAATTGCGAAAATGGCGAAAAAAGTTAAAGGGAAAACCTACAAGCGCTTAACGAGCTGACACTGCTGTCAAAGGCTGTTGTGCAGTTGTACGTTTGGGTGGGCATGGTTACGCCCATATGGTTTTTCCAATTAAACGCCAGCAAATTGTAATTGAAACGCAAATCAAATTAGTTGCAACCGCAATTGCAACAAGAAATGCAAAAGCAGAAAAAACAAACAGCGGAAAACGATGTTTTAATTTAAATATTTTTATTTTTTTTTGCCTTTGCCATTTACAGCTGCCATTTAACGAAGCCCAACAAGCGACGCTGCAGCAGCAGCAGCAATCGACAGCAGGCACAGCAGCAGCAGCAACAGCAAACACAGCAGTTGTGCCACCGCCGCCTGCACCGCTGGCAACACTACCCAGTCAAGCGGCAACTTTAGCCAACAGCAACAACAACAACACCAGCAGCAACAACAGCGGCAGCAGCAACCAACAGCAGCAACAGCAGCAGCAACAACTACTGCACAGCAATCACGTGCACAACAACAACACATTGCCGGCGCTGCCACACCAACAGCCGCAACATCAGCAACGTTCAACGCTGCAACATCCGCCGCTGCCCAACAGCAACATAAAACAAGCATCCGTTAAGCTCATCGAGGGCTATTCCGATCCAAAGGATACGCGACATCACGTCCAGCACAAAAAGGTCTATCACAAGAAGGCCAAACGTCGCTCGGCACCGCCGCACAAGCGACAGCAACAACAGCAGCAGCAGCAGCAGCCACATCAACAGCAGCAGCAGTTGCAGACTCTGCCAACGCCACGCGGACATCAGCAGCAGCAGCAGCAACAGCTGCAACGTCACTCCACTTACAACAACAACAACGGCAACCACAGAAAGGACAAGCGCAGCAGCCATTACAATTCAGGTTAGTACCAAAAAACCAACAAACCAACAAACAAGCAGCAATCAGCAGACAACAGAAGGTATCTTTAAATGGGTTGGCAACGCGGTGTCAGCAAGCGCTTTAAACTGACGCGCTAAAAATTGTAGCATACTTTTAGGCACACTTTTTAATTCTGCTCGTTTAATGTTAATGGAATTTCCTAGGCTAATTCCGTTAGGAAAAGTACAGAATTAGTTGAAAATGAACTTAAAATAGTTGAGAATTTTACTTAATTTATTAAAACTTAACTTGAAAATGGAAATGAGCGACAACCAGCAGATTTCTAGGCAGAACTTTTTATGTCGCATGCCTTTCAAGATTTCAGACAGCTTAAATAGTAAATACTATTGAAAACTGAATAATGCGACATTAAATAATAGTTTTTTTTATAGGTTTTATATTTGTTATGTTTAAATTTATAGCTCAAACTGTTGGCAACACCAGCAAACATGTCTGTTTGCATAAAAATATTATAAATGTGAGCAGACTTCATGTCTTCTATATAGTAATACTTAATCTAGTGTGGTATAATGTCATTTATGTAAGTGTAACAAAGAATATTCCAACAAATAAAAATAAAATTCTTTGTTTTCCAAGCCACTCCTTTACACCTTTTAATTCTCCTCGAAAATAGACAGTTTTATTTTCCACAATTTTCAATATTGTTATGCCAATTGATAGCGCTATTCTGCTATAGGAATCCTACTTGTTCATTTCTAGAAATGAATAATGAAAGTATAATTTAAAGCGCTGTTTACCAAAACATTCTGTTAGTTAGTGCAAGACTTCAACACAGTGCATGAGCACCTCAAAGTTCTTTAACAGCTTAAAAGCGATTTTCTGCCTCAGCTTAGAAGTACAGTGAAGTTTATAGAACTAATCAAAAGTGTTATACTAATTTGTAGTGAAAATGAAAAGAGTAAATTTATTTGAACGCAGTTTCTTGGCCACTAAAAGCAGAAAAGGTTGGCAAACGCGTATTTAAATAACAGACTAGTGGCAATTAGAGGCACTTGATGCACACTTTCAGCTGTGGCAACGCAGCAATGTGGCTGTCGTCGTCGCGTCGCTTCAACACTGCGGCTGCAGAGATCAGCGAGCCGTTAAATAGCAACTGGCAGCCCATTGGACTGTGACGAAGAGACGCATTGCCGGGCAGCCAAGCGCCTAATAGACTGCAACAGAAAAAGAGATAAAGGGCAGAAGAAAAGAGAAAGGAATGTAGAGAGCGAAGAAGGGCGAAAATAAGTAGCGAGAATGTCGGGAATGCCGCTAACTGACACGCCCATCTACCAGTTAGAAGCAGCTAGAGACGCCGCCAGTTTTGGCTTTTTAGCAGCTGCTACTTGCGTTGACTGATGAGTCAATTAGGCACAAATTGGTCAGGGGAAAGGGCAGGAATAACGGGATTTAAAAGATTAAATTGGTTACTTGGTGGAGTGCAGCTTAAAGTTGCTTTAGTGGGGAAAAAACGACTAAAATTCGACTTCTTGCAGATTCATCGGCACCCAAATCCTCTGACGAGGAGGCGGACATAGACGAGGAGGTTGAGCGCATAGTGCCGCCATTGCTGCCACCACCAGGACTCGCAGCCAGCGGCGCACAAGCCGGAGTTGCCTTGCTCAACTCACCGGACAGCATCTCCGATGATTTAGTGCGTCCGCTGCCACCGCAATTGCAGCGCAGTCCACGCAAGCTGACCGTAGCACAGAGCGAGCACAGCAAACGACAACCGTCGCCCTACTATTACTCCGATCTGCTCAAGAGTCGGGATCGGGACAAGGAAGAGGACAAGGACAAAGACAAGTTACAACAACAGCAGCAACAACAGCAACAGACACTCGATCGTGAGACGAAGCAAAAGTGTCGTCAGTCCACAGCAAGTGAGCCACCGCAGCAGACACAGCAGCAGCAGCAACCGCTTTTGGGTGGTTACCGCAAGAGCAGCAGCTTGGATGCGCCACAGCAGCGCGAGGAGGAGCCCGAGGAGGACGAAGCTGACGAAGACGGTGACATAGAGCCAGAGGAGGAGCAGCAGCAGCAACAACACGACGACAACAACGAACAATCGACACCCAAACGCTACAGTTTCACCGAGGAAGGTGTAAGGATCATACGCTGTGAGACGCCGAGCACAAGTACCTCGGAGGAATCCGATTGCAGTGAGTGCCTAAAGCGTCGAGAGTGGCATGCACGTGCCTTGGCCTTAGTGCGCAAGACGTGCAACGTGCAACCGCGACAACAACAGCAACAGTTGTCCATTGGCAGCGGTGAATTGCAGCTGCAGTTGCAACATTGTGACGCCGGTGAGGGCGAATTACTCAAGTGTTGTCCACCGCTAATTGCCGACGACGACAACGAGGTAGTGGGAGTAGACGCAGCTGGGGAAGAGACTGTGGGCGTGGTTGTGGGAGAGGGGTCGATGCCGCCGCACCGACTGCTGGGCCCAGCAGCCGTGTGCGGAGCCTGCATACCAACGACGGGCAACAACATTGGCGGTACATTGGGCACCGACGACATTGATGAACTGGAGGAATACTTTCGACCACGCAGCATTTTCTATGTGCATCCGCATGGCGTGCATCAGTGCGTCGAGTGTGCGCCACCAGCAACAGCAGCAGCAGCAACAGCAGCAACCAACAATTCTCATACAAAATCCAAGTTAAAGACAAAGTCTAAGAACGCACAACTTTACAACGACTCCAAGGAGCAACAGGAGGACGACGACGACGACGACGAAGAGGAGGTTGAGGAAGGAGTAGGAGTAGAGGAGGAAGGGGAAGACGGAGAGGGAGAGGGAGAACAGGACTCCGACAACATGGCCAGCAGACGACGACAAATCTATGAAACGGCCTTCGATTGTAAGATTGCCAAATCGGATGATGATCTCGATGAAGTGGATCGCATTACAAATCATTCGGTGCTGCTACAGCTGAGCAATGGCAACACTGAGGCGCCACCGTCCACATTGAGTGCTAAAACTAAAGCGCGACTTGAATGCAAGCGTGCCAAGAACAGCAAGAATCAAGCGCTGCAGGAGCAACTGCAGCAGCAGCAACACCAACAGCAGCAACTGGACTCACCTGATGGGCATGGTCAGGTAGTGCTGCAGGTGCAAGCGGAGTTGAGTCAGCTACAGCTGCAGCAGGTGGATCAACAGAATCAGAATCAGCAGCAGCAACAGCAGCAGCAGCAGCAACAACAGCAGCAGGCACAGCAGCAATCAACGAGTGTTGCTGCCGTGTCGACGCAGCAGCTGCCGTCACGCGGTTACACGCCCTCACCGCCCTCGACGGCACCGCTGCCCATGAAATTTCCGGGCAAACATGAGCGCTACATGAACAGCATCAAGAGTGCACCCAATTTACCCGCGGCACAGCCATCGCATCCGCGTTTGCGAGATCTACGCCTGCCGCTGCAGTCGCTGCGACAGCAGCATCAACAGCAGCAGCAACAGCAGCTGAGCAGCAATGACAACAGTCTCACCGACAGCGCCTATGTGAATCCGCCCTCAACGAATTCCAATTCGAATTCAGCCGCCGCCTCGGTATCCGCATCCGCTTCGGTTACGGCCTCCGCATCCGCCTCGGCATCCGCATCGGCAGCACGACGTCCGCGCAGCTTTGTGCTGGAATCGGGACGTGTGCTGGAGCTGCGACGCAGTGCACAACCGCATCAGCAGCGACATCAGCATCATCACAGTCATCATCATCATGCCCAGCAGCAGCAGCAACAACAACAGCAGCAACAACAGCAGCTGCAACATCATGCGGTGCGGCGACCAACGCGGCACGGTTACAGCTCAACGGAGAGCATTGCCACCTCCAGCAGTGGCGGCAGCATGGAGTCTCTGCGCTCCAGCACCAGCGAGGGTAATCGCAGCACCTCGAGCTCCGAGTCGCGTCACTCGAGTTCGCTCAGCTCGCACAGCTCGGAGAGCGGCAGCGGCAGTGGCAGCGGCAGTGCCAGCTCAAGTGTTGCCTATCCGCTGCGTGCACCGGTGCTGCTGCACTCCAAGCTGCACATACTCAGTCCCATATCGGACAAGTCCTCCCAGGAGCCGGCCTCTGCCTCGGCTAGCGCTTCGGAGCAGTCGCAGCAGGCGCAGGCAGCGGCAGGAGGAGTAGGAGCGGCAACAGCAGCGGAGGAACTGACCGGCAAGGATGCAGTGCCCACTCAACTGCTCAGCAAGCAGCGTGGGGGTAGTCAACGTGGCACATCAGCTGCCATAGGTGCGCCCAACAAGGCCTTGCTGCACCTAGCGGACGAGCTGCTTGGCTCCGACAGCGGCATCTCACTGCACTCGCGGGAGGACGGCAAACCGCCGCAGTTGGCCTTGCAGCGCCTGACGCTGCCCAAACTGCAGCTTGGCAATGGTAGTCTACTTGGCGGTACGGGCTCCGGTTCCGTCTCGGGCTCTGTGTCCGGTTCGGCGGCTGCTTTGGGCGGCGCCTCGGGTAGTGCTGCCGGTTTGGGTTGCTCGGCTTTGCCGCAGGAACTACGTGATTTGCCTTTTGATATGCCCAAGTTGCGGCGCCGCAAGACGTTGCAACAGGAGGCCGCCTGCACCTCGGGTAGTGCCACATCGGTGGATCTGGGAGATCTGCCCTTCGATATGCCCAAGTTACGCAGACGCTTGCGCGCTAATCAGGCGGAAATCAACAATCTGCTTATGCACAGCACGGAGTCTAGTGGCATATCGCAAGCCTCCTCCAGCCATTCCATGCGCGATGATCAGAAACTGGCCAGCAAATTGGGTAAGCAGCAGAATTTGTATATACGCAAACTAAAAGGGCTGAAAAATACCTTTTAAATGAAGATTACTTCCTCTAATTACCTCCAATTACTTTGAAAGTAATTACAAGTAATTGCAAGTAATTAATACGTATTGACTTCGCTCTTGTCTGAAATCCTGATTTCTTTTACTGGCTTTAATTACCTGTAATTACTTTAAAGTAATTGCATGTAATTGAAACTAATTAATTCGTTTTGATTGAGCACCTGTCTAAAATCTCCGATTTATTTTACTCGCTCTAATTACCTGTGATTACTTTAAAGTAATTGCAAGTAATTAAAGCTATTTTTTGTGCATATATCAAATTTTTCATTACTGGAGATCATTTAGAAATGTGTACTCATGTTTATCTCTTTAACTTTTCTTTCAGACACTGCGCTGTTCCGCCAGAATCTCACACTGAACCTAAACGAGCCGCGTCAGGTGAGCAAACAGTTTGGCAGCCTTGATCTGCGTGGACTGAGCAGTCACAAGGAGTTGAACATGAATCTGTGCCAGGGCTACGTCACGGCCGTTGACCTCATCGATGTGACCATACCACTCGAGCGTCAGGGGTAAGTACCCATGCCAACCACTCTTGTGTAGGGCATACTAACTCGCAATTAAACACTCTTTCAGTTGGTATCACGGCGCCATTACACGCATTGAGGCGGAGACTACGTTACGTCCACTAGCGGAGGGATCGTTTCTGGTACGCAACTGCGAGTCCACCAAGCAGGACTATTCCCTGTCACTCAAGTACGTGAAAAACTATTGAAAGAATGCTCTTTATACTAATCGATACTACTCTTCCATTTACAGAGGCGCCAAGGGCTTCATGCACATGCGAATCCAGCGCAATGAATCTGGCCAATACATTTTGGGCCAATTCAGTCGACCCTTTGAGACGGTGCCCGACATGATACGACACTTTTGCCTGAACCGTTTGCCGGTGCGAGGAGCGGAGCACATGTGTCTGATCGAACCGGTTATAGCGCAGTTGCTGTAAACGCCATGTTAACTCAATGTTAACCGAGGGTTAACAGAGGCTTTACTGTTAACAGTAACAAAAAAAAAACAGAATTCCACATACATATTGATAGCATATAAAACCAAAGGGTACTTCAAATAAGTATATAGACAGACACTAATATATATACTTAGTACATCTATGCACTAGTTATATGCTCTAGACTTAACTAAACTGTTTTGAACTCTCATCTTCTGTTAAACTCGAACTATTTTATGTATTTCATAACACAAACACAAAAGGAAAAGAGAAGAGAAAAGAATGTGGGAGATGGAGGAGAGTGGAACACAAACTATGTAGTTTAGAGAGTAAAGAAGTACGTAGCACTTTCAGACAATACCAGATAACAGAAATCGCATAAACCAAATAACATAATTAACATGATTAACTACTATATACACACACACACACACGATATCTATAACATAACTATACTACATATAAACTAAGTGAGCACTCGAACAGTTGCTAGAGACGTACTACACGATATTAGTATTATGTTTTCAATATATATACACAACTATATATATATATATAACAACTTTTTTTTTGCAATGTTTACACGACAGTTAGTAGACGATACTCGTAAATGCAAAACTTGAACTCGAATCTAACGATATCACGCGTATATTAAATACTTACAAAGTCTAAGAATACTACGTAGCTCACACACATACATGCATAACACTTGAAGTCCCGTTTATACCGTGACACGGGCATTTAATGGCACGTTTACACGTTACACAACACTAAAGATGATTAATAATAATGTTTAGATTTGCGCTTTTGTCGGAATGTTTTTAGCGTGGCAACTCTAAGCAAATTTGTTGATTAATTTTATGTTCCAAACTAACTATATATATATATATATAGTATATAGACATATATATATCCATCTTATATATACAGTCAAGTAGCAGGAGACGATGTGGAATAATAATACATTTTTTTTTTCCTAGTTTTAGGCCAGGCATGCAAAAGTAGAACGCTCAAAGCGCTTTTGAATATTGGATATGAGTAGAGTTTGGTTAATCGATATATGTAGTTTTTTTGGTAATCGATATCGATAACGATAGCGATATTAACAGCGATGGGCAAAGGATATAGCAACGCATATGAAAGCTCGGTTTTAAGTGTTAGTCTCTAATGTACGGCAAACCACAAGTCTATAAATATATAGTATATATATATATATGAAAATGCTAACAAACGATATATATTATATATAGTATATATTCTAACTATTTATATATGTATACACTCACACACACACACTCACACACGATATTAAAGAGCAGTCAATGGTTTTTTGGTTCCAGTAAAAAGATGAAAAAGATTTATAAACAAAATGAGAGACAAAAAGAAAAGAAAATTGCAAAATGATTAAGTATTTTGATCAGTTGAGATGGTATTATGTGCAATATACAATTACTATATACTACTTATACTTATACATACATATATTTTTAACAGTATAACAGTTATTATTTAAATGAGGTTATGTTTTATGTGTGCCAAAGTACTTAAGTATTATTATTATTGCAATTAGTTGAGCAATTATTACTGATTTTATTTTTACACTGTTGTCTAATTTCTAATATATGTTCAAAAGTCTGGCAACGCTGTGCAATAACATGACTTAACCTTTTAATTGACAAGAAAGTCCACAAATACGTTTGTTGCTTTTAACTTTAATTGAAACTTTAATTTTGTTAGTTGGTTTATTCAGTTTTAGCCTTAAGTTGTGCAACATTTGTCTAACCACACGATAGCGATAGAGAAGTAGCAACAGAATGAGAAAGAGAAGGAAAATGAACAGAGCAAGAAAGATAGCGAATAAACACTTTTATTCGTGAGTTGTAAACGTTTTTTTCTTTTTTGTAAATACTTAAAATAGATTAAAAAAAAAAATGGAAAACAAAAATGATACGATCCAATATGATTTGATTTGCAATACAATTCTAAGCATAAGATTTCCATTTCATATAAAATAGCAGTAAATACAGCAACAACAAAGAAAACTTCCCTCCCCGGTAAATAAAGGAAAAGGTTAATCTGAAGAGTCAGCAAATTTTAAGTATAGCAACAATTTTTGAGGCTTCCAGCTGTAGCAATTAAAGTACAGTCACAACAACAGTAAAAAGATACACACACAAACACACACACACACGACCATAAACACCTACAAACTGATACACATATGATTATGTAATACGATCTGTATATTTACTATATAGTCGTTTAGAGTGTAGAATTCTTTCAACTATTCGTGATTTTGAAAATATTGATTTCGATCTGTAAAACACACACACACACATACATACACACGTTTCTTAAGCCATTCTTATATGCATGTTCGTGCATGTCCATGCATATTTGTATCTACATATGTGTGTATCTACGTAACTTAACTAAATCGAACCGAACGACACCAATAAAATAATTATAAATTATATTAATGAGAGATGAAAACAATGAACAGCAACAAATGCATACAAATTTAATATGAAACCAAAAACAACAACAAATAAACGAAATGTATTTAATAAAAATATAAAACATACAAAAAAAACAATGAAAAAATCAACAAAAAGCGAATTTGTGTTTTATTTGACAAGTGAAACTATTGGAACTCATTTATTAATAAAACGGGAAGTTGGAAACCATCTTTGTTAAATATAACCTCAGCACAAAAGTATGCAGTAGTCTTTATGGAATATTCAGAAACTTTATTTGCAGCTTAAAAGTATGCAATACTTTTAGTGCACGCTTAGAACGACTAACAGCGGCTGCAGCTGTTAGAGCGCTGTTAATGCTAAATAACATTTACATTGCGACCTACTTAACTTTCTGTTAGCCTGGTATTCCTGCAAGAATTACTAATGATTTGATGCACTTCAAAACGCAGCGGCCAAAAAAAAAAAAATCAGCCAAAGGCCTGTGTGAAACACCAGGCGAACATAATCAGCAGCAAGCGACTGAATTTAATTGAAATTAAATTACAGAGACAGAGAGAGAGGGTAAAGCTTGAGAGTCTGCTGTGTGTGAGTTTTAGAGATGGCAGCAAACAAACACAAACAGCAAGGAAATGGAAGAAGAGAATTTACAGTTATCTGTGCGTTGTTTGCGGGAGTTTTAGAGACCATGTGTACCTGCAACTGCGTTACCTTATTTTCTTGCTATTTGAGCATGTAAATTACGCTCTGCTGCCAATTCTTTTTGTGTTTCAGTTTTATTTTTACCCAAAATAAAGATCAGCAGCTGTTTAACGGTATACATTAATAAATTTTTATTAAATCGTTTTTCGCATAGTAATGATATATCGCATATCGTGTAATATATATATAAATAAGTATATATATTATGGTATTACATATACATACAGATAGATTACGTGTTACATAAGGTTATGTACGTGGATTAATTAATTTTTTGATGTAAGCATGCGTTTCCTTTTCTATCTTTTTCAATAAATTATATCGTTGGAACTTGCAACACGAAGAATTATGTACAATAGGTCAAATATCGGGATTAAGCATAAACATATTGCATAAATTACAGGAAACAAATTGTTGTAAGTACATGGACGCTTTTAAAAGTAATTCGTTGATAGCATATATAGATATCGTACCATATATGATCAGATGACGACAAAAAAAATACAAAAAAAAATTTTAAACCATACTTATGTGGGAGGTTTTGGGGGCGTGGGAGTGGGTGTGGAAGGGGCAGGAACAGGGCATGGTAGTTGCTGTATGGTTTCTTTAGTGCTTGGGACATTACAATAATAATAATTTGGTGTGCTTTTTGTTTAGGCCAAGTGCTTAGATGGCCGCCTCAATACCCTCGGCATTCTTCTTGATGAGGCTCTCCCACTGCGCGATCAAACGATGCGAAGACGGCGCCTCCTCCGGCGTCAGATCACAGAGCTCGGCCAGCGACATGGCCGGACGCATACCCGAATTGGATGACGTATGAGTCAAGGCACTGCCATTACCATTGCCATTGGCCAAAACGGTGGTTACATTCAAGCTGCGATTTCCCGACGACTTGTGGCCCATCATCTCTGCATCGGTGCTGCAAAAGAAGAAGTGGGTTAGTGTGTATCCAGGTCTGTGTGCTGCTCGAAGCTTACCTGTCTCTATCCAACTCCAGTGTGGATTGTGCATTGCGCAATTTGCCGGGACCATAGCAATGCTCCACCTCCGAATCATCATCGTCATCATCGGCATCGGCTTCATCGTCTGTGCTCAGTTGTCTTTAAGGAGTAGAAATAATGGTGAGGAATGGATACTCCATTGGTATGTGACACTACTTACAGCTTGTCCAGCATATGTTGACGGTTGAGCTTCCTGAGACGCTTCAGCTCCGTCTCGCGGCACTTGAGATCCTGCAGTTCCCGCTGGATCTTTTGCTCGACGGGCACATAGCCTCGTCTCAGGGGTCGACCCTCCGAGTCCCGCTCAATGGCGCCCTGTGAGAGCGTGCTGTTGTTGTTGTTGATGTTGCCGTTGAGGGCCAGAGGGGAGGAGGGATTACCAGCATCTAGGAAAGCCATAGCATTGCGTGAGTTCAACTTAAGAGTTGGACTCAGATTGTTGTTG
The DNA here is from genome assembly GCA_035046005.1 of Drosophila acutilabella. NCBI lineage: Eukaryota > Metazoa > Arthropoda > Insecta > Diptera > Drosophilidae > Drosophila > Drosophila acutilabella. Next base: position 6,030,006 of record JAWNOK010000020.1, read on the forward strand.
TTGTTGTTGCTGTTGTTGTTGTTGTTACCGTTGCCATTGCTGTTGCCGTTGGGTGTTAGCAGCAGAGGCGTGGCTGTGCTTAAAGTGGGCGTAACACTGCCCAACTGCAGCTTGCCGTGGGAGGCAATGAACCGTTGCATGACCCCCTTTGTGGCACCATTGAAGGCAAACTGACGTTTCTGCTGAACTCCATTCAATTGGGGCGTCGATATCGTTCGCGTCATCAGTTTCTGCTGCGGTGGCTCTGGTGTCATGTTATAGCAATTGGGTCCTATATAGCGCTGCTCCTGTCGCGATCCAATTGTCAGTTTCAGCTGCGATTTGCCATTCACATTGCTGTTGTTGTTGTTGTTGTTTGTCTTCTGGGACGAAGCAGAGATGCCAGAGTCATCGGAATGATGCTCATCCAAAGACTCCTCCTTGTGGCTGCTGTTCACACTGGAGGCCAGCGAGGGTGTATTCGACAGCGGCTGATCCTCGAGCGGCACCAGCAGCGTTGCAGCCGCTGGTTGGGCTGTCACGAGCACTCCCTGCTCCGCATTTGGTGCCGTTTCCTGCTCTCGCTCCGGTTCCGCTTGCTCTACGGCCTGTGCTCCATTCACCGCGAAAGCTTCGAAGGGCTCTGCTTTGATGGGGGGCGTGGCACTAGCCGAGAGCGTCACCAGCTGACGATATTCCTCCTCACGGCGTACAACCTCCTTGATCTCCTCCTGAATGCGGGTCAACGGATCGATTTTCTGCAGAGCGGAAGATATAGAGAGCGAGAGAGGGGGTGGTGAGACAAGTTAGGCAATGTTATAAACTGATAAACAGGAAGTGATCCGATTACCAATCGATTGTAATCCAATCCGACAACACAAAAACCCACAACGACAGCTGCAGCCTTTGTTGCACAGTGAAGCCTGCCTAAGTAACCAGCAACTAATGTCGACAAAGTGCCCAATTTACATGTGCAGATAACAATACACTTTGGACCCTGTACTCAAAAGAAGTGCAGAGGTGTATTAGGTTTGTCAGAAGCGAAGGAAACATTTCCAACCCCATAAAGTATATAGATTCTTGATCGGAGAACATCTGGTACCTTTCGTTCAAGAATCTGCACTTAGTCAGGCTTCACTGTGCCTAAAGTTAGAGCAAATTGCCCGCAGTTTAATAAGTACTAAAAAAAGGCGCACAAGGGCGTGACCCGCATATAAAAGAAGCTAAACACGGAGCTACAAAACCACACACAGCGAATAACCCCAAAAAACTGAGCATAAAGGGTATCAAGGGTGCTGAGGGTGCTAAGGGGGTTTCGAAGGGGTACGTACGGGTACGTAGAGGTTCGAGGGAGCTTAGAGGTGTAAAGTAGCTGCAGTGTAACCCTGATAAGCGGCTTTTGATGCTGCTGATCATCAAAAATGTTGCGTGACATTTGAAGCAAACAAAAAACAAAAAAAATTGTAATAAATTGAAAATTCAAAGCCAACAAACAAAAGGCTTAAAGCAGATAAGAGGAAGAGGAAGAGGGGAAGAGGGGAAGAAACCTGGCATTGTTCAACGCGTTTCGATCGGTGGCAAAGAGCTCGTAAAAATGCTAAACATTTTCATAAAAAAAATAAAACAAAACAAAATACAAAAAATCGAGAGTAAAAGTGTTTGAAAGTAAAGACAATATTATTATTGTTGTTATTTGTTGTTGTTGTTTGTTGTTGTTGTTATTCGTGTTGCATAAAATAGTTGTTGTTGTTGCTGCTGTCACATATTATAACTGATCGGCGTGACAAAGGCGACCTCAAAGTTATGACATCGCATGAAAAATGGGGAAAAATATCACAAATGAAAATGAAAATGAAAATGGGAAGCTTTTTGGCGTATGCGGTTGACTGAGCGGTAATTCAAACCGACCCACACACGCATCTGTGTGTGTGTTAACAAGTCAGCGAGAGTTAAAGCCGTTTCAATACATATTTGTTGCAATTTCATTCAGACAAAAGTTGAAAGTTCATTGAAATCAGCAGCAAGCTGTAAGAAAGTTCAGAGTCTAGACTTTAGACCTATTAAAAATCAAAAGCTTTGAGCTTATAGCTTTTAGTAGTTCTTTTTTACAGTTTTTTTAGCTTTCAGTTGCTTCTAAAGCTGCTCAAAGCTTTAAATTTGATTAAATGTTATGCGTTTTTTGGTTGATTGACTTAAGTATTTTTAAACACTGTTATACAACACTTAACTTAAAAAACTGTGCACCAATTTTAATCGGATTTGTTGAGGTTGTTGATTGAATTTAATGTAAAGCTTTAATTAATTTTCAAAAACAATTTAGAGAGTCTTAGAAGTGTTAAACAAAAGTTTGCTGAGCCCCGCTATACAACACTGGTAATGGATTATTCTCATTCAAGTAGCCGATAAAAAGCAACTCAATAGTGTTTCTAATTTTTAACTAAAGTGTTCACTTTTTGACATGCATTTTATGGCCAAATGTTGAGCTTAATTTTGTCAAATTTGCTCAAATTATGGCTTTAAGCTCGTGTCATTGTGCCGCAAATGACAACTCAATTGGACACGACTCTTAAGACTTTTCTGCCGCAAAGAAGAAGAAGAAAGAAAGAAAGACAAAAAAAGAGAAGAATTTCTTCCTGCATTTAGCGATGATTGAATGCAATTTGTGGTCTAAACGATTTTCCCCCACCGGCGACGACAAATGTAAAAATGCGAAAATGCTGACAAAAGAATGGCTAAAAGAAAAGGGGAAGAGGAAGAGAAAGGGGCGGTAAAAGGGGTAAGAGTTTAAGCTGGCTATTTTTTCGGGTCACCGCTCGGGTCTGAGGGTCTAGTCTTGTGTCTGGGGTCTTGGAGTCATGAGTTTTTCAGTCTTGGGTCTTGAGTTTTCCATGTGGGTGCGTCAACAGTTGACTGTTGCTTCCGCATAACTGTTACTCTTGTTGTTGTTGTTGTTGTTTGTTGTGGCGCATTAGAAAGTGGCAACAAAATGTCGTTGGCTGCTGTTGTATGCACATTTAGTGGCACTAAGTAGTCACTAGTCAACGCCAATGTGGCATAAAGACAGCCGCAACATGGCCAATGCAATTTGCTAAGGTGTGTGTGAGTGTGTGTGCGAGTGTGTGTGTGTGTGTTTCTTTGCATGTTTTTTGACATGTTGTTGCTGTTTCCCTTGTCGAAGCTCATCAAATTTTTGCACATTTCGATGCAGATTTTCACTAAACTGTGCGAAACAAAAAGGAAACGCAAAGAAAACAAACAAACAAAACAAAATAAATAAACAAAACATAATAAAAACCGGCCAAACTGTCGTTTTCACTGGCAACAAAACCAGATGCCAAAAACTAAAAAAAAACATTTAAAAATTTGTTGTACAAAACGGAAGTTTTGTGTGGCCAGCAACTTGTTGCTGGCAACATGCAACCAGCAACCTCACAAAGTGCAATGGCAGCAGCAACAATAACAACAGTGACAGCAACAACAATAACAACATCAATAACAGCAGCTGCCAACTTGACAGCTGTTACTCCTGCTGCCTCTGCTTTTTCTTCATCTACGCCTTCTTCACCCTCAGCTTCGTCTTTGGCGACTGCAACTTCTGTCGTTTGTCTTGCTCGCACGCTCGGGCAAATTTACCGCAACATTTTGTACTACACATGCTATATAACGGCAATTGGGGAAGCGCATGTCCAAGACAAAGTCGCTGGCCTAAACTGAACTCATTTGCATGCTGCCGGGGTCAACAGTAACAGCAGCAGCAACACAACTGAAGCAACAACAAAACTACAACAGCAACAACTACAAGCGCCAGCGCATGGCAGAATGTGCTGAAAGATCAGCAGCAGCAGCAGACGCCAAGTACACGATATGCCAAGCACAAAGCAAATTAGCAACAAGAGCAACAACTGCGAACATGACAAGTAGAAGCAGAAACAGAAATAGAATAAGAAGAAGAATTGAACAAGTACAACAAGAGAACGTGACGAGAAACGTGACCGTGACTTGACTGCACGCTCACTCTCACGACGCCCGCTCTCCCGTACTCTCTCTATTGGCATGCCTTCTTTCTCTTGTTGTTAGTTTTGTAGCCATGTTCTCTCCCGCTCTGACACTTTTACACAACAGAACTTTTGTAAGCTCTGCTCCACTTCTAGCAAAAACAAAAGCAAAACAATGAATGACAGCGCTGCTGGCGCTAGCGTTGGCGTTGGCGTTGGCTTGACGTAGGCGTTGGAAACTGACGCTGGCTGCGCTGCCTGACTTGGGCTATCGTTTCCAGGCGAGTGATCAGCGAATTAGCATGATATGCGGCTGATGCTGTCGGTGACGCTGACGCTGCTGCTTTATGAACATAATGATATTTGATAATGAAGATCATAATGATCTTAATAATGATCATGAACACCAACAATTTTAAACGTATTTGGGGCAATTCACTTAGGCATTTTTGTTGTTGTTGTTGTTGTGCCTTTTTGCTTTGCAGTGACCGACGAAGCTGCAATCGAAGCGTGCAATAAAAAAAAAACAACAATACCAAATTGATATGCAAGAGTAGAAGAAAAGAAGTTGAGTGAGAAAGAGACGGAGATAAAAGTGGGCGTATACTCGGATTTTGGCCGGTAAGGCATTTGGGTCAACCAAACAATAACAGCAACACCAATGAAAATATTTAATGTTAATCCTAATGATAATTATGATGATGCTACTGTTGGAAGAATGCTATGAACAATTACCTAGCACTGGGGCGTGGCAAGTGCTTCCACTAACTCTATCTCTACTCCTGCCTTCATAACTAATTAGTTTTACGATTTTAGCCATCTTTTGTTAAAAATTCATATTTTTTTTGGTTACAAAAAAGTACAACTTTTTAACTTAAAGCTTCTTTAAGTCAAAGGCGATAAATAACAAATGAAAAGCCTTTGGGATGACGTTAACCAACACTTAACCTGGCTAATTACAAGTATGTAAGTATATAACTTCTTAAATTTCTTATTGCCAATGAGAGTCAGCCCAATAAAGGAACTATTTGTAAAAGTTAAAATAACAAAATTAAATCGCTGGGATGACGTTCAAATTGTTTTTAATATTTTTGTATAGCTTCAGAGTTTGTTTCAGCAGTTGACTCGATTTTATTGCATCTGTAATCATACTAAATACAAAATTTTTTTCCTGTATAACAGTTCTAAAAATATCTATTTAAAATTTTTTTTGTTTTGTTTTTAAGTAGTTAAAAAAATGTTTTCATAGAGTAGAATTATCTTCACAACTTTTACTTTACGTATAACGGGTTTAACATAACTTTTAGTATACTTTCAACTCGCTTGAAGTCAAATCAAATCAAATCACGATCTTGTCCTTAATCGATTCTTTGATTAGAATGTTTTGCATTTCAATCGCATTAAATTCAATTGCAAATTTTCTTTTTTCTTAAATTGTAAACTTTCTGCTTTCATCTCATGATCCATTCCGCATCTCTGCAATTATCTAATTATACAAGCATATTAGCTTGTTCTTGCGTTCAATCTGGAGCATTTTCTAGTGCTAGTTTACCCATCATTAGCTGTGTTCCTTATGCTTTATCGATTATGCCCAACTCTCACTCAGAAATCAACACCTTTTCAAACGATTCTTCAACACAGATGCACAGATATAAACACAGATACAGACACAGTTATAGATACTCGGTTCAGGCGATCGACCCAGATATTGTGCAAAAATCGTGATTTATTCTCAGGCAGGCTACAAAAAGCTTAAATGATCCACAGTCTTCTTTTTTGTGTCGGGTCTTCTGACTTGAATTTTCGCTCTTCTGTTTTCAATCTTCCATTTTCTATCTGCAATCGGCAATCGGCAATCTTCAATTTGAAATCTGAGGCGGATGCACTTGAAGCATGTGTCAATTATGACGCCATATTACGACGTTGGGGAGTGTGGTGTGGGAGGTTATATAGCACTACAATTACCGTTATACCGATACCAATGGCTGTTATTAAGTTATATTTGCTATGGGTAGGTCGTCGCTTTGCTTGGCCCCAAAAAAACAGCACAGACAACAAGACGAAAGACAAAAAATCTTGGCCAAAAATCTTAGAGTAAAGTCACGTCTTGGTCGAAACGAAACGAAACGAACCATTAACAAACTGACAAATTGCTAAACAAAGCAAAAAATAGAAATAGACAAAAATCAAAGTATATATACTTATATATAGGTTAAGTTACACTTAAGAGCTTTAAACAGAGATGGAACGAGTGTGTAAGTAGTGCCAACGATTGACACTACTCTGGTCTGTTCTTATCTCACCTTTGGGGGAAAAACTACGACGCATTTACAGAGACAGGTACATAAAGCGGTATGGGAATCTATTTACCGAAATGAGTTCGCGATAAGCGTCAAATTGGAAAATTGGTATGGAATTCATGGCCAAATGTTTGATATGGTTGAAGAAAACAACTACACATCGATTGGGTCCTGCGTGACCGGGCCAAATCAGCGCTTGTGTTTGCCCATTGGCTTTTAGCCTGCTCAACATTTTATTGGTCTCTTAGGTCATCAGGTTAAGTGCTCGCTGACGCGCGATTCTCATTAATTTTCAGCTTGTTCAGATAGCGTACACATTATATCAATTGTGGGAGTGTTGCAGTTTATATTTTTACGGTATAACAGCTTTATAACAGCTCTCATTTTCATTTCAAGTCTGCGTGCGAGTGTGTGCGTGTGAGAAGAATGCGCTTAAGTGCTGTGATTCTCTAAAGAGCTATAAAAATAGCACTGGGTGTGCTTTATGAGTGTATAACAGCTTGTCATGCCTTTGTTTGAACAAATTAAATTGCTTAACAACAAACGAAGTTATCTGGAGCAATACTGATGCATATTTTAAACAATACAACAGCTGTATAACAGTTGTATAACAGTCGTATAACAGTTGTAAAAAAGCCAAAAATAGCATCATGTGATAGCTATAAAGCTTTGAATCTGTTTAATATTGTACAAAATAGTTGTATAACACTTGAAGTAGTACAAAACTGACAAACTACTGACATTTCTGTGTGAATTTCAATACCAATTATGTCACCCATCTCTCTGAAGAGCAACCACATTCAACGCATGCCAATGCCCGTTGACGCCAAGAGTTGAGCAACCCAGAAAACGTGCCCGGCATTCGTAAAGCAACAAAAAAATATAAGAAAAAAACTAGAGTCACATTATGTCATGTATAACAGCAGTGCAACAAGTATAACAACAACAACAATAAGTTGAGCAGCTGCTTTTGCCCTGGGCCATTGACATGCAGTCGCCACAGAACAAACTGGGCAACAACAACAACAGCAACAGAAGTAGGAAAAAAAGACAGACGCAGCTAGATACATTTGTATCTGCATCTATCAGATGGCTGCATAGCAATGCGATTCTGAAGCTGACTCTGGCTTCGAATGCGATTGCGTGTCTGACTGACTGAAGCTTTGGATTTTGTGAACTTGAAGCGCACTTGGTTTTTATTAAACCTCGTACTCTGGCAGAGTAGAGGGTCTTTAAGTTTGACTGGTATGCAAAGGCAGTTTCCACCGACTCTTAGAGCAGAAACTACCAGTCTGTTTGTGAGTCAGCTTCAATCTCTGCTGACTTTAAAAACTACACAAAATTAAGTTATAATAAACACAGTGCATTAGTACAGGGTCTCATACTGTCAATCTGCTCGACTTTTAGCTTTTCAACTAGTTTTTTCTGTTGTTGTTATATTATTATTGTTATTGGCCACAGCTGGTGGCATCTGGCATGGGGCATCTGTTGAAGCTGCCACGCTACATGGAGCACGTAAAAGATACAGATACAACTATAGATACAGATACAAGCAATAGATAGAGATACAACTCAACTCGACTCGACTTCAGTGTACTCTCTACTCCACTTCACTGCAATCTTCACTTGAATGTAGAGACGTTTCTTTAGTAATTGCCATGTTTTGGATCGCTTCTTGTTTGTCTTGTAATTAAAACGTTCCTCCGCTTGCCCCTCCACGCCACGCCACGCCCCTTCCGCTGCACACGCTCTTCGCGCCTCTTGATTGAAATATGTACACCAAAAATGAAAATGAATAGCAAAACAACACAACACAAAACAAAACAATGGCAAATATTTGCGGAACGTTTGTCGGTGCGATAGAGAAACAAAACTATATTGAAAGTTCCTCTGTACTCCCCCAACTTCCTCCCTTGGAGCCTACTCCACTCCATTCCTTCTCGTTTCCTCTCGATTTTAATTGAGTTGCTTTGTTCCACGGCGCAAATAGTCAAAGTAAGATAAACAACAGAACTTGAAGCAAATAAAACATTGCCAGCCCTTGAGGCCTCTCTTCAAGTACATATATCTCAAATGGGGTTACAGCCAAGTTAGTAGATCAATAGTGATCAACGGCATGACAGCAGTTGAGTCAGCCCCATTATGATGTCACAAAACTGTGTGAGTCCCATCCTGAGTTCATAGCTTAAGTGAGTCATAGGTTTCAGTGAACATCAGCCATCAAAAAGCTAAAGTAAACTTAGAATTTCAATTATCCCTGGGAAAAAGATAGCGACTTTCGAAAACCCGACTACCGTTTAGTTACTCCACGCATCGAAGCTTCTTAGCTAGTTTATGTATCAGCTAGTCCTAAAGATCTTTCTTTTGATCATAGACTTAAAGCTTTGATTTCCTCTCCTTTTGTCTAGTTCCCAGCATGAAATTTATTCTTTAACAATCGATTTTCCCACCCATTTTAGTAACAAATCTAAACTATTTATTTATATTAGAGATCATAAACTTTAAGCCCCACTCTTGCATGATACTCTATGCCATTCAAAAAGAGCTCACAATGTTCAAAGTATTTAAGATGAAAAGCCCTCAAATTTAGTTGGACATAAAGAAATATGCTATGCTTAATGCTCTGAGAGGGGGAAATACTTTTGGCCCACTAACCCTCTCGCAGAGCCCAATTGAATGCACAAACTAGAAAAGTGAAACCACTTTACATTGGCACTTGAGCGATCCCCAAGTATCATTCATCCAGACAGACAGCTAGACAGACTGTAAGCCGTATCATCAAGAGCTCTGGGAAAGTGCTTTATCCGGGACGGTCGTCGGACATCGGACGTGACAATGATGTTAGTGCCGGCATAAAAAAAAATGAAAAAACGCTAACCACTGAAAGCGTTGACCAACGGTTTTGGTAATTTACCAGATCTTAACTGTTAGCTCCACCCACAAAAATGGTAGCTTAGACGACTGTCAGACCGTTCGTCTGCCTGTCAGCTCAGACAGTTTACTAGCCAGCATGTGTGAATGGGTTTTCCATGAATGAAAATGCCGGTTGCCCACGGTCAACAGACATCGTCGACATCAGTCAACAGTCAACTTGGTAACTGGGCACAGGGATGAGGGAACAAGACAGTTGTGGTTGTTGTTGTAGGTAGTGCAAGGTCTCATGTCCGAAGGTGTGAGCTGAGAGGCTTTGGAGTGCGCTTTTATGACATTTAGCGGTACGTTAAAGCGGCTCGAAGCAACGGTAAAGTGTTTAGACGTCTTAAACACATGCTAACTGCATAGTTTTTGTCTGCACTGTCAGCCTATTTGACTATTTGCTATTCACTGTTCGTTGTTTTCTTTGGCATGATCGTAAAAATTATCATTATCATAATCATTATCATTATCGTTAGCTTGGGCCGGCTTTTGTGAAAGGTTGTGCATACACACGAGTCTTAAGCCAAATACGAATGAGTTGTTGGCGATTTGTTAGTAACGATGCCTTTCACCCACGTCGACACTCTAATGGGGTACTAACTGAGTAGTGTATGGTCTTAATAGGTCATCTAGTGTGCGAAATTTAAAAGTTAGTGCAGTATAACAGTTGTATAACAGACGTATAACAGTTGTATAACAGTTGTATTGCAGTTATAAAACATAGTCAAACAATATTTGTAAGCGAACTGCTAGTATAACACTTTTAGTTTGCATATTTCACTACTACATAATGAATTAGAAAAGTATTGACATTGTTAGTTGATATAAATCAGCGTATAACACTTTTATGACAGCTGTATATCAGCTTGTTAAACGGCTTTGCTTAGTAAATTACATTCATAAACCTTTTACGTGGTTGTATAACACATTTAAAACTATATTATAATTGCCTGCCAGCCAGCCTGCCTGATCGTAAATGTGTACGGTCCACAACGGAGTACCAAAGTACCGGAGAGTAAGTCAGTTAACTCATTTAATCGCTTAGTATAATAGTTCGTATGTAATCAGAAAGAGGCGAGAGTTACACTCTACTTAACACTAGCCACCAGTCACTAGCGTAAAAAACTCACAAAAAAAGCAACAAAATTTCAATTTCAGGCAAAATGCTAATAACTAACTTAAGTTTTAGCATTTTTTTGGTTTGATTAGCTTAGCTAATTTAAGCAAATTTACTTGAATTTACGAGTATAACAGAAATATATATATACTACGCTGTAGAGTTTCCCACGCTTTAGAAACAAAATGGCGACAGCTGAATGACAATGGAGATCTACTAGAAGATTTATGAGTACAGCAAGTGTAATGGGCGAATGAAAGAGACAGAAGTAGAGAGAAAAAGACAGCTAGCAAACTGAGGAAATGAAAAAATCACAGGTGTATATAGAAAACTATATAACGCAATAGTTAAATCCAAAATTGCAACATGTAAAGTCAACAAGGGGAGAAAAGAAGTGAATGGATTGGATGGGATTGGTATTGGGTAGAAAGACAGATAACTGGACATAGCTATATGTACGGGTGTATGTGGTAAGTGCAACTTCCCAGTTTAAGTTTTATTGTCATTCGCAACTCCCTCTCACTTCCCCTTCACTCCCCCGGCACCCCACTCACTCTACCCTCTTGTTGTCTTACTTATTTATGTTACTGTGTTTATATGACGACAACAATCATGATGATAATGATAATGATGATGATGGAGCTGTTACTGATGACGACGACAATGATGGCGCTACTTAGTGTACATATAGCTGAATGACTGTCTGACAGACAAGCGGGCAGCTGAGGAAATACGCGCACACTGAAAGAAACCTCTACGGTGTAAGTGGCTCAAAACCATGTCAGAAGTAGAGGTGTTTATACATTATCATAAAACTCACATAGTTTTTAAGGTAACTTAAGGTTTTTTTTGTATAAAATATTTCGATTTAATGCCTTTATTTACAATATATCCTTATTAAATCCCAGCTAAAAATAATTAATTTAGTTTTATATTTAAGTACAATTTTTGTTGCCGTGTACTATTTATAAAATGACCAGCAGGTTGGCACCTCAGTCAGCGGAAATGCTGTGCAAATACATCACAGACATGGCTTCCCATACTGCCAGTTGCCAGTTGGCAGTGTGTGTGTGTGTGTGTGTGTGTATGTTAAAAAGCGTTAACTGCATTTCAATTCCACATTCGCTTCTTTAGCTGGCAAATCAGTAGAATTAACTTCCTTAATTCCTACAGCTAAAAAAACTAGAGAAAATTTATTTGTAAATAACAACTAAAATGGCTTAAATATATTTGAAAACTTTATTAAATAAATTAATTTACTTTACTGTCAATAAATACGACAACGAGACTACACAATAAATATCATAATCTGACAACATATTATGAATTTTAGAAATAAGAAATGATTTTTTAATTTATATGTTATAAAAGTTCATTGAATAAATTTTTAAATAAAATACAAAATAAAATTTTTTATTATTAATTAAATTTACTTTGAATTGACTCCAAAATTTCTGAAACATTTATTGATTATTTTTCTATCAAATAAAACGTAGTTTAAAATAAACCTTTAAACAAAACTGATAATGCTTCAAAGAAGTGCTAAAAAAGAAGAAAGAGGGGCTATAATAGAGGTAGACTGCGAGTGAGAGCAATTCTCTTCGCTTATTTTACCATCTGACAATGTTTTTAATTACCTACTTGAGCACTGCTTATCATGGCCAACAAAAAACGTTTCTAACTTGTTGCCCAAAAATAGATGCGTGAGTTTATGACAAATCGTGTAGTATTGTCACCAATATGTTAAATGTTTCTTGTTGTTTTTGGCCAAGAAACTCCCCAAAAATCGATCAGACAAATTGAATGCACCAATCGAATGAAATTTTGTTGCCAATTTGAGGCAACTGAGTCATGATTTGAACGTTGTTCATTTATTGGTTTGGCACAGGGTTGCTTCGTTTTCAAATTAGTGCTGGCATTTCAATTAGTTTTTGTGGCCAGAGCACCAGCAAATACCTAAATTGTTATACGGGGGTGCAGGAGGGTAGAAAGAGAGGGCACCACAAAATAACAAAAACAGTTAGAAGTATCTTATCTGGTTTCCTTTTGCCAATTGCCGTACACTTGTTACCCCCCGTTAGTACACTTTTGCTACAATTCTTGGTTAGTTCCAATGGGTTTTTTGCAGGTGCGCCGTATTACATGACTCCGGTGCAGTCATTATCTGAGCCAAAGTTGTATATAAAGTTATTTCTTACATAGCTACATGTGTATACCACATATGTATTTGTTATATACGAGTAGGACAGTGTCAACTCTTTGGCGCCGTACTGATCAAATAACAGTACACTGTGTGAGTGTGTGTGTGGAAATCTACGCCTGATAACGTGTTATCAGCTATCATTTTGTTATCGATAAACACACACACACACACACACACACAGGCATAGGCAAATATATTGGTCTCATGGCTATTCGTGACTTTCAAGTTCAGTTAGCTTGAAGCCAACCAAAAAGGTGACTCATTTCTGGCCCTTATCTTGGCCCGAAGCCACAAAAAAAAGATATACTAGTTGAATTATAAAAGAATTACACTAAAAATTACAAAGACATGAACTCATCCCATGTTTCGAAGGACTTAGTCACTGACTAAAGAATCTAATCATAGCTATAATTAATATATATAAATCTATATACATATAATAAATCTCACAGTCTGCATTTGGATTGAAGCACAAACATTCCGTTAAAAAAAAATATATATAAGTAGAAATGACTTCGACTAATGGAAACGGGCGATTAGATAAAATCCAATTTAGTCACATTGCTGAAATAAAATCAATTGACGGACGACAAATATGCGTAAAACAGTTGTAGTTGTTGAGTATTGGGCATTTTCAATGCGTATAACAGTTGTATAACAGTCGTATAACAGTTGTATAACAGTCTAGTTTCAACTCTAATGATGTCCATGTCACTCACGAGTTTTGCAATTTCGCACAGACCAATTGCTAATTAGTTTCCTAAACCCTTGACATTGATGTATGAATGGATTGCACAAAATCGCATTAGAAAAGCGTTTGGTGTATCGGTGTTTTCAGTTTTACTAGATATCGAGCCATATATGGCATATATTAGAGCTAATATATGCTTGCATTTGGCAAAGCGATAAGCTTATCAAAGTCAATTCTGAACCTTGACTTACATAGAGGGCAACCAAATAGTACTATATACCTGTACTACCAACATTAGAAGTTATTTACGATTTAGACGCTTCAAGCGGCTCAATCGATCGAATTGAAAACAAATTGCTCGCTAATAACCAATGGGGTGTCAACAAATACGAAAATATAAACGTGTGGTATCTGTTATACGGTATACTGTATACAGTATTGCCATACCATATCATATCGTATCATTCCATTCATTCAATTGGAGAAAGTGCAGAGAGTTGACGACGATCGCATTGTTTGGCATTTGATGATGGAAAATGCGACACGCTTTTGATTGTGACTTTGGTGACGGCTTTTGTCGTCTGCCATTGACATTTGTACCCGCTGTCACTTTCATTCAAATTCATTGCATTGCAGTTGCTTTGGGTGGCAACCCTGCCAGGCACTTGTCAATAGAAATTGCCCCACGCGACACAGTCGGTGCGAAAAGTAAAAGCCCCCAACGCCAACCAACAATGCATCTTTTGTATGCAACAAAAGCAAAATTTCCAACTAACTTACTTCGGACAACCCTACAAAACAACCCTATTGCCCCCGCACACTTTTTTTTTTGCATTTCGTTTAATTGATACTTTTACCATATTCATAAATGTGGCATTGCAATCAGCTAAGGGAAAAGCACAGCTGCTGTCTCTTCAGCTAATTGAAAGAGAGAGCGAGACAGAGGCACACAATCGGAAAGAGACAGCGGCACAATTAGTTAGCCAGAAAGACTAATGACTGAGTATGCCAGTATATATCTAAGTAAATATATATGCCAATGGGTTAAGGTTGGAATGCAAATGCGCGTCTACAAAGTGAATACAATAGATTTGTTATACTGTTATACAGTTAGACGACACCACTTGGGGCAGGTCGCCGCCAAAACACTTTGCATACAATACTCGCCAGATACATAGAAAGTCTACATCAAGTCTAACTAACTATTCAAAAATATGCATTATAGTCTATAAGTCGTAGGTCTAGAAAAACATAGGAAAACAACGGAGAGACAAGAGAGGAAATCAACTTTCAGCTAAAAATATTATCTCTTCGAAGTTCTTGATAAAAAATGAGTTCAGCACGTTTGAAGAATTTGTAGCACAACTAAAAACATCAAAAAAGTCAGTTATCAGCTCATGAACTGTCTCAAATGTTGCTACAATTTTAGGCCGATTGCGTCAATCAAATTGTATTTTAAACCCCTCCGACTCCCTCGCCTTTCCTCTCTCTTGAAAACCAGCAAATAATCGCACGTCGTGAATCAATAAAAAAACACTGAAATTATGGCATACAGATAGGTCTTACAAAACTTGGCGCACAAATCAAATCATTTACTAATTGCAGTCTATTTATTAGCAATTATGTTTTAAAGCAATCAGTGTAAGCCCCCTTGTCCCTCCAGTTCCTCCCCTCCGGGTACTCGACGAACCGATTCGTCGTTGAAATCAGAAATTGTCGTCAGCATGAGATAATCGTTTGGACTCTGATGGTTTTCTTTCACTTTGATTGAGTTGACATGGTTTTTTGCTTTATGGCAAATTGATTTTGGTATTATAAAATTGACATCATCGGGGGGAGTGTGGGGAGAGATGTAGGGGAACTCCATGAATGCAACGGTAAAAAACTCAATTAATTTCATACGCGACTGCATCATATTTATATGAACACAAAGTTTGATGATCAGGAAGACAAAACTGTTATATAGATCAGTTGAAAGTTTCAATAATAAAAATTGCATTGTTTGTTGCTAAGCCTAACGGTAAAGTTAACCCCATAACATTCAACGCATTCATAACATTCACTTTTCAACACCCAAGAAACGAACTCATTTACATACCAAACTCTATGTCAGTTTGTTTTTTTTTATTTATTTTCCCCTCTTTTTTTTTATAACTATTATGATCATTTTATTTAACTCATTTTCGTTGGAGATTTCGTAATCTCAGCTTTTACACCTTTGCATCTCAATGTCTTCAGTCTTCTCTCTTCGGTCTTCAATCTTCCGTCTGCAGTCTTTCAAATTGAGTTCATTGTCAGAACTGAAGCCGGTTTATTTTTTAGTTTTTTTTCTGTTATTTTTTTTCGGTTTTTTTTTCTTCCCATTTCTTTGTTGTTTGCGGTGAAATTTATGAGGCATAAGTTTTAGAGTTTTTATTCGCCATTGTTTATGATCATGGCCAAAACGAACTCAGTGCACCCGAAATCTTAGCTGCAGTTCGAAAGTTTAAGGGCCACAATAACTAAATTCCCGGAAGTATTTTAGATCAAAACTTGCAGATGTTTGAAATTCCTAGAAATTCCAAACAACGGAAAACTGTACTAAACTAATCGACGGGGAACTTTGACAATCGATAACAAAATTCCAGTGTAGGATTTGTTGTTAACTTAAGTTTGTCAATAGCGTTAAAAGTTGCGTCTGATTCACAGCGGAACTATCGTAAATTTTATTTAATAACCAAGTGCCAGCTAGTAATTAATTAAGAAAACCCCCTACGAAAAAAAATGTAGAGAAACTTGCACTGGATTTGCTATTTGCAATCAGTAAATACAAATATTTGTGGCTATAATTTTGAAGGCTTTATCGGTGGAGGGCGTTATAAGATAAGACGGAATTCAGGCGGATATGGTTGGCTAGGAATTTGGTACTTTATTGATTTATATGTGAGGGGGAAATACTTTAAAGAGATAGAAAATTGTGCATTGTAGACTGCTCAGCTGTAGTAGACGCCTACACTTATTTCTAAAGCTCATCTCATAGTCGATTTTAGCCAAATTTAGTCAAGTTTTTGAATGCTAAAGACAGCTTAAAGAACAGAGAAGTATTGACCGATCCGACCTTTATGTAATAGTTATTGGCTCTCAGCGAAGGGGTTCAGTATGAACTATGCACATAATGTTTAATTTTGGCTGATTAACTTTCAGTAGTTTAAAAGTTAAAACGCTGTCTTTAAATTGTTCAGTCCAAATTCTGCCTCTTATAGACTCTTATTTGCCTATAGGGTAGCCAAGGTGCCCCCAGTAGTTACGTCGCATTCAAATTTGATCAGTTGGTAAGAAAAATCTCAGTTGCGATCTCATCGCTACACTATTCCCTGCTTCCCATGGAGATATTCCATTAGAGATTTCTGTTTCTGATTCTGTTTCTGTAGAACAATTAAGGAACCGTAGCATTAACCTTTAACTCGAGTTGATTTATAGCCAAGTTAGAGCCAGTCGCAGCTTCCTTTTTCGAGTGTACCAAGTGCTCCAATTTCATGGTCTCGTTTCTTTGTCTTGATCTGTCCCTACAACTACCCCCACTTCCACACCTACCTACCATCCCCTCGCGTGCTCCATTTCGTTTGGCATACGAAGCACAAGGGTCAAGAGTCATTGACCCAGGCATTGACCTCCACCTTCTCCCGCGTGTAGTCCCCATTAACTCCTCACTCTTTCTCCCACTCCTACTTCACCCCCTTGTCACCCTCTTCTCCTTCTTCTCCTCTCTGTTTCGCATCGTTCGTTTGCTCAACGATCGCCAGCGACAAGTTTCAAGTTTGGCGCATTTTCTGTTTGTTGTCGTTTGTTTTTCTTGTTGTTGTTTTTGTTGTTATTGTTGGTGGCGTTGTTTGCGTTTTTCATTTGCCTCTGTTTGTTGTGTTGCCTCAACTCCCCTCTTTCCCCACCTTCCCCTTGACCAGTTAAGTGTAATTACAGTCAAGACAACGTTGGGTTCTTATTGGTCCGCTTTAACTTTGGCTTCGGGCGTCGAGTTTTCGGGTTTGATTACCCCACTGTACGTTCATACCCCACTGTACTCTACCATATTTGCCTCTCAAAATATGCTCCGGGCTAACAAGATAATTTTTTTAACTTTTTTTTTATTTTACAGGCTTTTTTAAGTATTTAAATTACATTTTGTACAAAAAAGTAGCGAAGATTTATCTCGCATCTCAACGGATCATCATGATCATTTTTTGGGTATTCCATGTGGCGCCTGCCTCATTTCGTTTGACCGGTTTTTAAGCGTTTTTTTTTTGCCATTTATTTTTACTTTCAATTGCACTCAGCGCGAAAACTGACGCAAAAAAAAAACATTAAAAATAAAATTTAAAAAAACAAGAAAATTTACTTGAACTGGTCAAATTTGTCGCCGTCTGAAAGCGAAATTTTTTAACAGTTCCAGAAACGAGACGCGACAGAAGCTTACAGATGGAGGAGGGGGAGGCACAGCCAGGGCAGTTGGAGAATTGGTAGTTAAAAATGTGTTTATTCTAACCGGTTTGCGGTGCAGTACTTGAAGATGCCAAAAACATTTCTTCCATGATATAAGTAACCGAAAAGTTTGTAAGCTTTAAAACGTTTGTGCTATTTGTTAAACAAAACATTGGACTTTAACTGATAGGACTGAAACTGATAGAATAAGTACCAAATTCTTATAAACTTCTGGGTAGATATTGAATTAGACATGAGGAATGTTTAAAGAGTGTTTTTAAAAGGTAAAGTATTGAAGGTAATTAATTAATTTGATATTTTGCGATTTTTTAAAGAATAAAATTTTATGGTTGTTCTCTTTACCTAACAATAAAAGGTAAGTAAAACATCTGGCAGACCTAAAGAGACTTTAAAATATTCAGAATCTATCAGCTTAGGAAACCAAACCGATTTTAGTGCTCATAAAGTTTGAATCAATTACTTTCCTAGCGGTTTAAAAGTCTGGCAACGCTGTCTAGGAATTTGACAGCTTGACTCTAATGTGGCACATCCTCAAATCGTTGCAACTGCAATGTCGATTTGCACAAATGAGCCATCAACTATTTTAGTCATTCTCTCTTTCCTCCCTCCCTCTCTCTCTCTTTGCTCTTTCTCTGTCAGCGCATTCGTTCTGTCTTTCTCTTTTTGTCTTGTGATTCTTGAAACATTTTTCGTTTAGCTGCATTTATTTGGGTCATGGACAGTCATCTTCTGTTAATGGCCCCCTCCTCCGACCACGCCCCCCTCCCACCATAAACGCCAGTGAGCAACTTCTACAGGTTTTTCGACTTTTACTTGCAACTGCAACATGGCAAGGCTAAATGGCTATATGGCTTAATGGAGCTCTAAGCCAGTCCAGACCTGAACAGGCAACAAAGTATTATTTTTTTTTTTTTGGCTTTTGGTTCCGTCTCGCAACTTGGACTTGCCCCATGATCATTTCGCTTAGTTTCGGAACAATTTATGTTATTTTTTTGTATCTCTTGTTATTGTCTTTTGGCTCAGCGTTAAATGAGTTGTAAAAACAGCTGTTGATTTATGTAGTTTTTGTTGCTGTTGCACAGTTTGTTGATCGAACTTGACACTCGTGGCACACTTGCGGTTAAAAGATCTTCGAGTTGACACACAACGAAAACAACAACAAAAGAGATTAGAAGACTCCCAAAGCAAACAATTGAAGTTTTCGTGCAAAGAAATCGCCCGAAAAGCGACGCAGCACAAGAAATTTCACTGAGACAAAATAAAACAACAACTACAAAATGTAGCCATGACTTTGACTTTGCGGCCACACACACACTCTCTCACTCAGTCACTTACTCTCACACACACCGGTACAAAAATAGCAAACACCGAAAAATAACAACACAAAATTATGATGAACAATGCCAAGTGAAGCTCAAGTTGAAGCTGAGGCCAAAGCTTTTCAGCTCAGCTCAGCCTGACGCTGCGCCAGCGCCGCAAGCAACTGCGTCGCTGTCGCTCTCGACGTTCATCAATTAGAAGAATAACCAAAAGCATTGAGAGATCGACAGCGAAAAAAAAAACAACAAATGTTCTTGCTCGCAGCAACTGTGCAAATAGTGCGAACAGCGAGGACAAAAGCAAAATGTGTGAAACAGCAAAAAGACAATAACAGAAACAGACAAAAAAAAAAAACATTGTAAATAAACCAAATTTAAATGAAAAACCAAACAAAAAACAGCGCTTTCAATGAGGTCGTTGTTGTTGTTGTTGTTGCTGCTGGTGCTGCTGCGGTGGTGGATGATAGTCAAGAATCAGTCAATGGAACGTCACGGCACAAGAACCAGCAACAACTACAGGCAGCAGCAGCGACCGCAGCAGAGCAGCAACAATAAGAAGACAAACAGCAGAAGACAAAAAAAATAAAAGAGTTCAACGCACAGCAGCGAAAAGTCAAAGAAATTGAAGTTCAGCAACAATGTTGCAAAGGATTCGCTTAGCAACAATGTTGCCTAGGGTTCGTTAAGTTTTGTTTGCCAACATTTATCACTTCCTTTGCCTGTTCTACTATTTCTTGTTCTATTTATTTGTATTGGTACTCACCTCATCGGCCTTTTGCTGCATTTTGTCGATTGTGATTCGATGTGTTTAAGCTAAAATTGTAAAAATTATATTTATACGCAAATTAGAAAACACAGCCAAAAATTAACTTGAAAAAAAAAAACGAAGCAACATAAAATAATTTACGGGTACAAAATAATAATAGTTTTGAAATGAAAAACACTTTCACTGCTTTAAAACAGAACAGTAGCGTATAAAATATATGGGGAAAAATATAATACAATTATTACAATTGTTATTGTTAAACAGTTGCAGTTGCTTTTACTGCCGTCAAAAGCCGCTCTTGATTGTTGTTTGAATTCGATTTGCTTGTTCGTTCGTATTTATTATTTCGTATTGTTGCGCGCGCGCAACACCAGACACATAAAGAAATGCAACAAAACGGCAAAGTTAAACAGCTTAAAAGACACGAGCGTTGTGGAGTGGAAAAAAAAACAAAACGCGTAATGCACGACCAGCACGCAGCGCCACAGAATAACAACTGACGGCAGGCCACGAAAAGCAACTGGCGATAAAACACTGCAGGCAAGCGCAGTGGAAAAGCTCTCACACACAGTTAAACACACGCTCACACGCACTCAACGAAGCAAAGACGGCAAGAAAGGTGCGCAGTTGTCTGCTGCACAGACGGTTAACAGTGGAGAGCGCTGCCGGTGTACACTGTGCAGACTGTTAACAGTGGGCAGCGCTGCTGTTGTACAGAAATTTAACAGCGCTGCCTACAAAAATACCAAATACTAAAGCTTATGGTATTTTATTTCACAAAATGTGCTAAATTTGACAGTGTGGAGAAGTCTAGTTTTATGAAAAATAAACAATTTGGATTATAATTAATTCTAAAGTCGCGTGATGATCTAGTATTATGGTGTAATTTAATATTGACTCGAGGTAAAATTTATGTGCACGCCTCATTACTCTTAAGTCAACAGAAATTCAAATGGCGCGCGCTTGCCTAAAAAATAACAACTGTTAATTTTTGGTATATTAATTTATCGATAACCGCTTATCGTTGTCATAACGACAAAAAGCCGAAATACAAATAAACAAATGCAAACTCAAATATTTACCAAATTGACATAAAAAATGTACAAACGCAGCGCACCAAAACGAACGGGAATTTATCGTGTCAGTGGCAATATGGCTGAATTCCAGATGGAAATTAAGTTGCGTCACATCAGCGAGTGGCTGCCAGTGCCAAAATTTGAATACACGGGCGCCAAAACTAACGGTAAATTCGGTGAAAACTATGGGGACAGCACGCTAAGCAGCAACTGGGGAGATTTCTTTATCTATGTGCCGCACGAGGATATCCATGGCAACTACTACAATTACTATAACTACTATAATCCTGGAAGCGAGTATCCCAGCAGTGAATTGGCCTCCGGCTGCCGCAGCTACGCGAGCAGCAGCAGCGCCTTCTCCGGCGGCACAGCGGGCACGGAGAGCACAGGAGGTGTGGCTACGCTGGGAACTAACACGAGCAGTTCCCAGTCCTCACAGCCCTCCCACTTGGACACGACAAACTCTGTCAATGATTTCTACACGCTGAACAAGGAGCTGTGCAATGGCGGCACCGCCAATCTCTGCATCAGCTGGCAGCAAAAGCACTTCAGTCGCGCAGAGGTGGAGCGCTACGCGGATGCGGGACAGTGTGTGACGTCACTGCAGCGACGCTACCATCGCTGGACGCAGGACATTGTCGCACTACAACAGCGGCATCGACGGGAACTGGAGCGTCAGCAGCGGGAACAGGTGCGACTGCGTAGACGTCGCACACGCCGAAGGGACGTAGTCACCTCGGAGGAGGGTGGCGGTACGGATGGGCAGTCACTGCCCTACGAGGATCCCAATTTCGCTGCACGCACGTGTCTCATACACACGCTCATCGATGCGGATTTCGAGGCAGAGGAGCTGACGGATCCAGAGCTGTTGGCGGAGACACGACAGCTGCACAGTCAGGGCTATCAGTTGATGTACGTGTACGCTCAGCTGCAACGGGATACGCTGCTCTTCACGCTGCGCTACGCACCCGCTGAGGGGTTACTCTATGTGTATCCGGATTTCAATTTCTGTGCCAATGACATGGATTACGTGCTGGAAATCGATAACGATTGTCGGCAGTTGTACGCCTATGGCTTCCAGAACATCACGCCCCTGAGGCAGTGCCTGGAGCCAAAGGTAACAGCTGCTGCTCCTGCTCCCCCTCTCTTGGAGGGCTTCTCCTCGGAGGCTTCGCTACCGCCCTCGGAGGCCAATGCGGAGGAGCTGCTGGGTCACTACCAGCGACAACGCGAACTCGCCGCGGAACGTCGTCGTCTGCGTCAGTTCGCGCTGCCGCCGAAGCGCATGCGTCGCGTGACGCTGCTGCTGGAGCTGCGGGAGGCCGAGCAGTTCGAGTACCCGAACATTCATGTGCGCTACTATGTGAATCCGCCACTGAATACGCTGCTGGAGCCCTCTAATCCCGATGATCCCTTTCCGCTGCGTGGCTCCACCGCCACTTGCCTTGCGGGCGGTGGTAAACGCGTCGCTTGCTTCTCCCACTGCTGGCAGCTGACGCTGCTCTGCGAGGAGACCTATCAGCCGGATCAGCTGCTACACATCTACTTTGAGGTCATCAGCATCGACAGCTGGCAGCGCGAACGCTGCGAGGGTTACGCCCACTTTTCCTGCTCGCTGCTAGGACCTTTGCCTCCGGATGTACGCGAGGGCGTACGGCTGCAGTGCATCCGTCCAGTGGGCAGCTGGTTGGATGCCCTCAATCGCTACTTCATCGGAGGACGCACTCTCTTCGATTTTGTTGGCTACTTCAATGGTTACTCGCGATCCACCGCCTTACACAGTCGCCTGGAGGCGGACACTGCGTGTGCCACTCGTGGCACGGGCACGATCCTCTTTAGCCTGCAGAAACTGCAGCAGCGACACCTGCAGCTGGGCTACCATCTGGACATGTACGACACCGATGACGACAGCAATCTCAAGGAGAATCTGGCACCGAGAACGACACTGGACGAGGTTCTGGCTGCCTATGTGGAGGCAAGGGATCGCATTGAGGTGCTGCTCGGGCGTTCGGCGAAAGAGCACGCGCTTTGAGGAAGCTTTCTTGGAGCTTTCAAAAGAGTTTTTGACTTTAAATCAATTTTAAATAAAGTGACTGTAGATTTAAGCTTTGATTTAATTAAGCTTTCGATGGACAATCAACCTGATCTTAAGTTTATTGCTTTTGTGTAGCTTTTAAGTTGAAACTTAAGGTTTTCCCAAGGAGTAGCTTTGGAAACTTTAGCATTTATATGGTAAAGCTTGTTACTTAACTGACGAGCTTTGAGGAGACCCGAAATTATCTTAGCTTTTTGTCAAAGCTGTCTACTTTTAAGCTTAGATTTAAATATGTTTTCAATAAGCAATAAACACTTAGGTGACTTTTTATAAAAGCTTTCAATGCGCTTTTTCTGTAGATTCACTTTACACTTGTACACTTGTAGATTCACTACACTTGAACTGAACTGTCTCTTGTATAGCAATGCGGTCCCATTTATGCCCTGTTCGGTCGTTCTACGGTAAAGCTTTGCTTAAGCTTAAGCTGCTACCTAACTAAAGCTTACTTGGGCTAACTTTTAAGCTGAGCTTTTGAGAGGAAGTCGCTTAAAAGTGCTGCAGCTTTAAAGTGGCTTGCAATACCAGCATTTTTAATGCTTTAAGCACAAGTTACTCCACTGAACTTTAGGATTAATTTATCTGTAGTATACTTTGAGGAGTATTACAGTACTCATACCAAAAGCGAGAAAAATTAATACTTATAGTATTAATTCTCCAGTTGAGTAGCTAATAGCATCAATTGGCCAACAACAGTGTCTATAAAACGGGAAATTTGGTGAGCCAGCTTAACAAGCCACAAAACTAGCTACTTGCATACTCTTAGGCCTTTTTGGGGGAATCAAGACTTAAGGGGAGTGACTATTACAGATATATAGGGAGATATGGTAGGTTATAGGTCAAGGTTCCACTCAAGAGATCTTGAGGATGATACTTTTAAGCAACACTGTGTGCTTGCATCACTTTCAACAAGAGAATAAAATACTTTTTGAGTGCAATTCGTTGTCTACTTTTAGGCTGCCTCGTACCAAGCGTACACTTCACAGTGCCCCCCAAAAGTAAGTCACACAAAAGATTTAGTTTAGCCATTTTATTTACTACTAATATCACTCAGTGTATATACATATATATATATAGATTCATTGTCAAGTTCAGTTGGCGTCTTGTCATATCTTGTCTGGCATTAAGCGAAGTTTTTTAAGGGGTGCAGAGGGAGGGGGCGGGGTGTGTGGGTCAGAAACAGGAGCTACGTTAAAAGAGAAGGGTTGGGAGAATACATACATATAACACTATAAGATGATAAAAAAAAAAATAATAATTTTGCTATCTGTTATATTTTTGTTTGCCTGTTGTTGTTGCGCTTAAAACTAAATACTTTCAGCTTACGATCGAGGGATTTTCGTGGGGGAGTAGGGAGCGGGACGGGGGGGCGTAGGGAGCGTGGCGTGTGTGTGTGGGGTGGGGGTGGGCAGACTTATGCCACCGGCAGGTACTGACGCGACGGAGTCTCCAACGGCACGGAGGGAGGCTGATAGTTATAGCCATGGCCATTACCACCAGCTGAGCTGCCTGGACCGAAGGGATTGCTGGAACCGTAGGCGGATTCGGCACCGAAATCGCCACCGGCACCGGCACCGGCACCTAGACCGTTGCCATTGTAACCGTACTGTGGTCCAGGTGCGGAGTAACTGTAATCATCGCCGCTCTGTCCGCTGCCACGCAGTGGTCCACCCTGATCGGGATTGAGGCTCTGCTGCAGGAACTGGAAACGGTTCTTGTTGCCCAACAAACTGCTAGGGTCGACACTGGGACGCTTGTTAGCAGCAGCCAAGGGTTGAGGTCTAAAAACGAGAGGAAAACTTTACTTTAATTCAAGTTCAATTTGATTGAAGTTTGTTTGACTTACTCTGGAATGTCCAGATCCAGCTCGGTGATTGGATGGTAGCCGAACTCATCGGCGGTGTAACGGGTCCTGTAGCGCTTGCCATCGGCGCCGGTGAAGGAGTAGGAACCGCTGACCACGAAAGTCTTGTCGTCCCTCAGTTTGCCCACGCTGTTAACCTCGATGCCGTTCTGGGTCTTCAATCTGTTGGAGGGAAATGAAGAGGGTTAGTGAAGGTTTTAAAGGGGACTAGACTTGAAAAGACCCTGTACTACTAGAAAATTGTATTTTCTTGTGGGTGGACTGATAAAGACACTGTGTTAATGGCTTACTGAAAAAATCAACTGATAGGACAGCCAATGAATTTTTAAGGACCGTGACCTCAGTAGGTCATTTCGGGATACTTCGAATCCCATTTTGTAGTAAAGTGTTGTAATAGAGACTGTAAATGACCCTGAAGCTATTTTCTAAAACTTTTAAATACACATTGCGTGTAGACTGTCAAAGACCCTGTACCTGAGGTTATTTGGAATACTTTGCATGATAACTTTTAACAGAGCGGTTCGAATATTTAAGACCTTGTAGTAATCAGTAGAGGTACTTCAGTTTAAAATTTTCTAGAGTGAAAAGTTAACCATACTTAACACTGATTATTAACCGATTGTTCCTATAAGAGTCACCCATACGCACCTAGACCAAATATTGTATGGTCATAAATTTACTACAGATAGCTCAAGCTTTCAACTTGTTATGCTATTTTGTAGGCAGTTGTTTACAACTTGGGAAGACGTTGCATAAATTAAAACAAAACTTGATCTGCCATGACGCATCAGTTCAAATTTAAGGGCTATAACTCTTATAGTATTGGAGATCTAAGAGCTTAAACAGACGAACAAAAGGGAATGTTTTTTTCTTTGTATTTACCAAAACTTCACAAATTAATTTAAAAAACTGAAAAACAGTTTTGGAGAAACCTTAAATACAATTTAGTAGGTTATATACGATTAGAGGAAAGATCTACTCTAAAATATTTCAATTATATGTTAACCAAAACTAATGATCGCTAACCGATCGTATTCCCCATTGATTCTACTTACTCAAGTTTGAACTTCTTGCCCGAATTGAGATTCTGGAGCTTCTCGGTCTTGGCCTTCATGACGTCACCGCTGAAATGGACCGCGGGCTTCTCGTCATCGATGTCCTCGGGCAGAGTGTAGACATCGCTGGGATTGTATTTGAACAGATCCAGATTGCGGTCTGTCAGATGCTTGACATCGGCCACTGTCAGCGCCACAAAGCACAAAATAAGCTAAAGATGGCAGAAGGCAGGGGGAAGGCGGAGTGGAGAAGAAGAGGGAAGAGACAGAAGACGATTAGTTGATTGGTTAATTTGTGTATTCACATAAAAAAATGTACTGGCCATAAACGAGCCAGCGCAACGCAAACAAGTTAACACCATCAAATAAAAAAAAATATAAATAAAATAAAATAAACAATAACGTTTAAGAAGCAAGAGAGTATACAACATATGGAAATGTGTGTCGCGTTTATTTAGTGTTATTATTTTTACGATTGGCCCATAAATCACTGGCAAGTGGCTTGTGTGTGTCACACGACATGTCTTTTGTGCAGTTTTATGTTTTCATTTTCATTTTTTTTTTAACATTAGTGTTTATTTTTATATTGCTTGATTTGTGGCTGCAGCTAAAGCAGCAATTAATCAAAGACGCACGCGTTTTGCTGGCGTTTTTAAACGCGCACATTTTTCGCCTCGTCTCGCTTTAGCTTGCTGCTCTGCTCTTGGTGTCGCGACGTTTTGTCTCGCCCGTTACGTTTGCTCATTAAGCTGTGTAGTTGTTGTTATTGCTCTTCTGCTTATTCTTCGCCTACTTCATCTGCTTACCGCTAATGCGTTTTGATTTATTTGCTTCAAGTTTAAACCGTTTCAATGTTTGCATCGTTTTTTGTTTCTTTTACTTCAGTCACTTCTTCTACAACTTCCTCTCTTCTGTCACCCAACGTGTGACAGCCTCGAATTGCTCTTAAGCTCAATTTGATTTGTTGTTGTCTACGCTTTGCTAATTGACGTTTCTAATTCTGTCCTGCACTGTAGTAGTGAGTGAAAGAGCACAAGTGTGCGTGTTTGAAAAGGCTTTCTCTTTGACTTTGACTCTCTTTGCTTAAACTATACTTGTGGAGCAGTGGAGTTCAACTCGTACAGATGCTTTCTCTTTGACTTTGACTTATTTTGCTTAAACTTCACTTATGTAACTTGCAGTGGAGCTCAACTGCCGCTGAAGCTTTCTCTTTTAGTTTGCCGCTCTTTGCTTAAAATTGATTTATGTTGCCTGCGGTGGAGTTTGATCTCTTAAGATCCTGCATATGATAATATTTTAAATACGCTCTTATAATTATTCGACTGATTTAATTAAGAGTTAAGAACTCGTATTCAAAATAAATACATGGGAATGCCCCAAATGACAATTAGCATACCGGCGGAATACATTTAGCTATAGCTATTTAAAGCCTTATCTGATGCGATTTAAATAAAGACGGCTTTTAAGTATTGCGTCAAGGATTCAGTAACGAGTTTTATTCAACATATGAAAAGGTCCTTGCTCGATTTAGTAACGAATTGTTTTCTAGGCACTTTTTTAATTTCGTAGAGTTCCTTATTTTTGCTTAAAAAAAAATTAAACACTTTTGAACACGAGCACTTTTTGTTAAAAAAAAATAATTTATAAACAATTCAAATCACAGGATTTAAAACTTTTGTTAATTTTCTTCATAGATTTTCAGAACCGTTCAACACTTTGTCACTTAAATAAGTTCTCATATTTAATGATTTTGATTTAGAAACTTACAAAACTCTTCATTTTGTTGGGTGTGTGTGTGATTTTCGTAGAGTTTTTATTTTTATAAAAAAATATCCTAAGTTGTGCTGGATCGAGCTGAAAGTATCGCAGCGAGAGACGTGCGTTGCGCACAGGTTCTAACAAATAAATACAAACGCTGCTACTTCTTGTTTCCTTATATATCGTCTTCTCACAAATCCCCCCCACTAAAAATACGAGTAGTAGAAAAAGATAAAAAAAAAAAAAATACTAAACGCTGCCGGCGTCGCGCGCGCGCAAAA
The DNA here is from genome assembly GCA_035046005.1 of Drosophila acutilabella. Lineage (NCBI taxonomy): Eukaryota > Metazoa > Arthropoda > Insecta > Diptera > Drosophilidae > Drosophila > Drosophila acutilabella. The sequence continues at coordinate 6,057,894 of JAWNOK010000020.1, forward strand.
AAAAAAGCAGAAAAAGAAGACCCAACCGAACCGGACAACGAACCGATGCGGACATTGCCGAGAACGTCGCACAGGTTGTCAACGCATTGCGTCGTTCATACCCTACACTAGGGTATGCCAAGACTTTCATCAACTGTGCGACGACCCTATCTATCTGAACTGAGCTCCTAGTACAGCTATGCGGCTAGAACTAGGTAGAACTGTTGTCTGATGAAATACGTAGCCAATTTATTGAAACTCAGGGTTTTTCTACAAAGGGAAAGGCAAACATTTTTTGATGCAAATATTTGCTTGAAATGGTATATTTGAAATATTCCAGGCCAAAAAAAAATATTACCAGCAAATATTTGCTATATTTTATGTAACTATTTGCTACCAGCATTATCATAAAATATTTGCTTCTTACACATTATCCAGGCAATAAATAATTCAAAGCAAATATTTGCTAACTGTAATCTAACTTTCAGTTCTGAGCAAATATTTGCTCTGATTTGTATTTGCCTATGCCAAAAACTAGTCACTTGGCAAACTATACAATTTATATACTTATTTGCTGAAAAATATTTGATCCATTAATTTGCTACATAGGCAAATAAAGTTTTAGAACTGCCCAGTTTCAGGGCAAATATTTGCTAGATTGTAATGATAGCACATTTATATTTGCTTTTATCGTTAAATCTTGCCAGATATCTTTGGTTAATTGTATAGCAAATAATTGCTAAGGTTTGTTGAAGTTTAAGCAAATATTTCTTAATTTGCTGGGACTATAACTTTTATATAGAATCTAAGTAGCAAACATTTAATGATAGCAAATATTTGCTAGGACTATATCTTTTATATATACAGTAGAATCCGGTTATAGCGACACTCAAGGGACTGACGATTTAATGTCGTTATACCCGGTAGACGCTTTAACCAAAAGGAGACCAAGGAGAAGGGGACCAACAAGTCATCGAATTTTCGTCGCAATAACCGGACGGACGCTTTAAGCGGAGTCGGTATAACCGGATTCTACTGTAGTAGAATCTAAGACTTTTATTGTTTAATACGCCTTTTCTAGTCTTTTAGCTTGAAGGTAGTGCATTCAAAATTCACAACCCATTTACAGCTCATTTTCTTGGTTGTTTTGGGTTGCTGGGTTGATGGGTTGTTGGGTCGCAGCATTGGTAGTGCGATCTGCATAGATGTAACTGTATCGGAGAGACGCAAAGCGGTGACCGCTGGGTGGGGCAAGGCAGGGCAGGTCGGAGGGTGCCAGGGCGGGTGTTTTACTATATAGAAATCTGGTTTGCTGCCCAATAATGTGCGTGTTTGTGCATGTGTGTGCATGTGTGTGCGTGTTTGTGCATGTGTGTGCTTGTGTGTGCGTGTGTGTGTTAAAGAAAACAACAAATTAGAAAACCGCCATCATCAAATTAGCATACGCGTTTAAGTTTAATGATTATTATTAACTGTGTGTGAGTCTCTTATGCATGTGTATATTTATTTTTATTTTCAGAGTGTTTTTTTTTTTATTTTTTTTTTTTTTTTGGCTAGCATTCATTTTTTATAAAGCGTACAATTTTTTTTTTATTTGCTTTTTTTTTTTTGTGGGGGTTGCGGGAAGAGAGCCGCTTTAATGTATGCAGAGATTCGTGTCGATTTGGGAGTCCATTTGGCCAGACCAGTTTATGGGCCAAAGTGTTTAAAGTGTTCTGTGTTAGTATCATCAAATCAACAGTCAATATCAATGTATCGAGAGACTTGATCAAATTATTACGACTATGACTTCATTCCATCCAAAACAAAAAATACTGAATGAATGATCAACTGACTCGGGAGTGGGAAAAGTCATTCCAAAATAGGTAAATGGTAAATAAATTTGATAAATGTGCTTCGTTTATGGACGGACTCTTAGATTCTGCTATGATGTATCTATGTAGCTTATCTGTGTGCTTCTACATTCTATGTATTTCCCAGATAGTTCGTATGTTAATTCATGTCTCGTTTAACCTTCGGTTAATTAGTCCGCTCGCTTCGATCCGTTCCGTTCCATTCCGTTTTATTTATTTTTTTTTAACTCATTTTTTTGGGCCTTATCACATTTATCAACGCCGCTCGTTGATCGGATCAACGTATGGCTCATTGTGAATGCAGATACCGAGGCTGGGGGCATTTAAATCAACTTTAATAAGCTCAAATTTAGCTAAATTTCATCATTAAAAACACTTAACAACATTGTCAGTATCAAATGTTTGTCTCTGGTCTCTTGTCTCTTCGTCTGCCTAGTTGCAAAAATTTGCATTTCAGATTTTAGCGCTGTTGCCAAACTTGTGCATTGATTTCTTGGCTACTTTGTCAGTATCAAATTTCTTATTGTTGCTGACAATGTGAACTAAATTTCAATAAATCATGATAATAATCAAAAGTTTTGATACCAAATGGTTAGTTTTTGATATGTGAAGCTACAGGCGCCGTTGTCAAATTTCGGAGCAAAACGAGCACAACTCATTACACTGTTGTCAAACTTCAATGTAGTTAAGAACACACATCTTGAAGTTTGGCAGCAGTACAGCTACACTCAAAGACTCTTCCCAGCAGCAACAACATATTTGTGCGGTGTTGCCAAACTTCAATAAGCATTTAAGCCCTGTTTTAAAACTTCAGAACATCTAAATTGGGTTGCATAACAAACATAAATAGGAATGAACGATAATAGGGCACTTTACACAGTTGTCAAACTTCAACATAGTCGAGAACATACATCTGTAAAGTAATAATGCAACGTTGCCAAACTTCAATAAGCATTTAAGCTCTGTTTTAAAACTTCAGTACACAAAAATTGTGTTGCATAACGAACATAAGTAGGAGAACGTAATAAAAAGACACTTTACACTGTTGTCAAACTTCAATATAGTTGAGAAAATACATCTTAAAGTAATAATGCGACGTTGCCTAACTTCAATAGGTATTTAAGCGCTGTTGCCAGCTCTCCCAACCACATCAAATGTACTTGAAATGCAGTACCATTTGTATACAAATGTTTGAATCAAAAATTTATAACTTGATATGAATAAGACCAAGAGATAATAAGTTCAAAGAACCGAACACAGACCGGACACAGATCACGATTGGAAATCATTAATGATTAGACTTTTAATGCTCATTTATGCTTAATAACCTAAACGAATGCTGCTTGGCATTCATATTTCAAGAATCACAAGAAACGCATGGCTCTGGCTCAAATCTTTTAAAAAAGTTTGTACAGGTTTCCTCGAAAATACAAACAGATGTTATAGCAGTTAGATCTACAAATGTGGAAGATATTTCGACTGACAAATTATATTTATATATATTTTTTTTTTGCCTAGTAATTTTGAGAATTAATGAAAACGTTAAGCGCTTTCAGCAGCTTGTCAGTTGGTCAACAAAAAATTTGTTTTGCATCAAGCAAGTGGATCTCTGATAACGATGATGATGATGATGATGTTGATAATAATGTTGTTCTTCGGATGTTGCCTTGGATTTTGTGTCTTGTCTATTTCGTTATGCATAGCAGCCAACAAGACTACAAGACTACAAGACTATTTAACGCCCCGAAAACACGATCCATACATGACCAAATGTCTACCTAAAACGATCTTCAAACGCTGTCCAACAAAAACTGATTTATTTGACACGCCCCATTGACAGTTACGATGTCTTCAGTGATGTCTTCACTAGATCAAATCTACAACAAACATTTCAAATTTAAACAAGTTTACGAAACTTACGAATTTTCGTGTCAATTGGTCGCTCAGTCTCACAACTGACTCATTTCCATTTCCAATGACAAAGCTGAGTTCAAAATATTAAATCTGGGCTAACAATAGCAGCGGGATTATGAGATCTATTTTTAATAATATCATTTAATTTGGAGTCGTGACTTTGCTTCTTTTGTGGAGAGAAGCCAATTAAAGTTCAGTTTAGTTATGTATAAAGGTTTCATTCAAGTATCGACTGGAAGTTAAGCATGAAAATTTAAAGAATTTTTGTATATGGCTGAATTAAACGGTTATTGAAAATTTATTCTGTATTTAATTTTATAGAATATTTTTGCAAGGTCAATAAATTCTGAGAAAACTTCGACCTACTGAGGCGGCTACATTGAGGGTTACTTACTTTAAGCAAAAGATATTTAGTTACAGTCGTTTATATTTTCGGACCGAATTTCAATGGATAGTACTAAAATTGTTACCTATTGGCAACACTGGTCCTGAAAGGGTTAACGTTGAGTATAATTGACTTCATATGTAACACATACAGACATATATGATCAAAGTCTCCAGTGACTTTGATTTTCTCTTATATGACAAACAGTAGTGTTGTGCATTACTTTTAAAATTATATTTTTTAGACTTTTGTATGCCTCTTTTTTTAATTGAATGCTATTAGAATCAACGTAAGCTATACATATAATATTTACGAAAGAAGATTAAGAAAATTTGTTAATTTAAATACATTTTGTAACTAATTTTACAAAAGAATTATTAAGATTAAAGCATTGCTTTCCCACAAACTTTGGCCTAGGATTATTTCTATCTTTTTAAAATATTCAAAAAATTTATATAAAATTTAAGATTTTATTACTAAACTTGAGAGCAGGCCCAGCACACGTCTGTATTTCAAAACAGTTATCGGAAATTTAAAATTAAACAGTCAATAAAGATCAGTCTTATCCTAAAGATATCTTGTCTGAAGACTCTTAACACTAACTAATCCATACATATTCTAGATAGCCCTACTTAATCGATAGTTAACATAACTAGCTATCCATCCATAATTACTTAACATTGTCTGTATTAATGAAAAGTGTTTTGAATAACCTCAGCATTGTATAACAGTAAGCTTACCTGCACATAAAGCTGGCATAATTATATGTAATAAAATTATTTCAAAATATTTTAAGACTTAAAAAAGTACTAACATAAAATGTTGTATATAACATTAGTTTATTTTTCTACTCAGACTAAAAGTTTAAGATTATTTTTAGGAAGCATTATAGCTTATAAGAAGTGACTTTTGTTCTTTTGTTGATAGAATACTATATCAAATAGTCCATTAGTAAGCTTGTAGGTTTTAAATAAATACTTTTTCCACTTAAAAAGGAATTAAATACAATTTGTTTATTTTTTATTTAAATAAAAGATTATTTAAATGCTTTAAACTTTTATTTAAAATGCCTTTGTGTCCCGTCAAATTGTAGTTTAAGTTTTCAGATGCTGCAAAATTAATTAAGAGTCACTTAAGCCGTTGTTCTTATGCGAAGTTTCTGCGAATTTCAAAATAATTCCCCGCTTATGTAAATACTGAATTATAAGATGAAGATAAAGATTTTAAGATGAACTAATCCCAAGGAAACTGACTCATTCCAGTGACTGCGAGGTAAAAGTCTTGATAATGTGTGAAATTTGCTTAAAAGGGGATACCAAAAAAGTTGAATTAGTATTTGCATACGAAATGCAAATATCGATACATTATCGATAACATAACAATTATTGCTCTGTTTTCAGCTAATTAGCAATTTTAATACGCAGCTCGGCAACGAAAAGAAAGTGTTTCTTATTTCGTATTAATATCATTAGCAAATTAACAGATATTCCAAAGAAAACAACAACACTCGATAACAACAACAGAATCGATAACAACAACAACACAGACTTGTTACGCATCGCCTTTGAAATGCGCCGAATTCGAAGTTCATTTTTTTTTTCTTTTTTTTTTATTTTGTCTTTTTTTTTATTGTCTTTCGATAGATAATAAAGAAGGCAATTAAAAGCACGGATCGATAAATTAGCAATTATGTAGATAGATGCAGATGGAAAGAGGCAGAAGGAGAGGGAGAGAGAGCGAGAACGAGAACGAGACTTCCAAGAAGCCAAAACAGTCAAAGCAAAGCCAAAACAAGCTGTCTAAAGCTGTCTTTTGGCCATTATTCTAAGCCCTCCATCGAGACGCATATGTAAAATTATGTAAAGTTCAAGGCGTGAATGATTTGTGGGCATGGGATCATGTGCTATATTTGTAAGCCATGACTAACTTGAGCTAACTAAGCGTAGATTAATGTGATTCGATACATTTACATACAAGTGAGGCGCAAAAGCTCGCTGCTCTGTAACGACAACAACTTCTACATGTGAAGGTGAAGTCAGGAGACTCGAAAGGAGGCTAACTGTAGGTTAAAAATTTCTTATTAGCCTTCAAGAACTAGAGAGCTGCACGCAAGCTGTTTGCTATGTAACTCTAAGAACTGTTACTCACTAAAACTAAGCAAAGAGTTGCACCAAAATAACTAAATTGTATTTTAAACTATCACCCAAACACTTTCTATAAGACTTTTTGTCTTAAAGTGCCGCACAGTAGCTGGCAGCTATGTAACTTCAAGTACTATTTCATTTTAAGTAAAGTTGGCGTCGAAAAGAGACTTAGAAGGAGAACTTATAACTGACTATGTCTAATCAATCTTATATAAAAAAGGTTTGACAATAGCTGTTTGCTATGTCACTCTCAAAACTGTTTGATATCACGCATAAGCACAGATTGCCTTACAAACTAGAGAGATATTTAACACAGTTAGCTAACATGTTGCATAAAAACTTTAGAGGTCTCAGGTGCAACACAATAGCTGACTGCTCTGTCACTTAAAAAAGTACTGAAATTTAAATAAAAGACGGCAAGACAAAGAGACTTAGAGAATGTGCTTAAATAAATAATTTATACTCAGTCCATGAGGCTTCTAGTACAATTTTATAGCTCATTGCTATAAAACTTCGCTAGCTGTAACATGGTGATGCCCGGAAATAATTAACTCAAAAGGCCTGGCAGCTACGCAAAGCTGTAAGTTACCCATTTCAATAGGTCTTTAAGCTTACAAGTGCCCAACAAAAGCTGGTTGTTATATCACTCCAACAAAAGTATTGTAATACAAGCTATAGTTCAGTTTCTGTCCGTATTTGAAACATATTTTAATTTTACATAAAGTTTCTCAGTGCAAGACCAAAGCTGCTTGCTATGCACAACCATAGTCAATTCTCCCTTTCGTGCTTCACTTTGATATTTGATACGTTTATTATTCACAATACTTTAAACAGCTTTAAATGCTTCATTTAACAGTTAATACTCGTAATATCCGAAGCAGATAAAACCGGAACACACATAATTTCGAATAAGTCGAATAAAATATATAAAATTTACTTAAGCTAAATACTCTTGACAGTCGCTTCTGCATAAACCACATAAAGCCAATAAAATTCAGTAAATTCTCAAATCAAAATTGAAATTGAGACTGAGATTGAATTTCTAGTAGTTTCAAGAGATACGAATCTTTGGTCGTATCCCCCGTGGATTGGGCACTCCAGAACTGACTTCCAGCTGTCAGATGTGGAGCATTTTGTGGATTATTAATTTAAATTATTATAATTGATATTTTATTGATGCATTTGCACGCCATGTGCCATGTGCCGACGACGACAACGCCGACGACAACGACTCATTTATTCACAATTCCCGGCTTAAGATCTTCAGGCTCTTGAAATTTGATAAACTGGTCAAATGCTGCTCTTATGTCTTATGCCTTTTGTCGACAGTTTCAAGTCATACATAAACAATATCTAACTGGCTATATAATTTGTCTACCTGGTAGTGAAACTAAGGCTGAGGGTGTTTGGACTTAAAAAAAAGTGAATGAAACTAAATACTTATAGAACTGAAAAAATATTTTAAATGTAACACTTCTTATAAGATATATAAAATCATTATCAAGATCAGGCTTAAATTATATTACAGAATTATGTTACTTAAAAAGTAGTGGGTACTTTTCATTATACATTTAAAAAAATAATTTAAAAATTACTACTAAATAGATTAAAGCTAAAATTAGGAATTTAAGGTCATTGATACAATTTTTTTTTTTATTATTAAGATGATCTTTAAAAGGTTCAGACAAAGGTACGTTGACGGTATGGTAAAATTTAGTTTTTCATTATTTTTAAATAAAGTTCCCATTAAAACGATTTTTTTTTTTCCTATGAATGAATATACAAATCATTAAAAAAAAATCCTTATTAATAAATTTTTGGTACCAATTAATAAAAGGTTTCTAAAGGTGTAAAGTTTGACCTGAAATTTTTAATTTAAATAATTTTAGTAGCAAAAAGTGCAGGCAATTGTAATACAAAAATAAGTTTTTAAATTTAAATATTTTTTTTTATAACTTTCAGACTTTTTGATAGCCAAAGGTACAGAGGTACGGTAACGGGTATTTTTTAGCCAAGCTACAACTACCAACTGCAACCTACTCGACTAAAGTCAGCTTAAGGAAATACACTAGGCAACACCAATTAGAACGAGCCAATAAAAAAAAAAAAGAAAAAAATTAAGAAAATAAACAGCAAAGAAAAAAAAACTGTTGATTTTTTAGCAAACGGCAACAGCAACATTAGAATTAGAATCCAAATCTGAATCTGAATTGGAATCAGGTTTTGATTTAGATATTGATTTTTTTTTTTTTTTTTTTGGGTATTGGTTCTGGTTCTTCGTAGTCTTTTGACCGGTTATGCATATCAACTAATTTTTTTTTTTTAATTTTAATTTTATCATGCGTCTCCCTCTGCTTCACTGCTTGCTCCTTTTTATGGCTGTTTTTATGTACGCCGTGTGTTTTCTACTTTTTTTTTTTTTTTTTTTTTTTTTGGTTTTTTGCATATATTTATAATGCCTTACAAATAAATAACCGATCGAAATTTGCATAAGCTAAATAGAAAGCTAAACACGTTTTGCTTTTACCCGAAACGTAAAGTTTTTTTTTTTTTTAATAGTTTATAGTATTTATTTATTTCTTGTGAGTTTGTGGGTAGGTGGATCAATAGTGGATCGTAGTACGTAGGCATCGTGCATCTTTTGTACAATTTGTCTTTCTTTGGCCAGTTAGAGCTCATAACTTATTTAAGCGAACCAGTTCGTAGTTCTTAGTTCTCGTTGTTCTATCAATGATCTCAACGCATTTGGGGCGTGACGACAGGTGCAATAAACACACACACACACACACAGCGGAGCCTGGTAACACCCAAAAAGCGCTGATGGAACACCTTATTCCACTCTACGGATATTCATTTCAAATTAACACGCAATCAAAATTTTAATTGATAGCCAAACTACTCACAAATACCCTATAAATAGTTCTACTCAGCAGTTGAATGTAGAAAAATACTAAGAAAGTTTTTCCAAGGGTTTTAAGGGCTAAGAAGTATTGCTTATTGCTTTAAGGTGACCATAGTTTAGAGTGACCATGCTTGGAAGTAGCTTAAGCTTAAGTCTGCCCACAGTTATTAGAGTGAACATGATTTAAGGTGACCAAAGTAAGGTAAACTAAGTTTAGGGTGACCATGCTTAAGACTTACCATAATTAATAAAGTTTAATGCCCATATATAAAGCTGTCGTCATTTTGGGTGGCTACTACGATTTAGGGTGAACGTAGTGTAGGGTGAACATGCTCAAGGGTGGATATAACTAAGAGTGGCATTGGTTGAAGCTGTAGAGAGCACTAAGGGTGTAGACTGCCAGCAATTGGTGGTGACCATTGCCTGGGGTGACCATAAATCTTCCATATTGTAGCTGATCACCCTAAAGATTGTACCTATGCCTTAAATTAAACCAACCACTTAAGTATCTAAAATATCAATGAATATATAAGTAGAAATAAATATAAAAATTTTGGTGATTTATCGGGTGATGGACATTTTGTTTGTGCTTGCCATGTGACCCAACTGAAAGTTAGGGAAGTGGGAAGAAAGACTGGAAAGAACGCAATTTAATTATACCCTTATTTATCTATTTTATGACCAGAGGGTATACAAAGACAATCGGGGAAACGCCATCAAATTGTTCATTATGTTTATGATAAATGTGTGTTAATGTGTATGTGTGTGTGTGTGAGTGTTTCTGGTTGTTTTATCTTTTCATTATAATTTGAATACTAATTATATTAAAAGTCTTTAGAAGACAGTGAATTGAAGATAAAGCATTGCCCGATTCAGAATCCAGGAAAAGAAAGATGCGAATTCCCATGTTTATAAATAATATTAATGCAACAATCGAGATCAATTTAGAAATACAAGTTAAATGGATTTTTTATGAGTTGTTTATTAAACCATATTTTAATTTATTTTAGTTTTCCGCACTGATCAGATCACAGCTCAGAGCTCAGAGCCTCCGTTTTTAAAAGCGGGTTTCTCACCAGTGGATGGCTCGTTAATTTCGGTTTGAGCGTCTTCTATAAATAGACAAGTCAAAAGCTATAAAGATAAACTTTAAATAAGTTGCAAGTCACAAGGTTTCATATAAATTTTATAAGACTTAATGCTTTCATTCCAGTTGTTATCAGTTATCAATCAAACTGGAGCCTTAAGGAAAAGATTTTGATTAAATATTAAAATATAACTAAATGTATAGAGAAACTTCTTTATTTAATCAATCAACCATCAATCAATGCGTGCTTTAAGTGATTGCAGCGCTCACTTCAAAGCAAACACCCAATCAATCATTTAACCAACTTCAATTGTCACTCAATCATCTTCTAAGGCACAAATTAGCTGAAACTTCCAAACACTTGGGCACCACAGGGGAGCATTTCCGTAATAAAGGTAGGTATGTACCCATGTACCCATGTACCCTCGCCACTGTGGGTACATTGGTACGCAATCAGTTACTTAAGTGATCTACACGACTTAATTAATAAATAAATAAATTGTATAAAATATTAAAATAACCTAGCACACATTTGATTGACAAATACATTAATTGCATAAAATATATATATTATCTAGTACATATATTTTTTTTTATAAAGAAATTGATAAATAAATATTTGATTGGTATACAATCTTGTTTTTAATTGAGGAATTAATAAACACAAAAAAATGAATGAAACATTTAAATTACTTGTACACGATTTTGGTTTTAAAATAATGATTGATAAAATAAACAAATAAAAATATATTTATATTTATGGCCCATTTTTTAAATGATAAATTGATAAAGTATTAAGTAAATATTAATAATATTATAATATTTTTTAATTAAGTAAAAAATATGTGAAATTAATTATTACTTCACACTCAAAACTTCTTAACAGAAACTATGATTGATACATTTGATAAGCACTACTGTAACTGCTGCTCTATATACCACTCAACCAAACTACTCACACGCATAGCAAGCAGCTTCCATTGAGTAGCCTTTGGTTTTACTCAACTCCACGCAGGAGACACCTACGTTAAAACACTCAAAGGGCAAACAAAACGAAACTACAAATAAAAGCACTCAAAATAAACGACACAACACAAGAAGAACAAGAAGAAGAGAAACAAATCAGAACGCGAAGACACTTGCTCCACTTCCAAAAGGTTTACGTTGCCAGACAGCGCGACTCCAAAATCTCGCATGCTCTTTCGCACATGCGCACACACACAAACATGCATTGTACATGTGTACATAGGCGTGAGTATGAGTGTGACTGCCGCCATTGAGAGCAGCAGCAGCGCGTGCGTAGTCTGACAGCTACTACAACAACAAGAGCGACAGCAGCACCAGCAGCACAGCAACAAGGCTTAAGCATGCAAGAGTAAGAGAGGCAGAGTTACAGTTAGACTGAGCATGTGTGTGTATGCGTGTGGCCCAGCGACGCGTGCGCTGCTTACACTCAATTGTTAATTTTGCTTTTGTTTTCGCTTTTATCTCTTACACATGTCGAATTTAGTTATGTTATTTTTTCGTGTGCTTTCTTTGTGCAGCGCATTTGGCTGTAGCTAAATTATGGCTATTTTATTGTTCTTGTTTAGCCGCTGTATTTATTTTTGTGATTTTCCTTTTGTATTTTTTGGGTGTCTTTTATTGCCTGTGCTCCGTCATAATTTGCACCTGCACGAGAAACCGCACTCGCAAATTAGGTTCATTAAGGCGCGGCAGGTGGCACAGTGGCTGCAAAAAGTCAACAGCTATAAATAGCTAAACAAATTTAATGACCAAAATACAACAAAAGTGAATTTTAATTCATTTTGAAATGTTATGTGTTTAAATGTTTTATAGCTTGTTTTTTGGCTAGAGTTAGAGTTAGAGCATTTTGTCAGCCGTTTATTAAATATTGAATTAAGAATTTAGAAAATTTGAACCGAGTTCGTTGGGTTCAAAGAGCTGGTTTCTAGCTAGATTATAGATTATAGAGTTTAGAGTTTTTCAACAGTTTTTGGGTTTTTTGTTTAAGATCGGTTTATAATTAGATCCGCTTTGGGCTCTTGCTGGTGGTATAACTTTGGGTAAACACTGTGCACGCTTGTCTCTGTCTCAGTCCAAGTCTCATGTCATGCCATATGGCAAAACAAGTTTACCCATTAGAAGCTTAGATAATAGACCCAACCAGATGTACACACATATATTTTTTATATATACATATATTTATATAAACATAAATAACTACATAAGTATAGCCAATTCTTGTGCTTACTTTAATCTATGAGTAATACATCATTTTATACATACCCTGTGTATCATCATTGGCACTTTAATGGAATGATTTTAATTCGATTCGATTGCTTTCGATTTGAATCCGTTTCGTTTCGTTTCATTTCGATAGATTTGACATTTCCGCCTGCTGCTTTAGGCCCAAACAATTTAGGAACTGACAGCAGCTCTTGCCAATTAATCTAACATAAAAAAACAATCAAATAAAAATAACCAATAACATATAAAAATATCAAAATACAAATCGAGTAGTATCTAAATCCAGATAAATTGTTATAAATGTCTTTACGAATTAAGTTCATAAATTAAATCGACACAGCAACAAAATCTCAAAATGTCAGCCATAAATTTTCGACTCTGTTCCAATAGTTGAAAGTTGTGTCTAACCGAAAGATTTGTCGTTTTTTTTTTTGTTTTATTTCGAATTTTATTTTTTTACTTTATTTGGTTTGGTTTTATTTTTGGCTTTTTTTGGCTTCAGGAAACTGTCAAATTCTACGGCTCGTGACGTTAACGCCAAAATGACGTTAGATTTTACATTAGTTCACGTTCTTTTTCCCAGACACTAAAACGCTTGCGCTTTTTATTATTATAGGGTATTTTGGGTTGCATATTACACACAGTCATCAGTTTGAACTATCACAAAATTAGCTAAATTAATAAGACAGAATTTTAAGAATATTTTAGGATTGAGATTGGAAAATATTTGAGGTTTTGGTTTGAAATATTTACAAAACAGAAAATAAATTATTTATTTTACATATTCTTAAATTTTTCCTTTAAAAAAAAATATCATAGCTTAAGCCACATTAAAAAAAAAAGGTTTACTTTATTTTATACACTTTTAATTTAAATAAGTGAAAATTTTTAGATTTTTTATTGACAAAAAATAACACAACTAAACTCAAATAAAAATAAAAAAAATATTGAAATTATTTCTACTATATTACTATCACCACACTAAAATCTTTAAAAATACATTTAAAACTTATTGTTTTTAAATTTAAACTAAAACATTTCAAAGTTGAAATAAGTAAATAATTTTAAGCCTTGCGAAAATAAATTAAGCTACACAAAATTCTACCCCTAAGAGTATTTAACTTGCGTCACAAATTTTCTGTAGCTATAAATAAACAAATAAATTTACAAAGATTTATGTGCATTTAGCTGTCTAATTGTGTTGATTGTGCCAAAGGTGTAAGGTTAATGCGCAGTCACTCTGCTGCCTCTGGTCACTTCCATGTGATTCTACTGGTGCTACGACTTTCTAAATTTAACAATGCGGAAGCAGCGTTGAATTTTTGTTTTTGGTTTCCGTTTAGCTCCAACAATAGCCAACATCTTCCATAGCAGTCAGCTTTCGTTTACTAGTCAGCGGTTTTAGAGCGCCGCCTGAAAGCATGCAGCACACTTTTACTTACGTAGAACAAGCTGCGCTCAAAAGCGCGCTACAAAATGTTCATTAATAAATTTCTAGTCATTCAATTTTAATTTTTAGCTTTTTTCATTTTTATTTTGTTTTATTTAGGATTTATACAATAACTTAACATTTTTCTTTTGTTGTTCTTGTTGTTGTTTGCTTTTGGAATCGGAAATATACAATATTAAATATTGATTTCTTGTTGCATTTATATTAGTTTTAGTTCACTGATTTGTATGCCTTTGCTTCGGTTTAGTTTTAGTTTTAGATTTTTTTTTTGCTTAACTTTTTGATTTCTTGTTCAGTTTATTCGAAATTTAATTAGCACAAATTGTCGGGGATTGCTATTACATATATATATATATATTTTTTGTTTTGTTCTTTAATAATTACTATTACAATTATCAAATGCAGCACTTTAATGCTTAGGCTGAGTGTAGGTGTATATATGTATGTGTGTGTCTGTGTTTGTATTGGTTTCTTACGGTTCATTTCGGTGTTCATTCTGTTCAACTATTTGGTTTAGCTTTCTGCGTGTGTGTGTGTGTGTATGTGTGTTTGTTGTGGGTGGGTGGGTTAATGCTTAATACACACATGAATATCTCTTATTGTTTGGCTGGAAAATAAATAAATAGAAATCAGGAACGAAAGCTAAGAAATCATAACCAAAAGCGCAATCAAAATTTCGTTTCCTTTTTTAGTTACTTTCTGTTTATTTAACATGCATGAAAGTCCAACTGGGTGACATGACTGAGAGCACTGGATAAAAGAGAGCAGGCAAACGAGAGAGAGAGAGAGAGTGAGTGAGTGAGAGAGAGCTTTTGCTGTTTACAGTTTTTCTTTGCTTTTAATACAAATGCAAATTGCATTTCATCTATGTATACATGTATATATCTCTGTGTGTGTGTGGGTGTGTATAGTTTATACGTATGCGTGTATCGTGTGTGTGTTTATAGTTTTGTATATTTTGTTTAAGGTTTTAACATTTAATTTAATTTCTTTACTTTCATCGTCATATAAATAAAAAATAAATACATTTTTTGTTTTCTTTTTTCTCTTTTGTTTCTTATACTTTTTATGCATGCAGGCAAAAGTTTTTCATTTTCTTATTAATCTGTTCTTGTTTTCTGTTCATCGTTTATCGACTTTTTAAGGTTTTCTTTTAAAAAGCTGCACTAATTTTACAAATACGAAAAAAATATATATATGTATATTTTTATTACATTTATGTATGTATATAAAGTCGAGTCACATTACAAAAAAAAAAAAAACGGGCAAAATTATTTATATACATACATATATGTTGGTTTCCTTTCTATATATGTGCATATATATATAGTCAGCATCGTAATAATTAACAGCTGATCTCATGTTCGTTATGTTCTCGTTACCACTGTAGGCTTTACACTTAAATATCCAGACTAAACAAATATATATATATATATATATACTATATATAGTTACAATTTTTGTTGTTTTTAAATGTACTGCAACGTGGGTTAGACAGTGACAGCGTTAGAGTGAGTCGGCAATAGCAGCCACAGCTTTTAACTGTTAACAGTTGCTGCTACTGTTGCTGTTGCTGTTACTGTTAATGTTACTGTTTCTGTTCGTTTTGTTGTGTAGTTGGTTCTGTTCAGAGAGTTTCGCGTCGCTATTTTCTTTCTACTCTATTCTTATCCCTATCTCTACCTCTTCCTCTTCTTTTCCTTTCTCTTCTCTTTGTTGTGTGTTTTGTAAGCAAGCGTTTAATGCAGCAGCATTTAAATATCAACAGCTTCTTCGTCTTCTGGCAAATTCCCCCCTTGAAAAATTAGCATTTAACATTAACTTTAAATATGATACGCCCCCATGCCAACACCACGCCCCCTGCCCCTAAGACACCCCCGCTTAGACACCTAAGCTGCTTGGATTTCGCTCTAATGTCTCTCCTTTTTAGCTCTCCATCTCTCAATTGCGCTCTCTCTTTTCCCTTTCCTGCTTTCTGTTGGTGTTTCGTCGGTTCTGCCTCTGTATATATTTGTTTCTTTGTATGTGTGTGTGTGTGTGCTTCGGTAACTCGTTTCTGTTGTTGTTGCCCCCACTCGTTAATTATTGGACCACACAGCATCCCTTTTTCTTGTTCTTCTTCTCGTCGATAACCACGTGACTAGCCGAAGTTGGTCCAGGTACCACTTGCTTTGAGACTTGAGCTAGCGATGTGACGCCATTATTGCTCTCTCCCTTTCCCCCAGCTGCCGTTGCTCCTGTTCCAGCTCCTGCACCGGCCCCGCCCCCGCCGCCACCACCGTTTGTGGAGCTGGCCACCTTGCTCCCGTGGGAATTTGTACCATTTTGTGCTGTCGCTTGATTCTGCGAGAGCTGAAAGAGAGAGAGAGAGAGAGAGAGGTAAGTTGAGGAGCGAACTTTAAATAAGAGCGTGTAACGAGTGGGCTTTGCTTTTGGCGAGTGCTTTGTAGCGAGTAGATTACTAAGAGAACGAGTTAAGCCTTTTTTCCAAACATAGCTATTTTGAATGCATTAACTTTCAAATTGTTATAACGAGTTTAACTAACAACCTAATAACTAAAGGATATTTTAACGAGTTTACTTACGTTTATATATCGAGTAAATGACAACGAATTTATAAACTTTGACCATTTAAAAATTAAATTTGAGAAGTAACTTTTATAGGAACGAGAAACTCACTATATTTCTACTGGAGCTTATTAATAACGAGTAGTCGTGCTCGTAGTGTTAACGAGTGGCCTTTTAGCGAGTCTTTTAGTGTTGCAAAGGGATGGAAGTAAGCTGTTATTAACAGCTAATAAAGTTTAAATACTTTAACGAGTACCTAAAGCATTTTAACGAGTGTAAAAAATTTAAAACTTAGATTGTTAGCGGTTTTATCTTATCGAATACAACTGACGAGTCTATAAACTTCCTAGTGCTAAAATAAATAATTATCTTGGTGCATCGTTTTGAACATTAACAAGTTTAAATAGAAAGTTAACGTTAACTTGATACAACTGACTGCCTTTAATATGTTTTGGATGATTAATCGATTATTTTCTTTGCTAATCTATACAGTAATTGATGGTTATGTTTATAGGTAGCCTAACAACTGCTATAATCCCTTTAAAACAGTTGTTGTTAAGTCACAACTGTCTCACTAAAGTCTTTTATATACATCCTTTCAAAATGTTAAGAAGTATTGTCAACTTACGTACAAAAATATTTCGATTTATGTTTAAATCAATCAAAGTTTCTTAACTCACAAAATGTTTGAAATTCATGCTCTATACGAGGTATTTTAGAACAGTTTTCTTCTTTTCTTTAATCATCTTCTTTATCTACTGACTTTTCTTGATAAGTTAGCTTTTTAAAGCTAGCTGTTGACATCACTCTGTAGCTTCAACTACTCTTGATTTCTCATGTCTTTCTCTTCTTAGCTTCTCACACACTAAGTTCTGCCAATAGTTTTGAAGGGGCCTGTGGGTTAAGTCTGCTGCTTACATTTGTTTTGGTAACGCTCTCGCCTATTGCAGTACTTGCGCCATTACAGTTATTATCCTCATGCTGTGCGTTGCCATTGCCTATTGTACGATCCTCTGTGGGCGTGATGGGTTTGCCACCTAGGAGAGAGAGAGAGAAGGAGTAAGTGTTATGCAGGACAGAGAGCGAGAGAGAGAGAGCGCCAAACTTACCACGTATCATGCTAACAATTTCATCAGCCTCTCTGGAAAGATCGCCGCCAGGACGAAATGGATTATCCCAGCCGGAATCAGTGCTGCAAAGTTAACAGTGTTATAAATGAGCGGAAAACAGTGCTGTAAAGCGCTAGTACTCACCTCTGCTGTCTGTCATAGGCTGGTCCCAGTCCTACGGTCGGCTGCATCGTCGCCGTCGCCATTGTTGTATAGTCTAAGTTACAATTGTAGCTACTAAACGTATTATCTAAAATATCCCCAAAACTGGCTAATGAATATTCGGTTGGTGGACAAATCTCCTGCGGTTTATTGATTTGATAAATGGAAACGCGAACTATCGAACGTTCCGATCTGAAATGAGACAAAAAACAAAATTAAATAAAATTCTGTAAAAAAAAAAAAGTCTTAAAAGTAAGACGAGAAAAATGCACACACACGCACAACAAATGACCTCAAGTCGCGCACACACTGATCACACTACAGAATTCCTGAGCAACTGCGTCACTTTTATAGCTCGCCCCTCCCTACCCCCTACCCACTGCCCACCACTACCACTACCCCCGAAAAAATCGCATTCAATGTCAATTAAATTAAGTCATTTGCCAATTGCGCGTTGCCAGCGATTTGAACTTTTCAATTCAGTTTTCAATTCTTTTTGTTCAACAAATGAAAATTGACAAGATTCAGACCGCAAAAAATCTCAATCAGTTAATGTAACCCTGCCTCCCATCACGCCCCTCTGCCCCCTCTTCCCCTTTGTGCCCAGCCCACCCCAAAGCCGCACGTTTTTTAGCGTGTGCCGCGTATTTTTATGTAACGCCCCACAGCGGCAGTGCCATAATAGTCACTAGCGAATCACAAGCTGTTAAAAAATCTGGAAAATTCGTTACGACTTTTTTGGTCATTTTAAAATTAAACCTGATTTTTGTTGACAAGCTGGCAACGCCAAGGCGTTAAGTTGGCTGTGCCGAAACAAAATAAATTACTAAGAGGTTTTAGTTTGTAAAACTGAAGCTTACTTAAAGGCACTTGATTTAGATCTTTGTTTTTTAGAAAAAAATTAATTTAATTTTATATTATACAAGCTTAATCATAATAAGCTTAAGAAAGCTAGCTTAACAGTTTTAGTTGGTAAATCGGTTAGGTAGAAATTTATAATAGTTTTTTTTATTAGAAATTCTGAAGTTTACAGTAAAATATATGAAAAAAAATGTTTATTGCAATTATTGAAAATAAGTCATGTGTTATATTCTTTGGAAAAATATTGTTAGTTTAAAAAAAGATTTTTTCTTGTAAATCTTTCACCTATAAGTTTCTATAAACTTTTACTAAATACAGAATTTTATTGCTTTGAAAAGTTAAAATAAAGATTATATTAATATTTAAGAATTGCAAATCTTAAGTCTGTTTACTTTTCACACAAAAAGTGTTAAATATAGCTAGATTTTTTATAATAATTTGTTATCTTTTGTAAGTTTCCTCAGCTATCTTACCCACCAAAATAAACAATGAATAGAGTTTACAGATCTAAATAAATATTCTAAACTAGTGCTACTTTATAATCTGCTATTATCACATCTGAATCATTAAGCAAATAAGTTTGCAATTTGGAATAATATAGAAAACTACAAAAAGACAAGTAAGAAAGGCTACGATCCAGCGAACCAACAACAAAATACTTCGTACTCCTTCCAGTGCCCATTTTTCCACACAAATATGCAAAGTTCGACCGATTTGACCTATTGGAGCTATCGGTTATAGTTGTCCGATCCGGTTGAAGACATTTATAAGGGTACCATACACATGAAGTTTAAATTTGATTACGATAGCTCTAGTCATTTTCAAGTTTCGGTAATATGGAATTAGTAGATAGGGAGACACCAATTTGAAATCTGCTCGGGAAGGAGACTTACTTTGGTTTCAATTGTAGCTCTAATAATCTTTAAGATCTAGGTGTCTATGGTATACGGAAGTACGGACAGACAGACAGAGGAACATTGATCAAGAACATATATACATACATACTTTATGAGGTCGCAAATACTTCTGTCTGCCTGTTGTCTTCTAACAATCCCCATAGACCCCACTAGTCTTTTTTAGAATACGTTGTCTCCAAATTGATTATTATAGAATTTTGAAAAATGAAATTAGTAAGCAAAGCTTTAAACCAGTTGGCAACTCTATTAAAATTAAGGTCAAGCTCAGCGTGATGCAAATATGCAAATTGTCAACTTATGAAAGGAAATATATTTATATTTGTGGAACACACCTTAAAAACAGTTAGTGGGGAAAAAGGTAACCTTAGCCGCAAGTTTAAAGCAATTGCAATTTACAGGTAAACAGTTAGAGGTAGAGGCACAGGTAAGTGCATTGCCTCACCTTTTTCACTGATTAAAATAAAAAGCAACACGACAATGCACCATAAAAAGGGGGCGATAGGAGCAAAGGGGCGTGTGTAGGACAAAGCAAGGTGACTGAGAAAGTGCAAAAGGTTAAAGTTAAAGCGGGTATCAACCCCATCCCCTGCTAACCCCCTGCAGAACCAACAAACAACCCCTTTTAGCCCAACTGAGTCATTTGGACGCTTCTTTGATTTCTTTCACTTCTTCTATAGAGGAATTAAATCAGCTAGATTTCTGGATTGCGCAACTGTTTCAAGAAGTCGTTCATCAAACTAAAATTGCTTCAACGCATTTATGTTAATTACTTGCGTTTTTACACGTACAAAACGTTAAGCACGCTATAATTCACAACTGGTTTTAGCACAAAAGCCAAGAAGACAATGGAATTGTAAAAAAAAGGGGGAACAAAATGGAAGAAACTCCGAAAGGTAACTCACTTTACGACCAACTTTGGGTTACCTTCCATTCCCAACATTCTCGAGCTAAAAACAAGTCGGAAAGGCTACAGTGGAGTAAATCGACTGTAAAAGACCGCGTACTCATTCTAGTGCGCATTTTGGACCGATTTGTCCTATGGCAGCTATATGCTTAAGTTGTCCGATCAGTACCAAACTTGGTAAGGATAGCAAGACCGCTACCATAAACATAGCATGTGAATTTGGCCACGACAACTCTAATAATTTCTAAATTTGTTGGCTCTAGCTCTTATAGACTATGAGATCAACTCGGCTGTAGATGGTGATCAATCATTTATACTCTTTATAGGGTCAACTAAGCCACTTTTGGTTCTAACAAACCTAGCAGACTCTCTACCATTTTTTTAAGTACAGGGTCAATATACATAACTTTTTTTTTCTTTCTGCTTTGTCTTCGTTTTTTGCCCCTGTTTTGTTGCTTCCTAGAAGCAAGAAATGAGTTAAGAACCGATATTCTTAGCTCTATTTAAGTTTCCCAGTTGTCTAGCATTTTATTTTTAATCTTTTTTGCTCCGATCTATCAAACGATTCTCACTGCCCCCTACTCCAACCCTCTTCTTCTCCTCCTTCTACCACTTATTATCTGTGGATCTTTTGTTTGTCCGTTTAGGCCAGCATGTTCTGCCTATTTTGCCAGTCATGCTGCTGTCTTTAAAAAACAAGTCTACAAACTAAAGTTAACTAACAAAAAAAAATAAAATAAAAAATTGTTTAATACCAAATTGAAACGAATCGCTTGAAAATCGCATCGAAAACGGTTTCGTCAGCGATCGATCGGATCGACAAGCATTATTATCTGTTTACATTTTAAATACACTTCATAAATTCACTGTGCTTGTGTGTGTGTGTGTATGTAGTCTCACTAGTATTTATTATTGTTGCTTTTGTCAGCCCATTGAGCATGTGAAGATTACGTCATGTGCCGAAATTGATATGCGAATGCGACAACAACAAGAGCAGTAACAGCAACAACAACTGTAACAAGCTCAGCAACAAGAAGTTACAAGCACCAACAAATAATAAAAACAAGTTTTTTGTAAAACGCTTTTCGAGTGCCCTTTAACAGCAAACGGGTGAGAGAGGCAGGAGAAGCGGTAGGTGTGCGACTTGTAGCTGTCATTTCTCATCACAAACTTCCTTTGAAGTGTTTCAAACTACACAACAGAAAAACATAACAAAAAAAAAATTTGAAAACTACAATATACTTGTTGCCCCGTCTCGTGTGGGTGCGAGCGGGTACGCGTTAGCGAGAGAGTAAAGTGTTGGTGGACAGAATGCAGCGCGAACTTGAAGCTGTGTTTGTGTTTTCTGTGTTCTTCTATCGGCTTGCGCTTTCGCTCTTGTTGTTGTTGCCGTTCTTGCTCTGCTTATAACAGTTCTTGTGCTTGTTCTGCCTCCGATGAGCGCATCGTTGGCGTTTGACGGTATAGCGGCAGCGACGTCGCAGCAACGCAGCGGAGCTTTCAATTAGTCTGAAGACGTCACACAGCAAACGCACGCACACACACAGACACACACACACATGTATGCACCACAATGAACACGCAGAAGAAACACACGCAATGAGAGCAGCAGTAAATTAATTTAACAAATTACACACACACAGATGTACAACGATTTAAGTATGTATGTGCCCCACCCGCTAGCTGCGTTTAAAAAAATAAAACGAAAAAAAAAACCAAAAACGTATAATGAAATTAACAGTTGAACGAAATGTTAATTGAATATTTTTGCACTTGACGTCAATCGGTAGCAACAACAACAACAGCAACAGCACGGGGTAATTGGGCAAAGAACCAAACAAAAACAAAAACAGAAACGAATAAAATTGAAATCGCCTGCATTTTGTTTTTGCATGCGATAAAAGCAGCGCTGCATTACGGCGCAAACCTGCTGCTGCGTCTGCCGCTGTTGATGCCTCTGCCGCTGCTTGTGATGCCTCTGCCCTAGCATGCCCAGCAGCAGTCGGTCGGCATTTCATTTTTGAAAATTTAAAACATATACACACATCACATGGCTATATTATAAGAATTTATATTATGTACACAAACAGAAACACACACACACTCACATAAATATATTACTACAAACATACAGAATTGTATGTGTATATATAGAAATAACAACGTCGCAGCGTCTAAACTTAAAGCTATGTCTAATTTATGTACAAACAAGGCACTATATTTTAACACACACTGTTAAAGCCGATAGATCACACAAACACATACGCACACACAGCTACACTTGCTAGTCGGGCAGTGTATTTTAATTGCGTTCACAGAGCATTAGCAGAGAGAGAGTAAGTGTGTGTGAGAGAGGGAGAGCGCGAGCGAGCGAGAGAGCTTACTTGAGGCCGCGTGGGGAGTGGCAGATGGGGTGGCGAAGTGGCGTTGGCGGGTAATGTAGGTGAGTGTACGTTGGGAGGGGAAGTGAGCGCGGTTGATGTGTGGAGAGATGACGGAACGCTTGTGAAGAGTGGGAGGGGAAGGGGAAGGAGGATTGGCAATCGGACTCTCGTGTGTATTATTTTTTGCGATGAACTCACTGCGCGCATCCCACCATGGACAACAAAAACAACAAATAAATACAACAGGCACAGCAGCACAGCAACTGGCAAAGCGTAACACAGTCAGTGTATATTGTACAACAACAACAGTAACAAATTACTTTCACATTGTTTTTTGTGTTTTCTCGTATTTTAATTTATTTGCCAGCCATTTTAATTGTTTTTCACTGTGCAAAGCATTTACCAACACTGTTGTGGGAGTAGTGTGTGCAAACACCCAACAACAACAACAACCTTTCCCCGCCTTCAACCCGTGACATCCTACTAACTAACCAATACACCAACCACTTGCACTCGCTGACTGCTGCTCTACGTGTTTAAGTGTGTGTGTTTGTGTGTTCGTTAATGTTTTGTGTGCATGTGTTAGTGTCCCTCTTTGGCACGCACGATTGACTTTTGCAGTCGGATTGTTGTTTTTGTTTATGCATAAAAAGCTGTCACTTGGTATTTTGTTGGCATTTCATTTGTTAACAACTAATTCACGCACTTGACAATTTAAATTTTCGACAGCTGCCCGTTAATGCTGCTTCTTCTGCTGTGTTTTTCAACGTTCTGCTTCCTCTTTGCGATTCTACGCGCGTTTTACTTTTGCGACCACCGTCCTCTCTCTCTCTATCTCTTTTTGCCCTTTACTCAATGACTCTCATGAGCGTACTCACTGCTGTTATTCTGGCGCTGCTTCTACGACGACGAGGGCAGCAGTGACGACGGCGACCGCTGGGGTTGTTTCAAAAACACGACGGTACAAACGAAACAACAATAATAGTAGTAATAATAACAACAATTGCGTACACTATTTAAAAAAAAAAACAATTTATATGTATATTTGGGCGATTTGAAATTGTGAGCGGTTTTTTAGCGCCCCGCACGTAATTCTCGTTTGTTGTTGGCTGTTTGGCGTTGTCGCTGCGTTTGTCTAACTAAACTTGCAAGCTCGCTGCTAAAAAGTAAAAGATACAATACGCACACACACACACATACACCACTATACAAAAATGTTTGCAGGAGCACGTCGCTACTGAGCCGACGAGAGAGCAAAAGAGCGTAAAGCAGAGAGAGCACGCTCTCTTAATGAAGTTCAGACAAAAGCGTTGCCACCTAACGGGATACGTTTGTTGTTTAAAACTTACTGCGCACAGTTGGAATTTTTCAAAGAATTTTATTTTAATCAGACATTTAAAAAAAAATAAATATATAAAAAAAACACATCTAAAAAAATACCATTTAATAGCATAAAACATTTAAGTTTTAATAAAAAGTTCTTAGGCTAAGAAAATTCTGATTTAGTTTTTCGAATTGGTAATTTCTTACTTTCCAATTGGAATACCATAATTTGTTTATTTATGTATACTTGTAATTGTTTTTGAGAGTTTTCCAATTAACACACTTATTTACAACATTTTTGGAAAATGAATACCCAAAATAAGTTAATCACTCGAAAAATGGAAACAAAGTGTTAATTAAACTCACACATTTGGTGGCTTCTGGTAGCCACAAATTGGAATTCCAATGGAAATTAACATCATTTATCTGGGTTTTGGTAACTGAAATACGCTAAAAGCAATCAACGAGGAAATGTGCGCGCAAAATCTTTAGCCCAAACAAAAACAAACAAACAAAACGAAAAAAATAAAGGCGGCAATTTTAGATATTTGGCAGCTGTTACAACAATAAAAACAATTAAAGACCGAGAAAACTGCGCCAATTGCCGTATTCCCAACGTGTTTTGTTTTGTGTTGTTGTCAAGATACGCAATAACATCAAGATGAACAATAACAACAAGCATCAACAACAACAACAAACAGTAAAACGCCACATTGTAATAGCAAAACAAACAGAAAACCTCAACACGGCAACGCGCCACATCTGGCAACCCTATTAAACCAACAAACATGACATCACTTTTTTTGCGCACTCACAAAAATGCAAAGTAATGTGGAGAGAGACACACCGAGAGAGAGCGGTTCAAAGAGAGCAAGCTCTACACAACACGCTCTCTCATTGCCTTACGCTCTTTAGCTATCTCTCCGCTGGGTCTGTGTATAACAGAGCCAGAGAGAGAGGCAGCAGCAACAGCAGCAGGCAGCAGGCAATGACGGCAGCGGACAGCGTGAACAAAAATAAAAATAATAACATAAGAAACATAAACACGTAACTATATAAAAGGTACCACTCGAAAGAGCCGCTGGGGAAGCTGGCTGATAAATGCAGAGGGCGGCACTGCTGCTGTCAGGAGATGGGGAAGCACAAGAAGGAGGGGGAAGGGAAGGGGGTGGGTAACACACAAAATTGAAACGGGAGCAGCAGCAATATGAATTTTTTTGTTCGTCTTCTTTTTTCATCTTTTTTTTTTTTTTGTTTAACTTTTGTAGTGTGTGTATTATTTTTGAGGCTGGTGGGAGGGGGAGGTGGACTGGGGGCTTGACAGTTAATAAACAGGGTTGCCACAGTGTCAGACGGTCAGACTGAGTGGCGGCGGTGGTGGTTGAGGAGGAGCCGCGTGGGCATACGAAACGATGCTGACAATTGGGGACACTGTGTGCGTGTTGTTCTTGTTGTTGTTGCTGTCTATTGTGCTCATCGCTACAAACTATTCAGAGCAAACATGCACAAGCACGTACAGTATGCTATGCGATGTATGTGTGTATGTAGGTAACAGGGCTGACTGACAACAACAACAACAACAAGAGCGGCAGCAGCAACAACACGCACTGATGACCAGCGGCACAATTACCGTTAACATTGCATATGACAATGGCTGCCTGTCGGACCCCGTCATCCTTCCTCTCTTTCTTGCTCTATCATTCTGTCTCTTTTTGCTGCTTCTTCCTGCTATGCATGTCAAGTGTGGCTACCGGAAAATCAATCGACTGACAGACAGTTCAAATACACACGCACACCATCACACTCACACACACACACATGTGCATACTACTTTCACAATGGATATAGACAAGCTGCTCGAATTTCAAGACATTCACTTTAAATGACTAACGAAATGTGGCCAGCCTAGGAACTGGGTTGGGGTGGGGGGTCTATTCGGCCTCGCTTCACATCATCTCATGCCAGTTCACCTCAACACAGATCACCTAACTCACCCCACCCCTTCCCTCCCCACCTTCTTCTCTTCATTTCAAATACATAATCGATAATAGCAACGGTTTTTCTGCTAGCATTCTTAGTTTTCTTTTCTTCTATCATTTATCTGTTTCTTCTTCGGAGCTTCGTTTGCTGTTGCCATCTAACTGTAGATTGTACAAAAGAAAGTTCTACGCAGAGCAAGTGCCGCTCCCTCTCTCTCTCTGCCCCTCTCTTTCTAGCTTGTTGGATGACATCACGTTGAGCTTAAAGCGACCAACCGGCAAATTAAAGCTCACAGACACAAAGGTCAAACTCACACGTTTGTATGTATGTGTGTTTTTGTCACAGCTTTAATCGAAGCAAAAATCAGCTTGGCAGCTCCGCAATGCTAGTTATCGACAAACGCATGTTATCGATTTAAGCTTGACCATAAAAAAATGTAAACATAAAGATGAAAAAGGTAAACAAAACATTTTGGTTTTGTTTCGTTAAGTGGGCGGCTTCACGATGGTCAGCTTAATTATAAAAGGCGTTGTGTTGTGTGGGTGTGGCAAGTTGATTAGACAACACACGCACACACACAAACACACACGCACCTATGCAGCCGAAAAAGATGTGGGTCAACAACCACCAAATGGAGTTGACCTACATCATGCTTTAAAATGCACACACACACACACAAACACGCACTTAAAACGAAGCATTATGTAATAAATGGCGACGACAGCGCAGTTTAACGGTATTCATTGCGGCTGCTGCCGTTGCTACTGAGAACGTTCATTCAATTGCAGCGCCGGCGCAGCAGAGAAACAGTTACGACTCCAATTGGAGTTGTTGTTGGTGCTGGTGGTGGAATGCAAATTGGAATAATAGCAAAGGGCAAAGCGTGGAGAGTGGAGAGACAGAGAGAGGGAGCGTAAACATTGGTAAACAGAGCGCCGCATCCTGTATCTTTTGTCTGTCGCTCTCTCTACGTGTGTGTATGTGTGTGTGTGTGTGTTTGTCTGCTTATCGCAAATGGAAGTTTAAAATCCCAAAACGTAATTATCGATTAAAAAGTTTATAGCCGAGGGTGGGTGCTGTTGTTTGTGACGTTGTTTTATAAGTTCGTTGCGCCATAACAAACAGTTCATTGCATGCAATTTGGCTTAACTGTATATCCCTCTATATGCATGTCTGTGTGTATGTTTGGGGCTTATACCAGCGACAGATCAGCTTAGGGCTTAGTTATGCATTGGCCTAAAAAGTGAAAGCTGCCAAAAAGTCATTATTCTGATTTTATACATTGCCTTTGTCTTAATGTCTGGTAAAAGTAGGCCTAATTTCCGAGCACATCCAAATAAACAAAAAAAAAACCATAAGTACATGAAAGAGAACAAAAACAATGTGAGAAAGGGTTCATTAACTTTTGCAGGGGCATTAGGCTAGATGTCGGTAGAGATGAGAGCGTGAGTTAAGCTGAGCTTTCACTCACGTAAGCATTTTGAACTAAATTCTTGCTACCTATTTTCTAGCCAACTTGGTCTATGCCATTAATGGTTGTTTATGTGAGAAACCAATCAGCATAAAAATCTAATCAAATTTAACCATATTAGTTAGAAAATTTATTTTCCCCATTTATTGCCTACAGCCATGCAATCATGAGCAGCTGTGACGTCACACACGTCGTTCGTTACAAATGACGATTAACGAAATGCGCAATCTCCAAAAGCTCATTTCACCATGAGATCAAATGAGCAGACATTTTGTTTTTGTTTTAATCATTCTCTTAAAATCTAATTACTTATTTGTTGTTGTTGTACTCACTCTTCCTGCACCTCAATGCCGCTGTCGTCCATATTGACTTTCGCATGGTCACCGCTGTAACTGCTGTTACTATTTAGCGGTAAATGCGTTGCTGTTGTTGCCGCTGCTGCGGGAATTGTATTTGTAGTTGATTGTAATGCATGCTGCTGCGACGACTGACCAGCAGCAGCGGCAGCAGCGTCAGCTGCATCGAAACCAAAGCTCGGCTCCACGTGCTCAGAGAGCGGCGTTGGCGTCTCAAATACCAAAGTCTCCACCATTGAACCTTTTGACGAACCAAACGAAACGCTGCAAAAGGAAGCGACACAAAGAGAGGGGCAAAGAGAGTGTAACAATTAGCGATTGATTGAAGTGGGAAGCTTTAAGGGGTAAAGCTTAATACGCACCGTTTGAGTCCAACGCTTTTGGTGCCCAGCTTACTGAGCTTGGGCTTTTTCTGATTTGTGGGCGGGCGGTTAAACTTATCACTTTGATCGCTGGAATCGGCTGCAGCTGCCGTAGTGGTCTCTTCAGACAAATCATCAATGTCACTTCGATTATTATCGTTGTTATTGTAATTATTATTGCTACTGGCCTCCAACAAATCGTTGTCGTTGTTATTATTATTAATCGTATTATTGGTATTATTCTGTTGGCGGGACGGATGCATCGCAGTCGTGTTGTGCACAAGTGCCAAAGGCAGCGACGTTGGCGGCGATGCGGCTAACGCTGCCAGCGGCGGCGGCGTCGGTGTGTTGTTCCCCAACAGCCGTGTGCGTTCATCGCAAGCAGCGACTGCAGCGGCGGCGACCTCAGCGGCAGCAACATCAACTGCACTCGACGCAGACGTTGACGGCACGTTGGCGAGCATTGCGGTTGACTGAGACGGCGACGACGACTGCGACGACACTTGGGATTGAAGATTTGCAAAAGTTTCGTTACTGGCGCGACTGAGATTCAATTTTGAGTGCAGCAGATTCACAACTGGCACATTTTGTCGTCTGCTCGTTGTAGTTGTTGGTCCGGCGAGGGCCAGCATGTGTCGTCGTGCGTGAGTTGAATGCACTCACGAGTATCGCGCACACTAACGGCACGGCACTGCACTCACAGAGACTGGGACTGGGACTGGGACTGGGGCTGTGGCTGTGGCCGGGGCCTGTTGCACTCGCGATCACGTATTTTGGACAAAAGCTTTGGCTGTAGCCTCGGCGGCTGATCACACGCAAATGCGGGCCAAGCAGCGCAGCGACCGCAAAAAAAAAATTACAAAAAAAAAAGAAAAGAAAAACAAAAGCTTTGCAACAACAAGAAGAGTACGCGGTACAGGGAATAGCAACAATAACAATGCGACGTTGGCAAATGTTTTTTCCGTATGTTTTGTGCTTTATTTCTCTTGCCGCTTGATTGAATTTAAACCGGACGCAGCGCGGCAAACGTCGGCGTCGACGGTGGCGGCGACGTTAACGTTATAATGACAACGACAATTCTTGCATACGAATGAATGCCGCTCTTCCTCTGACTCTGCGCTTTGGGGCCTCTGCTTTTTGTGGCTATGACTGCGGCTGCGGCAGCCGCTAACTGCGCCTATTTTGTATCACCTTTTTTCTTTCACACACACACGCAGCTATAGACGTTGGCCACACACACAATTATACACGGATAAACGATGTAGACGACGAAGAACTCAATTTCCGCAACAAAATTGAATTGGATTCGAAATATTTCCACACACTAAATATTAGCACCCAAAACAACAACAAAACAAACAAACAAACAACAACAACTGTCGCCTGTGAGAGATGCTTTCAGAGAGACATGCAACAACAACAACAACAATGAAAACACCGATGTTACTGCTGCTGCTGCGCTGTTCCGGCGCTGCTGCGACGCTCGATAATTGCACTTGGCACTAAACGCGGACGAAAGACGGAGACGATATGCGACTGTGGCGCATTTAACACGTTTCTTTGGCTAACAAGTTTATAAATAAATATGCATGTGCATTTAATAAATCCGTTCTTGTCGACTATTCCTGTTGCTGTGTGTGTTTATTTGGGCCCTTCTTGCCGTAGCCGTGTGTATTTGCTGCGCTTCGAATTTCAGCCACTGTCGACAGTCAGTGTGACTGAACTGTCTATTTAAATAAGCCGACAATCTACCAATTGGGAAAACGACTGTGTGGTATGCTCTGGCCACACTTTACACAACATACACGCAATTGGCAATGCAGGTTTATTGAAGTTGGCAACATGTCGCAAAGAGTTTCAGCAAGTTGGCAGCAACGCGAGCAAGCACAACAGTGAACTAAACACGCTCGATTTCAGCGATTTTTATATTTAATTTTTAATTATACAGCTAATTTGTTAAAATTTAGATAAAACTTGTATAATTCGAATGCTATTAAGCCTTTGCCGGCATTAAGACAGAATACCGATAGCAACTTTTTGGCTACAGGCGATATATGTTGTATAAATTAATATTTCAGAAGTTATGGGATAAATCGGCTAAACACCACTTGTAAAATTGCAATATTTAAAACTTTCAAGTCTTTAGCAAGCTATTTTTCCAGCATATTTTAAATTAACTGTCTTTATAAATGCTATCGATGTATAGAGTTGCTGTATTCAACCGATAGTTGAATTCATCGCATGTGCTTTGGATATATAAATTATCGCCCATATCGATATACACGACATTTGTCATCTGTGCAAACAACGAACAACACAACAAATATTCCATTACAGCAACAGTTCAATTTACAAGTATTAAAAAAGTAGACGTCCGCTTCGGCTGCAGTAAGTAAAAATAAAATTGATAAATATTTAAAAAGTAAAATGACAAAACAGATTAACAAAATAAAACGCGATCGGCATGCTCTCGCTTCCGCTAACTCTCTTTCTCTTTGCCAACGTATATGTGTGTGTCTCAAAGAATGTATGTGTATGAGTCAGCGTCGCAGCCCTACACATATATATGTAGATGAATATAAAGAAAACAACAAAAGTTTTGCGCTTTGTAAGTTATTTGTGTGCGCTCTTTTTACGTGGAATTCGTGATAGCGTCGCAATTTGGGGCTCAGAAATGGGGCGCGGTTATGGGTTATATGGAAAAGATGTGGTGCAGCTGTCTTAAAAACAATACAACACACAGGCATGCACACACAAACACTCACACACATGCATACATTTGAAACAGATAAGTGAAGTCAAGCTTCGGCTGCTGTTTTCATTCCTTTTATGGGCTTTCAATTAAGCTTTGCCATGCATAAGTGTGTGTGTGAGTGAGTGTTTTTTTTTTATTTTTATTGAGTTAAATTTTGGAGACATACACATACACACGCGCATATGGAGTCATACGTTGACGTTGTCAGTTTTGCCATTTGCTTGCATGACTCACACACATTTATGCTTCTGCTTGATTTTGCGTGTGTTTGTGTGTGTGTGTGCGTGTATTGACACAGTTTATGAAGCTCTGGCTGAACTTGCCGCTGCAGCCAATGCTCTGTGCTCTGTGTCTATATATAGACATGCACACACATGCACTGACTTGTAGAGACATGCGGGGACAATGTTAAATGCTTGCCACTAATGTTTGTTTTATGCCCCACACAAACACAGTACCGAAACTACACACCATCACACCACATCACCTCGAAAAACACACATACACACGCACACTTACACTTTTTAAACACTCATTCACACACACACACACACTTAAGCGCTTCAAGATGTCTTCACGCAAAACCGCCGGACGTCGTGCCACGACCAAGAAACGCGCCCAACGTGCCACCTCCAATGTGTTCGCCATGTTCGATCAGGCCCAGATTGCCGAGTTCAAGGAGGCCTTCAACATGATCGATCAGAATCGCGATGGTTTTGTGGAGAAGGAAGATTTACACGATATGTTGGCATCTTTGGGTAAAAATCCCACCGATGATTATCTGGATGGCATGATGAACGAGGCACCGGGTCCCATTAATTTTACCATGTTCCTAACACTGTTCGGTGAACGCCTACAGGGCACCGATCCCGAGGATGTTATCAAGAATGCCTTCGGTTGTTTCGATGAGGAAAACATGGGCGTTCTACCCGAGGACAGACTCCGTGAATTGCTGACCACAATGGGCGATCGGTTCACAGACGAAGATGTAAGTAAAAGTCTCGACTAATTTAAGTTTTATGCTTTAAAGTACAACAGATCGGTATAGTAAGGTAATAGGTTATTGGTTTTATAGATTGGATTGATCGACATGGGTAGTAAAATCGGTAGAGCTGTGTCTCAGAAATATAGCTTTAGATATCTCTATATAATTTTTCATTCTTTTATAAATCGTTCAAGATTTTTTATACGCTATATAAAAAGGTTGTTATTTGAGCTATTTTATAGATAAATTTGGCAATTTTAAACTCAAAAACTTTCGATTAACAGCTGAGCATCCAAAGTGACTCACAGCATATATCGTGCAGATGTAAAAGCTTATTTTAAAATCGTATAATGACTAAACCATAGCAGATATACACAAAATTTAAATGCAAACAGGTAAAGAAAACTTTAAAAAACATTTTGGTAATAAGCAGTTGGTATTAAAGTTAAGAAAAACACACCAAGGCTACAAAAAATTAAACATTTTCGGCAGTTTTAGCTTATTTAGCTTTTTTCCAAGCTTTGCTGATTAAACAATTAAAAAAATATATATATGGAAACTTATATATTGTGTAAATTTATAAAAATGATTACAACAAAGCAGAGCTAAGTTATATACCTAATCACACGAAAGATCTACATTTATATAGTAATCAGTTCATGGAGATATAATAATGAACCATTTTATGTAGCTTTTACTGGCAGTAAATTGCTTGAAAATCTGGTCACACTGAATGACAGCTAGATTAAAACCTAACCTAACCTAACTTATACTATACCCACACCGATCACAGCTGTACCTTAAAAGCACTCGAACAAAACGACACAAAATTAAACAATTTTACCTACACTTTCAGGTGGATGAGATGTACCGTGAGGCGCCGATCAAGAACGGTCTATTCGATTATCTGGAATTCACACGCATTCTCAAGCACGGTGCCAAGGACAAGGATGAGCAATAAGAGGAAATTCAATTAGGAATTTTCATACACATTTTGCTGAACAGAAAGGAGTAGAAGAAGAATTCCAGCTTGCAGCTACCGGCGGTTAAGGTGTCCTTGTTTTTTTCCCCACTACAAATTTTCCAGATGCCGGCGACTGGCCCAAAACTGCTGTTGTCATACACGAATTGCGTATTTTTACATAATATTATTAATATTATTATTCCTCCATATAACTTATGTACTTATGTACTACTTATTTAAATGATATTTCCCATTTCATATAATAATTTTTTTTTGTTGTTGTCAAAACTGTTTTGATTTTCTGATTTCTCGAGTTTTATACAAAGTTTTTTTTACAATGTGTGTGTGAACTGATAACAATGATTTTTCCGCCAACTTTTCATAAGTATTAACTCATTTAAATATATATCTATTGATGTATATATATGTATACATGCCTAAAAAAAAAAACAAATACATGCCCACTTAAAGAAATGTTTCAACAATGAATTCGATTTTAATCTTAAGTTTTAATTCTTGAGTTGTTGCGTTTAAGAACTAGTTTATATTTATTGTAGGGTATTCAAAGTCGACTATACTCGTTGTTCGAGGGAGCCGTATCGAAGCGTCTTTGTATGCGTATCCTGTACGAGTCCATCAGTTGATTCAGCACATCCGCAAACAGTACCGTACCAAAGAAGACGAGCACGGTGCCCAGCCAGTGACTGAGTGTGAACGGATTCCGGAAGTAAATGATGGAGAACAGCAGCGAGACAAACTTGCGCAGTGTCACCACCAGCGTAACTGTCAGTGAAGCACACTCCGTGGTCAGCACATAGACGGCACTGATGCAGATGTACTGCGTGATCACATTGCACAGCAGATAGAAGAACATCAGCGGGAAGGACAGCGACCAACTGGTGCCTGGCAGTGGCAGTGTTACACTCGCAGAGGCCACAGCTATGCTCCAGTGTTGGGCAATGTTGCTGGCCATCACCAGGAAACCCGGCAGTGGCAACATGTGTGTGTAGAACAGAGCTTCGCCTGGATGTTTGCCGTGTCGCTTGAAGATCACCTCCTGATAGATGCCCATGTAGGCGGTTACAAGCAGCGCAATGGCCAGCAAAGCAATGCCCACGCACCACCAAAAGAAGTCAGAGAAGGAAGTGGCCACCTTCAGTGAATGATGTGTGTTATCCTTGACATCCCCACTGGACATCAATGTGCAGAGTATAATGCCAGCTGTGATCATGGCCACGGAGCTGTACTGCCGCAGATTGTAGCGCTTCTTGAGCAGTATAATGCCCATGATCATGTTGGCCATGAGTGAACCACTGCGAAAGATCATGTGCAGTGGCATAGGAATATTAAAATTGAAGGCATAATTGTTGCAAACGTTGGCGCCAAAGAAGAGCACGACGAGCATCACATAATCCCTCATGGAAATCTTTGGTTTGACCGTAAAGAATCTGGATGTGAAGATGAGACCCTCGAGGGCTATGAAGAGGAACTGCAGAAAGGTGATCAGATTACCCGCACCGGGATCGATTTTGATGATCAGTTCCAGGAAGACAACGTTGCTGCAGCAGCCGACAAAGACGAAGATCATGGCCAGCAGAGCCTTCAGATTGAATGCCATTTTTGTTGTTTAGTTGGGAACCTGCACCAAAGAAGAGCGAAACGAAGAATAAACATGAGAATTTTGGTAGTTGTGTGTGGAACAATTTGAAACGCTATCTGTGTGTCGTATGGCAGATAACTTCTTGTTCGACATGACACTATACTATAATTAATTAAATCTCTTATGGTATTAAATTTCATTGTGCAAAAGGAAGTCGATTGTGGCAACGACAGTGAAGATTCCAACAGTTGATTTGTTAGGAAATCACAGACGGATGGATTTATAATGTTGGGTTTACTCTTTAAGTCTAGGCTAAGAGCACTGTTATAGAGGTGTGCTCGACTGGCTGGCTACTCTGTAAATCTTAAAGATATGCAGTTTCAAATTAAGATAGAAATATAGAATACTTTATAGCTAAACTATATTTATCTCTATTTATATTACTATATATAGCCACATATAGCTGATATAGCAACAATCAGTCCTGACCAGATAATTATCATACCCTTCATTAAACACATATTAAAACTGAGTAATGGGTATCCTAAAGTCGCGAGTCAACTATATATAGCTCTTTAGCTACTTTTTTACAGGGTATGCACACGGTTTCATAAATATTCTTCTATTTTTAAGTTGTCTATAGGAAATATAGAGACAACAAAGTTAGTTATCTACTTTTTGTGCTCTGTTTGATAAAACTACCCTGTAAATAAAACTATTAATTTTTATTGTTGTGAGGCAAATCATAAAATTGTATGTTGCGCTCATTAGTTTATTGTAATGTCCCACAGTCAGTAGAGCAGTTTATAGTTTAACAAACCAAACATAACCTTAATATGCATACTTGTAACCTCGAAATAAGTTTGCTTACATATAAACTTCTATCGCCCAAGATTGCAGGGGTTTTTAGTAAAATTCTTAAATATTCACACTAGTATGATTCAAAGTCATAAATTTTGTAAATGTTTTTGGCATAACCTCAACTTTGACTTGAAATTAGTAGCACATAACCTACAAATCAGTAGAGTTTTGATTTTTAAATTAAAAATCACTCTTTATACTCACATAGAGCAGCCCTAGCAAACTTAAGAGACCGTCGTGATACCAGATGAGTTCTTGTGAAGTTTTGCGACAAACAATCTTGAAATGTTTGCTACGAAGACGCGTACAGAAATAAGGGGTTACCTATCGGGTCACGTACTTGGTGGAGATACTACTTGAAAGTGTTGACTGTTTAGCTCAGCTATGTTTTTTATAAACTAAATGGAAAAGTTTTATATCTAGTGTATAAAATTAAATTAAATTAAAGTTTTACTCAACTGTTTCATCCGATTACAACTCATACAGTTCTTATGTATTTCTATATTACAAAAGTTTAAAAATAATTAAGAATTGCATTATCTTTATTTGTCGGAACACTGATTCAAGGATTTGAGTATCCCAAAGTTTTATTATTTCATACAGAACCTTTTTTATTTATTCGTCAATCATCACCCAGATTTAACGGAAAGATATACAAATTTGAAATTATTACACATGTTGACGATTCAAAAAATCGAAGTCTTTAACGGCTAAGCTTTTAGTAGAAACAGAACAAGGTTTTATGTTCTTAAAAAAAAATAGCCAAAATGTTTCCTTATGCATTCATTCACTGATCAGGGACTAGGCCAGCTGGTAAGGGTAACGATTCTCGAACTTTTACAAAGTTTTCCTTAATTTGACTTTTTTAGAATTTAAACACAAAAAATTACACTTAACAAATATTAAATTTCCCATAAAAGGTATTCCAAAAAAAAAATTTCTTTCCAGCTACGAAAGACCATAATAAAATTTCTTTTTAACAACTTACAGTTTCTAATACAAAAATTTTAAAAATGTATTTTTAACACAAGAAAACCGTTTGCCACATATTAAAATAAACACTTAAAAAAATCTTTTGATTAAAAAACTTTCAGTAAACTCAGTAAGGAAAACCAGAAAATTATTCAAACACCAGTCTAAAACGTTGAAAAGTTCTTAAGTTATTACTATTTAAACTCACTTTAGAAAACTCACTTATGTTTAGAAAACAAATTGTTGTTTTTTTTTTTTTAATACTTTGTAACTTTTGATTAGCTAAGAGGTCGATGCGTGCGATGTGCGCCCGACGACGGTACTCATTAAAATGCGATCGTAATGAAAGTAAGAGACCCAATAATCTTTGGGAGGGGAAAACTACCGATAGATAGGGAACTTTGGGGCAGGTGAGTTGAGTTGTTGAAACAGCTGTGACGCGTGTCTTCAAGACGTGTCAAGTCTTTTGTTTACCTGCTCTCGACTGCAATTCTAATTCGGCATTTGCACGGCAATTTGCTTAAATTTGCTTAGCAATTAAATTAAATTTTTGAAAAATTTTATTAAACATTTAATGCATTTATTTTTTAATTTTAAGAAAATAAATTGTTTGCCTGTGGTAATTTGTTTTGGGAACATTTTGTGCGCAGGAAATATAGGCAAATTTTTATCTTTTTGGTGCAGGTCGAAAAATCAAATGATAAACTGGGAGTTTCAGTAATTTGGGTGCCTAACTTATAATGTTGATAAGCTTATCGAAGGTAAGAAAAGGAACAACATTAGTTTAAAGTCGAAGAGCGACCTCTCAATAACCTGCACAATTTTTGAGGCATAAAATTCCTAGACGAATTTTTTTTTTTTTTAAACTAAAATTTTTTTCTTTTATACAGTACCAATTTTTGGAACTAACTGAAAGTGTTAGAAGCACAACTGTAAAATCGAGATCAACTGGAATAAATGAACAAAATGTAGGGGGTAGGGGATGTGTGGGTGGAGATGGGGTATGTCTGGTAGTTCAATTAACGGTATTTGCTTAGTAACGACAGGTGTCAGTCTTATATTATTTTTGGGTTACTTAGATGACGTTTGCAGCCTCAGCGACACACAATACCCTGTAAAATGTAAGGTTGAAAAAAGTCTATGCTAAAACTTTATTTGATTTATGAACTTTGTTTATTTTTTAAATGTTAAAATCATTAAAAATAAATTTTAAATCGTTTTTTAAACAGTTTTGGATTTTTTTTGTTTGTTTCTTAACTAATAATTTACCGTTGCCTCCATAAAGTTAGGTTAGATTGAGTTAACCTAACCTCAATTGCTCTATTTTAAAAGTAGATTTACAGGGTACAAGCTAGTTGAGCATTTTACTAAAATACAAACAATTGTTGAACATTATGTTAGTGTTTCAACAGCTGTCTCGCGAAAGAAAACAATAGAAGCGCTAGACATCAGTTGGAAAGAGACGGAGAGAGAGGAAATTTAAAATTTTTGGATGATTTTAAAAAAGGGGAATGGAAGAAAGGCAAAAAAAAGTTAGGGAAAAATGTAAGAGTGCGAAATTGGGTAATGGAAACGAGGGAGAGCATAAGATGAAGAGAAAGAAAGGCAAGAAAGTTAAGAGAGAGAGAGAGAAAAGAAAAAAAAGTTAAATAAAAAATAAGAGAAAGATAAAGCGAGACTGAGACAGTTTTCAGCTAAAAAATAGTACTGAAAAGTAAACAAATGTTATAAAAAAGAGCACGAGAAAGCAAGAAAGAGATAGAAAGACATATAGACACGATTTATTGGCTTTGTCAATGATTTATTTTTTTTTTTTTTATAAAAAATTTGCTAAGAATACTTTAGTATAAAAAGAAGCAAAAAACGGCACATTTCAAGGTACGAGAAGTGGAAAGTACAGGGTATAAAGACAAGAAATAGTTTAAGTAAAAGTATGAAATATAGCGACAGAGGCTGTACAGAATATAGAGTATATATAACTTGGCCTAACTAATTATATTTACAGCATATACAAGACAAAAAAAAAAACGATTAAAAATGGAAATGAAAAGGAGTTGGAAAAACGGGGAAAAGCACGAGAAAGAGCGAGACAGCTAATGGCAAACATGAATCAACCTCTGTCTGGGAAATCCGATTTGGCTCAGGAACAGCTTTAGTTTTGTTTTAGCCTCTGTTGCTTTAGCCTGTCTTTAGCTTTGTCTTCTTGTCGCTTTCCAGCTGCCGCTTGGCTCGTGCCTGATATGCATCCTTCACCTGATTGATCACATTCGCGAACAGTATCGTGCCAAAGAAGACGAGCACGGTGCCCAGCCAGTGACTGAGTGTGAACGGATTCCGGAAGTAAATGATGGAGAACAGCAGCGAGACAAACTTGCGCAGTGTCACCACCAGCGTAACTGTCAGTGAGGCACACTCCGTGGTCAGCACATACACCGCACTGATGCAGATGTACTGCGTGACCACATTGCACAGCAGATAGAAGAGTATGAGGGGAAATGAGACGGACCAGTTGAAGCCAGGCACGGGCACAGACACGGCCTGGGAGCTAACGGCAATACTCCAGTGTTGGGCAATGTTGCTGGCCATTACGAGGAATCCCGGCAGTGGCAACATGTGTGTAAAGAAGAGCGCCTCATTGGGATGCTTGCCATAGCGCTTGTAGATCACTTCCTGGTAGATGCCCATGTAGGCGGTCACCAGCAGTGCAATGGTAAGCAGAGCAATGCCAACGCTCCACCAGAAGAAATCCGAGTAGGAAGTGTCTACCTTCAATGAATGATGTGTGTTGTCCTTGACATCGCCACTGGACACCAGTGTGCAGAGTATGATCCCAGCTGTGATCATGGCCACGGAGCTGTACTGCCGCAGATTGTAGCGTTTCTTGAGCAGTATAATGCCCATGATCATGTTGGCCATGAGTGAACCACTGCGAAAGATCATGTGCAGCGGCATGGAGATGTTGAAATTGAAGGCATAGTTGTTGCAGACGTTGGCGCCAAAGAATAGCACGACGAGCATCACATAATCCCTCATGGAAATCTTTGGTTTGACCGTGAAGAATCTGGATGTGAAGATGAGACCCTCGAGGGCTATGAACAGGAACTGCAGGAAGGTGATCAGATTACCCGCACCGGGATCGATTTGGATGATTAGCTCCAAGAAGACGACATTGCTGCAGCAGCCGACAAAGACGCAGATCATGGCCAGCAGAGCCTTCATATTTAAAGCCATGTTAATGCCTGGAAAGAAGCAAGAAACTGATTAGTTTAGACAATTAACGCTGCTCACTTATCACTGGCACGTCGTTGATAAGAGCAGTACGCGTGTATGTGTGTGTGTGTGAAGGTCGCGACCCGTACACAGTTAACAAGTGTGTGATAAAATCAGTATACTTAAAATATTGTTTCCAAATTAAAATACGAGTATTTTCCACTGATTTGTAGGTTGCTCGTGTCGCGGTGCTTCTAACAGTGACGCACTAAAGTATTGACACAAGTTCTAATATTTAATTTAGATGGGAAACTATTTTTTAATTCAACAAAAGTTATTAGGTGTCAGCAAACTATTTTGCGCCACTGTATTTATTTTGTTGTGTCATGACGGGTTTCGTATTTGAAAGAATAAATTATCAATTAACAGCATGAAAAGACAAAACAAA
Source organism: Drosophila acutilabella (assembly GCA_035046005.1). Lineage (NCBI taxonomy): Eukaryota > Metazoa > Arthropoda > Insecta > Diptera > Drosophilidae > Drosophila > Drosophila acutilabella. The sequence continues at coordinate 6,098,050 of JAWNOK010000020.1, forward strand.
CACACACACGCACATGTACACACACGTGCTGTTGGAGTTCTGACTAAACATATACTTACTTGCAAATATGTGTGTGTTATTGTTGTTGTTTCTTTAGCTCCAACTTCCTCTTCTCACTCACACGCGCTTCGTCTGTCTCTCCCTCTCTTTGTCACTCCTTAACTGGACAGGCAGTTACAGCATTGAAATTAGTTGACCTTCAATTTTAGCACACCTTTGGCAGTTTTAGTGCTCGGTAGTTACAATTGTTGTGCCTGTTTTTGTGTATGTCTCTCTCTCTCCCTGTCTGTGTGTGTACTAAGTTTTAGTTTGTGTTCTTATTATAATTTATTTCACAACTTGCGCGGTTTTGCACTGCCCTTGCTATAATTGATGCTGTTTTGTTGCTTTTTTTTGTTTTGGCTGCCGAACAGCTGCTACTAATGAATTCCAAGTTATCGTTATCGTATCGATAACAATAGGCTGCGCACAAATGACCCCCTGCGAGCATTTTGCGTTGCCAACGTTGCCACTCTGTCGGCATGCTTTGTGTAAACTTAAATTGTCATGGCGGCAAGTTAATTATTAGATACAGAACTTTTATCAAAGTAATAAGTTTACAATTGTTTTTGTTTATGATAGTAAAGGTGTTTTGGGTTAACAACTTCTGCTTTGCGTACTTTGAATGCAGTATAAATGCCGATGGATGGGATTATGGCTAATCTTATCAAGTGTCACACATCCATATTAAATATATGATGGGGCAATTAAATATAATAAAAGAGGCCTAGATCTTCTTCCATCAATTAAAAGTCTTCATGGCCAGCAAAAGATACTTGTTATTGTCAGTTAAAGTGCAACAATTCATGAAAGATGAACGCTAAAATTTTGCGGCTATTAATTGTAGCCACACTGGTGCTCTGCACGAAACAGGTAAACAGAATCCCTGCGTTGCCAGACTGTAAAGTTTTGTGGCCGTTAACTTTAAAAGGATTCTTATCTTAGGCATCGCTGAAGACAGACTCAAGCTATAATGCTGGAATCGTGGAGTTTGCTGCCCTAAAGGGTACACCTAAGGACAACTTATCAAACTCTAAAAATACGTTTATAGAAATAATTGAATCGAATGAAGCCGCCGATTTGGACATACTGGTATTTCCCGAGTATGTGCTAAACAATCGAGAGTACCCAACATTTGTGCCAGATGCCGCACAGAATGTGACACCCTGTTATCAAACCGATTACGAGATGTTTCTAATCGAAATATCCTGTGCCGTCAGAGCACGAGGTATCTACGTAGTCATCAATATAGTCGAAAAGGAGCTGTGCGGTGACGGTTACGGTTCGGATACCTGGAATCCCTGCCCTCCTGAAGGTGTGCGTCTGTTCAACACTAATGTGGTGTTCGATAGAACTGGCAGGGTCGTGTCCCGCTATCGCAAGTCGCATTTGTGGCGTGGCGAGTACAGACACACAGCAGTGCTACGTGAAACGGATGTGTCCTTCTTTGAGACAGACTTTGGTGTCACCTTTGGGCACTTCATTTGCTTCGACATGATGTTCTATGACCCCGCCATGCGTTTGATATGGGAACGAAATATTACTGATATTATCTATCCGACCTTTTGGTTCTCGGAGCTGCCCTTTTTGAGTGCCCTGCAGTTGCAGGAGGGCTGGGCCTTTGCCAACGATGTGAATCTGCTAGCAGCCGATGCCAGTGATCCAGCTGGACGTACCACCGGTTCTGGCATCTATGCGGGACGTCACGGCATGCTCACAGGTGGTATCTTTGAGGAGCCCATAACAAAATTATTCAATGCTCGGGTGCCCAAGAAATCTGGTTACTCTGGGCCTGCCTACGAACTGCCGCCGAAGGTTATACCCGCTTTCAGTCAGCTATTGGTTTCGGAACGTTACACAAAGGTGGCCACCTACAGGGATGACAATGTGGACATCTTTGCGACTGTTTTGCTCGAAAAGGATTTTCTAAATGCCACCGAACATTTGTGTCACAACGATTTCTGTTGTAACTTTGAGGTACAGCGTCGTCTTATCGGTATATCCCCGAACGATGCTGCCTATCGTTATCGTTTGGGCGCCTATCGGGGCAACGAGACGACCTTAATTCGTGTGGATCGCAGTGAACAGGCGGTGTGTGCCTTGTTCGCCTGCACCTCAGAGGAACTCCTCAGCTGTGGTCGCATCTTTCCCGCGTCTCTGAGTGTGGCCAATCAGTTTTACTTCGAACGGATTCACATTTCTGGCCTCTTTCCAGCTGCTCCACGGCGTCTGATCATGCCGAGCACTTTAGACGGTAAGCTGTCGACACTGGATGTCAGCCAATACGAGTGGACCGAGTCCCCCGAGGCCAAGAACCTCAGCGACACTCAAGTCGATATCAAATTACTTTCACCCAAGAATGACGTTTTGACTTTTGGTATTTGGGCTAACTATTACTCACTGATTCCAAGCACCCATAATCTGGATCATTTTCAGCCAACAGGGGGAAGTGGCTCGGGAGGTAAAGCTCCTGTGAAACCCTCTGATAATGCGGCACCGGCACTTGCTTCGGCTGCGATCCTTGCCTGCCTACTGGCTGGAATTGGCCTTCGAGCTTAAAATAGAGAAGTTCTAACTTCCAAATTTTTTAATTTTTATTTTTTTTTTCGTTTTTTAATAAAGCATAACATAAAATAAAAAAAATATATCGAAAAGGGGGTGAAAAGGGATTCTGACCTACATAGCTAAAACAGTTAATAAAAAATCACTTTTTAAATACAAATAATGGATTAATCAGAACAAATGAAAGATGCAAAGTGACAGTGAATGATATAGAGTGGAAAAAGAAGCGCAGAAGAAGAGGAGGGTTAAAAGAGATAGGAAGGAGAACAGAAATCAATGGTAAAAGAGCTAAGTAGAAAGCCAAAGGTGAAGGATTCAAGATGGAAACAGAGGAAAACGTAATGAGAGTGGAGAAAAAGAAACGAGGAATGTGACGATAAGAGGAATATCAAGAATACGAACGAAGGAAAAATCAAGTTTAAAGGGGAAAAGTTAAGAGGTAAGAAAGGAAGTGAAACGCAGAGAGGGAAAGAAAGGTGTGGGTAAGCAGAGGAAGAGGGAAGAATGCAGAAGAAACAGAAGTAGAGGGGTTACAAGAGAAATAATAAGAAAGGCAGAGAAATGGGGTTGCGAAAAGTAAGAGGAATCGTATGAAAGCATAGGGAAAAACCAGTGAATGCAAAAAAAAAGTAGAAAATGGATTATGTGGGATAATTGATAAAGGGGTAGAAATGGGGTCAAACTTATAATGTTGACAATAAAAGCGAAGAGAAGAAACAAATTTAAAAGCAGATGTAGCTAAAAATACCAGTAATTATGTGCTATGAAGATAAATAGAACCAATTATGAGATAAGCGAGGGTATAAAAATAGTACTTTATCTATAAATGTAAACCCAGAATAATTTTGTGGGCTGACATCAGCCGTAACGCCATTCTAAAGATTTCCCACTAACAATTTGAAGACCATTTAAAAATGCCGCCAAAGCGTAGAAATTTCTGCAGTGGAGAGATACGCTGCGGAGAGACGACAAGACACGACATGTTCAAGTCTATGTAGAGTTGATTCCAACGCCTGCGCACGAGCAGCCTCTGCTGGCGTTGCGAACGAGCAGCAGCCAAAGGGTGGGAGGGGAGCGGGTGCGGGGGGCGTTGTGTTTGCATTTCCAACAGGTAGCCAGCGTCGGCGTCGACGTCGCAGCTGGCGTCGCTGCCGTGCAACAGTCGGACCGCTATTTATAATGAGGCTGTTGCACAAGGCCAACGTTAGAGAGCGAGGGCCAACTAAAACCGTTGGATAGTCCCGGCAATACGTATACGCCACATGCCACATGCCACACGCCACATGCCGCGACACCACATGCGGTGCGAGAGCGAGATAGCAAGTGTAAGTGGGAGTGGGAGTGGGAGAGGCAGAGAGATGAAGGCCTGCTTTGCCGATTGCCTTGGACTACCTGCTGTGCGTATTTTTTGTGGCATTGCCAATTGAAGGCATTAAACATGTTGAAACTTCCCAGTTTGAGCTTAATCCATCTGAAGATCCCGAATCCATCTTATCTAATTTTCCTCCCATTTCCTTTAACTCATTCTTGTGTTGCGCACTTTACAGAAAATTACTTTGTGCTTTGCTTCCTCTTCTTCTCCCCCTTTCGCTCATTTCTTTGCTGCTTTTTTTTTGTTCTTGTTTTTTTTGTTTGAGTTTAATTCCTCATAATTGATTGAAAGGATTTGCGATTGCATTTTCTGGCTCAAGTCAGGTCACAGCTGTTTGAATTCAGCGAGAATTGTATGATTTTTAAAGTTGGGTTGGGACTGGGTTTGTTTTGGCTTAAAGTGGCTCAGGCTTTAAGTTAAATTGTAGCAGGAAACACAAGGAGTTTTAGCTGAGCTTTTAGTTGATTTAACATTGAGGTCCACTCTTTTTCTTACTTATTCAAGTTGTCAGTTATGTATAGTGGGTCTGACTAAATTTCCTTATAGATTGGGTTGTTTTTAACTAAAAAAGTCGTTTTATACACAGGTCTGGCAACACTATGCATATAGCGCAGCCAACTTAACAAGGTAACATATTTATTTATTTCATTGGGTTAAGTTTATTACTTTCTATACATTTTATATACCATTTTTCTGGAAATAAATTTGAAAAAAATTAGTTTTTATTTTTTTTTAGTTGCTTTTTTTTTTTATAAAGTTTTAATATTTATTTTTAGCTTATATTAAATACAATACTATATCTTTACACTCATTACCCAAAGTGTAGCTAAAACTTCTGTCTAATTAAAAGCGTGCAAATATTTAAGCACAAAGTTTGTCTTTCCTTCTCATCTAATGGAAGTTTTGGAGTGAATCAAATGTTTGATTATCCCATTCTCATTTGCACTATGTCGAAAAATATTATCTACTTTGTGGTGTCAAAACTTTTGTCATTCCTGCGCTGATTTAGTGGAAAGGCGCCACAAAAATGAAAGCAAATTAGTAAGGGAAAAGTTACAGTCAAGCGTGTCGACTGCAAATAACCCTGTACATACATATACAAAGAAAGTTTTTTTATAACATTATAATTGCTTAATTTAGAACTAAAGTTTCTATGACAGTCGGTTGGACCCATGGGAGTTAGATGATAAAGCTCTTCGCTGCGGACATAACATTTTTAAATTTTCGACTGATTACCCTTTTGGGATGTATATGAAGTAGTTTCTCGATCCAAAATAAGTGCAATCAGTGTATAAAAAGTCATACTTTAGTCATAATGACCTATAAACACTACATTTACCTACTACAGATATCCTCTTTAGCTATATAACAGATTACAAGCATCTGGCAACACTATGCACATAGCACAGCCAACTTAACGAAGTGACACATTTATTTTCTTCTTAAAATTTCATTTATTTAATGAATATTGAGTACTTTATGGGGTGACTACACCTCCCTTCTCCCTCCATTTAATTTTGTTCATATAACGTATATACCCCACACGTTTTTAAAGGTACCGGGTCTAGCAAAACTGCTTTCCCTCGAACGAATGTTTGTCTAGACACTGATGGTCAGAGATCAGCTTGCGTTTGCCTCTTTTAGCTGTCATTCTCTTTGTCCTTGTCTTCCATCGTTCGCTTCCCTTGCCACTGCTCCACTTTCTCTTCCTCTTGCTATACGCTGCTTTCGTTGGGTCGTGTCTGATGTCCTTATCAAACGCACAGCATAAAAAGTCAATTAGTGTGTCCAAAAAATGCTTCAAAAAGCGTTTCCCAATCTGCTTCTGCTTTTGCTCTACATATCTCTTCGTTTCTGTGTCTCTTTCTGCCTCTCCTTCGTCTCTGCCTTCCACTTTCTTCTTTTACTTTTTTCGCTTATAACTCAAGCGCAGGATTTGAGCTGCTGGCGGGCAAACAACAAACTTCATAGGCAGCCCTGTCGACTGCCACGCCCATTTAGTTGGTATTCCAACTGCCCGCCTGTCAACGCCATCATTTCATTCATTGTGCCCCTGTTGAAGGCCGCCTTACACCGTGCCACACCCCCTCACCACCTACCCGTCTTGCGTCTCGGCACATTTTCATTTTTCACACAACGAAAACAAAAAAAAAAAATTAAAAAAAAAAGTGAAAACATTTTTCACAAAAATCAAAAACTTTTCTTTATTTTTAACGTTTTGTTTGCGCGTTGCGTGGGCAGCAGGGGGCGTGGTGCGGCAGTGGAAAGCAGAGACGCTTTTGTGCGCGGGGGTGTTCAGGGTTCAGTTTTGCGGCTGACTGCCACGCCTACCTGGCCACGTAGCCGCCTTGAACAGTGTCTCAACTTGGGTGTTTTTGGGTTATACCCTGTAGCTGCCCAAGAGTGCCAGGTGGTTGCGTTTGCTTAAGTAGCTGAAGCGAAGTACAGTCAAGCAAGTTCTTGGGGTTATTACAGGGTATGCTTATAGTCGTTGCTTCTTTTGCTTAACTTTTGCTGGTTGGCAGCGCCACCTGGCGTCTGAAACTGCCACACGGCTTCTGTTACATTTTGATTTATTTGCTGAAATTTATTGTAAAGTTACCTCCAGTTGGCAAAGTGAAATGTTTTTTTTATTTCTCAATTGGATGACGGCAGAAAGAAGCCGAAAGTGGGTAATACCCACTACAGATACCGTTCGGTAACCGTACATACATACATACATACACACATATATGGGTAGTGATTTGACTCTCAAGTACTCAACACTTGCCAATTTTTGTGGGCACTAACCATGCCCCATTTCACTACCTTACTCTGCTCCCACCTCCAACTCCTCCTCCTCCGCCCTCCACCCCCTTGGTGAAACAAGGGGCACGACGTCGACCACAAAATCAAAAAGTCTGACAATCCATTCAGAGGCAAAGTCGCCTCCATCTACCGCTCTGTGTAACCCTCCGCTGTACCCCTCAAACCCTTCAAATCCTGAGCACCCATTTAACCACAAAACTCTGCCACTTCATCCCTGCGCCAGTGTTGCCAAAATGGCGTTTTTTTTTGTAAGAGCACCACAAGGCAAAGAAACTGAAAGACTTAACAAATAAATTTTTGAAAATCCCAGAAGTTTGCTAAAGATTTTTTTTTAGTTGTAGGAAACAAAGTAATTAATTGTAGAGTAGAAGATGGAGCAGTAGTACCAGTTATCACATTTTAAGCTGCCCAAAAACTAGTAAGTTTAGAGTGTTAACTTCAACAACTATGTAGTTAAAGTTTTTCATACCAAAAGTCAGACTTTTTTTGGATTTTTTTTTACTTTTAGACTTAATAAAGATTCAAGCACAAATTAAAAAGATTTCTTACATAATGTGAGACTAATTTTGTTACTAAAAGACCTTACAGTTGCTGAGAAGCAGTTAACAGCTTGGAGACTGATCAGGAATATATAGTATATACGTTGCTCCTAACGGTGAGGTTCTACTATTTCTTTACGCTATCAGTAATGGTAATAAAAGTAATTACTTAATTTTAGAAAATATCCAAATACCCGCTACCCACCGTAATTAGCTGTAAAACAGCTGCTTTGTCAGCACTGGCAGCTGTAGCTACCAGCTCATGTGGGAACCCTTGGCAAAGGCATTCACAGCTGGGCATTGTTGCCCGCTGGCTTTTGAGGGGCAACAACTGATTGAATTGAATATCAGTTTTCAGGTTACACTCCGTCCCTACAACCACCCAACCACTTACATTCCCTCACTCCCTCACACCCCCCTCAGCCCCACGTCTTTCAATTTTGCAGAGTTTTTGCAGCGCATATTTGAGTTTTTCATTTGATGCCGCTGGCGACAAGCTCGTACTCAACGCTTGGCTGCCATTTGAATTTGAATGGAAATGATTTTACTTGATTTTCATATTTTTATTATGCTCAGAGGCATTCGCCACGTCGCGTCGTCTTCTGCTTAGCTCCTCTATCTCCTTGTTTTCCCACTATCTCTCTCTCGCTCTCCCTCACTCTCGCTCCCTCTGTCTCGTCTCGCTTTTATATTTTTAGCTTTTCTGCATGAAAATGTGAAAAATCTGTGAAAATCACATTCTGGCACTGCCGGCAAACAAGCTCTTAATGCATTTGTCATTTATTAATTGCCTCACATTTCAATCAACTTGCACCACTGTGCCCTGGGCGTGCCATTTAGTGCCGCAAGTAACTTGGCTATTTATTGCCAAAATTCTTTACAAAACCTTCAAACAAACTTTGTGTTAGCCTGTTTATAATTAGACTTGACAAATTTCATCAAAATTTATTTAATATTAAGTTGGTGCTAAAATTTTTACAGTGGTTAAGTTGTTTAAATTATTAAAATATATTTAGTTTAACAAAAACAGAAATGTTTTGGAAATAGGTAATATTGTACTTAATTTAATATAATACTTAATTTGATAAGATTTGAAAACGGTTTGAAACAATCAACAATTTAATTTTGTAAATATTTATTTTCTAATTTCTTTTGTACATAATTAAATAAAGTTAATAACTAATAATGCAAATGTTCTGTTGAAGTGTCTGGAATATGGACCAGGCTGTCGATGGCTTTTGAGGGCTTTATCTGAAATTCAAAAGAAAAACATTTTGATTTCTTTAGTAACAAAGTTTATCTTGGTTTTAAGAGGTTAATTTACTAAAATTTAAATTCAAAATTGTTAAAAAGTTAAATTGTTAAAATTTTTATTAAATTGAATTAAATAGATCGAATTTTTGTTAAAAACTTTTCTTTTGTTTAGTATAATGATTTTAATTATACCGTGTAACCGGAAAGTAACAGGAATTTAGCTCTAGAAATGACTGTGTTCGATATTTTTTAAAATTAATTTTTTTTTTTGTTTTGTTTGTTAGGACTGTCTCTAGTTGCTGTAGTAAGTATTAGTATAGTTATGTATTAAGTGTGTAAAAGAAGTTTAAAAAGTTTAGTCACAATCGCAATAAGGACTTTCAAGATTTTGGCCTACGAAAAGCAGTCGCAAACAAATGAAAAATTAGCTTCACTTAAAGCCAGATTATAAAAGAACAATTAATTTTACTCGACTAAAATTTGTAGCTCGAATTAAAGGAAAGCATAAGACAAAAGTAAGACTGAGAATAAATAAAAAAAAAATAAAATCGAGAAAGACGCGATTAAATTTAGTTTTTTTTTTTGTAAATTTTAAAATATTTTTTTTATAATTTTATAATTATTTTTGTTGACTAAATTTTAAGGACTAGCATCCAGGACTAGCAGATAATAATAATTTAATTTTAACAATGGGAGGCTTGAAACATTGGAAGATCTAATTTGGGAGCTACAAGATTTAAAGGAGGTGACTATCACAGATACATATTGAGGAGAAATACGGTACGTTTTGTCTTAAGATCCGACTTGGTAGATCTTGAGATCTTGAAGATTTAATCTGCATAAATTGTAGACTTTTGTTCGTAATATTTTATTAGTAATGTTTTTAAAATTTTTTATAAAACGAAATAAATTTTTAAATACCTTCCAATTCAAACTTAAATGCATATTGCTTTTCACAGTTGTTTAATATTGAAATCAGTGAAGCATTTACCAAAATTTTCTCACGTGATTTTATTTGCTATTAATGGAAATTCTGTTTGTTTTCGTTTTTTCTGTTATTTTCTTTTTATTTTATTTAACAATGCTCGACTACAAATTTTCCAATAACATGTAGATATGTGTGGGCAGGGGCTAAGGGGAGCGATGGGGGGGGGGGGGGGGGGTTAAGGGAATCGGAGTGTGGAATTTATTCGATTGATTTGAAGCGTTGCGAATGCGGGTTAGTAATTTTGGTAATTTTGCAACGTTTATTGGCTTTTGATGGCGTTGGCCTTGATATACCAATTCCTTTTTGCAATTGCTTTCAAGTTCATTGGGTTCTCCCTGCGTTTTGGCCACTTGTCCACGCACAGGCCTACAAACACATTTTTTTTTCTTATCCTCTTTCTCTTCCTGTTCCTCTGTCCCCTCTTTCTCTGCTTGCTGCTGCTTTCGCTATGTGTGTCTGTAATGGCATGCAGATGTATAATTTAGCGCGAAAGCGAGTGAGCAGCACAGGGCAGCGAGTGGCGGGCTAAGAGACAGCGATAGACAGGTGCTGCTAATGTGGGAGTGAGAGAGAGAGAGAGAGAGAGGCAGGTAGATAAGGAGACAGCGGCAGAGAGTTGAAGACAGTTCGGGAACTGCACAGTGGTGAAAAGACATATATTTTCAAGTAAAATATGTAAAAATATTTTGATATAAATTTATTAAATTTTTTCTTTGGTATGTAATGAAAAAAGTGCAGTTTATTAAACAAAGCCTAAATAAAATAAAGCCTGCATGTGTTTGGAAATTTAAGACATATTTAAACTAATTTGTGTTCACTGTGCTCATTACGTATACGCAACGTAAAGTCTTTTCTAAATAAAATCAATTACTTCTAAACTTTATAACATTTTCTTAATAGGAAACAAGAAATATACATAAGTAAAGATTATGCTGTATTTTTAGCAAATTTTAAGCTTTTTGTCCACAGTGCAGGGCAGAATATGATTGCGTATACGCAACGTGAAAACTTCTTAAAGTTCAAGTGCGCCTGCTTTATGTGTCTGTGTTGTAAGAGTGTGCGTGTGTGTGTGTTGGTGTGTGTGTGTTGGTGTGTGTGTGTTAGTGTGTGCCTGGTCATTACGCACGTACCACTTGTATGAATGGCCACCTGCACCGCCCAAACCCAAGCCAAGACCGCGCCTCCCGCGCTGCCCACGCACCCCACGCACCCCCTACCCCCACCCGCCAAACAACACTCAACGGCACCCAAAGTCAGCTCGTTGAGCACATAAAAATAAATCAAGTTTTTCTTCATTTCCTTTGCCGCATTTCTTTCTCATTTTGTTTCACTCTCATTTTTTTTGTGTGTTTTTCGCTGTTTTGTTTTGTTTGCTAAGTTTTGTGTGCGTGTGTGTGTGTGTGTGTTGTATTGTGCATACAATATGGGCCTTTTAAGATTTTAACTTTATATTGCATACTGCCGCCCACTAGCACACCCCCTTGAACACCCCCCTGCTGACGACAGGTAAAAATTCAACATTTGCGACGACTCGCTGACCGCGCGCGTCTTTTACGCGTTTTTTATGCTAACCAAATGAAGTCAAATCTTTATTTTTATGCACACGCACAAGGTGCCAGCAACAATAGCAACAAAAAGTTACGACACCAGCAACACACAGCAACTACAACAACTACAACAGCAACAACAACAACAGCAATGACAAAAAATTGTGAAAAATGTTATTAAAGTTAATCATAAATTCTGTTGTTGTCGTCCGGCAACTGTGCAAAATTCAATTGAAAATCATTTTATTGCCAACGCAATAACCGCACGTGCTACAACCCCTCCTACTCCTCCTCCTCCTCTCGCCCCTCTTGCCACGCCCACGTGCCTTTCTTCACGCGCTTATCGGCTTCCTGGCTTGCTTGCCACCTACACGAAGCAGCATGCCCCACACGTAGCTGCTACGTGTTGCCGCTGACGCTGACAATTTTGTGTTGCATACTTATAGGGCGCCACAACAACCCGCACAACAACAACAACAACAACAACATTCATAAGTTGCAACTGCAACACTAGTTTCGAGTCAATAGTTTTGTTCACTATTCTGTTGACCTTGCCACACTTTAAAGCTGCTCCTTTAAGCTGCCCCAAGCGAATATTTTGTTGGCATTATCACTGCCTAGTAAACTAAAGAATTTACTTTAAATTTAAGTAACTGTCTGCCCAAAAAGGTGCAGCTGTACTTGCTTGGCAGCTCTACCAACTGGCTAGCTAGTTGGTCGATTCTAAGTCACTATTACTAACACCAACTGAAGTGAGAAAAGAAGTTTCGACGGCATAAAATCTATCGTTAAAGCTTTTTAAGTATTTCGTTCATTTCCTGTTGCATTCGCCATTGTTTTTTTTATTTTTTTATTTTTTTTTTTGCTCTACCAAAACAACAACAACAACAAGTACAGTCAAAGAAATCATAACAAAAGGCTGGCTCTGTCCTTGTCCTGCCAGTTGGCATTGATGGCATAGCTTTGACACTCTCCTTTCCCACAGCTTTCGCCACCTTCCCCCCCCCTCTCTGTCACTGCTGCTCTCTCCCGCTGTCACGTTCTGCCCCTTTCCTATTGGCACGCCTACACACACACACACACACCCACACACACAAACACACTGTCAACAGTTCTGTTATTAGTTTTGAAAAGCGCATTACGCGTCCCGGGCGTGTCGCTGTGTTTGTGTGGGTGTTTGTTGGTGTGTGTGGGTCATAAAACGGCCGCCATTATTGTCCACATTTGATCTGCACAACAACAAAAAAAGCGGTGCCATATTTGCATGCAAAAGATGCGTTTGCATTGCAAGCGATTTGTGCAACGCGAGTGCACGTAATGTGTTCAATATGTCACAACAACTGCCGGGTGAGACCGACAGCAGTAGACCCTGTAAAGTAAAAAATTTAGACAAAAAATAGACAGAGACAAACCCTGTAGACCCAGTATGAAGCTATAAAAGATATTTAACAAAATTAAAGTCACAATTGAAAATCTGTGACCAAGAGATACCCTGTAAATCGATAAGCTAAAAATGCTTTTAAAAATGTTGTCTTTTTTAAATGTTGCAACGTTTTAAGGCGACTTTGCATAAATTAGGCGAATTAACAAGCGAGTGTGACAGACTGTTAGATACCCTGTAATGTACAAGACACTAACTTGTAGAATATTAAATGGAAATGGAGCAAACCTAACTTAAAGCTTGCTCAAGTAAAGCGCGTAGCGGGCAAGCGACTAACAAATACCCTGTAATGTGCTAGACATAAAAGGAGGAGGCTGCTGTTAAGGCATCTGCATATTTTAAAAGGGAAAGTTGCACAAAATTGCAATTTTTTACACTAAAAATAAATGAAAACGTAGCTTAAATTTGTGTGACTAGTTTTGCTCATATTTTTGCACAGTGTAGCTTAGGAAACTAAGGTAGAAAAAATTGTTGCACTCGAGTGTAACAGCAATGAAAAGTGAATATTCAATGAAGCAACGCGGTGATGAGTAATTTAATCGATTCTAAGTAGACCGAAAGGCATATTTCACTTGGTCAGCGTTGGGGTCAAGAGCAGGAAAGAAGTGTAAGTGGGGGAAAGGGTGCACGGGATGGCAAGAAAAAGGTCCATAAGTAATGACACTAATAACTAACTGGAAACTAGAAATTGTGAACAGCGGAGCAACCTTCCTTGCTGCTCAAATCAAGCGTAAACAGACAGATAAACCCGATAAACAAAACAATTAATTGCATTGTGTGAATGAGAAAGAAACGCAGAGCAAGTAGGAAAGGGAGAGGGGAGGGGGGTGGGGGATTGTACAGCAGACATGTGAGCCCCGAGAGGCCCCGCTTCCGGTCAACCAAATTCTGCACCCTTTTCCATAGGACATGTCTTTTTAATGACTATTTTATACACACGACTGACGCTGAGCATACAATTTATTATGATTGTGGGCTTTACGTACGGTTCTTTGGCTTGGCACACATTTCGGTCACTGACTTGAGGATGTTGTACGCAGCGACAGTGACTCCCCCTGTCCCTCTTTCTCCTCCTTTTCTTTCTTTGTCCTCTGCCTTCCTCCTCTGCCTGTGCTGTCGCTGTTGCAACTTGTTGTTGGAGTTAAAGCAACATTTATACAAATTTAACGCTACAAATGCCGGCAGTGGCTAGTGTAGTGTGACAGTGTTGCCAGATCTGCGTAGGATGAAGCAGTTGGATATCAGGAAATATAGGTATAAGAAATTAGTTGAGAAGTGTTGCCATCTGTGGCACATTTGTACTTAAACTGGTATGTATTAGAATAGTGTAACTCCATAGCAGTGTTGCCAGATCGACAAAGTTCAGGGAAGTAAGATTACAAGAAAAATATTTTTAGAGCAAGTTTTTATTATCAAACGGTTGACATGGTAACAGTGCAGTAAATAAGGAAGTATTGTAGCTGTGTGACAGCGTTGCCAGATCTGCGTAGGATGAAGCAGTAGATATCAGAAAAATTCGTATGAGAATTAATTTAAGGTTGAAAAATGTTACCATCTGTGGTATATTTGTACTAAAACATCTGGTATCTAGTAGCAAAGTGAAACTCCGTAGCAGTGTTGCCAGATTTTTAAAGTTCAGGGTAGCTAGATTATAAAAGTTATATTCTCAGTGTAAGTTTTGATTATCAAACGGCTGACATGGTACCTTTGCTCTAAATAAGAAAGTGTAGTGTAGCTGTGTGACAGTGTTGCCAGATCTGTGTAAACCAGAAAAAAAGCATTTAGCAAAAACATTTGCTGCATATCCTGACTCTAGACACTTTGTGCCAAAACTTGTACCCAGTATAATATTGTGACTAGATAACGGTGTTGCCAGATCGGTGTAGTTAAGGAAAACTAAGTTTGTGGCAAAATGTTGTCAGAATGTTTCAGTTGAAGAATGGCTGATACGCTTGGTACATTTGCACCAACTCTGGTTATGTACTCTATGTGTCTGCTTGTGTGTGACAATGTTGCCAGATCAGTGCACTTCAGTTAAACTTGTTTTGTGGTAATTAATTTTAAGTCCAGAACGGTTGCCAACCATCGTACATTTTTACCAAAAATAGTAACACGTAGCGTTGCCAGATGGTTGAACTCCACCTATTAAATGTATATGAATATATTCAATGTCATGAAATGTAATTTAAGATGTTGTATAAGCTCCGCCAGAAATACGCATAAACTAGCGTACTTTAAGCCAAGCTGGCAGCACTGTTATGTGTGTTGACCACAAAAGTATGCTACGAAATATGCAACGTTTGCAATTGAGTTGTTGTCGTTGTTGTTGTCACACCATAAAGTATGTAACGAAACATGTAAAGTGTTGACAAAGTGTTATTGAGTTATCCCAACGGACTATGGCGCTTTTGCCCCAAAATTTCAATCACAAACGGGGGTAAAACTAGTTCGAGTGTAATGCATTTAAGACACTGTCTAAAATGTTGAAAATAATGTGACTTAATCATGCAGGTGGCTTAAAAGCCAAGTTTGATAAAGTAATTCCTTGTAAATGCTGATATTTTGACCACTAAAATGAACAAATGCACCATAGTGCAACGTTATGGCTCGCCGACTGCCTCTCCATACATTTCTCTTTATTCTACTTTCTGCTTGAGTCTATATACAAGCCATTAAAGAGACAACAAGGGAGTAAAGTTGGCATCGGTATGCTAATGGAAAGTCATTTGATTTCCAGCTGACTGGCATGAACTACAAAAGAGTTGATTTTTTTTTTGGGTTGCCCAGGGCATAACCAGTTTATAAGGGGTATATAAACATATGACTACATACATACATATATATATATATATATTTGTGTATTCTAGACTCATTTGGTAAGCTGCTTGGCTAGCTACGAGTTGAGATAAAATTACTTATTCACTTGCTTTTCTTTTGCTCTTCAAAATGTTGTTCACTTGCTCAATATTGGCTTTTATTGATAACTTTGTATATATAGTTTTTTAAGCCTTTTGAGAAATGTTTAGTTAATAAACTTTGACTTTACTAGGTAAAAAGCATACAATAAAAATTTTTAGTGAGAATAATCATATTAAAATTGTTGATTTCAGCTTAGAATTTGTGTAATTTCTAGACCTCGTACTCTAAAAAAGAGTAGAGGGGTGTATAGGGTTTGTCAGAAGCGAAATGTGCCTAACAGGCACCTTTCCCATAAAGTATATATATTCCTGATTAGCATCCACAGCCGAGTCGATATTGCAATGTCCGTCTGTCGATCCGTCTGTATAAACACCTAGATCTCAGAGACTATAAGAGCTAGAGCCACTAAATTTGGAATAAAAGTCGCCTATTTCGCGAGCAGATCAAGATTATTTCGAACAACTATAGCCTATAGTTTCCATGATACGAATCGGTCGAAAATGACTTATTTGTAAGAGCAATGGGCAAGAGAATGAGTACGCGGTCTTTTACAGTCGACTCGCTTGACTGTAGCCTTTTTTAGTTGTTTATTTTTACAAATAAATGTTTAACTTCTTCTTTTTT
The DNA here is from genome assembly GCA_035046005.1 of Drosophila acutilabella. Taxonomy (NCBI): domain Eukaryota; kingdom Metazoa; phylum Arthropoda; class Insecta; order Diptera; family Drosophilidae; genus Drosophila; species Drosophila acutilabella. The sequence goes on from JAWNOK010000020.1 coordinate 6,114,143, forward strand.
TCTTCTTAAGCGTAAATTCCATACAGTTATTTCGTTGTAGATTTTAAACTGTCGATCGATGCCATTTAAATCGATTAATTTTATATCGATAAGCACGACTCTGTTTAAATCGTTTTAATTATCGCTTTACAGCTGTTAAAGTCCAAGAAAGATAATAAAATTCTTTTCTGTTGCTTTGTTGGCCACTTAATTTACTTTGATGAATCTTCAATTCAGTTGCTTGCGAATTCTCACGCGAAACACAATCGTTTCTTTCATTTCTCTTTGTTCTGAGTCTCTGAGTCTCATTAAACAATAAAAAACAGTTAAACATTTGTCAATAAAACATTTGCTGTGACTTTGCTGGAAATTGAGACAAACTTGTTGTCTTAAGTTTCCAATTTGCAGGTGGTTCACATTTTAGTGTCTAATTGCGTGGCAAGTGGTACGGAGAACTAAATAATTGTCTTTAAATGTAAGTTTTTTAATTAACTATAGATATTTTAAGTATGTGTATAAAATATATTTTTAATAAGAAAATTTTGGGGCAGACAAGAAAACCGTTGGGTTTTAATTAAGTAGATAACATAAAATAATAGTTATTTCGAGACTGTTATTTCTATATATAAAGTAATTCTTTGCAAAATCACGAAAATTTTATAAATTTGGTATTTGATTGTGTGGTTATCGTCAGATTTTTTTTCACACGATGAGATCAGGGTCGGAACACGTTTGCATCTCATCACAGTTACCGGAAGAAGAGAAGTTATCAAGATCGGATCAGGTTTATCCTAATGTCAGCCTGTTTGCAGGTTCTTAACACTCGATAAACGATATTTATCCTAGACGATATTTAACATTACCTTCTTAACGATATCGGCAATCAGCTAAGATTACATACATTATCGATAGTCACATATTTAGAACTCATTGTGGCGAAAACAAAATTCATAATTTACTACTACTTATAGTAAAAGTAAAAGTTATCGATAACTATCTAATTCGATAAATTAGCTTAAAATGTTTTTTTTTTCGATAAAAAACTGTTTATAATTAACATTTAATTTGGCTATTACTGGAGTTCTTCTAACTGAACTTTTAGGCAATGAAGTCAATGTCAATCACTTGTTTATCGATAGACAAACAGTTAATCGATTACCCTGAGATAACTAAATAATAAAATAGAGCTTATTGATAAATCACGCAATTAATTTTAAATGCAGCTATAACTGTTAAACTTAGCAACTCCACTGGCAATCGATAATCATGTCATTTCACTGCATCGCCAGTTGTAATCAATTCGCTTCTTTTTTTTTTTGATGGTAAAACTGCAAAGTTTTTTGCATGCAAAAATGAAAAGAGAAGGAAGAAAAAAAAAACACGTGAATAGCTTACAAAAGCTAGCAAATATGCCACAAACCTACGCGAATCCCTCGACAAAAACGTTGAAAGCCACAATCGTCATGGCGCATAGATGTAAAAGGTATTGCTATTTGTGTGGTTCGGTATGGGAACTGGCTTTGGTTATTGGTATAAGGGATACGGATGCGGATACTAGTACTTCCGGTGGCGGTGGTGCTGGCGGTGGTGTTGATGGTAATGGTGCAGCCGGTACACCCGCTGTGTGTGTGTGTGTGCGCCGCCATTGTGAATGGGCCACAACAAGCCGCCAATTACGATTGAAATCTAGAAAATGTGCAAAATCGAGCAAAAATTTGCGACCATAAAATGCGAACAAATTTACATGCAAATCTGTCTCGTTCACTCTCTCACCCTCCCTCTCTCTCTCTGTCTCTCTTTCTCTCCTTGCTGGTATCAGGCAACAAATTATCTCAATTTAGCATAATATTTACTGAACTGAACTGCATTGAACCGTTTCGGGGCAAACTACATAAAGCAGCACAAGTAGCACGAACAAGCAGCGTTAAGGGCAAGTAGGGGCTGTAGGGGTAGTGAGGGTTGTGGCTGACTCCCTGGGGAGGTGCAGTAGTTTCTCTCAGTAGTTTTGTTGGGGGCTCTGAGCAAACTCGCAATGTCGCGACATTGGCGGCGTTTCATGAGCTAAGAAATTGAATTGGATTTCAAGTCGTTGGCGTTGTCGTTGTCCTTGTCTGTCTGCCTATCTTTCTATCCCCTCTTCTCCCCCACTCCTCCCTCTAGCAATCTGTCGCTTTGTGGCTTGACTGCTTGACTTATGGCGCTGTAATGGCATCACAGCGCAGGAGCGGACTACCTTGGAGCCCCAACCACTGAGACAACAACTCTCAGCTATGCAGTTGCTCTTGGGAGTGTAGCAAAAAAATGACATTGAAAATATTTTTGGGCATTATATTAAAACCACGGATTTATTACTCTTTACTCTGTGATTACTTGCTAAAAACCACTTTAAATAGTAATAATAAAATAAATTAATAAAAATAAATGAATAAAATAAATAAATTAATTAAAAATAATAAAAAATAAATAAGCCGATATACCAAAAGTGTTTATTTAAATCAATTACCTTACTAAATAAATTCTGACCAGCTCTATTTTTAAAAATAAATTTTACTACATATATAATTGGTAATATTTTTTAATATTCTGCACTTAAACAAGTAACACACATAGTTAAATTAATTACTTAAATACACGTTTTAATTTTAAACTCTCAATTAAGTGTTAACATTAATTAAATAAATTATTTAATATAAAACTAACACTTAAATAAATAAACAATGATAAGCAGCATACTTTAGTTAATAACACATTAATTGTTATCAATTATTTGCTCATATTAATGCACTTAAAACATAATTTAATTATTTTATTGCTTTTTTCAAGTATTCATATCAAATTTTGATAAGATTAAGTTTACTTAAGTTATGTTACTAATAAATGTTTAGCATGTTGATGATTAAGTTGTTTATTTTTAAAGCATTTTTAAAAAATTTAAAAATATTTCTCAAGTTTCCAGAGCTATAGTATCACTTGTTACCTTAAATATATTTAATATATAATTTATAATTTAATTTAAAAATGATATAATGCTATGAATAAGCTCATTTTGCTGTGATGTAACTGTTTTGGGTACTTCAAGCGAGTTTCTTTACACAAGTCAGTCAATTACAGATATATATAAATAAATAAATAATAATATTTATAATAATAAATCAATTATAAATACAGTAGTGTCCGGTTATAACGACACTCAAGTGACCAATGATTTTACGTCGTTATATACGGTAGGCGCTTTAACCAAAAGGAGACCAACGGAGACCAAGTAGAAGGGAACCCACCAACTCATCAAATTTTCGTCGCAATAACCGGACGGACGCTTTAAGCGAAGTCGGTGTAACCGGATGCTACTGTACCACTTCTAAGCACAGAAGTGGTTTGCTTTACCAGTTTCTAGCCCTACTTGCCTGCAAAATTCGCTCCTGTTGACTACCTAAATGCAAGGCAGGCATTTCATAGATGAGGTTCTCATTGTCACGCGTACAATGGAGAAAGCATTTCACATTTCGCATTTCACATTTCACATTTTACATTTTATACCTGAGCAAAGTCATTTCGATACGATATTCGATGCGGCATGAGACTGTGACCGAGTTGTGCCTTCTGAATTGACATTCAGGTGCAAAATTTAGTCAAACTAATGTCGTCAGCGTCTCCAACGAATTCTGTTTGATTCTGTTTGATTCTGTCTATTCAGCGACAGCGGCTCAAGAAAATCAGAAAAATAAACGAGCGAAAAAAGAGCGAAGAAAAAATTGAATGGAAACGAAATATTGCAGCTGAAATTGCAAGTGCAGAAGTTTTTCATTATGCTGACATTGAGCAAGTAGATACACATGTAGCTTTATAACATAATATATATACTACAATACTATATAGTGCTGGTTAGAGTTCAGACAGCAGACAACCAGTCTCTGACTTGAACTAAATGCCTCAATTCTGCCGAATCAATGAATGAATCAATAAACAAATAAATGAATGACCCATAATTTGATGCTAATCAAAAAAAAAAAAATGTCCAAAAAAATTGAAGCAATGAGAAAAAATATAATAAACGTAGAGAAGGAGAGAAAAAACGAGATTGCATGAAGCTGAAACCTGTGCCACAGGAAATTGCAGTCGTTATTGTATACCCTGTATAGCCAGCAAAGCTTAGGGGGTATATTGTGGAGTGGGAAGCGAAAAGCAGCTTGGCATACAAGAATTTATTTAAATTTTAATAAAGAGTAGTTTATTGTAGTTGCAATATAAAATATCTTTTAGTTTTAACCGAGTTAAGTTCGAAATAAGTTAAAAATTTTATTTTTATTATTTTGCTGCACGCAATTGTTGTTGTTTGTATAAAATATTGTGATTAAATTTTTTGTTACTTCGAAATCTCTTTAAAAAATTTGTACTCCAGTCAAGTGTTGGTTTTCGTACTACTTAAAAGCTTCTGTATTTTAGTCTTAACTGCTACATGAGTTTTAAATTAGAAGTAACCAATATCACAGCTTATTTGTTTAGTAAATTATCCTTAATATTTACGCTGTTGTTCTTTAATTGAAGCTTTTTTTAATAAATAAGAAATATTTTCCGCTTCGAAAATTAGCCACTAAAAATTATTTAACTTTCTCTGTAAAAATTATCTAATAAATAAAACAAAATAAAAAAAAAATAAATAAATAAAATAAATTAAATAAATTAAAAAAATAAAATAAATAAAATAAATACAATAAATAAATAAATAATTCTTTAACTCTAGGAACTTAAGATTAACTCAATTTTATCCCATTTCTAATCCTAAATAATATTTTTGCATTACTCGAGCCAAAGTGTTTCCTTTATTTCTTAAAATATCCTCCTGGTTCCTAACTCTTCTATATTTATTGTTATTATTTTTGTAAAATTTGATACAACTTTTAATACTCTATTTATTTCCTACTTGCTACAGGGTAGGGTTTAGTCCACTACACTTTGTCTGCATCGAACTGACTCTACTTTTTTTTTACCCATTTTATTTGCAACATTTTTTTGATGATTGCTCGCTAAATTGTCCGAATATGCTCTGACTGTAGCTCTGGCTCTACTCGATGTCCTTAGGTTCGATAATGGCTATGACTATGCACGTGGAAATTGGAAATTAAAAGAGTTGCCTAAACTAAAAGCGAAATTTGTTTTTTCTATGCCACCCCCCCACCTCCCAAACAGGCGAATTATTTTTTTTTTTTTTTTCAATTTACTAACGGAAATCCAAGCAGTAAAGCGCATTCAATCAACTGCTACTAAACTTTGTTCATCCGGCATGGAATGGAGGTGGGCAGTCCGGGGGTAGAAGAGCTGTTGGATGTGGAGGTTATGTATTAAATTTATATGTCAATAAATCTCAAAAGAGCCAAAAGGCAAACGCGATTCGTTGGCTTTACGAGTAGAGCTTGTGTAGTGCTTTGGATTTCTTCTATATTTTTTCCCCTTCTTTGCTCAAAGTTTGGCTCGTCTTAAGTTGAAACTTATTAACAGTCGCTTGAAAAGGCATAGGTCTTGTTGGTCCTCTGACTCGGTCTCGTTGTTGCCTGTCTTCTGCTCGTTCTGGTCCAGATTCTAGTCCGATTTCAGGTCAGGTTGGGTCAGGTCGAGACTGGCGAGGGACATGCCTATAAATCAGACGCTGACACAAACAGCAAACCGAGCTATGAACTCGACTTTTGCTCGCTTTATTGCTTGCCCTCAACACATGTGTGTGTGTGTGTGTAGAGGGTGTGCGTGTGTGTGTGTGAGAACTTGTGTGTATGTTTCAAAAATGCCGCACCAAATTGATAATCAACATTAAATAACGGCGTGCTTGGAAAAATGCAATAGATTTACGCAAAGTTTAATTAAATAACTCGAATGGGCATGGCCTGGATTTGTGCGAAGGAGAAGGGAGACAAGATGAGAGAGGAGATGAGAAAGTGCGGAAAAGTGAGTACAGTAGAGGAAGAAAAAGAAAGACATATTAAATTTAAAGTAAGGGCAGGGAAAGTCTGTAATTAAAAGGATTGTAGATGAAGAAGAAAGGAAGAGGGAGTTAGAGAGAGAGAGAGAGAGAGAGAAGGAGAAGAGAGTGAGTGGGACAAATAAAAAGGGAGTAAAAAAGGAGTGAGGGAGTTAGAGTGAGAGAGAGAAGGCGAGGGTATTGGTGATACAGATATATGATATAGAAAATAAATGTAGAAAGAAGCAGAGAACGAGATAGAGCGTCGGAGAGAATGAGAGAGAGAAAGGACAGAAAGAAGGAAAGAAGAAGACAATAAGAGAAATTATAGACACATATATGAATAGAGAGAGAGAGAGAAAGAGAGAGAGCGCTACAAGAGGGGATTAAAATAGAGATGAAAGAAGATAGAAGGAAGAGGGGAGAAGGAAAAGAGTGTAAAAGAGTGCAACAAAGAGAGAGAAAGTGAGGATGAGAGATAAGGAGAGGGTATTGGAGATAGAGGAATAGTGAAATGAAGTTTTGGAAAGAGAAATAATTGTAGAATGAGCAAAACTGAAGCAGATATAGAAATATATCACCGGTAAGACAGACAGAGAGAGAGGGAGAGAAATAAAATGAGGGAGAGAGAAAAAGAGAGAGAAAGACAGAAACAGACATAGTAAGAGCGAGCGAGACGTACACACACAGTGAGACACGACCCAGAATGACTCACAAAAGCAATTACAATCATAACCGAGTTGAACTAAATGAAACGAAATTGATAAAGAATGCAGACACTTAAACGAGTTAATAAATATGATAATAGCACAAGAGACAATAAAGAAGTGTGAGAAAAAACACAAAAAATAAATACAAACTTGACCCGCTAAACAGAAAGAAACAGAAGAAATGGGAAACTGTCTTAACACTCACATGTAAACGCATTTCAAGTGGCTTAAAGTCTACGGGAAACAAAACTGTCAGAGCTTAAGTATTGGGATTAAAGCGAAGCACATGCAGCAGAGCAAAAGAAACGTTAGAGGATGAAAGAGACAGAGACAGAGAGAGAGAGAAAGAGAGAGAGATGGAGTTAGCGGCGAGTGCTTCATAATTCGGCAATTCGTTTTGTTGCTGGCATTAAGAGCTGCTAATTAATCAGTCAATATGCAGCACAAGATAAGAGTTACTTACCCCCTTGGCCCTCTGGCCACAACCACCTCTCCCTACGCCACCCCCACCGCCCTTTTAGGCACTTCGTACGCAGCGACACGCATAAATCTCAGCTGAAGACAACGCGTCGTATGAGTTATGTCAAATGCAGACTGAGAACTGCCACCAGAGTTGCCATCATTAATAATATTTTTAGTTTAGCCTGCATGCGTTCAAGTGTTGTTTCACCCCCTCTCCATACTCCTCTCTTTAGCTCTTTTCCAGCTAACAAATGGCTCGGGTTTGTGGCCCTAACTGATCCCCATTTTAGGTCCTCGTTCATCTTGCAATTAATCAAGCAGACAACAGAAATCTGGCAGGCCCTGCGGCCAGAGTTGACATTCCTCCCATTTGCTGCAATTCGATATGCTGACGTTGACTCTGCCGATGACGATGACGATGACGATAACGTTGACGATAACGTTGACGATAACGATGATGGGTTGTGTATTCTGTCACCTTCAGTTCGTAACATCAGAATGTTCGCTCGCTATTAATGTCTGACAGGGGCTGGCAAAATAGTAAAATTAATAGAGTGTGCAAGTGTGCGAAGGAGTAAAAAGAGAGAGAGAGAGAGAGAGAGAGAGACAGAGAGAGAGTAAAAGGGACAAAGAAAAACAGTGGCCGCAGTTTCTTACTAGAAATTTAAATTAAGATTTCCATTTTTGCAGAATTTTAAGAAAGTTGTTTAGCTTTAAGGCTTTTCTTGTTGACTGTAAAGATTACAAATTTTATTTTTATTTTATTTCTTAAAATTATTTTTTAATTTCTTTTTTTTATTATATTATATTTTCTTATATTTGCCTTTTCCTTTACAACTTGGATTAAACTATTCAGAATATTTACAAGTTGAGTTATAACTACTATAACATATGTTATAAGTGATACGGCAGATGCTGGTTTAGAGTCCACTTCCGGGTTCAAACTCATATGATCATGACGTTCTCATTGTAACAGCTCGGCAGCTAACTCTCTGAGCTATTTCTTAAGCTAAACACTTTTTTGTTGCTCAACAATAGTTAAGTTTATATTTAATAAAAATTATACCATCACATTAACTAGGAAATTACTTGATCTGTTGTTCAGAAACCATAAGAAATATTTGAACTGCGTCTTGGTTGGGATCATAACCTAGCGGATATATCGGCTTTAGGCGATTTGTGTGGCAAATTGTGTATTTTTTGAGCTATCTCAAACTAACTTGTGTATATCATGAGTCTACAGGTGATTACCGAATTTGGAACGGATTGATTATTAATGAGCTATGTAGAACGAGTACGTTGGTCTGTTACAGTCAACTCTCTCGACTGTAGCCCTTTATACGATTTCTACTCTAATTCTCCAAACACTCCAATTTGAATCAAAAGTTCTCTTTCTGCTCTTTCTTCTAATTTTTATTCACTTTTACATTTAAGTCACCTCCATTTCCCATACTAAACTGATTTCCTTGTTCACCTTATTGCTCATAATCAGTACTTAAACCATATTCAGTCCCAGTGTTAAACTAAAAATTTCCCTAACTAGCGTATAGTATTACCTACCTCTACTTAGTTAAGTACAACTTAAAATCGTTTGGGATTTACGGCATTTTTAGAGCCTTTTTTTTTAATTTGCTGCCTACATGAATTGGCGCATGTTTCAACTTTTAGTGAAATTCAAAGTTAAAGGTACCGTAAGCCTCAATAATATTATTTATTTATACAAATAGATTATTAACTGCAAATAGAAATTCGTTTCGTTTTTCGATTTTTTGTTGAGCACGTGGTTGCTGTGGCCATTGATGGAATGAAACACACACACACAGACACACACACGAACACACAGCACAACAAGTCGGTGCTTAAAGTTGTTGGCCAAGTTCTTAGGCACACACACACACACACACACACACACACACACAGGCACAAGAGATGGCCCAAAGAAATTAAATTATTTGTTAGCAGCAAAAATTTGTTGGAGGACACAAGAACCGAATTGAGGGACGTAGAGCCCATGAAGGGCATGACAACAAGGACATACAGATTACATAATACACACATAAGCACATACACGTATACATGTATACGGACATACACACACACACACGGCACTCATACATATGGGGGCAACAAGTGAAAATCCATTTGTTAGAGGAAATCGTGCAAAAAGCTTAAATACAAAGCTTAAACATAAGTAGCAAGGAGCACACATACACACACACACACACACACATACACCTACACACACCGCTGACCCGGCAGTCAACCACACACACACACACACACACACACACACACACACACCCTCACACACATTTGGTTATGCATATGTGGAGCAGGGACTTGGGCAGAGCAAAGCTAAATGAAGCTGCCTTCGTTTGCCTTTTTTATACCCTATACCCATTAGTTGTGTGCCACAGGGCATGCCAAGCTACAAGCTGAAGCTCAAATCTCTAAGCTTAATGCTGCTTGGATAAGAGGGTTACAGGGTATTAGCTATTCGAGCATTGAAATGCAGTTAGAAGTCCCATTTGTTGCTGTTGTTGTTTCACGTCTTACCTTTTAACGTGTTTTACCGTTCGTTTCTTCTTTATGGCAGCCTTCGCATAAAATGAGCAGCCAAAGTCTCTCCAAGTATGTGAATATCTGTGTGTGTGTGTGGGTGTGTGAGGTAGGGAGGTAGGGGGCTTGCGGAACGTGAGGGGCGTGTATACGCCTCGTCTCCCTTGGGTAAATTTTCGTATTTAAAATATATGACCAAGAAATATTCAAACATTATTTTTAAATTTCTTATAAGTACAAGTATAAAAATTTCTACATGTGTGTATGAGTGTGGGTGTGTGAGTGTGTGTGGGTGTGTGTGTGTGTGTGTCTGTGTATGTGTGCTCTTTACGTCTGTCAAAAAGCAATTATCTTGGAGCACTGAAAGGATTGCGAACTATCAAAGAAGTGAAGCTTCCAAGGAAAATTCAGGAATTCCTAGTAGTTGTTAAATTGCACATAAGCTGATTGCTACAAAACTCTAGCCCAGCTTACAAAATGGGCGGTCATTTTCTGAAATCTGTGCACAGAAATCGACAAGTGGATAAAAACGGATAAGCATGGATAATAACTGATGAAAGTTATTGACTTATAACGCAAATTGGCAACTAGTTTTGTTAGGTAATAAAAAAGACAAGTTCTGAATATAATTTAAATTTAATAAATAAAGAAATCAATTTAAAATTTAAAATTAAATAAAGTTTTTTTTTTTTTAATTTAATAAATATCAAAGTCTATTTAAAAATTTAACTTAAATAAAGATTTGTTAATTCAAATGCTTAGCAACTGAAAAGTCTTTAAATTAGCAAAACGATTCAACATATCAGCAAAATCAAATAAAATCCAAAAGTAATTACCTTTTTTGGGTTATAAATTTTAAAATTGTGGTTATAAATCTGAGTGCGCAAGTTTTTTTTTTATAGATCAATTAATTAAAAATTATTTTATTATTTTTTTTTAACTTAAAGACAAACTCTTTATAAAGATAAACCCACTTGGGAATAATAATTGTTATTAATTAAAAATTAAAATTAAATTAAAAATTAAAGTAATTAATATCCAAAAGTTTTTTTTTATTATATTTATTAAGAAATTTATTGCTTAAAAATCTGAAATTGAGCGTAATCGTTGAACTAATTTAATTTAATGACCATAATTTCTAGATAGTTTTTTTTTGATTTGAGTCTTTAAATTAGCAAAACGTGTCAACAAATCAGCAAAATCAAATAAAATCCAAAAGTAATTAACTTTTTTGGGCCATAAATTTTAAATTGTGGCTATAAATCTAAGTGCACAAGTTTATTTTTTTATAGTCCAATTATTTAAAAATTATTTCTAATTAAATGACAAACTCTTTATAACAAAAAACCAACTTGGAAATTATAACTGTCCAAAAATAAAAGTTTTTCCTACTCAAAAGTTTTTTTTATTAAGAATTTAATTGCTTATAAATCTGAAATTTAGCATTATTGTTAAACTAATTTAATTTAATGACCATAATTTCTAGATAACTTTTCTTGATTTGGGAACACGCTTTGCTTATCCTTATAGCACCCACAGTCATTGTAAAACTGCTCATAAACGCATGATAGCTGTTAGCTATGACACTTTCACATAGATATGGCAATCGGTTACTAACTGCAGACTACAATTGAAAAGTACGATTGAAAGCGAAACTAATCGATAAGAAAAGACATTAAATTTAATTTAAGTACACATTTGTGCCATAAATTTCAAGGGGAAATTAAGAAAATTCTAAAACCTTTTTAAGATTAAAAAAAATCTAAATAATCACAATAAATTACAAGCAGCGACATTATATGATAATTGACTGTTACACAGAATTCAGATTCATGCGACAGATAGTAAAAGTAAATAGCAAACTGACAGATAAACTGATAAGGTCAGGTATACAGAATAGCAGATAAAACCCATTACCAAGTCCCTGACTGATAAGAAACATCTATTAGTTGAAATCGCCAAAACAGACAGTCGTTGTACTTTATTTTCCTCGACTAGAATAGCACTCAAATATAAGTGAGTATATATATATATAAATATTCGCTGATAAGGTCAGACTAACATACACATAACTGAGCTGATTAATAAATTTTGTGTTGAAATGTTCGCAAATCGACAAATACTCAAGACAATTATAAGTTGGGAAATATTTCATAAATAGTTTTTTGAACAGCCGTCCAATGTGCCAAAGACCAAAAATAAATTTTGCTAACTTATCAAAAAAAAGAATTTCATAAAAAAATAAACATGATATGCGAGAAAAGTCGGTTCATTTATGCCAAGCGGATATAACTCAAAGTCCCTTTAAAGTAACGCCATTAATTGTATTTGATTACTAATTGCCACTTAAGTGTCTAACTCAAGAACTACAGTGGTCCAAAAGCTATTTGCATTTGTACTCAATAAACAGATGAAAATATTTTGTACTTGTTGATAGCTTATCTAAATATTTATCTAGAAGTTAACTCAAGTTGCGATAATTCTATTTTTTCTAAAAGTTGTTTATCTTAATGGCATAAAGTGAATTTATGTCTAGTCAAATTTAGACGTGGAATTTGGCACTCGATCGTGGGTAACTAGTGAAATTTATTGGCAAAGTTTTTAAATTTTATTTAAAATAAGTTAAGAGTGTTAATATATATATTTTTTTTATTTATTTGGATAAGTTAAAGGTACATTTTTCATTAAAATTATAAGTAATCAGGTTTGGTATATGATAAGCAGTGTTAAGTATAAACTCTTTGCTTTTTAGCGCATTTGTCCCACTGTACATTAACTTTTGAGATGTAGTAGAAGATTAAAAGCTTTTAATTTTAAATTTTTTTTTTTTTACTTTTTGAACAATTCATCCCATTGTGCATACATACATATACAAGATTTAGTATGAAATGTATTAGAAATTCTTCTATACTTAATAGCATGCGTTTGGTGAGTGACAGTTTGCTCACTTTATAGTCTTTCTATCCCACTGTACATTTCATCCCACTGTGCATATATACATATACTAGATTTAGTACGAAATATATTAGAAATGCTTCAATGTTTGATAGCATGCGTTTGGTTAGTGATAGTTTGTTCACTTTACAGCCTATCTAGCCCATTGTACATTTAGAGTATTTTTGTAAGATTTACTTTCAGCTGTAGAATTACAAGACATTAATTGCTTAAATATTTAAAGACCAATTAATTAATAATTAATTTTTTTTTTTGACTTTTCAGCCCATTTGCACCACTGTGCAACGGACAGCGGTCAGGCTTGATTAACTTTAGCTTGTCGCGCTACAAAAGTAGTCGTTGATGATTAGATTAAAATGTATTGAGTTTTAGGTTGTTTTCCACAAGTATAAAAAGTCATCGAACTGTTGCACTTGTCGCAGTTCAATTTGCGACGCCAAAAGGCAGAAAACTAAAGGCACCAGCAAAAAGAAAAGGAAATTTAGGAAGAAAAGGAGGGCTAGAAGAATAGATTGAGATAGAGATAGAGAAGGTGGAAGGGAGAGTGTGTTTGAGATGGGAAACTTTAGTGTATTGCTGTTGATCTTGGCCGGCATTGCGGTGACTCAGCAGGTTGGTATCTTTGTTGGTCAAAACGTATCTGAAACTCGATAAGCAAAACGTCTAATCGTCAATTGGTTACAGGCCGCAGTTATCGATAAAGGGAATTTCTATACAGCCGGCGTTGTTGAATTTCGTAATGCCAACAATTTCGATTGGCGGGATAATTTAGCCGGTTATTTGGAGATTATTAATTCACCAAATGCCAGTACACCCGATATTATAGTCTTCCCCGAAGCGACGCTAAATGGACTCGACTCCGCAACTTTAGTACCGAAAGCTGAGGATAATGTCAATCCGTGTCTAAAAGATCCGGAGTATAAGACCTATGCCGAGTTCTTGGTCAAATTATCGTGTGCTGCACGCAATGTTAGCAAATATATTGTGATCAATTTGAGTGAACGGCAACTGTGCTCCGAAACGCCCGAGGATACTCGTCCTTGTGCTCCCTCAGGTGACAACATCTTCAATACGAACGTTGTCTTTGATCGCCAGGGAAACGTCCACTCCCGTTATCGTAAGGTGCATCTCTATGGTGAGCCAAGGAACACGACATTTACGCCCGAGGTTGTCACCTTTGAGACGGACTTTGGTGTCACCTTTGGTCACATCATTTGCTTTGACATTTTGTTTTACAAGCCCGGACACGAGCTTGTTCTGGAACAGGGTGTACGCAACTTTGTGTATCCCTCCATGTGGTTCTCCCAACTGCCTTACCTCACAGGTAAGCTACACATTTATATCTATACATTTTCTAGAGAAGCTTTTCATCAAACAAGTTATTAAGTTTATAAAATTATGTTTAAGCATGCCTACTCGAAGCAAATATTTGCTGAAAAGTTAACAAATATTTGCTTTCCCAACGAAATATCCCAAAAATATTTGCTTAATATTTTCTTAAAATATTTGCCACAAATATTTGCTAAAAATATTTGGCACAAATATTTGCTAATAATATTTTCTTAAAGTAATCGCTTTAAGTATTTTTTTTAAATATTTGGTAAAAATATTTGCTGAAAATATTTGCTCAAATTATTTGCTAAAAATATATGATTAAATTATTTCTAAATATATATGCTAAAAATATTTCTCACGAAAATATTTGCTTAAAATATTTGCAGAAAATATTTGCCAAAAATATTTGCTTAAAATATTTGCGACAAATATTTGCTAAAAATATTTGGCACAGCTATTTGCTAAAAATATTTTCTTAAAGTAATCGCTTTAAATATTTTTTTTAAATATTTGTTAAAAATATTTGCTGAAAATATTTGCTCAAATTATTTGCCAAAAATATATGATTAAATTATTTCTAAATATATATGCTAAAAATATTTTCCACAAATATTTGCTTAAAATATTTGCTAAAAATATTTGCCAAAAATATTTGCTTAAAATATTTGCTTAAATTATTTTTGAAATTAATATGCTGAAAATATTTCCCACAAATATTTGCTAAAAACATTTTCGACAAATATTTGCTAAAAATATTTGCAAAAAAATATTTGCTAAAAATATTTGATATATATTTTCTTAAAATAAATAATATATTTGCTATCCCAAGTACACAGCAAAAGAATGAATAATTTATATTTTCCAACTCACTTCATTTTCCCACAATTCTTTCTCCAATAATTTAAAAGCCGTTCAAACGCAACTGGGCTGGGCATACACCAACAATGTGAATCTTCTGGCCGCGGGCTCAAGTCGTCCAGAGGTCGGCTCAACTGGCACTGGAATTTATCACGGACGCGATGGGTCAATCACAAGTACAATGGTACTGGGAGAGGGAGAGCGAGTGATTTACGTAGCACAAGTGCCAAAGTATGAGGAGGACAGCAAGATATATAAGAGAACCCAAGTGAAAGCATTGAAGGAGCAACCAAAATTCAGAAATACTGAACATTTCCAAATGAAACGTGATGAAAATCTCGATCACTCCGAGACAGTCTCTATCGATTTCCTAAATCATCCAGAGAAAGGCTCAACGTTGAGTGAGGAGGTTTGTCAGGGACTTCTCTGTTGCCAATTTGAGATCGAATGGCGTTTGATTGGTGAGGAAACACCGCTTAATGCCTCCTACTACAACTATCGTTTGGCTGCCTATGATGGCTGGCGAAAGGATCAAGAGGTGGATGCGAATTATGTAAGAAATTGTGGCATTTTTGCTTGCACTGGCCCCAATGTTGCGGATTGTGGCATTTTGATTGATGAACTGCAACCACGTGTGGCATTCACCCACCTTCAAATCGAGGCTACTTTCCCTAAATCCCAGGAGTTTATCATAATGCCCAATAGCGTCATGGATAATCTGTTGCCGCTGGAACCCAGTCAATTTGAATATTCCATGGAGGAGATTAAGGATGAGTAAGTTCAATTTGTACAACAACTATAGCTATATCTAGATATTTAATCGATAGTTAAACGATAGTTTTTTTAACTTTTTCTCTCTCTTCTTTCATAGAAATAAGATGAAACTTCGTTATGCCTTGGCTCCATCTTTGGATGTGGAGAATTTGTTGACTTTTGGCCTCTATGGCAATTACTACGACGACAAGTGCACCTTTGCAAAGGGCACACCAGAGCAGGATCTGGAGTGCGGCTATAAGCCGAAAGGAGACGGCGCTGCTGATCTGCGTTACTCCAGCTTCTTGCTGCTCACTCTCCCAGCCGCTCTGACAATTTTCTTTAAGTTTTAATCACTTTGAATAAGCAAACTTTTTTTTTCTCTTAATTTAAGAATCTTTTTGGCAGACTGCAGCGCATTTTGAGCTCGAGCAAAGCAATTAAATTTGTTTTAAATATTTAAATACTAAACCAAATTAAAGGCGTCTTAATATATGTTTTCAGCTGTGTTTTAAACTGAAGTAATTTATCAACTGTATTAAAACTGCAATCAATATAACATACGAGTTATTTTTATTTTAATTATAAATTTTTCTAACAAGAACTTGAGGGACTATAGTAAGTGTAAAGTAGCTTAAATGTGTTAAAGTTTAAAAATAAAATAGAAAATCAAATGAATTTAAATATTTTCCTGTTTGCCTACGAACTTTATAGCAAACCGCTTACATTACTCGCGTGATTCACCTGAAATCACGCAAACTGATTTACTTTATCAACAATGCAGTAATTGAAACAAATTTATCGCTTGGAACCACTCGAAATGAACTTGAAACGAATTAAAAAGCAGCCTAAAAGTATGCAATGTTTGCATTGAGCTCTCCAGAGTTGATTATCGACATGAAATGCGCAGATAACAGCTGTTGGTTGAGATAAGATACAAATCCGTTCAGTGATTTCATTAAACGAGAAGTAATTATCAGTCTACTTGCAACAACATGTGCGGCAAGTGGTGCACGTACCTGCTGTCGCTTACAGCGATAATTCACTGTGGATCAGCAGCCAACAGTCAGTATTACACAGCTGCGGTGGCTGAGTACCGTCCAGCGGTGAGTGGTGCGAGCTCAGCTCAACTTTTGGAAGAGAATCTGTTGGCGTATTTGGAATTGATTAAATTGGCGAATGGCACTACGGATATAATTGTCTTTCCCGAGGGAACTTTAAACACTTTGTTGCAATTGACAGCTGTGCCGCCGCCCTCGCTAATCAGTTTATGCCACTTGGAGCTCGAACTTGTCGTCGATTTGGCCGAGTTTATGCAGCGACTCGCCTGCGCCGCTGTTGAGGCTAAAACGTATCTGGTTGTCAATGTCAAGGAGCGCGAGGCTTGTCACAAGGATCTGGGCACCGAACAAGACTGTCCCCTTCGTGGTTATCGACTGTACAACACGAATGTTGTGTTTGATCGCAGTGGCGCGATCGTTTCGCGTTATCGTAAATGGAATTTGTATCTGGAACCGCAACTTAATCGCACTGCTGAACCGGAACACGGCATCTTTGTGACGGACTTTGGTGTGACCTTCGGTCATTTCATCTGCTTCGATATGCTCTTCTATACCCCAGCCATGGAGCTGGTCAGGGAGCATGAAATCCAGAATGTTATAGTCACCAAAATGTTCAATTCGGAGCTGCCGTTTTTGACGGGTGAGTGTGAATTTCAGGGGCGAGCAGGACTGCTATTGGTCTGGATTTCTGGATTAGTTTGCCTTTCCCTAATGAAGTTAAACCCTGTAGTTCTTAACTATCATTTGATCTTCTCTAAATACTGGTACTTGTTTTACAGGGTGTGTCCTCGTTGATAACAGTTTAAAAGCATTTCCTATGGTTACTTTTAGAGTTTTTGCCTCTGCGGGGTAACCTTTTGTCCTAGTATTCTCGCCTACTAGTCCTAATCCTACACAATCAAACCCTTTGCCCCTTCTGATGCTCTTATATTTCTTCTCTTCCTCTTCTGTTCACTCCTGCAGCCAGTCAGCTGCAGCAGGGCTGGGCGTGGGCCAACAACGTAAACCTGTTGGCGGCCGGAGCCAGTTTGCCCCAAGGTGGCATCACCGGCAGTGGCATCTACGCGGGTCAGCGCGGCGCTTTAGTGCGTCGCATGGTTGGCAACGCGACGGAGGGCGCACGGCAACTGCTCGTCTCACGTGTGGCCCATTGGCCGTCGGTGGGCGGCGATGACGACGTTCCCGTGGATGTGGAACGTCCAGGGCCCGCGCAACGGGAACTCTTGATGCTGCAGGAGCCGCAGTTGCAGTATTTCACGAGCTGGCCGGTGCCGTTAAACTATGGCAGTTTGCAGCGAAAGCGTTTATGCCACTCCGATCTCTGCTGTGACTTTGAGCTGAGCTTGGAGCGGCCACAAACGGAGGAGTTGCCAAGCAGCAAGGACTACGAGTACGTCTACCGCTTGGGTGTCTACGTCGGACAGCGTGACTACGAGGAGAAGCAGTACAGTGTCGTCCGTCTGTGCGGACTCTTTGCATGCACCAACAGCAGCATTACGAGCTGTGGCCAACTGCGACAGTGGGCGTGGCAGGGTGCACAATTGCAGTTCAATACGCTGCGTGTCAGTGGCGATTTTGTGCGACGCAAGCGTCAACTGCTCATGCCTAGCACGCTCAGTGGCGCCCTCTATGCGCTGCAATCCACCGAACTCGCCTGGATGTCAGCGGAGAGTGTGACATCCACGTACGTCCAGTTGCAACTGCAGAAACCGCAATCGCAGCTGCTCGCCTTTGGCATCTATGGCAACTTCTACGACGATGCCACGGATGGCAACCAGAGTGGTGGCGCCACAAATGGCGGTGGTTTTGGACTCGTTGTCGCTTGTCTCGTGTATCTGAAAATTGCCACAGCAGCTGCGTTAAGCAAACACTTTGCTGATTAACTCAAAATCGCAATTGCCACAGGCGACAAAGGTGTCGAAAGTGTTGTGTACTAAATTTTTTTTTTTTTACGGATACAAATAGAATAATGCACTTATTTTTTTACTATTAGTTTAACATCTTTTAGTTCAACACAATACAATAGGCAATATAGGCACAAAGCACATTTCAATCACACGTCAATCATATTTCAATCACACTCAATTTGCACATGAAACATATTCTTCAATCACACTTCAATCAAATTTCAGTAACACTCCAATTACACATAAATCACACTTCAATCACATTTTAATCACACTATAATCACACGTTAATCACTTTTCAATCCCACTTCAATCAATAAAATTTCACATTTATCAAAATTCAATCATACTTCAATCACACTTCAATCATACTTCAGTCACACTTTAATCAAACTCAAAACGGACAATAATCACATTTCGATAGTACTTCAATCACACTTCAATAGCTCTTTAATTACAATTATATTCAATCACACTTCAATCATATTTCAATCACACTTCGATTACAATAAAATTTCACATATATCCAAATTCAATCGCATATCAATCGCGCTTTAATCAGACTCAAAAGGTACGTCAATCACACTTCAATAGCATTTCAATTTACTTTCATTTAATTACACTTCACTCACACATCAATCACATTTTATTCACACATCAATCACATTTCATTCACACTAAAATTGCACATATATCAAAATTCCATCGCACTTCAATCACGCTTTAATCACACTCAAAAGGGACAACATTCACGCATCAATTGCACTTCAATCACACTCCACTTGCACTTCAATCACACCAACATTATCGTTCAGTGTACTGAGCTGTTAAGTAAATCAATCACAAATCAAAACATATTTATACAATTCTGATAAAAATATTTGGTAATTTGATTGAAGTCGAACGACTTAACAAAATATAAATATATTTTCGAACTAATATAAGTATCAAAAGTAACCATCAATTATAATTCCATTCCCATAAAAACTGTAACCTTTTCCTATTAAAATATATGTGGAATTGAGTTAAATAAAACATTTTCACAGCGTGCTGTTTTTTTTAAACGCTAAAAACAGGTCGAAATGCTTTCGAGTTATTTATTCGTTTTTTAGCGCTTGAATTTTTGCCTGAGTTTTAATAAACAATTTTCTCGTTGTAGGTGTGTGCGGTTTAATTAAGCAATAAATCCTGAAAGTAATGAATTTTTAATAGTCCCATTATGTGAGAGATAATATGTACAGTTAACATACTAAGTATTTTATGAGTTCAAAATATCGAGGAGGCAAATGAAATGAAATGAAATGCGCTCAAATAATTGTCAGAAATAAGATTAAGTTTTATTTGTATCTGAACTTTTATGAGCACGAGCCAATAGTAAAATTATTATTATTATTTTGTAGTTTCGATGAATAAATATACATTATTGAACATCGGCATACATGTACATATATCACAAAAGAAATCAATAGAGCAGGTGTCCAATGTACAGTAAAACCAAATTATTGTACAATTTTTGTTTGTTTATTGTGTTGGGAATAAGTGCTTTATTTTGAGGCATAAAAAAGTTGTTTTAATGGAAAATAAGCGTAGAGCAGCTAGCCAGGCTTCACTGTAGCCGTATGCAAATAGTGTTGTTAAACGTGATTTATAGTATGCCATTTTTACATGCGTTGTGAGCTTTTTATGATTTACGAGCGAAAAAAAGTTATAAAAAAGGAAAAGAACAAAAAAATGGTAGGAAAGAACAAAAGCGATTTGGTTTTATTTGTCGCCTGGCAGCTCATTAAAAGCACCGTTAGCTGCATTGTAGTCGCGTGTGTGTGAGAGTTTGGTGTGCGTGTGTATGTGAGTTTATGCAAAGATGCTGCTCTTAAGCTCATAGCAAATTGTAATTAAGTGGCATGCAAGCACACACACAAACACACACACACATACATACTCACACCAATACACCAACAGTTAGAACTCGAGTCAATTTAGTTGCCCAGAATTGACGTTAAATATATGCAGACTACTCAGTGACTGGCGACAGGCGACAGGCGGTGTCCGTAACGGGAATGGTGTCAAGTTCATGTCATTAAGGTGTGATTAACAAAAATTAGTTGCTGCTTAACGGACACACATGCACACAATACACGTGCACGCACCGCAGAGCAACAGTCTGTATGTGTGACTGGAAAGCAATGTCGTGTCGTTGTTGCTGTTGCTGAGTCTCTGCCGCTGCGACGCAGCCTCCAACACTACACTACAGCAGGTGTAAAGCAAGCGCAACACATGAATGCCAACGTCGCTGCCGACGCAGATGCCGATGTCGACGTCGCTGCCAATTGGTCGTGCAGAAAAGTTTCATTCATTTCAACTGTTGCTCCCCACTTGTTAGCACATGAGACTGGAAAGCACTTGACGAAGACGAAGCAAGCGACGATAACGACGACGAAAGCTTCCAAGCTTTGGAGACCGATTGGCCACCTGAACGCACACATACAAACATACACAGGCTTGTGGCATAGAAATGAACAGACCGCGTGCGTGTTTTGTGTAGAGTTTTAAACTTTTGTGTTTCTTTTTCAGCGACATGCGTAAACATGTGCTAGTAGGAGTATGTGTGTGTGTGTCTGAGTGTAGACTGCGTTATATTTGCATTAAATTATTCAATAGCAAAATGTTTTATGAAGCGCAGAAAGCAACAGAGTCAAAGCTATCGCTGCCACTGTCGCTGCTGCCGTCGCTACAGCCACCGCTGCTGCTGCTGCGCTTTTGCCAGCTGAAATGCAATTAAAAAGCGCAGCAACAAAAGTCGCGTCAGCCACAGCCACAGCCGCAGTCGTAGCAGCAGCAGATACGAGATGTCGACTTCGGCTGTGCGACGCATGCACGAAGAGCTTTATGTTAACTTCGGCATGCTGTCGCTACAGCTGTCGACGTCGCCGTCGCTGTCGACGTACCAAACGCGTTGCGTGGCCGTCGTCATAGTCGTCGCCGCCGTCGTCGTCGTCGTCGTAGGAATCGTTGTCGTCGACTCGCATTCTGCGACAGCTTTCGGCGCGCGTTTAACATCCAGTAGGCGTTCAGCCTCCGAGCGGATAACATTGCGTTGTTGTAGTTCTTGGAGTCAGCCAATCAAATTTACCTCAATACAAATTGAAATCAAAACGTTCGATTTCGATTTCGATTCGATTCGATATTGAGTTCGAGTACGAGATCGATATTAAAAGTCGTGCGTTTATTAGAGTCTAGAGTTAAAAGCATTTAGCAAGCGAGTGAGAGCGGGAGAGCGCAAGAAAGCGATATAGAGATAGAACTCCAAAGAGATTCAATTTAAAAATTATTTCAAAAATTGTGTTGGAATTTTTCGAAAAACAAATTTCATTTTCGTGACGGCGCGCGATTAAAATAATTTGAAAACTTTATCAAATAATTGAATATCCCAAAAAATTAAGTACAAAATTTGTGCGATTTTTTTTGTTGTCTTTTTTGTTGTTGTTACTGGTGCAAAAAATATTCAAAAATAATAAAATACAGAAAAATCAAATATTTTCCTGTTATAATTGTGACTTGACGGTGCAGCAGAAAGAGAGAGAGGGAGTGAGAGCAAGAGTGAAAGAGAGGGAGAGAGGGAAGTGTGAGTGAAAAAGAAACAAAAAGAAAATTTTGAGAAAGAGACAGAAGAGTGCAACTGCAGTAAAGAAGAAGAAGAGGACAAAGAGCAAAAGGTAAATAAAAATCTTTCAATATTTATGTACTTATGTTTCGTATCTATGCATGTGTGTGAGTGCGTGTGTGAGTGCCTTCAAATGTTATTAGGTGAGTGCAGGTGAACAAGTGTGAATAAATGATCCCCGTTCGTTATTTACAAAGTATTCAAAGTTGAAGGTCAGTGTTGTAAAGTGTGCAAATGTGTGCCAATTATAAATGCAACGAATTGAACAGAGTTGAACAATTTTTAACAATTCTGAACATGCACACTCAAAGCCAAAAAACATTTTTGGATTTGTTAAATCACTACAGTACCAAATTCTTGATTTAATCAATTACCTTGAGCACTTTAATGAACTTGAGAATGCTGTTCAAATACCATACGCTTTTAATTAAAAGCTTGAGGTGTTTCTTCCTTTTCATTCTGATGGCCTTGAGCTGCATTTCAGATTGATATTGATAGAGTTATTCAATCGTAAAGTGAATTTAAATACTTCGTACGAATGTGTTAAAAATTCCGACTGCAAATTTGAGTGAGTTTTTTTTTGAGAGTAACTAATTTTAGTGCCTCTAAAAATATAGAAATAAGTGAAATTTATGATAAACTTTTAATTAAGTTTTCTGGTTTAGTTTTTTAGGGTTTGCAAGTATTTCCAACCCTAAAATTCCTAATAATATTTTAAAATTAAAGTGCTTTTACTTAAATAAAAATAAGAAAAATTTATGAACAATTCGTGATGCGTTTTTTTTTTAAAGTTTCCTTTTTTTTCTATTTTTTTTTTGGTTCTTAAACTTATAAAAGAGTCCAAATAAATGAATTAGAAATTAGTGCACAAATTGTGTTTAGTTTGTTATATCCCCAAACATAGTTTATTTAAAAGTTTTTTATAAATTTGTTTCAAATTAAATAAACAATTAAAGTTTGCTTTCACTTGCATACAAATTTTCTGGCTACTGACATATTTTCAATACATTTTCAACTTTTTTTCAGGAAATTAAAAAAAGTTTTTTCCTGTTGGTAGTTTCTTCTGTCAGATCTCTCAATGTCTCCTTTGATATTTCAAATCTCGTTAGTTTCCAACGATTTTCCTTTAGCCAAAAATGACTTACCAAACATTTGACATATTTTTGCAACTATCGTTTCCGTGGCTCAAACGAATTCGTTTAAAATTTTCTTTTTGGTAAATTGAAAAGTTTGTTCATCAATTTTGAGCATTACTTCATTATGCTCATCAGTTTGGTTAACTTTTTGAGCCACAAAAATAAAAACAAAAATGAAAAAAAATGGAAAAACAAACTCAAGGGTCTTATTTTCCACTCAATGTGTTTTCCCATCTTTCTTCTTAACATTTGTGTCCATTTTCTGTTTTTTTCCGTCCCTACCCCTCGCAGCGTTAGCTAAGTTATATGACTTTTGTCGTCTTCGCTTTGTGTCAACCTTTATTTTGGGTACTTCCGGTTTCAATTCGCTATAAGTAGCAGCAGGAGGTGGGTGGGAGTGTAGACGGACGTGGGGTATAAATAGCAACTGCAGTTCTTATGGGTTTTCCGGCTGAAAGAAACTGCTTTTTGGCGTGCTTATTATTCAGGGATGCCTATTTATTTATGTAATAATAACACGCTTAGAATGATATCATATTATACTATATTTAGAACATGTGTGGTCTTCTAGTCGGCGCGTCGTAGTGAAGTTGGCTGCGATCGTTTTATCTGGTAACACCAACCAGTGTTGACAACTAGGTGCTTGACTGGGTTGCCACAGTACTCCCCTCCTAGACAAGTCGGCGAGAGTAGGTTCGAATGGCAGGACGATTGGTGGATAGCGAGTTCTCCAGTCCTTCTTCTGAGCTATCATCTTCTATAAAAGCTGGCTTTAGTCTGTCAATTGATATGGATGTGTCTTTGTTATTCATTCGAACAATGAACACACGATCTGACGACTTGTCGATGACTTTGAATGGTCCTGTGTAAGGCGGTTCCAACGGTCGTTTGACTGCATCCGTTCGAACAAATACATATTCACAATCATTTATATGCTTGTGTTTGAAGAGTTTCGGTTTGATGTGATGCGCGGTTGAAATTGGCTTTAGCGCTTGCATGCTTGTTCGAAATTCGCTAACAAATTCAGCGGGTCTTGCAGGTGAGTCCAGATCAGGAAAATACTCGTTGGGTAGATGAAGCGTGCATCCGTAAAGCATCTCCGCAGCTGAAGCTCGTAAGTCTTCCTTGATACAGGTTCGTAGACCAAGAAGGGCAGTTGGAAGCAATTTCAGCCAAGTTGTTTCAGGGTCACACATCAATGCAGCTTTTAGCGATCTATGCCAGCGTTCAATTATTCCATTTGACTGCGGATGGTAAGGTGTCGTGTGGATGTGCTCACTTCCAACTAAATTCGCCAACGATTTGAAAAGCGCAGACTCAAATTGTGTACCCTGGTCTGTCGTTATGATTTTGGGACAACCAAATCGAGATATCCAACAGTTCCAAAAGGCTCTGCAAACAGTTTCTGCAGACATGTCTGGGATAGGAATTGCTTCTGGCCAACGGGAAAAACGGTCAATCATTGTTAAGCAATATCTGTATCCATCAACAAGTGGCATAATCACAATGTCCAGATGGACATGTTCGAAACGATGATCCGGTACAGTTATTTTATCGGGTAAGAGTGAGTTGTGTTTGTGAACTTTTGCCCTTTGGCAGGGAATGCAATTCCTTGACCATGCCAAAACATCCTTGCACATTGAAGGCCAAACATATTTGCGACGAATTTGTTTCAGCGTGGATCTGCCGCTGGGGTGTGAAAGTCCGTGAGTGTTTGAAAAAACTCTGGCTCGTAATGATTGTGGAATATACGGTCGTATTGTACCGGTCGAAATGTCGCAGTAGACGTGTACTCCCTTGTTGAGTTCCATTGATTGTAGCTGTAGTGACGTTGTTCCGCTCAACAACACGGATAATTCGCTGTCTGATGCCTGAGATTCCTCAATGTCTTTTGGAGTCAGCGACGATGGCATTGAAATTGCATTGATCCTTGAAAACGCATCGGCAACCACATTTTCGTTTCCACTCAGATGTACTATTGTCGTCGAAAATTGGGAGATAAAACTCAAATGGCGCAGTTGTCGAGGTGATGCCTTCTCCGGCCGTTGCGAAAATGCGTATATAAGAGGCTTATGATCAGTTTTAATTACAAACGGTCTTGCATCTACCAAATGTTTGAAGTGTTTTATGGCATCGTATATAGCCAGGAGCTCCCGATCATAAGTACTGTAGTTTCGTTCGGTGCTGGTGAGTTTTTTCGAATAAAACCCTAAAGGATGCCAACCGTTGTCAGTATGCTGCTCCAGTACAGCTCCTATTGCCGTGTCTGACGCATCGCACGTCAAACAGAGTTCTGCATTTGGTTCTGGATGCGCGATTATTGCTGCCGTTGCTAAGCTCTCCTTGCATTCAGCAAATGTTTTAATAGCATCAGAAGTCCACTCAATTGGCCGCTTGTCATTTTTCTTCATATTCCGCGTCAAATTGTTAAGAGGCGCTTGTATTTGTGAGGCATGTGGAATGCAACGACGATAATAATTGAGTATTCCCAAAAATCGACCTAATTCGCATATGGTTTGGGGTCGAGGAATGTCCAGAATGGCATTTATTCGATCCATGGGAGGTTTAATACCCTTGCTGTTGACTGCGTATCCAAGAAATTCCACCTCAGCTTGGGAAAACTGGCATTTCTCTTTGTTGATCTTTAATCCGTGTTTATGTAAAGTGCCGAGGACATTGCGAACGTGTATATTATGTTGTTCTGCTGAATCGGACATAATGAGGATGTCGTCAACATAACAAAAAACGTAGTCCACTCCTCGGAAAATTTGGTCGATGAATCGCTGGAACGTCTGCGTCGCGTTTTTTAGACCAAAGGGCATAAATACGAATTCAATTAAGCCGAATGGAGTGCAGATTGCAGTCTTCTCTATATCCTCCTGTGCCATCGGAATTTGATAGTACGCTTTCTCCAAATCCAACGTTGTAAAGATTTTTTTGTTATAAAGACGATCGGAAAAATCTTGGATGTGTGGAATTGGATAGCGGTCCGGAACTGTCACAGCGTTTAGCTTGCGGTAATCGCCACAAGCGCGCCATTGTCCATTCTTTTTTGCTACCATGTGCAGAGGACTTGCCCATGGGCTTTTGGAATATCGAGCAATTCCTTTATCAACGAGCATGTTGAACTGTGATTTGGCTGACGCTAGTTTGTCGCCCGCCAATCGCCTTGGTCGTTCAGCTACAGGTGCTCCTCGCGTTTCGATGAAGTGGCAGACGGAGTGGACATGAGTTCCCTCCGGTGAACACGGTTTGTGTGATTTTTCAACGTTGTTAACCGATGTATGCTCCAGCGATGTAGAAGCGTTTAGAGATAGACTTCGTAAATCTAAATGCGATGGTTTTGAAGCTTCAAGTAAGCGTTGCTGACCGACATCAATAAGGAGTTGATTTGTTGCGAGGAAATCTGCACCAATTAAGGGTGTTTGAACGTCGGCAACTGTAAATGACCAGGTGAATGTACGTTGCAAACCTAGGTCAAGTTTGAGGGTGAAGTTTCCATATGTTTTAATGGGTGTTTGATTGGCGGCATACAGATACAGTCTGCCGTTGTTATTCACATGTGGTACCATGCTGCAAGGTATTACAGATACGACTGAACCAGAGTCAATAAGGAAAAGCTGATCCGAGAGTCGATCCTTTATGTGCAGACGTTGGTCCGGTAATATATGTGAGATGTGAGTTTGGGTTTCTGATATGCCGGTAGTGGATGTGCTGCCGTTTACCAGCTGACTTGACGGCAGCATCTCTAGTTTAACGTTTGATGGTAACGTGGGCATGTTGGCTGGCACTTGCGAGCGTTGTTGCCAAATTTTTTGTGGTAGAAACACATTGTGGTTTGATTGGAGCTATTTTGATTATTTGTAGCATTAGCTTGGCGTGCCTGCTTTGTTTGCTTTGAGTTGTGCAGCTCCTCTTGTAACTTGTCGACTTTTGTAGAAAGCGCTCGCAAAATGGTTGCAACCTCAGATATACTTGGTGTTTTTCCACTCATGGATTCCACATGTTGTTCTTGCTGACCCGGCGACGTTGACATTACAAATTTCTCACTAGAGTCCTGAGCTTCAAGCATTGTATCGGCCATCTTTGCTAATTTGTCAAGGTTGGTTTCGTCCCACACAGAAATGAGTGGTCGAATTTCTGTCGGAAGCTCACGCAAAAACAAGGACCGTAGAACGTTATCACACCCTGTATCTGGCACTAAACGTCGCATATGATCCAATATCTCTGTCGGTTTTTTTCCAGTTGTTTCGCCGCCACGCAATAGTCTTCGTAATTTTGATTCAGCCGATTCTGCAAACTTGTCAATGAGACGAGTTTTGATTGTGTCGTACTTGTCTGTTGAGGGTGGCTGTGTGATAAGATCGTTTACTTTCGCAATCACATCTTCCTCCAAGTTTATCGAAATTAAGTCGAATTTGTGCTCATCTGCGATGACATTGTGGAGGTGGAATAATCGTTCCAACTGTGCAAACCAAAGCTGAGGATCCGTTTTGTTGAATTTCGGAATGCGGAGTTGCGCATGTTGTGATGTGAATCCTGTTGGTTGGCGTAATGATTGCAGTTGGTCAATTTGCAGTTTCAATTCCTGGAATTGATCTAATAGGTCATCATCCGTGGCCTGCATGTTACCGGCGTCGTAAAAAGTTTCTGCAGCGCTACTGGCTAGAAAACTTTTTGAACGTAAATCGTATTTGTGATTTTGCATTCGGGGTCACCACTTTGGCGTGCTTATTATTCAGGGATGCCTATTTATTTATGTAATAATAACACGCTTAGAATGATATCATATTATACTATATTTAGAACATGTGTGGTCTTCTAGTCGGCGCGTCGTAGTGAAGTTGGCTGCGATCGTTTTATCTGGTAACACCAACCAGTGTTGACAACTAGGTGCTTGACTGGGTTGCCACAGCTTAACGGTTGCTGGCGCCATCTGTTGCTGGCAATTGTAGCACATTTCATTCAATTTTGCAAATTTTACAATTTTTTTTTTTTCCAATTTTGCGCTTTTCATATTTTTTTTCGTATCTTTTCCTTTCATTAACTGCCCGCAGCTTGTGCTCAATATTTCAATTGGCAGGCCAGTCAATAATTTATGTACATTCGCCAACTGTGCGTAT
Source organism: Drosophila acutilabella (assembly GCA_035046005.1). Classification (NCBI taxonomy): domain Eukaryota; kingdom Metazoa; phylum Arthropoda; class Insecta; order Diptera; family Drosophilidae; genus Drosophila; species Drosophila acutilabella. Next base: position 6,142,592 of record JAWNOK010000020.1, read on the forward strand.
GATTAATATTTGAAAATATGCAAAATATAAAAGAGTGGAAAGCCAAAACAAAAGAAAAACACAAAAAAATAATATGAACACGGTAGAGAAGGAAAACTGAGATGGAAATCTAGCTGGAAAATTGGAAAACTTATCAGAAAGTACACGTTGGCGCTGCATTGTTTGTGCCTTAATTATTGGCCAAACGGCATTAAATTTTCAAGTATTTACTGAAGCTAAACAAAATACAAACAAATACACACACACACACACACAGACGTATGGACAGACAGACACAGACACATACCATATAGTACGTAAATATATATATATGTATATATACAAATATCGAACAGGAACAACTACGAACAATTTTCTTTTGTTCGTTGATTTTTGGCGATTTTTGCGATAATTCACTAAATAAACTCGGCAACTGTTGCTCGATTTGTTGTGCGAGACGTGTGTATATGGTGTGTGTCCGTCGGGGTGTGGGTGTGTGTGTGTGTGTGCGTGTGTGAACCATGTGCCAGTTCAATTGCAAGAGTTTGGTTCGTTTATATAGAGTTGCGTCTCCAGCCATATTTATAAACTGTGTATACGAGTACTTGTATTTATCGTGTATTTAAAACTGCAAGACATTTGCCAATTGCCCGTTTCGCGTACATGTCTTAATACACACGCGAGGGTGGCACGAAGAGTTTACAATTTATGTGGAAAGCGAGTGTGTGTTGGCCTTTAAAAAGTGTTTAAAAAATTTGATATATTTAAGAGATTATATTGACGCCGTCTATCCAACTAAACAGTCGATATATGCTAAAAATATGGTCACCCTTATAATTTAAATACTTTAAAGTAACACATAATTGCGACTGTGTATATTTTTTCTTGAAATTAACATACTTTCGAGCACAAATTATGCTATTATGGTCACTCTAATTTGTAAAACAGTTTAGTTTTGTATATTTCGCTTATTAGTTCGAGGGCAGTTCGAGTTTAGAAGGAGTAGAAGGGCTTATTTCTGAAATCTACACATACTATATTAAAAATATCAGTTAAAATCTGGTCACCCTAGTATTTTAAGTATCCCAAATCATTTAGTTGTGCCGTTTTAATGCTTATGAGCAATTCTTTAGTGTTTTCTGTATTTTACGTTCATTTTTGTAACCAAAATTTATCAGTACGGTCCCCCTAATCCAGCAAAATATGCAATATATAAAGAGGTTTTTCCTAAAAAAGTCGAATATTTTTTAAATAAATTAAAAATGTCAAATAAAACAATCATTTTTTTCCGTTTTTAAATATAGGGTGACCATAATTTTCTACCTACCCATTTTATTTGCAGCCCTACAAAAGGAGAATGTTTTTGTTGTATCGAGTAATTGAAGCAAATTATGCTCACCCAACTGTACTCCCACTATTGTGTCCACCCTCGGGCTCGCCCTCGCGTCTAAATATATATCTAAATTTATATCAAAATATCGACTATGTACAAATAATCGTATTGTATGCGGGCAAATCAATTGATTAGAATGCCGCCAGCATATTTACATAAACAATTAACTAAATGTGGTACAAAATGAACTTTAAACTTTATCAAAATAAAAAAAAAGGAAAATTGGAAAATTTGTGGAAAAATGCGCGTAGAAAATTTTCAAGGCGAACACGAAACGGAACAACAAATTGAATTAACGGTAAATGTAATACGCACAAAAGCAACAACAACAAAAACAATAACAAAAAACAAATAGAGAAAAGAAATGCCAAGAATTGTGTATTCTATTGTATATATAGTACACGTATTCGAACTGAATATATATGTCGATATATGTCCGATTAATGGACGGAAGGACGGACACTGTTCTCTCCCCCCCTCTGCCGTCGCCATGTAAACAACAGCCAGCCAAAGGTAACAAATGGCTTTTCAAATAAATTAGCGGGCGGCAATTGTAAACAGAGAAGGAGAGAGAGAAATAGAAAGAGAGAGAGAGTGAGGCAGAGTACAGACAAAGCAACAGGAGAAGAGCGAGGGCGAAAGAGAGAGAGAGAGTGGGAGAGAGAAACAGAGATAGTGCATTGCACTGGTTATAGCTGGATAAACGTGGGTTGATTTCATCATTTCTTGCAGCTAATTGACAGCTGATGTCTACTAAATTTAATCGAACAGAAGTATTAAAGTTATTTATGACTTTATGTACTAAAAAAGTTCTTTAAAGTGACTCACTGGCAGGCAAAAGTCTAAAAATAAATATTTTTATAATAAAGAATTTTGAATTTAAATAAAAATAATATTAAATATTTTAAATGAAGCAAATTAGACGCAAATTAACATTACTTTGTTTAAAAACATTTTTGTTATAAGAAAATATATTTTATATAAATTACTCATGTAATTTATTATACTCTTTTATTTATACTTAAGTCATATAAAATATATAACTCTGATTATTTGAAGTTTATTAAGCATCCCAAGAATGTTTTAAACTTTGCCGTAAATCGCGTATTTTAGTTGCCAAAAAAACTGCATCAAAAATAAAAGTAAATAAAAATATACCAACTTAAAGTAGGCCATAAAAACTTTTTATCGTTTTTAAGTATTTTTTAAGCAGTTTTTTTTTACCATTTTTTTTTAGCATAAAGCTCTAAGTAATAGCTCTAAGCTATACTCTGAGGTTATCGGGCACTGCGTGTATTTATGTGCGTATTATCTATGGGTTGCTGTAGTTGGGACCAAGACAATGACTTAGAGAAATAACGCATCTAGAAATAAATAATCAAAGGGTTTTATAGCTGCCGAAAAACGTGTTTTAGTATTGGGAAAGCAAAGAAAGCAAAGAAGCTGAGGCAGGTGTGGCAGAAAATAATTTCTACAAACACCAAGAAGTGTTAAAAAAAATGTTGCAAGAGAAGCATGTTAAAGCCCATTTAATTACACTCCGTTTAAAGTTCTACAATTAAAAAATGTTGTTTTTAAAACCTTATCGAGCTTCCCTCGCTGTGTGAATTGCATGCAAGTGCAGTGGTTTCTGTAGCAATCGGTTTCAAGCGTTTTCCAAAAAATTTGTATATTTTTGTTGTGGTAATTATACCCTGTAATAAGCTTAAAACAGGCAAAGTCAACTAAGTGACACAACCGATGAAAAAACTGTCTTTAAAAAAGTGTGTCAAGAATCACAATTTTCATCTGCTTTCAAGTGCAGATTATTAGTAAATAAAAGCACTACAGGGTATCATAAAGTAGCGCTTGCCGTTCAGCACCCGATTTGCTTTGATTTGCACTGTTTGGTATTTTTTTGCATACAGGTCTTTTTTTTTTGCTGTTGTTGTTTTTGTTTTTGGGAAAACCGACAATCTGAAGGACGTTGCCACCCCACGTGCATTTCAATTAACGTCCCATGTGGATCGCCAGCCAGCGGAGAAGTTCAAATGATGGCGGCTAGCGGGGTGGAGGGGGCTGTATGGGGAGGTTCTCAAAGGGGTAGCAGAGAAATGTATGAGGTTGCCCGAGAGGCAATTCATTAATTACACAATTAGAACTTGCAGTCAATGGGTGGTGGCAGCCAGCAATGGGCGTAATGGGGGTAATGGGGGTGGTCAAGAGGGGGGAGGTGTGCTGCGCAGGGGGCGTGGATTGGCTTCGACGCAGCTGCAATGAAATTTCGTGGAAAATTTCGCATTCTTTTTTGACTTTGCTTTTTTCCCGATTTCATTTTTCCTTTCATTTTTTTTCTGTTTCGTATCTCAAATTTTTGCATTTTTTCGTTATGAAAAAATCCCAATGTTTACCTTGAAATATGTCAATTTTCTGTGCATCTCTATTACCCGAATGCCATTCTGCTCATTCTGCAGCTTTCCCTTTCTTTATCTGTTTCTCTCTGTTTATATCGAACACTCAATGCAACTCATTGGACAATTGGGAATATCACACGACTCCAGTTTCAGTTTCCGTTTCCATTTCCATTTCAGACTCATTCAACTTAGTCGCAAATCGTTATGGTACTCATTCTGTAGAATATTCTAACAAATGGGCAGTTGTGTTTGGTTGAAAGGGAGTAGGGGCATGTATTGCATTTCATTTGAGTTAATTTCAATTGGCTTATATAGTTAATTAGTCATTGGTACAGATTTTACTCGTTAGTTTATTTGTTCACTCGTTATCTTGGAATCTTTGATATTAGTCGATTTATTGAGCTTTGCTTTTCTAGAGCAATGCGCTAGTTAAGTACCCGTACTCGTTGGTTTTCAACTCGTTACTCGTTGGTTTTCCACTCGTTACTCGTTGGTTTTCCACTCGTTACTCGTTGGTTTTCCACTCGTTACTCCTTGGATTTCCACTCGTTACTTGTTGGTTTTCCACTCGTTACTCGTTACTCACTTCTGCTCTATTATCTTCCAATTTGATGTGTTCTATCTTAATTAAATCTTGATTCATTAAAAACTACTCGTTGCTTTTAAACCTTGTCTAGTAAATTGCTTACTCGTTGAGTAATTTTTTCGAATCAAGAATTCTATGCCCAACTTGATTTTTCCAACTCCTCTATGAATCTGACACGCAATCAGTATAAATTGGAGCACACTTCTTAGCACGCTCTTAACTCTGCCCTTAACTCTAATTTGACTCGTTTGTTCGATACTCGTTACTCGTTGAAGCTACACTACAGTGCCTGAGTTGCTGATAATCAATGCAGACAGACACAATCAGCAGGCTTTAGTGCTTTCCAAAGGAAGTCAAGTGTTCAGTGCAACTTTGCTGACCAACGAGTTGTTGTAGTCATTGTTGTTGTGCGTAGAGACATTTTGTCTTAGCAAATTCAATATGGCAGTGCATTTCCGCTTGTAGTTAAATGATGCACCAGGTGCCCTTTGTCTCTGTCTCGCTCTGTCTTGCTCTGACAGCACTGTTTGGGTATTCCTGTCGCTGTCGCTCATGTTGTTGCATTGTTGTGTTGAGCTCTCTCGCATTGGACAGCATGTGGACAGTTTTGGCCTTGTCTGTAGCTATGATGCTGTACCCAACCGACCCCTATTCCACCTTCTACCCTTCGGTTGCTACCACATTGGCTTTTTCTTGTTTGTTGTTTGCCATTGCATGTGCAACCATGTGTAACTGTAGCCAGTAACTGTAATTGTAACTGTAAATGCTTGGCAGCAGTCAGCCTCCTTTTGTATCCCAGCTGCACCCCCTACGACCCTACGGACCCCAACAACCTACCACCTCCATTTCCATCTCATATGCAATTACATTTTCTGTTTATTTGCGGCTCCAGCTTCAATGTGAAGTCGGCAAAACTTTGGCTAAGCTAATTTTCTTGCCTGTTGCCTGCATGAAAATGGTAGTAGTGGGGGTTGGTTGTAGGGGGCGGTTGGTGGTGCGGTGGCTGTGGCAGCGGGAAGGTCGTGCGCACGCGTTTTGTTAACCGCGAATACATTTTAATTAGCAGCTAAAATATTCAAACTCAAAATTGGCCTTTGCCCAGGGGAATTTGCTCCGCTGCTAAACATGCCCCCCTACCCTATCCAACACACACACACACACACATTACACCTGTGTGTTGTGTTTGCTTTGTGCGCCAATGTGGAAAAGTTTGGCTCCCCTCTTACAGCCTCACTAGCGCCCATTAAAAACACGGGCTATGAATTTTTCAAGCATGACTCTTTAGAGCAAAAATCATGCGTCTCTTCCTCTCTCCCTCTCTCTCTCTCTCTCACTCACTTGTATGCTTTCAAAATATGTCAACGAAATGTTTAAAGTCAGCAACGACGTCGTCGACATACAATAGATGGCGCCACTTGGCAGACAAACTCATGAATTTTAATTTGCATTTCTTGGGATTTCATTGAAATGTTTTCGCTTCAACGAAATGAAAAAGAAAAAATTTTCATTTCTTGTATTTTTTGGGGATAAAAAAGCAGATCAAACAAAATGCTCAAACATATTTAAGCAACTATTTGCTGGAAATGGCCACAGTTATCTGGATACAAAAACTTTTAGCAGCCACTGTCGATTGCTCAGGTAACTTTGAAACGAAAACTTGGCCAAAAGTGCGCAGAGTTTTCATTTTGTAGATTGTTAATTAAATTTCAAACACATGCACAGACCGAAAAAGAGACAGGCAGAGGCAAGAAGCGAGGGATGGAGAGGACTGGAGGCAGAGACAGTGTGTGCGAGTGAGAGGCACACAGTTTTCATAATTGTGCACGAACTTTTGCAGCCCTTCGTTTGCCGCGGCGAGTAATGGATAATGCGTTTGGCAAACGCATAAAATCTGATTAATTATACAAATGTAAATGATATGTGGCGGTAAGTGGGTAACGAGTAGTGTATACACGGCCTGTTTTTAGGCTGCCAGCTGCACACGTGGCGTATGCGTAATGCTTCAATGGAGTGATTGAGGGTTGCAAATTGAGGCATTGACTGTCGGTTAGTAGGCAATCGAGGAGGCATAATTAGCATTGTGTTACATGGCGAGCTCCACGTGAATTTAGTTGGGGGTAAACCTGAGTTTTTGGACCCTGTGCTGTACATATTTATGGCTGCGAAAGCACTGCGTTAAAGATAGAAAAAACCTGGGTAAAACCAATGGATTAGACTCAACTGTTAGTCAGTCTGTGTTTCAAAAGACTATAAGAACTACAAGGTATAAAAATCAAGCATTTCGTACTCTAAAGTCTCAAATTAAATAACTGTCAAAGTTTGTTTCTGTTACTTTATTTAAATAAGTTGAAATATTTCCCTACAATCGTTTAAAAAACTTTTGAGACACTTGGCTACAGGGTCTCTAAAAGTCTACATAACACATACTTAGCTTTGAAATTGAGCAGTTGATGGCACATAGAAACTGAAACACGTGCGAGTGTATATCATAGCCATATTGAGGGTAAAAGATATGCTGTTAGTCTGCTCTTTGGTCCAGTGGAATGTGGCATGTGAAATATGGGATATGGAACGTGGGGTGCGGAACGTGTGGAGTGTGGAACGTGTGGAGTGTGGAACGTGGAACGTGGCATGCAGCATGTGTCCAATTGTTTGCATACGTAATTATTTCTATAAATATCCTGTTTCATTTTCAATTCATGTGGGTCAAGTTCCACTGGCTTCGCTGTTTCAATGCCACTGTTTCACTAACAATTTTAAATCACGCTCAACGAATTTATATTTCATTTCACTGTTTCTGGGTTTTAGTTAAGAAGGAGACTCATTGCTGTTCATTTCCACTGTTACAACTGCACCGTTCCAATTCCATCGTTCCACATGTTTACATTTCAAGGTTTTTGGCATTAATAATTATTATTTAAACAAAGTAAAGCGCCCTACAGCACACATTGTTTCACATGCCACCGTTCCACTTCATTTAAATACCTCTATGTTAATCAAATGTTTCATTCCAAGTGAAACTCCAGGAAATCCTTAGTTATTAAAGCGAAACACTCGGGAAAACAGTGAAACACATTAAATATTCAATTTAATAGTAGCATTAATAATACAGTAGAGTAAAGGCAGAAAGTTTGAGCTTTAAGCGAGTACTTGCAAAATGAAAAACGTATCCACACGCCACATGCCACATGCCACAAAGGCGCTGCACTTGCCTCGACTTTATCTGGCTGCCTGCATCATGGTTGGCCATATTTTGACAACTGTTACCACAAAAACAAATAGAACTAAAAATGCCATAAAAAAAAGAAGAAGAAAAAAAACTGTGCGAGGGGCAGTAGTGGGAGGAAAAGTTGTCGGGGAAGTGGTAGGAAAAAAATAAATACAAAAAAAAGAATTGTTCTGCCCAGCTGTGGCATCCACTTGTGGTTATTGTTGTCAGAACTTTTGCTTTTTGCGTACTTGCCGCCACTTGCGTTCTGCTATTTTAACCAGCGCTAATGTGTGAGTGTTTGTGGGTGTGTGAGTGTGTGTGTGTGAGTGTGTATGGCAAATCCTTGGTCATCATATGAAATGCTTTCACACTCACACACACACATACAAATGATGACTTTAAGCGCACAAAGCAAATGGCTAGCAAACCAACAAAAAATGTTGCCTACTTTGGGGCGCGTTTCTTAACCAAAATTAGTTCAGATCGAAAGCGACGAATTCGCTCGTTTTTGGACTACAAATTTTATTAAAAAAAAAACATAACAAGCACACAAACAACAGCAGTTAGCGAATAACAAGCATTTGGCTGGGTGTGCTGTACTTTAAAGTACCCTGTAATGGGTATTAAGATGAAAACCATAAACTTAAATAAATAAATAAATGGAAACTGATAAAGAAATATAACCAATACAAATTGAATCTAAAAACTGAATGCGTATGAAGTGCTTGAAAACCCTGTAGTATTATTTAATATAGCTGAATTTTTAGCTTAGTTGGAAGCTATCCAAACTCATAGCCTCTCAAAAGGAAGCGCTATAAATAGAACTTACTTATTGTTTGCTTTTGAAACAAATATTGTTTTTTAATGGATTTCAAAAGTTGCATTTCTGTTGACGCAAACAAACCAGAAACCCGCTGTCAGCCGTTTGTAGCTAAAATTTGTGTGTGTCTGAAACTCATACATCGAAATTGAGACGAGGCTGCAGCAAAGTATGGCACAAACATCATGTGTGTGTCAAAATTCTGTACACACACATACCCTGGAGTGCCAGTAGCAGGCACACCACTACACACACACACACACACACACACGCAGGGCACACTTGTACATAGCTACACACCATTTGCAGGCTTTTCAATTTCCTTTTTCCTTGTTGTTGTCAAAGAATTTTTGTTTGTTTTTTTTTTCTTCTCCCTCTGTAGTTATTTTTTTTTTCTCGTTGCTTTGTTTTGGTTTTTGCTAAGTTTGGGCGCAGTGGGGGAAAGTAGGGGGCAGGGGGGGTGTTTTGGTTAGTGGGTGGGGGAATTGTGAGGCAACAAACTGTGTCGGCTCGTTGGGCCAACTGTTGCCACAAGGACACGCTCCCACGCACATTCCTTCGCATTGTTACACACACACACACAGCACCGTCCCCACTTCCCTTTGGATTCCCCCTCAGTTTCGCTGCTTCTATGACAAACAATTCAATTTGCTGGCAATGTCTTTGTAGCAACAACAACAACAACTACAACAACAACAGGTATGCCTAGCTGGCATTTCTAGCTGCTGTTTTACCTTGTAACTGACACGCCTTCTAAGTCCCTACGCCCACATTACCCCCCCACTGCTCTAGGCTCAAATGCAGTTGCTTTATTTTGTTTGCATTGCCTGAGCTCCCACTGTACCTGTGCCCCGCCCACAACCCCTAGTACCCCTAAAAATAATACAACTCTTTTCTTTTTTTAGGTTTAGTTTAGTTTTTGTTGTTTATTGTTTATTACCTGTGCATTGCTGAGTGTTTTGTTTACTGCCCGCAATTGCCACGAGTGTAGGCGCAATTTTTGTGCCCTATGCACCCCCCACCTCCACCCAAATTGTAGGCGGTGTCGGTGGTGTGTTGCCGCAGGTGTTAGCGTTTTACTGTCTATGACGCTGTAAATTTATTGGGCGTCATTTATAAATAACAATGAACTGGCAAAACTATGCAAAAACATGACTATAACAAAAGGGGTATTTGCCAAGCGGTAGTAGGGGGTGTAGGTAGGGACCCGGGTAAAAAAAGAGACAGCTAGACAAGGCCAACAATGGAAAAAGAATGGCAATAGAGAAATTCTAAGTGCAAGTTGATGCAGCAAACGAAAAATTTTACGAAAGAAATAATTTGCTGGGAGTAGAATAGAAGGAGGTATGGGAGAAAGGGTTAGCAGAAGGAACCGATAGAGAGCGAGCAAGTAAAGAAAATAAAAAACAATTTTTCTTTATGAAAAACATTTCAATTTGTTCATTTTTCTTACATTTGAGCAATTTTCTTTTACATTGCCAAATTAAGGAATATTTTTTGTTATTTAAATGCCAGAAATTCTTAACAACTGCTGCGATTTTATGTCACGTTTACAAGTGTAGCAGAATAGATTTACTAAATAAACATTTTTGAATTTTTAAAAAATTATTAAGCTGTTTAAGTAACAAAATTTGTAACAATTTTAGACACAAACTATTATTTGGTTCTTAAATGTGAGCACTAAAATGGCTAAGGAAAAAATGGTTTGAAGAGCACTACTCAGTTATAAATTCATAAAACTAATTCATAATATTTTGAACTTACACAAATTTCGATATCTATATGATCAATTGACTAGTTTAATTTTATTCAGCAGAAAATGTTTTTATTAAGGACTGAAAAGCTGTATTAAAGTTGTATTTTAAAGCAGCAATTGTAGACAATAACGATAAGGTTGAAAATATATTTATATAAATTCTATATACACTTCGATTCCAAAATAATAATGAAATAATTGGTTAAGATGGAAATTTCATAACATAATCGGAAAATTTCTTAAAAAGTTTGGTTTTTTTTATTGGTTAGTCTGTAATTAATTTAGAATTATTGGAGCTTATTATTGTCTGTAAATAAATTTTCTTCTATAAACACAAATTGTATAAAAAAAAAATATTTAAAAATACTTAAAAAAATTTATTTAAAAAATAATGTATTCATAACTAAACTTTAATTGCTTAAAATATTGTTTAAAAATTAAATAAAATATTTTAAAATTTTAGGCGTAGAGCAACTTATTAATTTAGATTATATGTGATGATCCAATTTCCAAATAACCTTAACCTGAAGTGTTGTGGGAAACACACACAATCACACCCCCTCTCCCCTCACATAAAAATTCTCTGCCGTCGCTCTCAATTCCACGTTGACATAAATTGCGTTTTTAAATCTACACAGCAAAAGATTTGATCTATTTTGTAATTGAATTGGCAAATGAGTGTACACATTTATGGGATATTATGGTAATTTGATTTGAAACTCCCTCAGGTTGGTTACGTTTACGCTGAAGCTTTTTTTTGTGTGTGTGTGTGTGTGTGTGATTATTGATTCAATCGTTGATCAACAAATGAATGAAAAGCCATTTCCGAGTTTAATAACCAAAGCCAATTAGATGCTTTTTGCCATGGCAATAAATGAATGCTCCCAATCGGATTCGCTTTCAGCGCAAATGTAAATGAATTTGCACCTCGATTTAGGGCGCTCTTTTCACTCCCCGCTCCCCCCATTTGCTACCCAAACAAACTGAGCTCATTTTCACTACGCTTTTCTCCGGGGAAAACGGTGGGTAGGAGTTAAATTTTCCAACGGAAACTCAAACAAGGACAACAATTGTAATTAAGCATTAACATAAGCTGACACCCAATTTTCCTCAACTCTGCTCATTGAAAATTGTAACAAAGTTTTCATAGGGGAGCATTGTAAATGTAAATACAGTCCCCCCCCAACCCCTTCCCGCATCCCTAAAAATCTGAAAAAGCCCCTGAAACTTTAGCTCCGCTTTCATTACATTTGCCGCATCAATTTATTGAATATTAATTAATTTTATTGTCATTGAGCTTTTAATGATAGCATCATCGTCATCATCATCAACGTTACAATTCATTCCAATTCGCTGGCCACGCCCACGCGCCTGTGAAATGGGCGCAAATATGCGAAATAAATTTCAGCTGTAAAAAAAATTACTGTGGAATTATGAAAACTGTTTGTAGTAAAGAGCTCAAAACGTGTGTGTGTGCGTGTGTGTGTGTGTGTGCAGCTGCTCTCTAGAGAAACGAGGCAGCAAGAGAGATAAAGAAGGGCTTCAGTTTTTAGCTGCTGCCAAGGTCAAAACAATTGTCGGCCAGGGGCTCAGTCTGTGGCTCATTATGCGAAGCCTTCGCGGCTTTGCCACTTGGCATACATTTAAAATAAAAAACAGATGAGGAAGAGGGAGAGGGAGAGCAAATAATGTGACGACACAGAGATAGAAATAGTAAGCAGGCACTGGTCAGGGGGCATGGAGGGGGTGGGCTCTCCGCTGAAACGGAAACTCGGACAAGAAATGGCGGCAGCGCTAAGCAAAAACTTGAAACAGCTGGAAAAGCAGTGCAACAATATGTTAGTCCCCAGGGAAGTAGCGTAACGAGAAGTTGAGGCTGAGATACAGTCAGGTGTTAACTCAGCAGAGAGCAGGGAATTGGCAAGTTAACGTGGATTCAAAAGTAACAAGCAACGAAAAGAGAAATAGGCAGAAAGAGGCACAAAAAGAAGATAAAGGGAAATCAGCAGAGATTGAAATGTGTAAAGAGAAGTGAGCTAAGAAGTTGAAGGGAATGCTGTAATAACAGAAATTGAATAGAGAAATTAAGTTGGTGGAGAAAGTGATAGGAAAGAGCGAAGTTATGGCAATAGGGGCAGAAGTAGGGGTTCAAATAGAGACTAAAATAGGGGCTGTAGTAGGGGCAGAAATACCAAACGATATAGATTCCAAATTGAAAGCCCTAGAGAGCAGTACAAACATATTGACGTACATTGAATATATTACCGAAAAGTAAGCAGATATTGAAAGGTTATTTAAAAGAGATTTTCAAACAGCATCAGATCATTAAGAAGACAGAATAGAGAGAGCTTTAATTTAAAATTATTTTAAGTAATAGCTAAGTTCAGGCTAATTTTAGTTTTAGTAATAGTAAAGAGTAGAAAAAATTCAGAAAAATTCTTAACAAGTCGGGGATTATATAAATTTCTTTACAATCCGGTTATACCAACTCCACTTAAAGCGTCCGTCCGATCAATGTGATGAAAATTCGATGACTTGATTGGTCCCCTACTCCTTGGTCTCCGTAGGTCTCCATTTGGTTTAAGGTCTAAAGGGTATAACGACGTAAATTCGTCGGATTTTACTGTGTTTAATTACTTACACCAATATTTAAATTATTTGGACCTCTACTACAATCAACTGACTGAGCATTTAATTTCCTTACACTTATAAATTTTTATTTAAAACTGATCAAAGAAACTAAGATTTATAGTGAAACGCTTAGAGAAACAAAGCAAAACTAGCTCTAAAGTGTTTGGAAATAAAAAGTAAACTTAATAGATCCCTCTACTCTTTTATAGAGTACGAGGTCTAACAAGAAACGACAAAAAAAGTGAAATGCAGCATAAAGTGAATCCATCAATCGTTGCTGCTAAGCTAACCGCCTCTCTCGGTGATTCTCATTTCTTGCCGCAAGTGTAATGCCGACAGTGTTAACTGCGCCATTTGTATAAAGCTTTTTGATGGTTTTTATACTCTCTGCAAGAGTATATTGGGTTTGTGCAAATGTATGTAACAGGCAGAAGGAGGCGTGGCAGACCCCATAAAGTATATATATTCTTGATCAGCATCACAAGCGGAGCCGATATAGCCATGTCCGTCTGTCCGTCTGTCTGTCCGTCTGTCTGTCCGTCTGTCTGTCCGTCTGTCTGTCCGTATGAACAAACAGATTTCAGAGATGGTAAGAGCTACAAGTTCGAGCTTGGTATCAATCGATCACATATTTAGTCAGTCAATACAAGAATCTTTTTTTTTTTTTCGATGCCACGCCCCATTCGCCCACAATGAGCAAAAAACTTAACACACCTCGGAAAAAATAGGTGTTTTCGGCGAATATCTCAATAACTATTGCACCTAGGATCACCAATTTTGGTGTGGAGGATCCTAGCGACAGCGTTAATGCATCGACATTTAAAATTTTGGACTGCCACGCCCCTTTTTCCCACAATTAATAAAAAAATTTATCAAATTTCGTTCCGTTTTTTAGGCTTTTGTTAATATCGTACAGTATTGTTATTTATAATTCGTGTGAAGACTAACTATATCAAACTATTCTGAAAGGTGCATTGAAATCGCATTATAAACAAGAAAACTAGCAGCGTTACAATATTGATAACTGAAGGCAATATCATGTATGAGTGCAAGCGAGACAAAAACATACTAGCACGTGTTCGAATGTTTTCGCTGCCTGCGTGGCGGCGTGTGTTTTAATGCAAATACTACATATTTTAATAATATAATTCGTGGAAAATGCAGAGAGTATTATACGGTCGCGAGTGCTCGACTGTACTTTTCTTACTTGTTTGATTTGATTTCGGACTTTACTGACAAAAAGCTACAACTGAGAAAGTGAGAATTAGAAGTAGAATAGAAAATGGAGAAAATCTCAACTGCTGGGCATTTAAAACTCTATCAGCTTTGTCTCAGCTCCCCAGGGAGCTACTTGCCAGTGGAAAATGGGAACTAGGCAAAAGGAATAGAATTTAATTGCAGGAGAATAAGGTCGTTGGGCACTTAAACTCGATTTGTCGCCATCACGTGGCCAATTAGCACGCAATGGATATAAAAACAAACAAATAAATGAAGGGGGAAAGAAGGAGGAAGGGGCAGAGGAAGGAGGCAGGAAAAGGGAATAAAAACAATACCAAAAATAGAAATAATGAAATGGCAACACGTTCCGTCGATTCCAGCGTTCAGCGCTACAGTTTGTGCCAACAGTTAGTGACCAGTTGCCAGTTGCTACTTTGCACCCGCTGTGTTGCATGCCTGGCGGTCATTGAAGTGGACACGAGGTGGCAGACACTTCAATCACTTCATCATAACCGACGAACGGTAAAAACGTAGACGGCATAAAAACGCAAAATGGAAATACGCAAATGAAATTGGGCATAAATGGATAAACGACGACCCATGCCAATAGTAAAAGGCACGAAAATTGCAGAAAGAGTGGAAGAAAGAGGAGAAGAAGGAGCAGCAAGAGGCACAGCTTAGGCAGTATTTAGGACCCCTACGAAACGAGACTCGATTACCTCGGACGGTATAAAAATTGAGTGAATTGAAAGTGGGTAGTAGAATAAAAGCAACGGGGGTTATAATGGGGTATTCACAATTCATAAGGCCGTGTACAGGAAGTAAAACCATTGGTAGGGGAAGTACACGAAAAAAAAAGGGTTCAAGGTTCAGCTTGGAGTGGGAGAAACGCTGGTCGCAATATCAGGGGATCTGCCGAGAAATCAATGAACAAGCTCAGCGAGTCTTATGATAAGCTACAGGGCATAGAAAAGGGTCAGTATTGAACATATATCAGTTTATAAAGCAGGAAATCATGTAGAAAATGCCTAAACTGTCGAATAAGCTAGAAAAGTTTGGTCTAGAGGAAAAAAAGGAGTCAGAAAGAGAGAAGAAACAATGAGAGACAAAGAACAAAGAGCGGCTTGGAAATAATATATACAAAGTAAGGTAAATACTAGATATGAATGGGAAAAGTAGATAAAGCAAGTGTATTAAATATGGATAGAGTAGTTATGCGCTGGTTTTTAAAGGGGTCTTAAAAAGAGAGGAGAAGCAGACCAATACTAAAAGAAGGTAAGAGGTAAGGGGTAAAGAGGAAAAGGATAGGAGAGAAAGATTGAAATAGAGGGAGAAAGAAGCAATTGAGCAGAGAGGGCAAGAGCTTCACAGTAAACAATTTTAAGCAGGGTAAATAATTGAAACACCTTTAAAAGAAGCTAGAAATTTCTTCAGCTAAAGTAAGACAGAAAAAATGAAAAAAAAATAATAAGAAAAAAAGGAGAAATTAAAGATACCACCATACTGAAAAGTACAATTAAAAAGGAATTTGATAGAAGCACCTATTAAAAGCTCCTCTGATTTTTTTCTATGAAAAACACATTAAAATAGATCAGAGTCTTGTTTAAGCGCCTACTTCAATGCGTTACAAACTTCGTGACAAAAGCATCACATCTGGCAATGATTTAAAAGGAGAACTTAATGAAAACCAAAGCTATCACAATTCTGAAGAAGGAAAATGATAGAAGTACTTATTAAAAGCTCCTCAGATCTAGTCCATGGAAAAACATATTAAAATAGGTCAGAGTATTGTTCAACTTAACTCAATAAAATGAAAATTGCATTAAAGGTATAGTAAAGGAGGCAGGAAAACTATCTGCACTTTGAGATTCAATTTAGCCACAAGTCCCACAAGTTCCTCATTTTCCACACTTGCTCCACTTACTCCACACTGCAGAAGACGCTTTAAACACAATTTACAAGATTCATTACGCTGGAAAACCAGAGTTAAGATCTGTCGTAGCAGCTGTCCAATCAAGCAAACAATATTATGAACGGTTCATTGAACTCAATAGACGTTGAACGACAACAGAGACTCAGCTGTAGTTTTTCCCCTTTTACTAGCATTAAGGACTTGCCTACCCTTCCCCTTCTGGGCATGTCCATTAAATTACATTTGTCTCTCGTTCAGAGTTTTCTCTTGTTTCTCGCATTTTGCTTGTTTTGTGCTCGTTTTCCAACTACAATTGTCGCACAGGTCCAAGTATGCCATGAGCTTCCGGCATTTGGCACTTGTTTCTAGACTTGCATCAACTTCCGGCACAGCAAACAGCCACGCCCCTATAGCCCCCTCCCGCCAGCCAACACACACTATACAGCACATCATCCTTGTGATAGCCCCATTGGACACGCCGGCAAATTTACGCGAATTTCCGCTTGACGGAAATGCACAAAATGAAATTGAAAGCAAATGCGAAACGCGCGAAGGCAGCGAGTAATGCGAGAAGAATTCACAATAACAACAATGGCAACAACTTGAGCTGACAGCAGCACATGGATAGCATTTAACAAAAAAAAATAAAAAAAACAGAAATATGCCACCCACAATCCCACTGTACCCACCAGAGCGACCAACAACCTGCATTACCTGTGGCTTACTGTGGTTCTTGTTGTGGTTGCATTTTGTCGCTTTTTGGCATTGACAGTCAAAGCGATAAGGCAACCGACCTGCTTTTTCGCTATTTACACAATTTGTGGGCAACTTGATAAGCTGAAAGCCAACTAGAGGTACAACTATGTTAGTCTCAGCTTAAATACCCTGCAAAGCTAAAGAAGCAGATTTATTTTTAGCGATTGTAACATGAATGGAAGGAAGAATGTAAAAGTGTAGCATACTTTGTTGGGCTTTAAAGCCTAGCGTGAAGAATAAAAGCTAACTTAAATGAAGGGAGCATAAATATGAATTATTATAATTATTATAAATAATTTGCAACATTTTTGAATGAATTATTGTAAATAAATGTTAACATTCTTTGATCTTCCTTCTTCTACTTCTATATCCCCCTGCTACTACCACTGCCACTACAACCACAAGAATCACGTTTAAAGCAACTAGTTTTGTTACTTCTAAAGTCAGTTCTCTAAATTACTTGTTAAATATTTCTACATTCTGATACATTTTCATTCTATTTAAAATTCTAATATAAAGTTCACTGCTATTACAAACATAGCAACTCTAACAACAAAAGCTATTAAAATTTCAGGCTAGTTTATTTCTAAAATTACACTTACACCAAAGTAACCAAAGTAGCCAAAGCTGCATGCCATTTTGGCTGGTGACCCAGAGCTAATTTGGGCACAACCAAGAAAAAACAAGCAACCAAAATAAATGGTCACACAATTTTCGTAATTTACATTATTGCCACTTTCACAGCACAACAACAACACGTTGCGACTTATTTAAAACAGTATTTAAGCGAGTGAGCGCAGTGTGACCGCCTTTTGTGTGTAAATTGTTGCGAACAAGAAGGAACGAAATCGCTTAGGTGCTTATTAGCAACCGCTGAAAAGTATGCAATGCAAATTGCACGAAATGAGGCGTCACGAAAGACGACTGGGTGGGGGTGTGGTGGGGGGAGTAGGGTAAATAAAGGCAAACTATTTATAAGCAAGTCAAATGGTCGCCTGTTGCCCCAAAACACAACAAAAATAGTATCCAAAAGTAATCCGCTAAAGTAGTTTCAGCAGTCAACTCAGTGGTTGCTTGAAAGGGGATGGAGAGAGGGGGGAGAAGCAAGCGAAAAGAACTGCTCTGGATTAGTTTCACAGCTTACAGCAATTTGTTGCGAACTAGCAACAACAACGGGAAGAAGCAGAGGCAGCAACAGAATAGCACAACAAAAAGTTGCTCATATTGCGCTGAGCAAAGCGAAAGCGAAAAGAAACAAGTAAGAAAGGCTACAGTCGATCGAGCCGACTGTAAAAGACCCCGTACTCCCATAGTAGTGCCCATTTTATTAAAATAAAAATTTAAAAATGAAATTAAAAAAATTAAAATGAAATATTTACATATTGAATTAAAATTAAAAAGTAAATAAATTAACAATCGTCATTGTCAGCATTCGAACCCGCGATCCATGCGAAGGTTCCACATTGCGCCGCAACTCTACCAGTTGCACCACGACCCTCTTCTATCATTCTTCCGATTATTTGCAAATATGTATGTGTGCTCATACATACATATGTGTGTATGTATAGCATTGTTCGGCGCGGCCAGCGGCTGCCGCCAAAGCAGGTAGAGAAAACGTTCGAACATATGTTTGTATGTTTCTGTGTTTGTTTGTATGTGTTGCGCGCATGCAGTGATTTTGCAGTAAAATAACGTGAACTTTGAACCGAAATTTCTCTGTTGTTTGACATAGGATTTTGATGCCACTTTCAGGAAAGTTAGAAATAGTATGTCTCTAAGCGTATGTTAAATTACAACACTGTACTATTTGATTTAATGCCTGCAGAAAGGCATTGAAATTGGAGAGTGTTTTAGTTCCTATGAGCAAAGGGGGCGTGGCAGCTCAAAACTTTAAATGACATTGCATTTAGGCTGTCTCTAAGAACCTGCGTACCAAAATTGGTGCTCCTAAGTGCCATAACTATTGAGTTATTCGCTTAAAACAAAAATTTTTTCGAGGCGTGTCTGGTTTTTTGCTTATTGCGGGGGCGGTAGGGGGCGTGGCAACAATTTGAAATAAACTTGATCTGCGTACATCATAAACGGACTTTCATTCCAAATTTGGTGTCTCTAGCTTTTGTAGTTTAAAAGATCCAGGTGTTCATACAGACGGACGGACAGACGGACAGACGGACAGACGGACAGACGGACATTGCTATATCGACTCGGCTGTTGATGCTGATCAAGAATATATATACTTTATGGGGTCGGCCACGCCTCCTTCTGCCTGTTACGCACATCTCGCTTCTGACAAACTTAATAGACCCCCTTTACTCTTTTTTAAAGAGTACGGGGTCTAAAAAGAAACAGAAATAGAAAGGGAAAGGGGCAAGGGGAAAGGGAAAGCGAAATCCAAAAGCAGCTGCAAAACGTTGTCGTCAACATTTGGCTTACCTAGCTGTACTTTAGCAGTGAGTGAGTGGAGTGAGTGAGAAGGGGAATGAAGGAGACGACGGCGAGTGTAACTGTAACTGTAATACTTTAAGCCTTTACGCAGACGACAACCGCAACGCTAGAACGTATGAGTGACAAAGCGAGCAACAACTGAAAGAGCGAGTGGAGAGAGGGAGGAGGTGAAGGGAACAAAGGGGAGAGAGCGATTGAGTCAGAGAGAGCGAGAAGAGACCGCAGACCGCAGGCGACAACCGCATAATGCAATGGAGTGACTGCGACTGGGACTGCGACGCCAACTCTGACGGCGACGACGACGTCAGCAGCGACTGCGATTGCTGCTGTTCTATTTTTATGCGGCGTTGGCTAAACACTGAAAGTAGGCAAACAACACAGAGCAGAAGAACAACGACATCGACAGCGACAACAGCAACAAACAACAACAAACAAGTACCGTTAGTTGCATGTGTAATGGCAAGGCAAGGTGACGGCTATGAAATACCCTGTGTGTAAGTAAAGCAAGCTGGAAGTAGACTTGTTTAAGGTGTGCACAAATGTTCTCGATAACTGTCAACTGTATCAAAAATTCTACCTTGGGTACAGGAGTGTATGAAGAGGCATTATTGGCACAGTAGAGTATATATCACATATATTTTAACAGCAACTATCGATAACTGTTAATTTGTAGTTATTAAAGAATCGATTGGTATCGATAACTTACACAAAGTAAATTATATGCACAACATAGAAGATAATTAAAATTTCTTAGCTGAGACAACGCTATTAATAATTACTATTGATACAAAAAACTATCGTTTATCGATATGTCGATAGGAAATGCTAGCAAAGGCTGACAAGAGTATATCTTAGTTATCAGCTTAGTTAATTTATTCAATAAAATCGTTAAATAAGCGCTGGTATCGATAAATACACAACGATAGTAAGAACTTGACATATCGATAACAGTAACGTCAACAAATGAAGCATACCCCATTTGAAATTCCCCTGCACAGGGTAGCAAAAAGATTTGCAGAAAACTCAACTGAACTGGCGACGTCTTGGCCACATTTTGTATGGCAACAACGGCAACTTTAGCCATAAACCGAATCCTAATCCCAAATCCGTATGCCGTATGCCATATGTGTGCCGACTGTGTGTCGACTGTGTGTGTGTAGCACAGTGGGGGTGTGTGTGTGTGTTTGCCACTCAGGCAGCATGGAATGTGGCAAGTTTCCACTGAACTGATGGCCACTTGCCGTGTGGACTAATCACATTTGGTGCAAGACTCGCGGCAATGCCTGAAATCGCTTTCAGCAACTTGTTAGACATGGGCTTCCGCTTACGCTGTATCCGTTTCCGTTTCCGTTGCTGTTTCCGCTTCGCGCTACACAGCTATGTGTCTGTGTGTGTGTGTGTGCGTGTGTGTTGCCCACTTTTTCTACTTGCCACACAGAAGAGACGTTGAATTTATGCGTGCCAGATTTTCATGGACACACACACGCAAGTCTGCGCCTCTTTGCCAGCATGGTCAGTGTAGGCAGTAGCATCAAGTGACCATGGAGGTGCACGAGTTGAAGTAACAAGGAAGTCGAAGGAGGCAGCTGCCACATGTGGGCCATAACTCAAAGCTAAAGCATGCGGCGCCCCTTTACCTGTCTCTTACCACACACCACACACCACTGTGGCACTTACGACATGCCACACACCCACATCCACACAGACACCACTGTGCCTCTGTGCCACCCGCTGCTCACTCAAGACGTGGCAACTCCATAAAGCTGGCAATGATTTAGGATTACCAGAGTTTCTATTGCCTCCAAATAGCTAGCCAATTAGCTGGAACTAATGATGCCACCTATTCTTACTTCCTTTTACTTCCCCTTTCTCTTTCCTTTTCGCTTCCCCTTCTTGTTCCCCCCTTTTCCCTGTACAACTTTCCAATTAGTCTTTTACCTGTCCGCAGACATGATAAGTTGAAGAAAACTTCATCTGCTGCTGAAACTAGTGTTGAATTATAGGCTCAGATTTGCTACCCAGTGCTTAGGGGGTTTGCTAGCTTTGTGTGCGTGCTGGTAACAGACAGCTTAAAGGTATTTCTGGGGCACCTGTTGAGCTTTAAGTGGCGTTTACTTTAAAAAATTTAATAAGTTAAACGGTCAACGCCAGTCGAGCAGACCCCACTGTCGATTTTCGTTTAATTTTGCTGCTCTTTAAAGCACGTTGTAGGTAAGCTAAAAGTTTCATGCCTACATGCTACACGCGTGCCATAGCATGCAGCTGCTGTCAGTCTGACGGCTTGAAAAGGGACAAGCAACAGATTTTTTTTTGAATTTTTTGCATTATCCGCTTCCAGCTAGACTATAATTAATGTTTTGACAGAGGAAAATGAAAAATAAAATTAAATACACAGAAATAAATATGTACACACACACACACATACACACACCCCCACACACACACACTGAAATAAAAGGCGTTTTACAAGCGAAATGCGAAAAATCTCTGATTAAGTGGCTGCCGTGTGGGGGCGTGGCCCCAAAGGCGGCAATTAATTTATGAGCCAACAACCTACAGCTAATACCACGCCCCCTTGTGCCCCGCTCAGCAGCCCTTTACCTCCCACACACACACAAACACACACACACACGCACATTAATTAATTACTGTGATTTCTTTTAGCGCTTTTTCGTTGTCGTTGTTGTTGTTGTTACTTTTATTTTCTTGTTGATTTATGTGACGCAACTGCGCTGTTGACGGCGCTGCCGACTGCGACGCTGCCTGCTTATTAATTTGCCACAACAATAACTGCAGCAACAACAACAAGAAGAAGCTGGCGACAACAAAAGCAAAGGTCGCACAATTTGCTTAAAGCTTTGCTTTGTTCGCCAGCTGAGGGTGGTTGTAGGGCGTGGCTGGAGGGCGGGGGACGGGGGACGGGGGGTTTGATTTAGTTAGGGCGCAGGGTATTTTATTTTTTTGTTAGCGTTTTTGCTTCGTTGTTTTGTTTAGCTGTAATGCGCTTTGTGTCTTCGCTGCGCGCATTCGAGTGCCTTTGTCTGCAGTACCAGCCACAAGCGACCCCGCCCACAGCCCCTCCGCCCACTGCGACCCGCTGGCAACAATTGTCAACTGGCAACAAGGAGCACAAAATGAAGAAGCAGTCAAGTTATCCTAAATAAACACATTTTGCTCAGCTCAGCATTTTTAGACCCTGCGCCAGGCGGCTAACAAAGGGTGTACAGAGAGTAGTGTCTTAAAGGCAGTGGGTAAGCCAAAAGCAGCTTAAATACAGGGCTGTCAGCAGTCGTGTGTGCTCAACTAATTCACTCGCTGAGCTAACAACAACATAAATTTGCTTTTGGTCTTTGGCACTAAACAAACTGTTGCTGATGCGCCCAAAATGGCAAAGTGGGGCAGGGCGGGGCAGTGGAGTGTTGGAAAGTGGGGCAAGTGGTGTGGGTGGGGCCGCCTGCACGTGGACGTTGAATTCCTTCTGCAGGTTTCAAATTAAACTCGAAAGAAAAACAAATTAGGCGCCACCGGACAACGCATTTGTCTGATGTTTGTTGTTTGCTTTGCTTTTGTCGAGCCACGAACGTTAGAGTGAGAGGGAGGGGGAGAGGGTAGGGCGAGTGAGGGGAAGCAGTCACAATAAGTAGCCGCTCAACTTGTCGCACGGCTCGTTGCAAGCACTTAATGTGCCGTACTTAAAACGCTTCAATATAATGTGACCCCAGATTTCTCAGCCCAACTGTCTGTCTCACTCTCTCCCACTCCCACTGCCCTGCTCTTTTTCTCTTCTGCCCATCTTATTAAGAGCCCGCTTTACTTTTTATCTGTGCGTGTAAATCTTTTTAAATAAATATTTAATTAACTTCAAATATTGAAGTTTTCAAATAAAATTTACAGCAACTTAATCAAAGAATAATATCAAAAGTTTTAATTAAAAATTTCATATTTATTTGTTTATTTAACGTGAACAAAAAGCAGTAACAAATAAACGCATGACTCGGTAGCACAAATGAACAATTTTCTTTAAAACTAAAGTGAAATTTAAAACAAATACAGCGTAGAGCAGAGCTTTCAGTTGAAGTAGCTGTAAACCATAATTTTTATTTAAGTAAATTTCTTTTACTTTCGCTGTTAAATTCATATAAATAATTAACATTTACAGCAGTCGGTTAAGGCCGGTTATCGGTTATGGCTACAGTTGGAAATCCCTGATTAAGCGCTAAAGCTCAGGTGACTAAAGCTGTCATCAGTTCATATTTAATCCAAATTTATAATATTCGCTTTTATGAAATTCGATGGGCATTTCCCCACAGGGAGTTGGAAAAGTGCGGGAAAAGCAGTGGGAAAGTGTGTCATTTGCATTGTTGATCTGCGACGCGTCGTTGACATTTTGTTGCTTTGGGGCATTTGCCGTGTTTCAAGTGCAACAAGCACATGTGGCACTGCGTCCATGTGGCCATGTGGCCACATGAAGAAGATGGACGTTTATGGGACATGTATAGAAATTCCTATAACTGCCGAACGAACGAGTTGAGCACTGCGTCAAGTGCGCACACACAGCATTTTTCATATACATACACACACACTCACACACCTACACACACATGTCTGTACACTTTTTACCTTCAACTGTATGTGCTACGCTGCGTATACGCAATTTTTTTGTTGTTTCCTTTTTTTGTAGGCAATGACCAGCACATTTTTTATGTCTACCCCATGAATTGTAGCTGCAATGGGGTATATCAGTTGGTAAAGTGTGAATAAAAGCACATTTGAAGAACTTTGTTTAAATTGTATTGTTATCGAACTTATCGATATTTATCGAGGCACTTAGTTGGCATATTCCCTTGACTTTGCTCGGGGTCTTAACACCTTAATACTATTAACCATCAAAAGTTACATGTTATCGAAAATTATGAGCGCAAATAACAGTTATCGATAACACATCAGTTCGATTAATCGATAAATTGTGCTAAGTTACTCTATTAACTTCACTTTTTTAACAAGTCTTCCATACTTTAGAGTTTTGTTATTACAATAATAGGAAAAAGTGGAGCAAAATGTATCGATAACACATATCGATTAAAAGTTATACCAATTTCTTATTCTATACAGTGTGAAAAGTTGTGTTTATTTTACTTGACGTGAAGCATTAAGTGATTTAACGATTGTTATGCACAAATATTGCGCACAGTTTATCGATAACATGTATCGATAACAAGTAATTTAAATATTTAATGACTTGCACACTTTTTCCAACAATGTAATACAATTTATTTTAAGCTATATGTTCAGCTCTGCTTGTAGTTGCTTTATTCAGCCACAGAGGGCGCTTTTAGCACTTCGCTGGGTAATTTTCTAGCTGCGTTATCCTTGACTTTAGAATTTATCTGTCCATTTGCGCTGAGCTTAGTGTTGTTTTCTCATTCGTGTTGTTGTTTCAGTTGGTGTCTCTGTACACACATCAATCCCGAGTGTTTGTGTGTGTGTGCGTGTCTGTGTGTGTGTGTGTGTGGTGTTTGTATATGCTTGTGCATATGCATAAAACATGAAAGGGCTGCCGGCTATCGGCGGCTGCTCTACGCCTATCTTCTGTCTCTCTTAATTTTTTTTTTCGTCTGACTGTGCCACGCCCCCGCAGCTCTTAGGCCGCCCTCTTGGCCCTCTTGGCACCCCCTTGCGCAGAGGTCGCAGTGCCCACTTCATTTTTAATAGTTTTCAGCCGACGTCAACGTCAACGTCAGCATCAAGCGTTGACTGCGACGTCAACGTCGTTTCATTTGCCGTTTGTTTACTTTGTAAACTGGGTCTGCCCCTCCCTCTCCCTCTAGCCCTCTCTTTTCCGCTGTCTTCCCTCTTTCTGCTGCTCTATCTCTGCCCCTAACTGGCTGTCCACAAATCAAACAATGAAACTCACTTCGTATGAGTAGAAAACAAAAAAAAATATGAGAAATTTGCAAAGTTTTCGAAAAAATAAAAAAAAACGGAATGGAATAAGCCACAGTTGAAAGTAAACAACTACAAAAGACCCTGTACTAAATGTGTGCAACAAAATAAATAATTTTCTTTAAAGTTTTTAGAGTTTTGGGCACGTGTGAGAAATAGGAAAGTCTCTCTCAAAAGCAACTGCTTAAGACCCTTTACTTGGTGTGTGAACTTAAAAAGCAATTAATTTGTTCCCCGATAACTTTCGATAACCAAAACCAAACCAAAAACACCCTTTGCACAACCTGAACAGAGACTAAAAATAAAAATACTTCAAGCTTTTAAAAATCTTTGTTTTTTTGTAGTAGCGCTCTACTGATTTATGCTGTGCAGTGCAGAGTGTCAAGAGCTGCCACGCCCACACAGCGTGAGGACACGAGACTTATGGCCATTTGATGAACTAAGCGAAAGTCAATTAGCATATGAACGCCAGGTGTCGCCAGCTGCTCGATGTCAAGCTAAATGTGTTTTAGAACGCGCCAATAAATTTGGAAGGTAACAGAAGAGGTAGAGAAAACAGGTAGAGATACAGAGAGGGATAGAGAGAGACAGAGCGAAGCAACTGCGCGCTGTGATTTTGTTTACAGTTTGCCCAAAGAGTTAACTCAGGAAAAAACGTGACATTTCGTCTATAAACAAACAGAGCGAATACTAAACCCCAAAAAAGGGAAACGCGGTCTAGTTAAAGGCGAGCGCATTTGACTAGGTGGTAAAGAGAAAGAGAGAGAGAGAGAGGGGTGAGAGGAGAGGTGGAAGAGAGGTGTGTGGGACAGCTACAGGGTTAGAGCACAAATATTTGAACACAACCATGAACTGTCAACTGTAAACAGAACACGTCAAATGAAGCAAATTAAACAATATACAAATATTGTATTTAAAATTTAAATCGCAACCATTTATTGATACACTGTTAAAATGAGAAGACAGAGGTTTAAGAGTTAGTTGTCTGGATATAAGTATGAGAACGAGACTATAGAATCAATACCAATCTGCTAAGTATAAGCTGTTAACTAATAGACTAATTGATAAATTTGCTACTCATGTTTAATTCGTGCTTAAGTCGTGCTAAAGTCGTGCCCAAGTCGTGCTTAAGAAATTTATTTGACTTTGAATTGAAAGACCTTTTAATGTCATTGTAAATTGACTAGAATTTCATTAAGTGTTCAATTTAACTCTGTTTATGTTAAAGTCCTGCTAAAGTCCTGCTCAAGTCCCGCTCAAGTCCTGCCCAAGTCGTGCTCAAGTCGTGCCCAACTCGTGCTTCAGTAATACAAAGTCAAATAAAGTCACCCTTAATATCATTATAAGTTAAATAGACTTGTTTAATAGTAGTGGTATTATGTTTATTTTAAAGTACTACTTAAGTCCAGCTTAAGTCGTGCTCAATTCGTGCCCAAGTCGTGCCAAAGTCGTGTTAAATCGCGTTTATTTCGTGCTGCAGTCATGCCAATCTATTGGCTTAGTTTTGCTATATTTTTCAATCCCTCGACATCAATTTATCTACCCCTTTTTAAAGCAATGCTTTTAAAGGTAACACATTTACTCGTGCCTCCGCGTGACACGACACGCTGCTCACGACTAGTCAGTTATTAAAGAGGCAACATCAAAGTGATGTCGTCGTCTCAATTGAATGATGTCACATGAGGCGATGTGCCATAAACAAACAAATGACAAGCGGCCTGAATGATACACAAATCAAGTACACACGCACACACAAGCATACGCACGGCCATGCACACACACACACCCCTACACACACACACACACACTTAGGTTGAGATAACTATTGCACTTGTAAGCCAAAGAGGCAGACAAAAGGTTTAGCGAAGCGTTGCAGACGCCAACTGAAGGAAAAACATCATAGGCAGCGAAGTCACAACACACACGCACACACACACACACACCCATACTCCTGCACACACCCACACACATAAAGGACTTGAAGAAAACTGAGACAAGGACACGACATTTTGTGGAACTGGCGACAAAAGCGCCGCTTACGTTATCCGTAATCGCATTGTGAATGGTTGCCATTCACAGTAAAAAACGACAAGCATGTCTCTAGATGTTATCGATAATGTAAGCGTCGTTTGGTTATCGATTTCATGTGTTAAACAAACTGTCAGTGGCAGCTCAAAGGATTTAAAGAGTGAAAACTTAAATGTATGTAGAAATTAAGTAGATTTTTTTAGGTTTTTATGTTATCGATAACTAGGGTTAGTTATTGTGAGGTTATGTCTACGTTAAAAAAACAATTTTAAACAAATTATTTAAAGCGTTTAAAACATAAAAAAAATCCTCTTAAAATTATAAATCATTTTTTTTTAACGCGAATAATTTTTTTTAGGCAAATCGTTTGGTTTACACGCGTCGCCTGCATAAAAAACTTGTGTTTTTTTGCCGCCAAGTCAAGTGAATGGATTCATGTATCGCACGCGGAAGTGACTGTGAGTTGATGTGTGTACGTGAGTGTGTATACGTGTGTGTGTGTGTGTGTGTGTGTGTTTGTGTGTGTTAATCTGTTCATATTTTATGTCCGCATTATGCTATAAAATCAGAAACTAAAAAAGGATAAAGCTAAAAGTCAGCAGCAAAGGGAATGCAATATGCACTCTCAACATGGCGATACTCATACATCATACTCATAAGTCACAGTCGTAGTAACAGTCGTAGTCCCTGTCGTAGTCACAGTTGTAGTTGTGGTTGTGGTTGTAGTTGTAGTTCCAGTCATAGTCTTAGTCATATGCGAAGCTGTATTCACGACTAACATTTGCATAAGGACTCAGGCTGCATTTGCATTTAGTGCTCATTGTTGATTACACGCTACTCGCTGAGCTAGGGTATATGCTATTCATAGCAATGTTTGTAACAGCATGAAGTAGTCTTGTTAGATATTGTAGTAGGCTAATGGCATACCACTACTAGTTAATCACTAACAGTGCCAGTGCTAGGTTTAACAGTGCCTTTCTGAGTTTACATAAATAAGATAGTCATCTCACTCTAACTTATAAGAAGAGTAGGCAGAGATCTAGCTTTAAGGTAGAACATAAGAAAAGATCATTCGAATAAGAGTTGCCAACTAGAGGAGAAGCAATAAAGCCTTCTGAATAATAGATAAAAGTTGAAGTTAAGAACTGATTGCGTCTACAATATAAAAACTAATTTGTGAGGTTTTCGATAAAGTTGGGAAATTTGGTAATCAAAATAGATGTATTGCACTCAAATGGACACAAAACTTGACTGTAATAGCACATGAAAAACGAATTGTATATGGAACTGTTAATTCTTTAACATATGTGAGGTTAGGTTTATAGCATTTCTGAGCAGCAGAAAATTTTATTCAACTGTTTTTCCAAAACTACAAGTGCTAACTTCGTAAATTGACACTCAAAGCCCAAAAAATAAAATGTTTACTACAAATTTTGTTAAAACAAATGCTAGCATACAGCTAAATAAAGCTAAAGTTATTAAATTTCACATATCTCGAGAATTTTGCTTTATTTATAAATAGTTAAATGGAAATCACTTGGTTGCCCCACGAATTTTGACATATAAACACAGTTTTGTTAAGGAAAATTAATGTATCTACTTATATACAATGTTTGTAGACTAAATTTAAGAACAATTTAACCTCAATGTGACTGATAGAAGTTTACTAAAGTGGACGCCTTAAAGTATGCAACTATTTCTTTAACTTAAAGAGCATTCCTTAGCTGAGAACTTGTCTGTCTTGTGCCTGGAAGCTGTTGCTCATTGCGACCAGCGTAGCTGCGTCTAATGCAAATGCACAAATGCGATTTATGACAACATTTTCGAAGGCCTTGTTTCTAGTCACTCTCTCACTATCTTCTAGCTGGCAAGCAAACATTTACACTACCTATAACATACATACACCGAGATATACATACATAGATTGAGAACTACACTCATTGCGACGTCATTCATCATTTTGCTGGGCATTTGGTTGTTTGGCACGCTGTCAGCTGGCCCATTAACGCGCTCAAGGCCCCCTACCTACACAACTCTTACCACTCTTGTCCCCCCCTCTTTCCCCTCTCTACCACCATAGCTATGCGGCGTCGAAACGGCTTAACCCAAACATTTGTCTCTCGCTGGTTTGTTGTCTGTTGTTTGCCTGACACACACAAAATTCAATAAAAATATTTGATTAATTGTGCAAAATGCACAATGTTTGCATAGTTTTAGCTTACCAATTTCAAACAGACACAGCAACGAGTGAGACGGCAACAGACATGCAGTCAGGCAGTCAGAGTGGGTGAGTAATAGGCAGAGACAGTGGGGGAAACATGCTAAATTAAACCATTAAGCAAACTATTGAAATTCACACACAGTTCCCCCAGTCCCACAATTGTGCACGGAAATATTTGATTGATATTTGATTGGATTTGATTTGATTTGACTCAACGCACAGTTTTCACAATTTTCACAATTTTCACAATTTTCAAATTATTTCACTTAAATTATTAAGTTGCAAAATTGCTGATTTATTACAATTTGAAATGCCCAAAACTTTTGGACAATTGCAAAATGTGACAAATTTGTCAAATGTTTGTTAAGATTTGTGCGCTTGATTGCCAATGAATTATAAATGCATTGCCATTGATAACTAACAATTTGTGTCTAATTTACTGCACATATGTGGGTATTTTTTGTGGTATTTTGGTATTTTTTTATGATAATTAAAATGGTAATTAAATTTAATATGCACTTTTGCTTGGCTCTTTGCAGGTTTATTTGGAATTGGAGCCTTTGAAAAGCCATCGTAAGTTATTAATTCAAATAATTAAAATTACGGGGTAGCTGTGAGGCATACACTGCCAAGAAAAAAGCAGGGTATGCCAAGAAAAAAGTCACTTACTTTAGAGTATAAAACACACAAAACTCCACTCTATTTTCTTGCTTTAGCCGCTTGTCTAGGGTATCTATAAGTGGTTTACTTTGTGCTTAGCTTAAAAGTAACACGCAGCGTTCAGGCGGCGCTGTTATCGTTATCGTTATGGTTAGCGCTTGATCATTTGACAGCAAACTCTGCTGAGAATCACCGAGAGAGGCCGCACTCGAAAAAAAAAGCATTTTGAACGCATTATTTTGATAGTTTTGATACAAATTGTGTGGCGAGAGAGATAGAGGGGGGGAGAGGAGGTGCAGCCGTGGGCAGAACATACAAAGACGAGCGCACGAGTATTTCGATTTAAATATTTCATTGGGCAAAAGTTTTTTTGGGATCCGCTGGCTGCTCATCTGTTCCGTCAGCTCCGAAACTGTTGCATTATTCATTAGGACAGCGGCGCAACAAACTGTTGCGAGAGAGAGCGAGAGAGAAGAAGAGGGAGATGAAGGAAGAAGCAACAACTTCCGGTACAGGCAACTAGTTAGATGGATGGCCAAAAGAAAGTAAAAGACGAGAGCGAGAAAGCAGTTTGATGGAACAGAGGGGGAAGTAGGGGGGAATGGGGAAGAGGACAAGCAACGGAAATTGCAAGCATGACCAAATAATGACTCAAACACACACACACACACACACACACACACATACAGACACAGATATAGACACACACTCTCTTGCACAGAGAGAATTTTCGTGTGGAAAAAGCAGAGCAAAGTCAGTGCAAAGGTAATGCTTTCCACAACGTGGTAAGTCACGAGTGCTAGGAGCCGAGAGAGAGGGAGAGGGGAAAAGCTGAAGGCAAGGAAAGAGGGTGTAAAGGGGGGGCCTACGGGAGAAAGCGATGGGGATAAGTAAAATCAGCGCACTTGTCAAATATGTTGATGGACACTTGAAAGGCGAACGGCACAGAAAAAAGGCTGGCGAAAGAGACGAGACGAGACAGCCAAAAGCCTGGCATGCCAAAAAGCCAAATTGCTTTTCAAAATTTCAACATACATAAATACAGATGTACATGCTTGTCTTAGTTTGGCTAAATACCCTGTAAAAAGAGGGCCTGAGTGATGGGCCTAAAAGTCGTGCATTTTACAGGCTAGAGTTTCCCCGAGGTGTTTAATTTTCCAAGTTTAAGCTAAGCAAATTAAAATTATTTGATACCCAAGGTGTTAAATAAAGTTGTTAAATTAAACTACAGTAGCAAACTTATATCGATTTGTTTAAATAAATAACTAACAAACGTATGAAGTGTCTACTTGCTGCCGAAAGGGGTATATTTCTTAGCTATCTCAAAATTCATTTGTTTCATGCCTATTTAAAGTACAGGGTATCTAGTTCAACTGCCAGCCGCTGCCAATGCATTGGGTATTGTTTGAAAATGCTTGAAAAAAGGTAAAGAGAAAAGAGAGAAATAAAAAAAAAAAACTTCAGTTGCATGGAGAATGAAAATGGAAATTCTTTTTATAAAACGTTTCGTTCTTTTGTTAAATGTTTTTGGCTTTTGCCTAAAAATAGTTGACGGCATAGCGACGTGTGTTGAGTCACAAGATATGACATGTATATCGCATGTAGTGTGTGTGTTGTGTGTGTGTAGGTAGTTTAGTACGAGCATATCATAATATCAAGTATGCGACATGTGTTACGAAGCAGAGTCCAAAAGGCGCCAACGTCAACGTTTGCTAAGTTCCAATTTCGTATTTCAAGTGGTGTGTATAACATGTGTGTGGTTTTTGTTGTTACCACCCAGAAGGCACACCCGACACACACACACACACACACATTTGACACAGTCTATATCTATACTCATATCTATCGATGTATATCGCTGGCTATGCACACAAATGATTTATTTATTTATTTACTTATTGGCAATGCCAATGACGCGAGTTTTTCCATGGCACAGCTGCCACATGTAGTTCAGACAGCCACCCACACAACGACTCCCTACACACACACACACACACACACACACGCACACCTATGCATGTTTTGGGAGTATTTAGTAGAGTTGCGAGTTCGGTTCAAATTTATTGGCCATTTGCCACTGGACACAACACAATAAAAGCGTAAAACTTGTGCGTGAGTCAAACAGCACGCACTATAGATACCCTGTAATCATTTAGAGTGAGCTACTCACAGCTTTAAATCAGTAAACTTGAAATTTAAAGACATTTAACAATTTACTACAGCAAATGCATCATGCGCATATCATACCCTACACTTGCTGGGTATTTGAAAAGAACTATTGCTCCACGAACAACTCAATTTGCGGTTAAACAAATTTGTTGGTTCCTTTGTGCCACAATTAGCTGCAATTAGATTGAATGAATGAACTGATAAGCTAATAAAAGACTCGTGGAACTACATAGAAAACACAAGTGGAGCACTGCGCGAAAGAGACAGAAATACATGAGGGAGGGAGTGGGAAAGCAGGTCGATTGGTCAGAAGTTATAGATCGAACATGCAAAAGACTTGACTTGACTTGACTGTATTATTGATTGCAAGGGAACTAGAAATGGAAAGTTCTTGACTCAATTAGTTAGTAATGCACATTAAGCTTATGATTAATTAGGGGCAAAAGAGTGCTCCAAAGGAGTTGATTAAGCAGTATTGCAAATTAGTGCATATAAGTGTTGCACAAGTAGTCGCTTAACTCGAAACTTATTAAATTTCGTGTCAAGTCTGAAGGTGACTAAAGGAAAACTAAATTTACTCAATTAATGTTGTGCAACACTTGTAAATTTAACACTTTGCAACACTGAATATTTTACTTGAAAAGGAAAATTAATTTTTTAACCTTTACCTTTACCTTTCTTAGGAAAAAGAATATTTCTAACAGAAAAACTATGTGTTTTAGAAGCGTATATTATTTGTTATACAAAAGTCAGTTTAATTTCTTCCAAAAAAAGGTTTTTCCTAGAGAAAAATGTATTTTAAATGAAGTATAACTTTCCTCAAATAGCACTCATTTTAAAACTCTTTCAAAGTTTTTATTCCTATAAAGAAACCCGCAAACAGTTGCATAAGTGTCCCAAATTTTTTTTATTTTTTGTATCTTTACATATTAAAAATTCCTTTTTAAAAACGAAGACAATTTTTATTAGTCGAAATTGTCTGCTAAAAACTCAAAATATTGTAGGCTTTGTATATGGCATAGAGCGAGTGGCTTTCAGTTTGAGTTGAGTGGCACTCAAGACACTCATTCAAATGAATCATTCATTAGACATTCATGATGATAATGACTAATCGACAGGCACTCTCTCTGTCTCCATCTCCCTCTCTCTCTATCTCTCTCTCTGCTTTACTCTAATTACCTCAAACCCAAATACAGAGAAAGAATTATGGAAACGAATGGATTATGTATGATGAAGGACACACACAAAATGGTAGATAGAGCGAGAGAGATATGGATAAAGAGTGGTCAGCTGGGGAGAGAGAGAGACAGAGAGAGAGAGAGAGAGGGAGAGAGGGAGAGAGTGAGCTCCGTACATGAGCTCATTAGTCTAATGTAATCACTTCGCATTTGGATCTTCTTTATTGTCATTGCCTTTGAAACTCTTCGACTGCAAGTTTTGCAGCTCACTCAATTAGCTCGGTATTTTACTGTCCCTACGACTTTTATAGACTCTGTATGCAAAGTGAAAGGAGTTTTATAGAGCAGGTGGAAGTATTCTTGAAGTATTAAGTATATATATTCTGAAAAAACATCAGCAGTCGAGTTTATAAAGCAATGTCAGCTCAGAGAATGAAAGTTTATCAAAGTATTTAAGTATTGAGGCATAAATTCATAGCATTTATAGTCTTCTGAGATTTGAGAAAATTTGATTACTATATCATATATGTACATTGGTGTACTTATATAGAGCTTATCGGTTAAACATCAGTGATTAGTAGCAATAACTTTGGATATCTTAAACAAACTGCCACACTGTCTTTATGTCAAATCAATAGGAGTATACCATCTTAATTTAGGAAGCATCTGATAACTTATTAAGTAGCCTTCATAGAAACATGTGGCCTAAAATGAACAACTTGTAGGAAATTTTTTAAACATGTACAGGGTCATATACGGTCAGCTTGCACAACAGTCTGTATGCTCCCCAGTTTATTTTCGTATTGTTTTTTCTTTTGGTAGACATTGAGAAATGCGTTTCTAGACAAAGTTGGCTTGGCTAGAAACAAAGGCAACAATTGCCATTAAACGCACACACTTCGCACACCTAAAAGGGGTGTGTGTGTGGGTGTGCAGGGGTGTGTGTGGTTGTAGCTAAGGAGTAATAGGGAGCACTGTTGCTAGCTGGCTTCTTCTAGGCAAAGCTAACAGCAAACTCATGTCTTTCAGCTGGCGCGCAACAGCTACGCCTGCTTGTGGTAATTTAACACCCCGCACCACCACCAACGCCCCCCACGCCCCTTGCACAACCCCTGCCCTTATGGAGGCTCTGCCTCCCTTAATTGCGTATATTTTTGGGGCTGACTTACAAGTCGTTGCGGCTGCTGAGTCTGCCGAGTCTTAAGACTGCTGCGTCTATGTCTGAAGTCTGTTGGCGTGGGTGGCAAATGAAATTTACATTTTTGACTTCATTTAACTTGTCAGCTGTTGGCCAGGGGGGTGTGTAGAGGGGGTAGGAATCGGCAGCAGCAGGAACAGCCAACGGTTGGTGCTAGTCGTTGCTGTAGCTGAAGCCAAAGGCTGTTGCCAATTGACTTGTAACGGATGTTGAGCATTCAGTAATTTAATACGCTAGCTATGGCAGGAATTTGATACCCTGCAGGCATTAACTTGGCCTAAATGGTTCATTCTGACCCTAACAATAGCGCGAATTATGGCTTACTTGTCTGATGTTGTCCTGGAGTTATGTGTGGAATGCTCGATCTACTTGTGACATTAAAGGCTGCTTAAAATGACATTTACTTAGCTTTCTAGCTAAAGAAAACAACAATTTTAATGTTATAGAAATTGTTTAAATTTTATATAAAACAGTCATTGAAAAAACAGTTTATACAGGGCTTAAAAGTCGCTTTGAAAGGATTCTTTTGGCTTTAAAAAGATGCATTTATTTATAACATTTAAAGGGAATTTAAAGTAGTTTTGTTAACTTAATGTCATAAATATTTCTTAATCAACCAAAACTATTTTCATATATTAACAGTTAATGGAGATTAATGCCTAGCTAACTAATTGTTAGGTAGCCATTCAAATATAGCAAATGATTTATCACTATAATCTACAATATTAACATTGGGCTCATCAGCTACAAGCTTTGAAATGACCCAGTTAAGATCTGCCCCATGCTACCAACTTATACGCCAACAGTAAATCAATAAAGCCGATGACGTTGGCCCATGTTGCTCCAATGAAATTCAGTTACAGGATAGCCTCAAGTCAAGCAGTCTCATTAGTTTGGATTTGGCAATCATCATGTTTGCTTTGTAACCATGTCCGGTACCAAGGTCATCGCATTGTTCGCTTGTTATTCGCTAAAAGATTTCTCTCACTTTGTGGGCCAAAAAGCATTGTTCATTGACTGATTTAGGTCTTTGGGTTGCCCTAAAACATTTGATGTGCCTAGTAGGGAGGGTGGGGGTGTGTGGGGGGTGTAACTGTAGCCTTATGCAACCTTAATTGAATTGCATGCTAAGCCACAAGGCTTTCCTGGAATGCCCCAAAGAACTGACACTTTCTTTCTCAGCTCCTTTCCCTTTCACTGCTGCTCTTTCTCTCTGTGTCTATTCAAATGCCCCGAAGAATCAGGAAAATTGAGCAAAATTTCATTAAAATTATTGAATGCAAAGCACAAAATGCCACAATAAGCCGCATCCGACATTTGGCCAAAATACGCTTTTAGCCAACTTTTGTAAAATTTGAATAATTTACTATCAAACTTGTCGCAGCTGTCGACAGTTTTGTCTATTTTGTTATCCCCGTTGTTGTTGTTGTAAAATGTCGTTGTTTGTTTGCTGCGGTTGTTTGTTTACTTAGCTGTAATTAGCATTAAATAATTTCATTATAATGCAACCAGCTTAAATATGCAATAACAAATCATCTGTTTAGTCAACGTGACATGCCACTATGGTTCAAGAACACAATTTTTAATGCATTTAAACACGGGGCAATCATTTTAGAAAATCAGTGAAGTTAACAGAACAAAATCAATGAGAAATAATTTAAATTGCCTTGAAGAAATGCTGGAAAATATTTGGAAAATGCCTCAACTTCGCTCTGATTAGGAAGGCATGTTGTGAAATTCCTCAAGTGGATTTCTTGTGTAGCTGTGTATAACAGGTTTAAATTTGGAAATTGTGAGCATTTGAAAGCAATTGAATTTTCTATAAATTTAATGAATTTAATGCTAGGAAATTTTGTTAATTAATTTAAAATATTTATTTGGGTACTAAATATAATACATAATTATTTATAATTTAAATAAATAACTACAATTTATGTTAAAAGGTATTTATTTTAAAGCAAGTGAAAATTTAAATTTAAATTAAAATTTAATGAATTTAATTCTTGGAAATTTGATTATTTAAATTAAGAATGTTTATTCGAAAAATTTATTTAATAATTATTTTAAATTTTAATAAATAAACTCAAGAGTTCTTATAAGTTATTTATTTTATTTAAATAAATTATTAAATATTTTTTTGTCATCAATGCTTATTTTTGCACAGATTAATTTAATAAATTATTATTATTTTTTTAAATAACCGTATATATTTTATTTAAGGCTTCAATCTGTCCAACTTAAAAACTTCTGTTAAATTCATCAATATTAGTTTTATTTCTACATATAACTTTATTGTTTGGTTAATACGCGCGACTGCTTTAGGTTTGCGCTAGTAAATTAATTATAAAATTTTAAATAATAAGTTTTTAACTGTTAAAATGTTTTATATAAATTTAAATTAAATAATTTCATTTTTTTAAAAGTGGTTTTAACTTTTTCCTATACCACAAATTCTACGCTTTCATTAAACTTACTTTAAAATACTCTTAAATATAATCAACAATTCAATTAACCTCTTATTAAGTAATTAGCATATAATTTCTAAAGCCCATTTGACCCATTGTACGCATATTTTTGTATTGAATAGCAATTTAGTAATTTTGCAATTTTGATTTGCAGTCGCTTGTCAACGCGTCGTATGCGTGATAAGCATTTTATCCCTCCCAACTGTGTCTATGCTTAACCGCAATTGCAGTTCCATGACTAATTATCGATTTTGCTTTGCCATATTTTGAGCTGATAAACATATATGTTTGTATGTATCTACTACATATATATTCACTCAGTTGGTTATAATAAACTCGTAGCCACTCCTGCATTTAAGCCAAGACTGCGAGTACTTCAAAAGTTTTGAGAACTAAAATTGCGCTCAGAGGAAATAAAACTGACAAAACTGACAGTTATAAATGGGGGACACATACACACACACATGCACATGCACATACACTTGCTCATATCTCTCGCTATCTACCTCTGCCTCTATCTACTTCGCCCTCCTGCTCACCCCATCTAGTTGGGAACAGGTGAGAGCAGTGAGTGTGTGTTGCACAGCAGCTGTCTTTTGTCCTTCGATGCTGTGACCTTGCACAGTGTTGCAAAAGTCAAAAGTGAACCAAATAGAGAACCAAAATTAGAAACTGCATCAACTGACCTTGTGCGCAAATTAAAGTTAAGAGGGTGGTGAAATTAATTTTAATAAACACGATGCATTTTAGCTACTCGAAAAGTTTCGCTTTTTCGATAGCACACATTTGAAAAATGTTCAAAAATAATTAAAAAACATGGCAAAAAGTATGTGACTGTGTTGAATTGTTTTCTTTTTTTTTTTTTTTTGTTAATAAAGCTGTTAAAGCTGTTAACAAAAGTGAGAATTAAATAGTACTTATTCCTGGTAAACGCGAAAAAAAATGGTAAAAATCGCCTGATCTTTTTTTAAAGTTGCAAATTAATTGATTTGTTTTTTTTTTATTGATTTGACTTACGCTTGTAAAATCGAGAAAGTCTATAAAAGTTATGAAACTGAAAACTGAGAAAAATTAAAATATGTTTTAATTAATTTTTTGTTGTATTTAATCTGATTGGGTTTTTCCAACCTTTCTTGATTCTTTTTATTTCCAGTTAAATAAAATTTTTAAAACTTACATTTTCATATTAAATAATTAATTTAATTTTACATCTATATTTTATTTAACAAATTAGTTAAATACTCGCGACTGCTATAAGTTGGCGTAAATTTAAATAAATAAAATAAAATAAAACTTCTACCTTTATTTTATTTTAATTTTTTCTTAGAATATTTTTGAATTTTTCCGATCAGTAAATAAATTTAAGAAGTTTGTAGGGTATCATTGAGTCGCTGGGAGTTGAGCTTTGTTGGCTATTGCTGTAGCCTGTTGCAAATTGTTGGCAACGTGAAGCTTAAGAGCTGTTTGCCACAAACACACACACCGTTACACCGTCATGTGTATCAGCCTGCAACTGCAGCATATGCAATTGCTGCTGTTGCTGCAGTAGCAAATTTCGTGGCAGTTGCAACTAAATTTGCATAGACTTATAATTTATATGCACACGAGTTTCTTATAACAACATCTTAAGTTGTTAACGCTGCTTTGTGCTCATAATACCCCTTACTTGCTGTCCGTGGGTATATTGAATTCGTGGCTGAAAAGTTTTAAAGTTATTGAAATATTTCAAGGGCACAACTCAGTTGGCCATCGGATATGAATAGGGACTTATATGGCGACTTAAAGCTTTTGCTGGGTATTACATGGTCGATCACTTGCTTAAAAGTTCAGCAATTGTTGTTCGCATTGTTCTTCACCTTTTTTTGTTGCTGCTGGAAATGAATGCTTGAATGCAGCCGTTAGTTTTTCGTGTTGCTGCCAAAAGTTGAAGGAGAAGCAGCAGCTAAAGGAATGAAGAAAGGAAAGGAGAAAGAAAAGGAGAAAAAAATAAAGAAGAAGAAGCAGAAAAAGCAACGGCAGCAGCATAAAAAGATGCTGCACTTGTTTTGTTTAAGGCCATGGCCGTATCTCTGTTGCCTGCAAAGGGAAGTGGGAAAGGGGGCGGTGAGAAGAGAGAGGTAGAGGAGGCAGTGCGGAGAAAACGCTTTGTTTTGGGGCAAACAAAGCGCACCTCAACCGGGCATGGCCTGCGGTTGTAATTACAACGTTTCCTCTACAAAGAGAGAGAGAGACGGCTCTGATGGGAGGAAGCAGGAGTGAGTGAAAGGAGGAAGGAGTGGCTGCGGGTGGCATGCAACAGCGGCAGCTTCAATTGGCTATTGTCTCAGCACCTTCAGTTTGTTGCAAGTGAGCGAGGCTAGGTTGCAGATAAGGCATTGTTGTTGCACACACACACACATGCACCTTTGCAACTGGCCTAAGTTGCTTGCCTCTAAAACTGCCGGAAGTGTTGCCCCATCTTTTTCTCTCTCTCTTTCACTATCCTCAACTTACTATCTCTTTCTGCTCGATGCAGCTTTCGTTTAAGTTGCCCGTTGGGCGGTTTCAAGTTGTTACACTGTAAAAAATTCAGTCATCAATTAAAGCAATTGACATAATTGTAGCTTTAACTATTTAGATCCTTAAAAACTTGATAAAACTTATTAAAAATGTATGTTAATATTTTAAAAAATTAAAGAATCTAAAACTAAAATGTGTAAAAATTTTCATGTCTTCATTTATAGAGCACCGGTTTGAGCAGTGTACTAGCACTGTAGCACTGCACATTGCATGCAACACGGCAACTTGTCTGTCTGTCTGTCTGTCCAGCTGTCCTGTCAGTCCTGCAGCTTGTTTGTTAGGAGGCATCATTGTTTGTTCCCTAAACTGGGCATCATTCGTGTCATATCTTGTCTCTTGGCTCCTTTTGTTGCCAGTTTGCGCTGTAGGGCACAAGTAAATTGATAAATGTAGTTCGGCACTGATTGCCAAGCCTCAGTTGCCCAATCCCCTTCATCCCCGCCTACCCCCTTCTCTTCCTTCTGCCTATCTCTTCTTCTTCATGCCTTCTGCCTTTTCATCCCATTGATATTAAGTTGCTAGCCATTGTTCTGTGTCGTTTGTTCAATTGAATCGATTGCCAGTCAGTTATAATTCAATTGTTTCATGGAAGGTCAAGGGTATAACAGTCTGATTAGATTTTAGAACAGAATTGAAACTAAATCTTTTAATTGCACTTTCAAAGTCAACAAGTAGGGAGAATTGGTCTAATATACTGAGTATCTCATATGATAGTATGATTTGTTTAAGTATAGAAGTGTTTAAGGTAGTGTTTTACCTGTATAACAGTTTTAAATAACTTTATATAAACTGTTTTTAAATTTAATGCTTACATTTGAACAGAACATTGCATATAACAGATGTACATACTGTATGTAAGTTAATTGCTTCTATATAACCATTTTACGTCAAAGCATATAACAGTATAACAGCATATTTAAAGTTCAGTTTAATACCACTACATAGCTTAGAAAACCAATAGCATTTTGTTGACGAGCTAAAAAATACTTCAAGCCACATTTTGTTAGGTACGACTTGTATAACACTTGTGTAGAAACATTTTAGTTCTTCTTTAAAGCAGTAAACTGTTTGCATTATGTTGTTACTACAAGACAAACAGCATTTTAGTTCGTATAACAGTTGTATAACAGTCGTATAACAGTTGTATAACAGTTAGAAAATATACAAAAGCTACCACTGCCAATGCAATTGAAATGTTTTTGCATTTATGGTTGCGCAGCTTTAGCGATTTGGCATGTGTCAAAGGTCAATTCCATTTGAATGCATTTCAACTGAATTCACTAAAATTTGCGTAGCAAATTTATTTCCATCAGCCATCGTCATGGACATTGACATCGATGTCGACATCATCGCATTGCTAAATGCCTTCATTAAGTTGGAAAAGTGCACAACGTGAGCGGGAACTGCCAAAAACGCGTCGTTGACGTTGTCGACGATTCCTTCCATGTGGAAACAAAGCGCACGTACGGCACAAAGGCACCTGAAAGTGCTTCAGCCAGTAAGAGCCCCAGGTGTGCATTAGTCCGCCATCTCTCCCTGTGTGTGTGTGTGTGTGTAGAGTCTGTGTGTGAGTGGATGTTTGTGTTTGTAGTTGCAGTTTCAACGTTGACTCAAAGCGCTGCGTTTGCTGTTTGCCGTTTGCCGTGTTCTGTTTGTAGTTTTTCGGTTTTCAGTTTCCAGCTTTCAGTTTTCACTTTTCACAATTTTTTTTTTCTCCTTTTCTGCTGCTTTTCCCCAACCCGTTTGCTAACCTCTGGTTTGTCATGGTTTTTCACTTCGCCCTTTCGTGCATTTTCCCAACTGACAACATCAAGTGCTTTGCCAGTCAGTTTACAACAAGCGAGTGAAAGGAGAGAGAGAGAGAAAGGGAAAGACGCTCCGAGAAGTAGGCTACATATTGTACTGTATATCAGTTTGTAGGTTACGCCATCTGTTGCTACTCGCACTGTACAGCTAAACAGCTACACAGCAAATAGCGCAGATACAGTTAGCAGCAACCTCTGCTATCGAAGGCTAAACCTGTCAGCACTGAGACAAGTGAATGCCA
This sequence comes from Drosophila acutilabella, assembly GCA_035046005.1. Classification (NCBI taxonomy): domain Eukaryota; kingdom Metazoa; phylum Arthropoda; class Insecta; order Diptera; family Drosophilidae; genus Drosophila; species Drosophila acutilabella. Next base: position 6,184,160 of record JAWNOK010000020.1, read on the forward strand.
TTCTGATATGACAACACAAGTGGGCACATAAGCTAATTCGGATAGTCGGGGGCACCGGATAATATGAGTCGGAAACAACAACTTTGGATGTACCATATATGTGGCATGTGTAATACATGCCAGTATGACACTTTATCGTAGTCGAGTGTAACTCTTAAGCTTATGAAATGTATTCTATGGGCTTTATATCTGTTATAACAATTTAATTTATGTAGTAGTGACAGCAGGTGGGCATTGTGTGAGTGTTAGGCAACTGTTATATTATCGTCAAGTGGTTTCCTAATAACTGCCGAAACTGTTATATCCAAAAGCAGTCAGTAATTTAAGCTTTATTAACTAAACGGCACTTAAAGTTCAAAATCTGTTATATAAAAGTGTTATACTACTGATAACTGTTATACAACTGACAACTGCTATACAATAATGATTTTAATTCATATTTTGTGTACAGCTCTTTAATAATCTCTCAAAATTTAACTGTTATACAGCTGATTTATAAGTTTTAATGTGTTAACTTGATGGTTTTTTATGGCCTCTACTCAGAGATATAACAGAGATTGCTCTGACTGTGTGTCATTCCAAAATGCTTGGCGACGTGCTGAACCATGTAAAAATACTTGCACACACACACGCACAACCACACAGACACACACACAGCGCATAGGAATATGACACTCATGGGCTGCTGCACATGATGGCAGCTGCAACTGTCGCCAGTCGCTGACATTGACACGCACAAAAAGCAGTAAAAATAAAATGGAAGATGAGTAGCAAGAAAATAGAGACAGCTTTAAGTTCTCTTGGCGAATTTTTTATCCACCCTGTACTTTAAAAATACGTGGGGATTACATAGAGTCAAAATTTAGCAAGCAGTCTATAAACTGGTCATAAATAAAATTTGTTTTCAGTATTCCAAAGAAACCCTTGAGTAACAATCTTGAATTTGATCATGCCTCTTTTGCCCCTTAAGCTTATAAATAACTTGAATTGTTTCAACTCTAATGACTACAATAAGTTTGACGGGGTACAGCAAAAGATATTGTTTGCTTTAAAATAAAATTAAATATTCTTATGACATTTTTCCATCTAGTAATGTATATCTCATAGTTGCTTGGCTTAAGCCTGAAGAAGATGAAACTAAAGCCAGCATATTAATACTGGAAACGCCTCTACATTTTCCTTTTTCCATTTCAACTGCGTTTCTTTTCACTCTTCGTCCTCACTGGGTTTTCTTTCTTTTGACAGCCTTCAGGCCGAACTGACCTCAATTTCCACCCAATTCCTACGCAGCAACGTTCGAGTGTTGTGCGCTAATTGATTTCAAGACTTGAGGGCCGTTAAAAAAATGAAGAAGAATCGACATTGAGTAAGAGGATAATGTGAGTAGCGTAAAAGCAATGACGAACCAACGAAAAAAGCACAGACAAAGGCAGTAAAGAAGATGAGAAACTGGTGGATTGAGAGAGAGAAGGAGAAAGTTATAGACGCCATGGAGGAAGCGTCTTAATTATGTTTTTGAGTTTTGCCAATTGTTTGCCATTTGCCAAAAACAGCTTTGTTGTTCCCAAATTTTGTTTTGGAATGGCCCCATCAAGGCCAAGTTAATTAATTTTTGCTCTTTGCTGCAACTTTTCTGTTTTGTCCAACACACACCCACACCCACAACGCCTTCACCTTTACCGCCATTCAGGTGATAAAGTTTGCATTGAATCAACTACGAAATAACTTTGAACTTCAAGTTTCATTTGCTGCCAACGTTTTTAATTAGTCTAATTAATTTTTGGGACAAACCAAGAGGAAAAATATCAACAAATAAACGAAGATACAAAGAAAAATCAAAATAATAAAAGTAATAATTAATATTAATCAACTAAATCTGTTGACTAAACTTTTCCTTTTGAACGAAACTATCTGAAAGCTTTGCCCGCGGATAAACTGGCACTCAATGGCCAAAAACTTTTAGCTGGCCCAAAAACATCCAACCATCTGGTAACGCCGTAAGGCAAATGCCGGAAAATGCAACACGCAAACCTCAGATACAAGGAATGCACTTACTATAACGGTAATTAAATGTACAAGTTTTCCGCTAGACTGAAAATGGGCGTGGAGGCGTGGGGGCGTGGGAGGTTGGTGTTAAATTTGTGTGCAAATAGCGTATAACTGTTGCATGTCCTAAGGATATTTAAGTGAGATTTGTGAGAAAATTTGCTTCAATTATAGCAGATAATTTATTGCCTTACTATTTTTGAGGTGCAAATTATACATTTATGATGATAACTATTTATATAACAGTCAGTTAATGAAGAAATGTTGATTATTGAAATAAACAAAATGAACAAAATTTACAATATAGGAAATAAAGGCTTAAAGCTTTTGTTAAATTATAATTTATTAACTTCCAATGACTTTAAGTTTAGTTCCTACAAATGTAAACTGTGCTATTTGTATAACACTTGTTATCTGTTTAAGGATTATAAGTTTTGTGCTAGAAATAAGCATGTACAGAGTATAACAGTTGTATAACAGTCGTATAACAGTTTTATAACACTTTAGAAACGTTACAACACAAAAAACATAAGCAGCGACAAGCTTAATACAAATGTTAAACTACCCAAATGGCTGTATAACACTTACAAACGAAATAAAAACGCGTAAGGAAGCAACCAAGTGCCTTGAAAGGGGCAACCAACTCCTTAGGCGAGTGCGTGTATGCGGTTGTGAATGAATGGCAGTGAATGGGCTCGGTTAGAAATTCAGAGAATTGCCCCGGTAACAATTTGATAAAAATCCGTTTAGGAAGCCGAATGGGCAGGCAAACAAAACGTAGCTGCGGCTGTTTGCCGCCATTGCAGGAAGGAAAACGGAAGTGTGTAATTTAAGCAGCGGTAAGCAGTAGTAGCGACAGCAACAACAACGGTGGCAACAACAGGAAACTTGCAACCAAAAATGCAACAAGCTGCAAAAGCCACCAACTGTCGACCAAATGACCAGCAAATGCAACCAAACGACAAACGTCACAGGTGTCGTGCCATCTGCCAAAGGAGGACAACGGGAAATGGCCATAACGTGGAAGGCAGAGGGGGAGAGTGAAGGAGGAGGAGCAGCAGCGAAGAGCGACAAAGTATAAGGCCATTTAAATGCAGTGCCAAATGGCCAAATGCACTTATTGCAGTGGTTCTTGTTGTTGTTGTTCTCCAAAGTTGTTAAAGTTTTTTAAGCTGTAGTTTTCACTGCTGTTGTTGTTGTTGTCGTAACTGTTATACGCAGAGTTTGTAGTGTTTTCTGGGCTTCCACGTGCGTGTCTGCATTGAGCCAAATGATGGTACTGTATTGATAGTTTTGACAAGCTTCTTATTTATTTATTAAAGACAACTTTTGTTTCTATTTAAATTGTAAGCTATAAATAGATAAACACTTAGTTAAACAGCCTTGTCGTAAGAAACAATTCATTTCCATTTGATCAAGAAGGGAGTACTCATATTGATAGCACAAGACACACTTAAACAAGGCTTAAACTTTAAATAAGGTTGCTGATTTAACCTCTTCTGTACAATTAATTTTCTGTTATACATATGACAACTGCCACTCACGCTGCCATCTCTAGCCAGATGCAGCAGAGGCGAGCAGGCAGTTGAAGCTGTTAAAACATGCTGGCTGCCTGACAAAATCCTGGCCAACTCAAATGACATAGACGAGTCACTACTTTGGCTGCATAAATCGTGCCAAACTTGTGTCGAGAAGACCCAAAAAATATACGAGCATCTAATGCACTAGACAAAGACAGAAAGAGAGAGAAAGAGCACGAACAGTAGACAGGGGTAGAGGGAGGGTAGATGAGGCTGCAAAACATTTATGGCCAAAACAAATGGCAGCCGCTGGCAACGGCTCAAGTGCCCATAATGGCATAGACGACGTGCAGGAAGTTCCTTTCCCTGTGTAGTTGTTGCTGCTGCTTGGGGCGGTGGGGAAGTGTCACCGGAAACCGGAAGTGCGGCAGATAGCAGGCAAGCAAAGGCAACAGCAAAACTCAACTCTGTTGATAGTATAGTAAGTAGCACACACAGTACGACCGAGTAATCGAATAAGTTGACTGAACACTCTACAATCATTTTATGCTTTCTAGCCTTTTTTCTTCTGCTTCTCTGCTGCCAAACAAATTGAATTCATATATAAATTCTATTTCTAGTTCGATTCTCAACTTAAGTGGAACCTCAAATATGAGCATACTTTTGCCATCTTCATGCTGGTCTAACATTCAAAGTTTTGCAAACTTCATTTGACTTTTGATCAAATTTGTGGGTCACTTTTTTATACCAGGGCAGAGTAAATGCAATAACTGTCGAAAATAGTACTCAAAATGAATCTGTTTATGTGTGTAAATGGCATTCAACTCAAGAGTTTGTGTAAGTGGGAATTGAAAACGAGTTAAAGTTCAATTTTGTGGTAGTTGTAGTTTGAGTTTCAACTTGAGAAAGAATTTATCCAAGAAGGGTACAGTAAAATAAGTTTCGTAATAATAAATACCTTAATAAAAGCAAATATTTATATGCCAACCCTTTAAAATACAATTAAATATTGGGACACGAATTTATTATTTACCAAGTCGAGTTGGGTTGAGTTTTCTAATTATTTGCCAATTTCCTTAAGCACACAAATCATTTAAGAATTTCCACAACTTTCAATTGCATTGATTGTTCTACTAACTGTTTAACTTGGCCCAAAACTTATTCAGGGCTAAAAATAAGAAGGTCAAAAAACAATTCAAAGAGACTTTTGCTGTTTTGTTAAATGTAAAATCGTTTGCGTTTCAGTTGACAAAGAGAAAAAGAGCTTCTAAATGAGAAGTACTTTAGGAATATTTTATTTTCTTCTTGTTGTTGCTTTTTCTGTACATTTTTGTTTTTTGGTTGTTTAATTATGCATCGCATTTGGGGCAGGTTTTGTTTGAATTTTGTTCAATTGAATGCATTTCATTTCATTCGTGACGACTGACAAATTTCTTAATTGCAAGTCAGTCAACTGAGAACGGAAGGGGAAAGCCATGAAGCAGGCGAAATGGTAGAAGTAAATGGTAGGCAAAGGCTGTGGCAAGAGGGGTGCATGAGGGGTGGGAGGTTGTGCGTTTGGGTAAGGGCTTTGGGACAACGACTGGTCTTTTCATTTGGTTGCGTATTTTTGCTCAGTTTTTAGTCTCATTTGGCCATCCATCTGCTGGTGCCTGCACACAGCCCTTAATCTCCTCTTTACCTATATTTTTTTTTAAGTTTTTCTCTCAATTTTGTGGCACTCTGTAGTGTAAAGCTGAGCAGGGTCGATTGCGAGCTGAGCAGAGAGTAGTTTTGTTATTCAAAAGGTAATATAAATATGTTGTTTAAGCTCTTAGTTAGTTAAGTCATTTACCATTTTCAGTGTCGCTGTTTGTGGTACAGGGTGCTGGCCAGTCTAGCACACCATACTATAAACTTGCTGCTAGTTTTTGCATAAAAGCGAAAAATTCAGGCCATAGGCAGTCGACAGCTGAAATGACAGAAAATGCGAAGCATTTGAAGCAGGAGAAATAATAGCGGGAAATGGAAAATGGAAAAGGGGAAAGCTTTTCATAGTGCCTAATGGCCGTTGGCTGCTGTTGCTGTTGCTGCTGCAAATGTTGCAACCTTGAAAAATTGCACAAGAAAAGCAACAAAAAAAAAAATTGAATTTAATTTAAATTGAGCCACAAAAAGCGGCTCAACATAAAAGCAACCAAAAAGTGGCACAAGACGCAGCACAGCAGCAACAACAACAAGAAGTGTAACAACAACACCGAGTAGAAGAAGTGTAACAAAAACATTTAGAACAACAAATAACTTGGCATAGTTTTCTGTGTGCTAAAATAGACAAGTTTATTGCCAGTTTTGGGGCTTTGGGGCAAACAATGACGAGGCCAAAGGGTAGACAAGTGCTGGCCATGTTGCTGCTGGCTGCTGGCGCCTCTAGTTCCCTCCCTCTTTCACACTCTATCTCTGTCTCTGTCTCTGGCAGGCAAAGGTCAACAGCTTTTTTTTTGTTGCCTTTTCTTATTTTTCCTTTCTTTGCTAACTGAATCTTAGTCCAGACCAGGTCATATTGTGGGTCCATAGGCTGACAGTTGGCCATGTTGTGACTTGGCCTTGTTGTGCTTACTCTTCTTCATCATCTACTCTTCTTCTTCTTCATACCCAACTGCCTATTCTTATTACTGTTGTTGTTGTTGTCGCTCATTGTCGTTGCATAGATCCCAAGGTGACAGTCAACTTGAGCCTTAGGCTCTCTCTCTCTCTCTCTCTCTGAACTCTCTAGTTTTGAGCTTAGCAAACTGTCGCTGACTCACGAGTGGAAAACAAGACAAGTTCCATTTGCAGGTGTATTACGTTGGCGCAGCAAGGCTAAACTTGCCACATGCCACATGTGACAAATTCTGCAATATGCAGCTAAGCTAGAGTAATCCCACAAAAAACTGGTATATTTGTTGTTTTAAGGCACTGTAAATTGGCTTGGAAAGAAATTCTAAATTAGAGATTGTATAACAGTTGATTGTATAACAGCTGTCAGTATAACAGTTGAATTATGCCACGTGGCTGTCTAAAGTTGAAATGTATAACAGTCCAATGTATAAAAGTTGACTGTATAACAGCAGGCTGTTAAACAACTAACCGTATAACAGAAAGAAGAATGAAGAATGTATTATAGCTATATTTTTAACAGTTGCATGTATAATTGTTACATGTATAAGGGTTACTTGTATAACAGTTGTTTGTATAACAGCAGGCCGTAGAACAACTAACTCTATAATAGAAAGAAGGATGACACTAAGCTAAGGATAAAATTAAGCTTTAATTTAAATTTTTAACAGTCTGATGTATAACAGTTGCATGTATAATAGTTACATGTATAACAGTTAACTGTATAACACAAAAAAGGATGAAACTATGCTGTATTATAACTACATTTTTAACAATATGATGTATAACAATTGCATGTATAACAGTTTACTGTATAACAGAAAAACGGATGAAACTATGCTGAATTATAGCTAAATTTTTGACAGTCTGAAGTATAACAATTGCATGTACAATAGTTACATATATAACAGTTACATGTATCACAGTATGATTTATAACAGTTGACTCTAGGGCATACCATTGAATAGAAACAATATTTTCAACAGTTTAATTTATAACATTTGAATATATAACAGATATTTGTATAAAACTTGCATTAAGCCTTAGTTAATACCTAACAAAATAAATATTAAGATATTTTAAAAAACTTGTCCCAACTCTTCAGCATTAAAAGAATAAAAGTTTTAGTATAATAAATTTAAATTCGTGTTAAAATAAATTCAAATTACCACAAAAGTCGAGCGATGAAATAAATTTACAAATTTAGTTGGCAAACTGCTTAATGATGTAGTTTGACAGTATAACAGTTGTGGCTCCCCTTTCTGCCCCTGGCCACCCCTTGTCCCCTCTTCACCCCTTTCCCCCTCTACTCCTTTGAGCTGAGCACAGGTTTTTCTACTTACAAATTCATAGCTGACATATTTTCGGCTGCTATTTTATTCCCAACATTTTTGTTTTTTTTATTTTTTTTTTATGACGCTCACAAAAGCGGGCCAACACAATTTTTGTGGGCAACTTTGCGTAAAAAGTTTTTTGCATGAATGCCCCAAAGAACAGCAGGCAGCGACTGAGGCAGCGACAGCGACTGAGGCAGCGGCAGAGGAGCCGACTGAAGCAGTGGCCAATTAGGCGAGTTTTAAGGCGCGTCTTATGCCACTTAATGGGCGCCTTTTGTGTGTAGGACATTGGCCTAATCAGCCAGAGCTATATAAACAGCAACAACAATAGAAACAATCATAAGCAGAAGAATAAGTACAACAACAGCAAGAATAAGGAGAGTGTGTTAACAGCAAATTATTTGGCAATTTTTCACCTGACGGCCAATTAAAAAACAACAAATTTTGAGCAAGAAAATCAAAAATTATTACAAAAGAAAATAATTAGATCGATAGCAACGAAAGCTGCAAAAAGTTCAATTAGTAGTTCAAAATATGTTCATTAAAAAAGTAGCTAATAAAGTAACTAAAAAAGAAACTCAAGTAATTAACGAATAGTTAAAGTAATAAGCTTGAATTTTGTATAGTTTTATGGCAGTATATTGGTTTTGAAATTTTTCATATGCTTTCCTTAGATAACTTTTGTATCCTGTTTGCTCTAAGAGCTCAGCACACTTACAAAACAAAAGTTTCGCCCAAAACGGAATTACACCCCTTTAAGAAGTTTACAAAATATTTATACAAAACAAAATGCAACAAGCATAAAAATAAGTCAACAACTTTTTGTTTCAACTAAAATCAGCGTTAAAAACTTCTGTTTCTCTGTTCCCTTTTTTTTGCTACATAATTAAGAGAAATACTTACAAAAATGTGTAACTCAGTGGAGTAAAAAACATTTGAAATGGCAGCAAGTGTAAAGCAAAGGGAAGTAAACAAGGCAAATTAAAAGGAAAGGGAAAAGAAAAAGGAAACAAAAAAAGAATGAAAGATTGCTACTTCAGTAAGTAGCTTAAAAGTGAGTTTCAGACTTGTTGTGGTTTTTCAAAAAAAAAGACTTATAAGTTGGCTAAAAAAATGTTCTACTAGCGATATAAAATAAATATGGATTAAATATAGTTAAAAATAATTAAGTAAAATTATTCAATATAAATTTAACATTTTCTACATATAAATCAAATAAATCGAGTAGTTTAAATTGAAGAGTGGACTATACAAATATTTATTATAATAATTTGAGCTCCTATTGTCTGCCTGTGTAAAAGTTTGTTAAAATAATATATTAGCAGCATAAAATAAATATGGATTAAATACAATTAAAGCTGGAAATGATTAATATAAATGAATTATTAATTTAAAAAATATATTCAACTATTTATGATATATAAATTTAATAAATGGAGTGGCTAAAATGGACGAGTGTACTCTAAAAATAAATATTATAATTATTTGAACTCTAATTGTAGGCCTGTGTAAAAGTTTGTTAAAATAATATATTAGTGGTATAAAATAAATATGAATTAAATACAATTAAAGCTGGAAATGATTAATATAAATCAATTATTCATTTAAAAAATTAAATAAATGAAGCAGTTTAAATTGAAGAGTAGACTTTAAAAATATTTATTATAATAATTTAAACTCCAATTGACTGAATGTGATTCTTAGCCACTTATCCAACTTAATCCCCCAAATGAGCAGCTTAAATTTCTTAACTAAAAAATTGCCATAGATTGACAAAGCGTTTGCTTTAAAACATACTTGTAGTCATATAAAGATATAGACTTGACTGCGGGCGTAAAAAAAAACTATGAAAGATGTGATGAAAAGCGATGAGCATAAGCAGCACTTAACGCTAAAGAGGATAACGATAAAAGCAAGAGGCGGAAAGAGAGTGAGTGAGAGAGAGAGGGATATATGTAAAGTACGAGAGTACAGTCAATGTGATTTTTTCAAGAGTCTAAAAGACGCTTCAAGGCGCACCTTGAGTGCCCGTTGTGTTGTGCCCATGTCCATGTCCTGTCCCGTCGTTGTCCTGATGCGCGCGTCCGACACGTTTTCATTGTTTGATAGAATGAAATTTTATGGCAAGTGGAAAGTGGGCTGGGGAGTGGAAGAGTGGGAGGGACAGGAAGGACATAGCCGGCGGCAGGACAACAACAGGACAAACTGAAACTGAACTGAACTCAACTGAAACTGAAACTCTGAACTCTGAGCAGGATAACTGAGCACAGAGGCCAAAATTGAAACAGAGCGGCTATGAATTTTCAGTCAACACACTGGGCCACAGCACACGGCACACGGCACTAAGACAATGGCCTCAACGTGGCCCAAACAATGCCACAGACAACAACAGTGCGAACGAGACGGCAATAGCGAGTGAGAGAGAGAGCGAAAGGGAGGGTCGTATCCCTTGAGCAGTTTGGGGCTAGTTTCAGTCCCCAGACAAATAAAAAAAACAAACAAACAACAAGCTGAAGCTGATGCTCGGCCAGGACGAGAACGGCAAGGCCGAGGGGCATACAGGGCAGAGCTGAGCAGGGCAGGCAAATGTTCAGGATAATTGAATGAAAATTCATTCGTGTGCTTTTCGATTTGGGCCAACAAAAAAATGCTTCTTTTTGTTGTTCTTGGTTTTGGTTTTTGTTCGTTTCCAACTTATACTTCTTCCTCTCCTTTTCGGCTTGTTAATATTGTTATATTTGTTGCTGTTGTCAACAAAATTCTAAGCATTTGCGTTGCGGGCAACGGGAAGTAAAAAGTATTTACATGTCGTTGTCATTTCCGAGAGATAGAGACAGAGAAAGGAAGGAAGCACAGAACTCAAATCGAATTTCCAGTTTGTCCTGTGTGTATGTGTGTGTGTGTGCGTGTGTGTGCTTGTTGTGCAGCTTGTTGTTGCTGTTGTCTTATTTGTTTAATTTGTCAACGCTGGTCCCAAAACCAAACCAACCGCACTTGCTCCCTTGTTGACTAAACAGACATGGACAGAGAGAACTCTGTTCCCCATAATCCCACAGCCCATTCTCTGTGCTCCCTGCTCTCTTTATACCACTAGAACCCAAAAAATGCGTATTTTTGGCAAGACAAATACTCTATACCCTTGGAATTAGGCATAACTTAAAGTACTTTAGTATAGAGTGTATAACTAAAGAGTGTATAACTAGTGACGTTTGAGCTTAAACATTTAATTGTTATACTTATAAGCATTGAATCGAAAGTCTTTACAAACTTTATGTCGAAATGTATATACCCTCTGAAAGGGTAGGTATATAACCCTTTACGGACTGTGGCAACAAGTTGTTGTCTTTGTTCTTTGTTCGTAGCTCGTCGTTCGTGGCTGGCAAAGAATTTGCATCAAAATTCATGGGATTGACCACAGCACCAAAAATGGACAATGTTGAAAGCTCCCGAGCGCTACGAAAGCTGCAGGAAAGTGTTTTGTGGCATTGTTTCCCAAAAGCTGATGCCATATAATGACATTTCGAACTCTAAACGATTAGTTTGACTTGGTTTGGCAGCAACACACATGTGTTTCGTGTAACTCAGAGTTCAGAGTTGGAATTCTGTATGCTATTATAGTTCGAACTGAGTTCTTGTCCCTTGTGCTCCTTGGGGTTGCGCTAGGCAGCCAGTAACTCTGCTTCCCAGCTGAGCACATTAAATCAGACAAAATGCTGTGATTTTTTAGGCGCCCACATTAAATTCCATTTAGGGAATTTGTGGGGATTTTTTCATGCCTTTTTATGGTCATAAATTATTTTTCTAAAATTCTTAAAACGTTTTAATTAAAACAAAACAAATAAATATTTACTTAATGCACGGGTATCCGAAGTTTTCATGCTACACACATACACAACTTTCAAGTGAAAACAAACTTGATATTGCTTTCAGAAAAAACAAGTGAAAATATTATTTCTTTAGCTATGAAAGTTCTGCTCGAATGCACAAAAGTTTACAAAGAATTTCATTTACAATTGGCAAGAAAAGGAAGTGAACTGTTCATGTGGTTCTCACAAAAGTTATTGCAATTATAACATTAAATTTGATTTCAGTTTCTAACGTAACAAACGAAAATATTTCTTTAAAGTTTCCAATTGATTTAGCTGGAAATAAAATGTTGCAATATGAATCACTTGCACTTGAAATCACAATTGTTGGAAATTTATTTAAAGTAAAATCCGACTTGTGTTTAATTATCGGAATTGCAATCGTAATTTTAGCTGTGAATTGTTTACAAATGCGCATATTACGCATACGCCAGGTAGCCGCAAAGTGTTCTCACTCTTTTGCTTTTTACTTTGCCCGTTGGCATTTTACCAATAGCTCGCTCTCTCTCTCTGTCTCGTCCCCCCGTTTGGTTGTGCAGGCACGCCCCCATTGACGCCCAACTCATTCAATCAAGTTGGAAACGCGCACGTTGGCGCGCTTTTAAGTAATGAGGACAACGTCGCCAGCAAATGCCACATCCGTTCGCCTTGGGCTCCACCTTCATCTTTGGCTTTGACATTCCCTTCTTCTTCTTCGTCTTCTTCTTGCTTTCACGCCCCTTTCTTGCACGCCCCCTTCATTTCTTTTCTTTTGCATTCACCTGTGTCGCCTTGGCGTCAGCTGTCGCTGTTAAATAATAAAACAAGAAAGAAAAGTACAGTCGAGCACGCCCGACCGTAAAATACTCTCTGCATTTTTTCCCCGATTAAATTATTAAATTTATGGGAAAAAGGGGCGTGGCAGTCCAAAATTGTAAATGTCAATGTATTTACGCTGTCGCTAGGAACCTCCATACCAAAATTGGTGATCCTAGGTGCCATAGTTACTGAGATATTCGCCGAAAACACCAATTTTTTTTCGAAGTGTGTCTAGTTTTTTGCTTATTGTGGGCGAATGGGGCGTGGCATCGAAAAAAAAAAAGATTCTTGTATTGACTGACTAAATATCTGATCGATTGACACCAAGCTCGAACTTGTAGCTCTTGCCATCTCTGAAATCTGTTTGTTCATACGGACGGACAGACAGACAGACGGACAGACGGACAGACATTTGCACAAACCCAATATACTCTTGCAGAGAGTATAAAAGCTGCTAAAAGCTGCCAGCTTCTCTTGATAATCTCAATCTTAAGCCAAGGCTGCGGCCACATCCCAATCACAACAGCAACCCACCAGTCCAATCCACGACCAAACCCTAGCCAATTTTATCCAATCTAAACCAAACTTCTGGCATCTTTCATCTCATCACATGCTATCGATGCTGTAAATTACTTGTCACCTGACATTGAAAGCGAAATCTTTGCGTTGCCTCGAAGCTAATAGATTAGCTAGTAACAACAACTAAAACTTAAACGATGGCTTGAACTAAGCTGCTGATTTTAGCGGCAGCTCAGACTATTCATCTTAATAAAAACAGCTATGAACCAAATGAGCTTCAGTGGAAAAAAAGATTTCAAATAGTTAGTCAGCTTTGATAAATCGTAACTGTTCATTAAAAGCGCGTAAATAGCCAACAATTATTTTAAACAAAAGCCTTGGTTAAAAGCAATTTACAAAAAATTCTTCCTACAACTTCTAAAGTATTTTAAAACTTTCAATAAAGATAAAGAAATAAAAGATATTACGCACTCTTCAACAACAACTCACATAAAGCAGCAAAAAAAAACTTGTTAAATAATATAAAAATATTTAATACAAATTTATTAATTAATATATATATATGTATGCCATATTTAGCTATTTTTTAGTACTGCCCTTAATCAAGCTGAAAGGGTTTAACTGAGCTATAATAAGAAAAGTGTAGTTAAATTATCGAAAGTAAATTAAACAAGTTTTAAAACTGTTTAAGTCTTCGATTTAGATAAGACTTTGAAGCCGATCAGCATTTAATTCATTTATTTGTTATTATTTTATAATTTTATCCTTTCAGTAGCTTGTAGATTGGATAAAAAATAATAAAAATATATGTATTAATTTATATAGAACTTTAGTCTTGACTTAAATAAGATTTTGGAGCCGATCAGCATATACTATATTTATTTACTATATTAAAATATTTAAAATAAAATAGGCTATTATTTCATAAGTTTTCTCTTAAACAAAACAATTCAGTATTTGTGAAAAAATATTTATTAAATATTTTAATTTATTTTTTTTTTATTTATTATGTATTTTAATTAAACTAAGCTGATTTTCAAAAAGACTTAAACCCAATTAAAGTACCACAATGCTTGACCTTCAACAACAAATTAAGATATCTTAAATAATTAGACATAAACTAAAAATGAAAACATATTCTTAAAGCTTATCATACAGTAGTTCTTACATGCAAGCATAATAATAACATAACTAATTTCGATATAATAAAATAATAATGTTTATTGGGCTGAGAATAAACATAGAGTCGTATTGTAAGATTTTATGGGCTATGAGTTTGTATTTGTTGTTGTTGTTGTGTTTGGATTTTTGGACATTCATATTCAGTAAGCAGCATAACTGAATCTTAATGTTGGACTCAGGTTGAGATACAGATACAGATACTTATGCGATGCCTTTGGGTATTCTGCATTAGCGCAAGTAATCGAATTGATGTCAGCCAACAGATACAGATACAGATACAGAAACTGCTCCGCAGATACATTTACAGTTGGAGCAACAGTTACAGAATGAGATACTTTTGGGCCACTTATGCGATACGGCCAACTGACTGCAAGGTGCTTCAGCAAATGGCCAATAAAAGCCATGGCATAAAAATATGAATTTTACGGCTGTGTATTTAAAAGAACAATAAGCACATATACAAACAACACACACACAAACACACACACACACCAGTGTAGTCAGACAGGTCCTTAAAGCATAAAAGTGAAAACCAAAAGCGGTCAAAAGGAAGCAAAGCAAAGTAACAAATGCGTTCAATGAAGCTGAAAAGCAACAACAACAACAACAACAACATTACTGTGGAAAAGCCAAAGCCAATGAAATTGGAAAATGAAATGGAAAAAAAAAAACTTCAACTGTCTGTGTGTTAGTGTGTGTGTGTTCAAGTTTTAGTGGTGTGTTTCTGTATCTGTAGCTGTATCTGTAGCTGAGGTAAAGATTTTGCTTGTGCGTGTGGCAGCTGCTGAGCATGAAAATGAGCTTTTGTATTTTTATGCGCCACGCTAAATAAAAAACCAAAAAAAAAACAACTTCAAACGCACTAGTCGAGTGTGCTCGACTGCGAGATGGGCAGCCCAAAGTAAAAACTGCAGAGCAGTGAAAAATTCGGGTATTTCAGTAAAGTATTTAAAAACTACTTTTGCTGGGGTTACTGGAAAGGGATAGGTTTCACTGAACTTATTGGTGTACAATATACTTTATTGGGAAAATTAGAAAATTAAATAATTATATACTCTACTGTAAATATTTTTCAAAGCCTTAAAAAACATAATTTTTAAAGATTAAGTTGCCTATTAGGTAGCAACTTTAAAAAAAAAAAAAAAAAAAAATATAAAAAAAATAATAACTAAAATTATTGTTAAATTATTGACTAGATTAAGTGGCCTATCAGGTAGCAGGACACCAGCCTGTTATTTCTATTACAAAAAAAAAAAAAAAAAAATTATTTTTTCCTAAATTCTCCTTAATTTCAAGCCAATAAATGTAGTATGTGTTAAGACAAATATTTGCTAGTTTATTAAAATAAACTCAGTGACCAACTCATCACACACTTACACCCTTTCAAAGTCAACGGGTATGAAAAGCGCCCAGCGGAAGAAGTAAGCAAAAGAGAAAAAGAAGAAGAAAAACTGAAATAATACTTGTAATAAAATCAGCGCAATGAAAATGAAAATGTGAAGCTGCTACGGCATCAACAGAGAGCATCAACGGCATCGATGCTACACACACACACAGATGAGCAGTCATAAATATTAATGCTAAATACATTGGCAAACCCTACAAAATGTGAGCAGCGTAAAAAGACGTAAACTTTTGGATGGATTTCACATAGGAGAGACATCAAAAAGTGGACACAGACTTGTGATGATGTTTGGTCAATCTCTAATGTCGAATGCTTAATGGAATGGCAATAACAAAGTGTATACAGATAGCAGTTGAAACAATGATGCTCTAAACTATGACAGCAGAGGGGGAAACAGAGAGAGAGAGGGGAGATAGAGTTGGGAAAAGAGAAGGCTGCTTATAAGTACTCGGATTTATGCTAATGTATGTGGCAGGCAAAACGGCAAATGGCGAGGAGACTCGCATAAACAACGTTAAGCATAAATCTCAGTATGCCAAAGACAGAGACAGCAACAACAACAACAACAGCAACAAAAGATGGCATAACTCGGCGCCAGGACACCGCGTCGTCGTTCTTAGCTTTGATTTATTTTTCAACGTGCACAACGCTGCGTATGCGTATTCTCCTCTTTTTTTTTGTATTTATTATTTCATTTGAAACCTTTAGTCCTTCGCTCCCTCCAACCAACTGTCTGTCTGCGACAGGCATTCTCTCATATCAATGACAGCCAACTCTCGACTCGATTTTGCATTTAAAAGTAAATTATGCCACAGCATTTTCTTCATCCTATCTTTATTTATTTACACAGCATTTTCACTTGTCACAGCGGCAACAAAAACAGACTAGTAGGAAAAGCTTCAGCCGAATAAGCAGACTGCAAAAGACCGCGTAATTTAATCGGACTCAGTCATTCCATATTCATAACTAATTTTATCGACTCGGGTCTCACCTCCCTCTGTCTGCTACGCACCTTATATACCTTACTACCTCTGCGTACAGGGTTAAAAAATAGAAGTTGAAAACACATTCTCATGCGATATCTATTTGCATAATTTTGGGGCTTTTATTTTCCGCCTTTTCTTTTTTTTGTGTGTTGAGGGAGAGATTACAAAACTAAAGCAGAAACAACTCGGATAATCAGTTATAAAGCTGCTCAGACAAAAAAAAAAAAAAAAAAAAAAATTTAAATTTACTTTTATAAGTCATTTAATGTCTGCACGTTGGGCAAAAAGTCAATCGCTTGTTATGCAAATAACAAAAGGCACAAACATTGTAAGCAATATTATTAGGGATACAAAATAAATGTAGGGTTCAAATGGGAAAAAAAAGGGCTGACATTTTGGAGCTGCTTTGCTTAAAAAGGGAGCAAGAGGATTACAATTTAGTGAATCTGTTAGTAGTGGGCTTAGTATGTGCATTATAATTTATATTAGCTATAGTTTAAGCTGCAGTTTGTAGTTGAGTCGGTTAAGTTACTTTTTAATTGATTTTTGGTTGAGGGAGTGTTTCAGTGGTCACTAAATCGACTTAAATGTTTAATTAAATTTTTTTAAATTTTGTACAGCTTCAAACTAAAGTTAGATGAAGTTTTGTTTATTTAAAATATTTTAATATTTAAATTAAAAGCCAAAAGAGTTTAGCTTAATTTTTAAACTGCCTGGAGGTCTTTGTTGCTCTGGCTCTTCATATAATTATTATTTTAGAATTAATCTGTCTGTAACGATTTAATAAATAATTAATAAGTTTAGTTTAAATTTTAATATAGACTTCAAAGCATTTAAAATTTGTTTTTATATTCGATTAGAGTTTTGTCTAATAAATTGAATTGTTGTGCATAACAACATGTTTAAAATTATTAATTAAAATGTGTATAAATTATTTTATTTACATCGGCAGTAATTTAAGTGTCTTTGGAGCTTTGTCTTTAACCAAAAGTAATTGATTATCAAATAAATGATTTAATAATTAATAAAAGACATTTTAAATACATGTTTCATTATTAACTTAGTTTATTTACTCGCTAGAACGACTCAGATTTTAGTAATGTTTCTTATGGCAACTTCAGAGCGTTGCCAGATCGGTAGAAGCCAACACCAGGGTTGTCTACGCTCACAATCTATTAAATTTAACACAATTCTGCTATTTAAAATATTTCCACGTTAAGTTTAAAGACATTTCCTATCGATAAGTCACACAACGCGTTGCATAAAAAAAAAGAAACTGCGCGAAGAGGAAGAAAATGCGGTGACTCTTATTTATCTGTCACAGCAAATAACCCATTTCAAAAGAATTTCGCACTATGTTGTAACATTTGTATATCTAAATCAGACAAATGTGTGGAGCGACAGTAATCGCATTATTTCACACCACTGTGCAGCACACAGCTACTGTTTGTGTGTGTGTTTGTGTATGTGTGTGTGTTCAATGTGTTGGATGCTTGGTAAGCCACGTTGTGAGTATTTTTGCTGCCACTACTCACTCTTCTTCCCCTTCCTACACTTTCCTCAGCTCCTTTTGCCGTTTCCACAAGTTTCTTTTGCGCGCTGTTTGTGTTTAATTATAAATGTGTGTGTGTGTGTGTGTGTGTGTGTCTGAGTGTGTGTGTATTTGTGTGTGTTTACATATGTGCGATGTGTTATTATACAAGCCGCTTACAACATCGTCGTTCCACTCGCTGCTGTTGTTGTTGTTCATTTACTTGCGCTTGTTGCACCCTGTACTTGATGGAAAAACAAGGCGTATGAAGTTGGGAAACAGTATCATTGGGTTTTTATAGCAGCTAAAATCAATCCTTGAATATTAATTCCACAAATCGACTAAGTATTTTAAAAATGCTTTACTGTTAAGCTTAAAATTTAATAGAATTTTCTATACTGCTCCTGCTGAAGTACAGAGTCAGCTGCAGTTGTGCTCTCTCGCAGTTTGCCTGCTCTTGTTGTTGTTGCTGTTCTCACCACTGTTTATTCTGGTTATTGCTCGTTGGATTATGCTTTAAATAGTTCAACTCCGGCGTCTTTAACTGAGCTGGCTTAAAATACTACCAAAATAACGGTATAAACTGCGTTATGTACATGTATTAATACATGCATGTATATCAAAGTTTTGGTTAAGCGCTGTTTGTCTTAGAGCTGACTTCCGTTTCCGGTTTGTAAACAAATGGCGCCAGCAGACGACGATTAATTATTGTTGATTTCGATGCCTGCCTTTTGTTGTCCTCGTGTCTTTGGCAGGACACGTGCCGCAGTCAACGCCACACACCACAAACGGTCACCTTCTGAACCCAACCTCAACCCCAACCCAAACCCCAACCCCATCTCCTTTCCCTCCCCCACTCCCTCCTCCTGCGAGGTGGACATTAAACTGTGACGTTTGCCAACACAAACAACTTTTAGGGATTACATCTGATTAATCGTTTGATAAACATGCGAAATAGTTTTTAGAGCTTGCTTATGGCCATAAAAGAGCGTATTATGGACTTATCGATTTATCGATAATTCCTACAAGTTGCTTTAATTGAGTTGTGCATAAATTTGACAAAGCTGTAAATGTTTAATAGCAAATATTTAAGGAGTATAAGTTACTTAATTGTTTGCCCAATAATTTACCTTCATCTGTTGCTCGCGATAACATTTACTTATCGATAAGTAGTGTAATTGTGAAATTTTATTAGGTATTTTAATTTCTATTGAATTTTCTGGCATTAGAAAATGCCCCAAATATGAATTAATCTCAAAAACAATATGTCTGCAATATCAAATTTATCGATAATTTATCGAATATACAAAATACTTGATTTAATTCAGACAAACTTTAGCTTATAGCATTATTGACTTAACCTGCGCTGTATTAGGTATTTTTTTAACATTTTCACTGTCATGCCAATATTTATCGAATAGTTATCGATTGAGCTTTCAGTTGCTTTTGTGGTTTTATTCTTAAATCTTCTATTGAGTATTTATTTTATTCTAACACTGCTGTCTTCTAGTTTACTCTTGTGTTAATAACATTTAATAACCTATCATGCCAGTTCGATAATTGTTATCGATAACAAAAAAATTACCAAATTGGCGCTTAGATTACCAAATTAAAACTAAATAAGTTTTATTAAAGTTTTCTCCCTTTGAATTATTTGTAATATTGCACCGCCATAAAAGTTATGTGGGCGTGGCTGGCAATAACTGTATTATTCGATAACATTAAGCCATCGATAACGACTGTAATTTAATTTTCTTTAATGTAGTAATGATATTAGTTTCATTTTAAAGCTCTTAAATAATAGGTATTAAATTTTAAACTTGTAACGAAATATAATTTGCCTGATTTATCGATAAATTATCGTTTAAGCACTTGAAAGCTAATAGGCTGACTGTCTGGGACAGGAATCTGTCCGCATTCTTGGCCCAGCTAGACACTCACATAGACACAACACATAGAATACATTCAGTTTGTTGTAATTGCTTTTGTAGTTTGTTAGCTTTTGTTGTTGTTGTTGTTATCGAGTTGCCAACTATGCAAAAGTTGCCATGGTTCATGTTATTGTTGCTATTGTTGCTGCCTTCAGTTGGCCTATCAATAAACCAATTTTCGCACAATTGCAGTTCACAGGATCGCAGCACGTGTGTGTGTGAATGTGTGTGTGTCTGGGTGTTGTGTTACTGCCAGAAACCACAACGTGGCACTTTTTGGCAAGTTAATGTGTTATACTTAGGTGGCACACACACACATACAGAGAGGGGTCCAAACACACACCAGAAGTAGACGTAATTAATGATTGAACACACATACAAGCACACAACACGATACCCCAAAAAAGTATGCTACAATTTTCGTTGTGGGCACAAAATATGCTGCTCATTATTTTTACAGCCCCAAATACACACGCACACACTCACACACACACGCCAACGTGTGCGTATATAAATTATGCTTGGGCTTCATTATTCGGGTCGCTTTTATGGCAATTGGGGCAAACTGTGGGCCAGACTGCGGCACAGACTGTGGTGGGGCATGTGGTGGGGCATGTGGTGGGCGCGCTGTTTTGGGACTCGCTTCAAGGCGTCGCATTAAAAATCAATTCACAAACTTTGCACGTACCTTAGACTCGAGTGTTTGTTGTGCCTGTGTGCGTGTATGCGTGTGTGTGTGTGTGCGACTGTATACAGGTGTATAGCTTTATGTATTTAAGAGTGCGGAACTTGGCGCAACAGCTACAGATTTTTATGCGCCTTTAATGAAGCGGCTTGACTAATCATATGCTCGATATTTTGCTCTCCCGCTCTCTCTCCCTCTCCCTCTCTTTCTCACTCGGTCTTACTTCCTGTGCCTTTTTTCTGTACTTTTCCCACTAGAGTACAGCTCAATGGTTGCCATAATGAAATTTATATTTGCTTAACATTCAAACTGCGCCATATTTCTTCATAAATTGTCGTGCTTGTCAGAAGTGTAATAATATTGTTTTTTATTTATCAAAGAAATAAGCAAGGCAGCGTAAAAATGTGGCATGCTACAAGGCGCTTTTACAAGTCAAAGATTTTAATCATTTATACAAATAGTAAAAAAGGCACTTAGACTAGAAAAATAATGCTTAAAAACACTTTAACTCCCGTTTATTAACTTTACCCTTCTCTCTTTACTTTTTTATAATAACAGGCAGCAGTGAGAGCGACAAAATGGAATGACCAAAGTTGTCATCGTGCTCGTTGACGTCGTCGAAGATGCTGCAGCAGTCAGCTGCCAGTGCAACAGAGGTCACAACAGCAGCAGCAGCAGCAGTAACAGCAACAACAGCGACTAGACAGGCCAACAATGGCCAGCGACGTCGCGTGGCAGCAACCGACAGCTGCAACATCAATCACAGCAACAGCAACAGTAATCGAAGCAACAACAGCAGCAACAACAAACTGAAAGCACAACAAATGCATTCCAACGAGGAGCCACCAATGTCGGTGATCGTCGATGGCGGCAATATGCCACAACAGCAGCAGCAGCAACAGCAGCAGCAATCGAAGCTGCGTCGCAGTGGCAGCGCCAATGCCAGCACCAGTGGCAGTCACCAAAGATTGCGAAAAACGAGTTCCTGCAGCGCCAGTGCCAAAGAGACGCCACAGGCGATGCGTCGCACTCAACGACAGCCATCGAATGCCTCAGAAACCATGCACCACAAGCAGCAACAGCAACAGCAGCAGCAACAACAACAGCAGCAAAATCGACGCTATCAACACTCAAGTCGCGGTGGCAGCAAAGAGCGACACGACCGTCATGACCGTTCTGACCGCTCCGACCGTCACGACCGTCAGGACCGCCACGACCGCCATGAGCGACAGGATGCCGCAAGACGTCGTGCCACACGACGCCACAGTGGCGCCTCCTCCATGAGCGATGCCGCACATCGCAGCCGTACGCGTGGCACTCGCCGTACACCGGCTGCTGGCAGTGGCGGTGGTGCCACCTCAGCGGGCAGCTCATCCACCGCCTCCAGTTGCAATGGCAGCTGTAGCTCCGACGACGGTGATTCCTCCTCGCACACATCCTCGTCCTCGTCCAGTTCGTCGGGTGAACCCAATTTACCGTATCCAGGATTTCCCGAAATCGCCATGAGGGCTCTCACGCAGTACACGCGACCGCGCAACTGGTGCCTGATGCTCATCACCAATCCATATCCTTTTTTAAACAACATAGTAGGAAAAAGAAGAAGTTTTTCTTTGGAGGAGTAAAGATTTAATACCCTTAAAGTGTGGGCACTGAGACAGTACTCTCCAGTTGTTCCTTTTAAAGAAGAAAATTTTCTTGAGGTGGAAGGTTTGATACAATGGGAGAGTAGACAATACTTCTCTAGTTGTTCCTTTAAGACAAGAACTGTATCCTTAGAGGAGTATAAATTTGATACCCTACAGTAAATTGATATTAATGTAGATAGTACTCTCTAGTTGTTCCTTTAAAAAATGTTTACCAAAATTAAACAAAGCTTTGTCTTCCCGTTTTTTATGCGTTACTTTTAAACTAGGTTCCCCATGGCCTTTATAAAATATAATCCTCAATTTTAAACATTTCTACTGCTGTAAGAAAGAAGACGGTCCTGTTAAGTATTACTAAATTAGGTCCAAAACTCAAATTCCTTTTTATAAACTCGACTTAGGATTCAGATTAAAAATTTGGTGTCTGACTGGATTACTCTTCTTCAATATGTTCGATGGCTCGAAGTGTTTTTTTGGCTCTGATTTTGTCTTTTTCTTATGTTCTGATGTCAATAAATGGTCTGTTCATTGATTGCGAAGTGTAGAAGTAATGAATTCAGTATTCAGGTAAGAAGCATCAAAAGTGAATGCACAACTTTCTTAAGGTATGCCATCAATTCCTAAGAGTCAGTGTTGTAAAAAGGGAAAATGAGTACAATAATTTGGTATTAGAGTATAAGAGTAGTGACTTTTTGCCCAAGTAGTATAATCATAAATTATAACACTGACTAATTCAAATCTAACTTTACATATTAGCAAACGCAAGCAAAATCAACCTACAAAACTTTATGTAAAACTAGCCAGTGTTGTTAAATGACCAAATAAGTAGCAAACCGTTAAGACTACACTACAGTTGTAGAGTATTCGCACAGTTATTTAGCCTTGAAAAAATTTGCATCAATTCTCGCAGTTATTTATTCGGCCTGTTGCAAAATGTATGCATGTCGATGTGTATGTGTGTGTGTGTGTGTGTGCACAAGAGCGTGTCTGTGTGTGTGTGTGTGTTTGTGTGTGGCCATGTCGCATAAATAACAGGTATCAGAAACATGGCGGCTCATCATCGGAAGACGCTGCCAGTGTTGCCATCCAACATACGCGGTGTCTGCTTCCGATGAGTCCGTTCTGCCTTCTCGCTCTTCTCTCTTCCTTCCTCTTCCCTTTCATGTTTTGTTTTGCTCTCTTTATGGACTCAGTGATGCGTTGTTGTTGTTTTTGGCTGTGCGTCTGTCGCTGGGGATAATGTGCGCCAATCAGCGGGGCAACATTCCCACCTCCTACCTCCACTCTCCTCACTCCTGCCACTCGACAGGCGTCCTGTGGCGCCGCGGTGTGGCATGTGCATGAAAAATCGCTTTGCATACTTTTGGGCGCACTTCACATTTAATTTTAACTGAAATTAAAATTGACTGACGTTAATATTTAAGGACACGTCTCTCACACACACGCACACACATTATGCATGACGCACTCGTGCGATGCCTCAAAAGGCAGGAGAAGAGCAGCAGCAGAAAGGGGCAGCTGTAAATGACGTGAAGAAGCTGAAACATCATGAACTCAACCAAAATAAATTTGTTGATGCTGATGATGATGATGATCAGTGTTAGTCAAGCACAAACAGCGGTCTTTGGGCACTGCTTAACACTGTAATATTTGGTTAACTGGCAATTATAAATGTTATTTCAAGTAACCAAGACTTAATTTATAACAAAAATTAAATTTAACTAAACTTGGCTTAGTAATTTAACTAAGTTTAGACAATAGACTTGGTATAAACTATTTTTAAAACGATTTCAAGTGCATTATTAATGTTAATGTACCGGAAATTGAGCTGACCTTGAGCAAGCCACGAGACCTGTTGCAATCAGTGGCGTAGAGGGGTTGAATAGGTGGGTGTAAAGAGGGGGTAAGTAGGGAGTGAAGAGGGGTAGATAACAGGGTATCGTTTGCAGCTGCGCTTCCTGGAATGCTATGAATACCAAGCACGTGGTAATCAGAGAAAGAACACACTTTAAGGGGGCACTGGAGAGAGTAGGTAGGGAGAGGGGCCAGCTAATGGGTGCACAGTAATTCAACGCTAGCAAGTGGCCAAAGTAGATGCCATAATTAGTGGGCGGATGGGCGTGGGCGTATCACATTACACCCACAAAGACGCCCACAACGCGACTTACATGCTAATGATGAGCACAGTGGCAAGCAGAGGGGGGAGGGGGTGTGGAGGGGGTGCAGAGGGTAGGGTACCTAACGCTGTCCTTGCACGTGGCTTGAGTCAAGTTTCACGCTAAAAGCGCCATAAAATAGCAAACAGCTGTTTAAATACCCATTACAGCTAGAGTAAGGGGTATATCGAATGCTTTTAGAGTAGGCGTGGCAGAGCTAAGCCCAAGACCTTTAAATTTATGTAGACTGGCACACTAACGGGTGTTTTAAGCGTCGAGTTGTCGAGTCTTTCATTTTTTATGGCCACTTTTGGTGGCACAAAGTTTGTCATGATGCGGGCTCTGTTGATGCTGCATGTTGCATGCACTGGCGGCGTCTCATTGCCGTCGCCAAACTCCAAAATTTGTTACCACATTTCTTATTCCCCCCCTCCCCCCGTCAATTTATTTTTTTTTGGCAAATGTTGCTGTTGACCTCTGATGGCAAGTGTTGGCCTCACGTGGCATTGACTAGCGCCACGTAGACGCCACACACACACAAACACACACACACACAGATAAGCATAAAACTAACGCCATTTTCTTAACTGAAATTAGTTTTAGCCAAAAAGCCAATTTGTGTTACGGGCCAACAATTGATTATGGCCAATTTCAATTGAATTGCGGCATCAAAGTTGCCACAAATCGTTGCAAGCTATATAAACAATAATTGCAGCTGACAGACATTTGTGGCAACTCTTCGTCTCCATCTTCGTCTAAAGTCGCATCCTTAACTTTTGTTAGCCAAGTTTAGAAGCTGAAAAACAAAAGTCGTAAAATTGCAACGATATTGAAAACATAACGAGTCCCTAGAGGCGGCAAGACAGGCGGAGGTACACTGCAAAAAATTGTCGACTAGCGGAAACTAGCGTCTTATCTTAATACCCGTGTAGTTGGCACTTTTCGCCGTGTTTTCTTTGGGGTGTGCGGAAAAAGGTGTTCGAAAAGCGCAAATCGAAATTTATGGCAAACAATTAAAAGAAGGGGAAGTGGCAGAAATGTGGAGAAGGAAGAAAGGTGGAGGAAGAGAGAAGAGTGAGTAGAAAGGTAGACAAGCTGAGCAGCCTTTGTATCGCTTGGCAGCACAGGAAATGAAAAACGCCAGTAGACGTGCTAGTTGCAACATGAAACATAACGGGAAATTGCAGCAAACCGTTGACTGCTCAATTTGAGTTTGGGCTACTTTTTAATTAAGATATTTGACTGGCATTTATTTTATTAGCAACACTTTCAATGCTTATTTAACTATAAGTTCAACTTGCGTTTAAGTTTTGTTTAGTGACCCATAAAATTATTCAAAATATTAAATTCCATTAAATAAGTCACTAACTTTACATGCATTTTAAGACATCTCCAACGTTAACAACATTTTAATATCTTTCTTTACAGCGCTCAAAGTTTTTTAAGCACTTGATTAACTTCTTTATCAATATTGTGCTTAAAACTAAGAAAATTAATACAGTTTCCTACAAAATTGTTACTCTTGGTACTCAGAAGTGTTGAATTATATTTGAATGTCTATTTCTAGCATATTAAATCACAAGTTTAGTTTAATATTGTAGTCTGTACAAGCGTTCTTCCAAAAGTAAAGTCTTTATTCTCGCTCCGATAGATTATTCCATCATCGGAACTATTTGATCGTTGTATTGACCAAATGTTCTTCTTTTATATATAAATACTTACAAGCTCAATGCTTATAGATAATATAATATACAATTATAAACTTATTAGTTAGTTAGTTATTATGACTATGAGTACCTACTAATATATTACCACAATATTTAAATGTTCATTGTTTTTTCTTTAATCACAGATAATTTATTCAATTCCAAGCCTTATATATCACCTTTCTTCTTGCTGCTCTTATTAAAAGCTTCTACTCTTCTACTAAACTCGTTCACATGTTCCTCTTATTCGTCTTACGCTCCGTTCTTCTAATTATGCCGATACTCTTATACTTCTACTTATACTTCTACTTCTACTTCAAAGCCTATTTTTGTGCTAACAGCTAATTGAGTATGACCGTGTGTTGCCTGACCTCTTCTTGCTATTCGTTCTTCTAATCATGACGATACTCTTATACTTATACCTCCACTTCTACTGCTACTTCTACTTCTACTTATTCTTATCTGGTAACAGCTGATTGAGTATGAGCGTGTGCTGCCTGACCTTTTCTGCTTACTGTTCGTTCTTCTAATCATGCCGATACTCTTATACTTATACCTCTTCTTCTACTGCTACTTCTACTTTTACTTATTCCTATCTAATAACAGCTGATTGAGTATGAGCGTGTGCTGCCTGACCTACTACAGCATCAATACAGCAACCAATTCCACTTGAAGTTAAATTTCTTTCTTTTAGCTCCAATTTTTCTTAAAACACTGAATACTTTTATTAATTCATGAGCTAAGTTAACTCTTTTCTTAGCCCTCAAAAGTCCTTCTTGATTTAGCGAGTCTATAAATTGAATCAAGCGCTCAAATGAAATGAGAAATAAAATCGAATACTTTGAGATATTTTTGCTACATTTTAATTGAGTTCAATTGAACTATGAATATTTTTGCAGCAAAGTGTGTCATCTTAACTTATTTTTTTGCATTGGTGAAACCACTCGACCCACTTGGGATTACTTACAATTCAATAAGCAAAAGAAATACCAAAAGTTGTTTTCAATTTCAGTCGATTTCAATGGCCAATACGTGTATATACTCGTATCTTCTATTGCCATTGCCAATTATCTCAAGTTTCTCTCTCTCTACTGTCCCCCTCTCTCTCTGACAGTCTCTCTCTGCCTTTGGGTATTCAGAAATATTCGTGTCCATTCATCCGTTTCAACTTCACGGTCGCTTTTTGTTTGTCAGTCTTTTAATTTGTTGCGATTTTTGTACGCTCGCATGAGTCTGCCTCCTCCTGCCTTCTACCCACTGCCACGCCCTACTCGCTAGGTGATGCTAGCACAGCCACGCCTACAATTTTTGGCGTCTCTGTTGGCCGACTTTACGCTCGACTTAATTTGTTTACTGTTGGTTTGGTGGCCTTTGCCATCGTCGCCAAATCAAAAATAATGGATGCCTCCTAAAGCCATAGCCCCTACAGTACCCCCTACAGCTCCTCCTCTTATGCCACGCCCCCTTTTTGTGAATGCAGTGTTCCGTTCGCTTTGCTAGTGTCGCATATTTGAGCTGTTGCAATATTTATACAACACGATTCCGGCCTCGGCTCAGCTACTACACTGACCCTAGCATCGGCTAGCAGTGACCTCTGCCCTGTCCCCTGCCGCGTGCCTCGTGCCCTGTGCCGCTAACAGACTGTGCGTGTGTCTCTTTTGCTCTTCATACCCGTTAGTTGCGGCGTAAAAGGGTCTGCTGTGGGCATGTAAAGTTAGGTTAGTAAATAACTGATCTGTATCTGACCTGATTAAAATGTTTTACACAAAGTTTTTGTCTTATATTTAAATTCAGTTTATTATTCTGACTAACGGGTATTTGCAAGTCGAGCCGCCTCTGCAGGTTCCTTACTTATTCACATTTGTTTTTATGACACTGGCGACCTGACCTGCATATGCTGTCTTTTTAACCGCTCGTCCGCTTTGTCTGCCCCTTGCTACCCGCTTGCCACGCCCCATACTTCCCCACTCTTCGCCCCCTTCTCCCACTGGCCTCATCTCGCATTTCGCTGCTCGTTTCCCCTCCTCTCTCTGTCTGCTAATGAATTGCAAGGACTCGCGATTGTCCTTTTTTTTGGGCACTGGACCTGGCATTGTATTGCGTCCGGTTTTATCTTTAATTGTGCGTTAATAGCGTAAACATTTCCCCAGCATTGTTTTTATACGCATTCCCTACCCACCCCCCCTCTCATCCTCATTGTCACTTCCTGTTGCTGTGTGCTCCTCCAGCTCCTCCTCCTTCTACTCCTCGTAATTGCGAGCCTCATAAAAAATGGGTCCTTGGTGCGCATGTGGCATGCATTAAACACTGGCCACAGTCCTTCGATACCGCACCCTTTTACCCCCCGTTGTTCATTTGACATTCCCCTCCTCCCTCACTTCCCCGCCACGTCCTTGAGCTGCTGCATTGAAAACTGGCGGCGCCACTGATTGTTGTTTTAACGCAAAAATATCACAAACTTGCGGGTTATTCATGTGGCTCGAAGGAAGACAGCGATGCAAGGCAAAAAGATAAAGGGAGAGACAGGGAGAGAGGGAGGCAGGAAGTGAGGTAGAGAGAGAGACAGAGAGAGAGGAGTTGAAATATTAACCAATCACAAAAGAAATGCATTTAATTTATCGCTAAACTTCGAACTGCTCTATAAAGTGATACACTTCTTTTATACCCTATGAGGGTATATTGGGTTTGTGCAAACAAGCCATGACCGTCTGTCCGTGCGCATGAAAGCTGAGATTTCAGAGATGGTAAAAGCTAGAAACTTCAAATTTGGTCATAGACTACTTGAATGTTCAGGTGAATTACAGGTAAAACTATATCAGAACTTGATTGGTTCCTTCGCAGGCGTTAAAAAGCCGTAACAACCACTAAATAAACTATAATTATAAATTAAAGTACTGAAAGACAATTAGATTATTTTTGTAATTAACGATAAGTCATACTTTATTACTTATGTTTCAGTTTTTTGAAACTTTTTAGCAGTGGTGCTATTTTTGTTTTCGTTTATTTTTTTGCATTTTTCACATTTTATGGAATATTTTATAAATGATAATAATTTTGAATGAAACTCTTTCTTGTTTATGTAGTTTAAGGTTTTCTAAAGTTGAAAACGTGATTATGAAGTCTATTGAATATATATATTGAATATATATGAAGAAAGTAATGCTATAAGTAGAAAACTAATGAAGCTATCGCGACCAAATTCACATATTGTATTATAACTATCCATACCAAGATTGCTGCGGATCCCACTTTTATATCCTATAGCTCTCATAGGTCAAATTGGGCCGTTCGCAGTATGTGTAAGCGAGAAAGAGACAGAGAGCGCATCTTATTCTTTTTGCTTTGTTAAGTTTTGCTTTGAATAACTCATCGATAACAGTTCTTTAGTTCATTTGAGCGATTCATTAACGATAAATTTATAATGGCTTAAACTGCGATACTAAATAAACTCGTTCGTTTACTACAATTAATTGGATTTCTGATGCAATTGATGAATTCTATAATCTCAAGTCGGTATCGAACTGCTCACAGAGTATCTTACGGTCGGTAGAGTCCGACTTTACATTGATTCTTGTTATTTCTTTACCACTCAACTAAAAAATGAAGGTTAGAAACCCTTCGATATTTAATAAACTTAATTTATAGGCACTCGAATTGAACCCAATGACTTCCATTTAAGATTGCCTAGCTCCCATTTAAGTCTCCCTCCTCCATTTATGCCCTTTCCTACGCTTTTAATGCCCACTTGAGCATCAATTCATAGCCACAAGTCAATCAATCAAGCAATCGTTAGATTTTTATGGAGTTACACTTCATTATATTCACAGTTATACGCTTGAGCAACTGCCTTGAATGGAATGAGTTTTTGATGTTGTGCATAAACTGATAAGCGGTTGCCCAAATGCACTGACTGCTGGCTAAAAGGCTTAGCCAACTGCTTTCTTGTTGCATTATCATTGAATAACCGAATGAATGAATGCGTAAGTGAATGGGTGACTGAGTGACTGAATGAGTGAGTGACTGAATGAGTGAGTGATGATACAGTGACTGTCATCTATTTGTGCTATTTCTTTGCCATTTTGCTTAAAGCGAAGCCAAGCAATAAACCAAAAACCCGCCGCAAGTTGTGCAAGAAGCGGGCCAAAATAGACAACTACCAAGAGGGCCAAGAAGGGGCCAAGAAGAGGCCAAAGAGGGGAAGGAGAAGAAGACGAAGCAGCATAAGCACGTTGAGTACAAAATGCAACCAAGTTGACAAGTACTTGAGTGCGCATTAGTAGCAATGGTAAACAGCTACGATAGCTACCAACTTCAGCTCCTTCCACACCTCCTTCTTCTTGCCACAATTCTGTTGCAACAAAATCAGTCAACAGACTGGCTCATTATACCCGTTACCCAGGGGATTCGAGGGTGTTGCCTGTTTGCGTACAGACCGAAATATTTATCTTCAATTAGTTGAAGCTTTGAGTGCTTAAGAGGAAGTGACTTAGCTGCAGATTGGATACCGTAAAACTATAAGAATTATGGCCATAAAATCTTTAAAAGTGACACTTAAATCATATTTATGTGTAGGTTAAAAGTAAGCAATACAAAAAGTCTTTAAACTACATTATATAAATTTATAATAAATATAGTTATATAAATTTATATAAGTACCAGGAGTGCATGTTGAAGCTTGCCGGGTTTTTTCGTTAAGATTTTTAGGGGAATCCCAAAATATTTTAATTTCAAATATTGACAATTTTATTCTACACAATTCGTTTAACTTTTCGGGAACTTTTGGATACCATTCGATGCTATAATAAACAACAATTGTTTTGGCACAGCTATATTAAAAGTAATAATATATTGTAATAGCTTTGTGCTTCAAGAGTACAGGGTCTGTAGAGTAAGTCAGTAGCGTTGAGTTTAAGCATGACCCTTAAGTTATATATACATTTTCTTGTTAAACATTTACAGCTTAGTTGATATAGTGTTAACAATCTTTAACTTGATTGTGTTAACTATATGATTTTATAGTATGGGACGATTATATCAAGTAACTTCCAAGGGTCTAATCGGTCAGAACAAGTGATTAATAAGACAAACTGTTGAAGTAACTCACAGTTGTTGTATATTGTCTTATTTTAGTGTTATTAAAGGCACTGACAACTAAAACTTTACCTCTAAGAAGCCTTTTTAAAGTCTTATTTAAGCAACTGACAACTAAACCTTACCCTTCTAGCTATTTAAACACCTCTTAAAACCCTTCCACTTAGTACAGGGTATTTTATAGTCCACCCGCTCTACCGTAACCTTTCCTACTACATCAAATGGTTTTCATCCTTAACTTGCCAACGATTTTCAACTGATTTTGTGACTCGTTTTGGACTCGTGCACGTGGTTTGAGCGCATCTCGATTCTTGTAATTTTGTTGAACTGCATAACCCTGGGAATGTATCAGCCCTGTGTGGATGATACGTGCTTGAAGCCCCGCTGCAGGATACTGCAGGTGAGTAACATAATCTACAAGGTATAACCTGCCACTACCACGCCCCTCCCCTACCCCCCAACGACTAACGTTGGCGTCACATTAACTGTCATTTATTTAAGCAATTTTTTGGCTCACTTCCTGTCTGCCTGGCTGATGACATCAAACAGGCACTTCGGCTCATTAGGCAGCCAACGAACACGGGACACTGAGGTGGGACTAGTAGGGGCTACAGCGGGTAGGGGGGGAGTGCGGTGTGTGTTTCAAGGCAATTACAGAGCGACAGCGTATAGAAAATTGTGAAGCGCAACGTGCGAAAATGTTTGTAAATGATATGGAAGACAGACATTTTGGCCGCAGCCAAGTGTAAAGACCAGAGCTTGGCTAAGAGAGCGACAGCGCCAATTTGGCAACAGGAGCGGCATGAGGCCAAAATGACAACGAGCCGGAAAAACAGGAGGAGGTTGTAGTGAGGTAGAGGCAGCGAGAGTAGAGGGGGACAGGGAGCAACATAAGAATGAGTACGACAAGGACATAAGTGGCGCCCAAATTGCTGAGAGTTGTTTGAGCAACGCCTTCTGCTGCTTCTACTTTCCTGCCGCCTGTCAGCTACCTCTACCCTCTTACACTGCTCAAAATTTAGGCACTTAAAAATTGTACAAAGACTTTTAGTAAAAAAAAATCAGTGCTCAAGTCGAATTTCACTTGCCTAAGCAATTCACAAATTTTTATGAAATTTTCTGACTGTCTACACTTTGCTTTCTCTCAGTGTAGTTGAAAAAAAGCAGCTACTAACAGTTATGTGTGTCAGTATATGTACGAGCTCTTTCACATTGTTTGCTCTGTGGCACTGTCCCCACACTCAACAGCTCTGCTACTCCCCCTCTCTCCCGCTCTCCCCCCTCCTCACTCTCTTTCTCCTGCTTGCTCTACGTACTGTGGGCGTATACGCATTTTGTAGCAACACGTAGTGTTTGCTTAAGTGGACTAGAAGCAGCTCATTTTGACAACCGTCATCTACACTTTTTCTTTAAGCTCCCGAGTGAGTTCCCACTTGCGTCAGTCAGTTTAGTTTAACAGTGATTCGTAGGAGGTGGCACTGTACACAGTATTAGCTAAAAGTGTTGGCTGAAAGGTGCTGACCATGTAGCTTAAGTGTGATGCGAAAGCCTGCTATCAATTTAATTAAGTTAGGAGTTCAAGCAGTGAGGACAGTCGAAGTGACAGGGTGTGGAAGTGACTAAGGAGCATAAAACGATAAAATTTCTTTCAGTTTCCCCACTTGATTTACTTTTCTTATAACTTTCTTGATCTTTTCTTTCGCCTAGATCTTTGATGACATCATCTTTGCCTTCTTTGCGCTGGAGATGACCATCAAAATGGTGGCCATGGGCATGTGTGGCAAGAACACATATCTGGCCGACTCCTGGAATCGTTTGGACTTCTTTATAGTGCTCGCTGGCCTGCTGGAATATGTGATGCATGTGGAGAATCTCAATTTGACCGCAATTAGAACAATTCGTGTGCTTAGACCACTGAGAGCTATCAATCGCATACCCAGTAAGTAACTTGAAAGTATTTTCCAACAAAAGGAAACTAAATTAAAAGGATTTGCTTCAGGTATGCGTATACTGGTGATGCTGCTGCTGGACACTCTGCCCATGCTGGGAAATGTGCTCCTGCTCTGCTTCTTTGTGTTCTTCATCTTTGGCATTATTGGCGTGCAGCTGTGGGAGGGCATACTGAGACAGCGCTGCACACTGGAACGACCCGATGGCATGATCTATCCCATAACGTAAGTACAACTAGAAGTGGTCACAACTGAGCACCTTAAGTGGTGCTAAAAAAGCATAAAGTATTAAAAACGGACGACCTACTCAGCTGACAACGAGAATGTAAAAAAATGTCTGTCTAAAGTTCACAAAAAAAAAAAGAATTAAAAACAAAAAATAATAAGATATATGTATATACCATACATTATCGCTTAGTTTAACATATAATATATATATAAATATATATAATTTTTGAATACATTTTTTTTTAAGTTTCCTGCTTTGTTTTTTATTGCTGTATTTTGATATTGATTTTTGGCTTTGATTTTTGATAGCTGCTTAGATAATTTGTAAGGCTTTCAGCTTTCTATTATCCCCGATCTTTTTCTCTGTAATTATATATATATGCCATATAACTCTTGCTCTCTCTTTTACTCGCTCTCTCTCTCTCTCTCATTTGCCCCCCCTCCTCCTTTCCACGCTCGTTCTCTTTCTATCTGGGCTGCCTGGCTGCTGATTCATTTACTTTTATTTTTGCTTTTTGCGTTGGCTTTGCTTTTGGTTTTTTGACCAATGCCACTGACAGCTTACAGCCACACACACGCACACACACACACACCTTTCACACACATTCATAGATTTTGGCTGCTGCTGCTGCCAATTTGCATGGGAAATGCAGTGGACGACGCTTAATTTGATGAAGTTGCATTTCGTTCTTGGACAGTTCTGTCTGGGAGCTGTCACAAGGCCAACACATGACTCCATGTTCAGTTGACAAGTGAACATAGTTGACAGTTTTTTGATTACGTTATGTTTTACCTGTAGACCTGGTTCGCCACAAATAAGAAGTTGCAAATTATTCGATTATTTTATGCATGAAGTGAGCAGCGAGGACTCTTGTCGACTGCTGCAATGTTCAAAGAAAAGCAATTCAGTTGCTACTAAATCAAGTAACAATGGACGACAAGAAGAATTAAATATTTCATTTTATATCCAATTTAAAGAGCCCTTTAAAGGCTCCTCCACAGTTTTAAGACGTTTTGAAGACTGAGAAGTTGACTTTAAGTGACGCTGGAGGACAAGGGCCTTCACTTACGACTTTAAGAATTAAATATTTCATTTTATAAACATTTTCAAGAGCCCTTCAAAGGCTCCTCCACAGTTTAAAGACAATCTTTAATACTGAGAAGTTGACTTAAAGTGACAATGGAGGACATTTTCGACAATTTAGGGCATTGCGCGTGACAATGGAGATAAAATGGACCTCAAAACTCAAATACTTCATCTTATTACCAATCTGAAGAGCTCTTTAAAGGTTCCTCCAGAGATTTAAGGCAGTTTGAAATATAAGAGGTTGACTTAAAGTGACAATGGAGGACATATGGACCTCAAAATTCAAATGCTTCAATTTATTACCAACCTGAAGAACTCGTTAAAGGTTCCTTCACAGTTTTATGACAGTCTTTAATACTGAGAAGTTGACTTAAAGTGACAATGGAGGACATTTTCGACAATTTAGGGCATTGCACGTGACAATGAAGAAAAAATGGACTTCAAAACACAAATACTTCATTTTTTTTACCAATCTGAAGAGCTCTTTAAAGGTTCCTCCAGAGATTTAAGGCAGTTTGAAATATAAGAGGTTGACTTAAAGTGACAATGGAGGACATATGGACCTCAAAATTCAAATGCTTCAATTTATTACCAACCTGAAGAATTCGTTAAAGGTTCCTTTACAGTTTTAAGACATTCTTTAATACTGAGAAGTTGACTTAAAGTGACAATGGAGAACAATTTTGACAATTTAGTGTGATAAAAGAGGAAAATTGTCATCAAAATTCAAATACTTCATTTTATTACCAATCTGAAGAGCTCTTTAAAGGTTCCTCCAGAGATTTAAGGCAGTTTGAAATATAAGAGGTTGACTTAAAGTGACAATGGAGGACATATGGACCTCAAAATTCAAATGCTTCAATTTATTACCAACCTGAAGAATTCGTTAAAGGTTCCTTTACAGTTTTAAGACATTCTTTAATACTGAGAAGTTGACTTAAAGTGACAATGGAGGACATTTTTGACAATTTAGTGTGACAGAGGAGGAAAATTGACATCAAAATTCAAATACCTCATTTTATTACCAATCTGAAGAGCTCCTTAATGGCTCCTCCATAGTTTTTAGACATTTAAAAGACTAAGCTACTGACTTAAAGTGACAATGGAGAACCAAAAGCAAGCATTTAAGTACCCAAAGTACTTGAAGGGCATTTGAAAGTCCTCTAACAAATGTTAGACATGTCGAAGATGTGACAAACTGATTCAAACTGACAATGGAGGACAAGAGCGTAAACGCAAAACGAGACTGACATCAGGAGACTGTCACTTGCAGTTCTCCATTTCGAAATTGTGACCAAAGGTTTTCAACTTGGGCAAACAATCATTTATCATGGCCGGCAGCTGTCTGTCTGTTCATCTGTCAATGACGTCAGAAACAACAGTCGCAGCAGCACGCACACACACACACACACACACACACACACCCTAGCACTGCCAAACACACCTACTTACACCAAGTGCCCCTAAAAGTGGGCAGCATTTGATTTACATGAAGTTTTTTTTTAGGATTTTGTAATGTATGAAATGCAGTTTATTTTTGTGTTATCGTTAATCGATTATTTTTTTGCCGCATGCACACAACTGTACATATGAAAATGAACAATTTTCCGTTTTACTTTTATTTTTTTTTTTGTTATTATTTTTCGCGTTTGCCGGAAAATAGGGCACACTTAAAGGTGTTAATTTTACGCCATTTCTGCTGATTTGCATAATTATTGTAAATAATTCGCAACGGCCATGCAAATTTTTATGGTCCACAATACACAATTTTTTATTGCATTTCCGATTGCTGCATTAAATTTGCGTTCGTTTCGCTTTCTCACTCTGCCGCTCTCTCGCTTTAGCTCTCTCTCTCTCTCTCTCGCTCTCTGTCTGCCTATTTCGTTCTTTAACGGTTTTTTTACAGCTTATTTAAATTGGCCGCACTTTTCATGGTGTGAATTTCATATGCATTTCCAAATGTTTGCAGAAAAAAATATGCAAAGTAATGAATAAAATATTTTTCTTTTTTTTTTTGGCCATTTAATATGGCTATTTTTATATTGATTTTGCAGAGTTTGCTCTTAAGCTGACATAGAAGTTGTACATACTCATTATACACATCTCGCTTAACATGTTGTTCATATCATTTAAGCATTAAGTATGCGTCATGTGTGCCACGGGAAAAGTCTATTTGTTTTGTCCGTCTGTAAAGAAGAGTTCTTTATAATTGCTTATGAGTAACTAAACAAACCATTCAAATAATTTAACTTTCACTGAGGTTTAATTTAGAACAATTTTTGAACTTTTTTAAACAATTTCACCTATTCATAACTTATGGGTATAATTTAATTTAAGCGCAGAACTAACTCTTTTCTATGAACTCATGATTTTGTTGAACATTTTTCATTTTGTTCATCGCGAGTTTTGCGTACGCAGTTTTGCATTAATTTTAGTTTATTTTGTAGCAAACACATGCTAAAATACACACGCACACACACACACAAACTAACACACACACACATACACATACGCTAGCACACACTAGAGGTGTGAGTCTTTTTACAGATACGTGCAGCTGTAGCAACAATTTGCAGCTCGCGAATCATTTGCCCAATTTGCAAAACATTTTAACACAAAGGGCAGGCGAATTTTCACTCTCTCTGTCTCTTTCTATCACTGTTTTTCTCTTGCTTTACGATACTTTTATTATTTTTTGTTATGATGTGCAGACAGCAGACCAACAGAAACAACAAACAAACAAACAAACAAACAAAACAATAACAAACAACAAACAACAACAAAATACTACAAATATACCAAACAAAATATATTCCATATTTATATATTTATATATGTATACCTATAATAAACTCTATTTCCAGTTCTATTACAACATGTTTTTCCTTGTCATTTACTTATTTTGTTTTCATTTATTTTTTCCTTTTTTTTATTTATATTTATTCACATATTTTTGCTTTTGTTGTAGCTAAAAACCAATCGAAAAACGATACGAAAATCGCAAAAAGAAAATACTTTAGTTGATATACAAAAATTGAATTGATAAATTGGCAGCCGAGTGAAAGATGATATGATAAAGCTCAAACAAAAAAGAAATATATATAAACTCCAAAAAATACTCAAATTTCCTTAACTTCCTTCTGTTATTGTTTTCCGTATTGAGTTTCTCAAAAGATTTTCTATTTTTCTTAGTTTTTCACAATTTTCATTTTCGTTTCGTTTTTATCTTCATTTATTGCAATTTGCAAATGCAATTTGTAAGTGTGAATATACTAAAAAAAAAAAATACCAAACCAAAACAAAAATCATACCGCGAACAAATTTTTTGTTTACAGGGGACTACCTGAAGTGTACAGAGTTCGAGTCCGTGTTAACTCGTAAGATAAAATGATTTATTTTTCCCCCCTCTTAAATACTCTACCCTTACCTACACAAAAAAAAAAAAATACTTAAAAAACCTAAAAAAAAAATATATACAAACAAAATACTAAAAGTAAAAAATTTGCTTAACAGAACACAACAACACACAGAAATTACACAAAAGAACCTTAGTCGTCTACTAGCTATCTCTCTCTATCTTGCTCCTCTAGCGCTCTCTTATTTCTACACTCTCTCTCTCTCTCTATCTCTTTCTAACCTCTAAGCTAGCGTCTCAACGCTCGCTAACCCCAGCAATATCTGCTAGCACTAAGTACCTTCCAAATTTTCCGTCTCTCTCTTGCTAAGCTCTAGCTCTAAGCTGGCCGCTCACACACTATCTCTCTCTCTCTCTCTCTCTTCCTCTTGCCCCTTTTGAAGTCGCTAATATATAAATGTTTATGTGTAACTTTAACCCAAGTTTTAAACATTGAATCTAACTAGTTCCCTTTCTAACTCTATGTCTATCTTTGTCTATCAATCTTACTCTGTCGTACACTTTATAAGTAATTGTTTCAGATATATATAAAAAAAATACTAAAAATTAAATACTTAATACTTTTAATACTACATTTATATAGCTATACTTAAAACTACTTATAGACAATATAAACTAGACCTTTAAACTTTAACAACAGCAACAACTAGAACAACAACAACTTAAACAGTGCTACTAATCAATACTTATTTTTTAGCACACTACAAACGTTTTTACAACACTAAAAACACAAACATAACCTACTTTTACGCACGTTGGTTGATGTCAGTGTGGTTTGAGTTTTAAATGTAAATAAGTTAAATATGTGTATATGAAGTTCTGAGGAATGAAACACTTATAACATATTATTTTCTTATCAAAAAAATAGAGCATAAGTCAGTACTTAAGAAAGACTTAACAGTTAATTAAATACTGGGTACATTGATCATAAAACTTAAGACTATTGTGGGAGAAGTACGTTATTTCTTCGAATATTCTTCTCTATTTCAAAGAAAATTCCAGCTTATCGTAAGTCTGATACCTTTTCGGTCAAATTTAGACCAAGTTCTATAAAAAAATTGTTCTATAAAAATTTTTAAAATTTTCTGTAGCAAATAAAATGTTTTTATTACAATAACTCGTTTAAATTAAGGTTTCAGTCAGTGTTAAGTAGCCCATAAAATGGTCAGTAGTTTTAGCAGCGGTTTGCAGTATTATTTTCAACACTACACAGTGCTTAGTCTTATGAAAAGTTTCTGCTTTGAATACTGCTTCTCTTCACCTTTGGCAGCCTGAATCGCTTCCTTATGACACTTGCTGCGGTCACAAGGACATCAGCCAGACACAACCCAACGACTTTAATGCTCTACATACACCACACACACTCAAGTGTGTACAACACACACACACACACACACACACACACACACACACACACACTTTTGCACAGCTGCTGAAATACTAGTTATTCGTAATGTTTTCTTTTTTTAGCCGATGTGTGTCCGTAGTGAATAACCCCAAAAACACAGCTCACTCCCTGTCTCTCTCTCTCTCTCTCTTTTGCTCTCTGTCTGTCTCTTACACACACTTGAGTC
Source organism: Drosophila acutilabella (assembly GCA_035046005.1). Taxonomy (NCBI): domain Eukaryota; kingdom Metazoa; phylum Arthropoda; class Insecta; order Diptera; family Drosophilidae; genus Drosophila; species Drosophila acutilabella. The sequence continues at coordinate 6,223,449 of JAWNOK010000020.1, forward strand.
TGATATTCGTAAATGTTTTAGCAACAGTTTTTTTTGTTGTGCTCCTTTTTATTTGAAATATGTTCACAAAAGTGTTTCATGTAGTTTTATTTTCGTTGCTTCTTTTTTGTGTTGTTTGCCTTGGTTTTCTTATTTGCGTTTTCATAGTTTTTAAATGCCTTTTGCCAGTGTGTCAGTATGTGTGTGTGCGTGTGTGTGTGCGAGTGTGTTTCTCTTGCTCTTTCGGTTTTTATATTTATTTTTGTTATGTCTCAGTTTTTTGTGCTTCTTTTTTGACCCCAAAGAAGCGCCACACGTGGGCACAACAAACATACCAATTAGCCACAACACACACACACACACTGACACACACATGCACACTTATACACGTAGCTAGACACACATAAATATATTTACAGCGTTTTGTAGTTGTTTTTATATAAGAAAAAGTTAACAAAATAATAGTATTTAGCTCAAGCAGTTCCCTGGCAAGCAAATTTGTTGTGTTTGGTTATACACACACATACACACCAACACTTTAACACACACACATACACACGTACACACACCCGCACTCGATACCCTTGTTAAAAACAACTGTATGTGTGTGTGTGTATTCTTTTGTAAGCTCAACTCTTTTTACAGGAAAAACCATCAATTTCTATTGCAAAGGTATTTAAAGCTGCCCGTCCCATGTTCCACCATCCACCATCCAACATCCACCATCCACAAATTCCAAGTCCACAATTTCCCCCCGTCTCCAATTTCCACATATTCCCAGTCCACAGCTAACCAGAAAATAAAAAAATGGAAGCTACAACAATAATGAAAATTAAACTCGCATTACATACTTCACACACACACAGACGCACACAACCACACGCATACACACTTTCAAATACACACACACATACGCAGCTTCATAAAAAGTTTAGCATACTTTTAAGCGCGCGCGAATTGTTGCAAGACTTTTTTCGTCTCCTTTTTTTTTTAATTTTCTTTTTCCATTTTTTTTAACATTTTTTTCGGGTTTGTTGCCGGTGCGCGCACGTGCATATTAAACACATTTTATTGTCACACACATTCACACACACACAAACACTCACACACACAGGCACACACATTTACGTTGACATTTTTTTTGTGGTGCCACGCCCCTCTCGCCTGCTCGGCGTCCGTTTTGTGGCCAGGTTTGCGCTTTGTGCGTTTAATTTAAATTGTTTGCCGTATCTGCTGCTGTTGCTGCTGCTTCTTCTTCTTCAGCTGCTGCGTTGTTTCTTTATTCTTTTTCTGCTGCTTCTTTTATTTTATTTCTCTTTTTTTTTGTTTTGTTATTTTTTCGCATTCTTCTTAATTTTCAAAGTATTACGGCTTAATTTTGTGGCTGTTGTCGTTTTAAGTGCGCACACACCTTTTTTATGTGTTACGTTTCTCGGCGACACAAGCGCCATTTTGTGTCACTTTCTCTCTGCTTCTCTTACTCGCTCTCTTTCGCTCACACTCCACTTCGCACTTGCACTTTTGTTGAGTGAGTGCATTCAATTTTTGGCTGATTTAGCTTTAATCTAAGCTTTCTTCCACTACTCTGTTCATAGCCACAGTCTAACTGTTTTACTTCTCTTCTTAAAGCTTGTTCTCTCTGAAAGCTTTGCTCTCTTTGTCAGCAGCGCTTAGCTTGACGCTTCTTCGGCTTATAAGCTTGTTAACATTAGCTTAAAAGCTGTGCTTAAAACTGATCTTCGCGCTGAGCTTTAAAGCTTCGCTTGGCTTTAAGCTTTAGCATTCTGTTCTTTCCTTAAAGCTCATCGCTTTGCTTTCTACACTCTCTTTCAAGCTTAAAGTTTTCTCTTCTGCTTTCCGCTTTCGCTTTGTTACTCATTTTCACTTACTCACGCTCGCTCTCACGCTCTCGCTCTATCGCTCTCTTCTACTCACTCTTCACTCGCTCACTCTATCGTCGTCTCACTCTTTTGTATTGGATTTATATTGGCAATTCGTGTCACATTAGTTTACTGATTGGCCGTCTCACTCGATCACTCGCTCTATCTCTGTCTAATTAGTGCTATGTTCTCACCAGACATTCAAATTGTACCAAAATTAAGCACCGAAAAAGAAAAAATCAAAATTATTTCATATAGTGCTCTCTCGCTCTATCGTACTCTATAACTATCTCTCTCTCTCTCTATCAAATTGTCCATGTATGTAAATGTTACAATATTCGTACGCATAATGGCATTTACTCTACGTATATATAATATTTGATATTGCTCAATATGAATATGGTTAATTTTTAAAATACTCTTTTTGTGCTCTCTCTTTCTCTCTCTCTCTGTTTCTTTCTCTCTCTCTAAATCTTCAACTCTTTCTCCCACTTAATGTTCTCTATTTCAATTATATTTCTCTCTGTCTGTCTGTCTGATTTTCCAACTCAACTTAACTTGATTTTAATCAAATGCATCCCGAACAAACCAAAAAAAAAAATTCTCTTCTCGAACGAATTATATGTGTGTATGCTCGTGTGTGTATCGAAATCGCAGCCTCTCGCAGTACTATGAATTCTCCAAGGATCAAGACTATATCTGCTCAACGCCCGAAGATTCGGGTATGCATCTGTGCGGCAATTTTCCACCATATCGCATCGGCTCACTCGTTTGCAGCGGTAAGTGTCCAATTTCCCTACAATTTCTAACTTTCCCACTTCAAAACTCGTAACTCCACACGCCAAACTCAAGCTCAAACCTCAAAGTCATAAAACTGAAACTGTAACTGAAACTGAAGCCAGAAACCAGAAACTTTTGCTCACTTTCCCAAGCCAAATGAAGTGCAAACGGCGCGTGTTAATCAAATTTTGATGGTACTTTTAATTGCTTTCGCGCGCTGCTTACAAAGTAACTTATAATCGAGATTTTACCTTAATTTCTAAACTTCAGTTTCGAAGACATTGAGGGTGTCTCTCTCTCTCTCTCACTTCCTGTCATTGTAAGTACAGTGCAGCTTCTATGACTTGACTTGTGTTAACAGCAGTTGTTGTATAACAATATGTTATCAATGCAACTAAGTTTTGACATATAATTAAAAGTAAAGTCCTTGAGAAAGCTTAACAGTAAAGTGTATGAAAACTTGTGATTACAATTATACTGAATAGTCGATAAATTCACACATTGTGTTATCGATTTTTTGAGCAATTTAGTGCACAATTTTCTAAGGCACATTTCTTGCAGTTATCACAATTAGTATTAAACTAACTTATTTTAAAGTCTTCCAGCTGAGCAGCGATAAGTTGACATAATTTTAAAATTATCGATAATTTTTACCGATTAATTTTTATATCAATGAGTTTTTAAGCTCATTTGTTGATAATCTAAATCAATAACCATGCGAATCAACAGCTTAACAATAGCTCAAAACCTTGTTGAGAACAGAAACTTTCTTAAATATTTTACAGAAGTTATCGATAGCTAAAAATGCTCGATAAATGGCATATTTCTATCCAAGTGTTAGTCTAGTTTTAAAGCTAAGCTAGCTGCTTTGAAGAGCACACAAACCTTATAAAAATTATGTTTCTATTGTACTTATCGTGTTAAGACTGTAACTTGACCGAATCTTCATTTTCTACTACGCAGAGGAAGCCAAATTGATGGACCTGAACGAGCCAACGAACACGTCGTGCGTGAACTGGAATCAATATTACACGACCTGTAGACAGAAAGGAGAAAATCCATTTCAGGGCACAATATCCTTCGACAACATTGGCATGGCCTGGGTGGCCATTTTTCTGGTGAGTTTTACCATTTCCCATTTCCCTATTTTCCATTTTGCTATTTCCTGTTTCTCATTGCCCAATTTCGCAGTCGTTGTCGCAATTCGCAGTTTACCAATTAGCTGACAACTTTTGGTTAAACAAATAACAAATGACAACAAATTGAGAGAGAGTCTGCCACGAATCGACTCGAGGTTGCCCCAGGATGGCCCCTTTTGCCACCTCTTCCCCCCCTGCTTGCCACAGTTGACATTCGGTCAGAGTGACAGTGACAAAGTTGCATGTTAATTTGCTACTCAGCTGTTGTCAACTGCGGTGGCATCTGCCACTTTTGGCATCGCTTTCATTAAAACAACAACTAGAAACAAACAGCTGCCAATTTGCATAGGGCAGCAGATTTTGACAGTACGCCCTCTGGTCACAGCTCCCTTCACCCCTCTTCGCATACCCTTGTGAAACCTAGGCGGCGTATGCGCAATATTGAGCATTAGTCCAGTGACTATGTCGCCTAAAGCTTATTGTGCTAAACAACATTATTGATTGATTTAATCACTTTGAAAATTAAGAAATTACGTTGACATTTTCAGCTTAATTTCAGCTTTTTAGGGCTTTCATTGTGGCCAAATTTGGCAGTGGAAAGAAAACAATCAAGTGATGGATTTGTGTCAATTTAGAGAACGAAAGCAATTAATAAAAAGCATGCAAGAGAGTAATAGATACTGTTTAAAATGCCACTAAGTGGGAGCGGTAGAAATAGTTTGAGCTATTTAAATTCAAAACACAGAAGTAATTAACCTTACTCACAGCGAAATGCATTAGAAAGTAATGGGAAAATTAATTATTAAATATTAAAAAAAATGTTAAGATGAAATTGCCGATTAAAAGTATTTCAAAACAGCTGCTAATTGAATGCTTAGCTAAATTCAATCACATTGTATGAAAGTGCATTTTTAGGAGCAAAAATCAATATGCAGATACATTTGGATTTAAAAATAGAGACAGTGAGCTACACGTGCAGCTAAGAAAGTACACTCATGTAGATACATAGATACAGATACAGAAACAAACAAAGAAATAAATATGCGATTGAAAAATAATTATGAAAACGATGAGCAGCAAGCAGACATAATTAAGAATGTGCTCAAAAGATACAGATTTAATAATAGCTACATTTGAAATGATTGCATAATTACAGGTACAGCAATAGGGTAGTCAATGCGGATTTAATTACACATGAGCATCAATTCGCTCTCCCTATCTCTCTCTCCCTCTTCTCCCTCTCTCTCTATCTCTCCCTTTAACTGATGTTGTCTTTGGTTTGTGCCTTTGATACAAACCATTTGTGTTGACTTGCCTTTTGGAATGGCTTAAATTGTGGCCTCTGAAAGGGCGTATTTGAGCACGGGGTGTCCGCAGGGGGCGTGGCATGTCAAAGGCTGTGCAATTAAACACAAATCAAATACGCATTAAACCAGCTGCGTGGCAGACAGAACCGAACAGACGACGTCACAGTCATAAAGGCCTGGACAGAGCGAAATATTACGCATACGTGACGTGGTACACAATTGTTGACCTTTAACGCCTGATATGCTGCTAATTGCGCTGCTAAAAATCATTTTCATTACATTTCATTTCTCATATTTTTTCCAAAATATTTTTTTTCTATATTTGCAGGTCATTTCGTTGGAGGGCTGGACGGACATAATGTATTACGTGCAGGATGCTCATAGTTTCTGGGATTGGATTTACTTTGTTCTGCTTATTGTGGTAAGTGCGCAAAAAAAAACACAAGATTCTCAGCTTTCCAAACAGTTGATAAGCGAGCTCAATTGAGCAGTCGCTGTAAATTGCTGCGGTTTTCTTTCAAACGCCCTACAAACTAAGGGTTTGCACTGCTTTTTGAGCTACGAGCAGAAAAATGTGTAAGCATAAAATATAACTGTAAAAAATATATAAGCAAATAGTTAAAAAATATATTTAAAGCTAGGAAAAATAAAATTTATAAAGGCATGTAATAAACTTTGATTAAAACTGTGCTAACTCAGAAAAAGTATTTATAAATCTAAAATAAAATGTAAACAAATATAAATAAAATTAAAAAAATGATTTTGAATTTACAAACTCCAGCATAAATAAATATTCATGAAATATACATAAAAATATTATACAGATTTCTATTTTAATATAAATCCAATCAAATGAAAAATCCTCAGTTTGCCCATAGCAAAAAGCTTTTATGAAAAAATTTGTATAATCAATTTATTGCTTTCTAAAATGCATTTTCAATGCACAAATATAAATAAATATTCAAACGTATTTTCTACAATTTTAGAATGAATTTAATGTGGCTATAGTGCATTTAAATTTCGTCTAGAAGTCGGTCAAAAAAAGAACTTGCACTTTGCTTTGTTTATTTAATTTAGTTGAGAGATTCGAGGCAAGTTTCGGTTGCAGGCAGCAGCAATTTGCCAATGTAAATAAGTAAATTACTTTTCCAACTGCAATCACACACAAGTGAAGCCCCTACCCCTAAAACCCCCGACCCGCCACGCTTCAACCCATCGGCCGACCACAAAAGTTTGTCTATTGAAAAATGGCATGTTGTTCAAGTGAAGTGAGCTGAACTAAAGTGAACTAAACTGAACTGAACTGAGCTGAACTGACCATGCAACATGTTGCCATCTCAAGGTGCTGCCCAGATATTCTGGGCTATACCTCTCAGCATTTTAAAACTGTGTGTGTTTTGTCTCGAGTGTATAATGGTGTCCTTGGACTAATTAAAAGGCCTATAGGCAAATAAAGAGATGCACACACGTCTACACTTACATGAAAGAGATTTACTGCCCATGAAAGAGATTAACTTTGCAAATGTAATTTAGAATAGTTAAGAAAATAAAGACTTTAAAGCTACTTTACCTAATGAATGTTATAGTGAACATTTTTTATTTATTTATAAAAGACTTTTTTTATTTTGAGCATTTAAGTTAGTTAAAGAATCATTTGTTTGTTATATTTATTTATATTATTATACATTATATATCATATATAATTTATCATTTTATTTTAACGTTTTTATAATTAATTTAAATATTTATATTTTTATATATTCTAATTGGAATTTTAATATTTATTTTTGAAACTGCTGACTAAGCTATTGTTCCAAAATAATTGCATACCTTTAAATTTAGCTAAGAATTGATTAAACTGACTTTATTTGTGTCCTTCTATTATAAATTCTATTATATTTTGTTGTAAAATTTGTAGCTGACATTACTTTGTTTTTTAATCCAAATTGTCTTAGATAAATATATTTTTTATCAGTGTATTTACACTGACACCGACACAATGCTGACTGTGTGTCTACCATTTTATTATTTATGTTTAAAGTTATGGCTTATATGAGGCTTCCTTTCGCTCGCTCTCTTATACTGTTGTTCTCACGCTCTCTTTGTTGCTGTCTCACTCTATTGCTCTCCTGCTGCTCATTTGATGTGCAAAACGATTTTGACTATTGCCCAGCAACAACGTGAACAACTTTTGAAATGCAAATAGCTGGCAGTCTGCTGTCTCTCTCTCTCACTGCCTCTCTCTCACTCTCTCTCCCTGCTTGTCTCTTCACAATTCATAATATACTGAAACCTACCGGCTTTCATACGCATATATTTATGCACACGTACACTGAGAAAAATTACTGCAAGCTCTTAATTTTCAGCTACAAGCAAAAATGTCTTTTTAAAAGTGAAAGCCAAAAGTTTTTGTTCCTTAATTTAAGACCACAATTTAGGACTCCCCTGTTCCGTTCTTGCAGTGTATGCACACATGCATATTTGTGCTCCATTGCTATTGAAAGTTGGCTAAGGAAATTGCATATTTATATTTTTGAGTAGCATTTTGTTCTCAAAATTAGAAACATTTTTAGAAATTCCTGTTGTTGTTGTTGCAGAAATATGTTTTCAATTTAAAGTTGGCAAATTTGTTTTGCCAGAAGCCTATTAAAATGCAACAGCAGCTAATGGACGCCACACGCAATGCGCCACACAGAGCGAGACAGCAGAGGCAGAGTGAACAGAGTGAGCAAGAAGAGAGAGAGAGAGAGAGAGAGAGAGAGAGAGAGAGAGAGAGAGAGAGAGAGAGAGAGAGAGAGAGAGAGTGATACAAATTGGCTGTTTGGCTAATTTGCAGCAAAAGCCATTGAATGCAACAACAGCAACAAGCAACGGAAACAACATTGAAAGTTTGCTCAACTCTCTCAACTCCCCCACAAGCTGAGACTTTGGCTAATTTAAAATTGTTGCATGTCGCAAACAAGCAACACCCTCAACTTGCCACAACTTGCAGCAACTTGTCATTTTGCCCGCGTTAACGCCAATTGCAATCTTATTTTTGCTGCAGTGCCGATGCGGAAACTTTTTTTCTCTCACACACCCTTTAATTTGGGATAGAGCAGAGGGTATGCTGTCGAGGAACTTAAAGTTTATTAAGTAAGGCAAATAAGGATGTCTTTTTAAATTGCAGTAGTTTTTTTCAGTTTAAAAACATGGGTATTGGATTGAAACTTCATAAATATACCTCCATCAAGACACTCCTTTAAACACACCTCCTTAAATATGCCTCCTAAAATATACCTTCAAAAAAACCTCACTAAATATTCATCCTTAAAAATACATCCTTAAATATACCCCCATAAATATAACCCTATAAATATACCTCGTTAAAGAATCTCCTCAAATACACCTCCTTAAATATTCACCTTTAAATATATGTACGTGTTTAAAAAAACCTCACTAAATATACCTCCTTATAAAAACCTTGCAAAAAATATACCTCTTTAAATATACCTCCTTAAAAATACCCCTCTTTAACAATACCTAGTCAAAAATATGTATACGCCACTGCCCATTCGACCCTGCTATGTCTCTTAAAAAAAAATTTTGATTTAGTGACTAATAAATAATGAAATTAAAGATCTGCTGCTTAAACTATTTATATAATTAAATACTACACACGGATAGCTAAAACTGATAGATATTTTCGAAGACTCCACCGAGAGTGGGTAAATATTTCTTGAGTCTTTCTCTTTTTTGATGGGTATCTAAGAGTCGATGGCACCCAGTCAACACAAACATGTCTGATTTTCTCAATGTTTAATACTTCACTGACTTTTCTTTTCGCATACTTTGACTTTATTACAGATTGGTTCGTTCTTCATGATCAACCTGTGCCTGGTCGTCATTGCCACCCAATTCTCGGAGACTAAAAAACGTGAAATGGAGCGCATGAGACAGGAGAGAGCCCGTTATACATCGACCTCGACACTGGCGAGCAGCACAAACAACTCGGAGCCGGCGACTTGCTATGCGGAGATTGTGAAATACATCGCACATTTGTGGCGTCGCTTCAAGAGACGAATGTTAAAGAAGTACAGATTATATAAGTATGCTGCTTGTCTTTTTGATTTCATTCAATTACATTTTATGTTCACTCGTTTACTCCTTTTTGCTCTCCGTTCCGTTAAGTCCCAAACTCTCATCTGGTCTTGTCTTGTCTTGTCACGTCTTGTCTCAACTTGTTTAATATTTTTTTGTCTTACTGCCGCTGTGCTTCAAATTGTGTACATTAAGTACTTTGCATTCAAGTGCTTTGTACTTATGTTTTTTAATATTACTGCAACTGCCACAAAAAAAACAAAAATAAAACCCACAAGCGGCATTGACTGACATGCCACCAAATGGTAGATGGCGCCACTGCTGCCCTTCAGCTCTAAGCACATCAAAATTCAACGACTAATCCGCTTCGCACTAATCCTGAGCACTCAAAATTGCCACTAAAATTAACTGTCTACAGTGAAACTCTAATCGATTATGTCTTTATTAGTTCTAAGTTCTTGGCTTACTTCCTGGCTGATTATTTAAGAGCTTAGCACCTGAAGAAAACAAATTTGTTTGCTGCTCTTAGAACAACTGAAGTTTTGCTCAAATAATTAACAAACTACAGGGGAAAAGGGGTTTATTTGTAAGTCTTTGTATCACAAGACTTGCAGTATGATAGAGGGTTGATTTTTGATTCTTGCTACTACAGTACCTTATGGCACAGGACTTATAAATAAGTCTTTCAAGTCTTTTGAAGTTATTTTCTGAGACTTTACTTGTTTGTTTTTTGAAGTGAAGAAACTACTGACTAAAAAATTAAGTAGTCTGTTTTTTTTAATATTTCTAGTTTTCTTTATTCAGCAGGCTGCAAATTTGAACATAATAAAGGAACATAAATTGTTGATTCCATGTTTTCTTCTGGAAAATATTTTAATATATTTTGTAATACTTTCCATGAAACGAAATTTAAATATTTTTAAGTCCTAGAAATCTTTCTCTTCGATCAAAAATTGATTTCTACTTTATAAATTGTTTTTACCAACTCTATTATTTACAAGCCAACTGATATTTACAATTTGTGAAGCTTCTTAAATTGGCCTTGTCTTCTCTACCGTCTCTTCACTTCTCCCCTGTTAGAACTTTTTCGCTACCCTTTAAACCAAGTTTCTTCTACACTTTGTGGTAGCTGTGTTCCCCCGCTCTACGTTGACTTCGACTTCTAACTGGATATACATATATAGGTTTTGGGCTTTATTTTTATTTTATTTTCCCGTTTGATTTATGAAAAATGCATTTTACATGCGTTCGCTTTTCACGTCCTGCGTTCGCTTTTTTACTTGACTTTTTTTTTCAAATATTTTATTTTAGTTTTTATTTAAATATTTTTTTGTGTTTTTTTTCTGCTTTTGCTTTAGTTTTACGTTTACCGTTGTCAACTCTTGAGTTTTGCATTTTTTATGGCTTTTGCTTTTCAATTATTTGCACTTGCATCTGGTCGTGTATCGTGTGTTGCATTTGTTGTTGCTATTAAGCAACCAAATGCAACAACAATGGAATACATTGCATATATAGATAGATATATATATACATGTATAGTTTAGTCCTAGTTGTCATGAATATCGTTGTGATACTACGTACGTGGGAATATGAATGTGAATACGAAAATGAAAGTGTGAACAAGAGTCTGAAATAGTTGAAAATACTTCAGTTATAGACTAGTTTATAAACTAGTTGGGATAGTCAGTTAGTTGGATATGACAGATAGACTGAACAAGACAGTAATAGGAGTTTAATTCTCATTCTTAGAGGCAACTCGAAAGTGCATGAAGAAGTTTTTTAACTAGTCAGTTTTGAACACTGAGCACAAGTGGCATTTAAACCTACAAATTATTAAAAAAAGTATATTAATAACAAGTAACAGTTAACTTCTATGCTTTTTACTCAAATTCATGAGCTTTCAAAGCTGTTTTTTCTTTGCGCTTTTCAGCTTCAATTAAAAATCTATTTATATATATTTGCTGTTAAGCGTTTTACTTAGCTTAAGTTTGGCTGAGCTTTCGTGTGCATTTAAAGCACTCAGAAGCAAGCTTTTATGCTTAGTAGGTGAGAGCTTTAATGTGCTTTTGCAACTTTTAAGTGGTTTATCCAGTTTGGAGCTGTAGTTCAACATGTTATTAGAAACTTTCACAGCTTTTAACGAGTTTTTAATGAACTTTCTGTCATAACAAGTTAATTTAATGTGCTTTGTTATGCCAAGCATCTGAAAATCACCCAGAAAGAGCGCAATAAGAAAAGAGAGCTGCTTTTACTGTTATTAATTTAAACAGAAAAGCTTTAGCTTGATCGGAAAATCCATGTTCGAATGCCGCTTTAAGCTCGTGTAATTTGGTTTTTGCTTTTTGGGGGTGTAAACTTTAAAGCCTGTCGTCGTCTGCTTCGACTGAGAATCAGCTCATTAACAGCACCGAAATGCATAATTAATATTTGTAGAGCTCAGCTATAATCCTCTCTTGATGCGAATAACCAGCCCACAAAAGCCCCACCCAGAACCCTTGCTCTACCTACTACCCGTCTGCCCCCTTCCCTCTTCCTTCCAAAGAACTTTCAGTTAGTCAAAATACTGAGAAATGTGTTAATTATTTTAATTTATATTCATCTTGTTGTGGAGCTCGGTTTGTGTTTTGCGTTCTGTGTGTGGTTGTTGTCGTTGCTTTTGGCTTATTTGCGTTGTTCATTTGATTGAATTATGTAATTGTTGTCTAATTGTTAAGCACACACACACACACACATACAGAGACACAAACACAGTCACACGCACGCACAACACGCAGTAATGACACCAAAGAGACACGATTCCACATCGCACGTACTCGCAAGCACAGCCACGCCCTCTACTCCTCCCCCGCCCAACACAGATAACACAGTGTTAGATATATATACATGTATGTGTGTGTGTGTGTGTGTGTAATACGTGTATAAACTGTCAGAGACAATACACTAATCAAATGTTATATTATTGCCCTTTTGCCCCACCAACACCACCACCTCGTACTCGTCCTCGTGCTCGTCCTTCGTGTTGTGCTCTTCAGGTACCAGCGACAACAGCGTCGAGAGGGCTTACTTCCTAATGCGGATAATTTGACATTTTCACCGTCGAGGATCAAGTGCCATCATCCGAATTGTCCCAAGTACAGTAATCGCAAGCCGTCCAGCATACAGGATCAGATGATTACTGTTATGGTGCCCCTAAATTCCAACAACAATAACAATACCAATAACAATAACAACAGCAACAACAATAGCAACAACAACAGCAGCAACAACAACAGCAGCAGCAACAACGGCAGCGCTGCTGGCAATAGCCACAATCACACAACCGTTGCCCTTGTGAACGGCATCAATGGCAGCACTGCAAGCGTCACAATGGCTCAGCATCACCAACAGCCACCGGCAATTGTTGCCAGTGGATTGGGCCAGGCACAGGGACAACTCTCCTCGTCGGATAACACTGAGCAATCCCTGGGCGAGGGCAGCGGTTCGGGTATAATTCGACGCAGTTCCTCGTTGAAAAAACCGAGCACCGCCATCGGTCACCACAATCACAACATGCAACTGAAGCCCGATGGCAGTGCTGGTGAGCAGAAGACCATTCTGCTCAAGCTACCACAACAGGTCATCGATTCGGAGCAATTGATTGTAAGTATCGGCCAAAATAAGCAAAGTATGACAAGCGAAAACATGTCTGAACTTGTCTAAGCTTGTCTAAACTTGAAAATTCTTAAGTGAACAATTTGTAGGCCGCAGTATTCAATATTCGCTGAAAATTCTGACTTGAAAACTGAAAAAGCTTTTACTAAAACTGCACATAACTCGGTATACCATTTACGATATTCGATTAACAATTTTTTTCACATTGGACCACACTTAAAATAATAATTAATTTAAAAACGATAGAAAAACAGCAAGCAAAAAATTACGATCTGAGCTTTAAGCTTAAAAAAAACGGTATATATAAATTACGATATTCGTTTTATTTTAATATATTTTTACAAGAATTTACAGTCGACTAATATTATACACCAACTTTGACATTACCAATGCAACATAATATTTACGATATTCAATTGCATGTTCAGAGAAATATTTTTACGATATTCACATACGTAACATGTCGATTATTTTGAATTCTGTAAACTATTAACAATATTTTTTCATATGCTAAATTACGTTATTCGATACACAGTACTCCCCAAATTATTAAGTTATCAGTCGATTTTCTTATAACAAAACTAAAGTTATTTTTCTATACGATATACAAAATACGATATCAAAAACTCCACAAAAAACTCGTTTGTCTAGCCAAAGGGCCAACATTTCCACAAACAGACAATATTGATAACAACTAATCGTTATTACCCACTTCAACTAATTATATAACGCTAATAATGATCTTTCATATTTGTCATAAACGTTGCACATCTTGTAGCTGCAGTTGGGAAACTTAGGCAAGGTATTGCAAAAAAAATTCAATTAAATAAAAAACAATATCAAAAATACTTAAACCAAACCATAAACAGCGAGTGTGCGAAGCAAATTACTTCGGTTTATCGAAGAAACCCCAGCAGAAAGATTCAAACCGATGAAAGTACGCCACAATAATTTGAAATTAATTATTTAATTAATATAACATACAATTTATATGACAGCTATCAAGTATTTTAATGTGTTAAGCATACTTAATCGGTTGCTGCATTTTATTGAATTTTTCTGCACGGGCACAGAAATACCTTTAATTTACCTTAATTACAAAATCACAATAACAATGCAACAATAAGTCAACTAATGACAATTGAGACAATCAAAATTATCAAATGCTGAAAACAAAAGCATAAATAAGTATTAAATTACCCTTGTTGCATGTTGTGTATTGTTCCAATAGTCTATTGTTAAAATATATATCAATTAAATAGTGAAATACTTGTTAATTTGTCCATTTATTATGTAAATAATTTGATTAAAATTTTCTGGCTCGATAAAGAGATAAGTTAGTTGTAAAGCCAAAGTAAGCCGTATATTTAAATGAATATAAGTTCGAAGTTGAAAACTAAAATCAAATAAATATTAAATTAGTAAGGCAGAAATGAAGAACTAAAAAATGTATGCATAAAGGATACAGTAGATTCTAATTGATAAACTTATAAATAAATTATGAACAAGTGAAACGAAAGCCAGCAAATATTTAAGTTATTGGTTTACTTCAATCATTCTTTGATTTGCTGCTTTAAGATAGTTTTAGTACCTAAAAGGCATTCCAAAATAAAGAGAAAAATCTTGAAAAAAAAAACAGAAAATATATCAGAAGTCAATACGATTAAAAAAGATGTATATAAATCAAACTATTTCATGTATGTAAATAACCATAAATTATTTAATTTATGCCTTAAAAATCCCTGCTAAAATAAGTATTATTTTTAATCCCGTGAAAGAGCCTTAACTTTAATGCCCACTGTATATAAAAGACTCCAAGAGTTAACTGCCCTTAAGACAAATAAAATGACATTAATTTATGAAATACTTAAACTAATGCATAACTATTGTACACACTGAATACTTTAGAGTCATCCCTGCACTTCGGGATTTCTGAGTCCACCCACATCGGCCAGTCGTCGTCCCTCGGTGATGTTTAACGAGTATGTGTTGTTGCATACACCACCAGCATTGAGCGGTGAACCAACAACAGTTGCCACCGTTGCTGCTGCAACAACCACAACAACAGCAGCAACATCTGTCGCAGCTGCAACAACAAATGGCAGCGGTGGCAATGGCAGCAGCAACAATCTCGAAAAGAATAATATTCACTCCACTGAGAAGATGACACAAGCTGGCGATGGCAGCATTTGGCAGGTGAGTGGAACCGAATGAGCATAAACTTGATAACAACTACTTGCTTAACTACTTTCCTCTTTTCCTCAAGGTTAATCTACCGCAAACTATTGGCACGATCGCCAATCCTTATGCTGATTGCTCTGAATTGGGTATACACGACGCGATGACATGTCAAGAGCTTTTAGCATTCTCTGTGGCCTTTTCAGCGGCCCTGCCGACTGGTCAGAGCACACTCGAATCGTTTTACTCATCGCTTGCACGTTGTGATCCACACACAGTGGAGGCACTTAAGCGTGCCACAGCCACAGGGGATGCTGCTGCAGCTGCAGCAAGTGATGCAACCAATGCGGTTGCAAGTGCCAGCGATGCAACGGCCACAGCATCAGGTGTGGCATCTACAACAGCTGCACCAACGATGAGCTTAGAGTTATCGGCTGTATCGGCGGCAGTGCCACTGCCATTGCCTCTGCCCCTGCCACATGGCGAGGCACAACACCAGCAGCAGCAACAACAGCAACGCGGTCGCAAAGATCACCACCATAACAACAACAATAACAACAGTCACAGCCGCAACAACAATGGTCACCGCAGCACACGTGGCAGTCACGCCCCCACCGGCAACTACATGGAGGATTATGCCTGCTGCTATGATCTCTACCAGAACGCCCTCTCCCCGCTCGATGATCGACAACGACCGCGTTCGGGTGCTCTACGACTCCTCATCGCCGTTTACCGCTGCTTGATGCGAGTCTGCAGTTTTATACGACGCTACATCAAGCGTCTGGTGGAGCACAAGTACTTCCAGCAGGGCATTCTGTTGGCTATCCTGATCAATACTCTGTCCATGGGCATCGAGTATCACAATCAGCCGGAGGAACTCACGGCAATCGTGGAGACCAGCAACGTTGTCTTCTCCGGCATCTTTGCGGTCGAGATGCTGCTCAAAGTTATTGCCGAGGGACCGTTTCGATATATCGCCAATGGGTTTAATGTGTTCGACGGCATTATTGTCATACTCAGGTAATATTTGTGATACGATATTCAAAATATCGTATTCTGATACGATATTCAAAATACGACATTTTGAAGCTTAGCGTTATGAAACGATATCTTAATTCTTCAATGTGTGAATATACGATATTCGGATATATGTACGATATATCGAAGAATAACATTCAGAAACATTATATTATATAAACTTTGTTCGGATATACGATGTTTGAATGTACGATATTCAGTATACGATATTCAATATACGATATTCAATTAACGATATTCCATATACGAACATCGTATGTTTTTCCTTGAGCGACTCTCGTATATTGTGATTTAAAAGTAACTTCTAATAATACGATATTCGCTATCTGGTACCCAACATCAATAAGAAAGAGGACTGAATACAGAAACACCAGAATCTGATATCAATCCATTAACTACAAAGCTGTAAATATTCACCACAAATAATAATTGTCCTCCCATTTCCCATTTCCCGTAACCTTTTTCACTTTCTTAGTGCCATTGAGATTTGCCAAACGTTTGCGGGTAACGGAACCGGAGGTGGAGGCTCTGGTTTATCCGTACTACGAACTTTCCGACTTCTACGTATACTTAAGCTGGTCCGATTTATGCCCAATTTGAGACGTCAATTATTTGTCATGCTGCGCACCATGGACAATGTAGCTGTCTTCTTCTCCCTTCTCGTTCTCTTTATTTTCATATTCAGGTGAGTTCCACTGTTGCCACACTTCACATTTAAAGCAACAAACATACACACACACACACACACACATACATACACACACAAAAACATACACACACAAATATATACTTACTTAATACAAGCATATGTCTGTATATGTCTACTGACAACAATCCCAAATAGCAACAAAAACAATCGCGTTGTGCAGAAAACGCTTCTCGCACTAATAACAAAAACTAACCTCAAACCCAAAGATGTCAGCTGCAATAACAGAAGTGAAACAAAACTCGTATCTGGGCGCCATAAATTTCCTGTCAAGTGAAAGAAATTTAGCAAAAATGTTGAAAAACTGCAAAATAAGTTTCAATTAAAAAGAATTAAAGAAGGAACTAAAAACATTACACTTCAAGAAAAATATTACTAAATTGAATTGTGACTTCTTCAACCAATAAGTTCTTATGTCTAACATTTGTTATATCAAACGTCAACTGAAACCCTAAAGTTTCTATACCAAATGGTCAACAATTTTGGCATCACTCTAACTGATAGTTTTTTTATGGCGCCCACTGCAACAATTCCAAATAGTCGTAATAACAAAACACACAAAAATCAGCGAAGCGAACCACTGACCCACTGTTACAGTAACCCACTAAACCACAAACCATTTTGAGAGTGTTTACTTGCCCATAGTATTCGTTTGTGGTGAAATAACATTTAAGACACTTAGATTTTAGCGATTATTTAAATTTAGAATTAATAAAACAAAAAGATTCACAAAGATTTCTCAGACAAGTTACAAAACCTATGAAAGAGAACAGGCTTACTTATCCATTAAACAACATATAACATACACACTGACACACATATACATAGGTCTCTATATGCATAGATACTCGTATCTGTATTATATCCATGTATATAGAGAAGCGACTCTTCCTACAATCTCTTAACTCTTT
This sequence comes from Drosophila acutilabella, assembly GCA_035046005.1. Lineage (NCBI taxonomy): Eukaryota > Metazoa > Arthropoda > Insecta > Diptera > Drosophilidae > Drosophila > Drosophila acutilabella. The sequence continues at coordinate 6,241,098 of JAWNOK010000020.1, forward strand.
CACTCTCCCACTTCACTCTTCGCTTCGAGGAGACAAAAGTATTCTTACTCTCTGAATTTCAAGCACAGGCATTTCAGGCGTTATACAACACTGAAAACAATTCGAGCCTCAACTTTTTAAGACTTGATACAAAATTGTCTTGCCTAGTCCCACGTAGGAGACACAATAGGTCGTAGCCCTACTATTTCCCAATACGACTACTATTTAGATATTTTACAACACTTGACACTCGACCCCTTTCCACCCCTACTATTCTCAAAGTTACTTAAAAAAAACAATAGTTATAGAAAGTAAGTCCCTTTCTAGCTCCCCTTTTAGATATATCGTAATAACGCAGGTCACTTCTCACCCATTTCTCTACTCCGTCTACTTCTGTGGCATTTTACAACACTATCTACTTCTTTTTCTTGCTGCTCAATCAAGTTTCTTCCAAACATATTGTTGTACAACAGAGAACTACTTCAAACTTGATTCTTCTCTTCACTTTCCTTTTACTACTTCTATCATAACTATTTTCCATGCCCTTTATCTCTTTGTATGCGTTATACAACACTGCACACACTCGTCCCCTACCAAACCAAAAGACCCATAAATAAGAAATCAACCCCCAAAAAAAAATTAAAATACTAGTAATTATAATAATAATATTGCCCTGGTAATAAATGTACTTGTTCTTATGATCTAACACAAAACCCTACGTACCATTTGAGTAAACGATTGCGTAAGACTTTCTCTCTTAACTATCTTTCTCGCTTTCTCATTTAAACTTAAATGTACTCGTAATACAGAATCGTAGTTAGAGTTTTACAAATCAAAATCGTACCGTGCCAAGTTGAACAAATTTACTGTTTTTGAACTTTCAGCTCTTTTGCTATTGTCTACTTTCCACTCTCTGTCTCTCTCCCACTCTCTCTCTCTCGCTCTTTCTTTCTATGGTTTCTTCTGTCCCACTCTCGTTCCCTTTCTCTTTTCTGATTATTTGTCTCCCTCTATTTATTTATCTTACACAATCCTTTACTAGCGTAAGTTGTCGCTCGCTCACTTTGCATTCAAATACTTAAAACACATTTAAAACCTTAAAAAAAAGTACATGAAATAACACTCAAAACACACACACATAACGTAATTATAATCGAGTTATTTTCTGATACTTTGCCAATAACTTTCTCTCACTTTCACTCTCCCTATCTCTTTCTGTTTTCTGTCTGTCTCTTTGTCTTTCACACACAAAATCCAATTATGATTCGAGCACCGACTTCAAAGTCGTTGCATTCTTTAAAGCCAAGTGCTTTTGGTCTCTTTCATTCGTTTGTTTTATTAACTCTTTCTTTTTACTAATCACTCGTTACTCGTCACTCGATACAAGTCATTCTTCAACTTCTTTACAATTCATTTAATTATAACTTATTTTACACAGACAACTTTCACAACAACAATAACAATAACAGTTACAAAACTATGTTAGTTAGCCAAAAGCTTCAATTACTAAAATTAACTAAATATGTGTCTTAGTTTATTAGCGTTTATCAACACACAAACACTAGAAATACTATAAATGTATACCAACACTACCACACGAATTTTAAGGCTCACACCAAAGCTTATCGTTTGCTAAAACACTGATTGTCCAACACTGCCAACACTTCCAACACTACTAAAAAAAAACAAGCACATATATGTTTTCCAACAATACCAAATCAGAAACTATTCGAACAACGTGAACAACACATAGCCTAGAAAAACACCATAAATTATTCAGAAAATACCAAATTAAATACATTTTAAAGTCGTACGCTTAATGTGTAGTTGCAATCGCTGCAGTTTGATACTCGTACTTTCCATATATAAATTATATTTATATACTTACATATCACAATAAATATTATGATATATAATATTAATCGCATTACATGCTCTCTATGTACTCTACTTGCTATAAATATTTGATTTATACTCTTGATTTCATCTTCAAAAAAAAAAAAAAAAAAAACAAAATAAAATAAATAAAATACCATTAAATATTTAAATACCAAACAAATACTAAATACCTAAAAAACAACTACTTAAAAAAAAACTTATTTACAACAGTTTAACAGTTTAGTTGGATTAGTTGCTCTGTTCTTGAATATCAAGTCGTAAACGTAAACTTTTGTGTAGTTAGTATATACACAAAATAAATATATTAAAAAAAAAATACTTACACACAAAATACCACACAATACGTATACTTATTAAAGTTAGTGTCCTTACACAACAAAACTCGTTATACACACAAAATACCCAATAAAATCAACGCTTAAAAGCTTCCCCCAAGAATAATAAAGACATAAAAAAAGTGAAATTTAATTATCCAACTGAATAATACTAAATATTTTCTAAAACTCCAATTTTAGGCGTCAGCTTTATAACTTCTTTCAGATCTTGAGCGACGTTAGTTTTTAATTTTCTGTTTGTTTTTTCTATAGTCCGATTGTTTAATTCCCAGCTGTATGTGTGAGCTTTGCAAAAGCTTTTTAATTACAAGAAAAAATGTTTTAATTTTTAAAAATTCCAAATTCAAAAGAAAAATTCATTTTCTTTTACAAATCGATATATACAATTGTAATGCTATTAGAATTTCGATTACGCAGTCGATTTCGCTGCTATTATCGATATATTTTTGCATTATCGAACAGCTTTGTTTGTACCTTTATTAAAGTGTATTATAGTTTATCGCTCGCTTATTGTTCACTTACAGACACATGCTCTGTCTCTCTCTATCTGTCTATCACTCTCTCAACTCTTTTTCTTCCTTAACTGTCTTTCTTTCTCTCTTTCTCTCTCTTTTATCTCTCTATTTCTCTTTCTCTCTCTCTCTCTCTCTCTCTCTCTCTTTGATCACCAATTGCTATACTAATTAATTGTTAATACTAAAAAATCAAACAAACTAAAAATAAATTGTATGCTAAACACCACAAAAAATACCCCAAAAAAAACAAAAATACACCACTCAAAAAAAAATATTAAAAAAAATACCAAAACCAAAAAAAAATATATATATTAATAATAATACATATATAATAAAAATTTATAAGAATATTATATTATCGAAATATATATATGTATATCATATTATATATCAACAATACCAAATACCATCACTTTAGTATACTCGGCATGAATCTGTTCGGATGTAAATTCTGCGAGAAAATTAATGGAGAGAAGATTTGCGATCGTAAGAATTTCGACAGCCTGCTTTGGGCGCTCGTCACAGTGTTTCAGGTAGACCCATTGCTCTTAGCATATATACCAAACTTATATATATGTATACGAATATTAAAAAAAATATTTATACACTTAACAAATATGCTTAAAAATATACTTATATATATATATACCACCTAATCTTATGCCATAATTTGCTATCAATAACTAACACTGATTGTTATCAAAAATAATCGAGAAAATTCAAGAAAAAAAGAAGCAGAAAATTAATCGATAAAGAAGCATTTTGTTTTAGTTGATTTTTAATTTATTTTTATGTTGGTTTGTTCGTTCGTTTGTTTGTTTGTTTGTGGACAATCAGTAATGTGCTAGGTTTGTCACAATCGATAACGATAATAATAGCAACTAACGATTAAACTTTCGATTAAAATAACGATAACTTTTAATTATGATTGTTGTGCTACTTTTGTGTTCCCACTCGCTCTTAATGTGTCGTCTAGCTGTCTATCTCTCTCGCTCTCTCTCTATGTATCTCTCTCTGTCTCGCCCTTTTTCGCTCTCAATCTGTCTCCCTCTGTTCTCCGTCTGTCTGTGTATTGCCTGCAAACTGAACAAACTGCACTCTTTCGCCTTATGTAATCGATAAGTTTTGATTTTCGCTTCTACTGCTATTTGAGTTTGAGTTTTTCGTTAGATTTATCGATTACTCACTAGCTCGCACTAATTTGTGGTGTTTATACTTTAAGTTTTAGTGTGCCGTGTTATGTTTATTTAGTTTGATTTTTGTTTCTTTTCATTCCGTTACGTTGTGTCTTGTTCCAATTGCCTGCCATTCCGATAAGCATAATGAGAGCAGATTTGCATCGATTGCATGTATCGATTTATTTCGTTAAATTACGTAGCAAGCAGCGCGCATTTCGCATGCAGTTCTGTAGTGTCGGCTCTTTGGCCCTTATTGTTTCTGTATGTGAATTATCGATAAGTGTTAGTTAATAAGACAGCTATATGATATGATATATAACATTTGCACAGGTAAGCATTTCAGTTTGAAGAATCGCCCCAAATAAATAGCGAATAAATTTTTTAAACTCTTATGGTCTTGCCTTGTGTTTGCATGTTATCGATAAACGATAGAAAGAACATAATCACACGGTGTACTAACACTAGTTCGCTCTCTACTCTGTACTCTTCACTCGTTACTCGTTACTCGCTACTTTTACTCGTTGTCTTTTTTCCCTCTCTTTCTTTGGATTGCCATACACTCATAATCATGCACACACGCACACACACACATACTCACCTACATTTTAAAGAACTTTATTTTATTTATTGCAAATATACTAAACTCTTTCTAAGTATTTATGTCTAAATCTATTTATATATGGTACTACATTTGTATGCTAATTACTAGACTCTAAGCTGTTTGGTAGTAGTCTATAAAAACCCATTCCCACTACCAAAACAACCAGCAAAATACATCCAACATAACCACAACACAACTCTCCAATCTCCACTCTCCAGTCTCCAAATCTCTACTCTCACACACACACGCATAACAAAATTCTAAACTATAAACTCTGTAAACTATGCCAACCACCAAACTCTGACCCTCTAAAACTTTCAAAGCAAACTTACACATATCACGTACACACACACACAATCACACGGCCATACCACACACTCACACACACACACACACACATTAGTACAGTCTCTAGAGTTTGTTAGCTCATATTTCGAGGTTCCCCAGAAAACTCTGTAAAATAAAACAGTTTTTTGCTTTACTCTCAACTTTTTTAATATATCCGTACATATGAAAAAACAACAAGACCAAAAACAAATGATAATAAACAAAAATATATATATATAATAATAAAGACGAGATGAAATAATCTTTTCAATTATTTATCCACAATGTACATAAAGAAATAAATCCCATTTTAAACTAAGGCTTAGCCGAATGATATATACTAAGATCAGTTACAAGTCAAGTTTTACGTATTAAAACAGAACTGTCTCTAAACATATACACACACACCACATCCACACACAAACACATACACACACAGCATATATATACATATATAAATAAATATATATTTATATATATATAAAGACAAACACATATATATATAATTAATTTGATCGAAAGAGGTCTTTGGCTCTGACTTATTACGTATTCACATTTGAATCGCCATTACATATAAAAAATATATAAATATATATATATACTAAACCATATCTATATATATATAAAACACAACTCCTTAAACTATATATATATATGAGATATATATACATATATAAAACATATATACGTATAAACCTACAGCATACTCGGCATGTATCTGTTTGGCGGTAAGTTTTGTAAATTTTTGGACGAATCCGGACTCGAACGTGAATGCACGTGTCCCGAAATAATCAGCCGACATCCGCAATGTGAATGCGATCGCAAACACTTCAACAACATTTTGTGGGCCACTGTCACAGTTTTCCAAGTAAGAACAATAACAATCTCAAAATACCCAAAAACCAAAAAAACACCAACCAAAAAAAAAAAAAAAAATTCCTAAATAAATGAAGATTTATATATATACCAAAGAAAATACTTATCCAACTCACCCCTATCGGAAAAATATATACAGCAAACGTCCAAAATGTATATGCAAGAAATGTTACAGTATAAAAAAACAAACAACAAAAAAATATATATACAACTTAAACTTATGAAACAAAAGTGCAGCTCTTCTAACTTCTCTATATATATTTCTAGTTTTTTGCGTACATTCCATTTAGTTTTAGTTTAGTTTATCCTATATGCCAATATATATTTTATACACTCTCGTTCTTCGTTCTTCTAGCAAATCAGTTTTAGTTTTAGCCTCAATACGTTTACATATATTTTTTTCCGAGTTTATTTTTTACGTCTTTTACGAGCTTTTTACTTAGTTTTCCAATTACTTCTTTTCGATCAGCAAGTAGTTTTAGATTTATATACATACACATACACTCACACACATACAAACAATCGAAATGCAGAATAATTTTATTTTTATTTTTAATATATTCAAATTAACTTAAGGGTTGGGTTAATTTGGTTATAAATTTCGTTTAACAAAATCGCAATTAATAATTAATCAAGAGTTCTATATAAACGAAATTTTTCTTAAAATTTCAATTTCAAACTCAACTCAAAATGTCCCCTTCTATTTATATCGTTTTGGGACTGACACTAGTCCGGAATTTCCGAATTTTATTTTCCAAAAATTTGTATCATTAAAAAGCGTTAAATGCATTTCAAATAGACTCGAATTGAAGCAGTTTCTAATGTGAAATGATAAAAATCAAAGTTCTGAAATTAATTTATTTAAAATTTTATTAAAAATTAATCGAAAAATTAGTAGATTTATATGAAAACTCGATTTTTCGCAAGATATTCCAAAAACTGCCACAGTCCTAAAAAACTGTAGTAAGCCTACAAGTTTTATTGATATTTTATGCAAAATTAAACGGAATAAAGTTGTCGATTAATATAAAAAGTCGATATAACAAGTATTATAGACATTCTATTTAAAATTTATCGGAAATAAATAATTAAGTTATATAAAAATAAATCGAATTTCGACAGTTATTCCAAAAACAATCTTGGCCTTGAAAATTTCTTAGTAAGGATACAAGTTTTATCGATATTTTATTAAAACTAATCGAAAAAAATGATAGATTTTTACAAAAATTTTAATTTTGGCAGGTTTTTTCGAAAAAATAACTCAGTTTAAAATAATGAAATAAGGCTACAATTTTTAAAGACTTTCTATTTAAAATTAATCGGAAACAAATAATTGATTTATATAAAAAAAATCAAATTTCGACAGTTAATCCAAAAAAACCTCGGACCCCAAAAAAAATTTTTAGTAAGGCTACAAGTTTTATCGATATTTTATTTAAAATTAAGAGGAAACAAATTAACTATTTATATTTTTATTCGAGTTTCGTCAGCTTTTTTCAAGAACAACCTACACTCACAACTTGATCACACTCTATAGCTCTAAATAATCTTCATTCTTCATACTTTCTCTCTCTTTCTCTATCTCCCCCTCTCTCTATCTCTCTTTGACTCTTACAAAAACTGATCACACGCTCTATTCCTCATTTGTAACATATGAAAATAAACTGCTCATTTGGTTTGCATGATTTCTTGAAGAATTCTTTCGTTTGATGATTTATTTAATCACAGTTTCGTCCTACTTTTGATTAAACGTATGAAACTCCTTCAGTCTACGTGATACTTATATTGCCGTTGCGTTTTGTTCTATTTATGTAACCTACACAATCTATACATATAACAGGAAAATATATATATATATACAACAAAAAAAAAGATATAGAAAAAATAACTTATGTATAGGCATTGGAAAGCGCTTCGTTTTGCTTGTTTCCTACCTACAGAATATGCTGCTGCTTTTTCATCTTTCTGCTTTTCTTTCGATAAATATTTCTTGTGTTTTTTTATTGTACACTTTGCTACAAGTTTCTTATTTGCGTTTGCGCTTTTTCAAACCCTAAGAACATAACAAAAAAAAAAAAAAGAATCATATAATTTATGTACAGCCACGCCCAAAAAAAAAAAAAACAAAAATTTATTATCGTATTGTTCAAATATATCAAAACATATAGCAACAACAACTATTTATTGGCACGTCGTGTAAAATACAAATAAAAATTAAAAAAAAAAAAAGAAGGAAAACAATATATATATATATATACAAATTTTAATTAGATTTGAATTTTGCAAGATTTATGCGCGCTTAAAAAAAAGTTTGATTTATTTCTGAGTTTTTGAACTTCTGGAGTTTTTGAAGTAAAGTTCTTCAGTTAGAAGTTTCAACGCTTTGTCTTGTTTTAAAGCGTTTTTGCTTTCAGTTTTAATTTATATTTTTTCTTTAATCACACCACGAATTAACTACGTTTTATTAGTATTTTTTGGGTAATTTCCTTGAGAAAAAAATTAAAGTAGCATTTAAATTATAATTTCTTCTTTTTAGTTTTCAGTTGCCAATTGCTTTTACTGTGCTTTGGCAATTTTTCTATGTTTTCCTATTCTGTTGTAAAACTAAACTGTTGTATGTATTTCTATTTAAGATGAAAAGAATTTGTTTTTATTTTCTATTTGGCGATTATTTAATTTAATTTGTTTGAAGCTTTTTATTTTGTTGAGCTACAAGAATAGTTGGTATGAGAAAGATTGAAAGCAAAGCTTAAACATATATATTGCTAACCAATATTTACATATACTATATAAATTATATTATATCAAATTTATAATTGTAACAATATTAATAATAATATCTAACACATTTTTTTGGCGTTTTGCTTCTCCAACATGATCTGTTTTCTTTGTGCTCTCTTTTTTCTTACATTTCTTTTTTTTTTTTGAATCCCACACAATTTATTTCAATTTGTTTTTAATTTTTTTGTTTAATTTGTTGTGCTTTTTTCAATATATTCCATATCGATATATATATCCCAAAAAATATATATATAAATATTACAATAAAATGCACCACGTTTGCCGCCCGCCACCTGCAACTGCAACCAAATCAACCATCAAATCCAACAACAACAACAACAACATCAACAACAACTTGTACTACAACAACAAATCATCAAAAAAAAAAAAAAAAAAAAAAAACTACCGAAAAAAAAAACAAAAACAAAATGTTTTTAGATACTGACGCAAGAGGATTGGAACGTCGTCTTATTCAATGGCATGGAAAAGACAAGTCATTGGGCCGCATTGTACTTTGTGGCTCTAATGACATTCGGCAATTATGTGCTGTTTAATTTATTGGTCGCCATTTTGGTTGAGGGATTCAGTTCAGAGGTAGAGTTTTGCCAACATTCAAACGCAATTCATTAACTAATTTTATCCAAACTAAAGAAAAGTCAGAGCTTTAAGTTTATCGCCAATTTTGGAAGACGTTTCACTTTCGTTGCCTCAGACGAAACTGTGGAAATGTTTTCCTAGCCAAAGAAAATTCAAGAAATTGGCCACCGTTTCGTTAATTCACACAAGCAATGTTTCGATTACAAAAATATCGAATTTATCGAAACAAATTTCGGTCAAGTTCAAACTATAAATTTTAAAATTAAATCTAATTTAAACGAAATTTTTAATCGATAGTAAACGATAGTTGAAACATTGCCTTGCTGGGACATTAACGATAGTACGCGACTAACTTCCGGAAACTCCGTTACGTTGACGAAAAAAGTCTAATTTTGAAATTTTGATTCCCTCAGCGAAATGAACGTCGCGAGCGCGAACAGCGCGAATTGGTTAAGAAACTGCGCGAAGAGACATTGGCCGAAAATTATAGCGATGGTATGTACGATGAATCACGCAGCGAAGCGGATTCATCGACCACTAACGATAGTTACTACGAGGTACGCAATCGATGGCGCAGTGCCGAGGATGTGCGCAAGGTAAGTGATCAGCTATACATATATATAATTATATAGAACGCGATTCCAAAGCAAATGACGATTCTCAAAGTCCACTGAGTGTGTGCGTGTGTGTGTGTGTAAATATGTGTGCCTGTGTGTATGTGTGTGCTTGTGTGTGTGTGTGTGGAAGAATCGCATCACGGTATGTATCGTATGTAGTATCCACGTCTATCATCGCCTCAGCAGCTACAGGACTCCGCCGAACTGATCATTGAGGGCAAAAGCAATACGCACCGTCAGCGTCTACTACAGCCCATCCAAGATTATCAAATCAACGAACTGCCCTCGCAAAGTGGCAGCTCTGCCTCTGGCGCTACAGCCGCTGCCGGCTCTGGTATTGACAAGGAGACGGGCAACAAACTCTTGCCACACGATGACTCAAAGCCACCACGTGGCAGTCTCAAAAAGGTCAGTTCTCAGTCATTTACAGTTTGAAATTTACACTTGAAATTTGTTTTACACACACGCACACCCCGACACACACCCACACATACACCCATACCCACTCCCTTTTTTTTGTGCATTATTTTTCTGTACCTTACAAACCAAATTCAGACATACTCGATAAAGGATCGACGCAGTGAGGCGCCACGCCTCTCCAAAATGCGACTCATACGAGACCCACCGCTGATCACAACGACGGCTGCAACGCCACAGGATTCGCCCAGCACCACCATGGACTCGGGCATGCCATTTCGACAGTGGGGCGATCTGGAGGTGAGACTCAATTTCCAGCTTTATATCACCGAAAAAGAAATGTTCAGAAATAGTGATTTCAGTCGAAAACAAGAAAAATAAAAAATGAATTCATTGCCTTAAAACAGTGCAAACTTTCAATTGGTTCCCCTTTAATTTCTCGCTCAATTTAAAAAAACTATATAAATATTTTAAAAATGAATGCTTGCTCATAAAATTAAACAATACATTGTTTATTTTAAACTGGATATTTGGTTTATGCTATTAAAATTTTCAAGGTTTCAAAGAAAAGCTTCGAATGAATAGGTTTAAATTGAATATATTTAATAATATTATTTACATTTCTTTCGAAGCTTTAAACTTAGTTTGTTCATATATCAGAAGCTGTACAATGTTTAATAATTGTAACAGAGAATTAATTCTATATAATAATTTAGTTTAAACCTAGAGCAACAAACGCCTTTAGGCAGACTTATTTCTTCATTTGGAGAGTTCATAAAATAGACACATGAAATTCTGTTTATGTTTTTCATAAAAATTATTCATTATTTATTTAAATATTATTTATTCCTTTATTTAAATATTGAACTACTTTAAAAAACATTAACAAAATTTCATGTGTGTATATTTAATGAACTGAAGAGTTCATCATGATCAACATCATGGTAAAACTAGTTGACAAAAAAGGAAATTTGTGTACAAAGTCGTTAACTTAATCAATTATCGTTGACCCTGTCTGAACCATAAAATTCATAATGACCGTAGGTACTTTATTAGCAACGCGGAACTAATTATAGGCACAGCAGTAATTAATTTCAAAGAAGAAAAAATTATAAAAAATTTCGATTTTTGCCATAAAAACTGACAGCTCGAGCAAAAAATCAAATCGGAAATATTTTAGCGAAATTTATTAGCTTAAAAATATTGAAAATAAATATTAGAAACTTTATTTCATTTAAAAATGTTTCTAATTCTATTTGTACTCCCCCGCAGCCGCCCAGTTCCCCGTCGCCGTCGCTGCTCAAACCGCCAAACATTTTCACTGGCGGTCAGCGCACGTTGGACGAGGGGATTCCCGCGATCGATCTCATACCGCCATCGCCAGTGCTGGCACACAAGCCGTTGAATATACTGAATGCCAGTCAGTTGCAGGGCCATGCCACGCCCAGTGGCAGCATGAGCAGTGGCAGTCTAATACCCAGTGCACTGACGAGTAGTATGCACAGTGTGATCATTGATGATATATCCAAGAATTCCAGCACAACAGCTGCTGCCACGCCCATTTATGTGCCGACAATATCATCGACAGCAGCGACACTGCAGCCGCCAACGGAGAGTCACAGTCACAGTCACGGTCACGGTCACGGTCAGAGTCACAGTCACAGTCACATATTGAATCTGTCGGACTTGTCACCGCTGACGGTGTCGCTAACGGGTTCTGTGGGGGCGGGACTAGGCGGTGCAAGTGGCAGTACCGTTAGCGGTGGAGGAGGCAGTGCCTCCACCAGTGGCAGTTCGTCCAGTGAACGTTTGCCACTCGCTCCACCGAGCAGTTTCAAGCAACGCTTCCGACGCAGCAGCTCCAAGAAGCGTCCACAGACACTGAGACCCAATGTAGATGACAGCATCAGTGCACCCGACGAGGAGGAGCAGCAGCTGAACAATGGCAGTGACAATAGCTGTCTGCTACGCGGTGGCACCAACATTGGCAGCGTTGAGGCAACGCGTCACAAGGACACAAATCGTTTGAGTCCACAGAATTCCATACGTCGTCTGTCGAATACACTGAGTATTGGCAGTGGACCGGGCAGTCGTCGTGCCTCGGCTTGTATATTCAATTCCCAGGTCTATCAGAATCTTAATCAACCGCCCAAATTGAAGCCAGGGGCAGGGCAGCGACGCATGAGCTCCATTGAGTTGGCATTCAGTAAGACATCCCATTTGAATCTACACAATTTGGAAGCGAATCGCAAGTCCTTGTCGTATACGAATTCCAAAATCGATTTGGATAAATGGCAAAAGTCCTATACGAATCTAAATGAGCCGGATATGCTGCAGCAGTACATGGAGGCGCGGGATAAGCGTAAAAATTCCATCAGTCATTATAATCTGAAGAAGCGACTCGAAGAGAAGGAGCTGCAACAGTTACAGCAGCTGCATCAGCAGCAACTACAGCAGCAGCAGCAACAACAACAACAACAGCCACAACAACAACAACAACTACAGCAAATGCAATTCGATTCACCGCATTCACAGTTGCAGCCACAGCAACTGACCAAGGAGTTGCAACAGCTGCAACAAGAACATTCCATGGTGCCCTGCGGAGAGCACATGTCCAAGCTTAAGATACTCATCCAGAGGCTCACACCGAAGCACTTTACCATCGAGCGTGAGTCCTACTCCATGTACGTCTTTCCGGAGGAGAACAGGTAAGTTCAGTCACTTAATTATGAAATAAGTAAAAGCTAAAAGGAGTAACAAAACTCTTTAGACCCTGTACACAGCAAGAAAGAAAAGTAAAGTAAACTTAAATAGATATCTGGGAATTGCAATGCATAGTAATTGCAATAAAACACGCCAGACATGCAGCCTAAACGTTCATTCAGCTGTTTGCATGTTGCTGTCCCGCTTGCACACCTGCATTGACAGCGCGCTCAAATATAAACAGTGTAATGCTGTAATGTGCATAACTTTCTTGATTGTAGTCGGATTTCTATGCAACTTTCAACATAGTTTGATATAAAATGTCTTCAAAAGATTTATAAAATTACAATACAGTGCAATAAGAACAAATGCCTAAAAAACGGCATTAAAATTCAAAAATCATTTTATTTCTAATGGCTGAAGGGGGCGTGGCAGCCCAACATTTTTAATGGCATTGCATTTAGGCTGTCTCTAAAAAACTGCACACCAAAATTGGTACGCCTAACTGTCAAAATTACTGAGATAATCGCCAAAAACATCTAATTTTTCCGAGTTGCGTTTAGATTTTCGCTTTTTTTGGGCGAATGTGAAGTAGATTTTTGTATTTACAGACTAAATGTAAAGTCAATACGAACCAATCAGCTACTCAATTAACTTCCCTAACTTTAAGCAAAAGAAACTCCTTAAACTTCTTTCAACAGCTGCCAAGAATTAACTTTGTTCGAATATATTTTTTATAGTTTCCATCAATACGTGATTTGAGCTCGATTACAATCGCTAAAGTTCATTTAGCCAAATTCTTAACGATGCTGGCAACTTTGTAACTGAATGTGCAGCGATTTACACAGTTCATTTTGATTTTCTCAGCCATTTTGATTTTCATTTTCATTTACGTTAGTCGTTTTACATTTTTGCATTCCTCTTTATGCCAATTTCAATTTGATTTTGATAGTCGCTACTGGTAGTAACAGTAATTCAATTTTAACTTTGTTGCAGTTTCATTTCCAACTATTTTCTTATTTTGAGCGTTTTACAATGTTAATTTACTTGGTCTGCTTTGGGTTTGTGTTTTTGACAGATTCCGGCAGATTTGCACGTGGTTTGTGAACCAGAAATGGTTCGACAATGTTGTCCTATTGTTCATAGCACTCAATTGCATTACATTGGCTATGGAAAGACCAAACATCCCTCCAAGCAGCACCGAAAGATTGTTCCTGTCAACAGCCAATTACGTGTTCACCGTCGTCTTCACAGTCGAAATGTTCATCAAGGTGAGAGTTCTTTTCGGAGTTATCCCTTTCACTACCTTTTACACTACCTTTCTCCTTTCAGGTCGTGGCCACGGGCATGTTTTATGGCCCGGATGCATATTTTACATCCGGTTGGAATATCATGGATGGATCTTTGGTTACAATATCGATAATTGATTTGTTAATGTCATTGATTAGCGAATCGAGTCCAAGGATATTTGGGATTTTAAGGGTAAGTTTGGTCCAGCTAACAAAAAACCAATAGAAAAGAGAAAAATGCATCGCATTGCGGCAACTGGCAAACTAATCAGCAGCTGTGTCACAAACCACCGTGTGGTACCACTCTATCGACTCCACCACAAAGCCACGCATCACCACAAGAAAAAATAAATAAATAAATAAAAAAAAAACAAACTGCTAATGCGCACGCGGCTCAAAAAAGCTATAGCTATTGCTCGCTCGCTCGCTCTATCTCTCCCTCTCTCTCTCTGTGTCTCTCTTTCTTAATCCTTTCAACTCACACCCGAACTTTAACGCTATCTCTGTCTAAATTGGCTATAAATCCAACTTGCTCTATTACCCCTGTCTCGAAATCAAACTCAGCTACTCTCTCGCTTTGTCTTTCCTATCAAAACTCTAACTCTCTCTCTCTCTGTCTCTGTCTCTCTATATATTAATATATATATTGTATACATATCGGGCATTCCATATTAACCATATAACATAAAAAACTAAACTAAAACTCAATCAAAACTTAACTTAATACCAAACTGATCTGCAGGTAAATTCTCGTACAAATATCATATAATGGCAAGCAAATTACTCGTAACGCTTTTACCTATCTATCTATAACTTCAAACTATCTAACTCTCGCTCTAACCCTAAATAAGTCTATATATATTTATGTATTTGTGTGCGTGTATGTGTGTGTAGAGTGTTGAAAGTTACCCTCTAAAAATCCACAGTAATTTGTTGTCTCACACTCATTTCGTTTGTATATAGTACATATATATATAATCGTATGTTCTATATAATAATCTATATCTGTTACAATCAGTTATTGCATTTATTAACTCCATCACAATCCCAAAATTTCAATTGCTAAACTTATAAACTCACTTCACATTTTCGTTATCATTTTCAAAGTTGTCAGATCTGTAAAAATCAAAGTTTGGAATATTTGGGAATTTCGTTAGTAAGTCGAGAGTTGAGCACAAGTCTTGGAATTTAATCAATTTAATAGAGTTCTTCATTGGGAATATTTGTTTGACTTAGGGCACAATTAAATGTAGTTAAATATTATTAAAGTAAAAAGCCAATCCATTTTCTTAGAAATAATATATGTTTTTCAAATTTATGATAGTTTTTTAGGCTTTCTAAATATACCTATATTATTTGAATACCTTTTGTCTTTGGGTGGCTTAAAAAATATAGGTATACTTAATTTTAAATACTTAAAGTCCATTCATTATAACTAAAGGCTTTAGAGAGTGTGTAATATAATTATAAAATATTTTTATTAAAAATTAAATATTTTTTATACTTTGAATATAAAATTTCTTACATATCAATAACTAAGGAAGGATGGTAGTACCAAAGACTTCAGTCTTTTACTTGAAAATCTCATACCAAATATTCAAACTGTCAGACTTTGAAAAAAAGAGATAATATTCAATGCTCCCCAAAAAGAAAATTCAGGATTTAGGTCAGATCAATCATAATAATCAAAAGTAAGGTTAAGCCAGATGTTACCAAGCCAATGACGATATATTCTGGTATAGTACGGATTTTCTGAAGTAGTAAATACTTAAAATCTTCAAGACTATTTCATTCAACCGTTAAAATACTTGCCAAATAGGTGTTCAAAAAATTTTACCATACAGGTTAGTAGTACAGTAGAATCCGGTTATACCGACTCCGCTTAAAGCGTCCGTCCGGTTATTGCGACGAAAATTCCATGACTTGGTTAGTCCCCTTCTCCTTTGGTCTCCTTTTGGTTAAAGCGTCTACCGGTTATAACGACGTAAAATTGCCGGTCCCATGAGTGTCGTTATAACCGGATTTTACTGTATTCTATACTGCCATATTCCAGCTAAGTATAAGAAAAAACTTAATAGACCCTCCTACTCTTTTGTAGAGTACGGGGTCTAAAAAGAGAGTACAATACCCACTACAAAATTTCCGTTTCAATTCCACTCGTTCCGCTCAGCTCTCGGACTACCAAACGATAATTTCAAACTGAGTTTTTTACAGATCCCCAGTATGTAAGATATATGCAAGTGTTTAACTGTATAATCGTTTTGAAAGTTACCCCCCCTAGAAGTTGAAGGCGGTTACATAGCGTAACGCTCTCTTCCCCCACCCCCAACGCTTAAAGCCTTTCATGTGCTCGCTAAAAAAAAGAAGTAAAAAAAGTTATACATTTCACAACATACCCATTAATTGCATAAATTCCCATAGACATTTAAACCATTTGAAAGTATGCTTAATTGTCACGTTCCGTTGCTGTTTCAATTTCAGTTTCAGTTTCAATTCAATTTAAAATTTACGTTCAACCAACTGGCGATCGTTGAGGCTTTAAATATATATATACATAAAATATATTTATGTAAAACTTTATAGTTAAAATGGAGTATTAATAAGGGTATTTTGATTTGATATATATTTGATTCGCAGGTGTTTCGGCTACTTCGTTCCCTGAGGCCCCTGCGTGTGATTAACCGCGCCCCGGGTCTGAAACTAGTCGTTCAAACGCTCTTATCATCCCTGCGTCCCATTGGGAACATTGTGCTGATCTGTTGCACCTTCTTCATCATCTTTGGCATACTGGGTGTGCAGCTCTTCAAGGGCACCTTCTTCTACTGCGAGGGCGAGAACATTAAGAATGTACGCAATGCCGACGAGTGTCGTCGCATACCCGGCAACGTTTGGACCAATCGAAAGTATAATTTCGATGATCTGGGCAAGGCACTGATGTCACTCTTTGTGCTCAGCTCACGCGATGGTTGGGTCAACATCATGTACACGGGACTGGATGCTGTCGGTGTGGATCAACAGCCCATTGTCAACTACAACGAATGGCGTTTACTCTACTTTATTGCATTCATTTTACTCGTTGGCTTCTTTGTGCTCAACATGTTTGTGGGCGTGGTGGTCGAGAATTTCCATCGTTGTCGCGAGGAGCAGGAAAAGGAGGAGAAAATCCGTCGTGCCGCTAAACGAGCACTACAAATGGAAAAGAAACGACGTCGTATGCACGAACCGCCCTACTACACCAACTACTCACCGACTCGCATGTTTGTGCACAATGTGGTGACCTCGAAGTACTTTGATCTGGCCATTGCAGCGGTGATAGGACTGAATGTGGTCACCATGGCCATGGAGTACTACATGATGCCGAAGCCACTACAATATGCACTGAAGATCTTCAATTACTTCTTTACCGCCGTGTTTATACTGGAGGCTAACATGAAGTTGGTGGCTTTGGGTTGGCGTTTGTATCTGAAGGATCGTTGGAATCAACTGGATGTGGGCATTGTGCTGCTATCGATTGTGGGCATTGTGCTGGAGGAACTTGAAACGAATATTATACCCATTAATCCAACCATAATACGTGTAATGCGTGTACTGAGAATAGCCAGAGTATTGAAGCTACTGAAGATGGCCAAAGGGATAAGGGCACTGTTGGATACTGTGATGCAGGCACTGCCACAGGTGGGCAATTTGGGATTGCTGTTCTTTTTGCTATTCTTCATATTTGCGGCATTGGGCGTGGAGCTGTTTGGTCGACTCGAGTGCTCCGATGAGATACCCTGTCAGGGTCTTGGGGAGCACGCGCACTTCGCCAACTTTGGCATGGCTTTCCTCACATTGTTTCGCGTAGCGACTGGCGACAACTGGAACGGCATCATGAAGGACACGCTGAGGGATAATTGCGATGACGCAGCCGATTGTGTACGCAATTGCTGCGTCAGCTCGGTTATTGCTCCCATATTCTTTGTGATATTCGTTCTTATGGCGCAATTCGTTTTAGTGAACGTCGTCGTGGCTGTACTGATGAAACACCTCGAGGAGAGCCACAAGCAAATGGAAGATGAACTTGATATGGAAGTTGAATTGGAGCGTGAATTGGTGCGTGAACAGGAATTTGCACAGGAGCAAAAACTGTGCCAGCAGCTGGCGGAGGCGCAAGCCAAATTAGCACCACCACCGCGACCACTGGCCAAGGTCAAATCTCTGCCCAAGAATTTCATCTATAGCACACCATCGTTGGACAAAAAGTTCCCCAGTTCAACAACAAATCTCAATCAAACTACTGCTGCACGTCGTCAAACCATACAGTATTTCAATCAACAGCAGCAGCTGCAACAACTGCAACAGCAACAACAGCAGCAGCAGCAACAACAGCAGCTGCAACAACAGCAACAGTGTCTCGGTCTTAGCCTGGCCGAAATGGGCGGTGCGCTGACGCCTCAGGCGCTTGGCGCGCGGTTAGGTGAGCCCTTCAGCGTTGTGCTAGGGACGTCAGCTGGAGGTACCGCTAGTGCTACCGTCACACCGTCGGAGTACGGCCTGCAGCTGCCGCCCCTGGGACGGCGTGGGCGTCGTGCCTCAGCCGCTGCCGGCTTCCGTAAGCGCGGCGTACTGTCCAAGGAGCGTTCGCTGGATGAGCAGGCCATTAGGCGACGTAATCTGGAGGCCAAGCGTACCAGTTGCGACTCTCTGCCCTGGGGCGGTGATGCCCTCGACTATGGGCGTGGCACCATCTTCGAGAGCCTCGAAAGCGATGGTGGAGGCGGCAGCGTTGGAATAGCTGGTGGCATTGCTGGTCTGAATAGTCCATCCTCCAGCTATGATCTCGATATACGCAGCATACGCAGTGCGGATGTGCCACGCCCCGTCAGAGATGTGGACGCAGAGCCGCTGGCCGTGGTCAGTGCTCTCGTACAGCCCACGCCCATGCCCCTGCCCACGCCCACGCCCTTGCCTACGCCCATGCCCACGACTACACCCACGCCTACACCCACGCCCATACCCACACCCTCGTCGACGCCCACAGCCGTCACGCCCATCATGCCCAGTGTAACACAAACGCGTCGACCCTTCGGCTGGTCCCAGTCAGTGGATCAGGGTTGTCTGCTGGGCGCCACTGGACGCAGCAGCCTGCTGCTTTCCGTGCCACGTTGCATGCCACCGCGCAGTCGCAGCGGCAGCACTAAGCAGCTCTTCAAGCAGCAGGCTCTCGACGAGGACGCGGACATGGACGAGAGTTCCACAACGAGCACAGCGGCACCACTAAACCAATTGAACGGCTCTGGTTCCGCCTCGGCTTCGGCCTCAGCTTCAGTCTCGGCTTCGGCATCTGTTTCCATGACTGGTTCGGGTTCCGGCTCAGCTTCCGGTTCCGTTTCGGTTTCCGGCAGCAGCAGCGCCACACCTGCCGGCGACTGTCCGCCCACCGGTAAATCCGACTCGGCGGACATTATGCGCATCATCAGCGAGCGACGACGCATGGATCAGCGAGATCAGTGCGGCAACGAGGACAGCGACTACAATGAGTTGCTGCTCGTCAAGTCACCGCAATCATCCACGGACTAAGCTTAAAATCTCACACAAACACACACACACACACGCACACCAATACCAACACTCACAGTCTATGCAAATAACAGAGGAATTGTCTTGTGCAACGTTGCCAAACTTCACCCGCTAAGTAGAGAACTCGATTAGCAGAAGAGCCTCACAAATTGTTAGTTCTTTAGTGAATTAAGTGAAGAAAAACTAGTTAATTTATTCAGTCAATTTGCTGTAACCTTTTCTAAATTTTAGACAAATTAACAGAGTAACTTTTATTACAATTTTTACAGAAGTTATATGGAAGTTTTATCGATTTTTAAAGCTATAATGAAATCATAAGATTCCACTTTAATAAGTTTTCATTGTTTTCATTGTGAGACTCCACTGTAACAAGTTTTTCCTTCTCTAACACACAATGTATCTATTACAACTACACACACACAGCTTCCAGACCCATACCCTTTCATGTTATTAACGTTAAGAAAAATTGCTCTAAAGCAGCGTTGCCAAATTTCACTTGCTAACGATAGATTTAGCTTAACAAGTTTGCAAGTACAGTAGAGTCTAGCAAATAAACAGAGTTTCTTCCAATTTATGTTAAAAAACATTTAAAAGTTGTTTCAAACTAGATTTGTGAGGCTTTGCTGTACACAGTTTTCCATCTCCCTCAAACAATCGATAACTCTTGACACACACACACACACATGTAACTGTAACTGTAACTGTAGCCTGTGCTAACTTTAGGGAATCTTCCAAGTGCTCAGTTTGAAGAAAACAAAACTAAAATCGTTAGTTGATAGGCAAAGAAAACAAAAAAAAAGAATATTGATAACGATAAACGATTAACGATAACATTACTCACTAGCAAATAGGCGTTAACTGTAACTGTAAACTGTAACTGTAAACTGTTAACTGTAATCTGTAAACTGTAACGATTAACGATAACGATAACATTAACGATTACTACTCAATTAGAGCGTTCTGTAACAAACCAAATATAAGAAAAACACAACAAAATGTAATAAAAAACAACACACACAAATAATTGTCAACTGTTTTTAGTGCAATCTACGGTTTTCATAAGTTTAGCAAACACAACAACAACAACAACATGCGAAATGGTATCAAACGATTACTTATCGATAACAAATCGTCGTCTAGAGCGTTTTCCGTTTCAAACCAAAAAAAAAAACTGTTTATTGATATGTATACAAAATACAAGCGTTATATGCGATATATATATACATATATACAGTTATACATAATATATACATATACCAGGATTCAGTATATACTAAATATACACATATATATATAGGAGAGTATATGCATACATGATGGAAATTGTGAACAAAAATCATCAACTCTGTGATTAGCTCTTAAAGTTTAAACATTTATATAAATATACTATACAAAAATACCAAAAATTATATAACAAAAGTGGGCGAAAAAGAAAAAAAAATACTAAATGTATGTACACACTCTAGAGTATGTATATCGAGCATCTAAAATATATGTATGTGTTTCGCATTGTATTGTATCGTATTGTATTTTATGTAGTCTAGTCATAAAAAGGAAAAAATACCAATTCATAATAAAAATAATAAAAATTAAAGTAAAAAGCTGACGCAGTATTCACAGAATGATAAGCAATAGCAGTTTTAGGTCGTTAAGTTGAAAATACCACAAAGGAAAAAAAAGAAAATTCAAAATAATACTAAGAAAATACTAACAGAAAATAAAGCTGCATTGTTGCCACTTTTCATGATAAACAAAAATAAGAAGAATAAATTAAAGGAAATTTATGAAACGAATTTACATAGGAACTTAACAGAGACACGCACTACCCCTCTCTCTCTCTCTCTCTCTCTCTCTCTCTTTCATTTACCAACACTTAACCAGACACTTTGCTCTTTGGACTATCCTTTTGCGAACTTTCTGGTCTCTTTTTCGCTCATTTCAATAATATTTGTGCCAAAGTTGGGAGGAAATACTAAATACCACAGATGTGCTCCTCTTCGCTCTCTCTCTCTCTCTTTCACTCACACACAAGTACAGCAAGTAAGGGTAATTAGTATATGTTAACTTTTTTGCGTAGTAAAATGAATTAAACTAAAAACTGATTAAGAAAGCAGCCCCTACCTAAATGAAATGAACGATTACCCAAAAGTTTATTTTTATATACCAAAAAAAAAGAGAGAAATAAAAAAAAAAGAAAATAACTAACGGGCTAACGGGCAATATACCGAAAATACTAAAGTACAGTCTAGTGTTAAAAATGTAGCATATAAATATATACATATATTATATACGTAGTAGAACTTTTATTGAAAGTCGGAATATATATATACATACTTAGACCCTATCTAACTGCAATAAATATAACCCTCCTTCCTTCTTGAGAGCTCAACTAATTTTAGGTACCCCGGAACAACTTGATGTCGTAGCATTTATATAAAATATAAAGAAATAAACAGAAATTATTAGAGAAGTCTCTAAACTTAAATATATATATAAATATAGAATATATATATAATTGTATATGTATATATGAAACTATCAACGAATTACAATAACTAACCTAAAAGTCAGCACAAAGGAAACTTATCGAAATCGATAAATAGTAGAAGAAGAAGAAGCGGAAGAACACATACACTGTCAATTTCTTAACATGGTCTTAACAAATTTCCAAGAAAAGCAGCATTTTTTACACTCTTTGTAGATGTATCGAATACGATATCGATAACGATAACGATAGCATACCCAAGTTTAGATAAACTTTTGACACACATAACATTTAAAAAACAAAATCAAGCAACAAAACGAACTTAAACAAATTTATTGCTATATGCGATCGGGGCCGATATCGGGCGTTACGCGTAACCGAAACACATTTATACAACTACAAACAACAAACAAAACAAATTTAATAATTATATAATAATTTCATCTGTGCCTTTCTCTACGAATATACGATCTATATATGTATGAATGTATAAAAAATGTAATACAATTAACGATGTATAGATATATACTTATGATCTACTTTATACTACTTCACATGTGCTCTTCTCTATAAACTAACAGACAAACAAACTAACACACACACATACACTCTATCTATCGAAATGAACATGAATATTTACTGATCGATATATCCGATTTGTTAGTTATCGATCTTATCAATCGCTCTGCCTTTAAACACACACACACACAAACACTCACATACATGTTAAACGTAACGCAACAACAACTTGTTGGGTGAGCAGTAGGCCCAAAGCGAATAGTCAAGCAGTTTCAAGCAGTGCAACAGTGATGCCAACATCTGGTCATACAAAACTAGCTAGCCTTGTAAAGCTAAGAGAGAAAATATTTAAAAATTTAAGTTTTAAAGTTAGACCACTTGATTGAGAAATTCTTGGCTTGTTAGCTTCTTTTGGCTTTTTTTTGCGAACTTTTCATTAGAGGAAAATTAAAATTTTATTTCTTAAGATATTAAAATCTTAATTTTAACAACTGCGTTATTATAATATTGCTTTTAAACTGGACATTAGCATTTAAATGTCGCATTGTTGCAATTTAATTAGTCGAGAAACAAATATTTATAAAAATTAGAAAAATAATTTATAAAAAAACAATCTAATATTATTATTTTTTCGCAATTATGTTATCAAATTGCTCTAATTATTTTTACCATTAAGTTTTCATACAAAATCGAACAGAGCTTAAGAAAAAAGGCTAAAATGGCAACACTGTTGCACACAAAACAACTACAAAATGGGCGTAAATAATAAATTAATTTAGAATATTGTTTAAGTCTAGACTGTTTGAAATTTTTTTAGCAGACATTGAAAACAATTTAAACTTTAGCTAAAATAAAAGAAGATTTAAAAAAAACTCGCCCATTTAAAGTCAGTTCTACAAGAAGTAGCAGAAGCAGTTGCAATGAAACAAAGCTAAACTAATTAAAAGAGAAAAAATAAACTATTTGATTTAACAATTAAACACACTCACACACACATGAACACACAAACACATAAAAAATAATAATTAAATAAAATTTAAGCCTACTTATAATAAAACACGTAACATCTTTATAAGTTAATGCGCTGGTAGTTTCGAATTGTTTTTTTTTTTTTTTTTTTTTTTTGTAATACTTTTAACTTAGCTGCTTGAATAAAAAACACAAAAAACCCTAACTAAAGCGAAAAACGAAAAATATAAAGAAACAAAGTATTAAGTGAGTTTTTTTTCTTGTTGATTAATAATTAGGTAAAAGGGCTACAAAAACATAAGTTAATTAAAGCAAAAAATTAGAAGAAAAATAAAAGAAAATAAAAAAAATGTCGAAAAAGAAAAAACAAAATAAAAGTAAATAAATTATATAGCAAATTTGATGAACAAATAAAATAAAAGTTTTGCTTTTAGCCAAGAAAATAAAGTAAAAAAGAAAAGTAAGATATAACTATAGGCGACAATTATTGAAACTAAAATAATACTAATAATATTAATAATAATGAAAAAACAATAACAATAACTGTAAACGAAATTGAGCACGATTTCCAAGCTGTCTCTAACTAGCTAAACTAAAACCTAATGCCACATACACACTAACAGAAATTACATAAAACTAAAAGTAAAAAAACAAAAGTAAAAACAAAGAAAAAGTTGTAAACATTTTGTTGCGTACCTTTTGCGTTAAGAGAAAAATGCATAAAAAATGTATGAAAAAAAAAATGAAATTGGTTTGAAACTACCACAGAAAACCGCTCTATATATGCCCTAGATATACAATGTATGTATACTTCAATATGTATATAAGCAAAAACAAGCATTATGAATTAAACAACAGAAATTTTGAAAAGAATTTCAAGTGTTTTACTCAATCGGAAAGTATCGCCATCTATTAATCGCAATTGGTAGCTGCAGTGTACTGGCGCCATCTATGGCACATATACGTTACGTGCTACACTTCACCTAAAGTTCCTGGTGCTGCTTCGCACCATCTATGTCCAGTTGCTGGCAACTGCTTCACTGCTTGCAAGCAGTGCTACTACCCGCCAAGCTTGCAAATTTTGAAATCGTTTCCTGTAACAAAAACTGTCAACACAGTTTCCTTACCTCGCCCACCTGCACGCCACCGATCTTATATTAACCGTTATGTTATCTTGTACACATCGCATCCGATTTTGTGAACGTGCCGCTGGTCGTGCGCTAGTTTTTGTTGTTGTTTTACAGCTGCCTTGGGTTATTAATGGGTAAGTGACATTGCATTTATTTTCTTTGCTGTTTTGTTGCTGTGTCTTTGTCTTTGTCGCATTGTCAATTTTCTCTTTCTTGCATAACGCTGTGTCCCCCTTTTCCCCTCCTCGTCTGTTGCTACTCCCCCACCGCTTGTCACCGTCTTGATGTGAACTTTACGCACGGTCATTAAAATGACATCCCGCAAAAGTCAAGTGAAAATACATTTTATATTTTGGCGCCACTTTTGTAACAGACTCCGCTCGCTGTTCAGCTGTTCATTCATGGATCGCCCCCAGCGCTTCACAGTCCCCTCCCCTTTTTGAGTTTGTCAACACTCTTCCCACCGCTGACCGCAATCGCTTTTATTGCTCTAGAGATGGGCATCCCAAATTCATCGTTCGATAGCACTAAATTATTGTGAACTGCAATCCATGCCAGTGAAAAAAGTTAAACGGGTATTGTAGAAAGTAAAATTGTACATTTTTTTAAAAAATTATGATCGGTATAAAATAAATACCATACAAAAAGTTAATGGTTTTTTTTTTTAATATTTAAAACTTGTATTTTAATCGTATTCTACTAAAATGTACTTAATTTCACAACTAGTAATCTTTCAATGTATAACCATTAAATTAAGAAAACAAAAAACTTTAAAAATTTATAAGCTTTAAAGAAATAAATGAAGGATTGAAATAGTCTTTAATTATCTATATTAGAACAAAAAATATAGTTAAATTGAAATGTGCCTGCATCCATGTAATGTTTAGTGATTGTTAATAGATCGCTAAGCAAGTATGTTAATTATCGATTAAGTGGTGTTGTCTAGACTAATTATCTTTTATCTACTGTTAAGAACCTTTGGACAAGATGAAATCAGGATATGCCTGAACTTGATTCCTTCTCTTCTTTCAGAAATCTTCCGTATTGTTAAATAAAATACGCTGATAAACCAACCACCCGATACAAATAACAACGTTTATAATAACAATACTTTTCTTAAATATTTTCCGTCTCATCTCATATATCGCAGTATCTCCATTTCTCTCATCGCATCGACTTCCATCTCTAGTCAGCGCTTCCTCTCAAACAGCGAATTGATACTGAACTTGGTACATTCCGAAAGTTATGTTTTATTCGCTCTCTTCATCTCACTTCATCCACTCTCCCTCTCTCTCTTTCCCAGTCAGTTCCCCGCGTCTCATCATCAACGGGATTTGAGGCAATCTGCGCTCATTTGCTTCTGTCTCCATTCGAGTTCGAGTTTGAGTTTTGCGTTTGCGTTTTTAATTAACGGTGGTTTCTTCTATTGCTTCATGAAGATTGCAAATGAAGTAATTATCAAAAAAAAAAAAAACAAAAAATAAAAAAAAAAACAATTATAATCATAAAAATCTGTTACGACGAAAGAAAAATCAACGGCATTTAGTTCAGTTTAGCTTGCCACATCGTCGCTCGTCTTCTTCTTCTTCTTCTTGTTGCTCTTCCTCTTGTTACATTGCAACCGTTATAATTTTTTTCCTTGGCGTAAAAATGCGTTCATGGTCAAAGCATGAGCACGTGACGCAACGATTACGCGATGACCCGACAATTAAAACACTTGTACTCTGACCTGATCAAACTGCGGTCTAATGGGAACTACCAAGTTAAGTGTCTATCGATAACAAGCTAAATCACCCCATAACAGCACATGCTTATCGTTAATCGATAGAAGTTTCAAGTACTTGGTTCCAAATGCTTCATATTAAACATTTTAATTGATTGCCGATTTTTAGTGCTATAATTTCTGTTATCGATATCGATAACACACTGTTTTATCGCCTTAGCCTCCTACATAACTCCTCAGCTACTGCTTTAACCTCCTACCAAACTTTTATTCATGCAAATCATCATGATTTGCGGGATCGTTGCTAAATTGATTTCATTCATAAAAGACATTCGATTAACTAAAGACGACAGATGCACACATACCCACTAAATATATGTATGTATGTAAGTAAGCATTTGTTTAATTTATAAATAAAACAATAAAAAATATATATGAAATTTCTCCTGAGCCAAACTTTAGCTTAACTTGGCTCAAAGCAGGCGACTTTAATATATGTAAAAATAAAGAAATAAAAAAAGTTTAAATTATGTAACTTTCGTTGAGCTTGAACCTCACCTAAATTGCAATGATGAAATTGTTAAGCCCCGTAATAGGAAAATATACTGAAAATATACTAATCTCGAAAAAATTTGCAAAATGAAACAGAGGAAAGTTTCCTCAATTGAAGTAACCCTTATATTCATTGTAACCCTTATGAATATTTTTCAACACCCAAAAAAAAAAAAATACTGTACTTTGTAATTTGATTTGTAATTTTGACCACTGTACAAAACACCTAGAAAAAATTGAAACAAATTTTAAAGCTTGAAAAGAATTAAAAGTAATCAGAGTCCATTTTTTATCTCTAAACCAATTCCATATTTTTAAACCATTTTTTTAAATATATGTATTTTTTCAGTATTTTTTAAGCATTGCGAATTTTTCAGCATTGAACAAATGGTTTTGCAACCACTGTGGCAGGAATTTCAGCTAGAATTTCGATGACATTTACAATCAATTTCGTTGCGCTCGGTTGAACGACTATTCGTATTCGTATTCATATGCGTATTTTTTGAATACCTTTTTTGCTTTTTTGGTATTCGTTTTAATATTTGCATTGATTTTTTTTTTAGTAGCACTTTATTATTTATTCACTGTTAAGCTGAATATATTTGTTATAGTTGTAGTTGTTTTTAGTAGGTTTCTGTCGCTTTTTGCCTTTTTCTTTTTTTTTTTTTTTTGTTAATTTTTTTTCTTGACACTTTCACTTTTCTCATTAAAATATGGGACCGGGCCCAAGACGAGCGACCGACGACAGGTTTGCTGCTGACAGCAATACAATACGAAGACACGAATACACGAAAATGAATACAAATAGTATTCATTTGACACCACTGTCCGTGAACTGTTCGACGTGGTGCCCTAACCTCAAAAAATGCTTTTCAGATTTCATTTGCATCTCTCACCTTCTCTTCTCCCACTCTCTTTTTCTCTTTCCCTAGATGTGTGATTTACATATATTGGATAATTTACCGTTGCTTTTGATGTCACAGTTTGTCATCTCATTCGCTCTCTTGCCACTGCTCATTTAGTGAGGTTATGTAGACGTTTAGTGCTTTCTTTAGTCAAGCTTTAAGTCTTTTTTTGTAGGCATTTTTTGAATAATTGTCCCTGTGTTCCACTTTTACCCAAAAAGTCTTTATTTGAGCGCTCTTTGAAACCCGTTCTGAAGCCAAAGTTTTCTCAACCTAACCTTGAACCCATTTTCTGCTAAGAGTTCAAATTTCCAACTAGTATATTTTCCATGAAGCTTTATTTTCATCAGCTTGAGGAAGAAACTTTTGAAACGGGTTTCTGATTGGGCAAAGAGCCCTCTATAAAATTGTATTGAATGATTCTTAAATCATTTTTGAACTTTAAAGGTTGAACTGAGGAGTTTAGTATTTAAGTTGTAGATACGGCTGGAGTGAAACGTGCCGACTTTAAAAGACCCTATGCTTTATTTTTTGAACATAATCGTATGTTGCTACTACAACTTATAGACCCTGCACAGCTTTTGCCTAAAGGATCATAATATTTTTTCTTTTTTTTTTTTTTTTTTTTTTAATTTGCTCTGTAACTACTTACAGTAACTGCAGGCAATCCATCCTTATCTCAGTTAGTTTCCCCTCTATAATTTAGTACTCAGTATAAACCAGTTTTGAAAATGTATCTGTATCTGTTTTTGTAATGTATCTGCATCTGTATCTTTTTTCCAGTTCACGATCACTTCCCGTCACCGCATTCTGTGTTTTTTTTTTCGAATTGCTTCTGCTTCTTTTCAAGTCTTCCAAAAAATGCACATTGTGTTGCCCTTTACACACACTCACACACACACACACACACCCATTCGAACACCAACACACAATTTAGTAGTTTTTTTCTCTTTTTTGAGAATTCCAGCATTCATGCTGCACTTTTTGGCAGCTTTTTTATGTGAGTTTCTTTTGAGATCTGAAGAACAGGTTTTTTTATAGCCAAAGCTAACAGAGCTAACGGTAAAGTGTTGCACATGATGGTTTTTCCCAGCTTTTCGTGTAATTTGGAAAATTGAAAAGCAATGCACGACATTTTTGGGAATTTTGGATTTCTGTGTTTTTTTTTTGCTCTCCTCCTCTCTCTTAATCGATAAATTACACAATAACTACAAGGAGCTGGAGAGAGGCAGAGACAGCAGACAGCAGAGAGAGAGAGAGAGACGTGAAATGACAACTTTTGTCGTTGTTTGTTGTAGTTTTTTACAACTCTGCTCGAATTGGGATTGAAGCTTGCAACTCGTAGCACGCTCAGCAGCACCTGTGTGTGTGTAAGTGTGTGTAAACAGGTCAACAAAAGTAGCTAGTATTGAGTAAATCGACTGTAAAAGACCGTGCACTCTTGCTTGGGCAAATATAGTAACTGCAGTTAGACCCGATGTGCTTATGGCAGTTATGTGATACATCTATACCCGATTTCTATCGATAGTAAATGTATCGACGGTTCAGGTACACTTTTAACCGATAAATCCCAAGAAAGCTATATATCATACAGGTACAGTTCAGGTACAGTTTTAACCGATAAATCCCTGGAAAGCTATATGATATGGTAGAGGCAAAAGAGTATTTATACTTTATAGGACTCGCCATGACTCCCTCTACTGTCCACCCACTTTTTGCCGATAAATCTAACACGCCACCTTAAACATTTTAAGTACAGGGTATCAAGACAACAATAACACCAAGCGTTGCCACATTTTGTTGACTTTTCTGGTTCCTTGTGCTGAATGCTTCGTTTAACCGCAAATGAATGCATTCAGAGATCAACAACAAAAAAAACGAGGGAAAAAATACAAAAATAACAAAAACAACAATAACTAAATTAATTATCATAATATTAGATTAATGATCTTAACGGTGTGTTAAACACGGTAATTAAGAGATCATTCATTTGTCACACTATTGAGACCCTTTAGGCCATGATTGATGCGATCTTTGGATTTTTCGATCGCTTTCGTTTATATATTTAACTTGGCTTATTTCAATTTTCTTTGTGTAATGGTTCAGTTATTAACTAATTAATTCTTAGAATACACTGACAAAAATAATCAACCCCAGCGATTATAAAATTGGTTGAACATTATCACAGAGCTCCACTTTATGTAGCAGTGTATTGTAGATCAGAGTGTATAGAGTTTTATGAATCATTTAAAAATGGCCTGTAACTTAAATAACTTGTATGTGTTTAGAGAGTGTTTAAATTTTAGTACTTGAAGTAGATAATTATTTTAATTCCTATAAATAATATATAAATATAAATAAACTTACCAAATCTGTAGTCTTCAGCTTTTTGGGATTTTGTGCTAAACATCCGTTAAGATTTATATTAATTACTAATTTACTTCTTTCATCTCTTTGTAAATACATATTTAAAATCTTTTTGGTTATTTATTTAGCACTTAACATTTTTAAAACTTTTCACAATCGTTGTTTTTACCTATTTAATTGATTACGTAGTGTGTTATTTTTTTTTTTTAGACAAACACTGTTAAGCTTGCTCAGTTAGCTGAATTTTTATTTAAGTATGATATGGTAGGTAGGTTTCTAAATTATTTGTAGTTTTCATTACATTTTAAACCATTTTTACTTTGTCTTAGTAATTTCAATTTTAAAACCATTTTTATGGAGTACTTCTTTTTTTTTTAACTCAACCTCTTTTTAAAAATTTGTAATTAATTTAAATTTAACTTTAAGATCAGTTTCAATATTTGTTATATCTTTTATTATTCCTTTTTTGATTGTTTGTTATTGTGCATAAGTAAAGCAGTTTCTTTAAATTTAATTTCAGATAATTTCCCCACTAAGATTAGTTCTGTGAGCACTTTTCGCACTTGACTCACTTTTACAGTTGTTTCCTTGCATGAGTTCACTCAGTTAATCTCGCCCAAGCTCACTCAGAGATGTATGTATGTACTTGATTATCACTCAATTGTTAAGCGCAAAGTTGAACTCATTTTATCTTCTTCTTTCTTCTTTTTTTGGCTGTTTTCTTTCTTTCGTTTTGCGGCCAATATGCGCACACTTTTGCAACACTCATACAATCGCATAACATCAAACATCAAAACAGCAGCAGCAGCAGCAGCCACAACAACAACTACAACAATAATAGTAACAATAGAGACTACGACAACGACGACATTCGTTTAACAAAATGCTTGCTTATTACAACATCGCCGATGACGCAGGGATTTTTGTTTTCTTTTATTTTTCGGCTGCTTTAACGTTCACTCTTCGTCTAGACGAACACTACTACAACTACAACTACTGCACTCTCTTGCTCTCTTTGGGCTCTCACTAATTCGCTCATTTCTTTGGCGGCGTCTGCAATACTTTCGTTGCGCTTTAGCTCAAGTGCTTAAAATTCGCACTGTTTTGTCTCTCTCACTTGCGCTTTCATGCTCACGTCTGCGCTTGAGCTTGAGTTACAGCAGCAACAGCGCAGCTGCGACGTCGACGTAAACGTTAAGCCTATGTAGAGATTTTCAGTTAGCTTTTAGTTTTCGACTCTCGCGCTGCCAGCGTCGCCGCTGGCGCAGCCGCTGTTGCTGCTGCTGCTAGCTGCGAGTTTTTTGGGCTGCGTTTTTGAAATTGTTAGCATATTTTTACAGCTGTCCAAGACGCGCAGCCGCAATTCATTGACGTGCGTTCATGCCAAGCGGTCGTCGCTTGTCGCAGCTCTCCCAGTTAAATATACACGGCTTCTTTTCCCCCTCTTCTTTTGTCCCCCACCACCACCTTCTGCCTTTTGTGCTATAAACGGGCGCGTGCGCAAAACGAAAAGTAAAAGTGACAAGAAAAAAAATTTGCTAAATTTAACGAAACGAAAGACGCGAAACAACGAAGAAATTCTAACGGTTTAAAGGAGTTGAGTGTTTTTTTGATTACACAACTCGAAGAGCGAGGAGTATTTTCTGTGTGTGTGAAAATGATTTAAACAAAACGAAAAATACATACAAATTTTAAAATAAAACTAAATCCGAGACGACACACTTTGGATTTTGATTATACACAATATTTTCGGAATTTAACGATAGTTTGTTGTTTTTATTTATTTATTTTTTTTGTCGATTTTTTTTATATTGTGTGATCTTTTGAGTGAAAGTGAAGCAGGGCAAGCGACGATTTTTGAACGTGCTCAGGCAATTTGTGGGATCTTTCGCTATCTCTGCATTTTGTTGGCTCTGTTTTTTTTTTCTGTTGTTTTTTTGTTTTCGAGATCATGCGCTTACATCAAGTGCTGCCGCGGCTGATGCCGACGGTGCTGCTGCTAGTGCTGCTGGCGCTCACAGATGCAGCCATTGACAAGGACGACAAGTCCTCTGTCGCCAGCAATCCGACGCTCATACGTGACGTCAATGTCATCAATTTGAGTCTACACACGGAAATTACCAACAACAACAACAACCAGAACAACAGTACCGACAGCAACAATAACAACTTCGATCTGTCGCAAACGCAGCGACTGCGCGAATCTCTCAACGTTTTCGATCTGTCGCTGCTGGCGTCGCAGTGGCAGCGCCTGAAAGACGCTCATCTGTTGAGCAACAACTGCACTAAGGACATGCACAGTTATCTGCGCGGATTGAGTGACTCCAAAATGTGGGCAGTGAAGAGTAAGTACAGTTATGCGAGTCCAACTTGTAACGAAAGTAAATGCAACAAAAAATTTCTGCCACTGTTGTTGTCTCCTTTTGTCGTAGTGTTATCGCTGTAGCACTGAAGTTGAGTTTTTAAGAACTTGAGTTTTTTTTGGAGCTATGAAAAAATATTCAAAATAAATATGTTCAAAAAACTAATGTGTTAAAAAATATTGAAAAGCGTAACTGACTTCAAATTTTATATTCAAATTTTTAATTTCTTTAATGGCGAATTTTAGCAGGAAAAAAAATCTGTTATAATAAATATGACCGATTTTCACCTGAAGATTTCATCTATTATTTATCCAAATAATTGTTATACCAAACAGATCACTTCTTGGATATTAAAACTAAAGCTAATTAAGCTTAATTAGTCTTATCTATTAAATGCGTCCACAGTAGCACCGGAGATGCAAACTGCTTGACATTCATTGGGCAATCTATGGGCCATTATTAATTTGATTTCTAGCTTAGAAAAACATCATTATTGATTGTGAATTATGCATTGATAGGTTTTCATAATTTTTCTAGTTGATGTTGTTGATTTTCTAGTGTGTTTATTTTCGGGTGTTTTTTATAGTGTATTGCAGCAGTGCTGCCGTGCTGCATGTGAACGTGCTGTTTTCTGTGGGCTACTACTCAAAAACCCGGCGCATTCTCAAGATTTTGAGTCGACAATCTACATAAATGCATGCACTGATCGTGCAACTCGTTGGTTCGCTATGGAGACCGACCCAAGGTCGCAATTAGTTCTTGCCAGACCACAGCAACGCGGCAAAAACACGGCAACAACAGCAACAACAACAGCAAAAACTAAAGTGCAACAAGTCAATTGTAAATTTTGGATTTTGATTTCTAGCTTGATCAGGCCAAGGCGTGTGTGTAGCGTGTGTAATCGTTGTGTGCGTGTGTGTGGTGTGTGTGTGTGCGCGTGCGTGTGTTTAATATGTGTGTGTTCTGTTCAACTTTTGCCAAATTGTTTGGTCATTATGTCAGCGCCCATGTCAGTTTCAACAATGCTCTATTGTTGCTGCTCAAAAAACTATTTAAAAAATAAAAAACCAAAAATTTTAAGCTACAAAAATCGCAAAGACACAAATTTCCAATTATTTTTTGCATTCATTTGCACAACTTTGAAATCTGCGCACAACATGTGCGGGCGTAACAAATTCTAGCCCAAAAAAAAAGTGGAAGTCGATTTAGCCACTTCTAAAATAGCTAAAAAATCACTGCTAAACTCTCATAAAGTTGCCAAATTTATTTCAATTTGTTGTAGAATTTATAGTTGAATATTTGAAACAACTTTGCTTATGAAATTCGTTTCAATTTTTCTTAAATGAAGTTAAGTGTTTAATAAATTGAAAAATTATATTTTATACACAATTCTTGTGCAGAAAATTGCTAAATTTTTGACTTAAACTAATCATAACAAAATTTTAACTCTTCTTAAATATTTTAAGAAAAAATTAAATAGTTCAATTTAACGTTTAAAAATTTACAATTAATTTGAATATTTAATAGAAATTTTGCTCTAGAAATTGTCTTAAAAAAATACTATTTTAGCTTAATTAATTTAAACTAAAGTCTAGACTAAAAATCCAAGCCAAGATCAATAAATTAGGGCTAACATTCGAGTGGGTTTTAAGACTTTAAATAATTCTCGTAAAACTCAACTGAAGTTTAACTTGTCACAAGAAAAACATAAGAGGGTTGACTGTAAAACTCCCCGTTCCCATTCAGTTGACTGAGTGAGAAAATTTATAGTAAACCTGGTCAAAGCACAGCAGGTACTTCCTTTTAAATATGTTGAGTTCAAAGAGATGTTAATGCGTATCAAGAATAAATATACTATATGGGTTAGACTAAGCCTCATATGTTCTGGCAAACCTAATAGACTCTGTACTCATCTTGACTACGCGGTCTAAAAGCCCGAGAACTAGCTAAGTTGCCAGATCGAGGCGTTTTTTGGCGGTGCTTCTTCGGCCAAAAGGGGAGACACCAGTAATGGGAGAGTATGGCAATTGGTAACTGGTAAATCGGTTTTGTGCTGCTTGCAGGCAGCTGTTAAAATTCAACTTGCAGCAGCTGCAACAGGCAACAAGCAAGAAAAAAAAATTATGAATAAATGTTGTGCGACGAGTTTTGAGTTTTGGTTTCAGTTTTTTTTTATTTTTTTTTTTTGATTTTGGGTTTGGATTTGTATTTGAGTTTGAGTTTGGCTCGGTTGCGCCAGCGTGTAAAGAGCACGCCCCCTTTTGGCCGACTGCCTGAACGCCCAACTGACCAAGTGACTAACTGACCAAATGACCAATTGACTAACTGACCAAATGACTGACCGAGTGACTGAATGAGTGAATGAGCAAATGAGTGTCCAATGAGTTGTTGTCGCTGTCTCGCTGTCTCGAGCTGCCACTCTTTTGTGACTGTTATGCAATCAATTAACACACCAAATACCGTCAAGACGAAGCGATACGAAACCGACAACAACACCAGGCAATACCAACAACGATTCCAAAGAAGAGACCGACAAAAACCGAAAAAAAAAATAAAAAGTTTTTTTTTATTTCTTTTCTTTTCATTTTGGTTGGTCTCTTTCCAAAAGTTTCACTAAAACGACAAGCTAAAAAAAAAATGCTAGTAAATAAAGGTTTAGTTTAGAGCACACCAACTACAAATGACCCTGTACTCATTCTAAGGTAAGCAGCATGACTGGTTGATAAAAAAAGAGCACTTTCGCATACCAGTCACTCATTTTCGACTGATTATTCCTATGGAAGCTATATAAGATATAGTCTGCTGATGCTGTCTAAATTGTGTTGGAAAATATATGAAATAATATCGTTAATATCATGGAAATGATAAATGAAATAGCAACAAAATTTGCCCTACTTAAAACCGTTTTTCGACTGAGGTTGCTTTAGTTTTTTGCAATTTCTGAGGGTTGCAGCTGAAAGTGACGCAAATTTATAAAAGTATTTTATACGAGACATTTCGGCGGACCTTTGTACCAAATTTAATGACTCTAGCTCTTATAGTCACTGAGATCCGCTCTTTAGACTTTTCCATAACGAAACAGCTACTGATGCTGATCCAGAGTACATATATTCAATGCCACATTCCTGTTTCCTACGGCTTGTTATGTAGAAATTAGCTTTCCGACAAAGCCTATTGACCCTGGACTCTATTGGATTACAGTGCTTCCAAAAAAAAGCACAAAAGTGCAGCTCTTAAATAACTAATAGTTAAAGCAACTCTAATTCTATTAGTAACTCATACACTCTGTCAATAAATTACTCATACGTTTATTCAGCAGTTATTTGGTACTCGTTATTCATTATTCACTTTTTTGTTTTCGTTTGTTTAAGACTTTTAGCACTACTTTTTTGTTGTGTTTTTGCTTTGAGAATTTTGCGAGCTGGAGAGCCGACGACTTGGCCGACTCTGATGGCCAAGATCAATGGCTAATCGATATGAGCGAATACAATGGAAGCCCGTTAAACTTTTGAAAGTTATGACATTCATTTTTTATGATATGATCTATGCATTTTTTTTTAAATTTTTTATTTTAATAGCTGGTTTTAATGGCATTATAAACTTCTTGCAAATTTGAAGCTCATTACTTTCAATTAAGGAGGATTTTAGTATGTGTTGAAAAAATTGCCAAATATTAAAACTGTTATAACATTTGTTGCAATTAATTTAAGAAATCGACGACGCATTTCATCAGTTTTAAAACGTTTTCTTTTTTTGGATTATATATATATAAATTAAGCAAGACTATATACGACTTGTTTTAAGAGTTTGTGATTTGGAAAATTTGGTAATATTTTAATTATTTACTTACAGCTTCGGCTGCACGCTGATCAGTGTGGTGTTTGAATCTCTCTTAAGTTAGAGTTTGTGTTTAAATATTTAAAATTTATTTGTAGCTATTTTTAAAATGTTATACCCAAATTGAGTTTTATCTTTAACCAGCTACAACTTGTCCATAACTCCTCCCCCATCACATAACTCACAATTTTTATCTTTATCTGCGATACTTTAATATTTTTATGTGGGTATTTTACGAGTCGTATATTTTGAAGAAAAATAATTTACGAGTTGATTCTTAATTTGTTAACGTGTTTTCTGTTTGCTTTGCTTGGCTGCCTTAGTTGATGGCTTTAATTGATTTTTGCCGGCCAGCAAACTGCAACCTCAACTGCAGTTTCTAGCCTACTTCTACACCTAGCCCCCCCACTGTGCCCCTCATCACTAAACATCTCCTGTCACATCCCCCGGCCGAGACTTTGAGCCGTGTTGACCAGTGTTGTTAGACACTTAAAAATTGACTTAGACGAAGGCCAAAGTTTTTACCAGCTCAATTCGAGTTGTCAGTCTTTAACTTGGCTTGTATCGGCTTTGGTTTGCTTAGCTTGGCTAGTTCTGGTTCTGGGCCATGGTATATGTAGAAATCCTGACAATGAATTAACCGTTCAAAGCAAATACTAAAAACTCTTGTTGATTTTTTTGTCGTTCGGTTTTCGTTTCATTTCGTTACGTTTCTTGGCATTTGTTTGACATTTGTCAATAACCAACAAATATATAAAAAAAAGTGGACTCTGAAAGCCAAAAATAAATTAATAGGACAGGTAACTGATGAGTGTTTAGACTGCAAAAGATCCTGTACTTAGTTTATAGTACCTAATATATGGTTTGATCAGACATTAAAGTTAAGATGTTCGATTCTGTTTAAATTTTGTTGGTATATATAAAATATTTCAAGAAGCATCAGTAATTTTCAAGAGATTAAACCTTTGAAAACTATTTGATATAGTGTCGGGATATATAAAATAAATGTATTTATATAATAAATAAAAATCTGTAAATAAATTTCAATACTTATCACTGATTTTAAGTGGATTTGTGCCAAGGGAGCATTATAATTTTAGACATGTGATCAAAAACAAGTCAAATTAAGTAAACATATTACTTTATAGTCAACACAATGTGCTTATTTAATTTAAATATCTGAAATAATAACAAAATTGTTCATATAAAGGAGAGGTATCCCACTGAGGTTGCTATCTTCTAGAGAAAAAGGAATTTAAAATACTTGAAGCATTTATAGACTTTAATAGCAAATTAGAAGATTTACGCCCTGTTAGTCGCTGAGATCAGACCAGAACTGTTTGCTACTCTACCTCAAAGACCCTGTACCCTTTTAGGGTGCTGGGTCTACAAAGAGGAAATGCAAATGTTTGCTAACAATGACGACGACGACGACGTTGATGATGATCGAACTTGGCTTTTAGCCCTGTCTCTCTGTGTGTTGTGCAAACTTCCTCGTGG
The DNA here is from genome assembly GCA_035046005.1 of Drosophila acutilabella. NCBI lineage: Eukaryota > Metazoa > Arthropoda > Insecta > Diptera > Drosophilidae > Drosophila > Drosophila acutilabella. Next base: position 6,279,121 of record JAWNOK010000020.1, read on the forward strand.
CTTTCACAGATCTCAGATTTGCTTCCAGGAAACAACGCTCAATGACCTCGCAACAATTGCAATTTTTTAACCATTTTTGCTGCTCGTTTTGTGCTGTTTTTCTGGTGTTGCAGTAGCAGCAACTGTTTTGACCTCGTCTCTTGCATTTCACCTGTCGAGTTAAGCAAAAAACAAAGAGACAGTAATAATCACAACAACAACAACAACAAAAGCTAATCAAAAGCTTTCGATGTTGTTCGTTGACCAACTTCCAAAAAAAACAATTTCAAAAATTGCCAACAAAACCTGCACTCAAAACTGAAACTCGTGCCTGTTGTGGCCTCTTTTTGGAGCTCCATATAAATATATATATACTATATGGCAATATATATCCAGTTATAGTTATATATGCATATAAAAATATACAAGTGTGTGTGTGTGTGTGTGTATTAAAATTGTTGGTCATTAGCTACAATTTTTAGGCCAATATACTTAGCCGACTTTTGTGTTGGCCTGCTGGAATAAGGGCGGCGAAGCAGAGGGGTGGTAAGGGGAAGGGAAGGGGTAGGGGAGCCAGCCAATTACAGTATTTGTGCAAAATGAAACGTCACGCAACATAATTTCTACTGCTTTCCCAGTTGTTGTTGTGGTTACTTGTAAATAGCAACAACAAAGCAATAAGAAAATGAAGAAGCAGACTTACACACACACACGCACACGCACACACAAATTGCACAACAAATAAACACGCCAAGTCAGCGCATGTAAAGACAACAACCAAAAACAACCCAAACAACAACAACAACTACAGATAAGCGCCGTCGCTAGCAACGCTGGCAGCGCCGTCAACGTCGACGTTAGCATCGCTGTCAGCAGCGACTTGGCGCTTATGTAATTTAAGTTTAATTTGATTGTTGCAATGTCTTGCAGTTTTTGCGCTCTCTTGCTGCCCCCTCTCTCTCACTCTCTCTTTCGTTCACTCTCACTCTCCCTCTCTCCATGTTTCGCTGCGTCGCTGCTTTGGCGAAAATTAAATTATGACCAGGTTTTTTGTCTGCTGTTGGCAACCACATAAATAACGGTCAGTTTGAAGTTGTGTTGTTGTTGTTTGTTGTGAGTGTTTTTATCACACGTTAAAGACTTTCAACTTTGACCGACATTTTTCCTCGCTATTTTCCCTTATTTTTCTTGCATGCAATACAAAAGACTTAGGCAACGAACTTGCCGCTCGACTCAACTCAACTCAACTCAACTTAACTCAACTTTTAATTAACGTTATTCAACGTTTGCACTTGATCGTGAATTAGCCAGTTATGCCATAAGTCTTATACACACACACACACATACATAGTATGACTTTCAAAACACGCCAAATGTTATCGGGTTTGTAATCAGCGTTTCTTTATCAACTGAAAGTTATCGAATGGTTTGAATGTGGGGCGGCATTCCAAAGTCATTAGGGAAGGGAATTTACTGAAGCTTTAAAAAAGTATTGAAAAATTTGTACTGAAAATAAATTTTGATTTTCTAACATGAGAAAAATTATATTTATTTTTTAATACTTATTTTAATTGGCTTAAAAATTCCACAAGGAGTTAAACTCAGTTTTTATTAAAGTCGGCTAAGTTTATTATGAATTTAACTTCATTTTAGTAAATAGTTTGCAATACAAGCTCCTAGTTGTAGTAGTCTTATTAAGTCTCTGGTTTATAGCAAACTTAATTTTAATTTTAAAATTTTGAAAGTTAAAAATATTTAATTATTTTAAAACTCCAGATTTTTTATTGGTTTTAAAGCAAGCTGCTTAAAAGTGTTTTAAAATCTGGCCTACAGCCTAAGCAGCTATTAGAAAGTCAGCATAATTTTGAAAATTTGCACAATTCCGTCAGCCTTAGTTTTTTTAAAAACAAAATAACAGAACTCAATCAACTTTTTTGGAAAGTATTGTACTTAAATAATTAACAAGTTGTTTGACCTAAATACAAATCAAAGAAACACCTTTCAAACTGTACTCGAATTGCGGCAAATTCTGCAATAGCAGCAAATCAAAAATGAAAAAATTACAACATAATGTTCATTTAGTATGGATCAGTTTGCACATAACCTCACTTAATGAATGCCATGTACTCGTGCAATTACAATATTTGCACTTGACTTGCACTTTTGGGCCTGGCCAGTTGAAACGGCCATTTGGCAGACGATCAATGTGCTAAATATGATGGCTTAATGTTTGTCTGATTCCGTCAGTTGCAATTGTTAATGTTGTTTTGCTACCAAACAAGCAGCGAGTAACGAGCAGCGAGTGACGAGTGGCGAGTGGCGAGTGACGAGTTATGATTAACGAGTTTATTGTTCACAATTTCGGGCACTTGAAAACACAATGAGTTGTCAACCATTTCAATTGCAATTGTAAAACTTTTGATGTAATTGTCAGCGTTATCGTTATCGCAATCGTTTCGTATATACCTATGTATATAGTTTTGTATATAAGCATAGTTATTTTCAAGTATTTCAAGTTTAATGCGTCGATTGGTCTTGGCAGTTGGATTTTAATCAAACGATTTCTATTGCTCGCTCGTTGCAGTTGCTCGAAGGTAATGCCTCTCCCTTGACTAATAGATGGACCACCCCCCCAAACCCACTCCGCTCACTCTGCCCACCTGTAGACCACTCCCTTTACCCCCACAGATTATTATCTTCGATTTGAACGCATTACGATTGCATTTCTAGTCATCATCATCATTGATTGTCGTGGCCTCATTTGGATTTGACATTGAGCGACAGACTGTCTATTTTAATTTTGATTTTTGTTGTTGCTTTGTTTTTCTGGGTAAAAGTTCGTGCCAAAACCATTTCCGTTAGGTAAAAGTCTCTGCTAATTACACACACGGCTACGTGCCTTGCATTTTCATATTGATTATGAAATTTTGGTTTCAGTCCAAATACAAATATAAATTTTGCATGTCCCTCGATTTGGGGTTATTGACCATAATTGCATTATTGCGCACTTGCCGGACTCTCCATTATTTTTTGGGGCAAACAAATGGTCTATTGGTTGTGGGGGGCGTGTCACATTATACAACACACAAATGAGTGCAACTCAATAATTATCGAAATTTTCAGTCATCATTTTAGTAAATATCATAAGGAAATGCTATTTTTTAATGGCCAAACATTTAATAGCAACATTTGCTAACTTGCTCTGGCGAATATTAAAATTATATGATTTTGAGACTAGAGTTTTAAGTGCTAAGGAAATAGAGAAGAAAACGTAGTATTATTTATTAGAGAAATATTTAGTGTAAGAAAAAAATAAATATTTAATATAAATTGTTTTGGAAACTTTGATATTAATTTTTTCCCCTAAAAACTAATAAAAACTAAATATAATTAAATAAAATTTAACGTAGTGTGAATATTTAAAAATAAAATTCTAAAAATATTATATATAGATATATGTACAGAAATAATTTTAATACAATATAAAACATTTTTAAAATAGATAATTAAAATTAAATATTTTATTTAGCATTTCATAAATTATTTTAATATTTAAAAAAAAAAAATAAGCTTTAAAAAAATTATAAAAGTCGGAATATTTCATTTTAAACGCACAAAGTTAAATAAAACAAAAACGTCATAAAAATATCGGAATAACAATTGAAATTTGATATTTTCCGAACTTCCTTTTAATAAAATTAATTAAAAAATAAATTTGGAAAACTAAAGTAATTTTTTTAAACTGAAATTTATACACTTCTAACTGTAAACTCTTTTACGTAAAAGAATTTAAAAAAAATTAAAGTTTTTTTTAACTCCAGTTCAAACACTTCTTTCTGTACAGCATACCCTACAACTGTCATTATTTGTATTATGTCATAGAATTGAACTAAAAATCGTTTATCCATTGATTAGTCCTAGATGAATCGCTTAAAATTTTAATTGATTAATTGAATTATTGATTAATTGATTAATTAGCAAACAATGTTAATGAATGGCTGCATAAACTTTGAGTTTTGTGCATTAGAAATCTGTAAATGATTGCAGCTTGGCCAAGATATTAATTTTTTCCATGATGACATTTGACATTCTACACAAAGTGTTTTTTTAATTTTTTTAAAAATTTTTTTTTTAACATTTTTTTAATTTTTTTGGTCAGTTACAAGTTCATCAAGATTGTGATTTGGATGCTTGGCTAATTATAAAGACACTTGTGTCATTGTGAATTCCATTGCAAACTCGATTAGTGATTGCAGCCGTAATAGTGTTAATAATGTTAATAGTTTTAATAGTGTTATTAATAGCACTTGAATAACAACAATAAACTGACTCATTTTGTGTGTTCAGCTTATGCAAAATGCAGCCCTGAATCCGTGTTATTGTTGATCAAATCTGGCTTTGCATATTACGCAAAAAATCTTTGAACTGCCCATTGCCACGTGTCAGAGAAGTCAGAGGTTCATTTCAGTTTTGGCTTAGTTTAGTTTAGGCCAGGTGAAATACCAGTTAGTCACCGCTTGGCCAAGTCACACAATAAACGGGTCGGACAATGGCAATGGCGTTTGCCGATGGCGTTCACCAACAACCAACAATCAAAGACCAAAATTGAAACTGAAATCGAAACTGAAACCAAAACTGAAACTAAAGCCAAAGCTATAGCTGCTGAAGATGCAGCTGACCTTGTGCTGAATCTCTGTAGAAAGATACGAGCCGACCAACCAAAATAAAAACCAGGTAAATACGTAAATTGAAGCGAAAGATTCGGAAAAAAAACCAACCAAAATAGATGAAAAAAAAATCAAAAATAAAATCAAATACGGATTCATTTTTGGAATGTCCGAGGCTTCAGTTCGAGATGGTCGCGTGACACGCGTGACAGGTGCAAAAGTATTTTTAGTAATTTTAGGTAATGCAACTAATTATTTAGAGGCAATAACAGCAAGTGACACGAATGGTAAATCAAAACTTTACTTTAGTAAAAAGAAATTTCTACATTGTAAATAAAACATAAAAACTAAAAAAAAATATTATTCAGGAATTTAAGTTATTCCTGCTTAAAGCTAAAATAGACTTGACTTAAAATAGATAATAAATTACTTTCAATACTTCAAATACTTTTTAAAGGGGTTTAATAACATCGTTTAACAAACATAACACTAATTAATATATTGCTTAGAATATAAAATTCGTTGAAGCGGATGGTTGACTGTAAACTTATGAAGAACTTTGAAGATTATTAAAATATATTATGTTTTTTATTGATTGAAAATTTTACCTTTTCTTAGAAACAACATTTCAATACTTTTAACAGTTAAATTTATTATTAATATATATTAAAAATAATTTTTTAACATTTTTTAAGAAAATTTTGTTTGTTTTTTAATATTTTGTATTATTTTTCTGTAATTTTTGAACTAGAAAAAAAAGAAGTAAATTTCAATTTTTACTTAATGCACAATAATGTGATATTTCATTCGTTTAAATAAGGAAATAGAATTTAAAATAAATGAATTATATTTTGAGCATTTCTTTAGAACTTACATTTGCTGACAATATTCCAAAACGATATTCGTATTTTTATTGCATAACATTCAGACTTTGTCACGCGCTCAGCACTAAACTTGAATCTTTCACTCTCTCTTTCATCGGTGCTCTCCTTCTTCCGCTCGCTGTCTCTCTTATGCTTTTACTACATATTTTTTAGCTCTTTCTTTTGCTTGCTTTTTCTTTCGTTTGGCCCATTATGCAAAGTAGAGCACAAATTGCTGTCAATGCTCGAAGCTCGAAGCGGCGAAAGTGCCAACGGCAACAAAATGTTGTTGTTGTGATTTTGGCTGTGGTTGTTGTTGTTGCTGTTGTTATGGTTTGATGATGACAGCGTCAGTCAATTGGCAATTGTTTGCAAAACGATTTCAATGTCGTTAGGCTGCGAATTTCTGGTGGGCGACACAGCAGCAACTATTGCACTTGAACCCCAGCAGCAGCAACAGCAACAGCAACAACAGCAACAACAACCACAGCATTGACATTGAAATTGTCGCCAAAGCCGCTTTGACGATGTCTCTGCCAAGACCTGAATAACAATTGTCGCACTGACAAGCAAATTGTTGCTCTTATTCAGGAAACACTGTAGTTGTTGTGTTCGGAGTTGCTGTGGTAGACCAAAAGGCAGCCAGGCGAGAAGACATTGTTTATATCATGGCTTGAACAATCTTTGGGTGCGTCTTCAGCCATTAAATTGGCTTCAAAATCCGTGCTTGGCTTTTATTTTTGATGTGACTCAATTAGGTAACCAACAACAACAACAACAACAACAACTGACAACAAACTGCCAACAATTATCATTTAGTAATTTTAAATGTGCTTGAGATAAATTCACTCAGATATTTCGACAACTATTTCAACTGTTAAGTTTTTTTTATTCAAAAACTTGATCAAGCGTCCTCAGTTGATGCCCTTATGAAATTTGGCAACTGTTTATGGCCGAAATAACTCGACTCAAGTTGGTTAACATACAGTCATGTCTGGCTATGACGAAAGCCACAGTGATTAACAGCAATGAAATCTGTCACAATTTTTCTAAGAAAAAAGAAATCTGTGTCAGTTTCTGGTTTATAAATAGTTAAATTTGTTGTTTGATACTTAGCAGCTAAAAAGGAAAGAATAGTATTTAAATCAAGAAATTAGTTTAACATTTCTAATCAAATAATTACCACAAAATAGTTGAAAACACTTGCCTTTGAATTTAGAACTCATTTTGGCGGTTTTTCAAACAATCTAATGAGTTGTGAGCTGTGTTTGAGCGTGTTTCCGGCTAGTCAGCTGTAATGAGCCAGACTTTAAGCAGCTAAATTAATAAAAGAGCGCAAATTTGCGAAGAAGTAGTAAAAACAAACTTTGGCTGAATTGCGTGTAAGTTTTCATTAAAAGTAACTAAATGCTGCTAAATTTAAGCATGTCTAGACGTCTTAAATTTAGGAAAAAGACTTTAAAATTACCAACAAATTTAAGCTGGACTTTAGAACCTTTTTTAAGCAGTTTGAAGAAACAAAGTGCAAAGAAAAAAATAAAAATATGTAGTGTATTTTAAACATTAAAAAAAAAAATAGTTTAAGATATTAGTAAAATATTTCTTAAACAAACATATGTTTACATATGTCTACATGTTAAAAAATACTCAAAACCCCCAAATGAATTTGAGATAAATAAATAAGCTTGAGCAACTTTTTTAAACAGTTTAGCAAGCTAAAAGTCAAAATTTTTGAAGAAATATTTATTTTATACCAACTATAAATGAGAATATATAAAAACATTTTTATCAAAATTAAAGTGATAAAAATATTAAAAAAATTAGTTTTTTATTGGGAATAATACAAAAATCATATTTTTAAAAAATTTATGACTGAAAATATCGATAGTAGTGTTTAATTAACATAGTTAGTTAGTGATCTTGATTATAATGTTTGCCCACGATGGTCACATCACAGAACTGTCAACAGTTAATTTAGACAAGGTGTTGGCCATAAACTGTTTGAATTGTTTGCACAATTTGTCAACAGAATGGCTAAATAAAAGTCAAAGATGTGACTAACTTAAATGAGAACAAGGCAATAAATCAAATTTATATGAAACTACAGACTTTTACAGTGTGTGCTAAAAGTATTTTATAGGCAACAAGAGTGTGTAAAATATTTATGAGTTTTAATTGAATTTATGTATAGTTTTTTATGGCTTGAACTTATAAATTTATTATGCCTTTGGATTGAGTACAAGATCTTAGAGTTTTTTTTTTATTTTTATTTATTTGTGATTTTTGAAGATTGGTTGCCAATCAGTAAGACAAACATAATGAAGACATATTCTTGACACCTTTTGATAAAGACTTCGTACAGAATTTGCAGATTTATGCACAGTAAGAAGCATATTTTAGCTTTTTTTTAAAGCACTGTTGGCTTTAAATTTAAATATTTACGCATTTCTCAGGCAATTTTATTTAAAAATCACATAGGAATATTTTTGATAGATAATTGTGGAATTCTATTGATTTAAATAATTTTTAACTACGCAATTTGAGACAAACGCAAACAGCGAAAAGTCACATTTGGTGATGTTAGAAGTGTTTGTGTGTTTGGTTATGCGCCCACTGCCACGCCCACTATTAAATGGCGCCCTTCCGTAAAAATACACACGTAAAGACCATTAAACTCAATTGATTTCAGCGCCGAGTAAACGGTTTTTTGCTTATGGCTAAGAAATGATTATTGCAAATAAAAAAAAAAATATGAAGAAATTATTAAATAATATATTTTAATGATTCTGACGCACGTTTGTGATGACTTTAATTGCACTGTTTAAATTTGAAGCGCGTAGCAAAACAGATAAACAATAAAACAAAGCGGGGAGTGAAGCAAAATAAAAAAAAAATAAATAAAAATAAAAAACCAGAAACCGAAAATCAAAACAAAACATTTGTTTTTTTTTTGTTATTTTTTTACTGTGGTTTTTTTTTTTAGCAAATCTTTCGCAACTCTAATAATAAGTACAATACAACTATTTGTTGTTATTTTTTATATTTTTTTTTGTTATTATTGTTTGTTAAGCACATTATTTATGATTATTTTTGCCCAACGTTTCATCAATCAAACAAAATTTCAACAGCTTCTCTCTCTCTCTCGCTCTGTGTCTCTCCTTCTAACTCTTTTCGCCCTCGGCCCAGGGGTGTGTCCCCGCCTTTAATGCTGTAATCATTTTTAGTGTTAACACCTTTGTTTGCCTGCCTCTCCAGATAAACCCAAAGACCCAAAAAATATCAAAAATCCAACTCGTTTTTTTCAAGCCCAACCTCCACAGTACAAAAAAAAAAGTATCTGCAACAACCTCCAAGTTAAACCTACTTATCCGCTTGTCCCTCCAGCTAGCCTCCTACTACTCCAATCGCCCCTCCACCCCCACCTGCCCCGCCCCCTACTCCAACTAGACGTATCCAACCCACTCGAAAACCCGCAGACAATTCGCTGATTGTTTTCAAGAGCGCAATTCGCAGATTCCATTGACACTCAAGCGACAATGACAAAAAAATAAAAATAATAATAACAAATACATAAAAAAAAAAATCTAAAAATAATACATAAAAAAAGTTAATAATCGACCATCAGCCAGTAGCTGAAAAATGCCAAAAAATCAATGGACCGTATCTCTTAGGTAGCTACAAAAAAAAGTCAAGTCTTTGTGTAGACTGTCTTCCTATGGACCGTTTTGATTCTCAACTAGTTGAGAATTATTTAGCTACATAAAAGGTGGTTTGAGGCACGCTTTTTATACACCTTAAAGAACTTTTTTTCTGGGGGTCTTAGAACTAAGTCTTTAAATACGTAACACTCTGGGGATATTAAATAAGTTCTATATGAGCTGAGCGGATTTTATAAGAGCTACTTAACTAAGTTTCTTATAAAAGCTTTTATAATAACTACTTAACTATGTTGCTTAAGAAATCGTTAAAATTTGAACTTCTTTAGCTTCTCAGCAGCTTAAAAGAATTTTTAAAATGTTTAAACAAATTTTAAGTATCTTAAACAAAATAAGTTTCTATTTACTTTATAAAAAACATGGAGCAGTTACCTTAAGAATGAAGGCACAAATTGTTTTATTAAACCAATAATTTATTTATTTATTTTTTAATATTATTTAAATTTTCTTAGTTTATTCTAAGCTTAAAACAATTGTAAAAAAAATTGTGCATTAAATTAAAATATAAAATAAATAGAACTCTCGTGAAATGTTTAAGAAATTTATTTAAATGCTTTAAACATAAATGAACAGTTATTTAATTTTAAAAAAAATTTTATTTATTTTATTTGTTTATAAACCTATCTTAAACATGCATATTTTGCATACTTTTAAATTCTTTTTGCAACTAATCAAATTGTTATGCCTTACGAATGTTTACGCTTAGAATCTTTTCGCTCATTGACAAACTGAGCACTGCACAAACAGAACTATAAGTGGTTTAAACTTGTAATTTCATCGTGTGTTAAGTTCAAATATTAAGTAAGATAATATTAAGCTGGAGACTGAAGCACTACGTTTCTACAATGTATCAACATGAAAGTGTTGTGCTACTTAGTTTTATATAAATTTATTTAAATACTTAAAAGAGATTAACTTATTTTTAGCAGGGTTTAACCCTGATGAGACGCGTCTGCAGCGACGACCTTGTGAGCAGACAAGAATTGATATTGGTACAAAGTGCGCGTACATGAAATAGGAAAAAAAGACTAGAAAAAAAGAAGCGAAAACAACAAGTGTGTTAAGATTTGTTTAAACGGTAGCCAAGTTCACTTAAGATCGTACTGGGCTAACACTACCTGGTTTGCAGGTAAACACAGCTAGGGGGGGGTCCAGAGGGGTGAGGGCAATAACTACGGGTGACTGATCAAAGCATTGTCATGTACAAACGTTGCGGAGTTACCTTGATGAAACTCTCGGGGTCTATTTCATAAGTTTATAATATTATCTATATAAAAAGATATATATATAAATTTATATAGATATGTGCTTTTCATTTACACAAAACATTGGTTCGTGGCGATGCTATTGTCTCGTTGCCACGCCTCTTGCACCGCCTCTTTGACCGCGCAATGATCTTCCGCTGTTTTTGAAGACGTTAAACGCTTGAATGACACGTTCAATTGAACATGAGACATCAAAAATGATGAACAAATAAAGCATAAAACAAAGTTATGCTGAAATTTGACAGACAGAGTGAGAGAGAGAGGGAGCGATGTGAGGGAGAGGGGTATACGATCAGCTGATACACAAATAATTACATAAAAAAAGAGAGAGAGCAACGCTGAACACAAAGCAAATCAAATGACCTCAATCGCAAATTGAATTGAAAACATGTTTAAACATTACAGCGACAGAGAAAGAGAGGAGAAGGAGGGCGAGAAGGAGAGGAAGAAAGGTAGCAAGAGCGGGCAGAGGCAAACAGAGAGAGAGAGAGAGAGAGAGAGAGAGTGCGTTAAATGGGTCACAACTTTTGTGGCATTTAAGTGGCCTAATTAATTAATAATAATTATTAAGTTGGCTAATGATGCGCTGCAATTTAATTACCAAACCGCTAAGTGTTCAAGACAAGTTAACAAACTTATAAAACTTCCCCCGCTTACCCCCCCTACCCAGCCAGCAAGTCATCATAAAATTTCCCTCTCGTTTTGTTTTATGGCAAAAATAAAACCTGCTCATGGTCAGGGCCATTTATGTTGCACGCAACAAGAAACTTTATATGTTGGTAACAACCCGCCTAGCCCCCTCTGCCACTCCCCCCATTGCTACTTTCCACTAACTTAAACTCCTTTAATTCGCTCGTAATTCACTTGACTTGGTCAAGGCAAGATGCGTTTTTTGGCCAACAGGAAATTTGTGGCTAAATTCATGCAAAACTTGTCAACCAACAAAAGTGTCAAAATGTCAACGACAACAACTGGAAACAAGTTGAAACAACCACAAACTGTTGCGTAGTCGCTAAAAGTCGCTTCAATTGTTGATTTTCAGTTGCAGCTTTAAACAAAAGACGCAAGTTTAGCAGGCGGCGGAGGAGTCTGCTCGACTACTGGCATACCCAGCAGTCGTGGGAGTATAAACTTCAATTGAGTTCTTTCCTATAGTTTCGCAGAGAAAGAGGTTTTATAAGAGTGTGGTAAGCCACACTTTCCTTTGGTATATCGATAAAAAAAATCGTTGAAATCGATAACTAAATTCCGTTTACTTTTCAAAAGCTATGCACTTGTGCTACTTAGCTTTGAGATTCGTATGATTTCATTGATCACTGTTACAAGACTTATCTTGCCAACGATAAAATTGGCTTCATATATTAATCGAAAATATCGACAAAAATTTCATTTTACTTCAAATGCAAAAAAAACAGTGTGGCGCTTAAAATTAAATTGCTTTTTCTTTTTATCATTTTATGTAGCTCATAAAAAAATCATACGCTTCGATTGCAGCAACAACTGTTTATCGATAAACCAATCGATAATCGTTAATATTGGCAGTAAATGAAATTAGTGCAGTTTGATGACGCAATTTTTGATGCTAGTCACTCGTTAGTACAGTGAAAGGTGTCCATAAAACTTTATACAAATCTGAAGACCCTGTACTTCATAAAATGTAGACTATCAGGTAATAAATTTAGAGGTTAACAGACTCTAGAATCATCATAAGAGACCTACTATACCGCTGACTTATGCTACTTAATACAAAACTGTTCTTTTACAGAGTCTCTGCAGTCGAGGTGTCTTGCTTTACTTACTGTCTTATTTAGTTAGTTTAAAAAGCATTTTTGGGGGGTAGCTTAAGTACAGGGTAGCTTTAGGTCGAGCAATTTTACACGACTTTTTGATTATTTACTGTGTTTTGTGTTTTTTTGTGATAAAAGCCAAAATGCCCATTGTTTGTGCATTTTTAATGAATGCAGGGTATGCGAAACCTGTTGCTGCCACCGCCAGCAGCAACTGGTTACAGCAGCAACAATAACAGCAACAAAACTGAGGAAGAAGATCAACAACTTGTGGAAACTGGACGTAAATTCAGCAACTGACACACAACAAAAGCTGTGGCAACTTGTTGCAAGCAGTCAGAGGGGTAGAGTAATAGGGGCAAAGGGGGGATTATATAATCAAACTGAGCAGCAGTTTTTATGTGGCACACACACACACATACAGTCATACACACAGTGGCACACTCGTTAAAATCGTAGTGAAAGAAAGCGAAAGAGTTTTTTGGATTTGCAGATTTGAGGCAATTTAAATGGGGGCATGCGGCATGTGGCATGCAGCGCTTGTAATCTTACCACACACAGCAGCAGTTCGCACATTAAATTGCCCTTCTCTTTTTAACACCACGCTAATTACCTCCCCCCCTCCCTCTCTTACAGTGGACGACGCTTCCGGTCATTACACATCCGGTTTCTTCTATGGCAACAATTATTGGATGGGTTCGTTGGCCCTTTGCGATGCCATTACCGAAGGTGCCACCATCAACAACAACAACAACAACAACAACAGCAACAGCAGCAGGAGCAACAACAGCAGCAGCAGCGGCAACAACAGTGGCGGCAAGGACAACGGGTTGCCCTTTGCCGAGGCATTCTCCCAGATTTACAGCAGCGTCTACAATGCTCCGCCCCCCTTTCTGCCCGGTTTCTACGTGCTGAAACTGCAGCTGAATGACACGGTGCCAACGCAGGTGGTAAGTGTGTGTGGCAACCCTGGCGAAAGAGAAGCTCAAGCGAGTTGAGACTTCAAATAAGTTTAGTAAAGACAAAAGATGTAAGGGATAAGGAAAAGGGAAGCAGAGAGTGTTTAAATAAAAGTATGGAAAGCTTAAAATATGGAGAGTGTGGCAACCCTAGTTCCAGCGGGCAGTGATTGGGGAAGTTTCAGGAAGATTTGACCTGAAATGGAAAGTTTTTATTAAAGATTTGAAGAAAGATGTAATAGAAGAAACTAAAAAAAGACGGACTGAAGTAGGGTAACTCTAAAAAATGCATTTAAAAGCGAGAAGTGATTGGCAAAGGAACTTTACTGTACCCAAGCTTTAAGCAAAGATGCAAACATAGAAGAGAAGACTTTATAACTTTTATTTTGTTTAAAGAAAATGTAAGCTAGTCCCGAAGTTAAACAGCCATTAAAATTTGTGGAGGAAATTCAAAAGGCAAAATATCAATCAAAAAAGCAAAGAGGAGAAGAGCAGTAAAGCAGAGGACGGAGCAGGCAGCTACAAATAGATTAAAAAAGCTAATGAGCAATAAGAGAAGTAAATAACAGATTAGGCACATCAAATGTATAAAAACAAAGCTTAACTAAAGAAGCAGCAATTAGAGAAGTTAGCTAATGTTTATACTTAAACGCTGAGACTAGGAAATGGCGATGAATTTGTTAAATAGGCGCAAAAAGAAAAACTACGGAAAAATGTAAACAATTTAAAGAATAGAGTAAAGTCGATCGAAGGAAATAAAAAGTGGGTGAGGCAAGAGGAGTAGTAAAAGAATGATAAAGGAAAGGGGACATAAAAGACATAAAATTTAGGAATAGAAATGATTAAAAAAGGCTTTAAAAATAAGAAAAGGATTTATTAACTAAATAAATCATAAATTGGGAAAAGAGTTGAGAAGAACTGGAAGAATAGAGAGGACATGTATAAAAATATCAAACAGAATTTTTGACAGCAGTTCCGACCCCTATGGACTGTTTCTAGAAACCCCATTGCTTCTATAAATATAATTTAATTTCTAAATTTTCTAAATTTCCCACTTTATTCCCCAGCTGCGCACCATCTACACGGGCTTGTGCCTTCCCTCGAGCTGCAGCATCTCCGACGTGGAGCACATGAGCTCCTATGCACGCCGCGAGCTGCCCAGTCGGGAGGTGCGTGTTCTGGACATACGTGTACCCACCGATAAGGAGTTTAACATTTGGTCAGACAAGACCTTTTGTATGCTGATGTGAGTATAACAAATTCGTAGAAATAACTTCACTTTCAAAAGCCAAAACTTTTGGAACTTGCTAATACGCTGACTAAATAGAGGCCCTTGAGCTGAGTAACAAATCTTTGGTTTGGTGAATTCAGTAAATTCAGTAATTCCACTCGATAGTTGGCTCTAAACATTAGCGGCTCAAATCGTGTGAAATTTGTCCAAATATAAAAAAAGCGAAACTAACCAGTGCACTGTGGGTAAAAAGTTCAATAATTTAGCAGATAAATGTTTTTTTGCCCCAACTTAAAAAAAAAAATAAATAAATAAAAACATTCTAGGTAAAAAAATAATATTTTCAAATTTTAGAGAAAACTTCTGTCAAATAAATTAATAACTTCATCTCGTTAAGTTATAAAAACTAATTCAAAAGTTTGAGTAAAACAGTTAGAGACTAATCTCTACTTACTCAATGAATAGTGCAGGAATAAGCGCGGATTAATCCTAGATAGAAAAGCTTAGGGCAAAATTTAAGTCCTCAAATTTAAACTGATAAAAAAGAATATATTTGAAATTAAGAATAAGACTTTGAGACATGGAAAATCCTTCATTTATTATTGTAAGAATCTTAGGGAGCATAAAGTTATTATTAAGTTTTAATAGCTGAATTTCTTAGTAAAAGATTGTGAACAAAAAACTTTAGGTTTTAAGAAAAAAAAAAAGGAAATTATTATAAAATATAATAAAAAATATTTTATTGAAGTTTAAGAATATGTGCTCAATATAAAAACATTTTTAGACACTTTGAATTTAAAAATTTATAGTCTTAAAATTAGTTTCGTAGGGTTTTAATCAAAAGATAAGCAAAATTTTCTCTTTTTCTAAGAGCTAAATGTTCTTAAATCATTTTTAAATTTATCCAATTTTTTTTTTTATATATTTTTGTTTTAAGTGTAGCTTTTTATTTAAAGTTTTTGCCAAACTATTTAGCTTTTTAGCCATAGTGCACTACAGCCACGCCCTGCTGCCAAAACTGACACAGCCAATTAACAAGTCTCTGCTCTCTCTCCCCAACTCTTTCTCACTCTCTCTCTCTCTCCATCTTCGCCTCTTACCCCACCTTTAGTGCCGTTTCCTGTGTGGTGCTCGCTCTGATTTGCTGCGGCACGCTCTATGAGATCTACCTGACGCGCCAGCTGAAGGAGGCACTGCGTCAGCAGGACAAGGAGATGATGAACAACAGCGAGACAAGTTCAGGCATTGGTTGTGCCTCCTCAGACTACTCCGACACGATGACCGCACACGATGAGGCAATGAAGCAAGCAGAGCAAACGGATTCACTGAAGCAACTTGATCAGTTGGTGCTTAATCTACCGCCCACTTTGACGGGGGATAATGACAGTGGCAATGGACTGCATCATCATCATCATCACCATCATCATCATGAGGATGAGGAGCACGACGATGATCATGAGCACGATCATGAGCGTATGACGCATATTGTGCATCATCATCATCATCATCATGTAGGCAACACCAACGGACGTGTGGCCAACAGCAGCAGCAACAACAACGGCAACAACAACAACAGCAACTCAGATGAACACCTGGAGGGACACCTGCATGAGCCAGAGAAACTGAGCGTCTACTCGGAGCTGTTGCTCTCATTTTCGGCCATCACAAATTTCAATGCGATCTGTGATCGAAATGTGGGCGCCGACACGATACCCTGTATTCATGGGCTACGCGCATTCAGCATGGCTTGGGTCATACTGGGACACACCTGTATTGTCGTCTTCAAGTACTCGGACAACATGGAGATGCGCAAAGAGGTCGAAAGGAATTTCTTCTTCCAGGCAATCACAAACGGTGCCTTCAGTGTGGACACGTTCTTCTTCATTAGCGGCTTCCTCATCTCTTACCTGTACTTCCGCACAAATGCCAAGGGCAAATTGAATAAGTTGAGCAAAGGTGCAAATGAATTCACCGCTGGCACTGCACACTTCTTTGGTCTGGTCATCTATCGGTTTATGCGTCTCACCGCTCCCTATCTCTTTGTCCTGGGCGTAGTCCAGGTGACCATGAAGTACCTGGCCGCTTACTCCATCTTTGATCCGCCCACAATGGACCATGTCACCTGCCCCGATTACTGGTGGCGCAACATTCTGTATATCAACACACTGTTTCCAGTTGATGAGATGGTAAGTTCTAGCCAACATTTGGCTTTATTTAGCCTTTTTTATAGCTTTATTAAACTTTTCAATTAAAATATGTAAAAAATAGGGTAATTAAGCTTAGGTTTCCTACGTGATATCTTTGCTACAAATAAAAATTTAAGCAAATTATTTGCTCACAAAGTACGGCAAATATTTGCTGCTTTTCCAAGTAATTGCCTAAAAATTTAATTCTTGTATTACAAATATTAAAGAGCAAATATTTGCTGCAAATAAAACTTTGAGCAAATTATTTGCGTATGAATTGTATCAAATATTTGCTGCTTTTTAGTATAATAAAGTTAGAAAAAAGTTTTTATTATTTGCTAAACCATATTATTTAGTAAACTATTTGCTTATTAAGCTTAGCAAATATTTGCTCCTTTTTATATATATACACATTAACAAATATGAGCACATAAACTTTTCCTACAAGATTATATATTTGCTATGAATGCAAATTTGAGCAAATTATTTGCTACAAAGTGTATCAAATATTTACTGATTTTTGTATAATATAGTTAAGTAAATTTTTTGCTTACGAAATATGGCAAATATTTGCTGCTTTCCTTAGCTCCGACTACACTTTATTCCTCAACAGTTCTAAATATAACCCCCCTCTTTTTTGCAGTGCATGCTGTGGAGCTGGTACCTGGCGAACGACACACAGTTCTATATGATCGGTGCTATTATTCTGATCGTGGGTGTCCGTCACTTTAAGCTCTCGGCGATAACGACACTGGTGTTCCTGGTGCTCTCCTGGATAACGACGGCAGTGGTTGCCTTTACGAACAACCATCGGCCGAATACCGACGATCCCCTGGCGCTATTCGATAAGATCTACGACAAACCCTGGACCAGATTGGGTCCCTATCTGATTGGCATGGCTGTGGGTTGGATACTGTTCCGCAGCAATTGCAAGATTCGTTTGCCAAAATTGACGGTGGCCAGTGCCTGGTTCTTGGCCATGTTGAATCTGTGTGTTCTGGTCTTTGGTTTATATCAGACGGATCTGTCGCAATTCACAGCCGCCGCTTACAGTTCGCTGAGTCATTCGGCGTGGGCGTTATCGCTCGCCTGGATCACAATTGCCTGCTCGACGGGATATGGCGGCTATATTAACTCATTGCTATCCGCTCCCTGCCTATATCCATTCTCGCGTGTGACCTACTGTGCCTACCTGGTGCACCCCATTGTCATACGCTCCATGGCGCTAAATTCGGATGCGCCGCTGCATTTGGGCGGTGATCTGATGGTCAGTATTAACTGGAATATTTTTGGAAATATTTAACTTATTTTAATTTTATTTTTTACTTTTACAGGTCGTCATGTTCTTTGGTCTGACGGTCGCTTCCTATTTCCTGGCCTTTGTCGTCTCGATGTCCTTCGAGGCGCCCGTTGTCACAATGCTCAAAATCATGTCACCTAGTCGAAAAAAGCGTCTCGCCTAAAACACTTCCCTCTTTATCTCTGTCTCTCTAACTCTTTCTTCCTCTATCTGCTCTCGCTTTTCTATTTATAAACCTTCATCGAACTGTACTTTTTTCAAGTCTTAATTTTTGTTCGATTTCGCACTCTCATTTCGTATTATGTACCATGTAAACAGTGTCCACATACATATTTATACCTACATACCTACATCGATCGTTCATAACAGACCCCATTCCCCATATCTTTCACACACACACACACGCACACTTTCTTCACGCGCTCCATTCAACTGTAATATGTTTATTATTATTATTATTATTTTTTTTCATTTTAATTTTTATTGTTGTTAATAATTATACAGATTCGTATTTGTTTCATCGACTTTTTATGCAAAAAGCCCTAAACATTTTTTGTATTTCGTAAAGTGTACATTTTAGTCGTTTAATTTATTCCAAAGGTTTGGAAATTTTGTGCGTGACGAAAAGTAATAGTACTTTATAGCTATAATTATATATATATATATATTTTAAACAAAGAAAAAATAAGAAGAAAATTTAAAAAAAAAGACAGCTCTAGTACCTAATTTTATAATTTCATGTTGTATATATGTATACTATATATGTAATATGTATAAACTTTTAAATAAAACTGCTACCAAATAAAATAAGCGCGGAGTTTCATTTTGAATTCGATATGTAGATGGCGTTACTTCTCGATAGCTAACCGTCAAGTCTATCGTTCAGTAGCTTCAAGACACACAAGGACTTTAGAATGACCAGTTATATTTGCGACCACTTTAATTAATTTATTTTATTAATTTTATAAAAAACTTTTGTTAAGTTTACATTTTAACACAATTTGTATTATAGCTCCAATTCCATTTGGTAAGTATTTTAGGTTTTATTAGTATATGGTCACACTGCTTTGCTTAACAGCGCCAGTTGCGCGCTGCGCCCAACATGTCGTTCTAGCATGTTTTAGTTGCTTTAACTCAGCTGTTTGTCCAATGAAAAATAATAAATGTAGAAATTTAATTCTTTTAAACTGCCTTAAAAGTGTGCCACGCATTAAACTAAAATGAAATTAATTAAACTTAACGAAACTCTGTGCAACTTGCGCTGTGCAGCACCGAGTGTGCTTGTCGCTTTTCAACACTGCGCCGCGACAGCAACATTCGACAGATAAGAGCCGGCAATTATCGCATAGCGATGTCTATTACTTCAAATTTTTGTTATTAGTTTTTACGCCGCATTTCATATACATATAAATTGCCGCCGCCTGCAGCGAAGTCGCAGCGGTATTGAAACTAAAACTGGGCAGCGCTGCGACACCGCCCCCTCCACACCATCAAACGGTTTTGTTTTGTTTTCGTTTTCGTTTCTTTCACTTTTTACGTTTCGTTCGTTTTGTGTTGATTTGAGTTGCTTATGATGGCAATGCCTTCGATCTCAACGCTGGTGGGTGTGGCATTTTTGGCCTACATTTTGCATTCCATATATCAAATGTCGCAGATCTTCACGACGCTGCAGTGCAGCGATTCGCCGTGCTACACATCGTTCCTGGCCACCAAACCACGTATGCAATTGGCATTGTTCAGCTCCCAGACACGTACACCGATTGCCTCCGAGGTGCAGGATCTGTACAAGGCGAAACACTTTGATTACTCACAGCCCTTTGATAAGCAATTCGAGGTAGATGTGCCGCTCAAGACTCGACGCAATGGCACACTCTATCTGCATGTGGTGCTGGCGCTGGAGGGTGAACCACTCGACTGGCGCACACTGCGTCGGGATGGTCCCACCGTGGTGCATACGCTCAACCTCTGCGACTACCTGGTGCCACGTGCCGAGGCATTCAATCTGCTCGGCGATGGCGAAACGACGGGGAGCACTAAAAAGCTTGGCAAGCAGCAGGCGGTAACTGGTAGCAGTGGAGCAACTAAACCCACTACACATATACGTTCCGATGTCTATGTCAACCTACTGACGGATATGTTCTCGCTGTCGCAGGCGGATGTGCCGCCAGAGATGGCGCCACTGATACGCGTTAATCGCATGCAACAAATACTGCCAATTGTTCAAACGGATGCATTTAATACACGTCTCAAGGATCTGGTCTTGGTCACCAGAAATACCACCGAATTCCAGTTTAGTTTCCACTACAAACCAGTGGGCGTGGGCAAGCTGCGGCTTCAGCTGCTCATGGAGCACGCCACACAGGCGCTGGCCCTCATCGGATTTGCTCCCAAGGACATCGACGAGGTCAAGGGCATCTTCTCGGACACGAATGTCTATCTGCTCTGTGGCACCATCTTCGTGTCCAGCGTGCATGTGAGTAAATGCGGGAATTATTAGTCGACTACACTTGTCTAGTGAGTGGGGAAGGGTGTTATAGTTATGTGGGACAGTCGAGTAATCATTTAAATACCTGAAACTAAACCGCTTCCTGTATCTTCTCCCCTGCAGATGCTCTTTGACTTCCTGAGCTTCAAGAACGACGTCTCCTTCTGGATGAAGAAAAAGTCCTACGAGGGTCTCTCGACCCGCACAATACTCTGGCGCGCGTTCTCACAGTTCGTCATCTTTTTGTACCTACTCGACGAGGACACATCCTATCTGGTCGTAATACCTGTCGGACTGGGCACTCTAATCGAGGTCTGGAAGTGCAAAAAGATACTGAGAATCGAGCTGAGTTTTAGCGGCTTCATACGTCGCAAACTGGAGCAGGTGGATCAAAGGAACGGCCTGAGTACGGCCGAGGCAAGCGGACAATTGGCGGAGCAACAGACGCAGCAATATGATCGAGAGGGCATGCGTTATCTGAGCTATCTGTTGTATCCTTTGTGCCTGGGTGGAGCTGTATACTCGCTGATCTATCAGCCACATCGATCGTGGTACTCGTGGACACTCAATTCGCTGGTGAACGGTGTCTACGCCTTTGGATTCCTCTTTATGTTGCCCCAACTCTTTGTCAATTACAAGCTCAAATCGGTGGCTGCTCTGCCCTGGCGAGCGTTCATGTACAAGGCATTCAATACCTTCATCGATGACTTCTTTGCCTTCATCATCACAATGCCGACGGCTCATCGGGTTGCCTGTCTGCGTGACGACATCGTGTTCATCATTTATCTGTATCAACGTTGGCTGTATCCAGTGGATCAAAGTCGTGTCGATACGGGCGTGACTATCGATGAGACGCCGTCAGGAGATGTGGCTGCAGTTGACGCTGGAAAGCCAAAGAGGGACTAGAGTAGGAGCTGAGCTGATAACAGAGGAGAAAAAAGCAGGTGCTTGAAGAGCTGAAGGAGAAGAGAAGCATCTGGGCAATGATCTAGCGAAGGAGTACCTAAAGGAGAAGCTGAAGGATGATCTAGAACACTTGATGTAGCCAGATGCACAGATTCCGTCGATTCGTTTAAACAATTAGTCCCCCAATCCCTTAGGCTGTAATCGTATTCCCCGCAAGAAATTATTATGTAGTACCAAGTAGCAAATGCAAAATAAGAGATTCCTCTAAATCACTAAGTGCACCAACTCGTCATGTGTTTTTCTGATCATCATTATCATTATCAGCATTTATCAAACAAATTTCAACTGTTGTACGAGCTCATAAAGTTGATTAACCTTTGACTGGGCTTAATTGGTACCACAGTGTTACTTGGTGTGTGACGTGCAGCTTATTACAGTGTTACATGGCGTGTGACGTACAGATTGACAGGGTTTATAGCAGTTTACAGCAAGTAGCATAGAACTGGTTACTCAAAGCTGTCATTATAGCTACGCTTGACTGTGGATGGTCTAGCTCCACTGGTCTAGGCAATGAAATATTTACAGATCTTAAGATTGGAGCTGATTTCCTAAACGAAAAATGTAAGGTAGGTAATTTAATAAATTTTAATTCTATAGTAAAGTTAGCTAACTTTATATATAAAGGAGCTGGAGGAGGAAAAAGAACTGCAAAGTGGAAATAACAGAAAGAGATTTTGAAGAGTTGGAGAAAGTGGATACAGAGTTGGAGCTTGATGAGCTGAAGGAGCTTGATGAGCTGAAGGAGGCATTGGAGCTACAGTTAAACAACACTAACTTTTAAAAAACTAATTAAAAGTTATAGTAGAACTATTTTTCAACCTATTAACCTATACGACAAAAGGGATTCTAGTTATTAAGTGCTTAAACTTATTTAAATTCTAAAAACTAAAGGTATTTTAGAAGATCTTAAAGTTTTTCTGCCTTTACCAGGCACTTCCACAGGATTTAAAAAATTCCTTTTAATTCTACGAAATATTTGCAACTTCTTTTTAGTGTTTGTAAACTATTTGTATGATTTTTATTTATATTTTAGCAGCTGAAGCTGAGTTCTTTTTATTTTTTTTATGTTTTCTTTTCATTTTTGTCTGTTTTTTTGTTGGCAAAAAAATATTATATAATTATGTATATATAGCATAAGAGCTTAAACTAAACTGCCGAAGGAAAAATCGAGTTTGCCGTGCACACGAACGGATTGAATGGAACTGCATTTTATATTGTTAGATGTAGACATTCCAGTTACGCCAGGAGATCATCCTACTCCCAACTCTCCACTCCACAGACAAGTATTTAGCCATTGCGTATGCCAAGCGCCTGCTCCAATTCGGCCCGTTTTTGATTGACCTTGGTGAAGAAGTAACGCGAGACGGCCTCGTGCGTCCAGGGCTGGTAATAGAACTCCGCGCGGCGCTCCTCCTCGGGATTGCCAACCACATCGGTCATGAGCTGCACGCACAAGAAATAAAGGGAATTGTAATGGGAATTTACATAAAATAAAATTTGTTTGCTGCTCACCTTCAAGTCCCTTGTCTGACTGATGATCCAGCGGTGTATGAACATTTGCGGATCCTTGGCAAAGCTGAGAAAGAATTCGCGATTTGTTTTCATTTGATTTATGGTATCCACTGTCTCGTGGATCTTAGTATCCAGTCCCTGGATCTCCTGTTGACTGGCTGTGCTCATCAGAAAGTTGTTCATTTGATTCTTGAGCGTGTCATCCACTTCCACGTCGATGTCATAGCAAGCGGTTTGTTTATTCTCTGCCCCGCTCTCAATGAAATGATTAATCACAATCGGATCCGGCGGATGAAGTAGAGGATTCAATCGTTGTGGTATTTCAGCAAATTTCATGCGTTGACAGCTAAAGATTTGCTCCAAATACTTATCGCAATTGATGTACTCTCGCTCATGGGCATCCTGTAGTTTGTGCGTCTTAATGTATTGCCACAAGGCAGAGATGATCACCGGTCGGGTCTGTGTGTGCACGCCCAACAGTCGGGCGAGACGTGGATCCAGTTTAAACTGCAGCGGCTGATAGTCGAGCAGCAGCAGGATCGTGCAGCGTACGTTGCGGTCACCGGGTCGCTTCACTTGAAAGCCATCCGTCTCCTGGGTGGTGTGTGTGCGATGCCATTCCACGAGATGATTATCGGGTCCGTACAGCTCCTTGTCCAGTTCGATGACCAGCGATTTGAAGAACGATGAGAATTTACGCTTGATCTTTGTATTGGGATCACCCTTGCCATCCTCCAGCAGACGTCCCTCCACACGTAGCTCCCAAGAGGCTACTGCGCCCTCGTCTCCATCGTTGCTGGGCTCCTTGCTGGGATAGAATGTATTGGATATGAAGATGCGTAGCTTACGCTTCTGTTTCATGGGTCGCTTCAGTGCCTCCTGTATGTCCAGACGCTTACGCATTATAGTCGCATCTAGTTTACGCTCGAATGTCAATAGATCCATATATGCCTGGGATTCGGGCACCAAATCTCGCACCTTCTGTGGCAATATTTTATCCGCCAATTTCTTCTTCTTCTTGGCACCGGGCACGAAGTCACCCTTGTTGGGCCCGCTGTTAATGCTACGCGATTCATTTGAACGCTTGCTCCCGCCACCACCGCCCGCGGAGCCGCTGCCGCGTAGTCCACTCTGGAAATTCGCCTGTGAGGCGCGCTGCAGTAACGAGGGCCCGGGACCGACCGGGGCTGCTGCATTCACGGGCACGGGCTGCGTTGTGTTAGGATGCAGTGGAAAGCCGCGTGGCTGTCATACACACAAGTATCGTATGTTTTATTAAATTATATTTAAGGTTTGTGTATTTTTTTTACTTACCGGGAAAGTGGTGCCGGTGCCTGGCGGATAGGGACGCATGCCGGGAGCTTGTGGCGGTGGTTGGTAGCGCGATTGCACCGGCGCTTGGCCAGGTGCAAAGCGTTGCGACATATTCACTTCTGTATGAATCTTTGCTGTCAATCTATGAAAATTACAATTTTTTATTACAACAACGCTGCGTCACAAAAAAAAAAGAGAGACGTCTCTGTAAAATGGCGTCGAGCTTAGGGTTGTAACACACACAAAGTCGCTATCGATATCCGTCAATGTTAACATCGATACCAAATTAACATAGGCTTAACGTGTTTTGGTATCAGAGTTGCGCGGCAAACGCGACTAGAAATTGTTTGGTGTGTTTTATTTATTTATTTATTGAATAACAATGAACTATTAAACAGTGGCAAGATATCAATAGTGGAAAAATGTAATTCGCTGCTACTTTGATTATTAAACAGCTGTTTGGGTTTGTGCATTTTTTAGTATTCTAGCAAACGGTCACACTGAACATGACAAACAGTTATCGGCAGTCACATACACTTATCGAAACAACATTTAGTAGTGTTTTAACTTGTTAGAATATTTTTACATTTCCAAATAAAATATTCAATTATTCGCACAACGCCATGGACGAAGAATGGTGGCTTTCCAATTTGCGCGACCTGGATTCGGTGAGCAGCCGCCAGGAAACGCTCGCCAACATGTACACAAATATCAACAAACAATCAACACCACCGCGCCATATCATTGAGTCGCTGCTGCGTGCGCCGGCATTGTACGCGTGCGCCCAGGTCGAGGGAGCTGAGAAGGAGCCAGTGGTTATTTTGGCTGTCGATGTGATACGTAGCTGCCTGGAGCATGTGCAGTTGGACCTCCATGATCCCAAATTGCCAGAACTATTCAGCCTGGCACTGACCCACAGCAACCCCACGCTGCGTTCGCTTGTGCTGCAGAATCTTCTCAAGAAATTTCTTACACAGCGCAATGAGAAACCGCTGCCGAGCAGTGAGCTGTTGTTTTATGTGCTGGACGAACTGCAGCAGAAGGAGACACAGGCCAGCGTCATAGCCATCGAAATTCTGGGCCACGAGCTGATCAATTGGCTTACCGATGCCGGCATACAATCCAAGCTGGTGCAGTTACTCCAACAGAACGAGATCGTCTGCTGTCGTGTTTACGAGCTGGCCGTGTTGGTGGCGAAACAAAGTGCCGCCTCCTTGAGCTCCGTGGAGTTTATATTAGACGCCGCGTTAAGTGAACTGGACAATGATGATGTGCTGCTCATGTCCAGCATCATGGAGATACTTGTGCCTCTGGCCGAGCAGAATCATGGCCTCAGCTACTTGGAGCGTCGTCGTGTCTTGGACATCATCAGCAGTCGTGTGGAACGCATCGAGGAGAATCCGCTGGATGCCCTAATCTTGCCGAGCATTATGAAATTCTTTGGCAAAATTGCTGCAGTGCAGCCGCATAAGATCATTGTCGGTTATCCACAAATGTTGGTCTGTCTATTCCAACTGCTAGAATCGGGTGACGAATCTATGCTACCCACTGCACTGGACACGCTGGCGAATCTCACCAGCACTGTGCAGGGCAAGGTGCTCATGCACACTCATTTTCAGCCAGCAATGGAGAAATTAATGCGTACTTATGCGGAGTATATGAAGAGACTCTCCCCGCCACTGAAAATACGCCTGCTCAACTCACTGGATCTGATCTACACGCTGGAGGCTGCACCCAGCACCGATCTCAAGTAAGGATTAGCTCAAGTTTAATTGGCTTTTTTTAATAGACCTCCCTTTTACACTTTAGCTCCATACTGTTGGGCTGGTACAAGTGCTTTGCTGACGGCGCAAGCATCAATCCTATAATGGATCTGGTCAACACACCCTTTCCCGATCTTCAACTGGCCGCCTTGGGACTACTAAAGACCATCTGTCAGTTTGGTTGGGGCGTCAAGGCCGTGCAGGACACGGCGGGTGCCATTGAGTTCCTCTTATCGCGTCAGCAGGAGTTGAATAATGATGTCAAGTATATCAAGTGGAAGATTATGGAGGTGCTATCAATGAGCACCATCTTTACGCCCACCGAAATCGTGCGCTTTACGGCTTATGTGAATGAAGGACCCTTTCATTTGCCTAGTAATGTTAATATTGCCACCGAGATGGGAGGCAATCAGTAAAGTCACTCACTATTTTGAAGGTTAAGCTGCTAAAAGTGAGGTTAGCTTGCTGATATTACCGTTAATGAATGTGAAATAAGTGAGGTTAGTTTTCGATTGTCTTCAATGAACTTCAAACAAATTGTTATATGCTGCAGTTGCAACAACTGCTGCAAAATTTTCCAGTAATCTGTATTTACATACGAATGTATTTATACATAGATTCATACATTGATACATCTACATATACATATAAATATGTCTACATATAGAATTACAATAAAATTAACTACATATTTAGATCACATCACAGTCGCGTCCCCAACTTCAACTCCAGTTCCAGTTTCGATGCCTGCTTCTGTTATCCTACAGATAACTCATGTGCCGATGTGACAAACGTTTCTTGCCCGAACCACCGCCAATACCTCCACCTCCCATGTGGGCCAGGCTCACACTCAGTCCCGACTCGTAGGCGGTTTGGGTTTGTGACCGCGTCTCGTTGTTACCCAGCGAGCAGCTGGGCAGACTGTGGCAGTACCGACGCAACTGTTGCTTGAATGCGGCCGTCGTCAGCGTGTAGAGCACCGGATTGAGGGCCGAGTTAACAGGCAGCACCAGCACCGCAAGCCAGGCATACAAATTGGGTGAAATTACACAACCTAGAAGAGTAAAGCAAGTGTTTAAAACGAGTTAGAAAGAGATAGCCGTAGTTGGAGTCAGAGGGAGTGAGGGAGAGGGGACAAAGAGATACATTAACTTTGTACGTTACAACTTTAATAACTTTAATTGACTAGAAATTAGTTAAATAAAGTTAACGAATTTTTTGATAATATTTTATAGAAGCTCGAGGAAAATTTAAAACCTAACTTGAATTAATAACTTTGGCTGACGGGGCCTAGGCGTTTGATCCGAGGAAAATGTTTGTGTAGAATTATATTAAACTTGATAAAGATATAAATATACTTTTTTCCGATCAGATAAAGATTACTTCAAAGCTTAAACATGATAACCAGATTAAGATTTTTAGCTACAAAAATTTTGTTCTCGAAAAAAGTAGGTTTGTTATCATATCAGAATACAATATAATTTTCAATCTCATAAATATAATCAGTATCAATTTTTATGAAAAAAAAAAAATAAAATCGAATTCAATATAATTGTAAAATACATTATTGTTGAGAAATTGATTTTTTTTAGCAAGTTAAACTTTCAGATAAAAAATATGTTGAACAAAGTTATTTCTTTATTTTAAAATATGTTTTAATTATTTAAGATCAGATTTCCCTAAATTTTTCTATAGATAGTATAGGCAGCCAATACTATCTAAACTTTAAAGAAATACTGTGTTTAAATTATACTTACATGTCATTTATTATTCAAAATAGTTAAGAACACAGAGATAAAGCTCCAATACTAACCTGATAGAGCGGCAATTTTGACCACAATGATGGGTAACCAGCAGGCGCAGTCCGTGGTCACAATGATGACGAATCTGTAATAAGTTGTGGAATTTGTGGAACATAAGTGTGGAAGGTAAAGGGGATGACTTATGTGCTCACCGTGTAGCGACGACGCTACCTCGACCGCTGTGAGTGCTGCGCATGCCACCGCCAGAGTCACGAATCGCTTGTAACATGCGAACATACGAGAAGAGTATGAAGATCAGGGACATCGTGTTGATGCAGATGAACAGCAAAGCCGAGTACTCCCAGCCCTAAGAACAGAGGGTTTTGTAGGGTATAAACAGGAAAGTAAGAGGTCATTATAGGGTAAAGTTAGGGTAGGGGTATAGGTTATATATGTTATAGGGTAGAGTTAGAGTACCGACCTTCGCATATGGATCGTGAATGTGTAGCGAGAGGCAGACACCGTTGTTTCCATAGAAGTGGGCGCCAAAATAATCGTTGGGTATTAGGGGAGCAGCAGCTAGAGCAAAACTCAGGCCCCACACGAGTAGGAGACGCAACACAATGCTATAAGCAGACAATTAGAAAAAAAAGTTATACAATTAAATAAGGTTAAGTTAGGTTAGAGTTGGATAAAGTGAGGTTAGGTTTTGAATAGAGCTGGATTAATAAAAAAAATTGATTTAAAAGTAAAATAATATAATATTTCTGTAATTGTTTAGCTCTTTTTTTAAACCCACCGAAATTTCTCCGTGTCCCGTGGCTTTAGAGGTCGTGTAATCGACATCAGGCGATCCCAGGTGACCAGGGTGAGCAGCAGCGTCGACGACTGACAACTGAAGGTGCTCAGAAATCCTGCAAACAGGTGTATATATATTTATGAAGATGTACAACTTGGGGGAGGCATAAATTCTAGCTGAAAACTTACCGGCAAAGGCGCAGAGGCTGCTGTGACGCCAGGCCTCCTCGTGCTGTATGTATTGTCCTCGAAAGTTAATGTCCGCACAGGCGACGAGCGTCAGGTAGATTCCCATGAAAAAATCACTGGCCGCCAGGTGGCGCAAGTATAACGAATGCTCCACATTGTTTCGCGACTTGTAAAAATAGCGACCCAGTAGCACAAGCAAATTGCCCACAACGGCAATGGAGGCCATGACCCAAACACTGCAGACAGCATGAAAAGAGAAAGAGAAATAAGGAATGTTGTCAAAAAAGAAGAGAATTAAATATTAAAAGGGATACGGTGTGAGCTGAAGAGACTCTCGAGTGCGTCTATGCACACGGAATATCAATTGACATAAATTTGGACAATTAAAGCAATTTTAAGCTATGAACTCGCAGCATGCAGAAAGCCGCATGTCTCCTATGGGGTATAAGTGGGAAAGGGATGCGTTGAATACCTTCTTCATAGTCTTCGCTTTGTAATTTACTCCAGACACTTCAAAAAATTAACTTAGGTTTAAGAGATTAACATGTCGAAACATAAAAAAGATTTATGCACAAAAGGTTTAAAAATAAATTTTAAAATACTTTTACTTATGATATTTTTTTTAAGCTTTGAAAAAAAAATTATATATTTTTTTTAGATTCCAATTTATTTATTTTATTATATTTAAATTTTTTTTACTTTACTTAAAAAGTTTTTGAAAATGAATTTAGCCGCTTGATTGTAGAACTTTAAATTCAATTTAAATATTTTAAAATAGCCTATAAATTCGTATAACTTTTTGATTAAAAACTGTTTTTTTTTTGTAAATTTACCTACATTTTTGTTGTTTAAAAGATTTACATTCAATGACCTGTAAGTTAACAACGTGCAAAATAATAATTATTAAAATGACAAATGACAAAAACTTTGCAATTTTTGATACCGCTGGAAATATTTCTAATTCTTTTACAGCTAGACTCTTAAAGGGACTCCAAAAAAATAAACACAAGCCAACTCGTAGTTCTATAAGGACCAAATGACTATAATGACTTAAAACTTTTAAGTTTTGCAACCTCAAGCTCTTTATGAAATCTGTTCAAATTATATTAATTTAAAATGAAAAGTTCAAAATAAATAACTCAATTTTTATTTTTACTTTACAACCATTTATTTATCTCAGTGTACTATTTTAGTTACATGCGCCCAATTAGGTGCAAACAAAAGTGAAGCCTTTGTGCCAAGTTTGTGCTTCAGGAAGCAACTGAGTGTATAAACCTGTGTGTGTGTGTATGATTGTGTGTGTGTGCGTGTGTGGCATACAATTGTCAATTGCCTGCTTGCCTCATTATTGGAGTCGCTGTTGTTGTTGTTGCTAGAATTATGATTCGGTTGCCAGGACACGACATCGTGCCACAATTGTCGGTGCTTGCTACGCTCTACTTATGATTATTGCTCAGTGTTTAAGGGTGTGTGTGTGTTGGTATGTGTGTGTGTGTGTTACTGAGGTCAAATGTTTCTGCTTGAACTGTAATTTACGAGAGCTACAATCTATTAATTTGCTTTACGCGCATTTCCTTCTACTTACAAAATGTAAATATCTAAATAAATACGAATACGTGTTTTCTTGAAGGTCACAGGGCAAAAACAGTTGAGTGTAAGCAAATAATGTGAGTAATGATGGGTCTCATGATATTATAACCTGCTTAAGCGGAACACTGGAGCTTAGGGCGAACAAAATAAAGGAGCTCGTTTGAAAAGCTTAAGGAATTAAAGGGAAGACGTAGTAACAGGACTTTATGTAAGTCAAGAGCTTTGCATTTAAAGTGAGCTTAAAGTTGTCTAGGAGCTTTTGAAAGTGTTTCGGGGAGCACTCTTTAAGCAACTTTATAGTAAATCACTTAAATGTTTAGCTGAGCTAAGGTTAAAAGAGTTTTTTTTTAGAAAAGCAAAGAATTTAGCTTAAAGGAGCTTTCAAAAGAGCATTTAATTTTTGTGAAAGCAGTAATATTATTCAGAGATATTTCTAAAATGTTGGAAAACAAAGAAAAACCAAGAATTTAGCTTGTAGGAGCTTTTAAATAAGCTTTTAATTATTATGAAAGCAGGAATATTATAAGGAATATTTCTAAAAGGTTGGAAATGCTTTATTTACACTACAGCTTACTTTAAATTAAAAGCTTTTTGTGCTTTTGAGCAAGCAATGTAAGAAAAAGCTCTCGCGTAAAGCTCCTGAAATAAAAGCAATTAAAAGCAGAACATATTTAATGAACTTTTGGAACAAAACAAGCTTTTTAAGAAGCTTAAGGATAAATTTAAATTCAGCTGAAGTCAACACGAATTTCCAAAAGTAGCAAAAGAAATTTCGATAATTAAAAACTCGTAAGAAATTAAATACCAAATGTATTAAGACAACATAAATGTAATTACCAAATTAAATGCATTTAAAATGATTTCAACAAATATTTATTCTGAGAAAACATAGCTTTTAAGGCAAGCAGCTTTGCTGAATTTACACATGAATAATTCAGGCATGCAGAGCTCATGAAGACCTAAGGTGTTTTAACCAAAACTTTGGCTAGTTGGTTAGCTAAGAAATCAGGTAACTTTTGTTTATCTACGTATTTGCATGTTTGCTTAAATTGATAAGAAAACGTTTGAGAAACTTCAAGTTGCAGCATTTTGTGGCAAGAGATTCTCAAGAAGCTTAAATTTCACTTGGATTTCAAGGCAGAGACAAACTAAACCGGAAGCTGAGACAAAATAGCCACAGAAATTTGAGTGAAGAAATTGCCAAAAAAGGCGGAAAATGAAGAGACTAAACAGAGGAAGGGAGGGAGAGAGAGAGAGAGAGGGAGATTTTTGAGTACAATGTGGAAAGTATTTAATTTTTATGAAAACGTCAACTTAAATGAATTTGTAGATAATGCACCAGTTGACGGAGGCAACTTGCCACATGCCACTGCAGCAGCGGCATCAACGTGAAGGCATCCGCTGGCTTGTTGCCACACACGTGCCTGATGTTTGCTTTGCGAATGAGCGTATGAGTACACTGGCAAAAATTTTAAATAAAATAGTTAAGCTTAAAATAAACTAGCTTATTCGTAGAAATCTGTCAAAAAATTAAAAATAATAATTTATTATTAATAATCAACGTAATAAGCAATAATTATTAATGAACATGAAATATTACAATTTTTTTAAAGTTTAAGAATATTTTTTTCTGTATTTTATTTTAAAAATGAAAAAAAAAATTTTTTTTTAATCGAGTTTAATTGAAAATTTTAAATTTAATTTTAGTGTTTTTGGGATATGAAATTGTACGACAAAATAAAAATTCGAAATTTGTCATATTGATTAAAAAAATTCTATAATCAAAATATAATACTATAATGAACAATTTATTGAAATAAATTGAGATATTGCCATATTAACTTTAGTTTTCAATATGGTTTTAAAATTTTTAACACATTTTTGACCTTTGGAAAACAAACTGATATAAAATTAAAATCCAGAATTTTATAACCTTTAAAACCATTTGTTTTTAATGTATTAAGCATAATAAATTTTTAAAATTTATAATTCTAGATATCATGTATTAAAGCTTGTTAAATTTTAAACAAATATCAAATCTTATTTCTAGCATTTTTTGCAACCTCTAATAAAAACGAATGTTGAAAATTTTTAAATATTAAAATCAAAAGTGTTTGATGAGAAAATGAAAGTTTTTCCCAGTGTATGGATGAGTTTGCACTTAAACTCATATTAGGCACTAGCAGTTGGCAACCAAAGGAGTTGCAAGTGGTAAGTTACCCAGGGGGGGGGGCTAGAAGAAGTGACTGCAAACGAAACCCAAGACGAACCTGAAGCTGTAACTGAAACAGAAGCTGAAGCTCAGACAGCACGCAGAGCATGTAAATGTAAGCAAACAAAACAAAATAAAACAAACAAACAAACGACTACGAATAACGTAATTTTCGTTTTTCATTTTCATTTTCATTTGCAATTTTCATGAAAATTCCCATCGAAGAAGTGTGGCAAGAGGCAGGAGGGAGAGGAGGCAGGAGGCAGACAGCAGCTTGCAACGTGGCAAGCCGTCAGATAATCACTCAGTTCAGTTAGTCGATGACAAGTGGCGTTTCAAAAACTTTCAAGTGCCTCAAGGTGCAAGGCGTCTTGCTGCAACGGCTTAATCCCAACGGCGCCCAACGTGGGGCGAGTAGGAACTTTAATTCTGCTAGCAAGTGAAGCTTAACTGTTTTTTAACGAGAAAATCAACAGTCATATGGGAAAACATAACTTTTAGCTTTAGAACTACAGTTTGTAGCCCCCTTTCTAGACTCAAATTCAAATCAAAGTAGGCCAACGTAGTGTAAACATTTTCTCGAGTTCAAACACAATAAATGTATCGCCATACTACATCTGTATATAGTCGCATTCAAATCGTTCAAAAATAAAAAAAATAGTCAAAATTTTTAAATTATCATTAGTTTCAAAAAGCGGTCGGAATGCATTTTGAGTATCAGCGTCAGAATCAAGAGAATAACTCAGTCGTGGACTTGGACCTGGTCGTACGTAATCGCGGTGGTGGCGTACCATGTGTCAGCCGTAATGGCCTAATGGTTGATCCACCCAATACAGCAACGGTATCGGCTGGAGGCACTGCATCAATTACTGGCACTGATCATCAGCATCAGATGCGTCTCCTGGTGCTAAGAGAGCGACTACGTCGTGCCCTATACAACTGAATGACATACTGACATAATGAATACAAATACGAATAATAACAAGAATAATAATAATGAAGATGATGAATACGATAATGATGATAATAATACTAATTATGATGATGATGATGATGATAATGATGAAGCTCAATTATGGTTCTCCCGTTCAATGGGAAGCCACCGCCTGCACATAGACCCAATACGCGCTCCATTTCAAATACATTTCAAGCCAAGACATTAAAGGCATTGCAATTCTTTAAATTTATTCGGAGTTTTATTTTGAGGTACTTTTTGGATATATACACATATATATAACCATATATATTCTGGATCAGCCTTGTTGATAAAGCGATAGCTGTTTGTCCATTTGAAGAGCTGTAACTCGGAAACTATAGGAGCCTAGTTGGTAATTTGTAAAAAATCATTTTCAACAATTAAGAAAGGCAACAGTCTCCTTATAGTGCGAATTTTTCCATAAAAATTTTACATTTTCGACCGAGTTCTCTCATGGGAGCTACAAGGTATAGTTGGTTAGTTGGTGAATATAGTTTTATTAGTACCATACGATAGCTCTGAGTTGTAGTGAATGAGAGATGGCGTGGAAAAAATTTGAAATTACCATATCCCGTCTGATATATAGACCAAATTTGGTGGCTCTAGCTCTTATAGTCTCGAAGATTCAGACGTACATCAGAACAGACAGACGGACATTTCTAACTCGACTCGACTTTTGATGCAGGCCTTAAACCCCTCTACTCTTTTTTAGACCACTCTCTCTCTCTTACTAGTCTTTTTTAGAGTACGTGGTCTCGTAAGTTGGAAGGACTGAAGGTACACTATTATATAGCTCATATGTGACTAATCGGTTGAAATCAGCGATTAGTATGATAAACTTGAGATATCTCAACGAAACTTGGACATTGTGTTTATGGTACTCGTGAGTGTATGCTGACAAAATTTTCTTATAATCAGACTTCGCCCTAAAATCCAGCAGTCTCCTACTACTTCCTACTTCCTTTTGGTTCTTAAATTCTTTAACTTTAAAGGACTAATTTATGAAACTTTACGCTGTTTGCCGCTATTCAACGCACCTCACCGCCCCCTTTACTATCTGATCAAGTGCTTAGTAAATTGTACTTGTTAGACGTTTTTTACGAATTTTACTGTGCGTGTATTTTCGTGTTTGACTTTGTAGCACAATTGAATGCAATTGTCAAGTGCCAAGCCATTGATTTAATTGAGAACTAATGAACAAGTCAAGTTCCGGTTGAGTCCCAAGTACTTTACGCAATAATTAAGTGCGCTCAATTAGTTTGCAAATCACGCTGTTTAATTAACAACTTGCGGCGAAGCATTTAAGCATAACTTAAAGTATTTCTAGGAAATTAAGGGAACTTTATAAAGAATATTTTTAAGAAGTTAGGCAGCTTTTCGAAGGCTTTTGAGTTAGTAGGGAAACTTTTAAAGTAAAGAAAGATAAGCTCAAAATTGTACAATAGTTTTTAGATATTTTGCCAAGTTCCTTAACAAAATTTCTGGTTTTCGCCATCTGAATACTCAAATGCAGTTAACTGTTTGTTCAGTCGCAAAGGAACATAAGCATAAACATAAAAAGCGGCAGTCATCGTAAGTTGCACGCAGATTACTTGCAATCACCTGCCCCAAAATGTGGCACTCACCTGCCGCGTAGTAGCTGATTATCGAGTAAATGGAAGGTGCTGCTGATGCCGTCACCGCGGGGATCACAGACGCGTACATGCATCGCGGCGCGACACAAATGGAACCAGGAAAAGTAACTGCGAAAGAGAGAGAGAGAGGGAGAAAGAGAGAAAGAGAGGGAAAGAGTGATAGAGTCAGTGGGTGGAATATTGGCTAGAGTTACAGTCGAGTGAGCCGACTATAAAAGACCTCGTATTCAATTATCAAAAGTTTTCCTTATTATTAACTGAATTTAGAACTTATTAAACCTTTTCTAACCTCAGAAATCAGTCAATTAATCATATAAAAGCTATATAATATAATTGTCCAATTCCAAGTCAATTTGTTCATGACATTGTCTAGTTTTAGTAATTTCGAAGTTATGGCTCTTAGAAAATCATTTTTTTAATAGCAGCCTAGCTTGGGCGGTATGGGGCGTGGCAACAATAAAAAACACTTTTCAACTACGAAAAACATGCAGCTAATTGCCTCCCAAATTTAGTGACTTCAACTGCTATATACTCAGAGATCCAGCTGTTTATATAGACAGACAGACAGACTTTTTTCTTTCCTTCCTTTAATTTTCTTCCCCTCCTTTCCTTTTCTTTACTTTCCCTTCCATTCCTTTCTTTCCGACAAGCCTTAAACACACTCTACGCTCCTTCTTACGTACAGGGTCTAAGAACCAAGCATAGCAATTACAAATGGAGCCTGAATTGCTTTGAACTCAGCGCTTGTTTTCTTCTAAAGGCTTACTGACAATGCTTCCGGAGTTATACACAAAGTTTAGGGTTGGCTTTATGTGAGGGATTTACTTACATGAAATCGAGGCTGGTGAGATTTTGTAGTACCGCCGGATTGAGGGTCTTAAACCGATTGCCCGTTAAAAGTAAGGAGCTCAGATTTTCCAGGCAGTCGAAGGCGTGTAAATCGAATTTCTCAATGCGATTATCATTTAAATGCCTAAAAATAGCAAAGAAACAAAATTTAATATTTTTTTTTCACACGTGGGCTGTGATGTGTTGTGGCATGCAACGTCTTTGGGGCAAGTTCACGTGGCTGCTGTTCGTTTTGCTAGTTTCCATTAACATTTCTAGCCTGCGACGTGGGGAGTAAACTTTCGTCATTAAAGTTGCCACCGCACGTAGTGCCATTTGTTGCATGCCACAGCATGCAAATCAACATGGCTGCTCAATATGCATTATGGCTACGCTATTTTTTCACCATACATATATATATTTGATTAGTTTTCTTTAGTTTTTTCGTGCTGGAAACCATTTTTTTGTGGCACTAAATTTTCGAAATTTTTTTAAATTTATCGCCCGTTTTTTTGGGAGTTTTTTTTTGGTTACGCATTCCAATCAAAATGTTTTCCCTTTTGTCGGCCATTATTGATAAATGGAATTCCTTAGTGTTTCAACCACTCACGCTCTGCAGCTGCCCCTGCCCTCCCTTCTATCGCCCGCTTTGTCGTCGCTGTCCTTGGAACTAATCCCAATCAAATTGAAAAACTCGCAGGACTCGCAACTAAGCCGCGACAGATTTTTATATGCCTGCAGACGCCTCGAGTTTGCGTATGGTCGGACATATATTCTGCGGCACATACCCTAGTTGACAGCAACTTGACAGGGTATAAGCGACGTAGGCGTAATATTTTTAACTGAGGTTATACTCTATATTACTAAAATTTCTAAACAAAGTAGAGTCTAAGTGAAATTCTTCAGCTTTTACAGGGTACACACACAGTCCATCATGTTTTACCCAACTTCTTTTGTTTGCTTGTTTGTCGTTGCTGTTTCTTTGTCTCGTTTTTTTTGGAACTTACAATCCTTGAAGATAGCTGAGGTTGCAAAAGGTTCCATCGCTTATGTGGGACAATTGATTGCCGGCCAGAAATCTGCAAAAAGCAAAAGGGGAAAATGGAAAATTGTTGCTTGGAAAATGTAAACTATGCGTGGCTCTTAAAGCGATACGCTTTTAGGCCCCCTCACCCACACAACCGGTAGGAGTTGCTGTTACTTACAAGTGTCGCAGATGTGGAAATGTGAATGTGTTGGCCGCAATGCTAACAATTTGGTTTTGGGCCAATGAGAGCGTATGAAGATGTTGCAAGTTGGTCGGAAACATTCCCGGCTGCAGCTGTTGCAAGCGATTCTCATTCAGGTAGCTGAAAACAAAGCACAGGTTCAGAGATAGTCAGCCCCATCCGGTGGCAACTTGAGCGTGTGATATATGCGATTTTACTTACAGCACCTCCAGGCTCTGCAGTTGACCAAAAACGTTGGCTTCAAACTCGGCTATAAGATTACCGCGTAAATCGCTGTACCGAAAAAAACAGGAGAAGGTAACAGCAAAAGAAACAGCAATTAGATAGAGCAGTGGCGTAGGCTAAGGGGGGGTCTTAAGACACCTTATTTAAACCTTGCTAAAAATTAAATAGAAAATTGTGGGAATTTTTAGGTATTTTATGGGTGTGCTTTATTTGTTGGTGTATTTCATAATAATAAATAATTTAATAAAAAAAATATTGACTTCATCTTTTTTTAATTTTTCTATATATGAAAACTTTTGAAAGTACATAAACATAATTTTAAAATATTTTTATTAATTTATTCAAAAGGAAAATGGGGAAAAAATAAATAATGTTTACAATTAAATTTAAAATAAACTTTATTAAATATGTTAAAATGTTGCCAATTTTAAATACAAAAATTTAATTAATTATTAATTAATAAATTATAATATATTTTACTAATTAAAAAACATTTTTTAATTATTCATTTAAATATCTCAAACTGTTTTTTCAAATAATTTTTTTTTAAATTAAAAAATATATTATTAATTAAATAATTTATAATTATATTAATAAATACTACCTAAAAGTATTATTTTAATTAAGACTTTTGTTAAAATTAAATAATAAATAATTAGCTAATTAATCAATAATTAATTAAATTATTAAAACTTTAGGTAAAATTAAAAAAAAATATGATTAATTTAATAATTAATTAAATTATTTTAGATTAAAGATTTTGGCTACTTATAGGTCTTTTTAATACGAACATATTAATGATGTTTAGACTTAAATTTCTCTTTAAATATATAAAATACTTTTTAAAAAAAATTTTCAAACTCAACCCCAGCTTTGTACTGTATTTATAAAATTAATTAAAATATAGGGGCCTACAAATTTTAACTATGCAAAAAATTACATTAAAAACGAGTATTTAAGCGATTTAATTTTTCGTTTAAATGTTAAATGCTATTGAGAAACATTTAAAATTCCAAGCACGCCCTCAGCGTAACATAATGTATGCAAAATCTTGTAAAGCAGCAGGAATTAATTAGGTAATTAATCTGAAAACGACCCCTGCAGTAATATTTCAAAGCACGCCACTGGCAGTGCTCGGAGGGAAAGTGAATGGGAGAGAGAGGAAGAGGGGGACGGGTAAATTTGTGGACTACTTACAGCTCCTCCAAGTGTTGTAGATAACGAAAATCAGCAGAGCTCAGTCTGCTCAGTTGATTGCGAGCCAAAATTCTGCAGGTAAAAAAAAAATAGAAACAAAAATTTAGAAAGAGACAAGAAATGGTGAGTGAGTGAGTGAGTGAGTGAGTGAATTCACAACTTGCCACATTAGTCGTAATGTCATTTTAATGTGCCACACAACAATAGACACGCAAAAACACAAACACACACACACAGAGAGAGAGAGGGAGATGAGAAGAGAGTAGGTTTTAATAAGCCATTAAATGCAATCTGCATGCCACCAATGGTAGCATGCCCCATACCCCATGCCACATGCCACATGCCACAAGCTCGAGGTCCAAGTCTCTCAGTTTTCGAGTCCGGCAAACTGACAACACACGGAGTCAAACCGGGCTGCAAAAGTTGAAAAACCAAATCGCAGCTGTACCTTCCACTTCCCTGAATACCACGCCCCTTACACTCACGCCTTCCTGCGTCTGCTTTGCCACAACGTGTAACTGAGTTGTTTATGTGTTTTTTGTTATGGTTCGTTTTTTTTTTTTGTTTTGGGTTGTTTTTGTTGTTGCTTCCGCTTTTGGTTGTATTGTCGCCGTCTGCTGTTGTCTTTGGCTCGCTCAAACCGACACCAGAACAACATGCAACCTTCGTGCCACAACTGTGCATGCCCCTTCCGGCTGCACTCCCCCTCAACCACCCCGTTGTAGAAAGAAAACTTTTACTTTTGGCCTGCGTGTGCTAATATTTTTATTGTCTCTCAGCTCAGTCGATTGAGCTGCAACCAAAGACCCCAAGGCAGCTTGAACCTCTAAACTCCAACCTCCAACCTCCAACCTCTAACCTCTAAGCTGCTGCTCAAGCTGTACCTCAGTTGAGGCCAAACAATGGGCCACTTTATGACCCAAAATGGCATACGATGCGTATACGCAACAAAAGGCATGGCAGCTGCACAAAACGGGCTCGGGAGTGGGCAAATAGATGGCAAGAGATAACCGCACACGCACTCGGATATATAAATATGTTCAGCTCAGCACACCCACTCGCACACCCACATAATGATACAATCAACAATTGCGATTGCACATAACTGTCTCTGCTCCTGTGTGAAATGTCCTTACTAACAGTCCATTTGTGTGTGCTCTGTGTGTGTACTTGTGTCTGTCATATCTGTGTGCATATATCTATAGTTATTGCCAATTACAGCATTTTTCAATGGATCCACCTCGGGCCAGACCCAAAACACCAGATAATCAGCCAGCCGTTCTTTTTTTTGTGTGCTATTCGTTGCGCCTAAAAGTTGACAACAATATTTTGCATCTCTTTTTTTTTTCAGCTCTTTCATAACGTACAGTTGTGCACAAAGCATGAACATTGCACTGGCAGCACTACCAGATTAACGTCAAGTTGAATTTTTATTTCTGATTTTAATTGGCTTAGGATTCAATTACAGTCTGCAGGATAAGAAGTGAAGTGGGAATAGTAGCAGACAGGTGGAAAAGTATTTATTTAATTAACATTGGAAATAGTTTTAATTTTTATGTAATTTTGCTATGAAGCTGAAGGATATTTAACTTGTGGGGATAATTGATTAAATTTTTGTCTTAAATTTGTGTGCCTTTAAAATTTAACTAAAATGTAATTGAGTATCAAAAAAGAGCAGTGTAAGTATGCTTAAAAATTTTAAATATTTTTTAAATATATGTAATATTTTATTATAATTTAAATATTTTCTTAAAGCATATTTTTGCTATACAATGCTTTAAAAAAAAAATTAAAATATTTATATATATATAAAACGTTCATTCATAGCCTCGTTTAGTAAAATTTAATTGTTTAATTATTTTAAAAAAATAATGCAATTAATTTTAATATTTTTATTATGTTAAATAAATAATTATAATAATTATTTCTAAATTACAAAGCTTTGACTTTTCCAAAGCCAACTTTTATTTAATTAAAACCAAATAAAATAGTTGCCTATAAACAAAATGCAAGCACACCAAGACTGAATAACTAATATATATATTTTTTATAAAATTAATAACACAAAAATCTACATACATATATAGTAAATAACGGCTGTCACTACTAAGCTCCCCATATTTATTTCCAGCATTTGCATACAAGCAACGGAAAGTCAATAAACTGTTGTATTTAGCATAATTAACTGTGACATTGCTAAATCCAACTTTAGTTATCGATTACATTATACATTTATTGTAATTTTATTGGCGTGCAACGCATAAATACTTAATAAACAACTATTTACAACGCAAAATGAAACTAAATTTTCGGTTTTATGCGATTGCAATTTCCCATAGCTAATAAATAAGTCAAGCAGTTAATATATATATGTATTTTGTGGATATCTATTAAATACGCACGAGACAATGGCGCATTAACGACTGTTACACCTGATTGTTGCATGCGGCGTATACGCAATTTATTAGTTCACCAGTGAATTGAGCACAGTTTTATGCTCTCGCTGAAATGCTAATAAATAGTTGTTCATAACTACTAGATAAAAAGCTGATACCTAAGTGTAAAGAGTGTTTAATTTAGGAAGGAGTTTAGTTTTGTGTGGGTTAAAAATTTAATTTTTATTTAATTAAGTTTTTGGGTAACTATTTGAGCTGAACAGTAAGCGGCTAATTATGCAATTGAAAACTGACGTGGTTAGAAATTAATGTGTGCCTAAAATAAGCAGTTGGAATAACTATAAAGTAATCAATTAGTTAATTAATAAAATAATTAATAAAGTTTTAATTTTTATGCCAATTTAATATTTTTTAAAGTTTAATATAAATTTTATTTGTCAAGTACCTTATAATATTAATTAATAACAAAGTAAATTTTTATTTTCTTTTTGTGTCGACTGCTCTTAGTCTGACAATAAATAATTAAAATTATTGAGTCAAAAACTAAAATTTTAAATTGTGATTTTTAAACTACAAATCTTTTTTATAAACAATATTTTTATGTTAATTAATAAAAAACTTTTAACTGAAAAAAATTTCTTAACATAAATATTTCTCTAATATTCCAAAAAATTATACAAAAATGTATCCTTAATAAATTATTTATAGGAAAATAAATTCTTTATTAAAATTATTATTCTACACTCTAAACTCTCTTTTATCAAAACATTAATACATTTCATATACAAACACATATCCTTTTACTACTCATGCTATATTTTCAAATTGATATCTCGCTAGTTTAGTGAGTGTGATTAGAGTATCAATAAATCGCATGCAGTGGACAACAGTTGACTTAATTACAACTAAAAGTTCAATAAGTAATACTTACAACAATCTCAATTGATTGCCCGGGGCAAAGAAATACTCTGGTAAACGGGATAATTTATTATCGTCCATATAACTGGAAAGGAAAGGAATATAAAAAAAACCAGGACGAAGGCCAATTTCAGCAACAAATAAATTAAGTGCACATAAATAATAATACTTAATTATGAGTTATGCCAACACCACAGCATACAGGCTCCCTCCCAGCCCCTCCACGCCCACTCCCACTCCCACTCAAAAGTTCATACTTACAGTGTCTTCAAAGGAACTGCGGACAGTCTGTCGAATGCATGCGAGGAAATCTCACGGATTGAGCAGAGCTTCAGCACACTGTACAGGGTGATAAAAATAAAAAACATATAGATACAGTTACAGTTACAGTTAAGGGGAAAAAACAATGCTATAAACTTAATCAAAATAAAATTCAATTGTCAAGTTTCGCTAAAGAAAGTTACTCCTCACATGGAAGTGGAATTTTTGCATTGTTGGGTGTTACTTGGGGCGTTACTTGGTTACTTCAAGTGTTACTTTGTGTTATGGGAGAAAGTAAACGCAACTCACTCGATTTCAATGCTATTCAATTTTCCCAGCCAGAATTTTTAGCACGACTCACATTGTGTTCTGCTTTTTACATTACCAATTTACTTTTAATCAGCAAAAAAAAAAAAAAAATATTTACTTTACAAGTCTTAATCTAATTGGCGTTTTTAGGCACGTCTTTTTCATAGGCCTTTCCTAATTTTAAGTTATTTTTCTATAATTTTTTCTCTATTAAGATACACAGTTA
Source organism: Drosophila acutilabella (assembly GCA_035046005.1). Classification (NCBI taxonomy): domain Eukaryota; kingdom Metazoa; phylum Arthropoda; class Insecta; order Diptera; family Drosophilidae; genus Drosophila; species Drosophila acutilabella. Next base: position 6,321,844 of record JAWNOK010000020.1, read on the forward strand.
AAGCTTCGTATGTTTTACGAACTCTATTATAAAAAAAGTATTAGTATACTAAGAGATTACTAGCAATTTCATATACACTTAAAAAAAATTAGAACTATTTGATCAACTAACATTGATTAGCTAAAACGAAGAGTATTTTGAAGTAGCGAATATTTTATTAAACATCAAATTCTATTGACAAGATTAATATTTTATATTATTTAAAATGTTATACTTATTTTATATTAAGAAAATATATTTTTTTAAGTGCCAGACTAATTTTTTAAAGCTGTTTATAGTAAATTTTATTTTTTAATTTACTTCTCTCTAATAAATCAAATCTTTTCTAACTTTTAAATTTGTTTATCACTAAAAGGCTATTTATTACACACTTCTTTCTTTCTCTCACTTTTTCTAGCCCTCTCCTTTTCTTTTAGACCCCATTTCTCACCTACTCTATCTTTATTCATACACACTCCTTTCTCCCCTCTCAACTCTATTCATAACTCTTAAATTTTCTTACTTTACTTCTCCTACTTTCCCTGCTCTACCACAACTCTGCTCACTTCTGTTTTCGCTTGTCAATTTCACCTACTTATATTTTCATAGCTTTTCTTTACAAACTCCCACATTTGCCAGCCATTGCAGCCCACAGTCTGTGGTCTATTTAATTTTCACACACATCCTTCGACTGCCTACACACACACACTGGGACTGCAAAATGAGATTCGAATAACGCGTCATCTTTCTGTGTCTTGTATAATTAGGGCGTGGTCAGTTTTCAAAGGAAAAATGAAATGAAATGAAAATAAAATAAAATACAAAGTAAAAATAAATAAATAAAGAAAATGCTGAGACATAAACACGATGCCCCCGAAGGAGGATAACCAAAAACGTTGATGATGGCAACACGTCGCAACACTTGACAGCAGCTTATGCGGCATATGTGTGATGGAAAATGTTGTGGAAAACGGTGTGAGGAGGAAGTAGTCAGTAACATGTGTGACCAGACTGTAGAATGATGGATTTCCAAGTGCTTAGACCCAAGCAACGTTTCATCCAATAGGCAATATATGAACGCTCGTTACTATGGTCGTACGGTCTGTTCAGACAGACGCACCATTAACTACAAAGTATGGCAATACCGGCAGACATTGAACCAACTATAGCTGCACTAAGAGAAAGTTCAGATAGCGTTTAAAATAAATAAATTTATATAAAGCATTTTTTAGTTAGTTTTTGGCATAAAAATGCTAAAAGTTTTCTTACAATTCTTACATTTTCCTTACCCACTGTACCTAATACACAAATTACTGCCATTTTCACCACTGTAATTGCTTTGCGTGGCATCTTATAAAACTTTAAAGTTCTCCCAGTGCCTTAAACCTGCTGGTCTAATGTTAAAATACTTTTACGGCTCTTGCCTGGCCGATTGTGGCAAGTGTCCTTTTGGCACAGTGGCACATAAACTGCAACTGCAGTCCCCCCTACACACCCCTACCACCCTTATCTCCTACAACGGTTAGCTTCGGCTTGTAGCTAAACTCTTATCGAGTTGCTCTGTATAATTTCTAAGGGATCCCAGCATGTGTCCGCTTAAAGAAGACACAGCATGACTCTAATATCGTCTTCTCTTTCACTACCCATTCTCCTACCCCCTCTACCCATAAAATGTTCATATTAGCCATTGCCGATTTAAATGAAACTCAAGAGCTACAAGTCCAGATGTTAGCAATACTCACAGACTTTCCACTTCGGGCATTGAGCTGAAGAAGCTTTCGCTGATGACGTCAAAGTTATTGCCCGTTAGGTCGCTGTTGAGGGGTAGACAATTAAAATGTGTACCAGGAAGTGCGTTACAAACAATCAATAGTATTATGGGATAAATATTCAAAGCTATAAATGGCAAACACTGAGAAAAATTATAGGCAAAGAAATATGTACAAGAGTAGGGAAGCCTTTAATATTAATGTAATCGAAGGAGCATAGGAAGATTGAACTAAATAAGCAAAATAATGTGAACATGGAGGAGCTGAGCATGCAGTGCACAAAGGATATGCATAATGTGGTTATAACTTACAGCTCAAAATAGGAGGACAATTAAAAAAAAAATAAAAATAAAAATTTAAAGAATAAAAAGACTTCACTTAAATTAAATTAAGCTAATTTTATGAAATGCTGCATATTTAATGTTTTATTCCATTTCGTTTCACTTAGTACTTACAGCGTTACCAGATTGTTGCTGGGCAAATGCATTGGCAGCGCCGTGAGCTGCTGAAAACGGCATAAAATCTCCGAGCCACGGCAGGGACAACTGAAATTGGCATTGGTCCAGGCTGCACAAAAGACAGCGAGAGAGAGAAAGAGAGAGAGAGAGAGAGAGAGTGAGAACAATGGCGACATTAAACGTGTTGAGCCCAAAATCGTTATATTTGATATTCACATTTGCAAATAATAGTGCTTTTAATTAAGCTGCAAGCGCTGGGGAATGAAAGACTTGCATATTTACATGCGAATTTTCTATAATCATAATGCAGAGGACATAACCTCAATGGCTACGCAGCTACCGTCCGCCAGTTGGCGCCACTTGGCACCCCTAACGACGATTCTTAATTACTTTGACCTTGTTTATACATATACAATATATTTATTTTATATATAATTTTCTTTTTTTACTCACAACATTTGCCTATTGGTATATCGTCCATGCCCTGACGTCCGAAGGGGTTTTTGCGAAACAAGTGATCCCAATACTTGGCATCGACCTCATTCACACAATTCCACTCATCGGATCCATCATCACAGTCCACGCTACCATCGCAATTCGCACGCTGCGGTACACACTGTGCCGTCGTGTTGCAGTGAAAATAACCCGGCGGGCAATTGTCCTTGTCATCGGGTGTTAATATCTCAGAATCCTTATCATCATCTCCAGCTGCATTTATACTGCCCTCGGCACTGCCATCGCCAAGCATATAAATTGTATTTACTTTTAATCTACTGGAATTCCGTGTGAACTTTGACTCCTCCAAGTTCGACGTCAGTGTGCCGAAGCATATGGCCAGCAAAGGGACTAGAGCTAAGAGATCTTGTAGAAAAGAAAAGCGAGAAATGCTATATTAATTTATCCAATTTATTACAGTCTTTACTTTAGCTAACTTTATAAAATAATTTTTTTTTTTTTTTATAAAACTTTCTCCATTTTCTTGTTTTTGGGACTCACTTAAGAAATGAAAAGTTTTTGCCATACCCCAAAATGAAACCCCATAGTTCTAGACTAAACGCGTAAATATCTAAATATTTGGGCATTCCGTTTTATATTGAGTAAAATACACAATATTCGATCAATACAAATATTTGCGCTGCCAATCTGTGTCTCAAGGCCAAATAATTAACATACGCGTACCAAAATATCAATTATAATTCTCTTTTTTTTTGTATTTATCTAAACAGACACACACAATTCTTAAATAGATCACAGCTCGATGAGCTGTGGACAGGCTTTTGATTTTATGTAGAATATTTAGGCCATATCGAGGCAAAGCATTTGCCTCTAATAAATCTCGTTTCAAGTAGGCCAAGACAAGTGGCTGGCTAAAAGCTTTTAAACCAATTAATAACAAACTTGAAATGGGTAGATTGGTTGAAGTGCCTGATACGACGGAGTGTGGAACGAAGTAACATATAATTTTGTAAATAAAAATTTTTTTTAAATTGTTAATAAACTTTTCAAGAGCAAATAAATATATCGCTAAACTGGCTGTTGTCAAAAGGTTATTATAATGTTTATACACAAGTCGTAATAACAAGTTTTTTAAGCACAAATGATATGCAGTTGAATTCGGTTATACCGACTCGGCTTAAAGCGTCCATCCGGTTATTGCGACAAACATTCGATGACTTAGTTGTTGCCATTCTCCTTGGTCTCCTTTTGGGTAAAGCGTCTACCGGTTATAACGACGTAAGGTCGACGGTCCCTTGAGTGTCGTTATAACCGGATTGTTCTTTATTATTATATTGAAGTAACTTAATTAAGTTCAATTTGTAAAGTCTAGAAAGATTAGCAGAAATCACTAAATTTTATACTTAAACGTACAGTAGAGTTCGGTTATACCGACTCCGCCTAAAGCGTCAGTCCGGTTATTGCGACGAACATTCATTGACTTTTTGGTCCCCGTCTCCATGGGCTCCGTTGGTCTCCATTTCTGGTTAAATCGTCTACCGGTTATAACGACGTAAAATCGTCGGTCCCTTGAGTGTCGTTATAACCGGATTCCACTGTACTTTGTTTCCACGTTGTTAAAACAACAATTGTTTAAAGAACTATTATAGTATCAGTCTCAGATTAGTTTTATTTTATACAACATAATATCCTAAAAGTTTTTTAAAGCTTAGAGCTTCAGCGTGAGATCGTAAAGGTCTTAGAATTTTGATCCTTATACTTTCTAGAAATATTTAAAATAAACTAAGTAATTAACTCTGCTCAACTGATCAAAATTGGCGTAAGAGTTACTTAAAAATTTGTATACTTCTATATAAAATAACATAACTAAATTTATTCAATAACTATTTCGTTATCTACAGTTAGTTATCTACTAACCAACTGGAACAGACTCACTCTAGTAGCGATCAAAAGCACTCAGTTGATTCATTTATCACTTTTAACGATTGCATTTAATGCAGAATACTTTTTTACGATGCATTTTTGCCAGATGGAATGGAATGAAATGATATTGGATATTGACTACAGCGACAGCGACAGGGACAGGGAATTGTGAAATGGGAAATATTGTTTCAATTTTTTTTTTTTGGGAGCAACGCCATGCAAATGTGAAACGCAATTTGTGAATATGCGAAATATGTAAAATATGCAATAAAATTGCTTGTAATAAAAATTATGCACAGTACATTTGGGCCATGGCTCAATGGTGCGTAAAATACTCTAAAGGGCAACAAATTCCGCCCAAACATCCCCCAACCCCTCAGCCACACTAATAAGTTAGCGGTTGTCGAGGGGGCGGTCAGGGGGGAAAGGACACTTTCCGCTTCATCGATAAGCCATCAATGTGGGTGACTTTTTGATAGCTTCGCTGACAGCTGCTCGACCAAATGAGCATATCAGTTCGACTGAAAAAAAATAATAAAAAACAGCAAAAGGTAAACAAATAAATGTAAATCAGACACAAGGAAATCATAGCCACAACAAAGAACGAAATGGGAGGAATCAAATTAAATTAAACAGCAGCAAAAACGAGGGAGTTTAATAGAAGCCTTCGAACAGACGCGAAGAATACCCTGTAGTAAAGTCATATATAATTTGTTAGTCTGGAGCCAGGAGCTTAGCATACCCCTTGAGAGTTCATTGTGTGCTGGGTATAATTAATCCACCTTAAACTCAGCTACACAATAATATTTATAAAGTACGACCGATTTGGAATTCTTAGAACTGTATTTTAGTAGCCTGTAAATCACCGAATTTTATGAAAACTTCTGTAAGTTGCTGCAAATCGAACTAGAACATAAAGCAAACAATTTTTTAATAATTTTTATAACTTCCTTTTCATAATTAACAGCGCATTTTGCGAGTCTTTAAATGTAAATAAACAATTCCAGCTTTTTATTATGCAAGGCAGAAATTCGCTTCATTAAAATAAAAAACAAATTGAGTTTTTTATGTGGTAAACAAAACAAATTACAGTTGCACAAAAAGTGAAAATAACAACGAGAGCAGAAAAACAGACAGCGAAAAACATATCGAAGTTGAAATACCCTGTATAAATAAGTAAAATAAATTGAGTAGCATCCGGTTATAGCGACTCTGGTTGTAGCGTCCGTCCGGTCAGTGCGACAAAAATTTGTAACCTGATTGGTCCCCTTCTCCTTGGCATCCGTTGATATCCTTTTGGTTAAAACGTCTACCGGGTATAACGACGTAAAATCGTCGGTTCCTTGAGTGTCGTTATAACCGGATTCTACTGTATTTTTAAAATTTAACAAATTGCCTTAAATATATACGTATATCGAGCAATAATTTACAAACTATAAGATCTAGAGGTTTAAAAGAAGTTTTAACCATAGAAAGAAAGTTTTCCAACTGAATAACTGGATCACCACTCAAACAATCTTAACCAAACTTTCACATAATGTTTATGGTACTACAAGATGTATTTAAACTTAATTTAAGCCAAGTCGAATAGTTACATATATCTGACAATTTCTACTTAGATAACTTACTCTTTAAACTATTAACTAATATTGAGAGGTCTCAAATGTTTTAAAATAAATGAAATGGATTTTAATTCTAAAGCTGAGAAAATTAATAGCCATATTCTACCTAAATTTATAGTTATATTATTGTTTATCGTACTTGCTTATTTGTGTTACACTAACTTGGAGATAAACTGGCTTAATTTAGTATAAGAACAGCTGCTGTGAGTCCCCAAAATTTCAGCAGAAAAGCTGCTTAATTAGCAAACTTATGCAGCCAAACTAAGTACATAAAAATGGGAGAGTGCTTAGCTAATAATAAGATTAATGCTATTAGAGATCGTCAAATGAACATAGTTAAAGTATAGCAACACTTTCATTCAGTACGCTATACAGTGGCTAAGCTTCTTTCATCAATTGTTTGACTTGGGTTACGGTTGCTGAAGAAGTTGTAAGAGTTTGGAGGTCGAAGGACAAGGTTAACGTGAATAAATAACACAACAAGAGGACTACAATGAAGGGGAAGGGGCAGGGGCATGAGGTGAATGAGGAAGCCGACAATGGAAGCTGGAGAAATTGCAACAGCTCATAACTCAGTGACTGCAATGAAAAGCAACTAGGACAACTGCAGTCAGGACGAAGGACACGACGACTCTATAAAAGTGTAATTAAGTGCGAACGAGAAGTGAGTGGAGCACGGGGTGAGGAAAGAAGAAGCACACTGCTTGACACGTGTTGCTAATGTGCAGCGAACTTTCAGCAAACGGAAGCAGTTAGAAAGAGAGGACAAAACCCTCCGAGGTAGGGCACAAAAAAGACGGCTGCATCAGCTGAGCGTGTAAACAAGTTCAGTGGGAGACAACAGGACTTTCTCTCTCTCTGTCTCCTCTGGACGTTTGTCAACACATTTGCCAGCAAATTGAAATGTTTGGTTGGCAACGTAACGCTCTGATTGATGAACTTACCGCAACGCACAAGAAAATGCCTGTGGAAAATTTACTTTTCCGAGTGGCAGAGCCGAGTAGGAGCATGTGGTTTGTTCATTTTATTTAGGCTCTACTTTTTTCGGGCACAACTTTTTTAGAACTTTTGCCACATAAATTCCAATACACGGTGGCATGGCAACGCCACTGGCTTGGCGTGGCAACCCTAAACCCTGCTGGCACATTTCGACCGCAGCAAAATAATTATATTAGTGAAGTAGGGCCAAAAATACAAATACACTTCAGTTCCAAGGTTCTTTATTTAGAGCTGGTAATAAAAGAGGTTAGAGGAGTGTATAGGATTGGTCGGAAAGGGGCGTACTAAGTAAAAGAAGGCGTGTCGGAAGCTGTAAGATATGTAAGCACTTGATCAGCATTAACAGTCGAGTGGATATACACTATATATACTAGAACTTAGAAACTATAAGAGCTAGAGGTTCAAGAAAGTTATTACGTTAAAAAAAGAAAGTCTTCTCAACTCATAACTTGAGCACCACTTGAACAATCTTAACCAAACTTGCACCTTGTGTTTCTCGTACCACGAGGTGTATTTAAACCTAATTTAAGCCAAATCGGCTAGCTATATCATATCCAAATGGGTTTTAAGAAGTTGACAGGTAGGAAAGCTGTTGTGTTTCCTTAAAATTCTCAATAAAACTTACACATTATGTTTTTGGCATATTTGTATATGTTCCGACCTCCTTCAGTTAAGATCAGATGACTATATCATATAGATTTCTATACAAAACTTGTTCATAAATCACTAACTACTATGAAAATGATGTGATTTGAAATATCGTAGTTGGTACATGTTAACTCCCACCTAGTACAGGGACCTTTACAGTCGACTTTCTTAGCCGCAGCCTTTGCGAAATGTATTTTTTTCTGTTTATGCCCATTTGAAATAATTAAAGCACCTCGCACAGAGCCAGCGCCCCGAAAATAGCACCTGACCAATAAAGAATAAGCCAAACGATCAGCCTATACCAATGTCTATACTATATATGTATATACAACTACATACACATGTATATGCCCCACACATACAGACAGACAGACGTACCGAAATAGTTGCGGTAAATGTTATCGGGTCGATTCGGCATCTCTAATTTCTTTTGTTTTTCTTTACTTTGTTTTTGTTGTATTCCTTTTGGGGTCTGTTCTTGTAAACAACTTTTCGAATTGTCGATTATTGTTTGAGGGGTCAATGGGTCGCTACATTGAGTAATACTTGCTCAATTGTTTTTTACACTGAAAAAAAGGCAGCAAACTTTAAAAGAGTTACTAAAAAGTGTTTAAGTTTCAGTGCGGAAAATTTAAGTTTTAAGAAATATTTATAAAATGATCTTAAATAAATATTTTTTAAATCTTTTTGAATTTAAGAAAATTTTGTTTTACTTTCTATACATTTTTTGCAGTGTATTTTACGCTTTTATAAAAGAAAACTGTGTCTGTTTCTAAGCCAGCAAAAAATGCTTTGCCAAATAGGTGCTAACTACACCTACAAATGCCACAAGAAATGCCATTTTTGGGGTCAAGTGTGGCAAACGCATACACTGTAAAGCTGATTTGAGTTAGCGCATTACTAGTTAAGCTAACCAATTTCATAAATATTTAAAAAAAATTTTATAAAATGCTTTACAGTCCTTAGAACACATTCAACCCATGATACCCATTTTTTTGTAAATTGTTAAAACTTTCCCGCTGTTGACGTAAGTGCCATCAGATGATCCAATGCATCGCGATTATATTATATACTCGAAACGAATAAGATAAGCAAACTTTTCTTTTGGCACATATTTGGGCGCAAATGCTTGATGGAAAATGACTTGAGAAATTCCTTAAGTTTTATTCACTTCTTGGCAATGTTTAGATTTAAATGTTTTTGAACTGTTTCTGCATTTTCAATGCTTTGTTTTTCCACCAATGAAGTGGAGTGTCGAAATTTCGCCAAGATAAATATATATATAGATATTTATATATATATATAAATAGTCCACAATCAGTTGGAATTTTAAAAACAATTCAATGGGCTAAAAAGATTTTTTGTAAACAAAAGTTTTTGGTGAGCTCAGAATAGGAAAATTTCAATGGAAATGAAGAGGAAAAAAAATAAAAAATTAATTTACTGATAATAAATACAAAGGCGGTAAATTATTTTTAAAACCGGCAGCAATAGGTTAATTGTTAACCCATTAAAGGCACAGAGAGAGAGAAAAAAGCAACGAATGCCAAATACCACGTAATTTGTTTGTAATACCAAAATTTAATTGCTGCGTGAGCCCCAAAACACACACACACACACACACACATGGAAATGCCGTTAGTTGGCATGCCACAAGTATTAATCATGGCCCAAAAGCAACAACATAGAAACAGTCGAAACAGTCAATAAGTGGCAAGAAAAAGCAAAGCCCAAATGAATATAAATGCCAGACACACGTTGTGACAAAAGGCCACAGGACATGGGTCAGCAATATATACACATACACACACACATACATATATATATATACATATTATTCGCAGGCACATCCGCACTCCACATCCGCACTCGCTGACTGTTAAACAATTCGAGACTTTGCCGTTTAAACTTGGCCTTTTGGCGCACAGACAGCGCTACTGAGTGTATTAACTTGGCCTAAGCCTATGTGTGGCCTTTACGCTTCAATCAAGGAATTACGCATTCCAATTTTTCATCCACACACACACACACTCGCACACACACACACACTCAGTTTGCACATCAACTGGATTTGCTGCTGTTCAAACATTAATTTTGTGGCCATTTTTTATGCCTTTGTCTTTGGGTGTGAGCGACCCCAGCACAACCCCCAAAAGTAGCGCCCGACTTTGTCGCCTAGCTTAATAGACTCCCACGCATGTTAATTACTTCTAGTCACCCTATTACCCTGATACAGACATGCCGATATGCAACGACAGTTCCAAATAAACTTAACATTTCAATTCAATCAATCACTAAAGCTCTTTAAATTGATTGATCCGCTATGTCTGTGAAGTTTAAAGCTCACTGTTTTCATAGTAAGCAAGACAAAACGGTTATCTTCGGTGAGCTGAAGATTAAATACTCTTGCAGTCATGCATTATGCGTAAATTTGGTTTCAATCACCAATTCTTCCTATAGCAGCTATATGATATAGTAGTCCGATTTGGTTGAAATTTGGTCAGCACGTTGAAATTTATGGAAAACGTGTATTTTGTGAATTTGGTTGAATTCGCCCAATAGACATAGAAAATTTTCATACTTAATATTCCAACCGATTGCTCCTATGTGCAGATATATGATATAGTGGTCCGATCTGAAGGAAATTTGATTTGCACATGGGATTTAGTACTTAAAGCATATACTTAGAATGAATTTGGTGGAAATAGCTTCAAAAAAAAATAATTGTTTACCCGATTGTTCTATGGGAGGTATATGATATAGTGATCTGATCTGGCTGTTTTTGACATAAGAACTGCGTACAGAGAGAATACACATCTGTACCAAGTTTTATATAGATAGCCTTAAAACTAGGAGACTAGTTCGCATAGAAACAGACGGAAAGACAGACGGAAAGACAGACGGACATGGCTTTATCGACTCGGCTGTTGTTGCTGATCAAGATTATATATAGACTTTATGGTGGCCGAAACGCCTCCTTCAATATACCCTCTTCAGGGGTTAAAAAACATACTTAATGATAGCTTAAAGTAACCGATTACTTTGATTTTTGATTAACCTTCAGCCTTTGAGCTTGCTTTTCAACTTTCAGCTGAAAGCTCTTAAATTTAAATACAAACTTTAAGCAAGTTAATTAAATGTATTTAACTTTAATTAAAGAACAATTAGTTAATATTTACCATATAAATAATGTGAGGATTTTATATTTAGTTAATTATTTTTATTTACCGTTCTTTAACTTTAAAATCTATATCATATGCTCTGTCAGATCCCTAAGTCTACAACATAAATTTCGTTTGTCTGTTAAAATTTTCTTGCCTATTTTTATGCCTTCTCCCAACTCCTAACTTAATTAGTTCATTTCTATGTCAGTCATTAGTTAGTTGCTCTGCTGGTTACTTGTGTGACTTTATTGATTGTTTATTTGTTGCTTAATTCGCTGCACATAAAGTTTGACTGACAATTTCGTAGGCAGCTCATTAATTTTAATAACCCCAACCAGAGTAGTACTAGGGAGCTATGAGCTGAACATGTTTTATTTGCCCGAAACTAAAAATCCTTTATATAGACCTAGTTTTAGTTAGACATACTACTCTCAATCCTTGGGGATGATAGCAGATTCTAACGTTAATAATTGCACGTTTCTTTCATTGGTGCTTAAGTGCTTTGGTCATATCCAAACCTCATCCACTTTCTACTTTCCCATTTCGCATTTTCCACTTCCGTACTTCCGCCACCTTCCCAACATCAAATTTTTCCAACTGTCAGTGTCCGTAATCCACCAGAGTCATAAATATTTAGCATCAGTCGCTTCTCTCCTCGTTTTTTCTCATCTTTTTTTGGTAAGACAATCACTCAATGTGAATTGGAATTGGTTGAACGAATTGCTTTGCCACCTTTCGTATCACTTAGCTCAATTACACTCCGGGCCATTCAGATAAAAACGTCTCCAAATTCTATGGGCCTAAGTCTCACTTACATCCAGTTGGGGATACTGCCTAATGATGCGTAACCTTTTAGCCTATGATTACACCTGTCTACAATTCAATTATGCTCTCCATTTCCAATTACAAAGTGTTTATGTTAAGTTTGACTAGACGGGAGAATACCCTGTAGTTTGTGATAGCCCCATTAAAAGGCTGTTGAAACTTAAAACAAATTGAATTTCAATTTTGAGCTCTATAAATTTAAATCCAATTTTGTTTTGTACTCTACTAGATACCCTAGGTTTGTTTTGCAGCACTTTAAGCCTCATTGCACAAGGTATTTCAGTGCTTTACCCTGCAATTTAGTTAATGCCTTTTCATGCCATCTTTATGATGTTGTTAAAATTATGTACAGAATTTAAGCTCAAATTAAAAACTTCATTTAATCAAAAGACTTTGAAATTTTAAGCATACCATAATTTGTAAGCGGTTTTTTTTAACAGCTCGTCAAATTAAATCGCAGAGTAGCACAGTTTTCTAGCTCCACCAACAGATACCCATTAATTTACTTTACAAATTTGAAACTAATTTAAACTTCTTAAGCCCTATTTTTAGTGAATTAAGACTACAGTAGAATCCTGTTATAAGGACACTCGACGGACCGACAATTTTACGTCGTTAAAACCGGTAGACGCTTTAACCAAAAAAGGGGACCAACGGTGACCAAGGAGAAGGGGGCTAACGAAGTCATCGAATTTTCGTCGCAGTAACCGAACGGACGCTTTAAGCGGAGTCGGTATAACCGGACTCTACTGTAGTTTTAAAAAATCCTTTTGCACATGCTGCACTGCTAGATACCCTTTTTTTTTTGCAAATTTTAACACTCTCAAAGCTTTCTTTGAGAATATAGACAAATTATGAAAGTTTATTTCAGCTTTTTGCCTATGAACGACTAATAGGTACTCTGTGGTTAAGTAAAAAGTTTAAGCATGAGCTCATGTCTCTGCCAAGCCATTGCTACGAGTTTTTTAACATCATAAAAATGTTGCGTAAGGTGTCTTGCTCAATGATACTCTGTAATTTTGAAAAAAAAACTTGTCGTATAAAACTAAAACTAACGTGTATACAAGTGTTATGGGTTGACCTGCTATCTAGTTGGTGGAAAAATAAAAATACAGGGTATTTGAAGTGGTATAGTAAACGCGTAACGCGCTTTGCATTAGCGCTTGTCCCTCGCACTTGTCACTTGATATTCCGTACAACTTTTGGCGTCGATTAGCGAAAGAACCGCCGCTGAAGGGGGAGGGGGTTTGGGCGGGGCACTGCGTTGGCTACTACGTCATTAGTCCGGGCATAAATGTGAAACCATCGTCCATAAATAATGATTGCCGTATTCAAATTACAAACAACTGCACTACCGATACAGTTACGAATCATTCCCATCAACATCATGACCACCCAGTTGTGTATAATCCACCACATACAACGCTACCTACTCCCTACCACCCTCACCCCCACCTTCCCTCGACAGGATCTCAGCCGCGGGCGACAGATGCTTAAATGGAAAATCGGGTTTGTTTTCCATGTGGCAGCCAATAGACGTGTGCATGTGGAAATGAACTCAGACTCGTCCTTGGTCCAACACTAGTTATTATGGCCTCAAAAAAAAAATGTTGAAAGAAAGGCTATTAACGAGTGTATGGACTGTAAATGACCCTGTATTTTACTACGTTTTTATGTTTAATGATATGAAGAAGGTTTTCTGGGCGGTACTAGTAGTTTTCGAGTTATTAGCCCTACGGAGGCTTATAATATCTTGATTCAAATCGGATTAACCATTTTCTATAACTCTGTGAAGTTTTCCAAGTAACCTCAAATAACAGTTAAGTCTAGTAGGCCATTAAATAAATTTTGTCTTATTAATCCCTTTTTGGTTTTATTATATACAGTAGAATCCGGTTATACCGACTCCGCTTAAAGCGTCCATCCGGTCATTGCGACTTTTTGATGACTTTTTGTTCCCCGTTGGTCTCTCTTTTGGGTTAAAGCATCTACCGGGTATAACAACCTTAAAGCGTCGGTCCCTTGAGTGTCGCTATAACCAGATTCTACTGTGGATACTTAGCCAAACTGGATCAAATTCGATTAGCATATATAGAACTTATTCTTCTGTTAGCAAATCTTGAATACCTAGAACATTTTTTGTGCTAAGTCGTGATTTGCCATCCATTAGTCCTATGGAAACTCTGAGACACAATGGTCCAAACTTGAACAAATTCGAATTAGAATGGCTTAATTTATTTTATAAATTATTAAGTCTTCCCTACATTTTATGTAGCTATAAATGGGCTTACATGATATTGAAATGCGTGACGTCTAGACAGTTAAACTTTCAAAAATTGTTGGCTTTAAATCTTCTGTAGTCTTCGAAATCTAAGGGACATGACTATATCCACTTAGTTGTTTGATGTTAATCATGATATATTTTGTAGGCTCTACCACAGCTCCCTCTGCTTATTACGCACGTTTTTTTTCTACGACTAACCTACTACACCCTCTCCTGCTCATTTTGAGTACGTGGTCTAAGAAAACGCACAAGATTTTTGCTTTGGTTTGAGGGCGCACAACTTATTTGTTTTTTCCTGCCGCAACGTTATTCAAAAGGATTCGTTTGGGATTCACACCCCTATAAACGAGTCGGTGAATTTGTGTGTGAAGATAACTTAAAAAGTTGCTGAATGAATACTAAAGGCACTGCTTTTGGCGCACTTTCTTGTTTGGATTCGGTTGGGTGTAGCCTGTTGCCACTTTATGTGCGGGTACTACTTACATTATTTGAGGTTATGTAAGAGCGCGACGAAACGAGGAAAGTTTTTTCAAAGCGAAATTCCACAAGGGGCATTCATATTTCAACCATAGTTTTCAATGTTTTGTTTCAAGAGTGAACAAAGCTTTTGTTTTGTTGTTCTGTTGCGCATTTTGCAACACTAGAGAGGAAGTAGGGTGCTGTGGGTGCACTTTATGCAGCAGACTTCTAAAGGGCTGTTTGGAAGTTACCCATAGTTATGCTTATGACATCAATTGGAGTATTATTAGTTATATACAGCATAATTGAGTATTTTCCAACACTAAATTGGGCAGCTAAGAGTTTATTTTATAAGCTTTAAGCTTAAGGAGTGTAAGAAAGGTGAACTATGGAAATTATTCATAGTTATTTGGTGGTTTGTTAGATTTTATGAGTATTTTACAACACTATAAAACCAATTTAGCAACTAACTCTTGGCTTTTAACCCCAACATTTCAGCTTGGTTACTACAATTCAATTATGTTTATGAATGTTTACTTGGAAATCCACTAAAATATTTTCTATTTAGTTTTTTGAAAACACTTTTGGGCATTTAACAACACTTAAACAAGAAACTCTGTCTTTAAATTCATATTTTTTTAAACAAGATTCAGCTGAGTAAAAATAAAATAGTTATTTTATATATTTTTAATACAGTTTTGTGTGTTTCCCACACTAAAAAAAATTGTCCTAAGTATAAATATATTTTGTTTCTCATCGTATGTTAATTTCGAACAAGTGGACAGCACTTTATAAACAGGTGGACAGCAACGTTTTGACTTAAACGTAGTAACTACCAATTAATTTGCTTGCAGAGGTATGCAATAAAAGCATTTATTAAATATTTGCTTAGTTAACCCTTTCTTTAACCCATCCCAGGTTTTTTTTCTAACTGCTTCATTTCATAATTAAAAAGCGACTTCAAAAAGTCAAGTTCAATCCCAATGACCGCAGGTCCAATGTCCGCTTTGGGGATTCCTGTTTGTTTGCTTTTGTCACCTAACAGGCGCCCCAACTTATCATTTCCCATTTTCCGTTTGCCTAACTCTCAATTGAGAAATTTCCCATCTGAGCGTATTTTAATGCAGTTCATTTGGTAACCAGGAATATTAAACATCAAACAGTTTTTTTCTTATCTTTTAAAGCAGAAAAATATGTTTTTTTTTGGGATTTTAATCCTCGCATAAAATGATTGCTGTATTAACTGGACCCTGAGTTCATAAACTGTCTGTATCTCACTCTGCTAGTTTTCTGTTATATCCGTCAGTATTTAAGTGGGGGCATATTAAATTTGTGCAGACTAAGCGCTGTCTAGTATGCAAATTAGTCCGAATTTGCATACCAACTGCGTACACCTACAAATTTGAAGAACGTACCGTGATTTCTGTGGTAAACGTGTCGCTTTATTACTTGAAAAATGAGGTCTCAAATCCGTACTTTGGGTTACATTACATGAAATGTAAAAGTGACCCGAACGCCTTAATGTATGCCATGATTTCTGTTAAATTTAACATTTTAATTGACAGCTAACGTTTAATGTCAGCAGAATTTTTGGAATTAAACGGCTTAACAGCAAAATAACTGTTTAAGAAGTATCCAAATAAAATGATTAAACAAAAAAATTCCAGTTTTAAATGCTTTTCAATCCAAGATCAAAGACAATTCCAGTTTAACGTGTTGTACGTCCTCCAGTGCGTATTGTTAAGCTACTACATTAGCATTGTAAGTTTAAAAACTTTAATAAAAAAAAAAAAAAAAAAAAAAAAAAGTTTGACAAGTACATTTTAGAGCAATTCTTTGTTATATCTTACGTTTTAAATATGTACCGTACCTATTTTAAATTAAAAAGAATTTAATTAGTAAAAAACAAAAATAAATAAATTGATATTATCGAATTAATTCTCTGTAACAATTAAATAAATAAAAAAAAAAAAAAAATAATTTTTTTTTAACAATAATTCAATAACAATAATATCTTTAAAATACAACATGCAAAATTTAATTGATGTTGACATAATTTTGGAATATTTTATCCTTAGCTACTTTTCACCTTCTTTAAGTTCACATGCTTGTAAAATAGCTAGTTTTCTACCAAAACAAAACTTATAAAGTCTCCCCAATTTCTCTATATTCCAATACTGCGTAACAGGTATTGCATATTTGAGTACTCGGTTATAGCGGTTTTCGTATGTCTGTTTTTAGTGCCTCGAATTTGCATAAGCTGTAAAACGGTCACAACTAATAACACAACTTTTGGGGCACAAACATTTGGCCGACACTGTGACCGCAAGTGCAATACCACACACAACACGAACACCCACACACACACACACCAAACACACACACCCCTACACTACAATACAATTCACGCTGTCCATATTGGTTTATTCTGCAGCACCGTAAATCAAGGTGGCACTACGTCACACCCCCATCTCCATCCCCATCGCCATCTCCAACCTCAGCAACACCACCGCCAACAAAACTTAATGACATTTTATTACAAAGATTTCATAGACTAGCGGTAAATCGCTACATAAAGCAAACACTTCCAACTCTACCCCTACCCCTACCCCTACACCTACCCCTATCTCCTCTCAAGCTCCCGACTCTTCAACGTTCATGTAATTTCGTGAATTAATATGCAAATTACAAAATTTTCATTTAATCCAATGTCGGAAAATTGAAAATGTTTGTGAGCAACATTATGTTCATATGACTGAAGTAGAGCCGCCTTCGCTCCGTCCATTTTGTAGGAAACTTTTCGGTAGTTATCCTGCAGGACATAAGCACAGCTGTTTTATTGCTATAGATTCGATAGGGTTGCCACTACCTCGCACTAATTGAACATGTTTATTTGCATGTGATGTGTTACTAATGGTAGCCATAAAATTTGAAACTGATAGGACTGTGTAAAAAATAGATTTTCTTAGCATTTAACTGGAAACAGAGTATTTAGTGGAGTAAACGTGACTTTAGGCTACCCTAGAGGGCATTTATAAACATAATAGTATATTATTCAGCTTTTTATAGCTATGATCTTGGTATTTTTAGTTATTATAGTACCTAAAACAAAAAAAAAAATCTGCAGAAGACTTATCTGTTCACTTTTCTGTCTTGGCAATGCTCTTAGTAGAGTTTATAAGCTTTATAATAATTATATAATATATTTTGTTTTTACCTGAACAACTTTTTTTAATTCGAAGGATTTCTGTTTTACTTTTTCCCTCAGCTATTTATATAAAATACATTTTAATGATC
The DNA here is from genome assembly GCA_035046005.1 of Drosophila acutilabella. Taxonomy (NCBI): domain Eukaryota; kingdom Metazoa; phylum Arthropoda; class Insecta; order Diptera; family Drosophilidae; genus Drosophila; species Drosophila acutilabella. The sequence goes on from JAWNOK010000020.1 coordinate 6,339,727, forward strand.
TTGCGTATATTTTTAAACATTCTATTCAGTTTGGTTTTTTATATGTTTAGCTATAGCTGGAATCGTCTTAAAATGGAGCAGCTATAATTAAGCAGAGTAAAAATTGGGTCAATTTGTGGCAAAGAGTCGTCAAAAGATCAGAAATCCACTGATTATTAACTGGAAGCTAAACAAAAAGAGTTTCTCTTGAACTACATCTGAGCGTAAGTCTATGAAAAGATAATAATTCATTAAATTTAGATCATTGATTATTGATCCATTGCAATGAATCAACTTAAATTGCAATCAAGCTAAATTTGGAACATTGTTTTCGCTAGCAGTTCTACGATTAGACTATATAGCATCTGGTCTGGTTTTGAGTTTTGGGTTCTGGGTTCTGAGTTTTCTTCTTCGGCACTTGGCCACTCCACATGGCCAATGTCTCTGGCAGCATTTGGGCCGTGCAACTTATTTGGCGAGTATATTAAATGAATTCCCCACAATTCTCACATAAACAGTTGGTGTTCAGTTGAGTTCTGAACCGATCATGGAAATATATTATTATTGAAATTTGTTTATTTGTCGAAAAAAAAAAACTTACGCATCATCATTATCGTCATGACAGATGTGGCAAACTGTATCTGAACTTGCGACAGCTTTGTTTCTGTTTTCACAATTCAAACAGTTTGAAATAAATGCAATAAACAATCGATCAATTTGGTAACACACACTTGTCGAAAACAATAACAAAATTCACTTTAAACAAAAACAAAATACCATAAAAAAAAATACTGAGAATGTTTTTCAGAATTTTTAATTTTCCTTTTTCTTTGAGATCAGTTCTAGAAATTTATTTTATTTCTAGTATTTAAGTATCGTAACTTGTTTTAGGCTTTTACAGTTTAAATTATTCGACTTCTTTTCGTTTTTGAATTTTTACTTTTCTTGAGATTTTCTCGTTTTGTCGTTGCGCGCAGCCAAAAAATTTTGGCAACGCGCTCGCGTAGCTAACGGTAATAACTGAAATGTGGAACAGAACTTGGCCAAAATGCTTGCAACATGTGGCATGAGCCGATGCCGTTACCGATGCCCATGCCGGCACCACACGACTCATCGTGAGACGCCTCGTTTCCCATTCATTCAACAAATCAGCTGTGCCAATTTATGAATGAAAAAAGCTCCGAAGCGTCAAGTTCAAGGTGAAAAGCCTTTGCAGTGAAAGCTTTCAAAACAAAAGCTCTCAGAAATAGAAAAAGAAATACGTTAAAAGTAAAAGGCGGTGAGGAATGAACAATTTCATTGAACGGACAAAAATCAAAAAGGAATTTTAGACCGACCTATTGAAATGTTAAAAGGTTAAGCTTATCAAAAACTACAATAGACTATCTAAATTATAATTTAACAGTAATTAAAATTCTTTTCTAAATTGGCTGTGTATGAAAAACTTAACTTACCTTAACAATTTATTTTACATTGCCCGTTTTTATGCTTTTATACTAAATTTTACAACTGACATTTACACGATTTTTATACTCTCTGCAAGAGTATATTGGGTTTGTGCAAATGTATGTAACAGGCAGAAGGAGGCTTGGCAGACCCCATAAAGTATATATAATCTTGATCAGCATCAGAAGCCGAGTCGATATAGCCATGTCCGTCTGTCCGTCTGTCCGTCTGTCTGTCTGTCTGTCCGTATGAACAAACTGATTTCAGAGATGGTAAGAGCTACTAGTTTCAGCTTGGTCTCAATCGATCACATATTTAGTCAGTCAATACAAGAATCTTTTTTTTTTTCAATGCCACGCCCCGTTCGCCCACAATGAGCCAAAAACTAGACACACCTCGGGAAAAATCAGTGTTTTCGGCGAATATCTCAGTAACTATGGTACCTAGGATGACCAATTTTGGTATGAAGGTTCCTAGCAACAGGGTAAATGCATTGACATTTAAAATTTTGGACTGCCACGCCCCTTTTGCCCACAATAAAAAAAAAAAAAATTCTCAATTTTCGTTCCGTTTTTAGGCGTTTGCTAATATAGTACAGTATTGTAATTTATAATTCGTGTGGAGACTAACTATATCAAGCTATCCTGAAAGCCGCATTGAAATCGCACTAAAAACAAGAAAACTAGAAGCGTTACAATATTGATAACTGCATGCAATATGTTGTATGAGTGCAAGCGAGACAGAAACATACAAGCACATGTTCGAATGTTTTCGCTGCCTGCGTGGTGGCAGCGCTGCCCGCAGTCGCTGGCCGCGCTGAATACACACATACATTCATACATGTATATGCATCATATATTGCCTTTCGTATGTGTATTCGCATACAGACAAACAGATGTGTGTTTGTTTATGCTTAGATTGTTTTTGTTTCAACGTGTTTTAATGCAAGTACTACACATATTAATATCTCAAGACCGATTTTAATAATTTAATCGGGAAAAAAATGCAGAGAGTATTTAACGGTCGGGCGTGCTCGACTGTACTTTCCTTACTTGTTTTTCAAAGTTTTGGTCCAAAGTATTCAAATTTTTAAAACTTGTTTTGCATGATATATACTTAAACGAAGAATTTTTTTTAAGTTTAAATAATTTTTAAATATTTTTTACGTACCAATTTTTCTTTCGGTATCGGAATTTTGAATTTAAAAATATTGCCGAAAATTCTCAATTTAATATTTAACTTTGTCCTTTGTTCAAATACGAGATTTAAGCATTTAATAGAAAAACTATATTTTTTTTTTGTATTTGGGATGAACCAATGACAAGATAGCTTAACAACCGCGAAGGTCTGCACACAAAACATGGGGTCTCGACCGACAACTTTGAAAATTTTAATATGAAAAAATCTTAAATTAATAATGAAATGTGAATCTTTTAAACCATCTCTTTTAATCATATATTGCACTGCGAGCAATTAAAAAAAAACCTTTTGGAACTGCTCTGGCACTGAAATCCACTTAACCCCTTAATAAAAAAACGGTCTCTCAATACTAATATTGTGTCTCTATTATTAGGCTCATAATCATTAACTCTTTCATGAAAACATCATATGATTGTTACTCCTACTCTTCTTCTACTCAGAGAGTAATCTCTGCTCACAAATTTCCAACTCCTCTTTACCTTTTTAAGTTTATTACACTAAGTAATTCCCTCACAACAGTCTACATATTACATGAGGAAAGTCTTCATGACGTCAAGGAATCTCTTACGTATAACTCTCTGTTTTTCTCATTTCATGGCTAACGATTATACTATAGTAAGTTTATTTTGTTGCCAACTGCATTAATACAGAATTTGTTTGCTCTATTTAATCAAATGTAGCGTCATAATCTATTTATTTAAATAAACATTACTAATTAGCATCATATAACATGACGGCTTGTTTTGATTTCAGCGATTTAAACAATTTGTTTGTATGAAATCTTGAAAAGTATTATGTATTTAAAGGGCGTGGCAAAATGTAGTATATGTTTTAAAAAGGTAAAAAAGGTTGAAGTAAACAATATAAATAAGCATTTTGTTTTTGATTAGTTATTGAGGTGAGTTACAATGTCAGTAATAAAATCTAATAAATATGTTACTCTAATATTCTTAATTTTACCTCAGATTTATAAGTACGAACTTAAAATAAATTTCTAAAATTTAAAATCTAAAATTTAATTGCAAATTTATCATCTTAAGTTGACTAAATATTATATATAATATAAATAATTTTAACGAAAAAGTATTAAAAAGTATTGAGAATTTCAAATGATATTTTAAAAGGCTAACATTCATTTAAGCCTCACATTTTGATTTTTCTGAAAACTTTTTTTTATCATTATTAAACTTTCGAGAATTTTTTCAATGCGATATATAGTCTTAAGAATCGTGAAAAACTCTGAGAGTCATAAAGTTTGTTTTAGCTTTAATTTTTTTATTTTTTACTCATTAGTAGTCTATAAAGTCTATATTAATAACCATACTTTACCGTTTCTAGGAATTACTCATATCAATTGAAATAACAGACCATAAATAAAACACAATCAAATGCAGGGTAATTCCCAGTCTAGCTCTGCACGCAAGGCACTACAATGTTAGAACGGTCATCTAGAAATATTAGTGTGCATTCCCGACTGATACGCGAAACGAACCTATAGAGAAAAGGGGAAGAGCATAAGGAGAGCTAGTGAAGAAGAGGATCGAAGACATGAACGGTTATTGTAAACAAAAACAAACAAATGTCTCAACAAAATACAAGCGGTGATAAGCGCTGAGCTGGTACAGCCATACAAACATATACATATACATATAAATATATAGTCTGGTTGATCGGGGCGATCGAGTAGCAGAAGTGAAGCCAATTGACGTCAATGGCGCATTGAAATCCTGGGGGAAAAGTCAAACAACTAAGAAACCGGTAAACACCTTTGCCTTTGGACTTTGTACCCAATGTCTGAATCGGATTGAGATTCCGAGTCAGCATCAAAATCAGACTCAGACTCAGAGCCCATAACGGAACAAGCGCAACACGCTCAAATCACTGATAAGGTTTCCCCTCAGACATTGACACCACCTGGAAAGCCTCCCACCAAAAAAAAGCGAAAAAAAAAATGCTTGACACACTTTCAGATGCCGACGGTTGAAATGATAAGGCCCTAATAACTGACATACCTTCTACTCAAGTCTGTTTCTTTATATATAATCTCTAAGTTTATGTTTTCTATTCTCGGCTAAAGGCCATTCTAAATTTGGACGAAATTTAAAAAATAGTGGTTCTGAATATTAGATACCCTGTACTTAAAAACAGACAGTCGCTTATATGTATATACTTCTGATCAGCATTGACCAATGATCAGATCAAGTTATAGCACAAATCTCATGACATATCTTAGCAAGTCCTTTATATAGCCATATATGAATTTAACCCTGATATAGTGTGCTTAAAATTTTCTAATGGAATTGCTGTAAGTACAGGGTGTTTTTCAGTCGACTAGTTTAACTAATTCAATTTCTAATAGTTTCCTGACATGCTAAATGTAGCTAACGGAACTGATCTGATCAATTTAGTTATATTCAAACGCCTCGATCAGCGATCGATTAGCTCAAAATCTATAATTGCAGTGTTTTGAAATCTTTTTCATTCTTTTCCTTAGAATAAAAAAAGTAGTAAAAATAAAACCGTTACCAATCATTGTTTATAGTGATCTAAAGTTTGTGGTTACGAAGCTGTGACTTTGATCTTTTGCGCCGTTTTGCAGCCTCGGCTTATCAAGAGGAAAATGCATCAAAGTGAACGGTTTTTGTACTTTGCATCTGTGCATTGCCACACACACACGCACATACACGTACTCACACACACACACACACACACTGCTCGAAATGTGCAAGAGGAGGGATGAAGCTAAGCTTATCTCTCGCCTGCTCAATGCGGCGCTGCGGCAGCGACACTAATGCAGCGACGAGCCGAAGCCAAGAACAGCCGAAGCTCAAGTTCGGCGCATTGCGACTTCGTTTTTTTCGAACAGCAGCCGATCGATCGATCCAAAGCACAAAGCGCAAAGCGAGGGCCATAAAAATTGCGTAGCTTGCAGCTGTTCGAGTCAGTGTTGTGGCGGTGGTCAAACGTAAAGCACACGATAAGTGAGAGAGCGAAAGTGACGAGAGTGACGAGAAAGTCAAACTTAACGGGAAGAAGAACGAAAACAAAAACGAAAAGAAGAGCAACAACAAAAACTAAACGGGACACGATAGACAGTGAGAGAGATAGAAGAAAACGGATTGATCCGGGTGGCAAATGAATGAAGCGTGCAAAGTTGAAGCACACGTACTTAATAAAGACAACGGCCACTAATGATAATGAACAAATAGACAGATAGAACAGATAGAGACAGGTGCGCGATAAGATAAACCCAATTCAACTCAACTTAACTTAATTAAAAAGAATAGAAAAACGATTTATTCAAACGCCATAAATCGCATAACTAACTACTACAGTTAATCCCTCTATCTCTAAAAAATAATAATATAAATCAAAGAAAACTATAATCAAACACTGAGGTGAAGTGAACGTGAACTGAACTCGTTCGTTTAGTTCTCGTTTGGCAAAAATGTAGACGGTCTGCAACGCAGCAGCAGCAACAGAACAAACAACAACAACAAACACAAAAACAACACAACAAAGTGAGAAGACAAGAACAATTGTTGCACGATGTATGTGGCAAACTCAACAGGCGGCCTCATGCTGCAGACCATGCTCTATTTGGCAAATCACACAAGTCGTGCCGCAGTCAACACATTGATCGATTTGCCACCGGCACCCAAAAGTGGTAAGTGATCTGGTATTTATGGCCCGCAATGAGTTTTTGGGGAGGAAACGATTTTTCAATTTGGCAGTTTAGAGAACGTTTAAAAGTCGCAGTTAAGTTTCTGCTTTACTTACCATATCAAGTAAGTTAACAGAGGCGTGTTAAGGGGGGTTCAGAAGGGGTTAAATCAATCAAATCTTTCAGAAATTGGGTCTACTTCTTAAAACTCGCAGTTAAGTTTATGTTTTACTTACGATATAGAATGAGCTAACTGATTCTAATTTGGGGGGTTTTATTCACACTTAAAGTGACTGATTATCAATAATAAAAACTTATAAATTGGGTCTACTACTTGGATCAGACAAGAATTACTTGGTTCGCCTGTTAGGAGAACGATTACAACTCCAAAGACGTACTTTATTGACCGTAAAATGTGCTATAACTGAATTTAAGTCAGAAACTTTAAATAAATAAATTAAGAATTTGTTTCATAGCTTTATTACAGTTAGTATAATGTTTGAAATCTATTTATCTATTTAAGGTATAGAACAGTATTAAAAAATCTTACAATAATTACATTAAATGTGCATTTAGTGAACCTAAAACATTTGTTTTTCGTTGCCAATTTGTTGCACAAAAATTACAAGTTTACTAAATGTCAAGAATGTTAGCTCAAAATACAGAAAAGTGCACTTAAAAGACACAGTCTTCAGCAAACAGTGCAAATGTAACAGATATATCGATGTACAGTGATAAAGAAAAGATATTTGCTTTACAAAAGATTTCAAAGTCAATACTTCAATTTGTTAAACAAAATAATTGTTTAAAACAACAACGATAATGTTTTAAGAAAATTTTACAATTCATTTGTGAGCGGTAAATAAATAAATCAATTTTTTTAAGTTATAGAAAGCAAACTTTACTTTTAGCTGCTTTGCAATGAAAACTAAATAAAATCTTAAATAAGTAAATTTTTTAAACAAATTATTTGATCCACTGTAGACACTTAATAACTGCAGTGCATAATGTTCTCTCTCAAATGCATTTGAAAGAAAGCAGCAGTCATTAATCAGTGCTACTAATTTAATGACATTAATAAACATGTTCCGTCTGATGAGGCTGGTTTCCATCAGGTAAACTGAAAGTTTTCCAGCATTCATTAGTTGAGCTGGGAAAAGATTTGGGAAGCCAAAGTCTAAGAGACTCAGAGCATCTTCAAATGGTCGTTTGTTATGCAAACAAATTCTGGTTTTAATGGTTCATTCAACTTATTGCAAACGAAAGGGGGAAAGCTTCGATTTGATTAACTAGGCAGTACAATTGAGCTACTACACTGGGAAAAAGAACGGTCTGACAAGTACTGTACTTGAATTATAAGAAGTTTTTTTAGAAATATTTTTAAGTTGTTGGAAAGCTTAAAAATGATTTTTTTTGTCATGAAATGAATAGTAAATTTAGTGTAAAAAAAATGTATATTTAAAATGTAGTAGAAGTTTTTATTTTCAGGGCTAAAACCTTTTAAATTTAATCAAAAACTTTCCAAAAATTAAAATAAGAATTTTAAGTTTACAATCAAGCAACTTAAAAGCATTAAATATATGGAAATATTTCTAAAAAGTGTTCGTTTAACATCAAAAATAAGTTTCAGTTTTAGTATGTCTAGTATATTTTTTTTTAAGTGTACAGGTTAGTTACTCAAAAGTTTTTAATATAATGAAATATTTTCTGTATTTGTACCAAATTTAGACCTTACTTTTTTCAGTACTTATAAATATTGTGATATAGTTTTAAATATTTCCTAGAATTTGTACATGATCAAAATAGTTTTTAACTGTAAAATTTTTAAGTTTATATTTACGATCGATTTGTTTCAGTGTACGTTTTAGTATCTTCAAAGTTTATCCATTTATGAATATGAATCAAATGCCAAAATAAAATAAAAATAAAGATAAGTTTGCAAATTTCGAGCCCATTGACGACAGATACTCGTCATACGCACGCCTCTTTAATTGAAAACTTCCGATATAAATATAATATAAAGTATAAGAAATCAGCAAACGATAAGCAAAATGACAATGGCACAACAACAACAAAAACAACAACTTATACTATAAAAACAAATAACTATGACGTTATTGATCAGCCGAGCGGAAGACAGAAGTTAACTTCTGATTTTTAATATCTGAATTTGGATTTTGATTTTCTGATTTCTGTTTTCTGACTGCCACGCAACGTTGAGCACTCGATGGAGGCTATCAAATTTGCTCGATAACTGAAAAACGATAAATGCATCTATATAAAATCTTGATCACTTGTCAACAACCTGTTGTTGTGCTTGAGCAACAATCAATCAATCATTCAATCAAATGACTAAATATCTGATTCACACATTTAAAAGCTTAGGAATTGTTGAACTTTAATTTATTGTCGTTAGTTTTAATGAGTTAGAACTTATTTTAATTGAACTACAGCAGATAACACTGTTCTAAAATTAAATCGTGATTTGATGATTGCATTTTGTTGCTTATTATAGAAATATAAACCCTTTTTTTATAGGATTATTAACAAAAACTCAACGTAACAAAACTTTAAACAAATTTTCATCAAAAAAACAAAAATATTTTATTTAAAATATATAAATACGTTAATTTTTTTTCTAGTTTACTTTTTAACAGAGACCAGTGAATATTTCTATTGACTTTGAATTCATTAACTCGAATTCCGTTTTAAATTTTAGTTTCTGTTTTAAAACTTTTTAGTAACAAAACTTTGGTTACATATACAAAAGCTGCTATTTTTGCTTCTTCAGTTTATTTTAGAAGAACATTTTAAATTATTGTTCTAACAGTTTTAAAAAATATAAAGAAAATCCTGCATAAACTTAACTAGTCTTTTAACATACAAATAAAATTCATTTAATTCAATAACACTTTTGTCATGATTGTGACAGTAACAGCTTCCGTTAACAGTTGTGTAACATTAAATGTTGTGTCAACTGTTATATTATGTTACTGTTGTGTTAACTGTATAACATGAGGTTTGAGGTTTCGATAAAAAAAATCGGTAGAGATTTCGATTATAAAAACTTATTTGCTAGTACTGAAGTTAACCAACAGATGTCGCATTAAGAAAACAAACATTTAAATAGCTTTAAATAAAACTGAGAAATATAAAAATCGATTTAAATTAAAAGCCCCAAACAGTTTAGTAATTTATAAATAACTTTCTTGCAGACATCAACGAGGTAAAATGTTACGGAGTTTACGGCTGTTTTCCGATCAACGGACCCTGGAACACAGTGACCCGAACGATCAGTGTACATCCACAGAAACCTTCAGAGATCGAGCCACATTACACGCTGTACACGCGACGCACTATGGATCACCCCAAGTATATTGATCTCAATGATCCGGATAGTGTGCAGGGATTTGGTATAAATAGGCATGGACATATCTATTTAGTTGTCCACGGGTATTTGGAGTCGGGTAACATGCCCTGGATGATGGACATGGCGAAGTCATTGATGCACAATTGTCCCGAGAAGGAGTGCAGTGTCATTCTGATTGATTGGGGCGGTGGTGCGAGTCCTCCGTATGTTCAGGCGGTGGCCAATACGCGACTGGTGGGTGCTATTACGGCACATGTGGTGCACATGTTGTACGAGGAGCTGCGTCTGCCCAATTTGGACAAGGTACACATCATTGGTCACTCCCTGGGCGCACATTTGTCCGGCTATGCGGGCTACCATTTGCAGCACGACTTTGGCCTGAAGATGGCCCGAATTACCGGCTTGGACCCCGCTGCTCCGCTCTTCACTGACACCGATCCCATTGTGCGTTTGGATCGCACCGATGCCAACTTTGTGGACATTATTCACTCAGATGCCAATCCACTGATGAAGGGCGGCTTGGGCATCATTCAGCGTCTGGGGCACGTGGATTTCTATCCAAATGGCGGCTTTGACAATCCCGGCTGTGGCAAGAAGTTCCAGGATGTGGTCAAGAACAACCGCAAGGCGACTTTGTTCCTTACAATGCAGGAATTCCTCAGCTGTAATCACATACGCAGCGAATACTACTTCACGGAGAGCATCGACAGCAAATGCCCCTTTGTGGGCATCACCTGTGAATCCTATGACGTAAGTTGTCACTTGATTTGGGTGACCATGTTTTAACACCCTGACTAATCTCTATTTTCCTCTGCTTTCTGTAGGGCTTTAAGGAAGCCAAGTGCACCAGCTGCGATGAGCCAGGACGTCACTGCATGCGCATGGGCTTCCACAGCGAGGAGGACTATAGGGATCAGCTGGCGCGTGGAGTGCTTAAACCGCAGGATCCTCCACCGGTATTCTATCTGATGACTGGCGAACGTCATCCCTATTGCCGACTGCATTACAAGATCACAGTGCGCGTGTCCAGTCACGACGAGAGCACGTTGCACGGCGGTGAGGTGGGAACACTCTCGATTCGTCTGCACGGGGAGCACAGCAAGAAGAGCACGGAGCGCATGAAGTTCAGTCCAAAACCGATGTACTTTGAGCCAGGCTATGATTACACAGCTCTGTTGGCTGGCAAGGATCTGAGGGATCCAGGACATGCGACCGTCTTTTGGGAGTACCAAACGAATTTGCTGAATCCCCTCACATGGCGTCTGCTCTCCTCACCACGCATCTATTTGGAGTACATACTCATCGAATCGATGGAATCGAGTGAAACGTATCTAAAGCTTTGTCCACTCAACGAAAGCGCCATACTCTCGGGTACGGAAAATGTGCTGCATACAAAGTACTGCAAGGATTAGCGGGGACAGCAACCGTTTCGTTAAGTTGTTTAGACTAAAAAGCTTTGCTGTGACATGCCCCCAAAGTGGGCAGCAGAAGTTTGTGCTAGCAGCGACAGTAATCAACGGTTGTTGTCTCTGCTAAACCCTGTGCACATTTTCGAGCAAAACTGTTCCCACTTTTTCCCCTGCATTTTATATTTTGTATTTTATTATAGTATTCGATTATGAAATAAGATATGAAGTTTCCGTATGAATCGTAAAGGGAGAGCGCAAAGTTATTTATATATTTATGTATTAAATATGTGTATACTTAATTGTTATTTATATAATATTTAAATTTAAATACAATTTTTTTTTTTTATTTTAGAATATTTATGAATATTTGCTAATAAATGGAGTATATAAAACAAATATTTGTTGGAGTAGATTTTTTAGGAATGAAGTTTTTACGTTTGGTGGGTAGCTCAAGAAGTTTATGGTAAGTTGTAATTATTTTAATATTTAATTAATTTAATTGATATTTCAATTACTTATTGAATTAACATTAAAATAGATTGAAATTTATGGCATGGTAATTTTAAAACTTTGAAAAACCCTATAAAGGGTCATGAAATATTTTAATTTATTTTTTAAAATATATAAAAATTTTCTTAATGGTCGTTAATTTTTAAAACATCTTATGCAATGCATTCTATTTATTTTTATATTAAATTTACGGCAATTTTCAGCAGTCGGGTATTTTCCAAGTCCAAAACGCGCGCTAAAAATTCATATTTAATTTATTAAATATTATAAAACATAAATATTTTGATTAAGTTCATATTTTAACACACCACTTAATACAAAACATTTAAAACACCATTTAGTTATGATATAAATTGATTCGCATTTAAACGGTTCATATTTTACTACTACTACTAAATGTTTTGGACTTGAATTCACTCAAATATTTATGATATGTTTTTGAAATGCTTAAAATATTTGAAATATGCAAAAAGAATTCAGTTGAGGCATGAGAAAAAGACAAAAATTTGTTAAAGTTATGATTGAAATCAGCTGTGGTTTCTAATGAATTGTACAGATACAACTTTGGGTATAGCTACAGATACAGATACACACACACACGCACTTGAATATGCATAAATTTCATGTCTTGGATCCTTTTAGTGTGTGTGTGTGTTGTTGTTGTTGTTGTTGTTGGGGCCGTTGTCAACTGTTGTTGTTAATAATTTAAATGCTTATCTCGGCGAATGTATCTATCGCATGCGTGTGTATCTTTTACATATAATTGATATTATCTGCATTTGATTTGACTCGTTTTCTTTTCTTTCTTTTCATCTCATTTTCTTGTTGTTTTTGTTTTACTTGATTTCTGTCTGTTTCTGTTTCTGTTTGTGGTTCAAAGTTTCAAACACATTCCACAGGTTGGCGACGGTTTTTTTTTTCTTCTTTTTTTTGATGCTGGTGATCATGATGTTCATTATGATGAACATGTTGACAATCTTGAGCCGAGTTTTGTTTCATTCCTGGTGGTTTTCTGTGTGTTTTTCTTGGAACTGAAATTGGATTTTGAATTCGATTTCGGAATTGAAATCGCTTCAGTTTTTTTTTTTTTGGGTTTGTTTTTTGGGAACCTTTTTTCTTGTTGCAAGTTGTGTTGCATGCCACAAGTATGCATTCATTAATAATGTTTATCGCTGTCGTGTGTGCCACACACACGCACACACACGCACTCTTACGCCCTGCCTCACCCACTGCAATTAGCATTTGATGCACTTAGTGGATAGAAAAAAAGTTGACTCCTTTTTTTTATGAGTGTTTGTCTCTTTTTTAAATTGCCTGCAGCTGTGTGGCATGCAACGACCTCGCAGCTTCAACTTAATTAGTTGCTCACCTTCTCCAACCCCCAACCCCCCACCCCCCACCCCCTGTGGCATGCCTCTGCGGCGCATAAATCAGCGTCTTCCCAATGTTGAGCGCCGGCTGAGCGACATCAAATGAAACTCAAATCAAAATGTCATAACTTCCACGAGACGAGACACAAGCGACAATACGTCAACATGCCCCACGCTCAACAGCGCACCCTTTCACTACCCCCAACCCCACTTTTCCTTGCACTACCCACCCACCAAACAGCACACCGTTGCACAGTGGGCGGCGTAGCTGTTTTAGTGCTTACAATTAGTACTTTGAAGCATGCGAGCGCCGACAGAGTCTTAAAATTAGTTTATTACTAAACTTCTCAAAAAAATTAAATTCATAAATTAAAAAAAAAAATTTTTTAATTTGGCACATCAAAAAATTTAATTTAATACTATTTAAATAAACTTTTTACAGAGCAAATATGTCAAGAAAATGCTTTTATTTTAGAGACTCGAAAAGTTGCTTAAATATAAATACAAAGAACTTATAAACAAAGTTCAGACAAACATGGACAGTAAACAAATTAGATAGGAGTAATCAAGGGTATATCAAGTTATGCATCTTCCAGGCAGTTGGTCCAGAAAAATTCTTTCAGGCGGGTAATTCATCGAAATGTCTGGGTCGAAAATTAAAATATTAAACACAACAAAATTAAATTATTGAGTTAGAATTTTTCTTAAATAAAATAAAAGCTATTAATAATTAATGAAAAATGTAAGAAAGGAAACAAATAAATTTCAGTTAAGTCGATGGCCTTTGTTGCTAGCTAGCCTAGCGCCTTATCCGTTTATTATTATATTATTTTTTGTATAATAATTAATAATAAATAAACAAATAAAACAGTAAAATTTCAGTTAATATGAAAAAGCACTTTAATTTTTTCAGTTTTTTTTTTATTTTTAGTGTCAGTTTCTTTTTATACATTTATTTTTTAGTTTAAGTTTGAAGCGCATTTTTTAATAAACACAACTCTTAAAAATTAGTGAATTTAATATAAGAAATACTGAAATTTAAGTTAAAAGTTTTATTCCACTTTCCTATTTTATATTTATTTTTATTATTTATTTATTTAAAAACTTTTACTTTTTAGAAGTTTTGTTAAAGTTCTTTCGCTAAATTGTCTTAATGTTCCACTGTGCATTGCACGGCAGCGTCGCCGTTCATTTAATTAGTCTGCCCCGCCTTCGTCTCTTTCCTTCTAAATTTCCTACCATTCACTCCTTTCCTCTCCTACTCCCTCCGCTCTCCTCTCTTCCCTCCCTGTCGCTTCTTTCTCGCGTCGGCGTTGCAAACAAATCACATAATTATGATTGAGCGCAGCCTCCGTCCCCCGACAACTCTTTTGCTCTACACTTACGACTCATCACTCTTACACCGCCCCCTTTTGCAGCCCCTTAAGCACCCCCTCCCCCTCTTAGGGGCATATGCGGCGCAGTTTTGGGGCTTTCTTTATGGCGCGTGCATATAAATAAATCTGTCCGGCTCACAGCTGCCGTAATTGAATGCAAATGCCCAATCCAAAAATACGTGGCATCTATTGCAGGCACCCCCCTGCCCCCTACTCCCCTTCTCACCCTACTTCTCACGAGGCCGAAAGGCGACAATCTGCTGTAAATTATCGTGTGTAGGTGCCAGTCTCTTTCCTCTTTTACCCCCGCAGCCCATTCGAATTCCACTTTCAATCCCAATCCGTATCCCAATCCCAATTCCATAACCATTTCCCATTCCAGCAATGCTCCATTGTGTTTGCTGACGATGCGTGGAAAACTAATTTTCCAATCCCTCTCCTATAGGTACTACTACTCCTACTCCTAGTCCTACTTCCCTGCTCCTCCTCCATCTCGACTTTTCCTGCATCGTTTATCTTGCGCACATTTTGATATTCATAATTTGTGGCGTGTGCTCCAGAATACGCCTTGTGTCATTTTGTTAAATTGCACCACGTGTTTTTGATAATGACGACATAATTATGCCCAGACTCAGTACCAGGCACAGTCCCAGCTCCCAATTCCACTCCCAGGCCCTTTTCCTTTTCCATTTCCCAGCATCAACTGCAATGACAAATACATCAGACAGGATATACACAGCTATGCAGCTACTCTAAATAATTGAAATAGTTGGCGACACTGTCGGGCAAAGCGGAAGAGCGTAGAACTCTCTTAAAATTAATCACACATTTTTTTTTAATTTTTAATACATTTTTAAAAACAAACTTAATGGAGTTGCAAACTTTAAGAAGAAGAAGCCTGAATCCACGAAGTAAAACGTCATATTAAAATAAAAAAAAATAAATTTTAAGTTTTACTAATTATTATAAAAATTTAAAAATAAATTAATAAAAACTATTTCAAATTTTCCAATAGCTCATAAAATTCTTGGTTTCTTTTTAAATAAGTACTTGCTAAGACTTTAGCTTTAAAATATTTATAAGAATTTATTTTCATGAATTATCTAACACGGGATAATTAAATATTTAAGTTTGTTTCGTGGAAATATGCTAGTTAGTACTCATATTTATAATAACTAACTATTTTATAAGTTTAAAATTGTATATTTTATATTATCGATAAGAATAGAGTTTTTAAGTATTTGTATATAATACAAGAACACTTTGTAAATAGAACGATCTAATAGTTTGGACGATGGAATAATCTATCGGAGCGAGAATAAACTTTACTTTCAGATGAACGCTTGTAAAGACTAGAGTATTAAATAATTTTATATAATTGCTCAAGCTCTCACCATAAATAAAATAATTCACTTGAATACACTGGAATAGCACAAAATGATATATCTTTAAGCACTACAAACTATAGAATGAATAGTTTAGATACTAGATACTAAAAGTTTTCAAAAATAAATACTAGAATAAATTAAATATTTCCCATAGTTAAAAGACTTTTAGATGCTGTCAAAAGTATTGAGTGTTCAAAAAAAAAAAAAAAACTGTTTTCACTAAAGTACCTACTTTTAAAAAAAAAATATTTTCGTAAATAACAAAAACATAAACTTACCGCTCACAGCTGTTCTCCCTAGCCTACACTAGATGGCAAAAGTACACTACCCTCCAGGCACACAATCCTTTTATTTTCTACGGCTTTTGTGGAGCAGAATGTCAATTACAGGAAGACTGTAAACTGGGTCCAAAAACAGTTCCAGTTTTCTCGGAATGTCAGGGAGTTACGAGCTTACGAGCTGCAAATTGAACAAAGAAATCGCTCGAGGTCATTTAGAGGACTAATTTAAATATCGTTAGTGAGCGTTTAAAACAAAAGGAGAGAAAACAAACAAAAGGAGAAAAAGCCAAAAAGGACGAGGAATTGTTAACAATGCGGCATTAACACAAGTCGCCTGTCAACGTACCAGCCACGCCCACAGGGGTTAGTGGGTTGGGTGTAGTGGTAGGTGGGTCAGGGGTAAGGGCGGGGGCGGTAAAGGGTTTTGCTCAACTGTCACATGACAAAATAGACTGCGAGTCTGAAATCAAAGGACATTTTTTCGTGTGTTTTGGTTTTGGCGTTGGCCAAAGTTGTGACAGCTCAAAGGATTCGAGGCACAAACAAAAAAGGACGAAGAAAAAGGTATTTTGTCACCGGGATTCAGCTGCCTTTTGAGCAGTACTCGGTCAGCCTGTGCTGAAGGGTGTTATTGGCTTGTAGTAGAAAAGACCATACGGGTTATGTGCGTATATCGTATATATTGAACCCTCAGCAGTTCTAAAGTCGAAGGTAAATGGTATGTTTAAGAATTTATTTTTAGACCCTGTACTCAAAGGTAGTCGAGTGGTCCTTTAGGTGTGCGTAACACGCAGAAAAAGGCGTTTCCCACCTCATATAACTTATATATTTGATCAACTAAGACAAAATAGCGATTTCCGTCTGTTCCTCCACCTGTTCGTATGCGGATCTCTGGAACTATAAGAGCTAGCGCCACCAAATTTGGAATGAAAATCCGTCTATATGTCTGACAGATTAAGTGTATTTTAAATTGTTGCCACGCCCACAAATTTACGCCTTATATCTAAGAAAACTTCATAACTCTGCTGTTTCAAATCGTGCAGCTATAACCTATAGCTAGCCTAGGACAAATCGGTTGAAATGAGAGCTGGGTCTTCTACAGTCGCTTACCTATCTCTGAGTACAGGGTATTTGTTTGTTGTGCACACCCTGCTGTACCTTTGCTGCTTGTGTTTAATTGCATTTCAAATATAATTTGTCAAAACACAAGCTGCTTACCAGTTGCTGTTGCTGCCTCTTCTAACTGCCACACCCCCACTGCCTGCTACTCCTCCCCACCTCCTCCTCCACCACTTGGAGCCGTAAACGTGCTTTATCTGCTGCCGGGGGCGTGCAGCCTGCGGTAGTTCACATGGTACACACGGAGACGGAGTCGGAGACGCTACGCTTATGGATGTGGCCACGTGCCACGTCTGGTTGCAAGTTGCGCACTTTGCCACAGCAGCGGCAGTCACCTGATGCTGCTTTTCCCAAGCGAAGCGTTGCGGCTACTGCCACGCCCACACCACAAAACGCTGCTGTGAATGAGATGGGCGTTTATAATGGAACTAAGTGGAGTGGGATCAGTTGGTATAGCAGATATGGATTGGAATGGGTTCTCTATACAGTACAGTAATACGATCCTGCGTGCTTGAGCATAATTTGTTATTTCGGCTATCGCATTATGCTGCTGCTGCTGCCACTCCCCCTACCCACACAGTCCTGTTTCCCCCTGTTGCCCGCCCACCTTTCATTATATCTTTTGTCAGCTCTGAAAGAATCGTTTGCCAAAGTAAAAATATCGATTACATTCGCTGAAAGTTTTTGTTTTTGTTTTCCTCTTCTGTTTTTTGTTTGCTTTTGTTTGCTGTCCGTCTTCTGGTTGGACCCAAATACATAACCATAAATAAGGGTAATAAAAATGATGCTCAGTTGTCGCTGCAGCTGCTGATACCCATAACAAGCTCGGAAAGCTCCCTACCCCCTCTTCCCTCACCTCCCCCCTTTCTTAAGGTTGTGTCCTAAGAGCAAGAAATAAATTTCACTTTTCTGGCGATCCGACAATGTCCAATACTCATAACACTAACTCACTGGACGTACACAGGGATTCGGAATCAGCAACACAATAACTTTTAATGAGCCTCATTTTGATCACGATCCGTTGGAGGATCCTGCAAACTGAAGTGTCCTAAGTGGCAGCGTTTTCCATGGGAACAAATCCTTACACAAATAAATTTCATTTGATTGGGCTAAGTTATATTTATTTTAAGCAGGGCTTGAAGGAAAAAATAAAAAAAATTATAACACTTTTTAAATAAATATTAAAGACGATTAAATGATAGGGAAATTTAATAAAACCATAAAGAAAAATAAAAAAATTTAAGTAATTTTATATATTTAAATCCGAAATTTCAATTAAAAAAAAAACATTTTTAATTTAAAAACAAAAACTTTATTTTATTAACAAGTCAACGCCAAACATTGAGTTAATTTTAAGTTATTTATCAAACAGTTATCCAGTACTAATTTTAATACCCATAGAAAAATAGCTTAGAATCTAAAAATTTTCAGTTTTTTCAATCAAAAAACTTTACCAATTTAAAGTAACTTTTAAAAAAGAAAAACTTGTAGATCAAAAATAAAAAAAAACTCAATAAATAATTTCAATTTATTTTTTTTTTAAGCAGAAATTTCCCATGTATTGGTATTATAGCCTTTTAAGCTAGAAAATTATATGTACATACATTTTATGTAAGGAATAAAAAATAAATCGTATTAGATACATATTTTAATGATATGCACATAAAGTTTAAGACCTCAAAACTTAAAGATACATATGTGTGTGTTATATAAGATACACATACATATGAGATACCGAGTTTAGCACTCAATTTTAAAACACTATTGAAAACAATTGAATTAATTGCCTCGGGCTATTTAATAATTTTATTGCATTCAACGGTTTCTTAAGCATACTTCTACATACAAAGATTTTTTTAATAAAAAAAAAAACACATTGAAGTGGGAAGACGACAAACAGTAGAAGATAATCAAACTTAAAAGCAGCATAATTTAAATCTAAAATTTATTTTATAAATGTTTTATTTCAGCTTTAGCTGAAACATCTTTTTGCTCTCAGTCAGACTTGAAAGAACAATTGAATATACATACATGAATACATACATAAATACACACATACTTAGATGCACATGTGCACCTGCCAATGCATGTAGACATATTTACATGTGTGTGTTTATCTGTCGTATACAATTACTTATGCATGGGTATTTTTATTATTACTTACAATGAGTACTTAACTGTGTAAAGTACTCAATTTACGACTCAATGCTCAATTCTTACTCTCTTTCATGCCCACTCACTCATGCCCGTTCATTATCTGCATCGCTCACTCACTCGCTCCCGCTCTGACGCTCGTTTGCAGTCATCTCTCACAGTTGAACGGACATGCAAAAGGAAGCCGCCAAATGTTCTTTTTTTTTTTGTTTTGCGTTTTGGTTTTGCTTTGTTCCGTTGCAGTTGTTGTTGTTGTTGCCATTGTTTTGCCATAAGGCACAGGGGCAGAGAGAGAGCGAGAAAGAGAGGAGTGCATGTGAAACATGTCGAAAGCGGAGAGTTATTAAAAACAATATTCGCTGGATAAGCAGTCAGGCATGCAAAAAGGAATGCCAGCGCAGAGGAAGATAAAGAACAAGAAGAAGCAGCAAGTCGACGGAACAACAGCAGGCGAAAAAAAAAAATTGAATTTTTTTTCTTTGTTTTGTTTGTGTTTTTTTTGCGCTGGATTTAAGGAGTGGGCAAAATTGCGGCTTATCTCGCATCTTTGCATTAACACTTCGGGTTTCGCTTCTTGCTATTGTTGTTGCTAAGCACACGCTCACTCACTCACTCACTCACTCACACACACTCTAACACACACAGATGGCACACAAAATGGCAGCCACTGAGGGCAGTCGCTTATCAGATCAACGCAATCGTTGCGCTGCGACAAAGAAAATTTAGCACCTTGAATCACATGGTGTAATAATACCCATAGGTAGATAAAGTCAACTAAACAACATTTCGTTGGCCAAAGCCATGGACTAAGCGAAATAATCAAAATGGAACCCATAGTGAGTGATAAAACTTATTGAACATACACACCGCATACACACATCACACACACATCACACACACTTTGAGTGAGTTTTCTGCAAGGTGAAGTTTACCCAAAAAGCTACCAGTTGAAACATTGTAGGAAATTTCGAAGGTAAATAAATTTTTTACGCAAAGAAAATCAAATTTTCTCTTGAAATACTCAATATTAACAGATTTCGGAAATCGTTTGGAATTAATTTTTATCTATAGAGTTTAAGGTAATCGATCGGTTAGAAGCACGTCACCTACAAAATAAATTGCACCATGCAAATACTAGGACACTCTCTGTCTCTCTCACTCACTCTTCTCTCTCTCTGCTCCCCTCTCTCTCCCTATATCTCACTGCCTTTCACGACCTTCGCTTAGAGCTTTTCAAAGGCATTCGCATTGGTGAGCATCTCACGAGTTAAGCGCCAAACTTGCTTTGCCGCCTGCTCTAGGGCACTGGGGGACTTCCCCTTGAACATATCGAGACTGGGCAGGAAATAGTGGGGACATCGACGGTATTGTAGGCACGATATCAACTGCAGGAATATGCCATTCAAACGATCCGCAATGCAACTCTCGTCCCACTCAAAGTCACGGGGATGCTTCTCGCACTCGTAGAGCAGCAGATTCTTTAGGTGATAGGCGCTGATCGGATTCCCGGGCAGCTCCAAGTGACGGTCACGCATCGTCTTCAAGATGCTCAAACAGCGACGACGGCAGCCACCTTTGAAGATAGCACAGTCTTAGATATTTGTTCAAGTGTTCAAGTGCGATCTGATCACCGATCTCCTACCTTGCAACAGTCGGTTTTCGGCCTCAAAGAAACTGAGTACCCAAGCATCCCCCTCCATGCTGGCCGCATTGTTCTGCTTATTCTGCATGATGATGCTCTCCTTGGATAGCAGATCGAATCCCTCGGTCTTGACCTCAGCCACGATATTGGGATGTGGCCAGGGTATGTGCGGTATGGGCCAATGTGCAGCTGAACGTGGCCAGATCCCTGAGCACTTGAATGCCGGCGTTATTTGTACGACAAAACGCTCGCGTATACGTAATTTCACCTCAGTGGTATCACCGATCATCTTGACCATATCCCGATAGATGCTCTTGTCACAGGCCTGTGCGACAAGTGTTTGAAATCGTGCTCTGATCTTTCTAGATGATAGATAACCCGATGCCGTGATGAACTCCACCCACAGTGACATTGATCGTTTGCGACCATCGCTCAGTTTGAGCACCGCACAGCCTGGCAGTGTTCCATCGTCCACGAAATTGAACACGCCCATTTGATTCAGATAGAGCACAATCTCAAACTCATTCGGTGAGATCACTTCCACGCCCTCGAATCTGTAAGTGCCAAAGAAAAGTTTCCCCAATTAATTTAAGATTCATTTTGAAGTCCATCAATTGGTTGTGCGTAATTCAGTCGACTCTTGTCTGTCATCGCCCCACTGTGCGGCCCTGGAGAAAAAAAGTGCAGACAAGCGATTCCATCGCCTGAAACATGCAACGTCATTCCTGTCCAGTCATGCTCCCCTGATCAGCTCCGATTAGCTTAGAGGGTTTACATGATCTGTTTACTTAACGTCAACTGAAACAGTCGACGGAAAAGTTTTATTTTGAGAGTATTAAGTAAAATTTTTAATATATAAAACTAATTAATTATATTTTTAGCTTAGTTTGATAGGATTAACTAAGAGATTTATGATCATTTCGGACTGCGAATTTATCATCATTATGATGTAAATTAAACTATCCATAAATACCTTTAGGGTTTGATTTTAAATGATTTATGTAGATCTAACTTAGTGTGGTATATACTTTTGTAATTTTTAAGTTTAGTTTTTAGTTAATGAATTTCGATTTGTATGTTTTTAAAAAGCAGAATTAGTACGATTTAATAGGTCAAAGTAGTGTCCATGTGTTCGTTAAAGTTGCTTTTATAAACACATTATGCAAATATAATAAAACAGTTTCAGCTATAAACTTTATTTTATCTACTTTTCCCAAAACTCGAAGCATTTAATTTCAAAAGCTCATAACTCTAGAAAAACTAGAAATTTTCATAAAGATTTTTGGATTAAAGTTAAAAACTTTTAACCACTTAAAGCTCAAATAACTACAGATAATTTACTCTCAATATTTATAAATTATATGAATTTAAATAAGAAATGAATATAACCGGAGCAATAGTTTTTAGTCCAGTTCTTCTAAATAAAGCCTCTATTCGTATAGACCTTCTATTAAATTGGGTATTATTAAAGAATATACAGAACTGTGTCCAAGAATTGAACAAAAATTAATAGAAATTCATATCTTAACATTGGTGTTGGAAATTCGATTTAAGAACATTACGATTTATAGGTTGGATTCATACTAAGAAGCAAAATAAAGCCCACGGAACTTACCTTATTTATTAGTATGATCCCGTTGGTAAAAACATTTGTTAACAAAAACTAAATATTTTTTATAAACTATTCTTTGCTGACTTAATATATACTGTAACTTACAATCACTACTGCTGACGTTGTTCAGTAAGGATTTTAGTTAAATATTCCCGAAACTAAATAAATTTTATTGTTTATAATTAAACACGTTGGTAAACAAGGTATCAATCAACTTTAAAATGTTGTGGTATACACTCTAAAAATCTTTTAGTTATAGTATATAACATTCAATTGGTTTTACCCTGACTATCAGATCCACTTTGTTATACCTTACAGTTACAACTGTTCCGATTCCTTCAACACTCACCTGCCATTGCACTCTACCAGACTGGAGATGAATCGCGGCTCCTGCAGTTCGACCTCCTTGAGTATATCCTGTACAATTTTGCAGATCTCCCGTATAGCCGTGGCCGTCTTGAAAACACGGGCCTGGACGCGTTCAGCACAGAAGCGATTCATCTGGTAAATGATACGCGTCTGGGCGGCCATCATGTCCGGCGGCACCAGCATGGTGATAGGCCGCTAATCGGGACGATCTTCCCCACTTGACTGACGACTGTCGGTCTGAATTGAACGCGTTTGATCGTGTACGATCGGGAATGATCAAGTACGAACAGGAACGAACGTGTACGAACTGGCGGTAAAAGAACAAACGGACGCGGTTATAGCCAATTATGCGATTTAGCCACACAAAATCGGAAATGGAAGCGAAGTTCGGAATGGGAATTGGAATCGGTAACGAAATCGGATTGGGAATTGGAGTGGGAGAAATTGAGGACAAAGGAACAATTCAATTGTGAGTTACGTTGACAGGTTGTGTCTGTGTGTGTGTGAGTGTGCGTGTGTGTGTGTGGTGTGTGTCTTATTTGTTGTGTGGCATCAACAAACAATGGTTAAGTTTTTTTCTTCTGTGTTTGTTTTGCTTGCACTGTCGCGTATCTCACAGATATTGTATCTGCTGGCACTGGCACTGCCACTGACGCTGGATTAGCCGCGTTATGCGTTATTGCGAGTCGAGAGTCGTGTTGTCTCCTTGTCGTGCCTGTCGAATGCTTGGCAACGGCTCCTAAAAGTATCCGATACCGATACCGATACCAATAACGATTCCTACGAAAAGATACGCAACGATGTCGACGTCGTCGCAGTTGTTTTTTTATTTTGCGCCGTCAGCGTTGTAAATCTCGCGGATATTTACAGCTTTAGCAGATAAAACTCTCGGCCAGAGATACACACACACACACACACAGTTGTTTACACCCACAAGTGCAGCTGCAGCTGCAGTCGCATAGCTGCAGCTACCATTGCAGCGCTAAAAAGCTACAGATACTGCTAAAGATACAGCTACAGATACAGCCACATAGATACAGATGCAACTGTCAAAGTGTCACGTGACAAAGAGCGTGTCATTGTCGCTCAGTCTCGTGCCAAGACGCCGCAGCAACAAAAACCAACAAAAAACAAAAAAAAATGAATCTTTAAGATACTGTATCTGTATCTGTATCTGCAAGTGCAAATACGCCGGTGTGTGTGTAACACAACAAAAGTGAGTTCAAAGCAAACGAAGCGACGCGGCGCAGCCAATGTGAAAGTATCTTGCGCTCGTGTATCTGTAACTATGTATCTAAGTATCTTTTGCATCGACAGCGCGAGTATCTATGTGAGCAAGCGCTGGCATTGGCTGAAACAAGCGCCGCCCATGTGCAGCGAGAGCAACAGCGAGTACAAGACTGCGAGAGAGGGTGTGTGAGAGAGAGAGCGAGCGAGAGAGAGAGGGAAGACTGAGCGTTTGGCCGTCGCATAGACGCAGACACGCCGCGGCGCGCTCTTTGAAGTCTCTCTCGCTCTCACTCGCTCTCTCTTTCTCTCTTGCTCTGCCGCTGCACGTGTGTGTGTGTGTGTAAATTTAATTTGTTAAATACATTTTGTGCCAGACGCCGTCGTACACGAATTGTATGCAATAATTTATCTGAAATGTGCACTCATTTAGCAACGAGCAACCCTCGTCCAAAGATACAACAGCAACGGCGTTGGCAAACGACAACGATATCTTTATATCTCACGGATACACGAACACACAAAAGTTTTACATTTCACAGATACTCGCAGGCACACACACACAGCTACAGCTACAGATACATTCATAAATATGTCGCCTGGATTAATGTGCCAGTTGGCAATTTTTGACAGCGTTGTTCCAGCCAAACGACCCCGCCGTCTGCCCAGACCACTCCACCAGCCCTCTTTCCTACCCACCTTACCACTCACACCTCTTCCTACCAAAGGTACACTATATGTATCTTCATAATCATAATATATGCACACCAAATGCAATAAAACAGTTACAATTTCGCAAAGCTTCCCAAAACTTTTAAGCAAAAGTTTGCGTTACATTTAAGCTCTGGAATCAAAATATATAAAAAGGAGTTAAGTAGCCTTTAAGCCAAAATTTAATGCAGTAAAACGAGTTGCAGTTCTTTGTAGCTAGCTGTAAATGTATCTTTTTTAGGCACTTAATTAATTTTTAATAAAATAGTTGAGGTGTCTAACTTACAGTTACTTTGTATACGACACAAAGTTGTGATTTATGTAGCTAAAAATAAATTTTAATTATATTTTATTAAATTTTATATATAAGAGGTTACTTAGGTAAAGACATAGCTCCACTTTTAAAGCTGACATTCTACGTTGTTAGTGTAATTTCTAATATACAAATTAAGGAGGTGTTTTCTTCCATTTTATTCAGCACTTAAGTAAACAAAAAACCTTTCAATTTGACTACTATTTTGTAGCATTATTTTGATACACAAAAAAAGCTTTAATATAAATATTCTGCTAAAATTTAATATTTTCATTGCACTTATTTTCTTACTTAAATATGAAAAAATTATAACAATTTTATATTATTTTTTAATATTATTTTAAAACACATTTTTCATAGCATTACTAACAAAAGTATTTTTTTTAAATATGTATATAATTTAAATATAAATATTATACATAAAATTAACTTTTTAAAGTCTACAAAAAAAATTTAACAATTTAGTATTATTTCTTAGTATTATTTTAATACATATTTTTCATAGCAATCACAAAAATATTTGTTTAAAATAGATAAATAATTAAAGTTATAATATTCTACTAAAATTTTAATTTTTTAATAATAGTTATTTAACACTTAAGTATAAAAAAATATTTGAACAATTTAGTGTTATTTCTTAGTATTATTTTAATACATATTTTTCATATCTATGCCAACAAAAATATTTGTTAATAATAGAAACATTATTTAAATTTAACTATGCCACTTTCGACTGCTTTCTTAAGTCTAAAAAATATTAAAAACTTAATTTAATTTTTTTTAACCTCTTCTTTCAATCCCTCATAAAATGAAGAAACTTCACTGCCACTTCCATTTCAAATTCGCCCAAAAAACGCTGCACTTCCGGTTAAAAAATCCCTGCACATATTAAATATGACTAGACTGTGACTAGTCACAAGTAATATAACTGAAACTAGTCAAAAGTCAGCCAAGTGTTTAGAGCTAAAGAGTCGTCTGGGCAGTAAAGACAAGTGTCATCGGCACAGCTGACAGGCATGCAGATCAAAGCATTCATCAAATTAGTTATGTATCTATCAATTAGTGGAAATTCCTTTTCATCTGACACTAATTCAAAACGATGGAAACACAAACAGACTGCGAATGGGACATAAAACACAAAAAAACATGAGTAAACCGACAAAAACCCGATGATAAAAATGTCAGATGGCAAAAAATACTCAACCAAAATTTGTATATATAAATATATATCTCTATATGTTACTATATATACTGTAGCATTCGTTAACAAATAGCAACTTTATGTTATGGCAAACATTTCATTCCATTTGTTTATAAATTCTTAAACATCAATTAGTTTTAAAAGCACACGAAACAAAGGAAAAGTTCTTCAAAAAGTATGCAGATTTTTTATTGTAATCAGTAGCTGATTTATAGATGTATTTTTTGCACTTTAACGTAATGGAAATAAATTGAAAAAAATTTTAAAAAAATTTTCTAGCTATTTATTATTAAATTTACAATAATTTTAAATAATTTAGTATTTAATCCGTGTAAAAGAAAATTCTATAAAATCATAAGCTTGTCAAAAAAATATTTTTTTTATGATTTACTTTAAAATTCTGCATCATCTAAAATATTTTTTTTTGAAGTTAAAGTAAAAAGAAACTAAATCAAATTTATTTATATTTTATTTATTTATTTGCTACAGAGAATTAATTCTATATTAACAATTTAATGTAAAGCCAGAGCAACAAAGGCTATCAGTCAGTTAAAATAAATGAATTATTAAAAATATATGTATATAAATTATTTAATATGAAGTTTAATTTTAAGCTTCACTGGAATTTTAATTATTTAATTTTAGCTACTGTTATTTTCTTTACATTTTTATTTGCAGCTTACTGTCAAACCTTAAACGGCTTTAAATTTAATTTTAAAATTTTTATTAATTATATTATTTCTTTATTATTTTTTTTAATATTTAATTTAAAATTAAGATAAAATTAATTACAATAATTTCTTTAAATTGTATTTAAAATTCAGCTACAGATACGAAATGAATTTGAAACAAGCTGCTGTCCAAAGATATTAATAATTGAGTTTGAATCTTGTTTCAAGAGAAATTCAATTCAAATGATATTGTAAATTTATAGAGTTTTCCAAACGATTTATTACAGTATCTCGAAACACAGATCTTAAAACCATTTGAAAAACAGGAACTATTTAGCTAAGAGAATTATATTGGAGATATGCATGCAAATGATTAAGTTGTTTAACGATCAATTAGTTATAAAGATTAATGTCTAGAGATACACATAATTTTACCCAAGAGAGTTATGGACTTGTGTGTGATATGGTAATCGGGCTTCGAAACTGGTATAACTACAGACTTTCTCTGGCGGGCAGGAGAAGTGTGGAGAATCTACATGGGAAAAGAGTGGAACTAAAACTTAAAGAATTGATACTAAAGATATAAGGAAATAATTGTAAATTAGTGGGGAGCATTTCATAGAGTTCTTTGCTTAAAATAATCTGAGTTTTAGGATTAACTTTTAGGTAAGACTTCTATTTCTCAGTATAGTTGGGTTAAATAAGTATCTTTTAAGCTACCAACTGCTGATAGGTCTATCTGAGTTACTTGTAGGATCTATGAAGGATTGCAGCCAGCTGTTAGCTATGTTTTAGCGGGATTTTCAGCGATTGGCGGTAAGAGGCGAGTTTCGAATTTTTTTTGGCTTGAAACAAAGGTCGTCAGTGAGACAGACGGACAGACACAAAGAGAACCAAATGTTAAAAAGTGGAAACGAACATGTACTATAAATGTGTGTATACCCTAGTGTGTGTGTGTGTGTGTGTGTGTGTGTATGTTTTTCCCGTATTTATATATCTCTTAGATCTTGAAGAAATTTGAATATAATTTATGTGCAATCGTCGCTTTTTTCGGTTGGTTTATTTGCTTGCTCCGCTGTCCCCTTTCCACCGTCCACGCTGCCAGTGATCCCTGTACCGGTCGACCTGACTATGCGCAACTCCGCTGCGATCCGGTCCGGTCGTGTCGACTCCGCTCGGTTCGGTTCGGTCCCAAATGAAGAACGATCCATCCATCTAAACGTTTGTCACTTGCTGCGTTGTCGCCGCCAACGTTTGTCTTTTTTGCTGCTACGTCAGTTGTGCTCCTTCGTTTCTTTTGTCTTAACTTCTTCTGCCTCTACTTCTGCTTCTTCTTCGTATTGTCACCGACACCAGCGCGTCGTCGCCCGCGACCGCGACCTCAACCAACCATTGGACGACCATCAAAGCAGTCGTTTATCTTGTAGATATATCAGTCTGTCCAGCTGAGAACCGCTGCTCAACTTCTCTACGTTTCTCCGTTTCTCAACTCCACTCCACTCCACTTCTCTATCCACTGCTCAATCTCTCGACTGCCCAACTGCCCCATGTTTCTATGGAAAAAGAACAATAACAGAATTTCACATGCAGCCACAACACGAGCATATTATTCATGTCAACTATTCCATACTTTATACTGATATGTTTTACTAGTTGAGCATACCTTGAAAAACTTCTAGAAATTTCACAAAGCCGTTTGCAAAACTTAAAGTCTAAATAAGTTTGACTAAGTCAAAAACATATGGAATAGAATTATTTTTTTCAATATTCTATAACCCCAATTGGTACCAAAAAATCTGTGGAATACGCTGTGAATAAGGGCTTTCTTAGTTAGGTTTCTTTTAACATACCCTTGAAAACAGATGTTCTTAGAAACTTCAATAGTTGTGGCTTATTTTTACAGACTACTGTAGAATCCCGGGAGACGCTTTCACCAAGAGGAGACTAAGGAGAAGAGGACCAACCAAGTCATGAAATTTTCGTCGCAATGACCGTACGGACGCTTTAAGAGGAGTCGGTATATCCGGATACTACTATATAACTATATTGACGTTCTAAAGTTTCTATGGTAGCTATATGTTATACTAATTTGGCCGATCTAATATTATTAGTAGGTCTACAATAAGATTTGGTAGAGTTATTTCTCTATAAACCAAAAGGGACTTATACTACTACTATTACTACTACTACTACTTCTACTACTACCACTACTACTACTGCTACTCCTACTACCACTACTATTACTACTCCCACTACTACTATTACTACTACTACCACTACTGATATTTAATTCTAAAATATTATTTTTAATCTAGTATAATATTATGAAGTGATTCGATCTGACTAATGTTAACATATGTTCTGCTTTCCTAAATTAGACGAGCCTATGACAGTTCACAGTCAAGTCGCTGCATCAAAGTGTCTATATCGACGGGGCTGCATAGGGTCGCCTAGAATATATATATATATATATATATATATATATATATATAGACTTTATGGGGTCTACCACACCTACCTGCCACACATAGACCAATTTATAAAACTCTCTAGAAGGCTTATATTATTCGTAGTTTGAAAGTTCACTTCTTACAATATTAATATGACAAACTTAAAAAAATAATACATTTTTACTGCTTACTAAAATCTTTTTTTGTTAGCTTAAACTTAAGAATTCTATACTACTTCAAAATGCATATGAATTTTTTTTTTTAACTCTAGATAATATTTTAATTCATAATCAAATCATAAGTAAATTTTAACAGTTGTTTAAAAATGAAGCAAATTCTATTGAAAAGATACCCAGTTTACTAAATTTTAGATTTTGATTACAAGCTATTATTAATGTTAATTGTCTTCCCTTCTTCCATTATGGAACCCATTTCTTAGATCTTAAAGCTTTGTTGATGTTATGCCTAACAGCTGTTAAGCTAACATTAACAGCGGCACTGTAAATGTTAATTGATATGTCACTGATCTACGTTGATAAATCACAAGTTTATCTTACGACTTATTCACTTACCACTTACCACACACAGGCGCATGCAGTGAATTCTTAATTCCACTCAGATCTTCTGCTCACTCCCTATCTCTTTCTAGCACTGTAGCTCTATCTCTATCTCTGTCTCAGTCAGGCTGTCTGGTGTTTTCCCAGCTGTTAGGCAAATGCAAAAAGTCAATCGCTAAGCGGATTTCAGAGCCATTAAACCCGTTTATTATAGCTGGTTGCATATGTTGGTATTGGTTTTATTGCTGGTACTCTTTGTTGCCCAGAGGCGTGGCAAGGCGGTGTTGCAACGTCCATGGCAAAGCCTTTGGCGCTTTTTGCTTAAGTACAGGTGACATTTGACTACTTTATTGAATTATGACAGCGAACAAATCAGCGACATGAATCCTCAGTCACATCCATATCCTGATCACCGCACACCAACAAACATCGCAGTCAATTTTTTTTTATACCTTTTTTTCTTGGTTTTTTCGTGCATATGACTTTGTCTGGGCGCAGTCTCTTTCTGTTCTCTTCTCTCCCGAACTCTCCTCTTCTCTTTCTATCTTTCAGTCTCCCTCTCATTACGCATGCAACACGTTGCGCTTGCAGCCCTGGGACCGCATCCAAGTCGTTGACAAAAACCAAGTTCGACATTTAGAGATGACAAAGAAGAACGATTTTTAAAGAAAATGTTATTCTTAATCATACAAAATTGTATTCGGTTCAATAATACTTAACATTTATTTTTTAAGTGTAACCAAAAATAACTAAAGGTATAAAAATTTTACACATCTCCGCTTTTGACCGTATACAAACTAATAAAGTATTATTTATGTAAATATTCATCCAAAATTTTGCATTTCCAGACATGAAATAAATAATATGAAATAAATAAATAAATAAGTGAGTTAATAAAAAAAATAAATAAATTAAAAAATAAATTTCAAAAATAAATAAATTAATTAATTAATAAATAAATAAATTAAAAATAAATAACTGTATAAATAAATAATGTGATATAAATAAACAAATAAATATCAACAATAAATATTAAAATATATTTGAATTAAAAATATTTAATTAAATGATAATAATTCCAGCATTCCAATCCAGCAATTCAGTGTGAAAGACAATCAAAAAAAAAACATTAAAACAAAAAAGTAAAAAAAATTTAAATGTACAAATTTTAAACCTCAAATTTGAAATTTGACAAAAAAATAAATTTTATTAACCAAACTCCAACTTCTATGTTAAAATATTAGTTTAAATATTCAATATTTATTTAAGACATTTTTTAAGTAGATTAGTTGTTAACATTACATTTTTAAAACTAAGCCGCTTAAATAACGAATGTTTTCCAGTGCCTTATGAGCACTATAAACCATTCCCATGACATATTTTTTACAGCGACTTCCATCTCGAACGATGAGTGATCATGGAATTGGACATTGCCTAGTAGCGTACATGTGTTTCGCAATCGTCTGTTTGGCATACTAATTACGTGTGCTGTGTAGAGAAGCTACTTCCCGGTTATGCCCCAACTGTCCAACTGCCACACCCCCAAACACCACCGCCCCTGCCACTGCCACTGCCCCTGGACGAACTCACAACTTACCGTCTGGACGACAAGTGCACGCTAATCACGCAATACTTGAAAACCGAAGAATGCGGCCCAAAGGGTCCCTGTCAATTTCTTGAACGTTAATTTTCAATAATATCATAATTTATTGTTACAGTGCAGTGTCGCTCTGTCTCTCTCTAGCGCTCTCTTTGGGAGTAGTCTCTCGTTCTCTTGCTCTCGCTCGCCCTTTGAATTCTCATTTCAAACACGTACTTGAAAATCGATCTCAATTTCGTAGTTCAGATATCACGCGCACACACACAAACACACACACACACTAACACACTCATACACGCAGACCCTTTCGTAGTCTTAGCCCTGCCACGTACCAGTGCCCGCTTTCCTGCCCCATTCCCGACCCATTCCCTACCCATTCCCGGACCTTTCCGACTCCAACCGTTTTCGTTACCGATTCCCAGTGGCTTTTGTATACGCTTATATGGCCAATATATGAGCTGACCAAGTCGGCGGCCCTTTTCAAGCCCGCGATGATCACGTTGACATTTCGTTTTGGTCGATTGCGGGTGTACGGTCGGAGGGGTGTAAAGCCTTCTCTCTCTCTCTGTGTGTGTGTGTGTGCCCTCTCTACAGTCTCTTCCCTCTGTGCCTCAGTGCCGAGGCTGTTGACATGTCGCCGGTTGTGATTGATTTAGGGCTCGTTGGCTGCTTTTTGTTTTCCGCTGAAGCGCAGCCGTTTGAACCCATTGTTTTTAACCAAAAATGGGCGTACGATTGTCACAAAGAAGACGACAACAATAACAACAGCAGCAACAACAAAAACTACAACAACAACCACAACCATAACATCAACAACAACACAAACATTAAGTTGATAATGATTAAGTATTGCAATTGGAGCTCAAAATTCAGATGGGGCTTGGCAGACAGATCCCCAGTATTAATTGATATCGCCGGATTATCCCCATAGCCGTCAATACAACGCATTTAATGCCCAACAAGTTTACTTCATACCATTTAATAGTAAGTATAGTTTACTGAAATAATCCAGATTTCAGCTTATAATAAAAATAAGCTTTATTAACTTATAAATAGTTTTATTTGATAGCAATCAATAACCTGAAGCTTTTACAAGAAACCCGTTTATTTCTTGATGTTTTTACTCTGAATATTGGCTTACTTTTGGTGCAACTTATGGTTCATACTGCGATTAAAAACACTTAACTTTCATGACCAAGAAAAAGGCTTTAGAGTAGGCTGGTCAGCAGAAGTCCCTGTGCTTAAACTGCACAGTATTAAATAGAAAAGTTCAAACAAACTCTTAGATGAAGCACTATGAGTTATATATATTTAGACCGCGTTCTCAAAAGGAGTACAGGCGTCTATAAGGTTTATTAGCAGCGAAATGTGCTTAAATGGCCGATGGCGTCGTTTCTAATCCCTGAATCTCAGAGACTGTAACACCTAGACTGACGAAATTTGGAATGAAAGTACGTGTATACTTTACGCAGATGAAGTTTCTTTTAAATTGTCGCCACGCCCCCTACAGCGCCCGAAAATTGGAAAAAAAAGTCATATTTATAACCCCTTAACTGGAAAACTGCTAGAACTATCAGTGCCAAGTTTGAGCCATATCGAAAACATTATACTATAGCCCTAAATATATTTACCTATAAGAAAAACTAATCAAGCTTACCGTCCATAACCTTTCAAACAGTTTCCGAACCTAAAACACACCTTAAACTGTGCCACTGCAGGGCTTAGTTGCTATAACTAACTTTAATATAAGTGCTTTACAGGTAACCAAGTGCGTAGTAGCACCAGTGCTGCTGTTGTTGTTGTTATTCATGGAGTTGTTGTTGTTGTTGCTGTTGTTGTTGGTCCGAAGCGAGAAGCATTCACATTTGTTGCCTCGCGGCGCTTGTGGCTCACCGTATTAAATTAATATTTGCTTTTTGTCAAAAGGGTATAATCAAGCACCCTGGCGATGACAGGCTAAGAGGCTCTAATTACAGCTTGTTACCCTGATGTACTGGCCACACAGGTCGTGGCTCACTTGGCTCGCGTTTTTCGCGATCGGCATCGGGATCGCGATCGTGTTTGCGATCACCGTTCACTGTTCCCCAAGTCACCGTTCACAGTTCCTCCTTTTGCCTTTCACCGTTCACGTAACGATTGTCGATTGCTCCTCGCGCCTCTCTCCACGCTCCTCTGTTCTTAACTCTCTGCTTTCCTGGACTCGACTTCATTCCATTTATGCTAAGTGGCAAGCGCCGACGCAACATCACATCAGGCAGAGGCAGAGGCAGCTCATCTCGGGCGGGTTTAATACAACCCACTCCGATTGCGCCAGGCACAGTGGGCCAGCTGCGCAATTTACTACACAAAATTTGCTAGCAAACTGCAATTCACATATTTGTTTTGCATAAAACGAAAGAAGAGACTGACTTAAATTGATATGGTTTTAAAAACAAATTTTGGTTCACTTGTTCCACTGTGCAATTCTTCAATTCAACGTTGCGTCCCCGCCCCCCTCTGCCCAACCTGCCAGCAACTGCAGTTTGATTGAAGCCCGCAAATTAAAATGGCCAACTAGTCAGTCAGGTCGATGCTGGAGCCTCGAATGCAATTCTCACGATTTGGCAGACCCGCGTCATTTGTTCTTCATTTGTGTTCGCCAGCGTCTCATCATCAACATGTAAGCTGTTCATTTGGATATGTGCAACACACCAGATACCAAATGCCCGCTCTACACCCTGTAAGTCCCCCTCTACAAACCTGATCAAATTAACCATTTAAATAAAACATTTGTTTTGATATTCGCTTAAAATGCGTTGCAAATGTAAAGAGTAAAAAATTTGTGGAAAAAAAATACTTTTGAAAAAAAATATTCCATTTTTGGGAACTGAAACTTAAGCTCTTAAAAAAAAAACACTTTAGTGTAAAATAGTAAAAGATTTATTTAAGTTTAATATGTAGTTAAAGTATATTTCAAATACCCCTTTGAACAGGCAGTTCATTCATTTAAAACATAACATTAAATTTTTAAATTATTTACTCTAAAAAAATTAAGAAATTTACACTTCAGTCTAAGAAAATTCCTTAGCTACAATCAGTTGAATCCGGTTTTAGCGACACTCAAGGGAGCGACGATTTTACGTCGTTATATCCGGTTGACGCTTTAACCAAAAGGAGACCAACGAAGACCAAGGAGAAGGGGACCAACCAAGTCATTCAATTTTCGTCGCAATAAACGGACGGAGTCGGTATAACCGGTATCTACTGTATTATTTTATATATACCAAAGAATGAAATGCTTATTAAATATTTATAGGTCATTGGAATGGATTTTAAGTTATCTAGAATAATTTTATTTAAATATAATAATTTTGCTAACAATCGTTTCATAACAAAAAATAAATAAAATAAAAAATGTGATCAAAGAAATTAAATATTTATTAAATATTTTTAGGTCATTGGAATTTAATTTTAATTCTCAGAAAATATTTTATTTATATATGATAACTTTTCCAATAAACATTTCATAACAAAAAAAAATAAATTAATAAAATATTAAATGTGATCATACAAATTAAAAGACACTTAATTAATTTAAGTTTATTTCAAATCAAATGGTACAGTCTTTATTATATGATATACAATTAGTAATTAGGCTCCAACTTTTGTAACTAAAACTAATTTGCTAGCAAACCAAAAATGTATTAAGGTTTTTAAAAATTTAATAATTTAAATAAACACTATTTAGCACACTTTTTCGCACAGTGTAGCCAAGATGTTGATGTCGGTTGACAGGTAGTGCACAAATCTCGTTGTTGGTAGCCGTTCCAGCCTCCATAATCATGATGATCATGGACTCAAACTGGAGGAACTTTAATTCCAGATTATCACAGCGTTTACTCGTACTTATTTTCTGATTCTCTTTTACTGATTTGGATTCTGCTTCAGTTTGAGTTTCAGCTTTCTACCCCTCGCAGTGCATGAGATTTTTTGGTTGTCCAATAAAATATGTTATAACAAATTGTGTGTTCAAAATGTGATTATGAGATGTTCATAAAAATTTGCTTCTGGCCATTAAATGAATATAAATTGCATCAAAATTTGTTAAGGCGCGAAACAGAAACCAAAAATCCAAAAATCAAATACTCAAAATCCAAAACGGAGATAAAACGTGAACCAGAACAAGATCATGACTTGGCCAACAACAACAAATTGGCCACAGAAATGACAACTGCTGATGATGATGCCAATGGACATGCCCTCAAATGATGGAGGCAGGAATTATCATTTATTAATTGTTCTTTAATTTGTGTGGGAAGCAACGCATCAATGACATTTTACCACCCCTCTCTACCACTCACTACTCCTCTCTTTCAACGATTAAAAAATATAAAATAAAAACTCGGCGAGACCAAAAAAAAAAAAATTAAATATCTCAACAGCAACAACAACAACAAGAAATTTACCGCAAAGAAATATAAAAGCAAACCGCAAACAAAAACAAATAATAAATTTATTTATATTGTATTGTTTTTGTTGTCTTTTTTGATCACATTAAAATGCAAATGAAATCCAATAAACAACAACTCATTAAAAGCGCAACTAACGCGGCTAACGACCCGCTCTTAAATTTAATTCAAATCTTCCTCTTATTCTCTCTCTAGCGCAGCCAATCAACTAATATGCGATCTATTAAGTCTATAAAATATATTTTAAAAATGTGAATAAATATAGAAAAGCTTAAAAAAATATTTAACCACTAACATTAGATTAAGTAAGCCCCTTTAAACTAGTTGACAGATGAACAGCTAATTGAATTATTTACTGTTTACTCTGATTTTAGGTAGGTAGGCTGATTGCTATGAAACTATTAAAAGTTTAGGGCTATATAATTTAAAAATTCAAGAATTTTCTTTAAACTAGTATTTTGTTATGCTATCTATAAGATATAGTAGTCCGATTTCAATGAAATTTTGACAGCATTTAGAGAATGATACCAAATGTTCTTTCTGCTAGTAATCACTCAATAGATACTTAAAATGTTCATACTTAGCATTTTCAGCATATTCGACCGCTTGTGCCTATGGCAGTTGTATGATATAGTGGTCTGATCTGTATGAAATTTGGCTGGCACATCGATTTTGGTACTTAATGCTGAACTTAGGCAAAAAAATCTCATTTCAATCTTTTCTGCCTATATAACAACTATATAATATAAGTAGTAATCCAATCTGTGCGATTTTAACATATGAATTGTGGGAAGAGAAAATACACATCCTTCCCAAGTTGCATTAATATAGCTTTAAAACTTAGGAATTAGTTCGCTTAGAAAAAACCAACATTGACTCGACTGTGGATTTTGATGAAGAATAAATATATATTTATATGTTTTTGTATATAGAACATACCTTATATGGTCTTAAAAGCCTCCTACCGCCTGACAAACCTCATAGACTTTACTCTTTTTGTGTACTAAGTCCATAAATATTTTAAATAAAAGTACTTGAAAACTTTTATCTACAGTTCTAACTCAAGAAAGCTACAAAAATTCCATATTAATTTGCTCTAAAGCGTGCTTAACTCATAATTTACACAACCTGATATATATATTTCTAATAATTAATTAAAATAATATTCGTTAACCCACTTAAATAGGAATCACAGCTATAACCATAAATATCTAGGTTACTAAATGTCCCAACAGATTAATCAAACGTGTTTCACATCAACAAAATTTCCAACTTGGTTAACAGTTCATTGATTGGATTAATCACATATTTGCACACTTAAATGTCATAAAAATGCGAAATGAAAACGTTTTGGGCCAAAATCGTAGAATAAAATGACCAAAATTCAAAACGTGCAAACATAAATCAAAAGAAAACAATAAAATAAAAAAAATTGTAATAATTTATCAGTGTACGTACGGGAATTGTTTAAACAAAAATCAATAAAAAGTGAACTGAACAGCAATAAATAAATGAACAACATGATGGAATGCTCTAAAAAGAGCGTAGAATACTAAAAAAACTAACTCGAATGGAAACGCGTTTGAAATTTAAATTTTCAGGAATATTTTCTGAAAATTTCTAGTTAGGAAAATATGCCTGGGAAAAGAAGATTTAATTTTCATCTAAATTATTTTTAAAATGCCAACATTTTCTTGGTATTTTGTCATTACAGGGTATTGTAGAATCTAGTGAAATAATTTAATTTATGAATGGCATTAAATTTAATTTGACTGTTATGTCTGTTGCTTGAAACTGACACTCACACGTGATCTAAATTTTTATATGCTTTTCGTTTGCTTTTCGGCCAGGTTAGTAGCCCGAGACAGTCTCAAAGTGGGGCCGCCTGTACAGTTTATGGCCATAATCGAAGACGGACAACGAATTGCCAATAATTTTTTCGCAACAATTGATGTAAAACTTTTATTTAGGTTCTGTTAGCTGTCTGCAAATATTTAACTCAATGTCCCATTAAAAATGCACAACGTGTCGATGAGAAGACGCGACCGTCAGTCGCCTTGACATTTTCAATGGCCAAACTGTCCAAAAGAAGTAAAGGAAAAATACAAGAAAGCAAAAAATCCCCAGCCCAATCTCTGCTAGAAATGAAACCTTAAATTTTATTTGAAATAAAATTGGCACACGACATCAGAAGTAGCGCCACAAACGGATGTGGATTTCAAACAAAAATTTCAGTGTTTCCCACTAGTAATAAAATTTCTTTACATATGTTAGTCCACTGTTAGTTAACAGCCCGCTGTTAGTAACATTAAAATCAGCGCCACTAACAAAATTTAACATTTTCCACAAGAAATAAAATTTCTTTACTTATGTTAACCCACTGTTAATTAACAGTTAGTAGCTATCTATGTTAAATGAAACTCAAGGCAAATTTTGTTTGAAAAAAACTTGGGTTTTTATTGACTAAACTCACAAGAAAGGCAAACACAAATAAATAATTAAAAACAAAAAAATTATATATATATATTTTTTGTATATATATTATTGATTTTCAACTGCAGTTGAGCGCTACTAAGTGTTGCTTAAACTTAAACTAAATACTTTAGCTAATTTTATTTGCCGCCCGGCAAAAATTGTTTTCAAATCTAAAAAAAAAATTTGTTGTATTTATACTTAGTTTTAGTTGGGCGCTGTTTTAAGTATTTATATATATATTTCGTTATATATATAAAATGTTGTGCGTATTTATGATGTTGTTAAACTTGTACATAAGATTATAAGATAGTTCTATCTGGGTATTTTTGTATACGTTTTGTGTATTTTGTATTTAAATATATAAATTTATGTTTGTATTTTGTATTTTGTATTTGTATCAATTAATTATAGGAAACTCTTTAAGCGGCGTATACTTTTCGAAAGCACCTAAAAACTAAATTTACAATCTAATAAAATATCAAATAGTATTTGGGTTAAAATTTCCGAATTACCTCTCAGAGCGTACTACTACCCCCATTTCGTAGGTCCCCGCCCACAGCTAACCGTCTAATTGTAATTGGGCCACATTATGCGGCTTTTGTTTTCAGCTCGTTTTCCCACAAATCAAAAAACGTTAAACAAAAAATATTTTAAATAAAAAAAATAAAAATAAAAAAATTTTTTTTTTTTAAGAACAAAATTGATCCCCACTTTAGTCACCCTACAACTCCTCCAGGCAACGCACATTGGTTAACATAATGCGTGTGAGACGCCAGACTTGTTTGGCAGCATTCTCCAGTGCACCCGGAGATTTGCCCTTAAAGAGATCCATGTTGGGCAGAAAGTAGTGCGGACACCGACGACACTGCAGGCACGAGATCAACTGCAAGAATATACCATTTATGCGATCCGCAATGCAATTCTCCTCCCATTCCATTTCCCTTGGATGCTTCTCACATTCGTAGAGCAGCAAAGTTTTCAGATGATACGATGTTACGGGATTTCCCGGCAGATCGAGATGTCGGTCCCGTAATGTCTTCAGTATGCTAAGGCAACGACGGCGACTGGCACCTGAAAAAGATACAGAAAAGAGGAAGGACTTTAGTATCATTTATTGGAATATATAAGTTTATAAATATTTTATTTATTCATAGTATAGTGTGGACAAACAGGCAATGGTATATTGATTAAAAAATATTATAATATTAAATATAATATTTTTAAAATTATGTAACCCCGTTGACAATAGATCAAAGCTAATAGTTAAAAATATATTTACATATTCTTTAAAATATCAATAAAGTCAGTAAACTCCATTATATATTTCATATATTTTCTATTTCAATAATTATAGATGTAAAATTTCTATAAATAACCCAGTTAAGAAATCTTTTTCATAAAAAATAAATACAACTTAAAGATTTCAATATTTTATCAAACACTTATATAAGGACTAAATTAATAAATATTTTTCTGGCGTCAATTAAATTGTTCCACTTTTCTTAAACTAGCTTATTACAATTATTCATGGTAAACACAACTTAAACAATTTTTATAAATCCTCAAAGTATTTTTAAAACTCTTCCAAATTTGTTACAATTTAAAATATTTTCTTAACCTTTCCAAAAATCTTTTATTACCCCACCAAATCAATCACAATACAACCCGTTTTCGTATAATTTCTAAAACTTATAAGTCGATAATAGAGTTATCTATAGAATAATTAACTAAAATATATATAATTTCTTAAGCTTTCGACATAATAGATTTCAACATTTACCATTTATTATTTTGGACATTGATTAATTTCAATTATAGCCGATTACTCATTTTAATAGCACTCAAGTGTCCAAAGAGTTTGGAAATGTGAATTAAAAATAAATGTTTACGTATCTAAACATTTGATAAGTGCTACTTCTACTTCTACTAAGGTTAATTGTTTAAACTAACTGATTAGTTAGTCACTTACAGGCTTTTTTCTCTAATTTGCTGCTAATTGACAAAATTTATTTTCAAAATAAAACAATTTTTGAAGGTGCCAATAATGTGATGTCGAATCGGTAACTAGGCCTCCAACCGGTTTGATTGATCAACCTACACACTTGTCATCCAGCACATAAATCATGGACGTGGACGTAGACGTGGAGTGTCAGACGTGCTAATCTCGACCTGCTTCGATAATCACAGTACGAGCACTTTTATACTATTTGTAGCTCCACCAAAAACTAAAGGCAGTTTAACTAGAAGTGAGTCTACTTAAAGTTGTTATCGCTAAACTCTATAAACTTTGACAAAACTCCATTTAAGTTCAGGGTTAATCGATCTTGTGTTAGCTATTGAAAATTCAAAATAAATATATTCCGGAATATTGGCTAAGAGACTTGATTTATAGGAATTTTAACAGACTTTTTTAAGAAATTTTTAAATGGATCCCCGAGAAGTCAACATGTTTCAATATTGCATTTTTCTAAGATTCCAAAACTGTTGTATGTATAAATATACAATTTATTTATATTTATATATTTTTATATATCTATTTATTCATTAAAATTTGCTTTAAGAATTGTATTTTTTTTTTTTATTATTACTTCAACTTATTTGTTTTTTATCAATTTGATTTTGAGTTTTGAAGAATTGGAACAGCTTCATCTTGCCAGAAACTAAAATAATTATGCAATTGAGCGGAAATTATTGAAAATTTCCAATACTTTTTGTATACCTAAATTAATTTGTAGCGAAATAATATTAATATTTTCATCAGAAAATCTTTAATCAATATAAGAGAATTTAATAAAATCAAAGGAAAATTTATAGAAAATATATATATTAACTAGAAGTTATACTAATTTTAAATCATTTAAAAATTGTATGCCTATGCATTTCTAAGCATTGATTGCTTTAGTATACTGGTGTTTAATTAAAGTCAGCATAAAGTAAATTAAGAAACTTCAAGCCTTTTCAAGTAATAATTTATGTAAGATAATTTGGTAAGCTTCAAAGAGAAGAGAGTGTAAAACATTTGGACAAACTTGGGTCAAAAGTAATTACTTTTAGGCAGTAGAATGACAAAAACTAACTGTTTTGGCCACTGCAATTACACTCAAAAATGTTTTACAAAGTCTCTAAAGAACTCTTCATTAAATACGAAACTTTAGTCTACTAGAATTCGTAGAATTAAAAGTGTAAATAATTCTGATGAATTTCTGGTAGAATGCGACATACGATAATGATATTGTAATGGATACGAGTTTAAAATGTTAGTCAATGATCGTCAGAGCTAAATTATTATGCGCCAGGGCATTAAATTAAATGTCAACTTCGATCCACAAAACGAATCGAATGAGAGAAAATTGGTAGAAAGACAGAAAGATAAACGGAGATGAGGGCTAAAGATTTGATATTGATTTTGATTTCGATTTCGATGCCGATTTGGGTCTCTTTGGATTTGGTTTCGCTTGTGATTTAATTTCTAGATTCGCTTTGTCGTCTCTGGTGGTTTTCTTAGTATGTTTTTTGGTTTTGTTTTTGTTTTTGTCGTTTATACTTTTTTTGATTTTTTTTCATTTTTTTTTTGGGTAGCTTCTACGCGCCGTTGTTTTATTTATTTGTTGACTTTATCTAATCGCCGAGATTTAAAATATTTATAAAATCGTTTAGAAATTTATTTATGGCCCAGGCATTGGCATTGTTGATATCTACAGCAACGGACCCCAAAAACCCGTTTCTATCGACCAAAAACGCCTGACTAACGCAGGCTACCTTAAAGTGACGGCGACGACGACGGCGACAGCGACGGTGACTGCGACTGCGACTCCGAAGCGTCGCAAGTTCCATAGCAACTGCTGCGTCGACTGCGTTTATCTGACTGAGATCAACGGATTTGTGTGCGCGTGGGGAGAGCGAAGAGCAAGGCATAAGGGTAAAGCCAAGAAAGGGGAAGTGGGAGGGAAAGCGTGAAGAGCGAAGGGGAAGCAAAGTTGGAGGGAAAAACTTCAGTTTGCTCAGTCAGTGCAGCAATCGTCGCCGTGAACAGATTTACGATCGTTACTAGCCCATACGGGCTCATATCTCATTTCTTATCTCTCTCCCTCTCTCTCTTTCTCACTTACTCTCTACAGATAAACGTTGGATGCATTCAGCTGAGAGTTAAAGTGTGCTCCACTTGATCTGTTTAGCATTAAATGATTGTGAATTGATTGCGAATCGATTGTGAATTTAAGTTGTTATAGAAATTATTGTGAAATTGTTAGACATGTTGTATATAGGTACGTAGTAAGCACATATATAATTTCCTGATCACTGATTAACACTTTGAGTGCAGACATTGTGTTCAAGCTTATCTATATGATCGCGAGAAGTGCCAAGTCGTTGCCACAAGCCAGTACGACTACTACTATCTGCCCCCAACGATCTTGTGGCACAGACCTCAAACTGTACTGCTACTGTGATCGTGATCGGTCGACTGATCGAGAGACCAAATGCTTAATTTACAAGCAATTATATCAAACTACAGTCGCTGATTTATGGGAAATAAATCAATTAAATTTAAGTGTGTCACTGATTGTAAATATGTACGTTTTGGGTACTTGGCATTTACCTGTATACGTACCTGTGCCCAGTTGACACTTTTGCTACGAAACAGCGTACTACCAAATTTTAGTTTTATTTACAATCGGTTTACACTCAGTTTCTGTCGTGTTTTAATTTAATGCTGTGGTTTGGTTTTTCCTTAAATAAATATAGTTGTTCCTTAGCTACTTCTTACTCCCGAAATACTTTAAGATAGCGAGTTATTGTTAGCTCTTAACTATTCGTTTTGTTTGTGGATTGTTTAAGAGGTGTTTTACCACGACCATTCTGATTCTTCTTTAACAAGAGGCTACTCTATCATTCAGTTGTGGTTTGTGGATTTTAATCTTAATTTCTGATACTTCGTTTAC
The DNA here is from genome assembly GCA_035046005.1 of Drosophila acutilabella. Lineage (NCBI taxonomy): Eukaryota > Metazoa > Arthropoda > Insecta > Diptera > Drosophilidae > Drosophila > Drosophila acutilabella. The sequence continues at coordinate 6,383,209 of JAWNOK010000020.1, forward strand.
CATCGAAAGCTTTTGAGTAATTATCCTAATATAAAATTGTAGTTTCGACTGTGAGCTGTATAATTATATATTTAAATGGTTCTTGCAATTACCGAGCATGAAATTTAATTATTTAAATATTTTGTTAACCTTTCTGTTATTTGGGTATTAAAAGCTTCTTATTTTTTAAAATTTATTTCTTTTGAGGGTCATAATTTATGTTTGTGTCTGTATGAGATAAAAAGTAGATGCAATATTAGTAATTCTATTTATTTGTTACCTAGTAGGTAATACCTACCTACATATGTACATATATAGTACTTTCGTACTTTATAAACTGTCTGATAGTTTGGTTCCTTTACAGCAATGTTTACAATTATAAAGTAGAAGGTTCACAATACCGGGCTTAAATAAGTCTTCAAAAAAGTCTAATCAGGAGTAGACTATTGGCCGAGAATGATTGATCTTGCTATTCTTAACTATCCGGAAATCAAAATTGAACTTGCATTAAGTTTATTAGTTTACTTTATAGACCATTATAAAATTGTATAAATGTCATCGAATCCTAAGAAATGATTTAATATTTCCCTTAACTTTTTTCTAGTCAGAAAAACTTTATTTCAAATTTGTAAATTTTAAATTCCAGCAATAAATAAGATTCTAACAAGTACGATTTGTCATGAAGTTTTCCAAGTGTAAGCTTTTTATGAAAATGCCGAAAATACTCAAAAATATTTTTCAAAACTAACACCATTAAAACTTTCATCCAAACAAAATGGTGTTGAAGCTAATGACACGCTACTGGTAAAATATTTTAATCGATTGATTCGCCGACGGCAAATCGAAGCAAGAACCGATGGAGAAATTGGTTAATTTTAGGGACTTAACTCACCTTGCAATAGTCGATTCTCGGCGTCCGTAAAGCTAAGCACCCAGGCATCGCCCTCCATGGCGGAGTTTTTGCCCTGCAGTGCAATACACTCCTTGGAAAGCATATCGAATCCCTCAGTCTTGACCTCTGCAACAATATTGGGATGCGGCCAGGGTATGCCCGGTAGTGGCCAATGTGATGCTGAACGTGGCCAGAGACCGGCACATTTGAAGGCAGGCGTAATTTGGACAATAATCCGTTCCCTAATCCTCAGCTTGACCTCTGTGGTATCGGCGATCATTTTAACGATATCCCGATAGGCGCATTTATCACATGCCTGGGCGACCAGTGTCTGAAATCTCGAGCGAATCTTTCTTGCCGACAGATAACCCGATGCGGTAATGAATTCCACCCACAGGGACATGGAACGTTTGCGTCCATCGCTGAGCTTGAGGACGGCACAGCCGGGCAGAGTACCGTCGTCGACGAAATTAAGGACACCCATTTGATTGAGGTAGATGATGATTTCGAATTCTGTGGGTGAGATCACTTCGAGGCCCTCGAAACGACCGTTATAATCGTTGAGGGAGGATATGAAGCGTGGCTCCTGCACCTCCACCTCCTTGAGCACATCCTGGACGATGCGACACACCTCCTGGATCTGTTTATGGATCTGCGCCTTTCGCACCTGCACACGATCCGCACAATATTTGTTCATTTGATAGACCATCTTGGACTGTGCCGCGATCATGTCCGACGGCACCAGCATTATTGACCCGGGTGACGACGTCGTGATTGTGTTGCTCTCTCTCGCTTGCTCTAACACGCTTTTGCTCTTCCTCTCCCGCTCGCGGGCTCGCTTTCGTCTGAAGTTTAGCGTTGGTTTTAGGAACTCTGTTATTAGGCAACTGTTTTCGCACACAACTGTTTTATCTTTTCATCTTTTGCTTGCACTTTTCTTGCACATACAAATATAACTGTAAATTTTCTTATGCTTCTCTTTGATGCACACGAAAAAAAAATGCACAACGACGGCGGCTTGAACACACACACACACAAGCAAACACTCAATTGAATTTCGATATCGAGTTCGATTTCAATTTCGATTTCGAGCTTAATTCGCACTCGTCGGAGTCAGTGTCACAGTCGCAGTCGCAGTCACCTCGTGTCGCGTGTACTCGCGCCATCAACTCCAAGACATTGACTGATTTTGTATGGCGTGCACGCCGCAAGAAAAAGTATCTCTCTGCCGGCAGCCCACAGTCGCAGCCACAGCAACAGCCACAGACAGAGCCGCAGCCGCAGCGCTGCCCAATTCTCCATCTCTGCCCCACGACAAGCAAGCAAGTGCGAGCGAAATAGCACCAATCACTTTTGATACACGCACACACACACAGAAACAGAGCCCCAGCAGCAGTGCCTTCTCTTTTTACGCGCATTCGCTCTCGAGAGCGAGCATAATGGCTGAGCATGTTCGTTTACCTTTGTGTGTGCGTGTGTATGTGTGTGCATGCATGTGTGCGTCTGCCTTTATGTTGGTTTTTAGTGTTTGTTTAATGCTCTTTTCATTGTTTGTTTGTTTTGCTTAATACAGCGTTATAATGGCGACCAGCTGCAGCCCAGAGCGCGCTCTCAGAGAGGGCAGCATGCAAATACCGCAATACTGAAATACTAAAATACCCTCGAAATGCCAATGCAACCACCTCTTGGGCCCACTGCTAGCGCTACAAAGCATTTGCTTGCGGTCTCTTTATGTTTTCATTTGCCTCTGTTCGCTGCCGTCGCTTAGCTCCGCCCATTCGTTGCTCACACACAGACACACACACGCATAGGCAGCCGGCAAGCGGCCGTCACATAGATAAGCACAAATACAACGACAGCAGCAGCGTTAGCGACAGCAACGTTGTCGCTCTGTGTATTTGGTTTGAAATTCTTAGGGTTGTATTGTGTTGTGGGTGGTTTTGCCACTGGAAGGGGTTACCAGTTGGACTTAGTTATACTATGGCTATACAGTTATTTTAATTTGGCAAGCCTGGCATAAATTTAACCTTAAATTTATGTGTTTGCATAAAAAGAGCTTTTGATTAAATTGTGCTTGTTTTGAACTCAAAATATAGGTTTCACTTTAATTGCTTTAAAAATTAATTAGATAGTTTGTATATAGTAATATATATATGTACATATATAGTGTAATAATTTATAGTGTTAATAATAACGAAATGTCTTCTTGTTGTTTAAGCCGTCTACAAATATAAAATAATTATGTTGGCTAATAAAATAAATTATTTAAAACTAAGAAAATATCAATATGTATTATGTTTTATGTTATTAACAAACTTTATGATTGTTTTAATTAATTTAATTAAAAAGTAATAAATTAGTAATATACTACAATAATACAAAAATACCAATAAATTTCGCAAACACTACAAAATAAATGAATATTATCATTAATAATATAAATACTGAATTTAAAAAATTAAATATAATAAATTATTATTAAATAGTTAATTTAGACATCATAGTAAAACACTTTTAAAAATCTCAAGTTAAAATAAAGACAGATTTATTAACTTACAGTCTAAGATTAATTACTAATAATAATTATTTAAATTATATAAATTTATATACAATTTAATCATTTTCAAACTTAATAAATATTTCAATTCAAAGGGAAGAGTGTGTGACAGAGACGGCTACACATGCGTAACATTCTAAGTTTCATTCTAATGTCATTACCAGAAGTAGCGTCTACGAGCTTTTCCTATTCGTGTCCGGAATTAATGCATATCTAATGTGATTAATGGCCGTTTAACACGAGCTGCTAACGTGGCTAAATGGAGCTGGCCAAGAGGCCTGTGGGTGGCATCAAACAGCAGAGTGAAGAGTCGGCGCAAGCAAAGACAAAGAAGGAGAGGGAAAGAGAGTGAGAGGGAGAAGAATTGAGAGGGGGATAAAGACGGTGTCATATCTTGGTTTTTATGGCCAAGTTAGCTACATTAAGTTCCACTTTAGAGAGTGGCAAACAAATTATTATGTATAATTAAGTTTTGAACTGTGTGCCGGAACCTGCATTTAGATAAAGCTAATTAACACCTCAGACCTCCATTGGCCCAATAGGGATTACGGACCGGATCGGACCCTAAGAGTAACGCCCATAACTTTTAAACTAAGATGTTTTTCCACAATGCGTCTATCATTTTTCTTCGTCTCTGACTACATGCGATAAGCGAATTCGAATGGACTTTTTAGACCCTGTACTTAAAACAAGTGCAGGGTCTATTAAGTTTGGCAAACAGCATGCAGTACATAACATAACATATATAAACCAGATATACTTTATAAGAGATACTGAGGTTGATTTTAGTTGGGATTCTGAATCGAAGGACTATATCATACAGTTCCCATAGGACTAATCTACCCAAAAATAATAATTTGCATGCAAAACTCTTGTGTTTATTATAAGTCTAAGTCAAACTAACACATTAGGTCAGTTGAATGGTTTCCTGTAGTTTTCAGGATCAGACAATTATATCATTTGGTTCAGATAGGAGAAGTCGGTCGAAAAATAGTGGTTAGTATAGAAAACGTTTGTGCTGATGGTTATATTACAGCCTACATCACTCGGAATTCTTTGGAGAGCCCTTGTTATAAGAGAAGAGGTTTATATAGCTATACCACAACTAAATTTCGGTATTAGTACACGGTCGTTTACAGTCGGTTAATCCCATTGTAGCTTTTCCTACTGCTTATTTTTTGGTACAAAAATTGAAACCGAAACTGGAATTGGATTGAGAATGGGTACGAGAATGTGAATGAGAACGGGAACGGGAATGGGAATGGGAATGAGAATGGAACCTGGTCGTCGTCGTTGCATGTCATCGACTATGGAAATGAGCAGATGATAATGTGCGAGAAAAATGCACTGGGAATCACTTTAATGGCCGCGTAAATGTGGAAAATTATCAAAGGGACACGAACTTAATTGCGTCCATTATCGGGTTTTATGGCATATAAATTGGAAATGAATTATGCAAACGGTCACATTGTTTTTTTTATTATTTTTATTTGTTTCGTAACCAACGATTTCAATTCTAAACATCTTCATTAGCGTCTCAAGGTCAGAGCACTATATTTATATTGAGATATATAGTGGATGTTTAGTAGGAAGACATCGATCGTTGGGATTTATGCAAGTGACGACGATAAAGTGAAGGAAACAGGGGAATAAAATGTGATAGAAAATGAAATAAATAAGATAATCAGTTTTCAATTTCCGGTAATGATAGTACACTGAATTTATTATTTTCATTAAAAATTAAATAATTTATTTTATATATTCAGAAATTTTGATTAAAATATCAGTTTTTTGTCTTTTACATAAAGAGAATATCATACAGTTCTCAAATATTATACTACGTGTTTAATTAATTTTTTCTTAAAATATGTATCACATTCACAAAGTGTTCCATGTAGAATTTAAGTTTCAAATTCTTTGATTTCTTGAGCGTTAATTTAATATAAAATTTCGAAATTTTGAAAATTATATTTTAATAATAATTTATCAGCTCTTGAATATGGAAAAACTACTAAAATATTAAGTTCAAGTATGTATTAGATTTTAATATTTATCATGGAAATAAAATAAATAATTTCAAAGTCGGTACTCTAAACTTATTTTTATTCTTTAATCAAACAGAAAATATATATATATACAAATTTTAAATAAACTATGTCTAATACGATTATTTTCCATCAAAATTCTATATCGCATATTTGTGTTAACGAGTTCATAACAGTAGAATCATATTTGTTTGTTTAATTTTGTTTGTTCCATTTAAGTATTTAAAAACCTTTTTTTTAAGCTTTTACCTAATAAAAACATAATATATTTTTTAATTTCTTAGTTCTTAAAACCTTAGCTAAAATTAATAATTTGTGAGACCAATTTAATCGCATGCTCTTTTGAACAGTGTATCAGTTTTAGTATTGATTTTAGTCCGATACCGCCTTTAGTAGTGCTGCACGGTAGTCGTCTCTTTAATTAAATTGTGTATGTTTTGTGTCCCAGTTAGCGACAACTTCATTCGCGGCGGTTTCCTTTATCAGCTGCACGAGATCGCCAATGATCTGCCGCTCCCACTCCCCCAAAACCGTGCCCCTGCCCCTGCTCCTGCCCCACAGCCTCCCCTACAGCATGGTACTGCTGCTGCTGCTGCCGTTTGTGTCTCCATATGGCATTGAACACATACGCTTTATGGTTCGCCACTGACCAAATAAGCAAATGGCGGAAAATTAACTTGGCATACCCAGTCGGACCCAGGGAGACAAAGAAAGAGCGAGGGAGCGAATGAGAGATTGCAATCGCTTGGCCGTTTTAACAACAACGAAAAAAAAACCCTTTTCTCTTCTCCCGAGCTGCTTGCAGCTGCTTTTTCCGCTACTTCTTCGGCGACATGGACACAACACGATTCCCTTTACGACCTGTGTGTGTGTGTTTGTGTGTCCCACTTTCTGTCCCAACTACTTGGCTACTATTTTGTGGTGACACTTGGACGTCGACATGTTCATTTGTGTTCCTTGGGGGCGATCACAATGCCAGCTGAAAAACATACAGCAAAAGTAGCACTGCATAAAGGGTTGACTTAAGTTTTACTGGAATAAGTTCAAGTTATCAGTGCCTTAATCACAGGTAACTATATCTAGAAAGATCTAGAGAGGTGTACCATAGATCTCTCTGAAGCAAAAATATTTGAAAACCGTAAAAACTTCGCGCTCTTTAAACTGAAATTTATGCGGAATTTTATTTTGAGATTTTTCATTGATTACTAGCATTATTTTGTTTAAAATGTTTATATTTAACTAATAAATTCAAAACAGATTTAATTTGAGCATACTTGTTAAGGAAATGGTTCATTAGTCGAGGGTAGAGCATGTATCTGAAAGGCAGCACTCAGCAGCTTGTTGTGCGTTGACATTGATGAGATACAAAGATACAAATTTCAAAGAATAAGCATCCGAAATCAAGCGAAGCAGTAGCTAAAGCAAACGGAGTTGGTATCGGAATCAGAATTGAAATTGGAGTTGGAGTGAACCTTAATTAGGTCTGTGCCTGAAATGCCACCTTAGCCCAAAACTTATTGACATTATGTGTATGCGAGAGCAATACAAATGTCAGAACTGATGCGAACCCATTTCATGCAACACACACACACGCACACACATACACACACTGAGAGCGGATCATCGATCATTTTCCGATTGAGCTCACCGAGCTCCGATAATCTCCGGAGCTGCCATCACGCATTGCATTCGGTTGTGCATTCGAGTTTGTCATTTGATATGATGGCAACGCTGACAGCAGCCCAAAGATGAAGACGGCTGCAGTTGAAGATTGGATCGGATGCAGAGTTCTGAATTGAGAATTCACAATGGTTATGGTATGTGCATGCACAGCAAGAAAAAAGTGGGCACTTTTTTAGAAGCCTAGAGTTTTTAAATTAAGATGCTACAAATCTTGTATATACAATTTAAAAATTTATATATGGTCATAGTTATAATCAGCGATGCGTTCTTAGGCGAAAAAAAAGTAGAATCCGGTTATACCGACTCCGCTTAAAGCGTCCGTTCGGTTATTGCGACGAAAATTCGATGACTTGGTTGGTCCCCTTCTCCTTGATCTCCGTTGGTCTGCTTTTGATTAAAGCGTCTACCGGGTATAACGACGTAAAAACATCGGTTCCTTGAGTGTCGTTATAACCGGATGCTACTGTGTTTTATATACTATATAAAGTCTTTAAGTTTTAAAGATATGCATATATCTTAACTGTTTCCTGCAAACAGTTCCTTAAATTTTAAATCGAACAGATCAGTTCCGTAAAAAAAAACTATGGGAAAAAATACTAATTTAGTTTTAAATACCAATTTATCTTTTATATACTTTTACTATGTCTGTACTTCACATATAAATTAAATTTCTATCAACTGACCACAAAGTTTTGGTAAGTAAAACATAAGTTATTTATTTAAATTAACTAAAATTTATTTATACTTAATTCAAATACTTATTTAAATAAACTAACGTACATAGTTCGCAGCTAATCGGATCTCTATATAATGTACTAATCATAGCTACAAGCGCTTCAAAAACAAAAATTCTGTATAAACTCGGTGTTTTAAGTAGTAACAGTTGTAATATAGTCAATGAAACAATTAGATCAATGCTCTAAATGGGAAATACTCTATATAGGGTACCAAAACTTCCCTTAAAGAGAAAAATCTCTTCTTTTTGGATTATCATATATTTTATATTGAATATTTTTCTACCTCTGACAATACTTCCTACTACTTTGGCTAACGTTTTGGCTCGGAAGTGTATTTTTTTTTGAGTGTATGGTGTGGTTGGCGCTTTAACAGGCCAACTGACGACATCTGACCTCCTACATCAGGTTGATGTTGCTGTTGTTGTTGCATGTGGCATGTGCAAAGGTCAGCTGGTTGCAAGCTGCCAGATTCCAGCCAAACAACGAGACACCGGCAGTGCGAGGGCATTGGCATTAGCATTTACCTGAGTGTGTCGCTCAGTTCTACAACGTGTGTACCTGTCTGTGTGTGTATGCATGGCAGTGTGTGTGTGTGTGCGTGTGCCCAAGTGGCGCCTGCATCCCGTCGCGCGTTGTCTGCATATGCGGAATATGCGTGAGCGTCGTCGCCCAACAAAATGAAACAAGCGAAGCGATCAAGCTTTTTATCCCAAGCCCCGAACGATTCAACAGTCTCGCAGTCACTGCGTCTCTCCAACTTCCCATCTCCCGCTCTCCCGCTCCCTTACTCTTCTCTCATCAGTGTCTCACAGTCACCCGTTGTCCCAGCTGTCCAGACGGCAGCCCTGGTATAACATTCAAATCAGTACCAAGTTGCCAAAGTCGAGAATTGCGATGCAAAAACTATAGTCAAAGTCAAGTTTCATCATGGAGTCCAAACGGCAAATTACACTCGAAGAAAAATTGGAGTAAATTTGAAGTTAGTAAATAAATTATGTAAAATAAATTTCTAAATTAAGTAATCTGAAAAATTTAAGTAAACTATGTATAAAATGCGCGCCTTAATACCTCAATGTATCCTTAAGTACCCAAATTTATAATTTAAGATAACTTGGTAAAATAATTAAAAAATACTACAAAAAAATTTTAAATATTTTTTTTTTCAATGTCTAGGAATTTTTGAATTTGTTGTATTTTAAGCTTAACATAATTAAACTCTGAAATATAATTATAGATTCCTTTTCAAATTAAGTCTTAAATAGTTTAGTATTTCAAGATAAATTAAAAAAAAATTTTTTTTATTTAAAACTAACTGTAATTTTTATTTGAGATATAAATATAAAATTTTTAATTTTGATTTCTATTTAAAAAACACAAAAATATTTTTTTTTTGGTACTAAACATTATTACATTATTTTTGTAGTATAAATATACATATGTATCTAAACTCAAATGTAAAGTTAAATTATATTTTTAATATAATTTCTTTTAAGTTTAAGCCTCTTTAAAATAATAAATTTCTGTTAACTTGTTTTTAATCATAAAATCTTTTAAACAGCTTTGTGTATTTATTTTTAATGCAATTTTTAAGCTTTAGTGTATTTAAAAGTAAGCCTAAAATAATTTTATATGCTAAAATAAAAATGAAATGATTTTCATTACATTTGAAATTAATTTACCTTATTGTTTTTAATTGATTAATATTTATTTAGTTAAATAAAAAGTTTTCGCTGAGTGTAAGATCCACCGCAGTTGCAGTGACAGAACCGAGGGTGTAGTGGGGTGTGTAGCTGAGCCCGGCAGATGAGGTGGTGGTGGCGGTGGAGGTGGCGGGGGCTGTGCTGCCCCCCACCTGTGATGCACACACATAAAATTCAGCGACATGCGGTTAAATATGCTTAAGTTTTTCCGCGGACAACTTGAAATTAAGTATATGCCACAGAGAGCACTTGAGCAGACACCAGAACCCCAACCCAAACCCCAACCCAAAGCCAAAGCCAAACTAAAAGCCAAAAACCTTCTTTCAACCTGATGTCAGTTGTTCTTGTTCCTGTTCTTGTTGCTGTTGCACCTTCTGCTCCTGTTGCACCACGAGAGGCAGTAATGAGTCTCGGCAAATCGCAATCCCAAGTCGAGTCCCATGCAGTTACCTTAATTTATATATTGTTTGGTCTGTGGATATATCAACGCATTCGTGTAAATGCAGCTCCTTATCCATTTATTATGCCCATTAGGCTTTGTACCAGCCACAGTCACAGGCACAGTCACAGTACCAGTTTCAGCTTCGACTTCGGTTCCCCAGTTTCCATTACCAGTTCCTCTGCCTGCTACAAGTCTTCAAACATTTGTTTAACTCTGCTCTGGCGACATTTGATTAATTCCCATTGTTGACTTGTCATCGCACTGCAATCAAAGTGCTCCCATTAACTTGCAGGCACTTAAGTTGGAGTACCATTACAGTTAGAGCGACTTAAGAATTGCTTAACTTTAAATGAAGACAAAGTAAAGAAATAAAATTTTAAATTTTTAGACCCCGTACTCTTTAAAAAAGAGTATAGGGGTCTATTAAGTTTGTCAGAAGCGTGATGTGCGTAACAGGCAGAAGGAGGCGTGGCCGACCCCATAAAGTATATATATTCTTGATCAGCATCAACAGCCGAGTCGATATAGCAATGTCCGTCTGTCCGTCTGTCTGTCTGTCTGTCTGTCTGTCTGTCTGTCTGTCTGTCTGTCCGTCCGTCTGTATGAACACCTGGATCTTTTAAACTACAAAAGCTAGAGACACCAAATTTGGAATGAAAGTCCGTTTATGATGTACGCAGATTAAGTTTATTTCAAATTTCTCCCACGCCCCTTACCGCCCCCGCAATGAGCAAAAAACCAGACAAACCTCGGAAAAATTTGTGTTTTAGGCGAATATCTCAGTAACTATAGCACTTAGGAGCACCAATTTTGGTACGCAGATTCCTAGAGACAGCCTTAATATAACGCCATTCAAAATTTTGAGCTGCAACGCCCCCTTTGCTCATCAGAAATAAAAGACTCTTCAGCTTCAATGCCTTTTTGAAGGCATTAAATCAAATAGTACAGTGTTGTAATTTAACATACGCTTAGAGACTTACTATTTCTAACTTTCCTGAAAGTGGCATCAAAATCCTATGTCAAACAAGAGAGAAAAAACGGTTCAAAATGCATGTTATTTTACTGCAAAATCACTGCATGCGCGCAACACATACAAACAAACACAGAAACATACAAACATATGTTCGAACGTTTTCTCTACCTGCTGGCGGCAGCGCTGCCCGAAGCCGCTGGCCGCGCCGACCAATGCAATACATACACACATATTTATGTGTGCACATACATATATGCAAATAATCGAAAGAACGATAGAAGAGGAGTGTGGTGCAACTGGTAGAGTTGCGGCGCAATGTGGAACCTTCGCATGGATCCCGGGTTCGAGTGCTGACAATGACAGTTGTTAATTTATTTATTTTTTAATTTTAATTAAAATATAAATATTTAATTTTATTTTTTTAAATTCCATTTTAAAATTTTAATTTAAATAAAATGCACTACTATGGGAGTACGGGGTCTTTTACAGTCGGCTCGATCGACTGTAGCCTTTCTTACTTGTTAATATTTTATTTAATTATTAAATTACAATTTTTTAATTAATAAAAAAATTAGTACGAATAATTTTATTTTTAAATTTACATATTTTAAAGTCGAGCAAAATAATCTGGCATAAAAGCAAAATACAGAAATAAAAATTAAATTTTTTATTAATTTTTATTAACAATTTTAGTAAAAGCATTAATATATTTATTAAGCACTTAATTATAAATTTTTAAAATAATGAAAAAAATTATTATTATAATTATAGTTTGGTATAAGTAGTAAATACTATATTAGTATAGTAATAAAATTTTTTTTTTAAGTTACATAGTTTAAATTCAAGCATAAAAAAACTGAATTTTTCTTTTTATTTAATTTAGCTTATGTTTAATAATTGAAAAATAGCATAATCTGTAAAAAATGTTGTTTTATATTCGTGTCTCCAAAAATTGTTTTTTTTTAAAGAGAATTTAGAAATCCAAAATCCGGCAGCTTTAAAGACTGTAGTTACTGCTTTTTAACTGGTCAATCGGAGGACTGTTCAACCTGTGGACTCGCTTCCCTCTGAGCGTCTCTCTTATTTAGCAGTCTCGTCCGCGTCTGTGTTATCGCATTCGCTTATTTAAATTATGGCAGAGAAATCGACGACAGACTCAAGAGAATTGCGAGTTGTTTGCTTCATTTGTTCAGCTTCACATTGATATGGACCAAGGATCGTAGCTATTGGCATAAGTAAATCAGTGATGCCAATTTGTAGACTAAATAAGAAAGTAAAAATATTAAATAAAATTAAAATAAAATAAATGTGAAAAATATAAAATAAAATATGAAAAAAAATAAAAATATATAATAAATTATAAGACCAAAGTGAACTGTAAAAAAAAGGACATAAAATGAACTAATTGTAAGAACTTATTTATTTTTCAAAACTTTTCTAGATATTTATCTGCCCAATTTGGTATTATATATTTTTATAAATTTTGTAGAAAATTTTAAGCATTAATTAAAGTATTGTATATAATTTAAAGCTAATATTATTTTATATTTTATATATTTTTAAATTCATTTTCTCGACCAAACGAATTAAAAATGATATAAAAAATAATTTTTTGTAAAATATATATAGAAATTTTAAAAAAGCTACAAAAATTCTAAAAATTTACTGAAATTATTTTTTTTTTAGTTTTTATAATTATTCTTTTTTATACTTTTCTTTTAAAGGGTATTTAAAATTGTTCGCTATAGCGCCTATGATAATAGAATGGTTGTGATTCCGAAAAAAGGCTAAATTGGCAACTCTGATGTAAATGATTGTTACCAACATGGCTTGGATGAGCCATTAGCCATTAGTCGCTCATCCTGTTAATCTGGCATGAGATGGAGACGGAGACGGAGACGGGGACTGCGAGAAAGAGAGACATTCGCTGAGATCAGGCAAGTAGTATGTGAAACTGGGCGCCTTGATAAGCAAAATGTCAGCCATAAACATGAATTTGCTATTATTGTGAATGGCAGAGAGAGAGCCCAAGGGGGGAAGAAGAAGCAAAGGAAGACAGAGAGCAAAGCACTCGGAGTGTTAACCCAAAAAGTATTTGGTTATTCAATTAAGGATCAATCGCATATCCATCAAAGAGAAAGCGTGAAAGAGAGAAGGAGTAGAGGAGCGAAAGAGATAGGGAGACTGGAGTAATCTGCTGCCAGATCAGAGAATTCCCACTGTAAACTCAATGAATTGATGGCCATAAAAACATGTCACAATCTTCAAACTGCATTGCCTCCGCTCGTATTCTAAAAGTGTTTATTTTGATGGCCACCACAGTCGGGCGCTAATTAGGATGTGTGGCAAGTCCCCCCTAGCCCCCACCATACTCAACTCTAAGATCCGAAGATCAGGTTCATGTTGGGGACTTTAGCGTATCATTAAAATCAAAATCAAAATCATGCAAACGTTTAACAACGCCACAAAACATGTCCCAAGCGACGATCAGTGAATCAACTGATAGGCTGGGGTAGGCTAGCGGTAGGCGTGGCGGTAAGGGGCGTGTAGGCCAGTGTATTGGGCCATAAAAACGCGCCGTTACAAGCAGTTGGCACTTGGCAGTTGGCAGTTGCCTCGTAAACTATACAAACTGATGGCCAAGATTTTTCACTGGAAACTTGACATTTGTTTTGGCTGCTTATGTTTTTTTCTCTGCTATTTTTGTATTTTATTTTTTTCGTGCCTCACCAGAAATGGCTTACAATTTGTAATTGAATGCATGTAAATTGATTTCATCTGCCAGAAAGCCATAATATCAAACACTTTATGGCCTGCAAATGCCACCTGAAACTATATAAATTTTAATACGCTCACACAGCGCGAAAGAGACAGAGACAGAGAGGGAGTGCAAGCGAGACAGCGAGTTGTTTTGTGCTTAACCCTAAGTGTGCTAAATATTATCAGCAAGTACACTTTAGGCCATTAGCAGGCCATTTAAGCGACGTGGCCGGAACAGACGCGCAATGTGATAATTTTGTGAGAGCTCCGAGCTCCGAACTGTGAGCGCTTTGCTATCTTGAATTATGTCACTTTTGTAATTTTATGCGAATCTTGTTAATTGTGCATAAGGTTGTTCCTCTGCATGCCACTCCGTTCAGTGACAATCGTTGCCCTCTTTACCCCTCCCTCTGCCCACCACTTCCTCCGCTTGTCACGCTCCTCGCACGCAAGCGCAAAACGAAAGACTTTGGCAACGAACTTAGCTCGCGACCAGACGGGCAGACAGGCAGCTGCTGCTGCTCTTGCTGCTGCCATTTCAGGCTTAAACGACCATGAACAAAGACAAAAACAACAAGAACAACAACAATTTTATACTGTCAACTTGGCAGCTAAGAAACGCAATTCCTTTGGCTTATGGAAATAATTTTTTAAAGGCAGTGCGCCAAATCAAAACAATTTAATGTAAAAAATTAAATAAAATAAATTAAAATATTATAAAAAAAAATAATATTTTTTTAAAACAATTTTTTGGAAAATATATTTGTATATTTATTTTTTTATAATTAAAAATTTTCATTTAAAATATTGAGAGGCAAATAGCTGTTATTTAAACTCGAGTTTTACTTTAGAACAGAAAAAATATGAAACGCAGCAATAATTATTATTTTCTAAGTTTAATTTAAGTAATAAAAACTTAAAGGATTTTTATAATTTATTAAAAACTTTTTGCATTTGTAAATGAAAATATTTTTAACAATGCTAAAAATTAGGAAAAAATTGTACTTGGTATACAAAAAAAAATCTATTGCACATTATTTGGGCTAGTTTAAAAAATTTTTTATTTGTCTTTACAAAAAAAAAAAACATTTTTACATTTATACACAAAATGTATAGGCTGAAAAAAATTAAATTAAAACAAATAAAATATAAAATAAATTTAATAAATTTAAATAACATTTGCTGATCAGAAATGGGAGAAAAATATTCATATAGAAAAGAACATTAAATGAGCTTCAACTAAATTAATTTTTACACATAATAAGCTGCCGACCTGTCATAATGAGAACTTTATGCCTATATGAGCTCAAATCTGGATGAGGATCCTAAACCACCATCTACAGTATCACTTATAGCTATAAAGTTATAACTATAATTTGTAAATATTCTAAATACTTTAATTCAGGTTGTAAAAAAACAACAGTAAAATTAAAAAAATAAATAAAAATGATAAATTTAAAAAAAAATAAATAAATAAATAATTAAAATATAATGATTTCTGTACAGCGATCCAACTAAATTTAAATTTAATTTAATTTAAATTTTGATATAAAACTAAACCACAGCTATAACTCTACTAAACGCATAAATTAAAGACTTAAATGATAGAGATTAATGGCATTACCGATTGCAAATCAACTGTTTTGCGGCTAGCTAAAGATTCACTTTTCACATCAAATTGAAACGCCTAAGAGCTTAAGAAATCAAAAGAAAAGATAAGCAGAAAAAAATCAATTTACCAACACTATATTGGAGATTATTCAATTTTTTTTTCTTTTACATTTTTTTAGCCTTTTTTTAAACGTAGCATATTGTTTTTAAGCGGCGCCGTGTGGCAAAATCGCCGTCTTCAAAATCGCATAAATTGCGGTTATTAACGCGCGCTTAGGCCACAACTCATGTCAGAATGTATCAATGGATCCCATATGGAGAATATTTATATTTCACTGAAGCTTTCGGCGCGAGGCAAATACAGGAGAGGAGGGGGGCAAGGGTAAGGTAGGGGAGAAATCCAATAAATGCTGCAGAAGGCTTGGGGCTTCGGGCTGCGATCTGCACTGCACTGGGCTGGGATAAATTATTTTGGGACAAGCAAAATATCACTTCGATTAATTCAAACAAAGTCGAAAGCCAAAGCAGAACCGCCTGGAAACTGGAATTGGTAGGGAATCGGAATCGGAAACTTGGAGCCAATGTAAATAGAGTTGGCATATCGACAAGCGATCGAATTGAAAATCACTAAAAAGCCAAAGGTAAAAGAAAAAGCAAAAATCAAAAAGGAAAACAGCAAAACGCCGTCGTCCGATTGTATTTTATTTGGAATTGAGCTTAATTTGGACATGATAAGTTGCTCGATCGACTTTACCGACCTCCGTCGGCTGCCTTTCATGTCCTCACGACCATTGCGATCACTTGGAATTGATGTTTTACTTGCCAAATACTCGGGTGCACTATCTGCTTGCTGCATGGCACCCGAGGGCAGTCAATAGATAAATAGACTAAATAAACTATGAGTGCTACGCGGGGTACAAGTTGGCAACTCTGGGCTAAAACTGGCAAAATTGAAGACTTGACTTAAGTACGAGTTTATTAATTGAATAATGTAAGCGTATGAACTACATAAAATGCCTTTTTGAATTAATAATCATTTGTTAGTAAAGAAAATTATTTATAATTGTAAACTGATGTTTTTTTTGTGCAGCTTTTGATACGGACAAAATCGCATTCTCTTGAGTAAAGAGCTACACAAGAGTTTTAATTTTAATACTGAAGAAAGCAGCAGATTAATAAAAAAAAAATTCAATGTAAAAGTCATTAGTCAAGACTAATATTTTTTTGGATCAGTTGAATTTTCAATGACATTTAAGGTATTCAAATAAATAAATAAAACTTAAATCTTAATTACAAAACATTTTTTTTTTTTAAACAATTTTTGTTTGAGTAACCCCACATCTTTTTAGTGACTAAAATTAATTTTCCTCCATTTTTAGGTAGACCATAAAATTATAATATAATTATATTTATTTATAGCTTCATTTAAATGAACTTTAAGAATGAACTTCAAGAAGACTAAAGTTTATTATTTGTTTAATTCCCAAAGATTAAAAGACTTCTTAAACTATTTCAGATAATTTAAACAAAACTATTAATGCTTAAAGTCTAGATAAATTCCAACTGTCAGTTCTTCATATTTTAAGCTATAAAATAATCTATTTATATATGCTATGAGTAACAATGTGAGCACTATAAATACTTAAACAAAACTAGTTAATAATTTAACTAAAAGTTAGGAGCTGTTTACATTTTATACGCTCTACTATATCAAACTAAACGATAGCTGATTGGAGCGCCTCTTCACAGCAAAAGTGTCTTAAACTGCATTCCCGAACACACATGAAACATGAAAAACAAGCAATTTAGAGCAATTTCGATTAAAATCAATATTTACAAGTCACGAGCGCCACGAAGCGTCAGTTGTCTGTGTGGTTCGGGGTTCTAGTTGGCACAGGAACAGGAGTAAATCGGACCAAATCGAAGGAGTATATAGCAAAGGAATGAAGGGGGTGGGGGGAGAATCTTTTAAGGACAAGACGGGCGTCTGCATTGCGCCCCAAAATTACGAATTTAAACATGAAATGTTATAAATAATGTGACGATGACAGAGACGGAGACAACACACACCACAAAACGGGTGAGTGGGTAAGTGCAGGCTAAGCAGACACCCTGTATAATTGTTTAGAAATTTTCAAATATTCTTAACCCAACTTAAGTGCTAATTTTACTTAGCTAATGTACAAACTATTATCAAATTTTATATACATTTTGTTGAGGTTCTAAATTTTTAGCTTTTTTCATCATAATTTATTTTTTCATAGTAATTGTCATTTAATAATTTATCTTATGAAATTTGTAGAAAATTCAAAGCAAATTCTTAAAAATTTTTTTTTATAAAAATTGAATAACTATCTCAGGTTTTTTAACGAGCTTAAAGATATTAAACCATTGAGTTGTAATTTTTTAACAACATTTTTTAGGTCATCAAATTTTAACAATTTGCATCGACAATTGGTATATACAGATTTTTTTTTTTAAATTTAATATTGATATATTTTTTAAATTTTATTTATATTTTTTAAATTTAATGCTGATATATATTTTTATAAATTTTTTTTTTTTTTTTGCTAAGAATATTTTTACCTATGCTTAGAAAATCATAGTTCAAATTAAGAATTTAGGTTATATGATAATTATTAATATTAATAATAATTAAAAAATTAATACAAAAATTAAAAAATTTAAATTAATAATTATTAAAATATTATATAATAGTAATAATTATAATAATTATGTTGTTAATACTTTTAAAATTTTTACAAACTACTGATTTTAATTTAATTATTTTTAACTTTAACTTTAACAGATTAATTAATTATTAAATAAATATTCTTGAGACATTTGCATCTTATTTGACATTTTAATTATATTTGACATTTTATTATAGTAAACGAACCTCAATTTTGTCGATTTAAAGCTGGTTTTAAGTTAAATCTTTACAGAATATCTCAAAGTCGATCAGTAAGCGTAATAAGTGGCAAAGAGAACGAGAATCAAGTCTTTGAGTCTTTGAGTCTTTCGTGCTGCGATCTGAAATAAATAAGGCAGTTGCCCCCAAGGCGCACGGAAGGAAGGCGGAAAGGGTCAAGAGAGACAAGGGGTGTGTCGAGGGAGAGTGGGAGGGGTAGTGCGGTGAAGCAACATTTTGTCGACTCGATGGAGTCGGTGTCAGTCGCTTGGCTGTGTCCTAAAGAGCTGTTGATGTGTCCAGTTTTCAGGCTTTTGGAATTGAGGTTGCTACGTTGTTGGTTGCTTGGGCTATGGTGTCTTTTGGTGTCTGGTGTTGTTTTGGTTTGCTTTGGTAATCACCTTTTGTTATAAACACTGTAATTAGGGCTTCATTAAAAGGGTGGTCCCCGCTTGTCTTCGCCTGGCATGCCAGGCAGCCAAGCAGCCAAGCAGCCAAGCAGCGAAGCAGCCAGCCCAAAACGTTGATTGAAAACATCCCATTTCATTCCCTTTTCCCTGCCATTTCCCGTTCCAACCTTTGTTGGGGGCTTACCTGATCGGCCGGTGTATGTAGCGCCGATCAACAAGCCAGCCACGCCCACAGCGCACGCCTCATAAATAATAAGTGAAATGTGTGCGTGCGGGCCGTACAACAAGCCGTACTCAAAAACCCGCATCAACTCACAGTGGTAACAAAATGTCAAACAACAGTCAATCGAACCAGTTCCCAAAGCAATCAAAACTAACCCAAATTAGCTAGAAAACCTTTATTAAAATTTATGCAAGTGCTGTCAAAATATTTGTTGAGATTTTTAAAATATTTTATAACTTTTAATAAATTTATTTGAAGCACGTTTTGTTTCTTATACTATACATATGTTACGATAGGAACTTTTAGATGGAACGGAGAGCGTAAATATAAGAAGTTCTCTGAAAATAAAATATATAAATGTTTACATATTATTAATTAATTATTAACTACATTTATAAATATGGAAAACCTCTTTAGAATCATTTTTAAAAATAAAGAAAATAAGAGTGTATTAAATTAAATTATATTTAATTGCACAACTTTGATAAAAATTACAGCTGAGTTTGGTTCTTAAATCTATTAAAGCCAATTCAATTTATATACTAAAGTATTCTTTATGTTTTATAAAATTAAGCATCTTAAGAGTCTTCCAAAATAGAGGCAAACAATTTCTGATGCTTTGAAAATTAATTTTATGCTAAAAATCTTGTAAATTTCTATCGGTTATATTTTTATAAATTTATTTACTTAATTGTTAAATCCCACGTTAGTTTCTAACTTAGTTGCAATAGCAAACTAATTAATTTCAGGCCACTGTGCGCTATTTGAGGCAGAGAGTGCAAAACAAATAGCAAGATCAACATAATGATAGCATGCACAAAGTGTTTTTTAAGAAAGGGCGGACAGTTGCAGCGCAGTTTATTCACCTGCCGTCCCACACTGAACCACTGAGCCACTCGGGCCCCACACGAACCCACAGCGAACCCACAGCGAACCCTCAGCGTACCCACAGCGAACCCCAAACGCACAAAAGTACGAACTTCACGCCTTGCAGCTATTTGCAAAAATAAAAATCATAATAATTCTACAGGCTCGTGAGATCCCAAAAGACTTAAAGCAGGACTTAAATGCGTATTTACTTTGATAAACGTTAAGCACTTTATCATTTTAGTCGCAATAATTAAAATACCATCAGGTTCGTTTTCCTTTGTGACGTCACACATGGCACAGCTGAGTCATCTACCTGCATGCAACTAAAAATTGATCACTTGATCACAAGTTGCGATAAAGTCACGACATTTAAAAAAGAAACAAAAAAAAAAAAAAGAAAAACAAACGAAAAAAATGTCACCGAATCAGCATATGATTTATTGTACGGCCAGAACCTGTCTGCAACCGCTTGAAGATGCTCCTCCAACTGTGCCTTAGATACAGCTGATAACAGGTGAGTGCACAGGTGAGAGAGAGGATCGATCGTTGGTACTGTAGTTGTGTTAAGTGTCGCTGATATCTAGCGGGCATTGAGACGAATTATTCAGTCTTTTAGATGTGAGCACTACAAGGTAATTATTTGTTACATACTTAGTAAAAAGATCATTTTAAAGTTTATTTATAAAATATCCACGTGTTGATATATAAGTTAATGAAGTACGTTGAAAAGAACTTGTTGATTGACTAGATCAAATAAACATAATAATAAACATAACAATCAGCAGATGATAGAGTGAATGAAGATAATTAAATATTTATGAAACCTAATAAATAATGAAAAACAAAGAAAAGTTCTCTACAAAGAACATAAGAATATCATGACACGCTTAGAGGTGTAATATTATTATGATCCAATAATAAAAAAGGATTAATTGGTACCAAAGTATATAATGAAAAGCATAATAATTTCAGTAATAATAATAATAATAATAATAATAATAATAATAATAATAATAATAATAATAATAATAATAATAATAATAATAATAATAATAATAATAATAATAATAATAATAATAATAATAATAATAATAATAATAATAATAATAATAATAATAATAATAATAATAATAATAATAATAATAATAATAATAATAATAATAATAATAATAATAATAATAATAATAATAATAATAATAATAATAATAATAATAATAATAATAATAATAATAATAATAATAATAATAATAATAATAATAATAATAATGATAATTATAATGGCAATAAAGAATTGAACACTTAAGAATACTCTTCCCTCCTCAAAGCACATCCCTTGTTAATTACAGGGAATTCTGTTTTCGCTCTTACCTTAATTTTAAACTCTTTGCCTTTTGTCAGCGCATTTGTTGTGCTCATTATGACTGTGGCTCTTGTTGCTGGTGTTTGTTGGTTTTGTTTTTTTTTTTCCTTCTTTTTTTTTGGCTGAAAACCCAGCGGGTTGCCCCACTGATGACCCACCGTTAACCATTGATAAGCGCTGCGACAACTGCCGCGACTGGCGCCTGTGCTTAAAACTAACTGATCCAATGATGATAATGATCATAACGATGATCAACCTGTAAGCATTGGAAATTGAGAATTGAAATTGGGAAATTTTGGAAATTGTTTTGAGCAAACAATGTGTCATTTTAATGATGTTTAAAGGAGAATTTTTTATGGTGCTGCCCATTGAGCATAAACCGTGGGCGTTGCCGCTACAATTCTGCGGTTTTGCCCCTTGCCACTTGCCACTCGGCGCTTGCCCCTTACGGAGTCGTAAACATTTATTGGTTACGGCTCATTTGGAAACGCACAACAACAAATAAACAAACAGACTGAGAAGCACCTGCCCTGCAACTGGATCGACTGGTGGATCAGATCAGATCCGATCGTCTGATCGACAAATCGCCTGGCATCCTTTCACTTTTAATGAACTTAATGAACAGCCGCATAAATCATCGTTTGAAAACCCACAAATGTCGTATGGTTGTCATGCTCATTAATAGTCACTAGGGGACACCATCGGTTATAGCCCTTGGGGTAACCCTACCGCTGACCCTGCTTCTACTGCGCCTAGACGGTAGCGTTAGGGCCCACTTCACGCTTCTCGCCAACGACAACATTGTGAATCGAATGCCATTAATCTATTGTCACGAAGCACCACGAAATTAACTTGCCACATCATTTCTTAGATTCCATTTCATTCCATATTTCATGGCACTTTATTGGTGGATCCGCTGCTCCCGTTGTGAGCTACGTCTCAGCAGGTGCCATCAAGCACCAACCAAAATACCAACTTATCAGCTCAACAAAAAACATATACACATTAATTCTGTTTTCAGGTGTCTCTTGTGTCTTTGTTTTTTTGTGTAAGTAAATTTTTTATTTATTTATGCAAAACTTTAATTTTCGCTGATTAATTTAAATAAAATTGGTAGGGTTACAGTGAATCGATGGGAATAGTTGTCTAAAGAAATAACAGATAGTTAATATAAAGATAATTTTTTTTTCTGACAAATTTGATATACCCATTTACTTTAATACAAGTACAGGGTCTAAAAAAAAAACATTACTTAACTGCCAATTAATTTATACCTTTAAACAATTATTTCACAGCTGTTTGTTCCTTTGGCGCAATAAAATTTAACTCAATTTGAGGTTATGCCGATTCCATTTGTTCCAAATTTAAAAACTAAGCTAAAAAAATGTATATTTTTAAAAGCAAATCTGAAAAGAGTTAAAATATTTAACAAGAAATGAGCTGGAATGGAACAGAATGCAAACAATTAAAAGTAAATGGAACGAATGGCAATGAAACATTTGTTTGAGTGCCACATTCTTTTGTTCTACTCCTGTTAAGGTTATTAGAACAGCTGTGGCAATAACAACAGCAACGCCCCTCACCACCGACACAAAAGATCAGCCAAGGGAGTGAGAGAGAGTAGAAGAGGGAGACGGAGAGGTAGATGACTGAAAGAACACAGGCGGCACAAAGGTCGACAATGGCCCATTGTGGCAGCATCAAAAAGTGGCAAATGCGAGTACTCAGCATATTCTATGAGAGGCATTTTCAGTTATCGGGCTTGTTAATCAGTTTACATCAGGCTCGCTGACTTTTCTCAATACCCCTCTGCCCCCCTGTGCCACACCTACTGCCTACGTACGCCCCTTCCGGCTGCTGTAGTATCTTATCGCGATTTGCGATTGCCTCTTTTCGACCCTCTGCCTCGAAGTGGAACTCAAACTCGAATTTGAACTTTGGTTTTGAGTTACCATCAAAATTCTGTTGAGATTTGACACGTGATTATAAAAACATCAAAATCGCAACGGAACTCGAGACTTTTTTTGTTGGACCGGCAAAGGTTGAACATTTTATGTTTATCCTACAATTTGTTCAACAGCTATGCGGTTTTCCCAGAGTCACCAGTAACTAGTTCAGGGGGTAACAATTTTATACCTAGCTAGTATCGACTCTAACTACAATTATAAGTTGAGGTAAAGTTATTTAAGTAATTTAGTTTGTTTTATTGCTTTTTAGAATTATACTCTAAGTCCCTTTATCGTTTTTTTTTTTCTTTTTTTTTAGATGTTTTCTATATGTTTTTATTAAACTGTTATGCCGATTTAGTGTAATTAGAAAAGTTATTTATAATCCTATATGTTGCTTAATATACAGCGCTGTATCAAAACTCAATTGATTAAACTAAATTATAAAATACGTATAAAATGTGTTGATTTTGCTGCCTTATTTTTTTTCCTTTCTGTTTTTTGCTCTATTTGGTGCTTTAAAGTAGTTGGGGGCAATGCCGTTATGTTAAGCCAGCAAATGCGCTCGCTGCTTACACCGTCGTTTAGCTCTCTCACGTGTCTGAGTTGCTGTCTCGCTCTGGCAAGCAGGATATTCAAAAGCACATTACACACATGCATACATAAAATACATACATACAAAGAACATATGTATGTATGTATATGGCAGTAGTTTTAGTAAGAGCATGGGAGGTAGAGATGGCAAACTTACAAGAGTTAAATGTAAGAGTGAGTGGGTTGTATGCAAAAGGGAGTGGGGTAAGTGTGGAGTGGAGGGAATGGGATAACTGTCACTGATGTTGCTCGCCGTTAATAATATTACACGCAAACTTTAACACGAAGTAAACGAAATAATTACACAATTTAAATAAGTAAACAAATTAAACTAAAAAATAAACACACAAAGTCGAAGACTCCAGGAGAAATGTTGGCAAAAAGAGAGAACTCTCTTTTAGTTGGTACTACCCACAATGGATTCCAATAGGGGACCACTCAGTTCGGGGCGCAGCGCAATATTATGGAACTTGTTGGCCTGATACTTCAAATAGATGTACTGTAACTTTTCCGTTGGCGCCAACTTCGCTAACTTGGCTATTTGCCGTGTTAGGGGACGCAAGTGCTGGGCCGTGTAAGTGGAATAGTGCACCAGGGTGGGTGTCCAGTGCTTCTCATTGAATCCCGTTGGAGCCATATAGTTGCCATTAAGCAAGTGGAGAGACAGGAACAGCGAAGCTGCTGCAATCTCCGAGGGCTTATAGCTGGCAAGCTCATAGTTCATGGAGCACAGTTCCAAGAAGTACTTGGACATGACATGATGAGCGTCCTCGGCACAGGCGGCCTTTGAGTAACGTCGCAAGAAATGAATTGGCAGCGGACGCGACAAATTGCAATCAATGGTCTTCAGGATCTGCAGTTGCATCAAACGAATCTCACGATCGGTGTAGGTGTTGTCAGTGATAAAGACGAAATCCGCTATGGAAGGTGAGAACAACTGCTCGTACTTGGTGGCCGTAAACAGGGCCGTAACGCCCACCAACTGCAGGTGCATGCTTTTGGTGGTCTTAACCGCCTGCAGATAACGATCGATAATGGACACGGCCAAATAGAAGGTTTCGGGTACCAAACGGAACTGAGTGTGAACTCCGCTGATCCAATCGATGAGTACCGCACGCATGCGGCTAGTAACCTCCAGTTGATTGGCCAAATGGTCGGGTTGTATGGGAAACTTATCCTCCAGTTCATACAGATAACTGTAAATGTCATTCACATAGCCGGAGACTAGCATTGGATTATTCTTATCCTCGGCATCGATGTCCTCCACCTCAGCCAAAGGTTGGCTGGACTGCGGCACGACTGTTGTGGTCGGCTGTGCTGCAGTGGAGCCCCGTAGACCTGGCAGCTGTGGCTGCATGTTCAACTTGACCAGAGATGGTAGCAGCACCTCCACGTTGGTTTCCTTCTTGACCACTGCAGCCACTTGGGGTTCAGTCACAACCATCACCTTCTTCAAAGCCACAGACAGCTGGGATGCAGGCACATTAGCCCTATCCAAAAGGTTCTTCGGCTTCTTATCGAAAACGCTCTTCTCCTTAGCTTCCCCTTTGGTTTTGACGGCTGCTCCCGCTACCTGCACCGACTTGTAGCACAAGAGCGGCCCAGTTGTCTTAGTTGCACCCAAATTGGCATTCCGTACACCCAACGGCTGTTTCTTCCAGTCCACACCTCCTTTCACATCCTTCAACTCCATTTGAGCCACATCTTTAGCAGCAAGATTACGGTTAAGTTCTCGATTCTGTATATCACCAAAAACTTCACGCTTTGAAGTTGCCCCATTTGTAGGCAATGTCAATTTCTTCACTTGGACTTGAATATATTTCTCCCGCGCATTCTCATCCCGTTTCTTAATTGCTGCACGCAACATATTTTTAGTTTTATTTTCTTTTTAAAATTTAAACAAATATAATATGGACAATGAACGATTTGATTTAAGTTGATTTTGAGCGTCTCTTAACTTTTTTTTCTAGGAACGCAAATTTACTGATATTTACTATATAAATAATTATTTTTTTCTGTTTTGTAGCTTGATTCGAATTTCACAAATATAATATACAATTTCAACGGTTGCTATAATCAATTTGACTTTTGAAATACCGTTTCGAAAAACTTTTTATTGTAAATACGCCTATTCCGTTAATATATAGAAGATTTAAAAATCAACTAATTTAAAATTTAGCAAGGCAATACAAATATAATAGAGTTTATATGTTAATGATCTTTTAAACATATTTTTCTAATTATTAATATTTAATAAAACTTAAAATTTATCAAAATTTTCTAAAAATCGGAAACCTTATAAAAAAATTCCAAACATTTATTTTTAAAATATTAAAAACTCTTTAATTTAATAAATAATAAAAGTTTGTTAGAGAAATTTAATAATTTTCAACAAAAAATATATTTTCATTTATATAAATACTCTAGAATATGTATTAAATGCAACTCAACTGATCGTAATAATATTTTCAGCTATTTATATTATAGTTTTCGGTCTTAAAATTAAAAGAACTTTTCTTTGCACTATTTGTGATTAAAAATCATAAACAAAATTTTTGTATTGACTTAAATTAAGTACAAAACAACACAAATCATAACTTTTTGTTTTTTTTTCCGAAATTTGAGCAGAACAGAAAAGCAGAATTAAGTATGGATTGGGTACCGCCCATATATGGTAATACAAGCAAACACACACACATGTACACACAGAGACACAATGGGCCAAGTTGAGTTGTATCGGGGCGTAAAGCGACATGTTCTTGTTCCGCTTAACGATACGGCTCGCATACCACACACACACACACACACACACACACTGCTGCTGCTGCTGTACTGCTCTCGTACTGCCTTACACAAAGCCGTCTCTTAGTTTTGAGCGTTGCATTCCAAGCACAACTCACTCATTGCATTGTTATTGTTGTTGTTATTGTTTTTTTGTTGTTTTCGTGTCGTGTTTATTTGCCATAATAGTTGTGTATGCCTGTATGTGTGTGTGTGTGTGTGTGTTGTTTTGTTGTGAATGAATGTACAAAGTTGAATTTGTTTGTTTTATAGCCGCATAAAATTTAATGCCGCATTAAGTTATCGCCTAACGAGCTCAATGGGCGCAACGACGACAATGGCTCTTGTTAGGCACCCTGTATTTGCTTGCTACACCCTGTGCCATACCTCTCCTTTCTTCCTCTCTCACTCTCTGCTCCTCCTCTTCTCTCAGCCTCCCATTTCTGTCTGATCGTCGCACGTTTTGCAAGCAATTTTAATTTGCGTTGCATTCTCGCTGCTTTGCAGCTATTTTCAGGCGAGTTTTTAGCCTTTTTTTTTGTGTCCCTGTTTTGTGGTGTTTTTTTTTTGTATTGCCTGTCGTCTCGATTGGCGTGTTGTAATTTGAGCGTAATTCACGTAAACAGCGAATTCCTGCGACACAAACGAGAATTGCTGTCTGATACAGTGGCGCCCTCTAGGGGGAATTATCGCTTAGCACGAGAGGAGGAAAAGAGACTTGGCTTTGAATAGTTTATTAAGATTATTGGTAAAATTGCGAAAAGAGACCTAATAGACCCCTCTACTCTTTTTATAATTCGGGGTCTAAAAAAAACTAGTTTGTTTTGGTAAAAATTTTAAAAATTATGAAACGGAATACTTTATGACATATGACATGATATTTAATACTGCATATATATTTTCTTGAACGCTTTACTACCAGTAAATCGGATTTTATAAAGTGACTATTTAATCTTATAGCAAAAAATCGGTTAAAAATATATCCTTTATGTATTTTTTGTGTATAGAAAATTACCTTATAGGTATTAAGTTATTGAATACCTACTTAGTTAAATTAATCAAAACTGAAAGTCATGCCTGGCCACCCCTTTTAAAATTTCGTTGACAACGCCTCTGAACAATCTCCGTACTGGACAGTCAATTTGCTTGACACCTCACGTTCATCAATGAACAACTGAAGGTAGCCGCGTTCTTGTCACTCGCATCTCTCCTGCTCTCTACTCACACTCATTCACACTCTCATTCGCTCACTCACTCATTCAGGCATTCAGTCAGTTGGCCATTCATTTGGTCCACAGACTCCTTGTCGTCCTTAGGAGACGACATATCAATCTGTAGCTGTCAATGTTTGCGTAATTATTCCAGCAATTTGTTGCTGTGCCAATTGCAAGTGCATTCCATCAACCGACAATTTCTTCCGTCTCTCTCTCGCTCTCTCTCTCTCTCTCTCTTTCCCTCTCATTCTACAAATTCCCACTTTCCTCTCTCTCCCTGCCTCTTATACTAGCTTATTTTCTACACACAGCGAAGTTTTTTTATGCACTACATAAGCTCTTTAGCTAGTTTACGAAGAGATATGGGGTAAAAGTTCTAAAATCCATCCTTAAAACAAACATTAAGAAAAAATAGCTTTTTAAAAACCTTCCCCATCTTTAAATAACTTTGATAGGAGTATTCTAAATTGGTCCTAAAAATTTCTATATTCCGCTTTGTAAGCTTAGATATTTTATTTCTCTATCTCTTTCTCTCTCTTTCACCCACTTTCTCTACTTCTATTCATTAGCCTTCTGTCCACAATCCTAGAAGATACCATTACCTTTATTTAATACGTTCTCTTCCAAAAAAAATATTTATCTTTTGAAAGGAAATTGAAACTCATTACATAACTTATAAATTTGCTTAAAAATCAACAACATATAGTATTCAAATGATATGATATATCGAATCATTTGATAATACAGGTCGAACCTTGATAATTTGGGACAAAAATAATAATACAAATAATAGAAGAAAACGAAATGTTAAGGGAATTTTTACTTAGAACAATTAGATAGCTAGTTTACTACTACTTTGATTACCGAATTTGGCTTTTTCTTAAATTATTCGAATAAACAAGGAGTTCAATTAACGAGGAAATCGAATTATCATATCATCATTAATCTTTAAAGGGCCCAATCCGAATTATAGAGAAAAATGAACTTTCCCAGTACTGAATTATCAAGATTCGACCTGTATAAAAATAATTCGCCTCTCACTTTCTACTACTTCCTTTCCTCCTCTATATCTTTGTTGCTCTCTCCCTCTCTCTCATTCCCTCTTTTCTTTTCGTGCCATTCATTCTCTCCATTATTTACATTTTAATTAAAAAATTATATCATCGAACACATTATTTAGTCAAACTATGTAAATATTTGTTCTTACTCTCTTACTCTCCTTATATTCGCCACTCCCTCCTCCGCCCCCTTCCCCCTAACACCCTCTTTCTCCTTAAGAACTCTCTATCTATGTGGCTTGACAAAGTGTGTTGTCAAGAATCGCTTTACGAAACACTCCAAGTATTTCAATTCCTTTACATTTCTTTAATTTTTTTTGTGCCCACTTCTTTCTCCCCCATTTCCCCCCACTTTTCCTTCGTTTTTTTTGCGTTTCTTGTTGTGAAATGTGCGAAATTTATTGCCAGCAATTTGGTTGCATGTCATTGCAGGGCCGCGACTTGGAAATATTACGACGTTGCAATAATTAAAAGCGGAAACGCGCTGATAAATGGAACGCGTGCGATCGTCGCGATCTGTGGCAACAACATGAGGCATGCAACAACTCGTGGCGAGCTCTATAGATGGGGGTGCACTTATGGGAACTATATGGAGCAGATGTATGACTACTTTAAGGAGGCTAGGGTAGGGAAACGGGGCATATCATTAGCGACTAATGCGCTAATCCATCAATTTTTGAGTTCTCGAATCAATTTGGAACTTGGCCAAGACTTGGACTTGGACTTGGAGAGAGTGAGAGCTAAAGTGGCGGCTAATTGATGATGCGAACGTCATATATCATAATAGCACCTGGTCGATCAAAAATACAGGTAGCCAGTTGAAGTACAGGTAGCACAAATGAGAGAGAGAGAGAAAAGGAAGAGAGACTTGGGTCACTCGAATTGGGGATTGGGTTAACTTTGCTTGTGGCAAAGACTCAAGGGGCACGCGCGAGACTCATTTATCATGCAACTTCAACTTCAACTCGAAGTCGCAGTCGAAGTCGAAATCTAAGTCCAAGTCGAACTTCAACTCGAACTCCAATTCCGACCCCGACTGAGCGCACCTTTTATGTGGCTATTATGGGCGCCTTCTATATTGACATTTGAGCCACGCCCTCATTCATTAGTTCACCTCAGCGACGGAGTCTGAGCTAACACCAAAGTGTCTTTTATGTGTGTGTTTTAAACAGGTTTCAGTTTTACTAATTTAAGCCAGAAATTTAAATAATCATTTAAAATTTTTTTATTTTTTAGTCGATTAAAAATTTTTTTTCAGGTACTTTTATTTAAAAATAATTCAATTAACACAAATTATTATTCATTTAATACTCAGATCAAATAAATTGAGTACCATACAAAATTATAAAAAAAATTTTAACAAATAATTCGATGAAATAATAATAAATAAATAAATATTACAATAAAAAAAAATTTTTTTGATTTTAATAAAATGAAAAAAATTAAATAGTCAATTTTTTTCGCAAAATTTAAATTATGAGCAAAAATAAACTTTTTAGTTTGTTAACAAATAATTGGATCAAATAATAATTAATAAATAAATAAATATTATAACAAAAATTTATTTTGTATGCAAAATATTTTATTAATTATTTTTAAAAAATCATTTAAACTATGACCAAAAATAAATATTTCAGTTTTTTAACAAATAATTGAATCAATTAATAATTAATTTAATTTTTAATTTTTTATGCAAAATATTCTAAAAGTTATTTTTAAAAAAATCACTTAAATTAGGTCAAAACAAAAAAATAATTTTTTTAATCAACTAATAATAAATTTATTCATTTTCCATGCAAAATTTTTTTAAAACTATTTTTTAAAAGGCCTATTAATTTTACTCACCTTTTAAATCGTTTTAAGTTCTTTACTAAACTTAATTTTATTGTCAAAATATGTAGAAAAGTTTGTTAAACAATTTTAAATAAATTTCATAAATATTTTGATTACAGACTTTTATGACTTATGCAGATTTTTATAGACTGTCCTCCTCTCACTTTCCCTAGTTTAACTTATCTGCAGATACAACATAAAGTGCTAAATAGCTAAACGATCCATAGAGATAAGAGCCACACAGAGCGACAGAGAGAGAGAGGGAGAAGGAGATAGAGAGAGGAAGAAAGGGAGAGTGGAAGGGGCATTCCCACAACAAACGATCACATTCAGTTTTCAGTTGCGATTTGAATGCCGTTTTATGACTTTGGCGCCAGGTAGTCCAATAACTGGATAACAGGGAGTACCAGGGTGTGGAGGGGCGTGTCTGTTGTTAGCCATAAAGATTTAATTATGGGCCATAAAGAAGCAGGACATATTCGAATGAAGTCATAAAAAGCATATAACAAAACGAAATGAAGCTGTTTCCAAATCATTCAGAGCTCATAAAACAAATCAAACCGGGAACAACCGCTAAGACAATAGACGGCTTTTTAGCCCAAAAGTTCGATCAATGTAGAACAGCAGAACAGTTGAGCATCAATCGAATCAAAAAGAAATTGAAGCGTGAAAGCAAAATCCCCATAGAAAATGCGAAGAGCAAAAGGGGAAAGAAACCCAAGGGGCTATAGTGGTAGGATACCCCAAAGGGTCTCCGCTGATTCCTATGAATCCAGTCAGGACGAGACAAAAGCCCTAACTGAAAATCCCAACTGATTGTTGAGCTCAGTTTAGTCTTGTTATCATTTTAATCCGCTGCGCAACTCGATCGATGTGGATGTCGATGTCGAATTCTGTTTGCTTTTTATTCCACCGAATGAAATCCAAAACCAACAACCTAAAAAAAATAATGCAGCAGAATCCAAAGGCTTGCTGCTGCTATACCCTGTAAATACACAAAAGAGGGTAGTCGTGGAAGTATGTTCTTGACCAGTATCTAAGAGCGAGAATCAATGAAGAAATTAATTTTTTTTTTCATTATTGTAAACTTTAAACACGTGGATCTCTGGAACCATAAGAGTTAAAGCCACCAAATTTGGTATGAAAGTAAGTCTGTGCTGTAGGCAGATCAAGTTTATTTCAAAACGTTGCCACGCCTCCTACCGCCCACGCAAATTTTAAAAATATATTTTATGAAACTATACTTACTAGAGTTATCTCACCCAATTGTACTCCTTATGCATATGGTACTAGAGCATGTGCTCTAGATCAAGCATTGGATCTATATAGAGTGTGTAGGGTCTATATAGAGTGTGTAGTGTTCAAAAAGTAACTACCAAAAGAAAGTGAGGGAAACCCATTTGATCTTCAGTCTCCAGCTGTCACTTCTGTGCCCTTTACTACAGGATATCTAAGCAGTCGATCATACTACCCTTTGTCTGGCTTCTGCGTTCTTTTGCTGGATTGCTTGAAGCGTGAAAATACCGCGAAATTCCCTTTGTCTCTTCAATTCTCGTTCTTTTCTCTTGTTCTACCGCTTTGCTCTGCCGCTCTTTGGTTTCTATTCGAGCCGAAAATGACAATCGACTGCTGCTTTATTATTATATTTTATATTCTTATGTTTGTTGTTAGTATTAAACATTCCTTCTCTGTCTCTCTTCCTCTCTCCCTCTCTCTTTCTCTTTCTCTTGCTCTTCGAAATTATCAAAATGTAAACAAAAAATAAGCGTTAACATGGCAACAATGATGTCCTGTGGTGACTTTGAAATATTGTTATTATGGCTCGTTTCTTTGTGGCCCTGTTCATTTGGTTGCCATCGTTGTTGTTGCTGATGTTGTTGTTGTTGTTGTTGTTATTGTTATTATGATTATCATTAGAGTTTACTGTGTTGCCCACAAGTGGAGAGGAATCTGAAATTAACAATGGCACTAAGCATTCATTACTTTCCATTAGCTATGGACAACACTATGTTAATTGTCATTTGATAATAATATTAAAGTTAAGCAAAGATTATAAAAAAAATATATTGGCACTATCCAATGATTTAACAATTGCAAAATAGTACACAAAAATTAAGTGCAATAAAAATAAATTTATAAACAAAAAATAAACTTCTTTATGTTATCATTACAATTCTAATTCTGTCTTTCCATATTTATTAATAACAAAGTATTGTCCTATTTAGGCGTTTAAATAAGAAATCCAACTATTAAAATATATAAAAATTGTTTTAAAATATAATTTAAACCCCAAGCTATCAAAATAATTCACTTTTTAAAATAAAAACATTTTTGAGTAAAAAAAAACTTAAACTTAATATAAAATTATTTTCTTTCACTTTAAACTTAGTTTTAAAAATTTTAAAAACATTCTTAAAACATAATAAATAAACATGAAAAATTTATAACTAGTAAAATTTGGAATTAAAAAAAAATGTTATAAACAAAATTGGTACTAAAAATCATATACAAAAGTTGGGTAGGATATAAAACCAATTTGGTGGAATCACTTGAAAACTACTTCAAATTAAGATCAATTTAATTAATAAATAAACACTTTGATACCCACATCATTCAAGACCGTCTATAGAAGGTCTTCTATATGGTAGCTGCTCTAAAAAATGGTATAGTTTCTTGGTTGGAATCTAAGGCCCTTTGATCGACTACAGAAGTTAATTTTTCTACTATATATAAGTTATAATGTAACTCATAAAAAGTTTTTCTTATATAAAAAACAGACTTTAGATTGGTGATCTTCTTGCCAAACTCAAGGCATGTCCAAAATTCTCATAATAATACAAAATATATTTATTTTTTTCTTGGTGTTACCGCAAAAATACACTTAAATAAATTATGCACCTGCTTTATAAATATACTCTTAGCTTAACTACATTGTAATAGCAAATCATTAAACAAATAAAGTACCTAAAACAAATTAAATTGCATAATTGAGTCACAAATGAGTTAATGAGACGAAAGTCCGTTGCTTTCTGTACAAATTTCCGCATTTCCCTGGCACTAATTGAACACATTTATTTCCGGTATTTGCCGCAACTTCCGGAATCTTTAGAGTTCGCCCCCTCCTAGGTCGCCAGCCCCCTGCCACGCCCCGCTCTAACTCCATCAGAAAGTGTCAAAATGCGCAACCTCATCAGCGTCAACAGTTTTAGCCATCTAATCAGAGATTAAAAATCCGTTGCCCCTTTGAGCACTACGCCCACTGATTGTTTGTTTCCTGCCGCTCATCTGCCTACCCCCTGCCCCTTCCCTCCACTCCTCTACCCTCTTTCATCCCTTCGGTTGTGTAATGTGTTGTATTGCGTTGTGTCAAAATGCAAAATTCAATTGTTTACTCCATTGTAGAGCACAGCAGGAGCTCGTGTGCTGAGTTGGGAGCAGGAGTTACAGTAATTTAGGAAAAATTGACATAAAAATCCATTTGTCAGCCCCTTCAGATTAAAATCAAGGATTTAAAGTGTAATTTGATTCATGGGTTAAGCCCAGAGAGAGAGCGAGGAGAGTAAGAGAGTCAGTCCACTCGACTAGGGGGGATTCCCCTCGCTGTGCCGCTCAGAAGAGCAAAGCGTGACCCCAGAAAAAAATCACACAAATACCAGAAACCAGGAAGAAGGCACAGGGAAATGGGAAATGGGTACTGGTACCCGGAACCAGGCAAGGACAACACCAATAAATGACAACAAACACACCCCCAGTAAGGTCTGAGGGGGGTGGAGTGGGTTGGAGTGGGTGGAAGGGGGTTGGAGTGGGATAAAGTGGATTGGAATGGGCTGGTATCGGATTGTTCGCATCATCATCGCCCTGTTCGCAGTCTGATCTGCTATACACTCAGAGAAAACTATAGCAAGTTTAAGAATGATTTTAGTATTTAATAATTTTATGTATAAATTGATTTAAAATAATTAAAAATTAAATAAAATAAATGTTTGTAATTTTTCACACTTTTCAGGTTAAATTTCTTTCAGTGTAGAGCGCTTGCTGCTAGGGCAGTCACCGTTCTTTTGGGGGTAGCTCTGACGAAACGGAAGAGTGATTTTAGCGCGACTTCTGGCGGTTAGAAGGACTCGCAGGATGCGTAGAGGACGAAGGATGCGAAGGAGACGAAGAGGAAGGAGAGGAGAGAACGCAGGATACGAAGCCTGCGAGGGTGCGCTACTGTCTCGATTCTCCTGAGTGCTATTTTATGCTGAAGTGTGCCAGACGCAGGCCAACTGCAGTACACCCCACAGCCAGATACCCAGTACTCCGCACTCCCCTCTCCCCACTCCCCTTCCTACCCAGCTGCCCATCTCTAGCTAGACACTAAGCAGCACCAGTTGCTGTCGCTGCGGAGGAAGCAACTGCGACGGCGCCGTCCTCGAGTTTAGTAACTAGCGTGTGTGGAGGAGTAAAATGGGCGGGGCAGGGAGACAGGAGAGTGGAGTGGAGGGGTGGAGAATTTGTGCAACCGGTTGAGTCCATTAATCATTTTCTAATTTGTGGAATGCAGAGTGTGGCAGAGTGGAATGTCTCTCTGGCCCGAAGGGTCGAACTCTCAGATCCCCACGGAGAACTGGGTTACTTTTTCCTCATCCCAATGTGCTCCTTGTTCTCCTTGTTGTTGTTGCTGTTCTCTCTTGACACTCAAAATGAAATTTTCACATCTGTAATTTGTTAAGTGCGTTTGTTTTGTTCATAGAATTATTTCACTTTTATGGGTTAAGTGCTTTTTGAATTATGTTACGAGCGAAGCAAATAAAAACAACAACAACAAGAAAAAAACACTAAATAAATAAAATAATACATCCTGGTTGTCTGGGGTTGCCTATGCGCTGCTATTGGGCTATTAGGCAACCCTGGCAGGAAATATGCGTAGACAGTTTACATAAATTAGTTGTCTGGGAATTGGCTTTCCCTCTCTCTCCCTCTCCCCACTCTACCCCTCTCTCTTTGCCTTCCCCAAAGGGGGTACTAATTATGTTACTCGACTTGACTCCCAAGATGGACTCCAAGCCAAAAATAGCCACATTTTTATTTAAATAATTCTATTTTTTGGTAAAAGACTCAAGAATTCAAAAGCAAATTCTTCTTTTTTATATAAAAAATTTGTGGAATAAAACTAATTTTTTTTTTAAATATTTTTAAAGTAGAAAACATTTTTTTTTGTTCATCAAAAATAATAAAATTTTATTTATTGCACAATTTAACAGTGTAGCAAATTTTTGTGTATATTTATTAGCCCAAAAAAATTTCTTACGGTGAAAATAATGTACGTTAGTACAAAAAAAACTTTTTACTATACAACTTTTACAGTTATTGTGAGTTCCAACTGATGAAAGTGTTACGATTTGCAGAAAACTTCAGTTCCCAATGAATACTGAAGCTGCTAACAAGGCAAACCTTTCATTAACTACTTCTAGTTAGTTACGTAAAAAGTTGCTATAGCCATAGATAAAAATTCTACTAATATTGTAGTTAAAAATATTTGAAGAAAAATCTGTCTGAAAAATTCCCAAAATTCATATAAATTACATTTAGAGACATATTTTATTTAAAAGAGTTTTGTTCCTACAAAAACCGATAATATTTGCTAAATTGCAGAGAGGATATTTCTATTAAATATTTCCCTTACCAAAAAATATCCAAGATTTTTACAAGTCATGTCTTAGCTGACGATTTTCTCTGAGCATTCCTGACAAAGTTCTAGTTTTTTTGGAAAATTGTTTACCTCGTGTAAAAAAATTCTTCAAAAATAAAAGCTTTTGTTGCCTACAACCAGATAGGTTCGTAAGCCAATGAAACTCCCAGGGAATCCCTAAATTATCAAATTTTAATTATTTTTTTAGAAAAACTGCCTACCTAAAACTCCATCCACTCGCTTAAATTAGGACTTTGTACCAACTAATTCTAGCTAGTTTTACGGCATATTTTCCTTTCTCTATAACTCCCAAACTTCTTTCAAATCGCAACTAAGAAAACGATTTGCCATTAAGAAACCTGCCAGATGAAAATCTCATCAGTGATTTCAACCCCATCGAATGTTGCGTAGTTTGCCAAAAGAAAAGATACAAATTGATGGCACTTCCACGTCATAAACTTTTGCCCTTTCTACTGCTGAAAATTTAAGTCGATTTCGGTTGATTACTTCATTTGCGACAAACAGCGAGAAGTAATGGCAAAAATATTGTCATTGATTTAGCGACAAGTGAATATTTGCGCATTTGTGCAGACTCCGTGCCCCTTGTAATCCCCCCTCCCTCCCTAACCCAAGCACTCTCCAGCCCTTCTGAGAACACTACCGATTACCGATTTCCTTCCTTCCGATTGTCGAGGGTGTCATTTGGTAATTGTTACAAGCTGCCGCATATTTGGACAGCAAGCGACGCACTCAAAACAAACAAATAAGAAAAGTCGAGTCGAGTCGAGTTGAGTCGCGTTGAATCGTGTTTTATCGTGTTGTGTCGTGTCGAGTAGTGCCGCACGCAGGATCAACCCTCGAGGGCTGCTGTACTCGTACATTTGTAAGCGGATACGCAGAAAATACCACAGAAAGGATCAGAAAGATGAGTAGGAGGAGAGTCGAGGAGTGGAGTGATAGGATGAGAAGGGGAGGGGAGAGCAACAGGGGCGGGGAGACTGCAAATGTCATTAGTTTACAGTTGTCTGATTTCATTTCCCATATTGAGATCGATGATGACAACTTCTTTGCCCCTTGTCGCTCTAGGGAAATTACCACTGACCAGCACAGTGGAAAAGTCTGTACTCCCCGCATAATGTTTTCATTATTCATTACTCACATTTTAATCAGTAGAAATACAAAATCTTTATTAGTTTGAAATGAACAAGAAATATAAGTTGTAATTAATTTTTATCGTTAAATTCTTGACTAAAACTTTTATTTTTTACTTGTCTTGAGCATATGATTTCTTAATAATCAAATTAACTTCAAATTGATCAGTTAGATGGAAAATTTATCATAAAAATTTCATTCAAATTTTACATTTTATTTTCATAATTAAAATATTAACTAATATTTAAAAACATCGCTCCTTAATTAATATACATAATTTTTAAGTCTTCTCCTAGTTTCAGTTAAAAATTCCCCAAAGTTTACAAACTTTAGACACTTAAGAGCCAACTGCACTTTAATGTGTTAATAGTTGCTGCAATTTGATGTTCCAATGCCCGAAATTGCCCTCAAATGGGGCATGCAACATGTTGCAACCGCCTACAGTAAACTTTGAAAATATGAAAAACTGGCGACATGTGTTTAAATTGTTGTTAAAGTTGTTGTTGTTGTCTGCAACTGTTGCTGCTGTTGGGACAAGTGACGCCAACATCGAACGACGAGCGAGACGACAGTCGATATGATTTGTGATTTACAACAGGTTTCAATTAACAAAAAGCCACTGTAAGGCGCCCAAAATGCTTTTTCTCCCCACCGCACTTCCACTGCGTACTCCTATTGTCCCGGGAAATGGGTGCCAAAGTTTGGGTAGTTCCGTAGAGAGGGTATGTAGATTTTGTCAGTGTGTATGTAACAAAATAGTATTAGTAACTTAATAAAAATTATAATAATATAAATAATATAAATAAAATAATGTAAATAATGATAATGATAATGATAATGATAATGATAATGATAATGATAATGATAATGATAATGATAATGATAATGATAATGATAATGATAATGATAATGATAATGATAATGATAATGATAATGATAATGATAATGATAATGATAATGATAATGATAATGGTAATGATAATGATAATGATAATGATAATGATAATGATAATGATAATGATAATGATAATGATAATGATAATGATAATGATAATGATAATGATAATAATAATGATAATGATAATGATAATAATAATAATAATAATAATGATAATAATAATAATAATGATAATAATAATAATAATAATAATAATAATAATAATAATAATTTCATTTTTTACCTTTTCTATCTATTAAAAACTTTCCTTAATTCAAACACCATTTAAGTTGGATCACAGCTAGTTAGTGTCTAGTTAGTGTATATCAAATGCGTTTTCCGATCGCGTCTCCTACATTTTCTAATAGATATAAATTTATCTAAGTTTTAGTTTCCCTCGTCTTCTTCTTCTTTTTTGCATCTGGGAAAAGCGAGCAGCTGAGAGGCGTTGACAGGCACATAAATAAAGGACGTTTAAGTATCAAGTAATGCTAGACGAATAGTTTGATTTCTATGCAGTAGGAGGATGGAGGGCGGGAGACGAGAGATGTAAGCGGAGATGTCAAGTCCCCGGGGGCAGTGGCAATGTCAAGCGGCTGCTGCTGCTGTTGCTGCAGTTGCCGCTTGCAAGTTGCAGTTGCATTTGCCGAGCGACTAATTGAAAACAAGGCGGCAACTCTGGCAACATAAATTAGAGATAAACAAGAAGAAGAAGCAGAAGAAGACGAACTATAACAACAGAAGTGCCATTAAGTGGTTTCAAGTGTAGGCGGTGGGGGGAGAAATAGAGGAGACGAATGTGTGGGTGGGAATGAAGGAGTGGAAAGAGGGGGACGGTGGATGGGGAGGGGGCTGATGGATTGTTAAATGTGTATGAAATGTCGTCGCGACATATTTCAATTCAAATCGACAGCGACAATTGAGGGAATGAAATCTCTCTCTTTTCACCTCTCTGTTTCTCTCCTTATCTATATCTCAGACTCTCATAATGCATTTCTCTTATTCTCCTTATGTCGCTCGTTCTCTGCTCTTATTTTACTATAAATTTCCCCATTATTCCATCTCAATTTTTGTCTCTTTCGCGGAATTTCCTTACTTATGGATTTTTCTCAGAATTCCTCTCTCAAATTATCATTTCTCCCAATGTCTCATTTTCTGTTATTCTGACTTAAGCTTGATATAAGTAACTTTCCTTCAATCTCTTTTGCTTTGTCTTTTTCACTCTTTTCTTTCCTCTCTTTCTTTTTCTTGTCCTTTCGTCATCTCGCAGTCCCCAATTATCTATAATTCTCTGACCTCTTAAACATAGTCCTTTATGCCCCCAATAAACTCTCTCTTTCTCTCTCTATCATTATCTCTTTCTTTCTTTCTCTCACTCTTACTTTCTCTATCTCCCTATTTTTCATTCTCTCTGTTTCTCTCTTTCTCCTTTAATTCTCTCTGCCCCTTTTTTTATATTGCAAACTAGTTTAGAATTTCTCATGTTCTTTCTTAGTTTATTTGTCTCTACTTCCTCTCCAGTCCCTCTTTTTTATCCAACACTCCAAATTTTTTCTATTTCACCCGACCCCTCTTGGCCTCACCTTCCCATACCCCACCCACTCACTTTTCCTTAATCTTGGGGCTCATTAAATTCGAATGGAATTTCAGTTAAGTCCAACATAATCCGCTCATAAACATCACTTGCCGCCCACCTTTGCCCAAATGGGACTTCCCCCTTTCTCTCTCCATCTTCCTCTGCCTCTCTCTCTCTCCCTGTCTCTGTCGCCGCTTGCTGCACTATAAATCACATGCTGTTTGAAGGATTTGCGAGTACTATTCCTGCCCCTGCCCCTCACCCACTCCGCCCTCTACCAACGCTGCACGTGATTCACTAATACTCGAAACGAATCCGAATTCAAAGCTAAAATCCAAATCCGAATCCAAAATGTGGCCAATTTTTTCTACCAGTCAAAAATCTAATTTCAAGCACCAGAGAGCAGCACCAGTGAGTAAGCCCAGTTAAAAGTGAAGCTGCAGATGGAAATGGTAGTGGAAAAGTGAGTGGAAATGGAGGTGATTCTCAAGGCCGTGGTGAATTTGTGAGTCTCTTTTATTTTGTGTTCCACTTCGTTTGCTTAACGATTTTTTGGTCTTGTTTCCCAATTTGATGTCTTAATGCCAACCGTGTGCTGCACTACCTCCTCCCCACTCCCTTCGCCCTGCCTGTTGACCCTAGACCTTGAGTACGCCCCCTTCTCCCACTAAACAGATGTCGGAACCACCCTGAAAAACAGCCTCATAGCATTCAATTTGATTCCCTGAGCAGACAGTTTTAATCAAATGGATTTGTTTCTATTTTCTATCTAATTTTCCCCAAAGCACCCCAAAAATAGATAGAGACCCCCTCTCTCTCACACTCGTCGTCTCTTTCTTAGACATTTTTGAAGAGGCGACAACAGTTTCAGATTATTTATTTGCTTTTTTAGCTGAGCTCTCGAGGTTTAACTAGGCCTAGGTGCTGCTATAACTCACGGATCTTCAGTTTTTTTGAGATCTTTCAAGTGCCGTGGGGAAGACAAATGGGTTATAGATGGATTATCGCAGAAGGAACAATCGACATTTTTCTATTAAATAGATTTTTATATTATCTGTTAACGTTAGTACAGTTCCTAGTATTATACCCCGCGACACATTCGTTTATAGCACTTAATTATAAAAACCGGGAACACAATTTGGCTCCGTAAGTAGAGACACAAACCAATTCCTAAGACATATACTTTATTTATACCTACCTTGCATTCGTTGTATTTTATCTAAAAAATATTTAAAATAAATGCAACTTAAAGCTTTAAATACTGGGAACACTCCTTGCTTGCATTCCATTCCCAGCACTTGAAGTTAATTTTCCAATCACAATTTCAATCACAATGCGCACAGCTTACACAACTAAGCAAAGACACATACCAATATTTAAGCTTTTATGAATTACCAATGCATCCGGAAAGTATGCTAAGTAAAACAAGTTTTATGCTCGCTTACAACCTTAGCTAATAACAAACCCAGTTTCCATTGAAAAGCTGTCGACTCCAAACACTGCCACCGTGTCAAAAGTTAAACCCACTGGCAACCTACAAAACAATGCTGTAAAATGCGCCAAATATCGCATATCGATATATCGATATGAATTTTCACAGTTTCCCTTTGATAGTCACAACAAATAACATGTTTCTATGTTAAAATATAACAGTTGGGACAGTCGGTTTTTTACACTCGTTTGTTGCAGGCGTGCAGCTCGGCATTTTTTTTTTCTTTCGCACGATTTAATTATTTTCTTGACGCGCTTGAAATTCAATTGTGGTTCGTTCAACTGACGTAAAGTGATTTTAAGTGTACTTAATAAAAAATTGTGTTTACACATAAAAACATTGTGAATTTGTGTATGGTGAATTTTGAATTATTTACATAAACAAAAGCTACAAAATGGCATTGAACAACAACGAAAGAGATGAAAAGTGAAAAGCAATTTTTCTGCTACGCTTGAGAACCGAAACGAAACAATTGTGAGA
This sequence comes from Drosophila acutilabella, assembly GCA_035046005.1. Lineage (NCBI taxonomy): Eukaryota > Metazoa > Arthropoda > Insecta > Diptera > Drosophilidae > Drosophila > Drosophila acutilabella. The sequence continues at coordinate 6,425,099 of JAWNOK010000020.1, forward strand.
CGCAAAGCAAAGACGAAGACGAAGAAGCGAATAGCTGAAGAGAAGTAGAGAAAAGATCATGCGTGCTTGACGACGACGACGTTGGTAGCGACGACAAATGTGGCAGGAGGAGGGGTGATAACTAGTGCCAAACAATGCAAGACAGACAACAAAAACAAGAAAAATAAAAGCAGCAAAAGCAACAGCAACCAATAGTATTTGTATTTCCACATAATTGACAACGAGCGCCTGCAAACGTGAGCATAACAACAACAAGAAAACAGCGCAAGCAGAAACCAGAGAAGCCACAAGAGAGCAAGAAAATTAGACGAAGCAACAAATAAGATACAAGAGAAGAAGCAGAACGTATGTTTAGTGCTAGCATCCAAAATATGTGTGTACACACACATGCACAAGAGTAAAGCAGTGTGCGTGTGTTTGTCTTCGGCTTTAAAGCTCCGCGAACTAAAACAAAGGAAGAAACGAGACAGTGAGCTTTGAAAGAGGGAAAAAGGACAAAAGCTTTTGCTTTGCTGTAGATCAAAGACAGTTACAAAATGAAAAGCTTTTGTATATTAGTGCTGCTCTTGCAGCTGCTCAGTGTGAGCAAGAGTCAAGAGGGATTAGCGACAACAACAACAGCGACAGCTGTCCCCGCTCCCACAGGCTTGCCGCGTCCACCGCGCGTAACCCTTAACAAGTGTTGCCACCTTGGTGAATTTTTGAATGCCACCACACAGCTGTGCATGGCGGGTGCATCGGATCATTGGGTGCCACTGGTGTTTTTAGTACAGCAGCGACGCTTCTTTGAGCCCAAAGGTGACAAGCCGCGTTTCATGAAATTCCAGCCGAATGTGCGTCCACTCTGCCAGGCGCAGAACCAGCAGCTGGAACTGTTTAGAAGCCAGGTGAACGTTGTGCTCTTTACCAATGGTACAATGTCACTGCGCGAACGTGGCGCCCTCATCGAACCCATGAACTACTGTGTGGATCAGGATGTGGCCCTGGTCTGCCTCGAACGGGAACCCCAATCGGCGAACAGTGAAACGGCGCCAGGTGAGCAGCACTCGCTAGATGGCCAGAATAAAACCGTTAGCACGCCGTTGCGCATGCGCAAATGTTGTGGCAAGCAGCGCATCTACGACAGCAGCATCAAGAGCTGCACGCTGCAGGCTACACCCACAGCCAGTGGGCAACTGCAGCTGGAACCGCATCTGACCACGGGTAGCTATCAAACGATCTATGCCCTACCCGATTGCCAGGGGAATAACGGTAGTGGCTATGCCATTGCGGGGGATTGGCATGATGCAGTATTAAACCACAGCAATGGGGATCTGCAGATTATGCACACGAATCTCAGTGCAATGCAGTATTGTCTGGAGCATACGAATCGACCAGGTGAGGTCAAGATTATTACCTGCAACAAGCATTTTGGCCAGGACACTGGCAACGAACACTATCCCCTGGACGAGGGCAGTCTACAGAAGGCCGTACTCAATGTGGGCATCATCATTTCCATTGTCTTTCTGGCAGCCACTTTGGTAGCGGGTCACATGTTGCCATCGGTGCATCATGCGCTGCATTGGCGTTGCCAGATCTACTATGTTTTCTGCCTGCTGCTCGGCAAGATTCTGTTGGTCATTGAGCAGCTGGACACAGCACTGGAGACAGGTACCGTTAGCTGTTTTCTGCTGGCCATGGGCATGCAGTTCTTCTTTCTGTCCGCCTTCTTTTGGCTCAACACGATGTGCTTTAACATCTGGTGGACATTCCGGGACTTTAGGCCCAGTTCTCTCGAACGCAACCAGGAGACACTGCGTCTTCGTCTCTACTCGGGCTATGCTTGGGGTGTTCCACTGCTGATCTGTGTGATTGCCGCCTGTGTTGATCTGCTGCCAGAGGCGGAGACTTCGCTGCTACGTCCTGGATTTGGGCAGGAGCATTGCTGGTTTGACAATCGTCCGCTGGCCATGTTTGCCTACTTCTACGGACCAATTGGTCTACTGCTTTGTGCCAACATTATGCTCTTCATATCGACCACACATCAGCTGACCTGCGGCCTCTGGAAACGTGATGATGTCAAGTCCACTTCGGAGAAGTCCGCCCTGGGACGTGTCTGCCTCAAGTTGGTTGTGGTAATGGGTGTGACCTGGATATGGGATATTATATCAGTGCTGGTGGGTGGTCCACACGATTTCTGGCTCATAACGGATCTCATAAATGCACTCCAAGGTGTCTTCATCTTCATTGTGGTCGGTTGCCAGCCGCAGGTGTGGACCGCCTGCAAGAGAATCTGCTGTCCCCGCCTCACTCACGACATCACGAATACCACCAATGGTGTCCAGCACTCGAGCAGCTCACAGGGACTACCCTCAATGGCGGGTTGTGGCAATGAACTCACCCAAAACACCTCCATGAACATAACGACCACAACACTTGCCACATCCAGTCCCAGTGTGGATTATTCCAACTCCAATGGCAATCATTTGGACACCTGTTCAGGTGCAGGTACAGCAGCAACAACAGCGACGACGGCGACTACAAAAATACCGATGGAAACTATTTGCTAAAGGTAAGTGATAAGATTATGATATGTAAACACTTACAGAAAGACACACCCAAGATAAATACACACACACACACACACAGTGTTACACACACTTTAACACACACTCGAACACTCACTTGAGATCTTTCCCACTTTCTTCGCAAACAGTTTGTTCGTTAATCCAACAAACACTTTGGAAGTTCAGATTCTTGCGCTGTTTGCAGAGTTCTCGCAGATAAGATATTTTCATTTCTTCTTTCAGCTTTATTTCCATAACAAAACAGCTTTTTTCAAGCCAACTCTTGCAAAGCAAGCAATCTGTTAATCTGAACACAATCCATTTCAAAGCTGTTTTTTAAAGACTTTTGACTAGTTTGTGAAAGCTTATCAGTTCTTAGTTAAATATGTAGGTTTTAAGAAATATATCATTTGGTATTTTCCAACACTGATGATAGTTTTTAAGGGCTAGAAGTATAGGACTTAATTCGTTTATTTTCTGTTGGAAAATACTATACAGTTTAGCTGAACTGAAAACTTGAAATACTTAATTAAAATAGCTGTATTCCTTCTTGCAACACATATTTCAGCCTAATTGTTCCTTTAAGTTACTAATTAACTCCACTTTAATCACTGATTTCTTTATTAAAACAGAGTGCATAAAAACACATACCAAATTCCGGCTTTAAAAACCCAAACTTAAGTCTACAATTTGTAGCTTACACTTTTGTAGAATTCTTTGTTTGTTTGTTCTATTTTGAAACTAGTTTAAGCTCTAGAGTTTTTCATTCATCACTTGATTAAGCCACTTCGTTTTTACTATGGCTTCCCGTCTTGGTCATGGTACATTTTTTACCACCTTTTGGTATCACTCACTCACTTCTTCAGTTGATTTTTTTGTTCACTACTTAGCAATCAGCAGTGAAACTGTACTAGATTCAAAGTGTAACAACGGAATGGGCACAAAGAGAAGTTGGCTTAGACCACTGCTGGGGCTTTAACGAACATGGTCAGTAAAATAAATAAAATTGAAATTTAGACAGATCAGCTTACTGCATAAGGCATACAAAAACTGATACATATATTTAGCTTTTTCTAGCTTTTTTAAGTTGTTAAAATTCGTGACTTAAAAATTGACTATTTCTCTATAAAGCTTTTAAACAAAAACTCGACTAATGCTAGTACTGAGTATCTTATAGTCCAGTGCGCTCCATCTCCATTTGTATAGCTTAATGTTTTTTCTATGGCTTCTCTTTTTCTAGCTAAAGAGCTAGTCTGAGTCAAAAGCGCTAAAAGTGTTTGCAATTTTGTAGCTAGCAAAATTCGCAAAAAAATTCTCAATAAAATGAAACTTCAAACGTTGCGCACGCCCATTTTGAGTGGGCGGCAGGCAGTGAGTAAGATAATTTGAGGTTAGGTACGCTTTTAAGCCATATGTGGGTATTTTCCAACACTGCTGCAGATGGCGCCGCGGCGCCTGACGAATGTTTTTGGCATGTTTCAACTATTTGCTGTTTTTACCACGTTTCATTGTGCGATTCTTGGTTTTTTCCGCTTTTCCAAATGGGTAATTTACATGCCATATGTGTGAGTGAGTGTGTATGTGTGTGTGTGTGTGTGTGTGTGCTGGTTTTTGTGTGTGTTTCTGTACATTTTTGTAGCATTGTTTAATTGCTTTACGACCGTGCGCCAAGTTAACAGTTTTTGGTTCATTTGGTACTGGGCACTTGGCCTGTTTCTTTAGCGTCTACCACTTGAGAATAGCCATAAAAATGTGAAATGTTTTTCACTGGAAAAACATCGCCATCCACATCCACATCGACACAGCAGTCGCCTTTGCCATCGCCTAGACGCCGCGGCGTTCGCAATTCGGACATTTCCTGTAGATTTCCACATGGCCATAAAATAATCAACGCAACCCTTGACACACACACACACACACGGTCGCACACACACATACAAACAGTTTGTGTCTTGATGTTGCCACAAATCGAATACAGCTTGAAATATTCGAGAAAACATTAAAATGCATGTTTTAATACCCGTTACAGGTAGGGGTAAAGGGTATGCTGAGTTTGTAGAGCAGCTAACGGGGAGTTTAAGGGAAAAGGTTATGAAACCCCTTACCATTTAGTGTCATGTTTGGGTTAAGGTAGTAAATCTGTATTTAAGAATCTTAACTTTAAATTATTCTATACTTAAAGGGTCACTTAATCTCAAATTTATTAGGCAGTCTTATAAAAACAAACTATTTTTATGGGAACCTCTTCACATTTGTAGCTGAATATTAGTTGCGTGTTCAACTCTACTGCTTCTTTAGGCCTCCACTAACTAAGAAATTTGTGTAACATCTACACTATAAGAGTTAAAGACTTCAAATTTGTTAGATCACTCAATATGCCGCAAAAGCTAAGCTAAAAGCACAATATAGAAAATAATTTTGTATTATTACTTTAATCACTTTTATTTTTAAACCCATTTTTAAGAGGCAATTTATCCAGGCAACACAAGATTACGATAATGATTCTTAATATCCTGATTGCTCTTGCTTAATTGCTAAGTGAGTAATTAAGAACAAAAGATGGAACTTTTTAAAAATACTAAGTAACATGAGATGACTTAAAACTTATAGTAAAAACACTTCAACATAAAATATTTAAATAGTCTAATAGACGGGTATCTCGTAGTCAGTCACTTTCTAGCTTTCTTGCATGTTGTTAGAGCGTTTCAATTAATGGGCACAGTGTAATTAGTGATTAGAGCGATAAGCGCTGACTTTTCCCACCTTACTCCCACCACCACCACCACCAGTGACACATTGTAAGAAAAACACAATGAAATTGAAATGGAAATTCAAATGAAAATGGAAAATTCAACTGAATGAAAACAATAAATGCAGAAAACCAAAGAGCAAAGAAAACAGATGGTGAAATAAATGGAATTATGGAATATCAGCAATGAAATCATTTGGGTTAAGGATTGGGGTAGGAAGAGGAGTAGCAGGAGGGGCAGCGGGAGTGTGGGGAGAGGGCAGCTCGATCTGTTTACGATGCCAATAATTATCATCATCATTGATGTATCCTCAATGACTGTGCCTGTATGTGTGTGTGTGTGTGTGTGTTTGTGTTTGCTCTGTTGGTCTGAGGTGTGCGAGGTTTTTCCAAAAATCTGTGCGACTAAATTGTCCCGCAGCTCTGCTGCTGCTGCTGCTTCTTCTTTCTCCATTGCCCATTAACGTTTTCTTACGTAAGCGAATTTTGGGCAATCATAAAAAGAAACAAAAACAAAAACCAACAACAAAAAAAATACTGAAAAAAAAAACCCGGCTCAAAACTGTGCCGGGTCATGTTGTTGTGTTAACGTTATACATTTACAAGTGGCATATCTGCATACAGTATGTCAAGTAAGTTCACTGACAAGCTGCCAAGTTCACTTAAGAAGCGCATTTTTTGTGAGTATTGAAATCAGTATGTATTTCAAAAAGTTGAAACATGATTGACAGCTTATCTATGATGGATCTCGAGATTTTAGACAGCTATTAAATATAATAATGTTATATAATAACTGTTTTAAATACATTATAATATATATAATTAAACCATATCAGACAAATTAAGTAAGCCCAACAAATTCATAATCTGTTTTAAGGTTTTAGAGCTCTTACAAATTATAGTTTTAGATTTAGAAAGTTATTTTACAACCCTATTTAAGTACAAGGAAATTATCAAGTCAACCGATTGTGTCCTGAAACAACACCATAAAAACGACTAAAGCAAATCCAAAATTCGTTTAATTTTCTTTAAGGAAATGAGGCACAGAAAATCAACTTACTATAGAGACGCGTATTTGTCCAGTACTATATAGTTAACCGATTCGGGAAGGTTCAATATGTGTTTTCACAAGAGTTTTTCTCTCAACCTTTAAAAATAGAAAGCAAATGCATACACAGAGCTTGTCAATAAACTTACTTGACATACTGTGCAAGCATATTTACACACTCACACACACACACTCTGTCTTACCAATCACACAGTACACACACTCCACTCCACTCCACAGTGAAGCCAACAACTCTTTCAACTCGAGGCCCTTACGGAGTGTTGACTGTGGAGTGTTCACTGTAGACTGCAGACAGTGGGGCCTAGAATATATAGAAAGAATTCTTTAATTAACATGTCGCACAGTGTGTCAGTGTGTGTGTGTTTATTAACACAATTTGTGAAATTTAATACTTTGGTTAACTCACTTTAAAAATAAGTTAATTAAGAAAATAAATTTGTCACAAATGAATCACAGCTGATTTTGATCTAAATCACGTAGACGCTTGTTAAGTTTTAGCTTTTAAAGTTAGCTATCTTTGACTTGACAACAAATTTGCGCAAGAATTTGTTTAAAATTTCTATATAGTAAACGCAATTAAAACAAATTTGCAGCATATTTTTGGGATCAATTTCAAATTAAATAAAAACAACCAATTTTAAGCGCTTTTAACTAAAAGCAGCGCAGTAAAAAGTAGCTAAACTGGTTTCTTAATTATTTTAGATACTTTTTTGGAGATAACTAATCACAATAAAAAAGTTGAAACGATTTGGACGTTTTAAGAATTACTTAGAAGAATTACTCTTTGTATTTTTTATATCTTAAACATTTTTTGTGTCAAGTAAAAAGTCGTTTCGATATGCACACATAATTAACTTGTTTTTGTTATGGTTTACTTTGTTTTGTTCTTCTTTTGCTAGTGTTTACTGTAGTCAAATGCTGTGCTATTGTTTACTACAGACTACTACAAATATTTCTGTGTTTAGTTTGGTCTATGTTTATATACAAATTTTACGATATTTCCCGACGTTTTCTATGACTGTTTACCAAAAACGATTTCCGATCGAATGTGTGTCTTTTGTGCCCACTGTGCAGCATTTTTGCTGTGCAATTTCTTTTCTTTTGCATAATCCCAGGGCAACGTGTCACCGTCACGCTCAGCCGTGCAGCAGCCTGCAATTCTCGATCCGCAGATCAGCACAAGGGACGTATCTAAAAAGAAGTAGAAGAGAAGAGCGAGAGAAGAGCATGGGGAATGGAGAATGGAGAATGAAGAACGGGAAATGGCATCTTTCGTCAACCGGTGTACGCGCATATCGACATGATTTCTTGTCAGAGCCAAATTGTGTGTATCTCATGAATACGACTACGCATACAGATGCAGTTACAAATACAAAAAAGACTTACAGATACAAATACTTATACGGGTATCCGGAGTGCGAGTGTGGATTTAGTACTTTCAGTACTTTCTGTCAAATTAGCAGAAAAAACAGCAGAAATGCGAAACGTTCCACATACACGTACAGTGAGTGTATGTATGTCTGTGCGTGTGTGTGTGTGTGTGCTTACAGTGCGTCAAGCAACTCTTTTGACAACGCAGAAAATATTTGCATTTTTTATACGCGTGGAAATAGAGCAAAAAGTTTTGAATTAAACTGATGATTAATGCTAAAAATCGAAATACTTCAAGTTCTTTTTAATGGAATCTTTTATACTTTTGTGCAAGCAAATCAAGTTTTGTTTACAATTTTGAATGACTCTTAAAAAGTGCAAGATTGTTTAAGCAATAATGAACTCTTAGCTACATTTTGTGCACAAACACAACAGCTAGAAATGCTATGCAAGGCCAGTTGGTTTCGGGGAGAAAAAAAACACACAAAAAATCTGTTTTGAAATCTAAATGAAACGCCCCTCTTTGGTTAAATATGTAAGAAATAAATTATTATTATTATTTGATTAAATTAAATGAATAGTCACTGGATCAGAGTATTATACAGGCGTGTCTTTTTAAAAACAGTACTCAATAGAGTACTAAAGTCTAGTAGGTTGGTCAAAACAGGCAAAAGCACCAGTTTTCGACCCCATAAGGAATATATATTCTTGATTAACATCAAAAGCCGAGACGATATAACAATGTCCGTCCATATAAACAGCTGAATCTCAGAGACTATAAGAGCTACAGACACTAAATTTGGAATAAATGTATGTCTATGCTTCAGGAAGATTAAGTTTATTTCAAATTGGTGCTATAACGATTTTAACTATCCTCACCTGATTGGACGACAATACTCTATAGCTCACAGAATCGGTCACAATCTGTCAAAAATTTTATTTGAATGGAAAATTGCGACTTTAAAGAGAACAGGGTCTTTTATAGTCGACTCGCTCGATCGTAGACTGTCCTATTTATAGAGTCAGCTTCGCTTCAATCTTCATTATTTATTGTACAGTTTTCTTTAAATAATTAAACTCTAACCATTCTCATCTTTCTTTGTCTAAAAACTTACAACACATACTGTAGTCCCACTGCCTCCCCCTGCCCCACACACACACACACACTTAGACCCGAGGGCAACTCATTAATTGAGTTTAGCTGCAATTTTAATTTTAACGTTCTGCACTTTTTCAAGTTATAATTGCAATGTGGCCCATTTATTTTTTACGCAAAAGCGCATTCAATGCGTTCACGACAAACAAAATTAAAATCATTATACATTTATTGCCTCCATAAAAGTCGACAATTTGGACAGAAGACAGATCGAAAGATACTCCATGTAAATCTTTTGGCTTGAAAACAGCTAGAAAAGCAGTTTAGTGTATTTAAAATTCGTTTAGAGAATTTTTCTTCGATCGTTTTTAATTTGCAATCGTTACTGTTGATCTGCCTTTCTACGGCTACGAGGGCGGCTTTTAAATAAACTCAATTATTTTCGCATCATCGAGGGGGGTAAATAAACTTTGTTGCGCCACTAAATGAATAGCGTTTAATAATTGTTATGCCTTAAAGTTGAGACATTAAGACAATTTGTTATGCTTTCGAATCCGGGAGTGAATGCACGCAAAAATACAAATTAAAATCCGTTTATTCGCGGTGAATGGCAAATGATACAACTCCAGATTTGTAATTGAGGGACATTTACTAAATGTAACATTCACATGCATGCGCAAAAAACTACATGCGATTAGCTACCCTGTAGTAATTTGGATATTTTATTTTTATTTTACGAAAAACTTCTGCATTACAAAAGCCCTACCAAAAATGATGTAATATTTAAATTTATAGTACAATCATACATACATATTGTAAAATATATTTTTGATTACATTACCAAGCAGCAAAATTAATAAAAAGCAACACTTAAGCTTAATAAAGTAAACTTAGGTATTAAAATTATTAAATTAAGCATATAAATATTTTTGTTTGGCCTTGCTCAAGTTTATGAGCTACTCTCGCATTTACGTTGACATGCCTGTAATCATTTGTTGCCCTTTTGTTTCTTCACATTTTGCAGAAAACTGAGACGAGCGACAATGCGAAAAGAAAACGGAGTCCTACAACAACAACAGCGGCAGCAGAAGCAGCAACAACAACAATGAATGACAATGAAACCGGCGGGCAACAAAAACAAAAATAACATAAAGCAGCCACACTTGCGCAATAGTAACCACAACAAAAGCAGTGGTAGCGGCAGCGAAAACAAAAACAACGAGTACATTCAACATTCAAGCACGCGCATTGACCGAACCAACAACAACAACTGCCCAGCCCAGCTGGCCAAGCTTATTTCTTAATGTAAGTGTATAAAAGTAAATGCATGTCTGTATGTGTGTGTGTGTGAGTTGCCGTATGGTAAAAATCAGTTTTTAACCGACATCACGAACAAACTACTTACGTATTACACACATACATACACACATATAATCTGAGCCGCACCGCAGCTTAATATGTAGAAATAACGGTGTACAACAATCTCAGTGAGTGAGAGGGAGAGAGTGAGTGAATGATTGAGCGAAAGCAAACATTCTAATTGAAAAGACAAGACAAGAGTCAGTGTTGCAAAACACTATGAAAAGCTATGCAGTCAGCGTAGGCGGCAAGGAATGCACAACAACAAAATGGGTAGACAAAGCGTTGCCATTGTTCAAAGACTTTCAAATGCCAATACAAGACAGCGCAATGCTCAAGTGTGTGCATACACACATGGATGTGTGTGTGTGTGTGCTTGTGTATTTTGTTTTGTTTATGCAAACGTAAGCATCAAAAACAACAACGAAAAGTATAAGAAGAACAAGAACAACAACAGCAACAGCCTCAGCGATAGTCACAAGGAATTTATTGTTGAGGCATTTTTTCTCATTTAGGTTTTTGTATTATTTCTGCATCTCTTCATATTCTGCTTCTGTTTCATCTTCCTCTTCCACTCGCTCTGCTATGTTTTGTTTTCAAGTGCCTTGGGAGTGTGAGAAATCGGCAACATTTAAATTAGCTGATTCTAATTTGGATTGCGGCTGTTGCTGCTTTTACTGCTGCTGCGCTGCATTTCACGTCATCGCATCATTCACACACACATACAGACTAACTCAAATGAGACACATGCACACGTGTACGTGCCTATGATTGTGCCTGTGTATTGTGCTGTGTCGCTGGTTTCTGTCATTTCGATTGCTCAATAAATTTTGGTATTTCTTTCCAGCATTTTTTATGATCTTTAAAGTGGGTTTTTTTTCAACGTAAATACATAAAATACATTTTGGTTTGTTTAAATGTTCAATTAGTAGGTTTTCTAGCATATACAAAGTAGTATGTGTGTGTGCATTAGTGATGTCAAGCGGAAGAGAGAATACTATCGATAGGCTATCAGTTAAATGGGTTACGTGACTTTCTTAGCCTAGTTAAATTGTAATTTGCTAAGAAAATAAAAGTTAATGAAAGAATTGCTTTGTAAGTGCATAAAAATAAAAATTTTTACTTAGCCCAAAGTAACTAAGCTTCTTTCTTGCTAAAAAAAAGGTATAATTAACTTTTTTTATACATTTCTTTTGCTTTTATTGCATGATCATGAGCTCAGTACCGATACTAATCTTTGTCATTAATTGCTTAGTTTTTTTTGTCTCTGTAGCTTTGCTTTCATGTTCACCTTCAATAAGTTTTGACCGCTCTCGGGTTCTGAGGTCTTCAAAGGCCATTGCAAATCTTCTGGGATGAGTTCGCTGATGTTTGTTGTTTTCTAGGTGCTTAGCGCAGATACAGATACAGATCCAAACATTATGTAGTATTCAGGTAAAATAAAAAAAAATAACCAAGTAATCCCCTTAATCGCTAGTGAGATCACCGCTAGCTCCTTCCCAAATTGTTAGTAATTTTTGTGGCATCTGGCAAAAAAAAAGGCAAGCAAAAACAAATTTTTTAAAAGCCAAAAATGATTTGGACTAAAAAATGTGTTACGTATAGTTTCGACTTAACATTTTAATGTTTATTTGTAATTGTATTTCTTGGAATTGTTGTCTAATGTGCAGATTGGATTGCTTCGAAATCTTTTTTGTACTTTGTTTATGAAAAACTTCATTATTGGTCATTTTTCTGCAGAATTCCTAAGATGTCCGAATACAGATACAGATATCTGGGCGTGTTTATTTATAAAAAATTATCAATTTAAGTGGAAACTGTTCTCCTATCTTTCCAATAAATTCGCTCCAGGCTATAGAACAAACTTGATGAATAATCGCATGCAAATTGTTAATTGGGGTACATTATTTATATCTGTTGACATTTGTTGCATGCACAAAGATATTGAAAAACATTGGAAGAGGTCAATGTCTTGGCTGTTTATTTCTTTGTGACCATTTTAATCACATTCAAATTGGCTTATTGTGCAGAATAGGAAGTCGTTAAGTCCAGTTCATTGTTACTCTTGACCTTTGTAGCGATTTCATCCGAATTTCTGTGTGAATTTAGTTTGAAAATTCTTTATTTAATTTGGTATATGTGTTAAACAAATTGAGTGCAAATTAATTGATTTCTATGATTCAGTTAGTTTTATTTATTAGTGTGGAATAATGGTCACTTATGGTGTTCTGTATACGTATGTATGTAGTATAAAGTGATGTTAAAAATTAAATTAAATAAATCTAGTATATGCTGAACTTGAAAAAAGATCCAAAGAGAAGTCCCAAAGTTCAACTTTTGTGCCACAATTTTGTTCATCAGTCTAAATTCTTGATCATGGCGATAAAGAGTTGTAAAATAGATATATGTATGTATGTATATTTAAGATAATGTTTGAGAAATAAGTACAGGGTCTTTTCGTTTAAAAGTTGTTTCTAAAAATCTGTTCCTTTGAATTTTTTACTCCCAAAAACATCTATGTATTTTACTAAAGGCTCTAATGCAGCACACGTGTTACCTGTGCTAATCAATGCATTGATCTGAACTAATTGATTTTCTATCTTTTTCTTTTCAGCTTTCGTTCGTTGCCTTTGTGGTGGGCAGAGCACAAGTGGATCCTGATTGGGAGCGTCGCTCTTTCCAAAAACTGATGATCCGAATGTAAACAACGAAAGTTTATTTACTTAGTTCACAACGGTAGCGGTGTCTCTCTCCCTCCCACTCACTAGCTCTTAGTGTGTGTATGTGAGAGAGAGCGTGTGACTGTGTGTGTTTCGTTTTCGGCGCGCACAAAAGCGCGCGTTTAATTAAACAAACATTGAGCTGCCTAATAGTTTACTTGTGATATACACACAAACACACACTTATGCGATCATATAAATAATAACAAAAATACACACACACACACAAACACACGTGCGTATGCATTTACATACATTTATCATCAAAAGTTCAACGCAACGAAACTGATCAAGGTTAAATGGTCCAAAAACGGCAGCAAAACAAAAAAAAAAGAAATAGAAACACAAAACGTAAACAGATAAAGAAGATGCCAATAAGAAAGCAAGTTTAATTAACCGGACACTCGCACTCACACACACACGCACGCACACAGCTGCCGTTTGCCGTTAGATGTAGTTCGCCGCACAGCGTTGCCAGACCTGTTGAAACACACGCATTGTAGACTTTTACAAAATGTATTTTTTAATTTTACATTACTTTGAAAAACGCAGAAACTATAAACAGTACAATTATTCAATTTTTTTTTTACAATAATTTAATTTATTTGCCTTTATTTTTGTTGTAATTATACTGTGCGTTTAACGTATGCCTAAAGAAAAGAAGAAAAAAAGCGTTTTGAAAACCAACAAAAAAATGTATGTAAAAAAAACAAATCAAAGAAAAATCAGAAACTAATTTTATTATAAGCTCATTGTATTATAATAGTTTATAAATGATTATACTTAAAATGTATGTACTTCCAAAGTGTTCAGGCCAAAAGTAATATTTCCCTTTTATTTGTTGTATATAACAAGAGTTCTAGAAAATTTGTCTGTGTCCTAAATGATGTGATTGTATGTATATAGTTTATAAAAAACAAGAAAATATTTTTTAGATTTGTTTTCTTCAATTATCCACAACGAATATGAAATTCTAACTGACTGAGGCAAAAGGCAGCGAATATAGTTTTAATACCTTAATTATATATCTTTACTTATCTATGTATAACTCTAAGTATCAGGCATACTATTTTTGATACTACTAACTGTACATATCAATAAGTAGGAAATATATGAAGATATATTTTTATTGATAAATCGAACAACTGAAATTGTTAACTGAAATTTCATAGCTCAAATCGAATAAAATATCATCCCATTTACCACATAAGCATAAGCCTGTATTATAACCGATCAACGAATATAGACTAAGTTTTTTTTTAACAAAATAAATAATCATTAAACTAATTAAGTATTCAATTCATAGATCGAACAATTGAAAATGAAAAGTCTGCAAAGTTTTTTGGAATACCAATTTATTTAGTCACTCGAACTTCCATCGAACCAATTTAATAGGGAAGTGATACGTATGTCTATATAGACAAAGTATATGTATTTTTATTATATGTATATTTTATGATCGTTTTTAAGGCGTTCCCAATCATTTTGCGAGGCGTGTGCGAAATTTTTTTATTCATTCTTAATTTATGGCACAAAAATTGCCGGAAAATGGGTAATTAAACGAAATTGAAAACTGAAAACTCGGCAAATTATTTGTGCAGCCACACTTTATATATATATATATATATCTGTCTATATATACTGTAGATATATGTCGGGTATAGGCCACATTACTGAATTGCTGCCTGTATTATGTATGTGTTAATGTTAATAACTAACTAACGTTGGCAGCTACTACCACTACTACTATATTTTACCATGTACTATTTTATTTATATTTATCACTATTTTTAAATAAATACTATGAACAAAACAGTCGTGTAAACAAACGAATTTCTCTCTTTTTGGGTATGGTGAAATATTTTTTTTGGAGTCTTACATTTTTTGGAGCAAAAATTTGTCATCTTGCTGGATTTTGAATTTTGTTTTTGTATGCAAATGAGCTGCAGGTGTGGTAATTCGCTGTGACGTCATTGATTTTTTAACCTTTAGCGCAATGCGAAAACCGGTTGCAAAATGCTTCAAATGCTTTAGCAAACGCGACATCATTTATAAATAAAGCTTACTGTAGTGCAACAATCGGAATGTAAAGCAAATAACGTAATGTAACTGAGATAACCTAAATAGGTACTGCCTACAGGGTATAAGGCACTGGACTGCACAGCTCTTTTTAATATAAGGGGTATAAATTATATAAGAAAGTAAGATTTATGTAACTTAGATTAACGTATCTGCAAAAGATACATCTCCCCTTTCCGGGAAATACATGCCTTTTTTGGAAAGATACATCGATCTTTGTATAAGATGCTTGTCCTTCTCACAACATTACTGTCTATTCTTGGAAGATATACTTTTATAGTCATAAAATGGGTATCTTTTATCAGTAGATACTTCTCTCTGTTAATCACTTTCTGCAGAAGATACTTATACCGATACGTATTACATATCCATTTCGTCTTTAGATACATATCCTATTTCATGGGATACATATATCTTTATATAGTACACAACTTATTTTAAGAGATACATTTATCTTTTCAGAAGATATTTCAGTTTTCATTAGATACATCGTCCTTCTTAAAAAAGATACATATACTCCCTTACATAAGATACATCTATGAGACACATAGCTTCTCAATATATTTCTTACAAGAACAATCTTTCCTACGGTATTATCTCATCGCAATTATATAGTTATATATACAATTTAGTTTCAGAATGAATTTAAAATTAAATGAATGAAAATTGCAAATTTGCTTTGTAGTTTTCTAGTGTTTTTGTATTTGTGTATTAGATATATACAAATATTTCTATAAAATACCACATTAAATGTGCTGAAATGTGCAGTGAAAAAAGGCAATATAAAAATACATAGATACAATGTATATGCAGATACATATAGATAGATACAGTTAGTGTATAGCACATTGATCGTAATTGAAATAGAAGACAACAAATGACATTTTTAAAACGAGAAATGCAGCTACAATTTGATCCCATACAAAAATATATAATAACAAAATTTAAGGCGCATATTTTCCAGGACTTCCTCCGGAGTCCTCTAGTCCACATGGTACTCGGTGCGGTGCGGGGATCCCCGCCTCTTTTGAGCCACAAAGGTGTTGGACATGCCCGCAATGCTGGTGACGCCGCGTACTCCAGTGCTGCGGAAATAGATGAGCAGATATTGTTCGCCATGACGCAGATCCACATCGTCGGCAAAGTCCAGGCGCACTAGCTCCTCGTTGGCCTCCTGTTGACGACGCAATCGCTGCCGATTATGATGTTGATGACGACTGCGACGCTGATGACTGGGTGCTAGTGTCTCAAAGTAATCTCGCTCGGGATTGGAGTCAGAGGAATTGGGTGATTCCGCCTGGTTCACATACTCGTAGGCCACATAATCGGCCAGACTGGCATAGTCGGTGGCATAGATAGCAATCCAATCGTTGGGTCCCTCCTCGAACTCCGAGTGCTTGCGATACTCCACGGTATTCTCATCACCAATGTTCCAAAGATTGAGCTCGGAGAATTTGACACCTGCTGTACGATAGTTGGGATACAGTTTGATGGTGAAGTCACTGGTCACCGGCTTGTGATCACTGATATTGTAGTCTGGATGGGATTTATACGAGCACTGTTCGATGGCCAACTGCATGCCGGGTTGCCGGTTCAGCGGCTGCACCGCATACATGATGCGATCCGTCCAGGCCGGACGACGCTTCATGTCGTACTCGGAGGTGCCTTCCTTGAACTTAAAGGTAGGCGGAAAGGCGGGCAATCTTTCGTGCAGCACCTGGAACGCCTGCTGTGACTTCTCGCGCACCAGATACAACTGATCCCGCTGTATGAGTCCATCGTGCAGCTTCTCGTCCTCTAGGGCGTCCCGCACATCGGTGGCACTGTCGGTGCCATCCAGTCGAAAATTGAGATCACCAAACCAGAAGACATAATCATGATCATAGATTTCCCGATAGCGCTTCACATGATAATGATGATTCTCAATGATTTGCTTGTAATCCTCAATTCGTTCGTCCAAATGGTGATCATGGGCAGCCAAATGGGCAACCACAAAGGACAGTCCACAGCCGTAGAGGCTAAAGCGTACACTCACCGCTCCCTTGTTGCCCCAAATGCCACCGAAACCGGTACGTGTGAATTCCGCCTCCATGTCTTTGATGTGCTCCACATGTGGACGCCGCACAAACATGGTCAGTAGCAGTCCCTGCATTTGTTCCGTCTTCACAGCAACATAATTATAGAATCTCAAGAGTTTTTTAGCCTTGTGTGTCCAGGGATCCTCCTTAAAGAGACCCAACACCTGTTGCTGCGGCTGTGCGTTCACCTCCTGCAGGCCAATTGCATAGATATCGGGCAAATAATCGGCTGAATCTCCGCTTGCATCGTCGTGCAATCCCAACAGCTGTCGCAGTGATATATTATCAGGGAATCGACTGCCAACATTCCAGGTGACCACATAGACGCGATAAGTTTCCAGCTGTTGACGCCCATTTGATTCCGCTTTGGGCGACGATTTTGCCGCTGTTGTTGTCTCCGTCGTATTGCTCATGCTGTCACACATACACAAACACATGCACGCAAACACCCATAAAAAAACAGAAATCTTGTTAGTTATTCAGGCATATGCCTCAAACTTAATTTTAACTTACATTAATGAGTTTCTGTAGTTGTTGGTAGTTGTTAACAATCTTGATGTCGTAAGTGGCTTTTTGATCGATATTTGCTTTATTGGCGCAATTGTTGTCTGATTAGCGTTGCTTTTTTGCCTCCTCTACGCTTTGGCTATGAAGTAATCAGCACACAAACGCTCAGTGCATAGTTAATAAAGCGTAAGAGCCCGTTTTTTGAATACGCAAGGCTGTTTTAGTCATAAACAGCTGTTTAATTGCGCACATCTGTTGCAGTTATCGTTTATCACTATCGCGTGCGCGATTCATCGTTGGTTGCTTGCAGTGCTGCCAGACGGTTTTTTCGCTATCTGCTTTTAACAGCTGTCCAACACTATCATCAGTTTTGGGTTTGTTTTTGTTTTTTCTGACACACATACTCAAGTCTTTATTTTTTATTTGTATTTCTTTTTATTGATGCACATTGATAAGCGCGAATAAAGTATTTACATACAGACTTATATATAAACCAAATACATTCAAATCAATTCTGCAATGAATAGACGATTAGCGATTGTGTTGAGTTGAATTATAAACCGCGCCGATACACGGCATTAAACGGCCACGGACAAAACACCACAAAAAAAAGGCGAGCAACAAAACAAAAAGCAAAACTAAATTCGATTTTGATTTATTCTTTTTTTTTTTGTTTGGTTTTAGTTTTCCTTTGACGTCGTTGGCAACCGTTGGCGTAGTTTGTTGTTGTCGTTGCTGCTGCCACTGCCACTGCTGCTGCTGCTGGTACTGTTTGTTGTTGCTGTTGTGTTATGTAAATTCAATAAGAGTCAAAATAGTGTGCACAGCATCCTTGTTATACATATATACACAATATTTAAAACGTGTTGTTAAGCAACTGGACTAGTCGCTTGCCAGTTTCCCACTGCGATCAGCAGAGTCACGAGATTTGTGCGCTGAAAATTTTCAGTTTAGCAACAGAGCAAACAACGAACGACGCGGGCAGCGCAGTCCACAAATCACACATTTGGCCAGCCCCCAAACAGATTGTGCGGGTGTGTGCGTGCGTGTGTGTGTGCTTGTTTGTTTGTTAATTTGTTTGCGTTGTATATTATGCAGTCACATTAAATTAATCAACTTATATTAACCATGTTTTTTTGGTTTTCTTTTTTGCAGCTGAGAAATGCCAACGCCACAAACCGCAGTCGCTGTCGCCGCTGCTGCCATAACCACAGCCAGTGTGCCGAGCTCAGATGCCCAAACAGCGGCAGCAACAACAGCGAAGGCCACAGGAGTAACTGCGTCAGCAGCAAATAACAATAACAACAACAGCCCTGCCTCAAGTGGACGCCATCAGTTGCGTCCAGTGAAATATGATTATGCGGATTCATTTGCCTGCACCTACGTGGTATCTGTTGTGGCCGCATCCATAGCCGAATTAGCCACATATCCTCTTGATCTTACTAAAACCCGCCTGCAGATCCAAGGCGAGGCGGCCAGTGTGACCAGCGCCGTAAAGACAAATGTAAGTAACTTTTGCCCTCATTGTCCTTTTGTGGCGTTTTTTCTATGTGTGTGTCTCTTGCATGCTCGCTTTATACCCAGCTTTCAAATGTGGCTAGAAAAAAACCGCATCATCATTTCATCTCACATTCCTTAACCACCACATTCATGTGTCTGTTTTTTACCAAAATAAAATACTGGGCTTGATACATGTGTGTTCTGCAAGTCCTCCATCATTGTTGGTATTCCTGAATGCATCCAAACAGACAGACTTCTAACCAGTGTTACCAGATCTTCATGAACTTAAAAACTAGCTATAAATAGCTGAAAAACTTTTAAAAACACTCACCTTAAAAGCAATTTGAGTTTTTCGTGATTATTATTGTTTATCTTGAGTAAATGGGCAACTTTTTACCGTGCCATAACTTCGAACACTTTCTATTTTAGATATTATACCAAATTTTGAATTCGCCACACTCTAAAACTGGCAGAAAATAGCTAAGTTGGTCAATTTTGAAAGCTTATATTTGAAAAAAAATTCTTCAAGTTTACAAGTTAAACACTTAAATGAAAAAACCTTGTACAAAATTTTAGAATTCTTTAAAATATGGTATAAAAAGAAAAATTTTGAAAAACTACTTGAAAATGACACAACTTAGTCCAAAACTTACATGTAAATGTTTTAAAAAGCAATGCTAAAAGTTCTATTTACAGTTTAGTTCTATTTACAGCTTATTATTTATGATTTTTGATGGAATCAAGCAAAGCTAAAAATTTACGATGCTTGGCATTTCAGAAATACCTTAAGCTGTGTTGCATTTGATTTCTGATTAAAAACAAGATTAATAACTCTGAATTATTTTGGTCAGCAGTGTTCAAAGCGCTTATCAGCCAGCTGATAAGCTTCTTTTAACTTAAACAATTTTAATTTGAAGATTTGTTTTATATATATACTGAGTTCGGGGGGTATAAAAGGTGTTGTTAAAATTAGCCGGCAAATAGATTCAGCTTTGATTAAATAAAGCATTTTAATTCCTAATCGACTTGACTTGCGTTGACAATATAGCCATGAACTACAATGGTTCACAGAGTTGTCAAGTGCCAGAAACGTACCCAACACAGGGTATATACGAGTCTATAACACCTTGCTCTGCTTTCTTTTGCCTCCCTTTCTAACTCATGAGTTCGAAATTAGTTTAGTTAGTTAGTTTAACGCCATCGCCCATTCGCAGACCGTTCGTGCCCCTTCATGACCCTGCCTACCCCACCCCACCTCGCTACCAAGCACCCCTACCAGCACCCCAAACCCTCTGCCATACCTGTATGTTTGTTTGTATGCCATCAAATCTGTGTGTGTGCGTGTTTAAATGTGAGTCTTGCCACCATATGTATAGCCATGGGCCTATATAGAAATATATACATATATTTATATATGTTCGATTATGAACTACTTGAAATGTAACCACCAAAAAACACCCCCAACCCATTACCAGATGCAATATCGAGGCATGGTCGCCACCGCCTTTGGCATTGTACGCGAGGAGGGCGCTCTCAGATTGTGGCAGGGCGTGACGCCGGCGCTCTACAGACACGTCGTCTATAGGTGGGCAAAACAAAAAAAAACAAAAAAAAAAATAAGAAAAAATTAACCAAAAAAATTAAATACCAAAAAAATTAAAACCAAAAAAAAATCAAAAATCAACATCAACATTTACTCTCATGTGCAATAAGTAGGCTCCAAGTGGACTTACTGCAATTGCCACGCCTCTAAATCGTATTGCCAAGCAGTGTATTAATCTCGTATCCTTCCCTACCCCCACACTACGCCCACCTCCAACGCTTCCCGCTCCCCCGAACCACGCCCACTCAACAGTGGCGTGCGCATCTGTAGCTACGATCTGATGCGCAAGGAGTTTACCCAAAATGGCACACAGGCGCTGCCTGTCTGGAAATCTGCGCTTTGCGGTGTTACCGCCGGTGCGGTGGCCCAATGGCTGGCCTCACCCGCTGACCTCGTGAAGGTGCAAATACAAATGGAGGGACGACGACGTCTGATGGGCGAACCAGCGCGTGTTCATGGCGCTGCGCACGCGTTTCGACAAATTGTGCATCGTGGTGGTGTCAAGGGCTTGTGGAAGGGCAGCATACCCAATGTACAACGTGCGGCACTGGTGAATCTAGGCGATCTGACCACATACGATACCATCAAGCATCTGATCATGCATCGCCTACAAATGCCCGATTGCCATACGGTTCATGTACTCGCCTCGATCTGCGCTGGCTTTGTGGCGGCCATTATGGGCACGCCCGCGGACGTGGTCAAGACACGCATCATGAATCAGCCCACCGACGAGCTAGGACGGTAAGCAGAAAGCTTTTTCTATAAGTATATATATTCCTGATCCGCTTCAAAAGGATTCGAAGGAGTCTTTTTCTAACAACTCTCTCAGTTTGAGCGCTAATCTATATAAAATTTAAAAATGAAGACTACAGGAATCAGGGAATACAAGAATATTAATTTATTTCTTGATTTAAATTAATTAAAATTTTATCTTTTAAAATGTTTAATCAAATCTCTTCCTTACAGTGGCTTACTTTACCGCGGCTCTGTGGATTGTCTGCGCCAAACAGTGGGCAAGGAGGGATTCGTGGCGCTGTACAAGGGATTTTTGCCCTGCTGGATACGTATGGCGCCCTGGTCCCTGACCTTCTGGTTATCCTTCGAGCAGATACGCAAAATGATTGGTGCCTCTGGTTATTGATAAAACTCAAAATGATTTCGCAAAACCCAAACAAAAACAAATCAAACTAATATTTTACTTTGTGCGACAAAGTAATCAAGTGCTAATTATAATTAATTATACAATTATGCAAAGACTGTTTCCATTGCAGCACAAAACCCTTTTCTTCCTGATACATAACGTTTTTATGCGTGCTCTGTGTCAGTGTTGCCAGCACTAAATGCGCTAAAATAGCTAGATTGTTAATAAAAAAATTGCTAAAAAATTTTACAAAATTTTAAAACAAACAGGTTGTTATTATTTTAACACATTTTGGATATAAATTACTAACATAACGCAAATTTTGGAGTCTAAAAAATTAATTAAAATTTATATATTATTTCAGATCAGCTAAATTTTAGTTTTACATTAAAAGTTTCCAGATTTAAAAAAAAAAACAAATTTAGCACATCTAGCTATAAATTAGCTGGCATGGCAACACTGTTCCTTCCACTTAGTTCGGTTATAGGATTTTTAACAAGCTTACGAAACGCGATTACACTCTGTGGATTATTTTTAATGAACAGAAAAAAGCTAGACTGACGCTTGGTTATGCTGTAGTGTATGGCGTGTGTAAATTAATTGTAATTAATTTTTTTGTTTAAATTTGTTTAAAAACTGAATTTACCTTGGCCTTACTTCTTGTTACTCCAGTTAATGTTTTCCGTTCATATAGAGTAAACGTTGTAGTTGGGTGTGTGTCGTGAAAATCAAACATTGTTATAAATCAAAAGTAAAAGTAATAATAAATACATGGAAACTAATATTTAACTGTTAAATATTCAAATGAAAAAATGTTATTGTTAACAGGCGCAGCAATTTGCGTTTCTGTAAATGCGCATAGAAAACGCGTGAATGGCACCCGCCGTTTTGAATATTATCGCGGTTGAAGAAGCTGGTCACACTGCCACAGACGGGCATCAATTCATGCAGCGTATTTAAGCACAAATACGATTAGCATTTATATCAAACAGTTGAAAATGTTATGGAAATCAGTAATACCGCTTGCCATTTGTGCGTTAACCCTCTCGCCACATTTTGGTGCAATAGTCCAAGCAGCCGACGAGCAGCAGAAAGCAAGCGATGAAAAGCAATTTGCCGTTGAATTGGACCCGGAAACATTTGACGAGGTTATCGGTGCCGGCAATGTCTTTGTGAAGTTCTTTGCGCCATGGTAAGCATAATTTAAAAAAAAAATTAAATGAAGTGAAGTGAATTTCAAGCAAATCTTTATTGTTGATTTGTATGTGTTTATCGGCCATGGCCGGCGAAGAGTTAAATCTGCGTCTAAACGTTGCGTGGCTAAGCCGAAAAACATCTGTACACACACACACATGCACACTCATACTTTTACACACACGCATGCATGCATACATGCACGCACATACAGTTGGTACAATAATTGTTTTAACAGTGCACATACTTTTCTGGCTTATGGTAGGTTTTTTCGGTTGTCTTCAAAAAATTAGCTCAAATATGTAAATTTCTTTCTTTTTTTTGAACTCTTGTGTCTAAAACAAATACGAAATGTGGTATTTAAATACCCAACCATGTGTATAAACATTTGAACCTTGTTTAAACACATAACTAAATAATTAATGAGCACGGTAGTCTACATTGTTTCTTTCTCGCCAGCAACAGCTGCGTAGCTCTTTCTTTTCTTTTTCTCTTGTTTTTGTTTTTGTAATTGGAACATTTGGAAATTGTACACGTAGAATGATAACGCACCCGAAACGGTCAAAGCGGCTTTGTTTGAGAAAAAGTCAAGAAAAGCACAATTGATTGACAAATACTACATGACTAATGTACACACACTCACACACACATACAGATACGCTACTAATACATGTTACTAAGCTCAACGTAGTCGTTATCGGCCTACACTATAATGACATATAATGATATATGTATTTGGTCTACAACAAAAGACTCTTTCAAATTTCAATTGTCAACCGTCGACATGTGAGGCTTTTCAACACGTCACTTCTAGTTTCCTCATCCAGAAATACCCGCAACTCCTTTCTTTTGATTACATAGTGCTCACTTCTGCTATAATCACTAAGACTCTATCACTGAGCTTGAGTTTAGTCGTTCATCTTTGACCTGCTCGTTAGATTTGGGTTCTAAATTCTAAGAAATTAACAGAAGCAGATTAAAATAGAGCTTAAAATTTAAGACTTTAAGAAATGAAAGAAAACTTGCAATAATTTTAAGTTATTTTAAAACTTAACCCTCTACTTCCCAAGACCGCCTGCAGGCGGGCAATCTTGTTTGGACTCCATATATGGTTTTTAAAATGAGATTGTTCGATTTTTTTGTTTTATCTATTTAAGAAACTCCCAAACTTTCATTTGGTAGCTTCTGAGGTTTGCAATTGCTGAAAAATCGACAGTTAGAACCATTGAAATGTAAAATTTTGTGTAATTCAAAGTAAATAATAATTTTTCTTAAATTGGGTGAAAAGTAACTAAATTTAAAATATTCTATTAAAATAGATTTAATTGTCGTAGCTAAAAAAAAGAGTTTATATGCTAAACTCTATAAAATGTGGATTAAACTAGTAAGCAAGAGTGTCCTTAGGCTTTTTATTTGAGGTCAATGTTTCAGGCGAAGTCAACTTTTGACCCTATACATTCTGAATTTCCACGATTTAACATTTTTCCAGAAGAAACATTTTTTTTAAGCCATGATCAATGCAAAAATAAACTTGGAGAAGTAGAGGTTTAGTTACTTTTTAGACCCTGTACTCGAAAAAAGCACAGCGGTCGCTTAGGTTTGTTAGAATTAGGCGCTGTCGCCCCAAGTTTGCTCCGGAGCAGACAACCAACAATATCCTACAGCTGACATAGCACAAATCGAACAGAAATTGATTCTATGGTCGTTGTACGCGGTCTTTTACAGTCGACTCACTTGACTGTGCTCTTTTCTTACTCATTCTAATACCAAGTTAGCTAAATAATTTTATTACTTTGGTTATTTGTAGGTGCGGTCACTGCAAGCGACTGCATCCACTGTGGGAGCAGCTGGCTGAGATCATGAACATTGATGATCCCAAGGTGACAATAGCCAAGGTGGATTGCACAAAGCATCAGACGCTGTGCGCTGATCACCAAGTCACTGGATATCCAACGTTGCGCCTGTTTAAGCTCGGCGAGGAGGAGTCTGTGAAATTCAAGGGAACTCGGGATCTGCCAGCGATAACCGATTTCATCAACCAGGAGTTGAACACACCCGCCGAGGAGGATTTGAATGAGCAGAGTGCACAGGATGTGGACAGCAATCCCAATGCCGGTAAAGTTGTGGATCTCACCGAGGAGACCTTTGCCAAGCACGTGTCCAGTGGCAATCACTTTGTCAAATTCTTTGCGCCTTGGTGCAGTCATTGCCAGGTAACCCAAATCATACCAAATGCATGTACATCGTATTAATTGTGAATATTTACAGCGTCTGGCACCCACATGGGATGAGTTGGCCAAGGAGCTGGTTAAGGAGACAGCTGCCACTATATCCAAAGTGGATTGCACACAATATCGTTCCATTTGCCAGGACTTTGAGGTCAAGGGTTATCCAACTCTGTTGTGGATCGAGGATGGCAAGAAGATTGAGAAATACGCTGGTGCTCGGGATATGGAAACCCTCAAGGGTTATGTGGAGAAAATGATTGGCACACCCAGTGCTGGGAATGATCTCAAAGATGCCGAAAAGGATGCTGCCAAGGATGAGGCTAAAAAGCAAATTGTGCAGCAATTGACTGGCAAACCAGAATTCGATAAGGCGATTGCCGATGGCATTGCCTTCATCAAGTTCTATGCTCCATGGTGTGGACACTGTCAGAAGCTGCAGCCCACATGGGAGCAATTGGCCACAGATATGGCCAAGAGTGAGTCAACCATTGTGGTGGCCAAGGTGGACTGCACATCGCCGGAGAACAAACAAATCTGCATTGATCAGCAGGTCGAGGGTTATCCCACGCTCTTCCTTTACAAGAACGGCAAGCGACAGGATGAATATGAGGGCAGCCGATCTCTGCCAGAATTGCAGGCATATGTCAAGAAATTTATCGGACACGATGAGCTATAATTTTTGTCTAATCTGTCGCCCACAACAAGTCAACATCAACAAGAACAAAATCAATCTTTATACACATCTAATCATAGATACGAATATGTCACCGCCACAGTCACAGCCATCTCACCGTGTCGTCGTCTACCTACCCTCTCCCACTCCCTCACCTTCGCCCTCTTCATGTGAGCACCTGTCGGTTGGTAGTCGTGCCATTTGAAGCGTTCGTCCCCAGAAAATCTTAAACAAAAAAAAAAAAAGATAACCAAAAGTTTGATACAAATTGTAATTTAATCTGTTTTTCTCAATTCATTGTACATTTTTTTATTTTTATCAATTATTGTGTTGTTTTTATATTTTTTTTATTTAACCAATTTTTTAATTTAACAAGTTAAGTTCATGTGTGCCAAATATCTAGCAAAAAGAAGTCAATAAATATTTTTGGAATTTAATAAACTTGGTGTAGAGGAATACGCCTTATAATTAACAGATATCTGGCATATTTGATCTCAACTTTAGGCTCTTCCACTGATTTTAGTTCAATTTAACTTTTGTAAAAATAATAATATATAGCTCAAAACATGATCAATAAATCAATTTGGAAAAAAACTCTTATCTTGTAGTTTTGGAAATCAAAGTCCTAAACAGAATATAAATATATCTTAGAAGGGTCTGAATGATATACCAGTAACTTTTTTAAATATGTTTTATATAAACTTTAATAATTAAACAAAAAACTTTACATTTTTTCATGGTGGGTCTCCATTTGTCAACTAATTCAATACAAATTCTCAAAATTATATTTCTAAAAATAACATTAATATAAATTCTTAAACATTTAGCTTTAAAACCCTGTTTACCTCTAAAACTTAGGCACTTTTTAAATATTAACGACATATTTTGCTTAATTGTTATTTTTAGTACAATTCTAACAGTCAGTAGGCAAATTTAAATACGTTTTGAGTAAATCAGCTGATTGGCATACAAAATACCATTCAAAACACCAAAAAGCAAGTACGCTGCTCAAGTGCGTGGCGGCGATTAGGCGCTTTTATGTTTAGAGCAAGACGGTCACACTGGCGCACATAAACGCAATTTGTTGTTTTCCATTTGGCTGGAGATTGTACGTTAAACACGAAATTCTTTGTGAAAATCCAACACCAGCTTGTGCGCAAATGATGTAGTGGACGTGGACATCCAGTTAAGATCTATTAGATCAGTAATCATTTGGTATTTTCTGGAAGGACAGTGTGGATTTATCATTTCAGCAGCTACTGTGTGAATAGGGAGTTGACGAAAGCGTGCAAAGTTTTATATGAACGCAAATAATAACGGAGGCGCGGCCGCCTCTGCTGATGCGGGAGGGGGAGCGGGTGGAGGAGTGGGTGGTGGAGCGGCAGCAGGAGTGGCAGTAGGAGCGGTAGGTGGAGCTGCAGCTGCTGCGCCCGTTGCTCCTGCTGGTGCTGCTGCTGTGCCCGCTGCTGCTGCGTGTGCTGCTGCTCCTGCGGGCGGTGGTGGCGGCGCTGCAGCTGCCGGCGGTGCCAATGGAGCTGCAGCTGTAGCTGTCAACGCTGCAGCCGAAGATGCGACAACAAATGGCGCCAAGAGCACCACAAGTCTCAACGACGATCAAGATGCCAAGCGACGCAAGTGCTTGGAAACAGACGAAACACAAGACGGCGCTAGCACCGTGAGTATGCATACACCCAGCCCAAATAGCCTGTAAAGAACATACATCTAGACTACTGTCCATGATAATAATACACTCTACCTAATCGTCTACAGATGATTGATGCGAACAGCGTGCTCAATAAGATCGCCCATCTTTATGCGGAGCAACTGATGTCGGACATTGTGCTACTGGTGGATGGCAAGGAGTATCCGGCACATCGGGTTATTCTGTGTGCCAGCAGCGATGTCTTCCAAGTAATGCTCATGAATCCGGAGTGGAATGAGTGCAGCAAACACGTAATTGAGCTGCACGAGGAAGCCTGCTGCTCAGCGGTGTTTCCACAATTCATCAAGTATCTGTATGTGGGACACATCGAGGTGACCCTGCAGACGGTTATGCCCATGCTGGCGCTATCCGACAAATATAATGTACGGGATCTCATTGAACTGTGCGTGGGTTATATGATGAAGCATGTGGCCAAGGCAGCGACCAGTGGCTATCTTGTCTCATGGCTACAATATACACTATCGTTTACGCCCACGCATAATGATCTCACCGAGACGCTGAAGCGTTTCCTCAAATGGAATCTGGGCATGGTGGCTGAATCAAAGGATTTCATCGAAATGGATCCAGCCATATTGCAATTGCTGTTGCAGCAAAATGATCTTGTCATCACCAGTGAGTACAAATTGTTTACCATCTTGCAGACGTGGCTGCTCCATCGACGGGAGCTCATCGAGGCCATGCCCAACCTAAGTGTGGAGAAAAAAGTCAGTACCTTCATGGAGATCGTAGAGCAAACGGTCATGCACATACGATTTGGCATGATGACGCCAAGGGAACTGGCACATCTATTGATTGTGCCACTCATCGAGTACCACAAGGAATTTCTCGTGGAGCGCATTGCCATTGGCATGAGTTATCAGTCGGGGCAGGAGGATCGGGTGCGTGAGATACGCTCCTCGGAGTGCGGAGAGCTGCAGTTTACACCCAGACTGTATTGGAACGACACGTGGAGCGTGAGCATCGATGTGCCCAACTTTGATGAGATCGAGGACTATAAAAACTATGTTACTTGCGTATTCTCTCAACGACACATCGCCGAGACTGAAGATGGTGAGTTTGAAATAGCTGCAGAGCGTGGTACTCTAGGTTTACTATATATTCTCCTGATTTGCAATGGTTCGAGTCTATTTGTGGCAAGCTCATTGATTCGTTCTTTGGCCTAACTGACTCTGTTTTCTACTAGACTATTGGCTTTATTGCTTTCAGACCATAATTTGATATAGTTCATACTTATGTACCGATTTAGATTCTGATTTTGGTTCTGCAGCTTACCCTTCAACCCCTTGACCCTTTTAAAAGAACCGGTCTTCGTTCCAATAAGTATGGCTTTCGACCTATATTATATAGGAGGAATAGGTTGAAAATCCTCAAAGAACTCAACGCTACTGTGCTTCATATTATTTTGCACTTGTATTCCGATTGAATATAGTCTATAGAGGATACCTCTATAGGAACAATAGGTTAGTAAAATTACAATATACTAAATTGTTTCTTATGATATATAAATCTAGTTTATATTTTCTGATTTGGAAACTATATTGAAGCTACTTTAATATATAGCTTGCATAGGAACAATCGGTTGAAATCCCCTTTTGAATGATGCATTTTAAGCTTTTCTAAGTTAAAGAAAGAAAATTCAAAGATTTTTGGCTACATACTATATTATAAATTTCCACTATATTAAAAGGACAACGGCTCATATTGTAATAAATCAGTTCAAAGCCCGACTTTTCTTGAATCAAGCTTAGACCGTGTGTGATAGACTTCTAGTTTAATACATAAATTTATTGACATTTTAACTTGTTTACTTTAAAAACAAAGTATTCACTTATAATACATATATCTTCTATAACTCCCTTAATATCTATCGATGTGCTACGCACAGATTCCTCCATGACGTGGGAAATTGAGTTCTTTCCGCGCGGCGTCAAGTACAATAAGGCCAAAATGGTTTGTGGCGAGGATGTGCCCGGTTGCTCCCTCAACACAGTACGGCTGCGAGTCACTTGCAAGCACCAAAACATAGAGGAGGAGCGCTTCAAGGTAAGTAGAGGCATACGAATTTAAAACCATCAAGTATAATAAACAAAATGCTTTACAGATTGCAGTGTTAATTGTGGGCGTGCAGAACAAGATACCGCACATACGAACGGTGGTGGAGCGTACGGAGTACTTTTCAAATGAGTCGCGTGTCATAAATTTGGATAACTTGCTGCCGTACGAGGAGCTGGAGCATACGTCGCCCTATTTGAGTCCACATTTGACTGGCACGCAGCGCAATACGCTCTCACTGCATGTGGTTATAACGCCAATGGATGCGCACACCTGTCGCGATACGCCGCCATTTCAGTTTTGAGCGGCAGCCCTTAAACGATTTATCGACTAAAACGAATCGATAACCTGATTAACTGATAACCTGAAAATACCATAACCAATAGCGTGCAAAACTATATATATATATATATATATATTTATATATGTATAATACTTTTAGATATCTACGTATATAGTTTGCTTTTTGAAAAACTTGAAACTTAAAATTGAAAACTGAACTCTATTCATAGGTTTTACTTTATTTGCTACCCAAAACTTTGTATAAAAGACATATATCATAATTACTGCAATATAATGTACTATGCTTTTTCTTATTCTAATTATAATGGATTACATTTAATTATTTTTATTACATTTTTTTTTTGTTGATTTAAGTTTAAGATGCCATTTACTTGATTCTGTGTATCTGGAATTGCTCTTGAATTTGATGTTAATCGAGCGCATGTACGATTATGCTAAGTATGACTATGGAGAGGAATTTTTCTAATAAACGTTGATTTGTATAGAAAACAATTATGAAAAGTCTTTGACTAGCAGTACGAATACTTAAACGCAAGACTGTACTTTCTTTTGTTACTTGTTTCATGAGGTTTAACAGCATTAACTAAGATAAGTAATACTTAAACTAAAACTGTAAAGAGTAAGGAGTAAAGAAAAGTAAAGAAATGAAATGAAACGAAAGATACATATGTATCTGTATCTGTATCTTAATAGTTGTTTAACACTGTATATATACGATGTTATTTTTAAAACTATTTGGCTTATTCTTGTTTTTTTGTAAATACTATCAGTCGGGTCTTAACTAACTAACAACACGGCTTTTCGTATAACATGAAACTAAATCATCTTAAGCCGCAAGAAGCGCGTAATAGATAAATACAATTGCTGTGTTGAAAGTTCAACAAAAAAGAGTGTCCATACATGAGAAGAGTACGAACGATGCGTACCAAACGAAAGAGAAAGAGAGAGTTGTATCTATAAGTACACTGCAAGTTAAACCGATTTACTATATATATATACAAATATAACCTTTTATCATATTCCTGATTGTTGTTAAATGCCAAAAGTAAAGATGGTTTCTTACAACCCATTCTCACTGGAGAATAAAAGCATGTGTACCAATTAACTTGTCTACTAATTTAATACTAGCTCGATATGTTTCAGATTTATACGGGTAGATAACACAAATCTTCCACATAGTTTTATAAGAAGTGTATGCAGATATTGTAAAATCATGGTTCGTGGTTCGTCCTTGAAAACACCTCCAGTAGTTGTTCTTGAAATTTGTATCTTTAAACTCAAGCCCCCATAATCCGTAGTGCTTAGTAGGTACTTAACGCACTTTATATTAAGTATATAAAAGACATTTGTTTATTTACTTTGTCATCTTAGTGACTATATTAAGAGTGAGAGTAGTTTCCAACAGTCAGTGACGCTGACTTGCGTTTTAATTTATAGAGTTACTGTTCCCAAGTTCCATGTTGATCCAAGAAGCGTTTATGAATCTTTTACCACTCGGTAAGGCAATGCCTGATATCGTATTAGTTATACCCTGTACCTAACCTACACTTACCCAATGGGTTCCTTAGGTGCCAAGCACTATATCATTGCCTATTTATTGGAGCTTACATATAGCTCCTTGGTGTACTATATTTTTGAACCGATCAATATTTATATCATTTATTTATATTTTATTCAGAATTGCTGTACTATCGAAAACTCCTTTGGCTAAAAAAAAGTTTTTTATTTCTTAAAAATTAAATAAATATTTATTGAATGCTATTTAATACTAAGGGTTAAATTTACCAATCTTAATAAAGGAACAGACTTTTAATTTTATATGAGACATATAGAGAAACAAAACTTTTTCTATTTCTGGAAATTTTACCTAAAAGTTAATCAGACAGGGACTTTTTTTTTATATATTTGACAACGCCTCACTCCACTTTAAATAATTTTTTATTTAGCTTAAATTTAAAATCTTCGAAATTTTTAGTATGATCATTTTTTTTTTTCAAGGTTTTTTTTTTAGATATGTTTTCTTTATAATTTTGTTCACTTGGAAATATAAATTTAAAATTTTTAAAATTCTAAATTGTCGATTCTAAATATTTATTTAAAGTTTTTAAATATATTATTTTATATATCAGAGACTAAGCCAAAAATTCTTTTAAATTTTTTACAATTTATTTCTTAATTGTTGACTATATTGGTAACAAATCAAGTAGTCATGTGGCCGAAACTTTATACTGCACTGAAAAATATTTATCAAATTAAATCTCAACATTTGTTTTAGGCAAATTACAGGGTATGCACAAGTTGGTAAATGCTGATAACTTATCAATTTCCTCAGAGTTTTATGAGACGTATTTAAAGTTATATGGCGATGGTTGTGTACTCACGCACAAACACAAACACACACACACACACACAAACACACACACACACACTTAGGCATAGATATATAGATGTCACGTTTTACAGATCCCAATTGTAAGCGGTTGTTTCTAACGATACCATTAGCCGAGTGTAAAGAGCATTACTTTTGGATAAATGTCGGTAAAAGAGACCGACTGCAGTTCCATCTCGAGCAGTTGAATTTCGGCAGTGCCAGACAGCAGACGCAACAGTTTTTCCAGCTTAAAATTACTTAACGGTGATAACCTCATTTCGAAAAAAAAATATAATTTAAAAAAAATATTTCTTAAATATTCGATTTTCTGACTTGAACATAAAATTGTGTAAATTAATTAAATGGATAATCCTGGCTATGTGATCGACTGCGAACGTCAGTTCGGTGAGTTCATAAGTTCCTGTAAAAAAAAAATAAACAAATAAATTAAGAAATTAAATAAATAAATAAATTAAATAAATCATATGAACCAAAAGTCACAAAATTTAAAATCTGTTTAAAAATAGAATAGTGCGCGATTGGGATCGAGAGTGGGAACAGTTATGTTAACTTATCTTTACAGTTCCTAGTTTTTGATAAAATCGTCTGAAAACAAAAGAAAATATGATGCCATTAAATAAATGCGACATTATAAAATATGCCTAGATGATAAATAAAAATTCTACATAAATTTAAGACGCGCGCAGTGAAGTCAGCGTAAACGGTTAACCGCTTCGAATCGGGTTTCGAACTATTGGTACTCAAATTATGTTGAATTTTAGTTGGAGTTTATTTAAAACTATTATATGTTCATGCCAAGAATTTAAAGCCGATTTTTAACTGATTTCCGATACTTTTAAAAGTTTTGACTCACCTGTTTTACGCAACGCCCCTTCAACAGCATAGCAGCCATAACTAACTTGGTTAACAAACTATAGACTGCAAATTGGCAACACTTTAAAAAGTTGTTAGTTATAAAACGAAGCTGAACGAATCAATTTCGATCAGCTACCAGAACAGTCAAGTCATCAACTCATGAGTTTTTCTCTGTGTACGTTTTTAATATTTTTCAAATTTATTTTTAGAAAATTCAACCTTCAACTCAGGTTCAGAGGATAAAGTTTTCCAGGTTTCTTTGAACCCCAAGCGTTGATTATTTGATAATGGCTGTGACGTCAGGAGTAATTAGAGTAATTAAAGTACATAAAATAATTGTTTTGTTTACTTTGCTCTAGGCTTTATTATTTATTATTGCCGAAATGAGTTTTATTTATATTTTGTCAGTTTTCTAAGTACACGGTATTCATGTTTATATGGGAGATATCAGATATCAGATACAGTTACAGGATTCAATTCTATGCCATAAAGCCATATATAGTACTTAGTTATTATGTGGTACATATAAGTTTTTTAATTTTTTTGTAGTATATTCTATATAAATGTTTATGAACTCAATTGTAGTATCTGATATATATAGTAGTTTATATCAATTTATATGCCGTCTTTCAATCAATTTCTGAAGGATGCAGTTCCTTTATGCTAGCATGAAGTGTGGAGTGCCACAGCAGTATGTATAGGGTATATAGTAGTCGTATATGCGTGTATATATCTAGTACATTCATATGGTCAAGTTTAAGTTTTTATTTGCGACTTTTGTCGAGCATGCAGAAAAGAAAGACAAAATTCTCAAGTACTCAGCGCTACGAAATGTTCAAGTTAAAAAGAGTTTTGAGGTGTTCCAAAAAGCGCAAACACAAGAAAAAAAGTTTTTTGTTGACAGTTTTTTTGTTTTAACAGTTTTTCCACACTTACAATTCTCCTACTCGTGCTAATCACAAAGATTTCTATAAAAAAACAATCATCTAATACAAATTCCATAAACATTGCAAATTTCATTGGTTTAATTATTAATTATTATTGTTTGCTATTCTCAAAAAATTTATAAATTCTATTAAAAATTGAACTGAATTTCGATTTGTTATTAAATATATTGTATTTAAGTATTGTTTTTAATCACATTTCTCATTTATTTGTTGTATGCAAATATATACTAAACTTGTTTTTTTTTTGGTATTTTTTTGTTTGGTATTTTTGAAAAAGTCAACAAAAAAAATTGTTATATATATTTAAAATTTCACTTATGTACAAATACCATATAACTGATATATACTCAATTGGATCAATCTAACAATATATATATATATATACTTGTACTATATTTTATGAATATTTATATATCTTTATACGATATATCGTGTTTTTCATGCAGTTTTTTTTCAAGCCGAACCCGATCTCGTAATGCTTTTTGTCATGCCAAATGCCGTGAGTTTTTGGTGTGAGTGTGATAACTATTATTATTATTGATTATATATATATATATATCTGTGGTATATATATATATATATTTCTGTAGGTGTATATATATTTAGTATGCACTAAAGTTAACTAATTATTTATTGTAATTTGCCTTAAAGCAGTGTCCTAGGTGGGGTGTTGTTGCTTTTGCCGCTGTGAGTGACGCTCTATTTGGAGTGGGTCCCGTTTAGGTACATACGAGTATACAAGTACCTAACTATCGTTCAACTATCGTATGCAGTGTATCTATTAGTTTAACTATTTAGTTATTGCGCACATTTTAATGCCTCCTCTTCTGCATTGCTGTGCATATCTGTTCAGTTTCTAGTAGTATTATGTCCGCTATGTAATGCCCCTCTATATATATATATATATATTTAGTATCTGATATATAGGTTTGTAGTGTGTGTCTGAGTGTTGTACTAGGTGCATATCAGAGTTGCAGCTCACTTCGAGCACAAACATTACCATTAGTATATATCGTATAAGTATCCATTGAGTATCCATTTTGAGTCAATAGGTGAGGCTACTACTCTGAACCTCAGTGCCCAATGCCGTGTTGCCAAAGTTTTATATACTAAAATAGCTAGATTATTAAAAAAAACTACTTAGAATGGGGAAAAGAAGCCAGAAACGAGTTAAGAGCTCAAAATCCCTTAAGAAAACTTCAAGAGTAGGAAAAATTGGCTATAAAATAGCTAAAATAGCGTCACTGGCTCAACTCTTTACTCAAAGCGCTATGCGAACTTTAAAACACTTTTCAAGTGGCTTACAAAAACCGACTAGCTAACTAATTACTTAAAAAAGGACAATAAAATCTGGCTATAAAATAGCTAAAATGCCATCACTGGCTCAGGATTAACTTAAAACGCTATGCGAACTTAAAAACACTTTATAAAAACCAACTAGACTCTAAAAATAACTATAAAATCTGGCTATTAAATAGCTAAAATGACAGCACTGGCTGAGGTTTAACTATGCGAACTATGAAACAATTAAAAATAGTTTATATGAACCCACTAGATAACTGATGACTCTAAAAATAACTAACAAATCTAGCTATAAAATAGCTAAAATGGCAACTCTGGTTTAGTTACGCTAAGCAAATCAATTCAAACCCAACTTTGGTACAGTAGACCTGCCAAAATCTTAAAATCAACTCTGATATTTGTTTGTGGAAGGTAACAAACTAGTGACGCAGGCGTCTAGTAGTACACCAAAAACTGTTTTTGTCACTAGCGTGGACTACCGTACATAGTGTTTAGTGTTTGAAACAGTGTTAAGCTTCTTTCTGTTTATAGTATTGAGTACAGTGCGTGTGTGTGTGTGTGTGTGAGTGATATGACAGAGTTTAGGACTCTGGATTCCGATTCCCATCGCAGTTAGTCAGTACCCACTGTACATACAAATCTTTGGCCAACGTTTTTCTTAGTAAGACAACAAAATTCTAGACGAAATTTACTTCTCAAAGATCAATTCACCGGTGAGAAACGGATTGAGATACGTCTGTGCATCGTAGCCGGAAACGGTGGCGGTGGTAGTGCGACGTCGTGCTTGGGCACCACCGCTGTTGGAACCACCGCCACCCACTCCTCCACCGCCGCCACGCCTGTCGCCATGCACATGACTGTGACTGTGGTGCAGTGGACGCTTCTCGTTGTTGCTGGGACTTAGGATCAGGGGTATGGGCATGGAGGTGTACAGTTGTAACGGTTGTTGCACAATAGTGCCCGCCGCCGGATTGAGTGGTGCATCCATGTAGCCATGTGGCGACGCCACCGTCGGTTGATCCCCCAGCGCAAAGGTCAACGATGCTGGCGAGGGTGTGGTACTTGCCCCTGCCACGCCCAGTTGCTTTTTGAGCGTAGCACCGGCGCGTGGGCGATGATGTTTGTAGTGTCCACGGTGGGTCTTGCGTTTCATATGCTGCATGCCACCCATGTCCACCGGTGGCGATGTATCCAAAACTATCGGCATGTGATGGGACGATGAAACCGATGAATCCATGCGAAAGGCGCCCAAGTCACTGCCATTATTGTTATTATTATTGTAATTACTGTTGTAATTACCATTGTAATTACTATTGTAATTGTTATTGTTGTTGTTATTGTTGTTGTTGCTGTTGTTGTTCGATAGTGGCCCCATCGCTTTCTTGAGCGGATCACGTGAGTGCGAGTGCGGATGTGCCTGTATTATGGTTGCTGTGGCAAACACCTCCTGGAAACGATTGCTTGCCTCCAATTGTTGCAGCTGCAGGTGCTGTTTCTGCAGAAATTGCTGCCGCTGCTGCTGCAGATGATTCAGGATGCGATACTGATCAATGATGTGCTTGTAGAACTGCTCCGCGGTCACCTCCGATGAGTTTAGTAGACGTATGGCTATTTTTTCGGGTATCACAATTTTGTCTAGAAACAAATATCGAAAAATTTCAAAGTTAAAATTATTAAAATTATTAAGATTATCTTGAGATTTTTGTTAGTTAAGATAAATTTATTTGAAAAATTTATTAGATCGTAATGTTTATATTTTCTGAGGTTCAAAACAAGGAATAACGTGCATTTTTAAAATCCTTGCATATATCCTATATCCTATGAAAGATATATGAATTAATAGTTTAGTAGTGAGTTTGGTATAAATTGCTCAATAGGCACTAAACATATTCTGCATGTTCGACCTATAGTTTCTATGACAGCTATATGATTGGATGAAACATGGGAGTCACTACTTAATACATAAGAATTTAATTTGGTTGAAGAAGTTTAATGAACTGATTGTTCGTATATGCGCTATATAAAATAGTCACCCTAACTGGCCAAGTTGAACATACAGTAGAATCCGGTTATAGCGACTCCGCTTAAAGCGTCCGTCCGGCCATTGCGACGAAAATTCTATGACTTTTTGGTCCGCTTCTTCATAGTCTCCATTGGTTAAAGCTTCTACCGGGTTTAACGACGTAAAATCGTCGGTCCCTTGAGTGTCGTTATAACCAGATTCTACTGTAACTTTAAAAATGAGGGATTAGTTTGCATAGAAACAGACGAACAGACAGACGGACTTGGCTATATCGACATGGCAGTTAATGAAGAATATTTATACATTATAGGGCCTTCCCACTGCAAGGGCATACAAATAATTAAAATTCGTCCCTTGAGATTATCATAGTTAAAACGTTGCACTAAATTAATATCAATATGTTTTTAGTTCTCCCAAAGTTTCAATGTCTAAATTTATCACTTAAATAAATATGAATTAACCCCAGAAGGTTAAAAAAATTAATTTACAATTGTATTTAAAAAGCATTTTAGAGCGCCTCAAAACTCAATAACACAAATTTCCCTAGGGTTTAGAGAAATAAATCATTATTATGTAAATAAATGTTAAAATTGAAAACAATTGGTTGCGCAAGATTTTAATAGCTAAGTAGTTAAAAAAGTGCCTAACACTTTTAAATGACAGATTAAATAAGAAAAAAATGTTGCGGCCCTTGTTAAGTCCGAGGACCATAAGTAAAAGTTTAAACATAGCATGAAAATTAATTAAAAATTTAATGTTGAACTTATTGCCCAAAGAAAAAGCCAATAAGTTCAACATTAAATTTTTAATTAATTTTCATGCTATGTTTAAACTTTTACTTATGGTCCTCGGACTTAACAAGGGCTATATTTGGCCGATGTACAGTACCCGTGAGGACATTCGTCCTAACCTAACTAAAGGCCTTTGTTAACTCCATGAAAGATAAACTTCACTGCACTAAATGGAAATTCATAAAAAATTCAGAGCAATTTTCCGCTTCAAAAAGCTCTTCAAAATCCTTTTTTTAATAAATTCCATTTTCCATAAATTTAAAAACTGAACTTTTTATCTGTCAACTACTGAGTTGAGTTTTACTTGATTTCATAATTTAATCAGCTTAATCAGGCTGTACTGCATGAGTGTTTTGGGTACTCGTAATATTCATTGAAGCGAATTTAAATATTCGTTAAGCTTTTCTGCTGATGAACCAATTTCATGGTTTGTGACAATGCGTTTATTGAACCGCAAATGCCATGCAAGCAGATTACACACGCCCCTACACACACACCTACACTCCCCCACACACACACACACATGCACTACTCAGGCACCCACTCACATGTGTATATGTGCGTGCACTTATGTGTGTGAGTGTGTGTGTGTGATAGCCCATTGACCTAATTTCAAGTTGATTTACAAAACTGAAAAGCGACAAACTAGCAGGAGACTTCACAGCTGAGTGAGCATGACCATTAAGGATCCTGCGCTACATGCAATTTCTATAAATAGACTCAAACACTTGGAAAACTTTTTGGAACAAATTAAAGTCGCTTAAAATAATATTTAAAAAAAAAACATATAAATCTAAAAACTAATAATTCTATATAAAATTATTTACATTATTCAATTTGCGTATAAAGTTGGCTTTAGTAAATAATGTAAAAAGTTTTTACCTAAAGCTAAGTGGCTAACAAGGGTAATCCTATCTATATATCTAAAATTCCAATAGCGTTTTCGACTAATTTCAGTTCGAAATATCGAGTTTAACCTGAAACTTTTCGAAAACAAAAGTTTTACTAGAACAAATTAAGACCTTACATTTAAAACTTTACTCAAAAGATTAAAATATTTGGTTAAAAACAGACCTTTAAACCTACTTGGTTAACAAAATGCGGTATTACACTACTTTTGGCATAATTAAGAACTGAATTTGTACCGAAATAATGTTTTATATTCTATTGTGCGTAAAAAAGTTTAAAATAAAAAATCCCCAACAACTTTTGCCATTAAAAAACATTCACTTCAGTCCGGAATCAACTTTTGTTCATTGTTTGCATAAAACTTTGTTATCTGCAGGCCTTTTGTACACTTGAAGTACAGGGTCTACAAAATTTTAACGCCCTTCCGGCATGGGTAACAGCTCCCAAGCCGCCCCAAAGTGAGGCAGAATCAACCGGAACCAGCCCGAGCCGACACGTTCCGAGCCGTTACCGTTGCCGTTATTGTTGTTAGCCCCAATTGTGGATAAGTCTGGAGAGCACAAAAATAAAATCAGGGGGATGGAATTTAGCAGTAGCCTAGTTTTAGGCTAGTCAGTGTTGCTCCACTTTTGATTTAACGGCCCGTACGAATCCGGCCCCTAATAGGCCCCGGCAGTTGACCACACAAGCGCCCCCTTTCACCCCATTTTTCCACAACTTTGCTAACATTTTCATTTCAATTGAAGTTTGACTTGATTTGAGACGAGTCTTTTTGACTTACCGCACTGATTGGCCTTGGTAACAAAGGGTCGTATGGTTGGATCCCATATGAATATATAATATAGTGATAGCATTATCGCCGCCAATGAGACGCATAGCACATAGACGGCTACCGTTAGGATGCGGATGACCTTACGATTGCTTTGCTGCGGCTGATAACAACGGCTTATTGTCTCCGTGGGCGGCAGTTTCACTTTCTCCTCCAACGAATTCACTTTGGAATTCATTTTCGCTTTCTTCTTCTTGCCCTTCTAAGCGAGTCTTCTCTATTTGTGCTTTCTTCTTATTTGTTATTCTTATTGTTGTTGCTTGTTAACTTTTATTTTGTTGCTTGCTTTTGATTCTCTTGAATTCAATTGAGTTTTCTTAAATTTTTATATTTATTTATTTTGTTTTCTTTTATTTTATTATCTTATATTTTTTTGATTGTGCTGCTCTCTTGACTTAAGCACTTTCCTTTTTAATTCTGTTTGATATGTTGCGCTTTTTGTTGTTGCTTCGTCTATTGGCAGTGCACCGTTAGTCTAATTGTCGTTTCTTCTTTTAATTATATACGTACATGTATATGCATGTATCTGTATGTGTGTACATAAATGCAATGTTTTCTTGTAGTTGTTGCCGCTGCAGCTGCTGCTTATTAGAGTTCGTGTTTGAGTTCTTCTTGTTATTATTCTTGTTGTTATTGTGACGCGTCGTTCTCTTAAATTCTGTTTACAGTTGAAAGTTTAAAGCGTTTACAGTTCACAGTTTTAAAGCTGTCAGCTTACAGTTGCAAAGTCACTGGCTGTGCATTAAAAACGCTGCTCCAAACCGACGCGTCGAGCGAATGCAAGCGAAATGACGCCCCAAAAACGCAAAAAGCTTCTACTATAAGCAGAGCCTTTGCTGCTGCTTCTGCTGCTGCTGTCGCCGTCTCTGTCGCTGTGGCTGCGGTCGCTGTTGCTGCCAGCGATGCCGCTGGCTCCTGCATTCGTTCGGCATAGTCGTACGACATTCGGCCCACTGTCGTCGGCAAGAACTTTCGTTCTTCGTTCGGCTAAGCCTTCGTGTCGCTCCTACTCCATGTGCTGCCTCTCACTTCCGCCCACCCCCTTACCCAAGCGCTGATCCTCAGCCTTAAATTGCTGCTGCTGCGCTGCTGTGCTGTTGTGCTGCTGGAGTGCTGCTGTGCTGCGCTGCTGCTGCTGCTCTTTTGGTGATTTTCGCATATAATTTCATTCATAAAATGTCTGTTTACATTGCACCAGTCGCTCTCTGTCACTCTGCGCTGTTATTCATTTTCATTTACATACAAATTTGTTTTTTTTTTGGACTGCGGCGTCGTTGTCGCCGCTGGCGTTGGCGTCAAACAGCGGCTGGTTGCGGTCCGTTGGCTGCTGTCGTGTTCGTTGCCTTAACTGCAGCTGGCACGCGCCATTGGCATTTCTCATAAACAGCGCAGGCACAAAAGGCGCAAAAACATCAACAACAGCAACAACAAGAGCAAAGTCAAAGGCGGAGTGCATCACGTCGGCACGTCTTGCGGCCGCGCTGCCTGTCAGAGCTTTATGTGTCAAGAGCGAGCAGAGCGCCCACGCCTATTCCCTCTTCCGCTCTTCATCTATTCCCCTGTCCACCACATGCATTTTCTGACTGGATGAATCAGCGGTCAGCGCTTTTCTTGACGCGCCATGCGGAAATGCAAATGCGCGTCTGACTTTTCCACCAAAAATTAATCAAAACAAAATCAATCAATTGGCCATATAAGTATAAGCGAAATCAAATCATGGCCAAACAAATGTTGTTGCCAATTGCAAATTGTTTTTGTTGTTGTTGTTTTAGATGCATCTTCATTCCTAATGCTCGTTTCGCGTGACCATGCCCAGACGCAACCTTCGCCGCGTCGCGTCGCGAAGGACGGCAGAGGCCACAACCTAACGGTGTTTCTTGTTGTTGTTCTTGCTCCTCTTCTTCTTATTCTTCTATTTGTTCTTGCTGGCTTTTTTCGCTTTGACAACTTTCGCTGTTCGCAGCTGTATGGCTGGTACCTGCACCTTCGCTCTGCCAGCGACATGGGCTGTTTTACAGCCTGTGCATAAGCTGACCTGTAATGTTTTGCACAGTGGGGTATGCACAACTGGCAGTAAACTTATGTAACATCTGGAGCTTTGCAAGCTAAGTGAGCTTTTAGTGTAAAAAAGTAATTTAAAACTACAGTTTATGAAAACACGCACAGGGTATACGCTAGTCGTGTCACTTGTCTGAACTAAACACTCTTACTTGTTTTCTATTTCCATTCGGCAAAAGTTCGTCTCTCGGCCGCTTGGTCGCTTGGGTGCTCGGTCGTTTGTTCACAGTAAGGTTAATAATCTGCAACTGGGTCACTAGGACAACGAAGCAACTGCAGCCGAAAGCTGCGCGACAGACAGAGCGAGAGAGATAGAGAGAGAGAGCGAGAGAGGGAAAAGGAGGGCAAGCGAGTGCGAGAGAGCGAGCTTATACGGGCATCGGCTTGGACTCGGAGCGATTTGCAACGTTGGCCATTGATTTTGTTGTATAAGCCAAAAACACATACACATTCATCACGTTGGCTCGCAAGAATGTAGGCCAAACGCATACACGCCCATTTGGCAACACCCACTGCCCACCGTACACCCTACACCTTCTTACCAATCCCCACACCCACACCCCTACGTTAAAGGCAGTTTTACGTGTAGCGACTGCAACATTGTTTTAAAATGGCCCTCAAGGAATCTTCGCAGGTGGCGCGCCGCTTTAGACGGCCTTCTTGGCCACAAAAAGCACTACAACAACATCAAATATGTATGTGAGTGTGCGAAAATGTGTGTGTCTGTGTGTGTGTCTGTGTGTGTGTGTTATCCTGAAATCGAAATCTACCTTCGCAAACATTTGCACGTAATACAGTTGTCTGTCATAAACTAAGAACATAACTTAAAAGGTTAAATGGTTTTCTTATTAGACCCTGTACTCAAAATGATAAACAGTAGTCTACTAAGTTGGACAGAGAAAACAAGGTAGTGGGTTACGGGCAGAAGGAAGACAGTCGAGGAGTGGTTTAAAAATTTTGTTTTATTGGATATCGAGTCTTGAAATTATCCCAGTAGTACATTTTGGTCAAAAGTCGCAGTTTATTTAGTGTAACAATAATTTAAGGTAATATTAAAATCAAAAAAAATAATGGAATACAAATTTGAACGCTCGATAATTGCAAAAATTGGCTTTCGAGTGTCTGGTTAAACTGTTATCACAGTGAGAAAATCCCTAACCTTTGTTTGGGTCAATTAAGTAGTTTGTTTAGGAACTTTAATACACCATTATAGAGTTTGTATTTTTCTATAATAAACACAGCATTTTTTTAGACCCCGTACTATAATTATTTTCTCATATTTGCTTTACAAATATGTTAGCACAATTAACTCAAAATTGGTCTGGACTGTAATAAGGAAAGAAATTTAT
This sequence comes from Drosophila acutilabella, assembly GCA_035046005.1. NCBI lineage: Eukaryota > Metazoa > Arthropoda > Insecta > Diptera > Drosophilidae > Drosophila > Drosophila acutilabella. The sequence continues at coordinate 6,468,545 of JAWNOK010000020.1, forward strand.
GCCATTAAACAAATAAGTAAATCGAGATTTTTTCGAAATAAAATCTAGTTTTAATTGTAGTAAATTTGAGAAAGGTCTAGACGGTAGACTCTAGAATTTTAAATTCTATGAGCCTTGTATACCAATACAGAAATAAATCTTAAGTTATCAAGTTGGCTATATCTGTGTGAATTTCAAAATAATACTTTTTAAGTATTTTTTACCACAAAAAGAATTTTTCAGTATGTAATTAATTAAAATTGACTATTAAATGGTTCTTAACACGAAAACAAATTGATTTATAATATGCACTACCATGAAAGTGCGTATTATTATGTCTCCCAAAAAATACTATTTTAGTATTTATTAAACTAAGTTCACCCCTTTAGATATACTTAAAAAAACCCCACTTACCAGCGAAGTGGGTATTTCAGTGGCTAGTTTCCATGGGCTTGTGGGGGTATTAGCCAAAGGCCGGTGGTTTCTTTTGGCCCTTGAAAACGGGTGGCATGCGTGAGTCCCAGAAGAAGATGTGATAAATGGACAGAAAGAAGCCCAGACAGCACAGGCCACACAAATAGATCACAATCACAAAATAGCGGGCAAAACGTTCCGAGCACGTTGGCTCGACAAAAATAATATCCTCCAATTGCGGTGATCTCGGCACATACGAGTAGGCGGAACGACGGGGCGTGCCGCTGCTAGCGAGTCGTACACTCTTGGTACTGGGCATACTGGGTATGCTTGGCTGATCCTCATCTCGGGCATTTGAGCCGATTAGATTAACGATTTTGGCCAAATTAGCGGCAGCTGCAGCCGAATCGGTCTCTGTGCTCATGATGAAATCTATCACCTGTTCACCTGGTCACCTGACTCGCTTTGCAGCGCTTCGATTACTGATTTCATTTGATTGACACAGACGTCGATTAAATCAAAATCGCCTAACGATGTGCCGATTTGGGTGACGTAAGTCGTCAAAAAGGGAGGGGCGTGGCTACAATGCCTCAGTGTCCCCCATTGATGTGGAATTGTTCTACAACTCTGCGATTTAGTGGCACGTACTAAAGCGGATTAGTTTTGTGCGTGTCTGTCAACTTTTCTATATATCAGTCGAGCTATACCCACTAGGTATTTTGTTGCGCTTTGTTAGTACCAAATTAATCCCCAGTAGTTGGTGGAAAGTGCGAGAAAATCTATAACTACTGATACACTGAGAGAAATATGCGGCCCAGACGCAAGCAAATTTGAATTTTGCATTTTTATAAAGCATTTTTTTTTTAACCGTTTTAACTGATCAACTTAGATCAGCAAAATGTTCAACTGGTGCTAGTACACTGTGAAAAAAAGCTGATCTTGTTTTAAAGATTAGAACTTAAGTTATTGGAAAAAGTTTTTCAAAAGTCTTTTTTAACTGGATGTGGTTGTAAGCTAGTTCACTTAAATGCTGAACCAGTTCACACTCAGAAAAAAGTTAACTTAGTTGGAGTAGCCAGAATTTTGTGTATGTTTAATAGGTTTTTTAGGTTAGAAACTTTGATTTCGCTCTCAAAATGAAATATATAAATTTGTGCTACAGAAATCAAAATTTTTGAACGGAATTTTGCACAGTGTAATGCGTTTAAACAGCTCCTGACCTAAGCTAAGATTATGACAGAAGGCTAACCACGCTAGTGACTCACCCAAAATGAGTTCCGATACAGGTGATGATGGGTCCGCTCACTCTCCTTCTCCCTGCCTCCCCTTCACCTCTAGCCAATTGGATGCGTATGCTTGAATATGGGAAGTGGCGGCATTCGAGAGTCCCAAATGAACAGATAGTAAACGGCTAGTGTTAATCCCATGCCACTAACACCACCCATGTAGAGCACTAATGTGAGCAGTCGAAAGGTTTTTGATTCAAAGAAATCATTCGATTTTGGTACTTGAATCTCCTCATCCTTTGCCTCCTTGACCACGGCGGCCAGATTGGATAAATTGGGCCCAGACATGTCTACAGTTTGAACACGTTTTCTGAACACTTGTCAAACCAAACACAACAACAAGAACGAAGAGCGTAGAGCGTAAAATAGACAACTTAAAAAAAAAATACTAAAATAACCGTTCAAAATTTGCGGTCTTCCACGGCTCTACGTCTCTGAAGGCGTACTAAATGACGCCGGACTTTGGCAATTGCCCCGATGCCCAGTCACATTTACCGTATTCTCCCTTATGCGGATTTCATTTTGCGGTTTGCGAACCGGTTAAGTACCTTTTTTAATGGGTATATTAGGTGAAGCGGAAAATACTAAAAGTGCAGAAAGGACTAAGAAAACACACAGAGAACCCTTTGAGGATTTTGCACGGAAAAAATACCATTTGATTGAAAGTATTTTTTTTGGTATTTATTTTGGTATTTTTTCAGCAAGTTTATTGGAAAACAGCTGGAAAGTAATTAATTTAAGTGTAACTATTTGATGAGTGTGACAATGAAGTACAGGGCCATCAAGTCGAGTTGTCTCTAAGTTTTGCGACCGCTTTCGGTTGAACGATTCGTTTAGGCCGAGTCTTTTGAGCGTCTTGGCCGCGACGTTAATAAGATTCGACGTGTATGGTTTGCCCACCCTACAAGCCCGCTAGTTGGCTAGTTGTCTGTCTGAGCTACCCTGTATACCCTCTACAACCTATGCTGAACCATCCCAGGGGTTCGACCGCATCACGTGCACAATTCTTTGGCCACTTGACCTGGTTTGATTTGTTGTCAACGTCGTCGGGCTCTTTGTTTTCTTCTTGCATTCTTTTCTGGTCTTTTCGCTTTTCTTCTAGGCCTATAAACACTGAGTACACCCTGTATTAGGCAGCGAAAAGGTCGACTCAGTGGCAGAAACGGTGTAGCAATGATATTTGATAGGAAATATTAGAAATTTGTTCTCAAAACAATTTTTTATATAACAGATTTTTTCCAGTGTAGATCAGTGTATTTTTAGCTAGCTCACATTTCAGTGCGTAAAGTTCTACGTAAATGGGGATAACTTTTTCCGCATAAAGACCATAAAGAAATTAGGGCTATTTCCTCTAAAAGGGTATGCCCTAGTCGAGCAAATCCAACTAAACTCTGACCAAATCCAATTAGACACGAGCTTTGTATAGTGTTATGCTTGTTTATGGGGCCTGACTGAAGGTCGCACAGGTGCGTGTGTTTATAGACTCACCGTTTTACTGGTACTCGTGTACTTTCTGCACCGGATGACCGCCAATTGAGACAGGAAACTTGAGATGAATGTCCGGCATACCCGAATCGAAGAAGATAAGATAATATATAGCCAGAGTCATGCCCAGTCCACTGATACCGCCCACATAGATGAATAAGGAGATCAGGCGAAAAGTTTTCGACTCAAAGAAAGCCGAAGGCGGTTGCTCTTTGGGTAATTGCACATCATCCGCTAGAGCTTCTGGTGCCTTGGCCGATGTCGCCATCACGAGTGTAGCTCGAACTTTTGATGTCTTGGGGGTTAGTTGGGGTCGTACTTATAGTGTTGCCAATTATGCAAATTTATTGTGCAGCTCAAGCTGACAAATCTTGATTGAACCTGATTGATGTGGGTTTTGGCTTGCTAGTCCGTGTACTTAAAAAGGGTATAGGGTCTATTGGTTTTGTCAGGGTAGAAGGAGAATTTTCCGATCCAATAAAGTTTTTATATTCTTGACCAGCATCAACAGGCGAGTAGCTATCCGTCTGTCCGCCTGTAAGAACTCATGTATCTCAGAGACTATAAGCGCTAGAGTCAAAAATTTGGTATTAAAGTCCGTCTAATGTGCGAGCAGATCATCTTTGTTTCAAGTTCACCATAACTTGAAAACTACTGAAGCTTATTGGACCAAACTAACCCATTGTGTATGGTACCGTTTTAAATACCTTTACCAAGTTTGGTCCGGATCGAACAACTGTATCCTAAAGCACCCATAGGACAAATCCATCAGAAAAGCGAAATTTGTATGAAGACTTGTACATATCATGACTTTGAACGTCCTGCCCAAGTTTGGCCCGAAACGTATAACTATATCCTACATATAACTCCTATTATACAAATCATTGAATAATTCCACATTTGTGTGGAAAATTTGGTATGGGGTTCTTTACTGTCCTTTCTTTCTTTCTTTCTTAGTTCAACACTCAGAGAAAAGTCTTGGAATGAAATTTATCAAATTTTATTCCTTATCTAAAACTTTGCTTTCAAATTCATCTTAAATTCAAGTCGATCGAAGACTATGAATCATTTTAAAGAAACCCCAATAATCATTGTAGTATTTCTTAAAAATTTGTATACTAATATAAATATTGATGAACCAAATTGATTTAGTATTTCTTATTATTCAGTATTATCTTTAAGTCTTTTATACTGACTTTCAGGTCAAACGCTTTGAAGATCAAGACTCGTTTATTTAATACCTAAAGACTTTCGGCTAAAGTCTCTGAGGTTTATGATATCTTACAAATGTTTTAATGGTTTCTTCTTAAAGTTCATTACTTCGCATCTTATCAGATCGAGAGCAGTAAATTCTCAATTTGAGCATGACATTTCAATTCCAACTTTGTGTGTTCTTTACAAAATCTATTTGAGGCTTTTGTTGATGTCAATTTTAAAGCTTAGTTCATAAATGTGGCTAACAATTTCACAATTTCAAGTGATTAGATAAGAATTTTTGGCTAGAATTTCACAATGATTTGCGGCGTTTTATGCCGAAAACGTTTTCATTTATAATTTTAAGCTTTTAAGAGTTTTAAAGTGGCTCATATAACAGATAAATGCTGTCTGTTGAATGATTTTGAAATTGAAAGGGCGAAAAAGAAGCCAAATTAGGGCACTAAACTGCTGCTATTCTAAATGTTACCCCATCTTTTCTTTCCGTGTAGGCAGCGTGTTGGAGAAATGCAAACCGCCTCCGCGGGAATACACCTTTGAGGAGGCCATCACACTGACAGGTGTTGGTAGGTTTCACCTGAAGCTATTGCTGATCTGTGGCCTCTGCTTCATGGCTGTCATGGTGGAGATAATGGGCGTAAGTCTGATAATGCCATCGGTTAAATGTGATCTGCAGTCAACGATCGAGCAACAGGGTATGCTCGCCTCAGCTGGATTTCTGGGCGTGGTGCTTAGCTCCCATGCAATGGGATTTCTAGCCGATACTTGGGGGCGTGTCGCCACATTGCGTTATGCCATGATGTTCAGTGCGATCAGTTCGATTGTCTCGGCATTTTCTATAAACATCTGGATGCTGATCGTGTGTCGTTTCCTTACCGGTTTCTTCATATCGGGCGGACAGGCCTGTGTCTTTAGTCTCTGTGGCGAATTCCATGGCAACAAGTCACGGGTGCGTCACGTAACGCTGCTCTCCTGCTTCATGTGCATTGCCATGATGTTTGCGCCAGGTGAGTGATCAAGCGGGCAGAGGTTATACAGGGTGTTCCCGCAATAAACCAATTTCCCCCATTTCCTAGGTGTTGCCATCGGTATACTTCCACTCCAGTTTGATGGCACAATTTTTGGCCTGCCGATCAGTTCATGGCGCATATTTCTGATCGCCGATGTGTCCGTCACGGTTTTGGCCCTGTGCGGACTCTACATGCTGCCGGAGACCCCCAAGTATCAGTTGGTGCAGGGACGCATGGAGGAGGCACTGCAAACACTACGCATGATTTATGCCCAGAACTCCCAACGACCTGCGTCCGATTATCCCGTCGAGTGTTTGGCCCAACAGAGCGGCGGTGCCAGTTTGTCGAGTGTGCACGGCTTTTGCGATGCCGTGCGTCTCATTTGGCAACAGACTGTGCCACTTTTCTACAGATCAAGAATTGCTCAAACACTTAACATTTGTCTAATTCAATTCATGATCTATGGCATTGCCCAGGGCATTTTCATGTGGTTCCCCACCATACTCAATGAACTGGGCCGCGAGACTGCGCAGGATTCGTTGCTCTGCACGGTGCTACAGGGTATCAGCTCACCGCAGAATGTACCTGAGACGGGTAACTGCTTCTCGTCCACCGACTTTAGCACCTACCAGGTGATGATCACCATCGGAGGCGCCTTTACGATCATCTACCTCATCTTTGCCTACACCATTGATATGATTGGCAAGCGGAATTTATTGAGTGAGTAAACTATAGTATGACCAGTGTTGGTTAAGTCTAAAATCTGCAACTAATTAATTTAGTCGCAGATTTCTTGGCATTGACAACATTTAAATTTATAGCTTAATACTTGTTATTGACAATTCTCATAAAACAGTGTTGGTTAAGTGTAGTGTTAAAAGTTCCTGTTAGATACAGATATTTTTTCCATAAGAATAATAATTAATTGATGAAAGTTCTATACAGAAAGAGTTATTAAGTATTAACTTTAAAGTTATCAAGCTGACCAGTGTTGACTAAGTTTATTATTATCAATTTATGCCCTTTTTCTAAGGTTTCTTGGCACTGTAAATACCAAAATGTAGTTC